>CM067339.1:93882657-95167157 GCA_034376525.1 Nicotiana benthamiana | reverse complement strand
TGAAACAATCGGCGGAATCTATATTTCTAAGCGTATACGGGTAAAATCGAAAATAATGCTTACCCGATTCTCAACGAGAAAGACGGAAGAGGGATACGAGCATACGAGGTTGAAATTGAGACCGTGAGCCTTTTGTGCCGAGGCCTATAATTAGTGAACAATGTGTTCATCGTCGGACGTGATGAAGCAACACTTCAGGGACTAAAAACGAGCTCCAAGACCTCGAAAAATATGGCAAACGGTTGTACACGACTAACAGAGGGTTGTGATATCCGTACCCAACCGGATATCACGGCGCAGATCTTGTTCGGTGTTGGTTATGGATCAATAATTAACAAAAAAGATGATCTTTACCCTTTTTAGAATTGTAGTAGAGATAAAACTCTCCTACTGTATAAAATGGAAGCTCTATCTTTAATAAAACACATAGTAACACGCGAATCAAGGCAATACAAATTTATTTTCTTGTTCTTTAGCTATTGCAAAGTTCTTATTTTATTGTTTGTTCTTTGTTCATAAGTGGCTTCGAACTAAGGGTCTGATCGAAGGCAAAACTACTGTTCAATCTAAGTTCAAGCGGGGCCGGGATATTACCATTGGTTTGATTGTTCATTTTTCTTTAACTCGTTTATCTAATATTTTAGATTATTTGTGTTGAATCTATCTACATATCCTTAAAATACATACAAATTTAGTTATTATCCGTTTTACGGGCAAATAGTTTGGCGCCCACCGTGGGGCTAAGAATAATAGTGGTAGTTTGGTACAAATCTTCATAACACACTCTATTTTATGCTTCTTCTTCAAAATCTTAATTTCAAATCAGCAAAAAAATGTCACTTAGTCTATCCATTTGAATGTCGACGCTAAGTTTGGCCATCATGGCGAAACTTAGGCCTAGCAATGAGGTGCCCCCTGCTGATCCCAATATAGTCCCAGTTGTCGATCCGGTCGATGCCAAATCGGAGGTCGCTATCAACATCAATCTGCTAACCGATACCGAAAATAACATTCGTGGAGGATCTCGACCAACAGCTTGAGAAACGCTCGAAGGCAAAGGTGACAGGGTAAGCCTGCAGCTAGTCTTTGAAACGTTGCAGACTCAACAGATGGCAATAACACAACTACAAAATCAAGGCCACACCCCTAGCATGGTCGAGCCTGAAAAATCTAGGGAGAGCACTCGAGGAAACGAACAAACCAGCGAGAAGCTGGATGAAGGTGACGCCGGGGTCAACCCCGAGATAATAAAAATACTTGAAGTATTGATAAAGTACGTAGAATTAGGTAAAAAGAAAATTGAGGCCAACTATAAGAAGGTGAAAATATTCAATTCTAGTGTCGATCAGCTCATGGGAGCACCCCTAATATTGAAAAGATTGGACTCCAAGAAATTTACCCAAAAGCCTTTTCCTGCAAGTGCGACACCAAAACCAATCCCGAAGAGGTTTCATATACCCGATATCCCAAAATATAATAGAACCTCGGATCCGAATGAAATGTAATCTCCTATGCATGCGCCATCCAAAGAAACAACTTAGAGGATAATGAAATCGAGTCGGTATTACAGAAGAAGTTCAGGGAGGATCTGTCAAAAGGAGCAATGATATAGTAGCACAACTTGCCCCCAAATTCCATTGACTCATTTGTTATGCTTGTAGATGCTTTGTGAAGTCTCATGATGGGGCCATCATGGCCGAGACCAGAAAATCGGACCATTACAATGTTAAACAAAGAGATAACGATATGCTCAGGGAGTTTGTGTCAACGTTACAAATTAAACGGATTGACCAACCTCCATTTGCAGATGATTGGGCCGTTCATGTGTTCACTTAAGGACTTAACTGTCGAAGCTCCTTGACTTCACAACAACTAATGAAAAAATGGTAGTGTATCCGGTGGTAACTTGGCTGACGTCCACGATAGGTACCAGTCAAAGATTAGAGTCGAGGATGACAAACTCAGAGCCCCTTCTAGGTATTTTTATTCCATCAGAGCCAACGACAAGTCTAAGAGAGCCGTTCATCATGAGCCAAGGCCGATCCGGGATCGGTACCAACCATATAGCGGATCGAAGGTGTTGTCCCAAGAACAAGTTAAGTTTAGAAGAATAACAAAAAATACTCAGACATGGACCAGGTCCATCTTGTGAAGCACAGTCATGATCAACCTATACGTGTGAGAAGCACGCGAAGAAGATAAGCCCCACTGATCAAACAACAATATCTCCTGATCTGATTGAAAATGTTGCATATTGGATAAGGAGATAAACTCTCCTAATATAAACAGAACATAATCTAAGATGGAGATAGTGGTAGAGTTTGAGAGCATCATGAACTCTTCCACGATAGAGGAGCAGCAATTGAATCCCAATCAAACTCTAATTACTAACCTATTAAATGTCAGTGATGTTCTCTTTTACAGGTAATGCACATACGCAAAAGTTAAACTTAAATTGAGAGCAACAGAGCAAGGCGATTTTGCAAGCAATTTATGTGTGATTTGAGTGTCCACTCCTGAAGCTACTTGAACGAGATAGAAGAACCAATTTCAAGTGTCTATCTTTTATTCTAGTTTAATCGTAGTAGGTTATTTAACATTGTACCTTTTAGCTTTCATAGAAGCAACTGTAATAGGTACCTAGAGTATTCAAGTTAGAGTTAACTTGAAGTTGTCGCAACAGTTGAGGCTGTGTGCCACAATGGGATTAGAGTTAATCCTTATGTTCACAAAGAGTCTTTGTAAATGCTGTTTTGACTCAATGACTTTAGTAGAAGTTTGGAAAAAATCCTACTGAGTAGTAGGTCGTGATTTTTTCACCTTTTGAGCCAGGTTTTTTCCACGTAAAAATCTCTGTGTTTATTATTTTCAATATTTTATTATTTCGCAAACAGTAGTAGTTGGAACACCTAGAAGAACCAGGTCCTTCTATAGTTTAGTTAAATAAAAATCAGGTACCACACAAATCACCTCCCCTCTTGTGTGGCATTGACGCTTAAAACATCAATTGGTATCAAAGTGGGTTATCCTTGAAGTGGTTAACACCTTAGGAAAGGATCAAGATGAGTGCACCACATGGAAATTGGGAAGGGAAATCCAGTGCTAGGCCTCCACTCTTTAATGGTCAGTACTATTCTTGGTGGAAGAACATGATAAGAGATCATATCATAGGAGAGGGCTATGAAATTTGGAACATAGTCACTGATGGTCCCCTGACAAAGAAGAATGCTGAAGGAGTGGATGTGCCAAAGACAAGAGCTGATTGTACTGCTAAAGATTTGAAGAAATGGGAGAAGAATGCCAAGGCCAAGAAATGGCTTATATCTGGACTGGGTCCAGATGAGTACATCAAGATTCAAAGCTTTACCATTATCAAAGAGATATGGGACACGTTACAAGTGGCTCATGAAGTAACTTATCAAGTAAAGAGATCAAGAGGAACACTGCTATATTCTCAATATGAGAATTTCACTATGAATGAAGGAGAAACTATCAAGGAGATGTACACAAGGTCCACAACATTAACAAATGAACTTAAATATCTTGGGAGAATTATCCTTGAAGAATCAAATGTTGAGAAAATCTTGACAAGAGTTTTACCAGTGACTTGGGAAAGCAAAATCACTACTATTTATGAATCCAAGAACATTGCTACCATCAAGCTGGATGAATTGATTTGAAATCTCACTGCCTATGAACTGAGGAGGAAAACCATAAAAATAGATGTACCCAAGAAGGAAAGAAGTTTGGCTCTTAGAATAGCTGAAGGTGCAGATTTGGAGGATGATGAAGTGTCTATGATTACAAGAGATTTCAAAAAGTACCTAATCAGAGGAAAGAGTTCTTCAAGAGGTACAACCTCCAACAAACCAAGGGCCCATGAGAAACAGACTAATACGGGTTGCTATAAATATGGCAAGACTGATCATATGATCAAAAACTGTCCTTAGTGGGAAATTGAATGGAAGAAGGAAAAGACTGAACGAAGGAATAGGAAGAAGGAACAAGTTCAACCCAAAAGGAACGAAGGATCAACATAGGCTATGGTTGTTTCTTGGGGAGAAACCTTAGACGAGGATGAGGGCACCTTGAGTTAGTGAGAAAGAATTGTGGATGGGGGGGGGGGGGAGAAAAGGTAGTACTGTAGGTACCTTCCTCGTAAGAGAGCATCATGGATCATGCCCAGGGGTTATTGAATGTATACACTTATCCATCTATGCTACGCCTCCTTGATAGGATTGTGCTAGACTTCTATTGAAGTATCGGGCTACCTTGTACAGGTTCATCCATCGATTTGGAGGATAGTATTAATGATGAGATTCTTTGCGGAGAAAGAAATGCTTGAGTTTACCGTTATCTCATCAGGCTGTACAAACCTTTTCACCATCGTGGCATGTTAACTCTATGATGCCGATCTACCAGGACCTTCGTTGTCGTTGATGAAGAAGATGGTGCCCCAGGATGAATGAGCCGATTCATTTGAGAATGGATTATTGACATTATCCCCGCGGAGTTTTTTCCATTTCCCAAGGAATGGAGTTTTACACGTAAGTGGTACACTTGTGCCTTTGTTGTTTTTCTTATGGCGGAGTCGGGCTCCGTAAATGGCCCTTTCTTTCCTTTTCTACAGCAATTCCATGGATGCCATATGAGGTCCCCGATCTGATAGATTGGGCTTGGAAGTTGGTGACCCAGTCGTCTTATGATGAACGTAAGTGGTGAGACTTGTCTAAGGTAGGTGGGAGGCAAAACACCACGGTACGTTCTATGTGATTTGTTCCTTTTTTGAAAGGCACTTTCTTTTTATGGGTACTAGCTCCGTCATCGTAGGCATTGGGAGTTCTATGAGGTGAAATCATGCCCTTTTAGAGAGGAAGAAAGATCGTCAGCTTCGAGGCCGAGGAATAACAATAATACGTGAAAATGGCCCTCGCAAGGAGACGGTGCTTATAGCAAGACGAGTCTAGTCTGTAGGCTCAGAGAGGATGTATCAGCTAAGCTTGCAGCGCCTGAGATCTATGGCTTTGGAAACATGATCCCCCCTTTGCTGCCATCTTCTTTTCCCATCGAAGGTACCTTGAGGAATAAAGGTTCTCTACCACTAACTTCTTCTCCCGTAGAAGGTACATCTAGGGATGTTCGAAGCCAGGGGGCCGCATATATCACTCGAATGTATCCCAACTACGAGCTCTGGGGTTGATGGAGCCAGACTTGTGGATGCTCGCTCAATTTTTGAGGAAGCTCAGCGGCTCTTGTTTGTGGTGAGTTTCGGCTGATCGTATTGGTTTTTTTTAGTATTTTCAATTATTAATCTCTTATCGAATTTCTCCTTCAGAGGATTTTAACAAGCTCAAGTCTGAGCTGCTTCGTCGTGAGGCCAGTCTGCGAAAAGCTTTGGATGGGCAAAAATCCCTCAAGCTTCTTTGTAAGAAGAGGGGAGATGAGTTGGACTACCTGCGGTATGAGGAGGATCGATGTCGGAACTAAGAAAGCTATCTCGAAAGATAGGTAACCTACATTTTGAGTCGATGTATGCTCTTCCTTCTACTTTTGGAGATTAATATTCTGATATTTCAGTTGTAGAGTAAAACAGATGACCTGGAATGGCTTTAGGGCAAAGTTGGCTAGGTTAAGTATGAGGGTAACGAGCTAAAGGCTCTAGCAGATGCCCAAGTCACGGCCAAAACGGATGCTTTGGCCAAGGCTTCCACACTTGAAATACAACTCCAGAATGCTCGTGCAAATAGCTCGATCTGAACGAGCATGATTGGGAGGCTCGGGTTTGAACTTCTAAAGATGATGACCAAGGTTGTAAATTCTCGGGCTAAAACTGAAGAGATTCAAACCAAGGCTGGTAAGAAAGTCGCCGTCTATTTGCAAGATGATGTCAATGCTCGAGCTGAGCTGAGAGAGGCTCTCCACCGGGAGAGTAAGAGCAAAGAATATGTTAGGTGTAAATCTCGTAGGGATATCCTCGAGGAGATCTATGCCAGGGGCTTCGATATCTCAAAAGAGATAAATTAGGCAAATACAAACAAATATGATGCTACATTCCTTTTGTCTGATGCCGAAGATAGCGGGAAAGAGGCTGGCGAGCCATAGTCCCCGAGGGCGATATAGATTAGGCCTTTATTTTGTGATTTTGTGTATAGTGCTTTTAAAGTACGTTGTAAATGGAGCTTTGTATTTTCTTCACATCTACGTATAAAAGGAAGCCTTGCGGTTTCATTTTTCATGCACTTCCCTTTGCTTCGATGTTTGTCAGTCACTAGCCAGATGAACTGGTCTTAGAGTTAAAAGAACCCTTAGGTTTATAGTACGTCTCTAGGGCTCGTTGGGCTGGCCCGTAGGCTTTTACGCATTTGGTCGATATGGCCTTTTAGTATAAGCTGGATTTTAAGCTCTTATGCTTTTGCTCTTAGGCATATTCAGTTTTTTTTTGTCTGGTCTCTAAGTCGGGTTTCAACTCAAGCTCATCGACCCTTAAGTTTTTGAATTTAAAGTTAGCCCTTAGGATGTTACGCGTTAGGTCAGCATGACCTCTCATATGGGTTGGCGGTAGTGGCTCTTATGCATTAGGTCAGTACAACCTTTTATATGGGCTGGCGGTAGTGTCACTTATGCGTTGGGTTGGTACGATCTCTAATATAGGCTTTATTTTTCCCTCGTTGAGGACTTTTTGAAATTGTGTTTGCCCCCCTCTTGGACGGTTCGATGAAAACCTCGATTGTGAGTCGTTATGTGGCAATGAACGAGCACCTCTTGAGGTTGTGCTCGATGGCTGAGTGTTTCGAAGCCTATTGTTTGGATCTGACATAGTCGAAGCTCTTTTTCCTATGTGGAGGGTAGCCTGTTTAATCAGTTTTTTGAAGTACTTTAAAAGTAATTAAAGGCTTTTGATTTTATAGCGATGGTCGAGCGTCCCCCAGTCACGTTCGTTTGGCCGGAGCTTTATGATGGTAGTCATTTATGTTTAGCCGTAGCCTTTTAGTTCTTGAATGAAATAGTTTTGGCAAAACGAAGCTTTATGATCGTAGTCATTTATGTTTAGCCGTAGCCTTTTAGTTCTCGAATGAAATAGTTTTGGCGTCTATATCAAGGGTATGCCATTTTAGTGGTCTTAAGAGTTCGAATATATAGCCATAACTTTAAGGTTGGGATATTGCCTTTTTGTAAGGTCTTATAATTTTTAGATGCCTTGCTTAAGGTCTTACAGTTTTGGTTACTTGCTAAAAATATGGTTAATGTCTTGCTTGAGGTCTTACTATTTTTCGTGTTTCCTTATAAAGGTCTTGCGGGGTCGAGGTTGCCCATATTGGGTCTTATGGCCTCGAGTTTGGATAAGTCGATGGGATGGAAATTGAGGCAGTCCCTGAGACACTGAAAGTTTTTTTGGCTCTGGAACCATTTTTGTAGACTTTGAAGTTGCCTCATTGAGGGTTTACGATTTTGAAGCTTCCGCCTCGGGGGTCATACGGTTTCAAGTTTTTAACGCTAGTCCCCGAGTGTTCTAAACATTTTGGGCTCCTGGAGCTATTTTTATAACCTTGATGTTGCCTCATTGAGGGATTACAAGTTTTAAGCTTCTGACCTGGAGGTCATACGACTTCAAGTTTTTGACATCAGTCCTTGAGTTTTAGGGATGTTTTTAGCTCAAGAGCCGTTTTTGTAAAAAAAATACCGAACTTCTTTGAAACGCGAAATGCTTTGATGGAGGAGAAAGTGTTCTTTCATTACTTGGTACAAGTATACATGTTTTTGATGTAAAAGGCCCGGTTATTCTATAAATACATGGTTTGTTCGACCAATTAGCCCGGTACATCATTTTTATTGAGACCCCATTTAGCAGATCTTGGCATCTTGGAGGATTGACTTTACGGGGGATGCCCCCCAGTATTCGAGGTTGATTGAATAGAATCATTGAATACTTTATAAGTCTTCCTTAGGTAGCATATAGATGTTGCCTCGTTAAAAACCTTGTCGGTAAAACCCTTCTTGAGATAAAACCCATCGAAGGAAAAGAGTGCAACGTATGCTTTTGGAACCTAAGGCCTTCGAGTTGGAAAGCGCTTCGGCCATTTCGATCGGATACCTGCACTCAGTTTACTGTAAATTGTAACTAAAAAAGGGGAGATGATCATACCTTAGTGTTGATGTCGCTTCAGGCTTCAATATGTTTTAATCGTTTGTTTTGAGAAAGCAGTATGATCCTTTGATTTATTTAGTAGTGTGTAGACAAATATATAGCCTGCTATTGCTATTTTACTATTTGCTCGTCCTTTGTCTCTTTTGATGCGGGAGGTGTCGGTACTGGTGTCATATCGTGCACCGCAAACATTTCCCTCGCTGCATATTATTCCCCATACATAGCTTTTATACTGTCTTGATGTTCTTATCACCAATACCACACAAGAAGCGGGGGGGGGGGGGGGGGGGGGGGGTGGGGGAGGGTGATTTGTGTGGTACCCAATTTTTTTACCTTGAAGAACCTGGTCCTTCTAGGTGTTCTAACTACTACTGTTGCGGAATTAAAAGTACAGAAAATAAAAAACACAGAGATTTTACATGGAAAACACGTAGCTCAAAAGGTGAAAAAACCACGACCTACTACTCAATAGGGTTTTCCCAAACATCCACTAAAATCACTGAGCCAAAATAACATTTACAAAAACTCTTTGTAAACCTAAGCATTAACTCTAATCCCAGTGTGGAACACAGACTCAACTGTTGCGACACTTTCAAGTTAACTCTAACTTGAATACTCAAAGTACCTAATACAATTTCTTTTATGAAAGCTGGAAAGGTACAACTTTAAACCACCTACTACAATTGAACTAGAATAAGAATAAACACAATGGAGCTGTTTCTTCTATCTCGTTCAAGTAGCTTCAGGAATGCACGCTCAAATCTCACATAAATTGTTTGAAAAATTGCCTCGCCTTTTTGCTCTCAATTTAGTTGCACTTCTGCGTTTGTGCTATCCTATAAAGAGAACAATCACAGTTATTTAATGAGTTAGTAATTAGAGTTTGATTGAGACTCCATTGCTGATCTTTTATCGAAGTTGAGTCCTTGAACAATAGAAACTCCAACCCTAATTTATCCGGATTGTGTTCTCTTCCTATGCGGAGACTTCCTCACCTCATTCAATATGCAACCTTTTTGATCAGTTCAGAAGATATTGCTGCTTGATCCATGAGACTTATCTTCTTCACGTGCAACTCACATGTATAGGTTGATAAATACTATTTATCTCATGATGGACTTGGTCCATGACTGAGTTCATTTGTCATTCTTCAAAACTTCCCCTAAAATTGGGCCAACAAATTTCCCCTTTTTGATGATGACAAACTCTGTGCTTTTAGTGCTAAAAGAACCTGTAGGAACTCAGCTTAATCATTAGCACTTTAACTTATCATTAAGGACCAGGTTTAATTAGGTTATAAATATCACATTATTCAGAATAAAAAGTAAAGAACAATATCTCTTCCCCTTTTTGGCATCATCGAAAAGTTGCATACACATTTTCATTGATAAGGATATTTTTGCACTAACAAACCACAATAAGAAAGAAAACTTCCAATCATGAGCAAAAAATATAGAAAAATTCCCAAATGGGGGGGGGGGGGGTTCTACATGGGTGCAGAAGACAAGACCTGGACATCTTAAGGCTTTGAGGAACTAGATGGCTGGGTTTGGAGAAGGTTAAGCATATTCTGAAGCATTCCATCACTTTTTTCCTTTGCTAGCTCTGCTCTAAGGCTATCTCACTCAGTTTGCAATTCAATTATACGAGCCTGTAGCCTAGCAAATTCAACATCCTTAATTCCACATTCTTGAACCAAAGCCCTAACCTTGATGTTCACAGGAGTCTTCAGAAAAGAACCAGGTTCAACTGGGGTAGCATTTACTGGATAGTCACAAGCCATAAGAGTCCAGACACCAAAATGTTTCTTGCTTGAAGCCATCTCCCATTTCTTCAAAGGCACATTCAACCTTTCCAGAACAGTAGTTAATAGGAACCCATAAGTAGCATGAGCTTTGGAGCCATTAAAGGCCAATTTATCTATATTCCTCTCACAAGGCACTCCAAATGAACCAGGTCTATGTAGTTAGCAGTGTGCCTCCTTTCCTATCTAGGCACATGGCATTTGTTAACAAATTCAAACAGGACCTTGTGCTCAGCCATCATCTCACTTTTCTGCACAAATCTGGCTTCAGGCATATCTTCAGCACTTGTAGTATCACAAAAATTTCTGTGATTTGGAGCGCAGTAGGGAGAGAATTCAGACAATGCCACCCCTTCCTAGTATAATCATCATATCCTACACTAGGTATGTCCAGAATCTTACCCAATTTGGGTGCATCAAACTTCACCTTTACTCCTTTCACCATGCCAGTTACAACTCCATTCTTCATAGTGTCATTGGCCATAAACTCAATCAATTCCTTCTTGGCCAGCTTTCCATCCATTTCAAGGACCATGTCCTTCCATCTTTGTACAGCTAGGGAATCCACTAGTCTTCTCATTTCTGGCTCATCCAGGTCTTTCAACAATCTTCCTTTCAAAATATTTCTTCTCCCAAAGATGGAAAACCTATCTTGATCCTTCTCATATTCCTCCTCTTCTTTTTCTCCACTTCATTCTTCTTCTTCAGTAATCTTTTCTTGCTTTCTTTTTACTGCAGATCTAGTTCTTTTGGCTAAAGAGGGTTCAGCAGATATAAGCTCAGAGGAAGACTTCTTGGAAGAAGTCTTGGAACCATTTGGTTTGGATGTAGGAACCTTTACAGTTGTTCCTCTTTCTTGATGGACCAGTTCCATCTCCTCCTCTTCTTCTTCTGCAGCCTTAGAACTTTCAACAAACTTCACTTTTCCCTTCTCCTTCTTCTTTTTCTTACTTTCTTCCAGATCTTTTTGACGGTTATTGAATAACGAAAAAAGGTGTGGTGAGTATTTAGAGGTGATTGAAATTAATTGAGGTAACAAAAAATTTTTTAGGAGTCAAATAGGAGTCTAATAAAAGTAGAATTCTGATCTCTTTAGTTATTATTAGGCATCGCTATATTTAGGAAAAAAAATCCCATTTTTAGATTTATAGGAGAACGAAACTTGTTCAATGCTCAATGGATAAAATTTCTGGGAGTTTGATGAAAGTAGGACTTCTGCTTATGATTGGAAAATTAATCTTTCTAATTGTGAAAAGTATAGAAAACATACCTGGACTTTCTCATGAGCATATACTGATGAACCGAGTTCTTCAAGTAGAACTCTCTTGAACATGCCACAAATGTCATAATAGAAAAAACTTTGCAAGAGATCATTGAGTCATATATACACATGTCACAGGAGTATACTAATTAAAGTATGAGACTGAGTAATAATTGATCTAGACATTTACACAAAGTTAGAACTCCTAACCAAATTGTTTTTGAATTTTTTTCATTGTGCATTTTGAACTGGACCTTTTAGGTGATTTTAATCATCCCTAATTCCAACCTATTCCTCTCAAAGTTTTCTCTACTTAGTGTTTTAGTGAACATGTCAGCTATTTGTTTATAAGTAGCACAATATTCTATTGAAATCAATCCTTTCTCATAGTTATCTCTTAAGAAAATGTGTCTAACATTTATATGCTTGGTCCTTTTATGATGAACAAGGTTCTTTGTCATACTTATAGCACTATTCTTATCACAGAATATTGGAATACATCCCACTTCAATTCTAAAATCTACCAGCTATTGTTTAATCCATATCAATTGAGCACAACAAGAAGCAGCAATAACATACTCAGCTTCAGCAGTAGATAAAGCTACTGAATTTCGCTTTTTGGAAGCCCATGACACAAGAAATGAACCAAGGAAGTGCGCCATAACCTGGGGTGCTCTTCCTTTCCACTAGGAAACCTGCATACTCAGCATCGACATTCCTACTAGATTGAAATTACTACCTTTGGGATACCAAAGGCATTGATTAGTGGTGCCTTTCAGATATCTTAGTATCCTATTGACAACAGTCAAGTGAGACTCTTTTGGATTTGCTTGAAAACGAGCACAAAGTCCTACACTAAAAACAATGCCAGGTCTGCTGGTAGTAAGATACAAAAGTGAAGCAATCATACCCCTATACAACTTTTAATCAACTGATGAACCAGGTTCATCAACATCTAATTTAGTGGCAATTGCAATAGGTGTTTTTATTTGTATAGAATCCTAAATTTTAATTTTTTTGATTAATTCTTTTGTATACTTCTGCTAATGGATCATGGTTCCATTTGGACTTTATTTGATCTGCAAGCCTAAGAACAAATTAAGCTCACCCATCATGCTCATTTCAAACTCACTCCCCATTAGTTTTGCAAAGTCCATACTCAACATATCAACAGTGGCCCCAAATATTATGCCATCAACATATATTTGCATAACAAGAAAGTCTTTACCCTTTTACTTAAGAATAAGGTGTTGACAATTTTACCTCTTTTGTAACCATGTTTCAGTAGGAATTTAGATAGTTGTTCATACCAAGCTCTTGGGGCCTGCTTGAGCCCATATAGAGCCTTGTCTAACTTGTACACATGGTCAAGACATTCCCTACTTTCAAACCATGGGGGTTATTTCACAATCACTTCTTCCTTTAGGTAGCCATTCAAGAAGGCATTTTGACATCCATCTGATGGAGAGTGAATTCTATGTGTGCTACAAAGGCTATGAGGAGTCTGACTGCCTCTAGTCTTGCAAATGGAGCAAATGTCTCATCATAGTCAATGTCCTCCTTTTGGCTATAGCCTTGAACAACCAGTCTTTCCTTGTTTCGTGAAACTGCTCCATCTTCATCAAGTTTGTTCCTGAAGACCCATTTTGTGCCAATGACTGATCTGTCCTTGGGTCTTGGAACTAGATGCCAAAAATTACTTCTTTTAGATTGGTTGAGTTCATCCTGCATTGGATTCACCTAATCTGCATCATGCAAAGCTTCAACAACATTTTTAGGTTCAATAAGAGATAGAAAAACATCAAAAGCACACAGATTCTTCAGTTGTGATCTAGTTTTGACTCCAGATATTGGATCACTGATAATGTTCTCAATAATATGGGAACTTTGATACTTGTGAGGTTTCACAACCAACTGGTTTTTCCTAGATATTTCTCCCATGTTTTGTTGCTGATGAACATGTTCATGAACTTGTTCCTTTTAATAGGTTTGATTCAATTTCTCCTTGATTAGTTCCCCCTATCAGGTTGCCCTTATTAAAAAGACATGTTCCATCACTAGTTCATTCTTTTGATGCCACTTTGACTTGTGCTGGGGATTCGATCAATTCCTTTACCACTCCAATGGCTTCATCTTCATGCTCCTGTCTCTTAGAAAGAATGTTAGTTTAATCAAATACAGCATGTACACTTTATTCTACACACAAAGTTCTTTTATTAAACACTTTATATGCTTTTTTTATGTGAAGAATATCCCAAGAATACTCCCTCATCACTTCTAGGATCAAACTTACCTAGGGAGTCCATTCCATTATTGTGCATATTGCACTTGCAACCAAATGCCCTAAGATGGGATATGTTAGGGTTTCTCCCTTTAAGTAACTCACACGGAGTTTTCTCTACCAAAGATCTAGTCATGAATCTATTGATTATGTAACATTCAGTGTTTACAGCCTCTGCCCAAAAGCTGTGGGGCAATTTACTAGAAAGCAGCATGATTTTATCCATGTCCTCAAGAGTCCTATTCTTCCTTTCAACTACTCCATTTTGTTGAGGAAATCTAGAGGCAAAGAAATTATGATCTATACCATTTTCATCATAGAATTCTACAAACTTGGAATTTTTAAATTCAGTTCCATGGTCATACCTAATGGATGCTAGTTGATTTCCTTATTATTTCTGAGTTTTTCCAACAAATGCAGTAAGTATGTCAAATGCTTCGTCTTTGGAAGTTAGAAATAGAATCCAGGTAAATCTAGAGTAATCATCAACAAGCACCATTACATATTTCTTTCCACCTCTGCTCATGGTTCTCATTGGACCACATAGATCCATATGGACCAGTTCCAACGACCTTGTTGTACTTACCATTTTCTTGCTTTTGAAGGATGATCTTACCTGCTTCCCCCTTGCACATGCCTCACAAATTTTGTCTTCCTTAAACTTGATATTAGGTAATCCTATCACCAAGTCCTTAGAGACTAATTTGTTTATCTGATTTAGACTTGCATGACCAAGTATTTTGTGCCATAGGAGGGGATCATTATCCAGCACATTTAGACAAGTTAGTTCATTTTCTAAGAGAGTGGACAAATATACAATGTAAATATTGTTAACTCTATTTCCCTGCAAAACAATCTTGTCAGTGGTAAGGTTAATCGCAAAGCATTTGAAGGAGGTAAAAGCCACAAGGTTACCTCTGTAACGCAATTGTGACACACTGATCATGCTATATTTGAAGCTATCTATTAAGTAGACATTCTCAATGGAGTGAGAGTCTGTCTTAACTATATTTCCAACCCCAATAATCTCATCTTTATTCCCATTCCCAAAGGATACATTGCCTCCTTTTAAGTCCTCAAGTGAAAGGAATTGGTCCTTGCTCCCAGTCATATGATTTGAGCAGCCACTATCCATATTCCATATTTGGTTATTTCTTTTTGCTTGGACCTACAAAAGAAATCAGGGGCTAGTCTGAGGAACTCAAACAAGTTTGGATCCCTTTCTATAGGCAATAGGATGAATCATATTACTTCTTGCCCACTCAAGAAACTTACTTTTCTATTCAACAAGAGCGTTGTTTTTTACACTGGCCTTTTCTTTAGCATTACAATCACTCTTGAATGGCCAGTCTTGCCACAATGTGTGCAGATTTTATTTTCAGGAAGTGTGAGGTACTTGATTTTAGGGTCCCATTTTGGCGCTTGAGTCCCGTAGCCAAGTCCTCTTTGTTGCTACTATGATGCTCTTGCAGCCAAGATAGTGCATCATAAGCCTTGTTCTGCTTGCAAGTTCTGTCTAGTTCATGTTTCACCTTTCCTAGATCTTCCTTTAGGACTTTGATGAATTCATCTTTCTTATACAATTCATCTTTCATTGTTCCCAAATTTTCTTCTAGAGTGAGATATGTGTGTCAGCTTTATTCTTTCCTGTTCCTAGTTTCAATTTTAAGTTTTCAGACCTAAGTTCTAGGACACTATTATCAAGTTCAAGAACCTGGTTCTTCAACTCAACATTTATGTTATCACTCTCATTAGCCCTAGACTCTAGACTCTTGCATTTTGATTTTAGGATCACACATTACCTATACAAAACTTCCTTCTCATTGTTAATTATCTCAAACTCATCAATGAAGTCTAGTAATAGCTCAGACAACCTTTCTTTAGACACAATTTAATCTTGTCTTTGAGATGAAGAATACTTACATCTTGTTCATCATCAAATTCTCAAATGGCCATCTGCTCTTCTTCAGCTTCATCTTCTGAGTCTTCATCTGAGGTTTCTCCCTACGCAGCAACCATAGCCTTGGTTGAACCTTTGTTTCTTTTTGGTTGAACATGTTCATTCGTTTAGCCCTCTCTTTCTTCCACTCAATTTCCTATTGAGGGCAGTTCTTGATCATGTGATCAGTTTACCACACTTGTAGCAACCCTCATTGGTCTGTTTCTTAGGAGCTCTTGACTTGTTGAAGGCTGTACTTCTTGAAGAACCCTTTCCTCTCATCATGTACTTTTTGAAATCTCTAGTGATCATAGCCATCTGATCATCTTCCAGATCTGAACCTTCAGCAATTCTGAGAGCTAAGATTCTCTTCTTCTTAGGTGTATCCATCTTCATGGTTTGCCTTCTCATTTCATAAGTAGTAAGATTTCCAATCAGTTCATCCAGTATGAGAGTAGCAATATTCTTGGATTCCTGAATGACAGTGATTTTGATTACCCATGTGACTGGCAGAACCTTTGTTAGAATTTTCTCAACCTTGTCTTCGTCAAGAATGACCCTTCCAAGAGACTTATGTTCATTTTTCAGTGTAGTGAACCTAGTATACATCTCTTGGATGGTTTCTCCTTCCTTCATAATAAAATTATCATATTGAGAATATAACAGTGTTGCTCTTGATATTTTCACTTGAGGTGCTCCTTCATGGGCCACTTGCAAAGTGTCCCATATCTCCTTAGCAGTAGTACCGCTCTGGATCCTACTGTACTCATCTGGACCTAGTCCACACACAAGCCATTTCTGGCCTTAGCATTTTTCTCCCACTTTTTTAGGTCTTCAGTAGTGTAGTCAGCTCTTGTCTTTGGTACTTCCACTCCTTCCTCATTCTTCTATATAGTTGCCAAGGGGCCATCAGTGACTATGTCCTAGAGTTAATAGTCCTCTCCAATGATATGATCTCTCATCTTGTTTTTCCACCAAGAATAGTATTGTCCATTAAAAAGTAGAGGTTTGGCAGTAGATTGCCTTTCCCAGTTCCCAGGTGGTGTACTCATGTTGATGTTTTCCTAAGGTGTTAGCCTCTTCAAGGATAACCTTCTCGGATACCAATGATGTTCTTAACGTCAATAGCACACAAGAGGGGATGGGGGAGATTTATGTGGTACCCAATTTTTCGATCTAGAAGAACCTGGTCCTTCTAGGTGCTCTAACTACTAATATTAAGGAATTAAAAGTACAGAAAATAAATAACATAGAGATTTTACGTGGAAAATACCTGGCTCAACAGGTGAAAAACCCACGACCTACTACTCAATAGGATTTTCCCAAACATCTACTAAAATCGCTGAGCCTAAATAATATTTACAAAAGCTCTTTGTAAATCTAGGGATTAACTCTAATCCCAGTGTGGTACACAGCCTCAACTCTTACGACACTTGCAAGTTAACTCTAACTTGAATACTCAAAGTACCTAATACAATTGCTTTTATGAAAGCTAGAAAGGTACAACTTTAAACCACCTACTACAATTGAACTAGAATAAGAATAAGCACAATGGAACTGGTTCTTCTATCTCGTTCAAGTAGCTTCAGGAATGCACACTCAAATCTCACATAAATTGTTTGAAAATTGTCTCGCCTTTTTGCTCTCAATTTAGTTTCACTTTTGCATTTGTGCTATAATGTAAAGAGAACAATCATAGTTATTTAATGAGTTGGTAATTAGAGTTTGATTAAGACTCAATTGCTGATCTTCCATCGAAGTTGAGTCCTTGAACAATACAAACTCCAACTCTATCCTTTATCCAGATTGCGTTCTCTTCTTAAAATGTGACTTCCTCTCGTCATTCAATATGCAACCTTTTTGATCAGTTCAGAAGATATTGCTTCTTGATACTTGGGACTTATCTTCTTCACATGCAACTCACATGTATTGGTTGATAAACACTGTGTCTCTCATAATGGACATGGTCTATGACAGATTTCATTTTTCATTCTTCAAACTTCGCCTGAACTTGGGCCAACATGTCCTTCATAAAAAACTTCATCATTTGATGAGGTTTATGGTACTGCCATCATGCAGTGTATCCATGGACTTCCAAGTAAGGTGTTGTACCTCATGTCTCCTTCGATGTCATGGAATTTGATATTTTGGATCGTGGCGGTAATTTTGACTAAGAGGGTGATTTCTACTTTTTTTGTTTCGCTAGCCATGTTGAATATATTGAGGGCTCATGAGGGGGCACGATTTGATCGAGAAGTACGAGTTGCTACTCCACCCTAGACCTGATAATATTGGCCGAGCAACCTAGATATACAAGCACACGTTTAATTTGAAATGTATTTACAGGAAAATAAATTACCAATGTGTCGTTGTAGGGTTAAAATAGAGCCTTGATGTCTTCATCGCTGAATGTTAGGGCGTCCTCGGGTATATAACCTCAAGTTCTCTATTCTCTTGTAATAGATATTTTTGTTCTCCTGACCATGGGTTCTTGTGGGGCATCGATACCTCTAAATATCATGTGGATGACATGTTGTGGCTAATCTGTTTCACTCTTCTTGGCTATTTCTCTTTCCCAAAACTAATTTTTAGCTCGATCGCTGAGAAATTCTCGGAGGTTCCCCTTGTTGAGTAGTCGGGATACTTCTTCCTCGAGCTGTCAGCATCCTCGGTCTTGTGACCGTGCGTGCCGTAAACTTTGCACACTAAGTTATAGTTTCTTTGTGAAGGATCTGATTGTACAGGACTTGGCCATCTGGTGTCTCTGATCTTACCAATGGTGAATACGATGTCTGAAATGTCGATGTTGGAGTTGTATTCTGACAAGTGGGATGCCTCTGTGAGCCCTGTGTGCCTATTGAATTCGGCTGTACTCACGAGCCTCCGAGGATTCTGACCTCGATCCATCCTTTGGTCATTTTAGGTATGTTGCGCCTTAGGGCGTTTCTTCTATCTTTAGTGTATGGTTTATATCTTTCCTTGTTCGCTTTTGGCTCCTTTTCTAGGAGCCTGCTAGGATATACTAAGCCCGAAGGGGATCCTAGTTCGTCTTCCTCAACCCTAATCTTTGACTGATAGCGGTTGTGGGCATAGTTCTACTTTAATTGCTTCGAAGCCACTGAGCTTTGATCGTTCAGACCCTAGGTAAAGTACTCCACTTCCAGTCATCAGAGACTGGTGGTAGTTCCATTTGAAAGCAAGACGCTCTCGCAATATCCCGTTCTTTCTTCTCTTACTTTTGAAGACATCTGATTTCCATATAGCTACCTTGGTAGTGCCAACATGTTCCTTTATGAAAGAATATGTCAGCATGGCAAAAAAATCTATTGAGTTCGGAGCAAGGTTGTGATACCATATCATGGCCCTTTTTGAAAGTGTTTCTCCAAAATTTTTGAGTATAATGGACTCGATCTCGTCATCTCTCAGGTCGTTTCCCTTTACTACACAAGTGTAGGCAGTAATGTGCTACTTGGGGTCTGAGCTTCTGTTGTACTTTAGAATATCGGGCATTTTGAATTTCTTCGGGATGGGCTTTGGAGCGGCATTTTATAGGAATGGATTTTGCACGAACTTCTTTGAATCTACACTTTTCTAGATCGGGGGTGCACCCGAGATCTGGTCGACCCTTGAATTGTAGGTCTCCACCTCTTTGTCATTAGCTTCTATTACATTTTTGCCTGATTAAATCCTCTTTGTAAGGTTTTCGAGCATCTTCATAATAGCAGGGTCGGCTGCTAACCCGTTATTACTCGATCTCTCTGGTACTTGTTTGGCTTGAGGGGCCGTTTCTGATGTTGCTGTGCTTGGAGTTTTTTGGTGGCTTTGCAGTTGAGCTGTAGCCAGCTGTTTTGGCATCAACATCTCAAAAATAATGTGAAGGCTAACTTCCTGTTGCTCTCGAGTTGGGGTTTCCTGAGCTTCTTGTTAATCTCCTTGGTAGATGCTTCTATTTGTGTGGGAGCTTGTATCGACGTGTTGGGCATCGCGTGAGACCAAATCTGCGGAGATTAGCTCTGGAATGTCCTCAAGGTTTTGTGGTGGTACACCAATACGTGGAATATGCTACGCTATTCTCCCTGTGGTCTTCAACACCGTTATTCCCAAGTGCATTTACTGAGTTAGATATTTTGACCTGAAATAAAATATCTTTGGAAAATCTTGCATTCTGTGGTAAAATTGTAAGAAAACAATCATTATTATTTTTAGCCCCATACTGGGCGCCAAACTTTTACCTTGAAAATGGTAATTATAATAAGATTTGATTTTGTGGTTATAAAAATATGTGATCCATTTTTATGTTAGTTATTAGGAAATAGATGCTAAGTGTGACACTAGCAAAATAAGATAAGAACTCGAAAGTAGTATGTTTAAGCAAACCAAGCAACTGAGAATGGGGGCCTCGAGCCTGATTGTACGGGGCCTCGATATCGGGCTCGATACTAAGCTATGGATAGCCAATGAGAGGCTAACTATTTTGAGAGATTTGATGAAGGCTCTTTATGACCAATAATAAGAAATGAATGAAGAAAAATACATAGAACACAATAAATGTAAGCCATAAATGTAAATAGTGAAACCAAAAGAAAAAAGTTAAAGAGAAGAGAATGTTATTGTATTGAATGTTGTGAGTAATTTTCTATCTTCTTTACAAAATGAAGAAGGTTCCATTTATAGATAAGGGGAATCATAACATAGTAAAAAGTGCATTGATTAAAAAGACGTAAGGTTGGCATATCCATTCAATGCCATTTCACGGGCTTGAAATAGCCTAGTAGGCTAGGTCAGTTTTAATCATGTGCCTTGGGAACTTCTCGCTAGTGTATCATAACTGTTGCTTTACATTTCCTCGAGGTCAATCATTATGAACCCTTAGTGGAGAACTCCGAGCTAAACTTCGAGCCTTTCGGGGGTGGTCTCCAAGAGGCTCCCTAATGATCATAAAATCTAGCCCTTTATTATTTTACTGTCTACAGTTAACATTGTGCAAGTTGGGCACGTACTGATAAATATGTAGGAAAGAACCTCACCGTGAGAATGAGCATCCCATTTTCCCTTCAACGTTGTCACCATGTGCGCTTGGAGTATGGCATCTACATACAGATCCCTTCATTCCCCTTCTTGAGCCGAGGGATAACATTAGGAATTCGGGCAAAAACTGCACGTCCATAAATATAGGCAATGAGAGAAATAATGAAAAGAAGATAATACTTAAGGAAGATGACACATTCGAGATATTTTCCACTTTTCGGGGAATGGTAGGATCTCGAGAGAGACCACTTCTTTAGTTTTTACTCGAACAAACCTCTCCTACCAGACTCGATCTCAATCCTCATCGATGCTTGAGAAGAGGGCCTTCCTTTCTTGGTGAACAAGCTTGATAAGTCCCCCTCGAATAATTTGGGGACTATATAGATGGAGTAGGTGGTGGAGGGAGAACCAAGGAGATTCGGTGTTGTTCAAAAAATGGCGTAAGAGGATCGCAATCCTCTAGAAGGACGGATAGATTTGTTTGAGATGTACCTCATACCTCTTGCAAAAAAAAAGGATTACGGGGCCTACGGGCCTAGTGTGAAAGGGTAAGTATAGACACTTAAATACCCCTCCATGTGGGTATTAATATTATAATTAGGCCCAGGGATGATCGTGTATTTACCTGCCCACTTACAGTCCTCTCGGACTTTGGGAGTGGTAACTTCAGTGATGGAGCATATCTATCTCCATGCTCCCTCGCCCTGGTCCTATTGAACAGAGGCCTTCTGAACCTTGAATTCATCCTCGATAGAGCATCACATGGTATGAAGCTCTTCACAGGGATTCCTATGATGCTTGGGGAACGACCACCTCGGCATCTGCGGCCAGGTGGGAAGAGTAAGGGACAGCTTACTGAGGCATTGACTTAGAAGTTTTAACCATTATGATCTGGAAAATATATGTTTGAGGAGAAATACGAAGGTCCAAAGAGGAGGTATGAAGATGAAGCTGAAGGTATGAAGGCTGAACAATGTGTAAAGATCCGAAGAACTTAAAAGCCATTAGAATGTTCAAAGGAAAAGTTTAGACACGGAAAACGGAAGAAGTGAAGAGTGTTGAAGCTTTTACATGGGAAAATACAATCATTGCATGATGTTTCACATTCGAAGACAGCCCATCGATGACCGACACACGTCCGATGTCAAAACAACGTGACTGATGGGACATTTTATTTACCCATCACCTCAGTTATAACGTACGAGGAAAGAAATCGGGGTCCGTCTGTTCGCGCATTTCCCATCGTTCCGGCAAACCTACTCTTTAAAAAATGAGGGGACTATATGTATACGGGTAAAATCAGAAACAATTCTTACGCGATTCCTCGATGAGGAAAACGGAAGAAGGGTACATGTATACGAGGTTGGAATCGAGGTTGAACAAATTGCTAATCGTGGGGCGTGATGAAGCAATACTCCCCAGACCCAAGATAAGCTCCAAGACCTCAGAAAATATGGCAAATGGTTGCACATGACCGTGATATCCATATGCTCAAATCTCGTGAGGTGTTGGTTACGGAACAGTAGTTAACGAGAAACGAGAATTTTTTTACCTTTTTTAGAATTATACTAGGGATGAAACACTTCTGATATATAAAAAGAAAGCTCTTTCTTTAATAGAACACCGTGTAACACGGGAATCAAGGAAATACAAATTCATTTTTCTATTCTTTAGCTATTATAGAGTTCTTATTTACTGATTGTTATTCGTTCATACGTGGCTTGTTACTAAGGGTCGATCAAATGCATAACTACTGTTCAATCTAAGTTTAATCCGGGCCGTGATATTACAATTGGTTTGATTGTTCATTTTTTTCTTTAACTTGTTTATCTAATTTCTTGACTATTTGTATTGAATATATCCACGCATATTTAAAATTACATACAAATTTAATATTGTCCATTTTAAGGGTAAACACTAACTATTTGATGTTTCCACTGCAATTGTATTTGATTTTCAACACATACGACTCTCAGATGACTTTAAATTGTAGCAATTAAATTCTAGTAAAGAAGCTATATCGGTATATACTTGTACTCATCTACGAAAAGCAGTAATCATATGGCATCAATAGATTAGCTAAGATTTGAGAACACGACTGTCAAGATATTAGTCGTGTTGTTGAGGTATTAAAAGGAGAAGAATTTAAAATTTAGAGTCAGTAAGTATGAAGTTGGTGCCATTCTTTACAAATTTGTGTCTTAACCTTCTTCTTTTGGTGCGCACACATATAGTTGGGTCGAAAATAATAGGTAGGGTTGCAAATCTTTGCCAAAAACTAGATAACTTGTATCAAATACTATCTAACTGGCCATCTTTACAAACCTGTGGCATGTGTAATTTTTAGGTCTGAAACATCTTTGCATATATGCAACCCAAATTTCTTGGTGGGTACTAGAGCAATGGTAATGGCATCTTTTATTACACTGAAACCTGTGGCATCTTGTCTTGTATATTTTTGTTGGCATCCAAGAGACACAACCAAAGAGACATTATATTGATGCCGCAAGTCTTTCTCACCAATATATTCTGCAAGAAAAAGATCCCATCCCGGAGTTACCATTTCCTATCTACCTTTCATCAACAAAGATGTATTTGTTTGTATATTGTTGTCTTTTTCCCCTTTCTATGAAAGTTTTGTTGTAACTTTTATTCTCTAGGAAATGAGATAATAGAGTAGTAGAATTACAAATTACTATGTATGGTCCAAAGCTAGTAACTGCCCATTTGTCCCTAATGTACCCTCACAAGATCCTGAAAGAGAAAATAAGAGTTCCATACGACGACAACAACAACAACCCAGTATAGTCCCACAAAGTGGGGTCTGGAGAGGGTAATATGTAGACGGGCCTTACCCCTATCCGAAAGGGCAGAGAGGCTGTTCCCAATCGACCATCGGCTCATTGAATGAAAAGAAAAACAAAAATAAAAACAAAAGAGCATTAGTAACTGCAACAGAAATAGCGTAAATAATTATTTAACCATAAGAACCATAAATAAAATAGCATGCAATAATATCAAACAGTAACTACCACAAATAACTATCATAAGGGAGACACAATCCCATACACAAATCATCTATGATACCCCTCCCAAGCCTCACCCAACCCCGGGTGAGGAGTACGAAAAACTCTAGGAGCCCCTATCCTACGACCCTGATACTAGACCTCCAGACTTTCCTATCAAGGGCCATGTCCTCGGAAATCCGCATTCTAGCCATGTCATGCCTAATCATCTCTCTCAAATACCTCTTAGGCCTCCCTCTGCCTCGCCGTACGCCGACAATCGCCAGCCGCTCACAACGAATCTTTTGAATTTTACTCATGCTTTTTGTCGTAAAGGATAGTGAGGAAATAATTTTTTAATATATTGCAGATACATTATAATATAGTACTAATAAGAATAAGCTTTAGTGTGTTGAAAATAATCATATTAAATTTGAATAATTATAACTCTTGAAACAAGATACTCTATCAGTATCATATACGAGTGATTAATATCTTTACGCTCATGTTCTTATTACATATAGTGATCCACAGGTCTTCATCTGATCTATTTTGTGTAACATTATTTCCTTATTACACCTTTTTAAAAAAGAACAAAATATTTTTATAATTATATACAATTTAACTTTAAATTTCTCATTTATTTGAATAAGAAGTTTTAAATTCATAATCACATAAATCTTATGACATGCTTAATCACAAGTTTCATATTTTTTATGGTCATACTAATCCTCTCTACCTTCAAAAGGTAAGGGATAATGTTTTCGTGCACACTATCCTCACCTGACCTTCACTTGTAGGATTACACTGAGTTAATTCTTATACAGTCACAAAATTTGTCATGACATATTTGGATCATAAGTTTTAAAGTTAGGATTTCTTTCAACAATAATAATAATATACCCTGTATATTTCTACATTTAGGTCGCAAGAGGGTTGTGTGTACGCATGATTTTACCATTACCTTGTATAGATAGAGAGGTTATTTTCAATATACCCTCGGCTCAGGCAAGCACGGTGACAACACTAAAGCAAATTGAAATAAAAATAGTTGAGAGTTATAGAAAAAAAATAGCAACAACAAGAAGATAATAACTAATTGAAGGAGAAATAACATCACATAATATTAAAAATTTAAGAAAACAAAAGAGAGAGTAATACTACAACTACTGGAATGGAAGAAAAGTACATTTTACTACTACTAATCTTCTATAATAATTCTTGATCTCTACAACCTCCGATTAAGGGTCTTGTGCTCAGTATGTACTGACTAATCACCTCTCTACCTCGCCTCAAGCCCACAATGTTCAATCTCTCACACCAACTCACAGGAACATCTCCTCTTCACATATCTGAACCATCTCAACCTCATTTCTCGCATCTTACCCTCCACGAGGACCAAACCCCCATTTGTTCCTAATAACTTTATTCCTGATTCTATCTCTCCTAATATGTCCATACATCCATCTCAGCATCCTAATTTCCGCTGCTTTCAATTTTGGGACATGAGAGTATCTGACTGGCGAATATTTCGCTCCCAACATAGTCGGTCTAACTTGCACCACTTCATAGGATTTATCTTTAAATATTAGTGGCACATTTTTATCACACAAGATACCGAAAGCAATCTTCCATTTCATCCATATTTGAAACTTCCCCCTCTTAGGGATGACTACTGTATCAACTATCACTTTCACTTCATCTTCATGAGTTGTGTCACTGCATGTATTCGGTCTTATTCTTATTGAGCTTGAAACCTTTAGATTTCCAAGTATATTTCGAAACCTCCAGCATAACATTAACTCCACCTCTCATTTCTTCAATCAAAATTATGTCATCCGTGAATAATATGTACCCTAGCACCTCCCGCGTCAATATATCCAAAATTAATATTTTTTTCTTTTTTAAATTTCACGTTGAATCAAATTATATCACATAAATTGAAATACAAATTTTTTTTTTTTTTGATAATTTCTCTCTTCATTAAAAAAAATGCACTCGAATATGAAAAAGAAAACACTTGAAAAACTTCCGCTCAATGAAAGTGGGAAAAGATAAGAAGGTACAAATACAATTAAGAAGGTGGGAAATTGACAAGGAAAGATGCTGAGAGGACTTGGGTACTGTCTCATTAAAGTTTGAGATCCAAAACTGTGATTGTACCATACAGTATGCCTGTGTTGCTACACAGACAAACATACCATAGGAATAGTTAAAAGTCATAATCGGTTTCTATTATTCAATAGCCACTTTGATTTAGTTTTCTTTACCTTTCTGGCAAAAGACTACCCTTTTACTGAATACTCTCCTGTCTTTCTCTTTGACTCACTCAGAGACAATTATGCTCCGACTTTTCCATCATTAATTTTGATAAATTACATAATTTCCGTAAGTTCATTAAAGTCTTTGTCTCTATTCGTTGCAAGATGCAGTCCGCGACCTATTATGCAACAAGGTGCTGGTATGAATTAAGATAAATTGTGACTTTCTCCGTTTAAATTTATGTGAATGGTGTTTGATTGTGCATAGAGTTTAGAAAATAAAGGAAGATATAAAAATCCACGTAGATAGAAATTATCTCATTAAAAGTAAAAAGGAAAAATTTTAAATTAAATTGTTACTAGCTATAAAAAGATATCTGTTATGAAATAATATAAAAGACAAGAACAATAACTCAAGAACAAGAGCAATAGAGAGAAGAGTAGAGAGAATTCTTCTTATTGATACTTAGAGAATGTTAGGAGTATATTACAATGGTAGAGGGCACCTCTATTTATAGGGAGGAGGATGATTTAGCTACCAAGAATAGAACTCTAGAATCTCTCTAATTAAAGACATTCACCTTAAATAGAAGTGTATTTATAACACTACCCCTTGAATGTCTATTCAATGATGTGCCTCGTTAAAACCTTAAAACAAAACCCAATGGGAAAAATTAAAGTAAGAAAAAAGAGTACACATGTTTGAATATGCGCCTATTGGTTGCCTCGTTAAAAACCTCGCAAGGAAAACCCGGTGGGACAAAACCTTGTAAGGGAAAAAGAGTGCAACGCGCATTAACTCCCCCTGATAAGAACATCAATTTATGTCCTTAAGTCTTCGCATCCCGATCTTGTGAACTAGCTTCTTGAAGGTTGACTTTGGTAGAGATTTTGTGAACAAATCAGCCATATTATCGCTTGAACGGATCTGTTGAACATTGATATCACCATTCTTTTGAAGATCATGTGTGAAGAATAACTTTGGTGATATATGCTTCGTTCTATCTCCTTTTATGAATCCTCCCTTCAATTGAGCTATACATGCTGCATTGTCTTCATACAAAGTTGTGGGTAGTTTATCACACTTCAAACCACATTTGTCTTGGATATGATGTATTATCGACCTTAACCACACACACTCCCGACTTGCTTCATGAATAGCAATTATCTCGGCATGATTAGATGAAGTAGCCACAATTGATTGCTTAGTCGATCGCCAAGATATGGCGGTTTCTCCACAGGTAAACACATAACCCGTTTGAGATCGAGCCTTGTGTGGGTCGGAAAAATATCCAGCATCAGCATAACCAACAAGATCCGGGCTGCAATTCTTGCCATAAAATAAGCCCATATCGGTAGTTCCCTTTAGGTACCGCAATATGTGTTTGATCCCATTCCAATGTCTCCTCGTAGGAGCCGAGCTAAATCTTGTTAAGACATTAACTGAAAAGGATATGTCAGGTCTTGTAGTATTTGCAAGATACATTAGTGCGCCAATTGCGCTAAGATATGGTACTTCAGGACCAAGTAGCTCTTCATTCCTTTCTTGTGGTCGGAATGGATCTTTGTTCACATCAAGTGATCGAACAACCATCGGTGTACTTAAAGGATGTGCTTCATCCATGTAAAACCGTTTCAGTACCTTTTCTGTATAGGTAGATTGATGAACAAAAATTCCGTTTGCCAAATATTCAATTTGCAAACCAAGACATAGTTTAGTCTTTCCGAGATCTTTCATCTCGAATTCATCCTTTAGATAATCACTTGCCTTTTGGAGTTCTATAGGGGTTCCAATAAGGTTTATGTCATCAACATATACGGCAAGTACAACAAATTCCGACGTTGTTTTCTTTATAAAAACACACGGGCAAATGGCGTCATTTATATAGCCTTCTTTTAACAAGTACTCACTAAGACGATTATACCACATTCGTCCAGATTGCTTTTGACCATACAAGGATCTTCGCAATTTAATTGAGAACATTTCCCGAGATTTCGAATTGTGCGCGTTTGGCACCTTCAGTCCATCGGGAATTTTCATGTATATCTCATTATCAAGTGAGCCATAAAGATAGGCAGTAACCACATCCACTAAGTGCATGTCAAGCTTTTCATGGACAGCAAAACTTATGAGATAATGAAAGGTTATCGCATCCATTACAGGCGAATATGTCTCTTCATAATCGACACCAGGCCTTTGAGAAAAACCTTGTGCAACAAGGCGTGCCTTATATCTTTGTACCTCGTTTTTCTCATTTCTTTTGCGTACAAAGACCCATTTATAGCCGACAGGCTTAACACCATTAGGTGTTTCAACTATAGGGCCAAAAACTTCACGTTTTGCCAGCGAATTCAATTCTGATTGAATTGCTTCTTGCCACTTTGGCCAATCATATCTTTTTCGAAATTCTTCAACAGATTGAGGTTCGAGATCCTCACATTCTTGCATAATGCTAGATGCTACATTATAAGCAAAAGCATTATCCACCACAATATCCACTCGATTAATATTTGCCTCAATATTAATTGGATTTAGGGATAGTTCCGTATTTTTCAGAGTCTCGGGCTCAATGGATTCTTCATGAATCTCAGAATTTGTTAAATCGTGAGATTCTTTCGTGGTGTCATTTTGATCGTTCTTTTTCCTCTTTCTAGGATTTCGATCTTTGGAGCCTAATGGTCTGCCACGCTTCAGGCGTGCATTCGACTCATTGGTTATGACACTAGATGATTGTCCAACAGGGACATCAATACGGATTGGAACATTTTCCGTGGGAATGTGGGATTTCGTTATCCTTTTCAAGTCCGTAAATGCGTCAGGCATTTGATTTGCTATTCTTTGCAAATGGATAATCTTTTGTACCTCTCTTTCACAAATAGAGGTATGTGGATCAAGATGAGATAATGATGCATTTTTCCACAAAATTTCCCGTTTGGTTTCACCAACTTCTCCCCCTAATTTTGGGAAAAGTGTCTCATCAAATCGACAGTCTGCAAATCTTGCAGTAAACAAGTCGCCTGTCAATGTTTCGAGGTAGCGAATGATGGAGGGCGATTCAAACCCAACATATATTCCTAACCTTCTTTGCGGACCCATTTTGGTGCGGGATGGCGGTGCAATAGGCACATATACTGCGCATCCAAAAATCCTTAAATGGGATATATTGGGTTCATGACCCAAAACCAATTGCAACGGGGAATACTTGTGGTAATTCGTCGGTCTGAGACGAATTAGCATTGCTGCATGTAAGATGGCGTGACGCCATACCAAAGTGGGCAGCCTCGTTCTCATAAGTAATGGCCTTGCAATCAACTGCAGGCGTTTAATTAACGATTCTGCAAGACCGTTTTGAGTGTGAACATGAGCTACAGAATGTTCAACTTTTATCCCGATTGATAAGCAATAATCATTAAATGCTTGGGATGTAAACATAGCAGCATTATCCAGTCTAATGGACTTGATTGGATTATCTGGAAATTATGCTCGTAGTCGAATTATTTGTGCCATTAATTTCGCAAACGCAAGGTTGCGTGATGACAACAGGCACACATGAGACCATCTACAGGATGCGTCTATCAAGACCATGAAATACCTAAACGACCCACTAGGTGGGTGAATAGGTCCACAAATGTCCCCTTGTATACGTTCCAGAAACGTGGGTGACTCAGTCCCAACCTTTGTTGGTGATGGCCTGATAATCAACTTGCCTTGATAACACGAAGTGCAAGGATATTCATTATTCGAAAGAATTTTGAAATTCTTTAACGGATGCCCATATGAGCTTTCTATAATCCGTTTCATCATGACCGATCCTGGGTGTCCCAATCGATCATGCCAAAGTACAAAGGTATTGGAATTAGTAACCCTTTGGTTTACTGTTGAATGTGCTCAATTGCACTAATTCTTGTCCAATACAGGCCACAAGATAAAGACGGGAATTTCTCAATAACCCTCTTTTGGCCGGAGACATTCTTTGTGATGACGAGATATTCAAGGTTATCTTCATCCATTGTCTCAATATGATAGCCATTCCAGCGTACATCTTTAAAACTCAACAAGTTTCTCTTAGACTTGGAGGAGAACATTGCATTCTCTATGATTAATGTCGTGCCTTTGGGCAGAGTTACAATTGCTCTTCCGGAGCCTTCAATCAATTTACTACTTCCAGAGATTGTAGTAACGTTTGCCTTACACATATTTAGTTGAGAGAAATATTTCCTTTCTTTGAGTATTGTATGTGTAGTACATGAATCAACTAGGCAAATACTTTTACAGTTGGACGTTGATCCAAGTTCGCTTTGTGAGATATCCATATTTGCTATCCCATAGTTTGACATACAAAAGAGATACACGAACATAAGAATAAACAAGTTCAATTCTTTTGTGTCACATAATATTTTCAAAATCTGCTGCTAACAGTTGACTAACAAAATCAGATATGTTATCCATAATTGATTACTTTGCAGTTTGAAAATTTCAGTTTAAACGTTTTCTTCAAACAATCGATTGTTAAACACAAACAATCGATTGTTGAACATTGACAATCGATTGTTAAACACACACAATCGATTATTTTCTATTTCGAAAAACTTCAGATCTTACTGTCTTAAGACAATCGATTGTTAAATATAGACAATCGATTGTTGGCTTATTTTGAAAAATTCCAGAACACGCTGTCTTAAGACAATCGATTGTTATGCATAGACAATCGATTGTTGGCTATTTTGAAAAATTCGAGCACTGTTTTAAGACAATCGATTGTTAAGCATAGACAATCGATTGTTGGCTATTTTGAAAAATTCCACACTGTTTTAAGACAATCGATTGTTAAGCATAGACAATCGATTGTTGGCTATTTTGAAAAATTCCAGATTACACTGTCTTAACGACAATCGATTGTTAGACAAAGACAATCGATTGTTGATCAATTATTTTTCAGCTTTAATGCGAAAATAGTAGATAATCGACTAGTTTTTCAGGCTAGTCGATTACCCCTACTGGAAAATAAAAATATTATTGATATTTGAGCATATTGAAGATATTCTAAAGAACTACTGCTAACATTGCATCATGAACTAACTAATACGAGCTAATACTAATGACAATTAGTTTATTCACTAACTAATACAAATAAGTAGAACAAAATCAAATAACTCCATCTTCTTTCATCACGGACCCATCGCCGATTAGGTGGTCTATTTTCCCCTCGGGTTGCTCAAAGAAGTCTGCCACATCCAGGTGGGTGATGTCCTCATCGTCGTCATAGACAAAATTTGTTTCAGGGCCTTTTCTCTTTCGAGATGCTTGATAAAGGTCAACCAAGTGTCTTGGTATACGGCAAGTCTTTGAGCAGTGCCCTTTCCCACCGCAACGATAACATATAGTTTCTGAACCATTTGCCTTAGGATCTTCATGACCCCGTTTCTGCTTTCGGCGGTTATCTCTCCTTGGGGGTTGACGGACTTCATTGGAATTTCTTCCTTGCCTACGTCCCTGGCTATGACCCCGTTTACGACCATGACCATGGCCCTTTTCATGTTTGGCATAATGAGAGTGCACCTTATCTGCTTCAGGCAGTGGTGTAGACCCAGTGGGTCGATTTTCGTGATTTCTCATGAGCAGGTCATTATTTCGCTCAGCCACTAGTAGAAGAGAAATCAGTTCAGAGTACTTTGTAAAGCCTTTCTCTCTGTACTGTTGTTGCAGTACCATATTGGAGGCATGAAACGTTGTAAACGTTTTCTCAAGCATATCATAATCGGAGATATTATCCCCGCATAGCTTCAATTTAGAAGTAATTCTGAACATTGCAGAATTATATTCAGAAACGGACTTAAAGTCCTGGAGCCTCAGATGAGCCCAATCATATCGTGCTTGTGGCAGAGTGACCAACTTCAGGTTGTCATATATCTCCTTTAAGCCGTTCCACAAGATGAGTGGATCCTTGAAAGGTGAGATATTCAATCTTCAAACCCTCATCAAGGTGATGGCGCAAGAAAATCAATGCCTTCGCACATTCTTGGGTGGATGCTTTTTCTCTATCTTTGATGGTGTCTCCGAGACCCATAGCATCTAAGTGGATTTCAGCATCCAACACCCATGTCATATAGTTCTTGCCCGAAATTTCAAGGGCAACGAACTTTCTTTTCGTAATGTCAGACATAATCGAAAATTAAATTAGGAAGAGGGAAATACCTTAGATTTTTCGAGAATGGTTCTTGAGACGGTAGAGCCTCGTGCTGATAACGTGTTATGAAATAATATAAAAGACAAGAACAATAACTCAAGAACAAGAGCAATAGAGAGAAGAGTAGAGAGAATTCTTCTTATTGATACTTAGAGAATGTTAGGAGTATATTACAATGATAGAGGGCACCTCTATTTATAGGGAGGAGGATGATTTAGCTACCAAGAATAGAACTCTAGAATCTCTCTAATTAAAGACATTCACCTTAAATAGAAGTGTATTTATAACAATATCATTCTTGTTTGTACTGATTAAAAATGAAAAAGAATAGTATATTAAAAAAAATACAAGGTCATATAATAACGTGTGCTTTCATACTTAAAATGCTGTAGCTCAAGAAACAAATATGTGAGTTCTCTTCGGAGAAAATCGAATAATATATGTCATGATGAGCATGGATTGTGACAAATATAATATCATTAATCACAATGTGATGGAGGAGAAACCTCAGCAAGAATGTTTTGAGTTCCTATATGAGGGTGTATGTAACATCAATGATGGATGAGGTGAAAGGAGATGGACAAACAACTTAATTAGCTGTCAAAGAAGTATCGCATATAACACCTTAATTAGATTAATTTGACATCGACAAAAAGGAAAGTGAAGTGCTATATGTTTATAAGAGGAGCGCATGCTCATATAACCTGACACGACTTTGGGCTTGATATTTCCTAAATTGAGGGGCAAATCTGCAAGTTGTCTTCGACTAAAAATCATATATCTGCCAAGCATTACCTAGGGTTGTGACATATTCAAACTCCGGACATGATTAAAAATTTGTAAACGTATTTCTAACTAATTAAAAGTTAGTAATAAATTAATCGTATTTATTGGAGTACAAGGCTAAAAAAATTAGTACTACAACAATAATTCAATAAAATTCTACAAATGAAATTTGGCTATAGGAATTGAACTCGAAACCTAAATATTGTATTTTTGGACTTAAAATACATTAATAGGTGTAAAAAAAAGTTACATATCTATATATAGTGTATAAATTAAAGATGCTATACCTTAACGGTAACTTTTGCCGTTAAGGTATACTGTTTTTTATTTATACGCTATGTTGACTGACAGTTTGACGTGAAGAGAATGATTCGGAGTCCTTGCAGAGTGGAACCAACATAGCGTTTTTTTATACGCTATACATAGGGTTTAAAAAATGCTATACCCCCTTTTATGGACCTACCAATAATTTAACTGACATAACAATAATTACTATTAGTATAGTGTCTATATAAAGAACACTATATGTCAAAAAATTTCCACATCACGGGCTAGCCATTTCCTATATATAGTGGTTAGGATCTGGCAGATGCACAGAGTGAGAAAGAGAACAGTGATTACGACAACAATGCTGATAAATCTGGAGAGGAGACACCCTTTCCTCGTGAGGATGGTGATGAGGAGGATGAGAAGGAAGGACCTGATTTGACGAGAGAGTATGCTCCATCTCCCCTAGAAAAATATGTACGAGTCTCAAGTGCTGTTTCATTCAAGAGAGATTTCTTACCTTGAAAACTTGCCAAGCACGCCATATGTGAAAGATTTCACAACGGATTTTGATGAAATTCGAACAATAATGTAGGACGAGTCTAGACCAACGATGCTAGCAACGGGTATGCTTTTTCCTGTTAAAGCGCGCCTAAGCAGGGCTTGTAAATTGCACAACATAAAAGAGTGTCATGAAATGACGGTATGGGAGTCATGTCCGGTTGTATACAAGGTTATTTGTCATAAGTAGTTTTGGCTATGTAATTAGATGTTGTGTGTGAGCAAGGAGAAGACAGGTCTGTGGAAAGTGGGTAAATAGATTCCCACCCACACATGCGAAATGGACACCTTCAACGGGAATCACATCAACTTGGATACTGACTTGATTTATCTTATTCTTATCCCACACATCGAGAAGAGGTAAAGGGCGGCCTAAGAAGTATTGGGGGAGGTGATTAGGTAGAATATGACGATGCTTCAGATTTTCGAGGATATGACACTTGATAGGAACATGTGGAGTTCAAGTGTTATGGCTGTAGGTTAGGAGGTTATTGAGTTTTCCTTATGCCATAACTTTGTGAGACTAGTTTGGTAGGGATATTACTTCGCTTTTGCTTTGTATCCTTCTTCTTGAGTTCATGTTGTTCCTATTTTTTGTATTATTTCTGTGGTGTTACTGATATTGTCTTCTTTTGTCTTTTTGTCTTCTTGAGCCGAGGGCCTTTCGGAAACAGCCTCTCTACTCCTTCGGGATAGGGGTAAGGTGTGCATACACACTACCTTCCCCAGATCTCACTAGTGCGATTTCACTGAATCGTTGTTGTTGTTGTAGTTTGATTATATTGTGAAAACACCTATGATATGGTAGATTAACCATTCATGAGTCTCCCCCTGATGGTAGATATGGGAGACGTATAGAAGAATGTTTAAAATCTAAAAAAATACCATATCACTTGAAATTAAATATTTACCAAGTTTACGAGAGTAATATCGATACCCCTTGATGAGAATACCCAAAGAAAGCAGACTTTGAAGGTGCTAGAGTCCAACTTAGTGACATATGATCAAATATCTCCAACATAGAATGTGCCTCGGTTCTTCATAAATTATATTTACGTCAACCAAGAAAATTAATCCATAAAGCTAATAGAATTTTTATACCTTCCTTTGGACACAACAGGCCGTCGCCCCCAAACATCCAGGTGAACTAACTATAAAGTAGACTCGTCTCGTTTATTAGCCCTCGGATGTAACATACTGCAATGGATTTTATGTTGATGGAGGATTTCGAAGAATCTAACAAGTTCAAGATCATATTGGTGCTAATAACAATGTTAAGAAATTTTGATTAACAATAAAACATGGTAAGAAATCACCCGGTTGATGAATGAAAACTCTAGGTTGTTTGCCCCTCCATAGCTCTCAGAATGCCTCTTTTTCTTCACAAAAATCTGATACTTCAGCCATGAAGGAGCGCGGCTGGAGCTATGAACTTCTTTCACTTTTTCAACCTTTTAATTTTGATATTCTTATAAATCCCACATACTTTTTTTTTTTTTTTGCTAAAACGGAGAATTGCACTATTTAATTAAAACAGAATTACATTGTTCAAAATGAATGGAGTTACTGCCAATTACATTAAAATCTAGTTGCGCAAGAGTAAACGGCAGGCTCTTCAAAAAACAAAATTGATTGTGGTAATGTTTTTATGTTTGACTTGCCACATTTAGCCAGCACTCTGTTGTAAGTTCCACGTACTTACATTCACCTATACACTCTCAAATCATTATATAAATAAATTTACACACTTTCATGGTATGATATTATTGGAGTTGACAATTTAACAAGGAAAACAAGGATTTTAATATTCGTCAGGCCTCCAAATGGCCTATATAATACTATATTAATATCAAAAAATCAGATCGGGATTATTGTTTTTCTTCATTATTTAGAGTGAATTGTTCATATGCAACACCAAGTGACATGATCTCTTCGAATTAGTTGACTTCTTGACGATTAGCTGTTCCTCCATTGGTTTTTTCATTTTGTTATATTCCAAACATAGTAGAACATTCATGGCGTTACTAGATCAATGAATGTCAGTTGTATTCGAGCTGTTACTTTCCCCAACTAAATATGATTTCTGACGCTACAATTAAAATTGAATTATTTAGCACGTCTAAAGCCAATGGGGAAAGAATGGGATATTGTCTTGAGTTGTTCCTCCACAATTTCTGAAAACATAGAAGAATCAAGATGAAAATTGAAGAAGATGAGTCGGTTGAGAGAGAGCTTCTAGAGAGCTCCAAGAGAAAACTTCAATCCAAAAATATCCGACTGACCCCTATACAGAAGGGTCAGTTGCTTATATGAACAACCTGGGCCAACTCGGGCCAAATACAAAACAAAAGGAAAATGAGCCCAGATTAATTTCTGGCCCAACATACATGATATACAAATAGTATAGAGTAAAGATACACTACAAAATCAATGTATGGGTCTAGGTTTGGAAGCTAGATAATCTTGTAGCTCAACACCCCCTTTCAAGTTGGAGGAGGAGACCACCTTCAACTTGACCAGCAGAGGATGTAGGATAGTGCCAGGCAAAGGCTTGGTGAGAAGGTCAGCCAGCTGACGAGAAGTAGAGACATGTGAGAGAGTAATGAGCCCACCAGTCAACAGGTCTCTAACAACGTGACAATCTACCTCAATATGCTTGGTCCGCTCATGAAAATAGGATTCTTGGCAATATGTATAGCAGCCTGGTTATCACAAAAAACAGAAAAGGGAAGAGAAACAGAAACACCAATGTAAGTGAGCAAACGGGAAAGCCAAGACAATTCAGCTACCACCTTACTGAGAGCCCTATATTCTGCTTCAGCAGAGGATAAAGAAACTACAGGCTGTTTTTTGGACTTCCAACTAATCAAGCTGCCTCCCAAAATAACACAAAAACCAGTAACAGACCTGCGAGTATCAGGACAGGCAGCCCAATCACTGTCAGAATAAGCATGTATAGAGAAATCAGAACTGTCAGAATAGAAAAGACCCAAATTCATAGTGCCCTTAAGATATCTTAGGACATGTAGGGCAGCAGTCATATGAGGGACTCTGGGACACTTCAAATATTGACTCAGATGCTGAACAGCAAAGCAGATGTCAGGCCTGGTGTGAGTCAAAAATAAGAGCTTACCAATAAGGCTCCTATATTGATCAGGGGAGGAGAAGAGGTCACCAGAATCAGCATGGAGTTTGACATTAAGATCCAAAGGACAAACAACAGGAGCAACATTCATACAGTCAAATTGGTGCAGCGGGTCAGAAACATACATATGCTAATTAAGGAGCATCCCACTAAGAACAACAGACATCTCTATGCCCAAAAAATAATGCAAAGACCCCAGGTCTTTAATCCTGAACTTATCATCCAGAAACATTTTCAGGGCAGAAAGCTCATCATTGTCATCCCGAGTAATAATAATGTCATCCACATAGACTGCTACAACAACAAGACAACCATGTCGCCTTTGATAAATAGAGAATAATCATTCAAAGAATATGTATATCCTCTGGAGTAGAGAGCAGAAGACAGTTTAGCATACCATTGTCTGGATGCCTGTCTCAACCCATAAAGAGACTTTTTCAACTTACAGACAAGAGGAGGAGATGCAGAGGAAACAGAATCAATAGAAGGAACAGAAACTGTTAAACCTGGAGAGAGCTTCATATAGACCTCCTCATCCAAATCACCATGCAAGAAAGCATTGTTAACATCAAGTTGAAAAAGATTCCAATGGTTCTTAACAGCCACTGCAATAAGACACTTAACAGTGGACATTTTAACCACAGGAGAAAAAGTGTCAGTGAAATCAACTCCTTCAATTTGAGTATCCCCTCTAATAACAAATCTAGCTTTATATCTTTCAACACTACCATCAGCCTTATATTTGATCTTATAAACCCATTTGCAACCTATGGGTTTCTTGCCAGGAGGAAGTGGAACAACATCCCAGGTATGATTGGCATCCAAAGCATCAAACTCCTTTCTCATGGCATCCTGCCATACTGAAACTGATGCATCTTGAGAGTAATAGAGAGGTTCAGACTCCAGAGGAGAAGAAGAAGATCAGAGAATGCAGGAAGATGACAGACATAATCCTTAAGATAAGAAGGAGGATTGTGTTGTCTTCCAGATTTTCTGGGAACATTAGGTGATGTGGAAGAAGGCAAAGCAGGAGGAGAAATATCAGGGTTGAAAGGAGGACTGGAAACTGGATTAGAAGAAGGAGAAACTAGGGCAGAAGGAGAAGGAGGAGAGGAATAGATAGGGACAGACAAGTCTGTCTCAGAAAGGGAATGTGCAAGAGGAGAAACAAAAGGAAAAGAAGAGGGAGAAACAGAAGGAGTAGGGTTAACAGAAGAATCAGTTTTAAAAGGAAAAGAAGTTTCATGAAAGACAATATCCCTGGACACAAAGAACTTTTTGGAAGTGAGATCATACAGTCTATAACCCTTTTTAGCAAAAGGATATCCTAGGAAAACACAGGAAATGGCCCTAGGTTTCAACTTGTCCCTTTGAGGAATTGGGACAACAGCATAGGCAAGGCAACCAAATGCCCTTAAATGGGAGTAAGTAGGTGCCTTTCCATGCCAAATTTCATAAGGGGATTTGCCTTGAAGGAGCCTGGAGGGTATTCTGTTAATAAGGTATGTAGCAGTCAATAGACAATCTCCCCAGAAAGAGATGGGTAAACCAGATTAGAAGAGTAAGGCTCTACAGGTTTCAAGAAGAGTCCTATGTTTCCTTTCAACAACACCATTCTGTTGAGGAGTATGGGGACAAGTTGTTTGGTGAATAATGCATTGTTGGCTAAAGAAGGATGCACCAACAATACTAGACCCCAATTCCAAATCATTGTCACTCATAATAGTTTGAACAACAACACTAAACAGGGTTTTAACCATACACAGAAAAGACTTAAGCATGCATAAAGCATAGCTTTTAGACCCCAATAAATGTGTCCAGGTTGCTCTAGAAAAGTCATCAACTATTGTTAGAAAGTACCTAGAGCCAGAAGAAGTGGGAGTGTGATAAGGACCCCAAGTATCTACATGAATCAATTGGAAAGGTCTAGATGTACTTGTTGTGCTATCAGAAAAGGGAAGTCTAGTTTGTCTAGCCATAGGACAAATAGAACAATGGAAAGGCTGTTTAGAAGCAAATGGAAAAGACAAGGCAGAAATGTGTTTCATGTTTGCAAATGAAATATGAGCCAATCTCAAATGCCAAATGTAATTTATGTCAGTGGTAACAGCATTATTACAGATGGAACTATTTACAGTTGAAGGTAAAGCAACAACTTTATGACTAGAACAGTCAGGATTACAAGAATCAGAAGAAGAAGAACATACAGAAGCAGAAGAACAACAATTATAAGAAGAGGAAGTTGGCACCCAAGCAAACTTATACAGACCAGCCTCCTCTTTACCAAGATCCAGAGGCATCTTCAGAGAAGGGGCCTGTAACATGCGGAGGAAACAGGAAGTTGCAGTAAATAAGACTATGCAATGCAATTGTTTTACTAGTTTGTGGACAGAAATCAAGTTGTGTTTGAAAGAAGGAACAAATAAGACATCATGAAGAATGATGAATGGATTTAATGCAAAAGATCCTGTACATGTCGCTTTCACTTTATATCCATTAGGAAGAGTTACAAGATAGGGCACAGTTAAAGGTGTGAGCTTGAAGAGTAAATCTTTATTAAAGGTCATATGGTTAGATGCCCCTGAGTCTATTATCCAGGTGGCAGAATTAATATGAGTAAGCATGAAAAATTTGGAATCAGAAACAGGGCTCTCACTTAGCATAGTACCAGCAAAATTGGCAGCATACATGGGATGAGGAGTCTGGGCAGTGGAGTCCCCTAACTGAGTTTGTTGTAGCACGGTCATCAATTGGTCATATTGTTGTCTACTCAATCCTGGTATCACAGAACTCTGGCCATCCATGTTTAGAACATGGTGATGACTTCCAGGAGGATTTCCATGAGGAACAGATATATTTCCTTCAGAAGAAGGAAAATCCACACCAGTAGTTAGATGAGCAGCAGCAGGTCTCCTCCCCTTGTTAAATGTTACACTTTGTGGATACCCATGAATCTTGTAACACTTATCAATTAAGTGCCCAGATTTTTTGCAGTATCTACAGAATAAAGAACCTCTAGCCTGGTCAAAATTAACTCTTTGTCTGAAAGGAGAAGGATTAGGCACTGTGACCTTATTGATTCCAACTGAATGTTTGTTTATGTGGACATTGAAAGACATAGAGTCTGGATTAAACTGATAAATGGACTGGACTTGTCTCTGTTTCTCATCATTGAGGACCATAATGTAGACACTGCCAAGGGTAGGAGGAGGCTGCATCATCAGTAAGTTACTCCTTACCCCCATGTATGCTTCATTAAGGCCCATGAGGAACTGGAACACCTTATTCGCATCATTTTCCTGTATGATGCCATTTCTGGCAGGACAAATGCATCTTTGCCCATGGTTTGTACACATTGTTCCTAATTCATCCCACAGTCCTTTAAGTTTGTTAAAATATGAGGCTACATCTAGAGATCCTTGAGAAGTATGAGAGAGTTCTCTTTTTAGTTCAAAAATTTTGGTTTTGTTAGCAGTACCATATCTAGCTGCGAGCTGTGCCTATATACTCTGTGCAGTATCAGAATACTGCACACTCTCAGCTATCTGAGGGGATAAGGAAGCAGTTAACCAGGAGATTACCATATTGTTACATCTCTCCCATAACTTTTGTTCAGCCACATTAGTGTCTGGTCGGGGACATGTACCATCAACAAAGCCAATTTTATTTTTAGCAGACAGCGCTACAATCATTTTCCTCTTCCAACCCCCATAACCACTACCCGAGAAGGGAGTGGACACAAGAGAAACTCCAGGAACATCAGAGGAGTAAACAAAAAGAGGACTGGTAGGGTCAACAGGAGTTGTATTAGCACTCATGTTAGAAGCTATGAACAACAACGAGTTTAACATCAAAAGATAGTCTCGGTAATCAGTTTGAATAACTAAAGTTGTATCAAAAACCTCATACAAATCATATAGCACCTAAAACAGGAACATATTTACCCTCCTTCTTCGCGATCGGAGAAGAACGACCTTCGATTAACAGAAAAATCCCAGTTCCGAGCAGCAGAAACCCTAAAATCTGAAGTCTCGATGGAATCGAGTCGAGGACGTCGGGAAACCAACCCAAAATGTCCAAGCAGTGAAGATGTAACCAGTTAATGGTGATAAATGTCTCAGATTAACACTCGATTCATATCGAGATCATCACTGACCAAATATCTCACACATACCCGAAAACTTTCCAACGCGATTTCGACTGGGATAACAAGATATAGCAGAGAATCGTCGGATGATCGTCAGCTCTGATACCATGAAAACATAGAAGAATCAAGATGAAAATTGAAGAAGATGTCGGTTGAGAGAGCGCTTCTAGAGAGCTCCAAGAGAAAACTTCAATCCAAAAATATCCGACTGAACCCTATGCAGAAGGGTCAGTTGCTTATATGGACAACCTGGGCCAACTCGAGCCAAATACAAAACAAAAGGAAAATGGGCCCAGATTAGTTTCTGGCCCAACATACATGATATACACGATATACAAACAGTATATAATAAATATACACTACAAAATCAATGTATATGTCCAGGTTTGGAAGCTAAATAATCTTGTAGCTCAACAATTTCAACGTGTTAACATCATATGTGCGACATACCACATGAAATTGAAACTGATGCAACAGAGGTAATAAAACTATTACAATAAGAATATCTTACATATGACATTCATTTGTGATTAGGCAAAAAAATGAAGTGGCTCATCTTTTGACACAAATAAGTTAGCCTATTTGCTGTCTCACCTTCATTACTCACGTCCAGAACTATTGGTTGATAGAGAAGGAGCACAATTTTTGAACTTATTCGAATAGCATTTGTACTAAATTGGCAGAATTTGGCAATCAAAATACCTTAAAAATAATTAGGGCTGATAATATTAATATAATTATTCCCGTTTTACTTTAAAAAAAATTCTCAGATTGAAACTCCATAAAGGAGCAATTCCTTTTAAAGATGCAGGTATATAAATTGATACTTTGTTAACAAAGCTGCTAATCGTGCATTTTCCACCATCTCTCACAAAAAGCTGCAACAGAGCTTAATCATGTTTACTTTGAGGGGTCATTAAAAGGGAAAAACTTTGGTCAATGGAAATTCTTTTTAAAACCACTTTCAAGTTTCACCTTTCACTTTTTAGAACAGTAAAGGGATAAAGGCCACGTGAGGAAGACGTGAGATCACGTGTAACTCATCCTAGCTAGTTACTCAAAAGGGCCAAAGCCAAGCATATTTATTCATGCAAATTACATTGTGTCATGAATAATGACTCTTTGTTTTCTTATGTGAGGGATGTTCTTTTGATTCTCTGTCTGATTGTGGGCTCAAAGTTTCAAGTAAAGAAGCAAAAGTAATTGGTTCGACTTAAGGCTAAAACCCCACTTCACGTTCTCTCTTTCACCACTGTTTCAACCTTTTAGATAGAAACTACAAGTCATATATAGTAGTAAAAGAAGAAAAGATGAGGAAGACTGGCTTCAACCTTACCTGCTCAAGGTGAAGAATCAATGAAAACCTTGCAAGAAAGTTGATAGAAAAAGCTTAAAAGCTAAAAAATGAAAGCTGAATTTTCTCAAAAAGAAAGTGCTACCCACCTTCCTAAAAAGCCCCACACTAAACCCCCCATTTGAGAAAGCTGTACAAGTAGGGTACCAGTGTCTCAGTATTCATCTTTTCCCTTTGATCTACAAGATTTTATACCATGTTGGACAATTCTTCTTCTTTGCCTGTTGGTCCTGCTTCCTCTTCTGAAGCTTTCAATAATTCTGCAGAAAATTCTGGGGTTTCTAATAGAAGGAAAAGACGACCTGCTGGTACTCCAGGTATATAACCCTTCAACTTCTCTTCATTTCCTTCTTTCTTTTTATTTTTGCCAAGGCAGTACGTGGTCTCCTTTAGAAATAGTCTCTCCGTCTTCGTAAGGTAAGAGTAAGATCCTGTGTATGTTGTTGTTGCTGTTTGTTGTAATAAGCAAGTCTAGGGGTTTGGTGGAAAATTATACCGTGCAAATAGGGTAAAACTGAGTTTTCTTGGTTATATATAAACTGTTAATCCCCTTAACATAAGAAAAAGTTCTTGTCTAGTGAAAACGGGTTGGTGAAACATTGTCTTTTTTTCACTTCTTATATCAATTTCTGGCTTCTCGACTGACGCTACGTTAATTATCATAGATCCAGATGCAGAAGTGGTTTCACTTTCACCCAAGACTCTGTTGGAATCAGATAGGTATATATGTGAGATCTGTAACCAAGGTTTTCAAAGGGATCAAAACCTTCAGATGCACAGGAGAAGGCACAAGGTGCCATGGAAGTTAGTGAAGAGAGAGACACATCAAGTTAAGAAAAGAGTATTTGTATGTCCTGAGCCAACTTGTTTGCACCATGATCTATGTCATGCCCTTGGAGATCTTGTTGGTATAAAGAAACATTTCAGGAGAAAACACAGTAATAATAAACAATGGGTTTGTGAGAAATGTTCTAAAGCTTATGCTGTTCAGTCTGATTACAAAGCTCATCTCAAGACTTGTGGTACTAGAGGCCATTCTTGTGACTGTGGCCGCGTATTTTCCAGGTATAATACCAACATTCTGTCTTTTGATTTGTTTTATTTATTCTATTTCTCAACATCTTGTGAGTTTCATGAAACTAGAGCGAAATTCTAGATATTCTTTAGGCTGGCATATTTCAGAGTTCCAAGATTCTTTTAACCTATGTTGAAGAACCCGAATAATATTTTTGAAGAGTATAAGCAACATAACCCACTTCTCATTAGGGACGTCGTGGCTTTTATGGAAATCTTTAACCATTTCTTTTACAAAGTCATTTAACTTTTCCTGTATTTTGTCATAATCCTTGTGGAGAAGAGGTAGACAAACATACATTCCTTAATTTACAATTTCCAAAAGCATATGACTATACCCTAATAATAACTAGCAGCCAATGGAAGTGATACGCAGGCCAGTGGTTCACTATTTACCATAAATACTTCAATTTTTTTAATAAGAAAATTAAATATTCTTTCTTTGTGCTGCGTATTAATTGACTTTCACATTCTTATTCAATTTAATATTAGTATGACTAACAAAATCATCTCTGCAAATAGTTTTTTGGTTCAAAATTTTGTCCCTTCCGCTTTGTTTTTGCTTTTCATAGGTAACCCTACACGAAGTAGCCTCTTTTGTCTTTTTCTTGACCAATTACTACCACTAGCTAGATAGCTAGCTTTGTGCAAAGATGAAGATACCAAATTATTGATGGTTTCTTCTGACTCACAAGCTAATTAATCCTTGTCTTTTTTGTCAAAAGGTTTGTATACTATTACTCCTATTAATTAATTAACAAGTCTTGACACTAATATTAATCCTTGTCATTTTGACCTTGCAGAGTGGAGAGTTTTATTGAGCACCAAGATAATTGTACTGTAAGGAGAAGTAGTAGTACTAGGCCAGATTTGCCAGCTGGTTGTTCTTCAAGAACTGCATCAAGCACTAGCCCTTCAAGTGATACGAATTTCAGCAGTATTGCCCCTAATTTACCAAGATTAACAATAATACCTTTGCCTAATAATTCTGACCAGCACAATGAATTCCCTAGTAGTAGTTATAATAATGATCAGCAGCATAATTTGGAACTTGGCCTTTTACCATCTTCAATTGCATGTCCATCAAGAACTAGTGATCATGAAAATGAAGCAACCCATTTGAAATTGTCAATTGGATCATCTAGTAGAGTGGTGTCAAAAGATCATAAGGAACTACATTTGGCTATGGCTGAAAAGGCTTATGCTGAGGAAGCAAGAAGACAAGCAAAGAGACAAATTGAAATTGCTGAGTTGGAATTTGCTAATGCAAAGAGAATCAGACAACAAGCACAAGCTGAAAGTGAAAGAGCTCAAAATTTGAAAGAAGAAGCTACAAAGAGAATAAGCTCTTCAATATTGGAAATCACTTGTCATGCTTGCAAAAATAAGTTTCAAGCAACTGATGAGTCTTCTCCAGCTATGAGTTACATGTCTTCTGCAACAACAGAAGCTGATGGAGAGCATTAATTAATCAATGAGAAAAATAGCAATGTGTTGGTTAGGCCTTATTTTTTGTTCACTGTCTTTCTCATGTGGAGTAAAATGTAGGTTTCTACTTATTTTCTTTTATTATAAAGAAGATTATCAGTTTATGTTTCTTTTGAATAAGACTCACTGGCTCATGATTCATACACTTTTTATGCAATAAGGGTATGACACAATATGAACAGTAGGGCGTCGCACATCTTATATAGTATAATTTACTCCTAATTTATATGGTAGATTTTACATTATGTTAGTATTCTAACATGTTATAGTAGGTAATGAAGGTTTATGTTTCATGATGCTAAACTCGATGATGTTTTCTTTGTAGTAATAGCTAGTAGTGTACGGCCGTGGAATACAATTGGTAAAACAATAATGTAACAGTTTTAAAAGCCCGTTTGGTCTTCGAATTTTTCACTTTTTTCAAAAAAAATTTATTTACTTTTATATTTGGCTATAAGTCTCCCTTATGGTAGTTATTTGTTGTTGTTGTTAGTTGATATTATTGCATGTTATTTTATTTATGGTTCTTATGTTTAGATAATTATTTACGCTATTTCTGTTGAAGTTACTAATGCTCTTTTGTTTTTGTTTCTGTTTTTGTTGTTCCTTTCCTTCACTGAGCCGATGGTCGATTGGAAACAGCCTCTCTGTCCTTTCGGGGTAGGGGTAAGGCCTGTCTACATATTACCCTCCCCAGACCCCACTTTGTGGGACTATATTGGGTAGTAGTTATTGTTGTTGTATATTTGGCTATAAATTTTTCAATTTTCACTTGAAGATAATTTTGAAATTTTTTGAAATTTGAAAAATTCCACCAAACTGTTTTTCAAAATTTTCACTCATATCACTCAAAAGAATTTAAAAATAACGTAAAATTATATTCATATTCAACTAGAAACTTTGCCTTCACAGGTTTTGAAAGGTTAAAATTGCAAAAGCAAGTGCTATTAAGTTGGTGATGGACACCAGAATAGGCTATGTTTCAGTTGCGAACCTTGTACAACTTCGTACGCAAATAAAATCCATCGTAGCATCCTCTTCACGTAATTTTTCTAAATTTATAGAGAAAGCCAACAAGCTAAGATATCTCACTCTAGATATATAACTTAAATATAAATCCGCTTCTACAAGCCTTTTAATAAGACTAAATGCTAGTAATTCATTTCTTCCATTTTTCCCTCTTATGTTATTCATTGTCCACCCTAGTTAAAGTAAACAATGTAAAAAGAAAAAAGATAAACATCTTGTTAAGCTCTTTGATCGTGATCATAATGAAAAGTCAAGTTGGATAACTTTGAGAGTCATACTTTCAGCTCATTGGTGGATCTACATACACACTTATGGGTGTTTAAGCTCTCATTACTTTTAATCATATTTAATTATTTATATAAGTAATTATATAAATATTTAGATAAATATTGAGTGAGCATTTATAACAAAATTCTTTTTCCTCTTCTTTTAAAATTTTAATCAATAAATACTTATGACTTTAAAATTCTGAATTCGTTACTGTAATTCAACTGATGAACTAACTTTAATTTTGTTATTTAATATATGTTAGACTCGTTTGGTTTGAACAAGAAAGATATGATAGATACTATGACATAACAGTATTGTAGGATGCATGATGATTGATGAATGGTAGGACCAATAGCCACCCCTGCCTTAATCAAACCTGTTAGATCTACATATGGGGGTTTGGGTATGGGCTGGTGGTGATAATGTTTACCTAATTCCTAATCTATCATCGGAAGGAGGTTCATGTCTTCTACATACTCTAAATATTCTGAACTAATATTTTTTGTTTTCATGTGATTGTAACTAGTAAGGGGCGGCTCAAGCATCTATATAATTTAAAGTAAAATTTTAATGTGATGCTTAAAAAATTATTAGAAGATTATATTTTTATTTGAAATTTATTCTTTCAGCTTTTTGAGATGTAATTATTACGACTTTTTTTAAACCGATTTCTTCTTATAATTTTTTTAATTGATAATATAGCTCACTCATCTAATCTTTCATGAAATATTTTTTATCTTAGCAAAAATTTTATTAATTTAATTTTAAAAAACTTGTTTTAGCTGATGCAAATGTAATAGGAACTGTTAACATTATATATTCTGTAAGCAACATAGAACAGTTGAAAAGAATCAAGAGTATATTGTATATAGTATTTTCTATTTTTTTGTCAAATCAATTCCAATTCACACATTAGAAAAACGATTCATATACCCATTTTTAAGTAAATCAACAAATTACTTTATTTACGTATCTAAAAGAATTTCTTTCCTTTTATATGAAAAAGTCTATTATTGTACTAGAAATTCTAAATTTTACTTAATTTAATTACTATAAACCTATTATCTTTAAAAGTGAGGCCCCAAGCCTTATTAGCTACACCATTAGAGTCGGCCCTGATGGTAACACCATCTGCAAATCTTACGTCAATAAAATATAAAAAAAGTATTGAATACATAAAAAAAAAAAAAAAAGCAAGTCTTAGATCTTACGTTACGTATTTTAAAATCGTGCGAGCTTTAATTTGGTCTAAAACAAACAATATTAATAGTGGGCTATACCTAGGTGCCTATGGGGTTTAACATCCTCTCAGATTGTTCCACCATCATATCAAAGATATAAAATTTTTGTTTTCTAAAATCAGTTAAAATGTAGGTTGTGCCACCATTCCCAGATAGCACGCGGCGTGGCTCTCAAACCACGTATAAAAGCTTAACCCACTACCGATAAGTTCTGCGGTTCTAGATCGAAACGAATAATATCACTCATAGAGAGAGCTTGTTACATTGTTGTAAACCTTTCCTTGTACTTAAAATTATTTTAATAGAAAATAATAAAAGGGAAAAGATGCCCTAATATACGATGCCATAACTCGACTTTATTATAAGAAGAAGCATTCAAGGCCTGTGTGGAGGACATAAGACCAGAAATCTCAAGAATGTTAATTTCAGTAGTGAACATATTAAAACTATGTATAGTAAATGTTGCAATATATGAGTCCGGAACCAAAGCATGGTTCTTTTGGACTCAAGGACAGAAATAAGTAAAAAAAAAAATTAAGTACCATTTTATATATAGCGTGATTATTCGCCGCGCTATATCTTAAAGGGCACGTTCGTCCGTTAAGATATATCACGATGAATTATCGCACTATAGTTGAACTAAATATTGCCGGGATATAGCGCCTTCTATATGCGCGCTATACCTACTTTAAAAAGCGGGCCACCATCTTCCCCGACCAGAAAACCTGCACAACTTCCCCCCCCCCCCCCCCCATTTTTAAAGCAAAAAAATACCATAGGAGCCCACCCGTCCTACAAAAAGTGTATATTACTTGTATTTAGCAAGCTAACACCGGATCTAAGGCGTTATGGATTGCTCGTTTCGGGCCCCCAAATCATCAAATCTTCACCTTTCTAAAATTTTAAATCGAGGTATTCCGACTTACTTTTTGGTAAAACTCATGTATAAAAATGTGTGTTAGTTGTTCTTTGCTTTTGTCTATGTTTTTTTATTATTGTTTTTTGATTTTATTAATTTTCTATTTTCTATCCAGATTAGATTTTTTATGTGCTAAAAATTAGTAAAATTAAAAAATTATAATTTTATGAATAATTAACACTATTATTTGTTATAAAAAAATATTTTTTAGTTGTTTTTACTGTGGTATATGTTTTTTGTGATTGTCTTGTGATTAAATTAATTTGTTATTTTTTATCCCAATCCGATTAGTTATGTGCTAAAAATTAGTAAAATTGATAAATTATTATTTCATGAATATTTAAAATTATTAGTTGTTATAAAAAAATATTTTTTAGTTATTTTTTTACTGTGCTATATGGTTTTTTTTGTGATTAAATTAACTTGTTAATTTTTTCCCAATTAGATTATATATGTGCTAAAAATTAGTAAAATAGATAAATTGTTCTTTTATGAATAATTGGTGTTATTTAGATTTTATGGTTGTACGTGTATTAATATGTGACTTTATTATTATTTAGTGCCCTTTAGTATTATGTTATGCCCCTAAATGTAATATAGTGCTCATAATTATAATGTAGTGCCCTTTAGCATATTAAAACTGATAATAAATTTAAGCTAATTGTCGTTGACTTGTTCATGGCCATTTAGAGTAGGTTACTTTAGTGGGAAAATATTGGAAACTAACATATGTAATATTAATATAGAAAATTTATCAACCTAAGTATTTTATATGAATAATTACTAAATTATCTTTGTATTTATTAAAATTAATCATTTAATTATCTGTTAAATCCAAAAATATCTATAAGAAAAATAAAATAGTTCAAACACATTCTCTCTCGAATTTTAATCAATAAATGTAATAAAATAACAAAAAATAACAATCTACATTAGGTTTGGGCCTAGCAGCAGTTCCAGCCACCTCTACCACGAATCACTCCGAATGTACCACATCCATCGTTTCTCCTTTTAGCTTGGAGGTAGGCTGGTAGGCGAGGCTACGGACATGAGGTTGAGGCTCGACATTATCTCCCTTATTACAGGGATTTGTTGGATTTGCTTGAAGGCGCGCAATACATATATACTTAAGTTTACTTGGCTTGGGTTATAGGTGTTGCATTTACTTACAATTCTTGTGCTTAATAAATAATTTGTATGGAGGCCATACAGCAGCGCCCTCAAAGATGGTTTGCACAATTATTGCTCCTTCGGCCGAGCTATGTGAAGATTTTTCATCCCACTGATATGTCTCGATATAGTCAAGCATCCTGTCATCGAGAGATTCCTTCACATGTTTGGTCGACCGCAGCTTGTACCTATTCTGCCCACTTGGCCTAGGATACATTACCATCAAGATGATCGTTGCAAGATTGACCAGACATATTTGGCATTGCTAGGGACCCAAATTGAGGGTTGGGAGACCTGATTCTGCCACACCTTCCACCTAATTGTATGGATGGAGAGCATGAGTATATGGGTTGTTATCACAGCATTACGCGACTTCTCATCCAGAATTCCATCCATCACGTTGGTAGTCGGTGTATTCCATATGCAAGGAGGCATAGGACAGTTGTATGTTATTTTTTATACTTACTTATAACATCACAATATTCTTCTGTAATTAATATTTTACGTAGTATGCAGACTATGGGCTTACATTAGTCCTACCAGTTTGAATTGTCGATGCTATAATATATCGACGAGAGCAACAGCTTTGCACGTGTTTGGTTGTCGGTTTACTGATCTTGCTTTCGACATATTGAGACGTGCCCGTGATGATGCGCACTTCGAATACGAGGGTGCTTATGTGTTGCCAAATGAGTACTATCATGGGCCACCAGTGGAGCCTGAACGTGGTAGATGTTGCCAAAGAGGAAGAGATATCCCATGAGGTCGTGGTGGTTGGCGAGGATGGGGTCCCTAGCAAGGGGCATTGAGTCACATGTGGAGGATATTAGAGATTATGAGCAGGGTAAACACCTTGAGCCACACGATGTTCCTCATGATATGACTTCATTTAGCCTTCACCTATCACTAGGGACTTCGTAAGTAACCCTGTCAGCTCCATTGTTGATCGCGAGCACAACCATTACACAATAGGAGTGGGATCAGTATTTTCCTAATCCCTCAGAGCCATCAGTGGTGGCTGATGATGTCTGACACTAGAGGTGCATTATAGCGACGACTAAGTTATGGCTGATCACCAAGGGATGTTGAGGATCTTTCACATACTTCATCTACTCAGTGCACCTCGATGTTCCAACAGAGCACTGTGGCGTTATCAGGCACAGATTTGTTTGTATTACTATTATTTCTATTTATTTATTTTTTTAAAGACATTGTCATCACCCGTCGGAGGTCATATTGTGCGATACTGACATACTGCAGACGGATGATTTTATTCAGGAGCCCGCTGAGACCATGGAATGACCATGGTCTCACATATGTTAGTAATTTATATTTTATATACTAAAATATCTTATTGTTTCGTAGGTTACTAGTGGCTTTACGACCACTTCAACCGAGTCTTCCAGCCTTACTGACGATCATGGTGCAGCGCATCCTCAAATAAAAGGCGATGTAATGAGGATGATCCTGATAGCATAGCCGAACAGAATGGGATGCGCCTTAGACCAGCAATACTTTAAAGCATACAGGTTGTGGGACCCATTGATATTTATTATTTTTGTATATATGACATTAAATATATCATAGGAACACTATTCATGTTTTTATATAATTTGTGTATGTGTTTTTATTTCTTGGGTTATTTATTAGTTTAACACTAAAACACAAAAAAATGAAAATTTAACATAAATTTAAATTTGTTGCCAATTAATGATAATACATGACACATACAATATAAAAATAAAATACTACACTAAACACATCCATGTGTTTTTAGTCACTGTCGCACATTATTCTGTACTTCAACCATTTAAATTTTTCTTCCAACCTATTTTTTCTTTTTCTACCTCTTTTAGTTTTTCTTTTACTGTCGCAAGTTAGTTTTGTAGTTTAAATCTCTGGATCTCGTATTCACCATACATATTCAAAATGTTTAGCAACATATTATTAATAGTATTCCTGATTAATGGGTTTATTATACTGTTGTTTAAAAACACATTGATTCTCATCCAACCAATGGAGATTATACCACAACACTATTAATTAACATGTTGGTACTTCATTGCATCCAGACATTTTGTACTGCAAGAAAAATGAAAAATTAATGGAAAGTTATTCTATATGTTTCAACAAAAACAACAACAACAATCCAGTATAATGTCACTTAGCGGGGTCTGGGGAAGGTAGTTGTACGCAGACCTTACCCCTACCCTTGGTAGAGAGGCTGTTTCCAAATAGACCCCCGGCATCCTTCCCTCCAAGAACTTTCCACCTTGCTCTTGGGGAGACTCGAACTCACAACCTCTCGATTGGAAGTGGGGGTTACTTACCATCAGAGCACCCCCTCTTGTCAAGAGCAATTAATAACTAAAATGCGCGAGGGGTTTATAGGAATCTAAGAGTGATTTTAGGATAGATAAAATAATAATTCTTTATGGTACAAGACAACTTTTTTAGGTCGGTAGCTTTTTCAGGTCGACATGACAATACACATAACGTTTATAGGTGATGCTCTATGTTTCGCATGATAATGATTTTTTAGGGTACAAGATAACATTCTCAGGTCGGCAGCTTTTTCAGCCGACATGGAAATACACGTAACGCACTGTTGGCCCAAGTTCAGTTGAAGGTTTAAAGAATGACAAATGAACTCAGTGAAGCACCAGGTCTCTCTTAGGAGACACAGTTGTAACACCATATGCACATGAGATGAACGTGAAGAAGATAAGCCTTTGGGATCGAGAAGCAATATCTTCTAAATATCTTCTGAACTGATCGAAACGATTGCATAGGAGATAAGGAGAAGAGGTCTCCATATTTGAAGAGAACTATATCTGAATCTTGGATAATGAATTGGAGTTTGAATTCTTTTAGGACTCGGACTTGATGAAGGATCAACAATTTGAGTTTTTGTCAAACTTTATTACTAACTCTATAAAAGTAATATTGTTCTCTTGTATAGGCACGCACATATACAAAGAAGTTATAGCAAAATTGAGAGAAAAAGAACAAGACTATTTTGCAAGAAATTTACGTGAGATCAAGTGTGCACGCCTGCAGCTACTTGAACAAGATTGAAGAACCAGTTCCATTGTGTTTTTCTTATTCTAGTTCTATTGTAGTAGGTGATTTAAAATTGTACCTTTCCAGCTTCCATAGAAGCAAATTGTATTAGGTGCGTTGAGTATTCAAGTTAGAGTTAACTTGAAAGTGGCGCAACAGTTGAGGCTATATGCCACACTGGGATTAGAGTTAATCCTTATGTATACAAGAGTTTTGTAAATGTTGTTTTGGATCTTTGAGTTTAGTGGATGTTTGGGAAAATCCTACTGAGAAGTAGTTCGTGGTTTTTTCACCTTTTGAGCCAGGTGTTTTCCACGAGAAAATCTCTGTGTTCTTTATTTTATGCACTCTTAATTCCGCAAAACAGTCATAATTGGTACACCTAGAAGAACCAGATGCTTCTAGTGCGAAAATTGGGTACCACACAAATCACCCCGCCCTACCCCTCTTGTGTGGTATTAATGTTTGGAACATCAATTGGTATCAGAGCAGTTTATCCTTGAAGAGGCTAACACCTTAGGAGAAGATCAACAATAAGTGCACCACCTGGGAACTGGGAAGGGCAATCCACTGCTTGGCCACCACTTTTCAATGGCCAGTACTATTCTTGGTGGAAGAACAGAATGAGAGATCACATCATAGGGGAAGATTAAGAACTTTGGTACATAATCACTAATGGCCCTCTAGCAACCACTAAGAAGAATGCTGAAGGAATTGAAGTACCAAAGACAAAGGCTGACTGCACTGCTGAAGACTTGAAAAAATGGGAGAAAAATACTAAAGCTAAGAAGTGGCTTGTATGTGGCCTAGGGCCAGACGAGTACAGTGGATCCAAGGCTGCATAACTGCTAAAGAAATATGGGACACTCTACAAGTGGCTCATGAACTGACACCTTAAGTGAAAAGATCAAGAGGAACAGTTTTGTACTCTTAATATGAGAATTTTTCTATGAAGGAAGGAGAAACTATCTGGGATATGTACACTAGATTCACCACCTTGACAAATGAACTAGAATCTCTTGGTAGGACTATCCTTGAAGAAGACAAGGTTGAGAAGGTTCTGAGAAGAGTTCTGCCAGTCACATGGGAAAGCAAAAGTACTGCCATTTTAGGAATCCAAGAACATTGCTACTCTCAAACTGGATGAACTGATTGGACATTTAACTGCATATGAAATGAGGAAACAAACCATGAAGATGGATTCCCCCAAAAGGGAGTGAAGCTTAGCTCTCAGAATTGCTGAAGGTGCAGAACTGGAAGATGATGAAATGGCTATGATCACTAGGGATTTCAAAAGGTATCTAATGAGAGGAAAGGGTTCTTCAAGAAGTACAAGCTTCAATTAAATAAGAGCTCCGGAGAAACAGGAAAATGAGGGATGCTACAAGTGTGGAAAGACGGACCACATGATCAAAATTATCCTCAATGGGAAATTGAGTGGAAAAAAGAAAGATTTGAACGAAGGAACAGGAAGAAGGAACATGTTCAACCCAGGAGAAACAAAGGTTCAACTAAAGCTATGGTTTCTGCTTGGGGAGAAACCTCAGAAGAATCAGAAGATGAAACCGATGAGGAGAAAGCTTTAATGGCCATCGGAGAATCAGACGATGAACAAGGGGTAAGTATTCTTCATCTCAAAGACAAGATTAAATTCTTGTCTAAAGAAAAACTGTATGAGCTACTAATAGAATTCATTGATAAGTCTTAGATAATTAACAATGAGAAGGAAGTTCTGTCTAGGGAATGGGTGATTCTAAAAGCAAAATGTAAAAGTCTGAGTCTAGGGCAAATGAGAGTGATAACAAAAATGCTGAGTTGAAGAACCAGGTTCTTCAACTTGACAACAGTGTCTTAGAACTTAGGTCTGAAATCTGAAATTAAAATTAGGAACAAGAAAGAAGATAGTTGATCACTCACATCTCACTCTAGAAGAAAGTCAGGGGAAAATGAAAGATGAATTGTACAGAAAAGATAAATTCATCAAAGTTTTAAAAGAAGATCTAGGAAAGGTAAAGCATGAACTAGACATAACTTGCAAGTGGAACCAAGCCTTAGATGCTCTCTCTTGGTTGCAAGAGCATCACAGCAGTAACAAAAGAGGACTTGACAATCGGACTCAAGCTCCTAAATGGGACCCAAAAAGCAAGTACCTCACTCTTCCTGAAAACAAAATCTGCACACACTGTGGTAAGATTGGTCATTACAAATATGAATGTAATGCAAAAGAAATGGCCATTCAAAGGAACAAAGTCTTTGTTAAAGAAAAGAATAAGTTTCATGGATGGGCAAAAAGGAATTTGATACATCCATTTGCTTATAGAAAGGGACCCAAACCAGTTTGGGTACCTAATACTAACCCCTAATTTCAATTTTTAGGTTCAAGTGAAAAGGAGGATCCAAATATGGTAATATGGATAGTGGTTGCTCGAAGCACATGACTATGGACAAGGACCAGTTCCTTTCACTTAAGAACCTAAAAGAAGGTAATGTCTCCTTTGGTTATGGAAATAAAAGTGAGATCATTAGGGTTGGAAAGGTAGGCAAGACTGATTCTCACTCCATAGAGAATGTCTACGTAATAGATGGTTTAAAATACAGCTTAATGAGTGTGTCACAATTGTGTGACAGAGGCAACCTTGTGGCTTTTACCTCCACCAAATGTTTTGTCATTAACCTTATCACTGACAAGGTTGTTTTGCAAGGAAAAAGAGTTAACAATATTTACATTGTAGATTTTTCAACTCTTTCAGAAAATGAACTCACTTGCTTAAGTGTGCTAGACAATGATCCCCTCTTGTGGCCCAAAAGACTTGGCCATGCCAGTCTAAATTAGCTAAACAAATTAGTCTCCAAGGACTTGGTAATAGGATTATCTAACATCAAGTTCAAGAAAGACAAAGTTTGTGAGGCATGTACAAGGGCGAAGTAGGTAAGGTCATCCTTCAAATCCAAGAAAATGGTAAGTACGTCCAAGACGTTGGAACTAGTTCATATAGATCTCTGTGGTCCAATGAGAACCATGAGCAGAGGAGGAAAGAAATATGTGTTGGTGCTTGTTGATGATTACTCTAGATTTACCTGGGTACTATTTCTGACATCTAAAGATGAGGCATTTGAAATGTTTACTGCTTTTGTTAGAAAAACTCAGAAATAATTAAGAAATCCACTTGCATCTATTAGGTCTGATCATGGAACTGAATTTAAAAATGCAAATTTTGCTGAGTATTATGATGAAATGGTATAGATCACAACTTCTCTGCCCCTAGGACTTCTCAGCAAAATGGAGTAGTTGAAAGAAAGAACAATACTCTTAAGTATATGGAAATGACCATGCTTTTATCTAGTAAATTATCCCACACCTTCTGGGTAGAGGATGTAAATACTACATGTTAGATAATAAATAGATGCATGACTAGAACTCTTGTTGAGAAGACTCCCTATGAGTTACTTAAAGGGAGAAAACCAAACATATCCCATCTTAGGGCATTTGGTTGCAAGTGCTATGTGCATAATAATGGAAAAGACTCCCTAGGTAAGTTTGATCCCAGAAGTGATAAGGGAGTACTCTTGGGATATTCTTCACATAGAAAAACATATAAAATGTTTAATAAAGAACTTTGTGTGTAGAAGAAAGTGTGCATGCTGTGTTTTATGAAACTAACATTCTGTCTAAAGGACAGGAATATGAAGATGAAGCCGCCGGATTGGTCAAAGACTTGGGTCAAGCATCAGCTCAAGTCAAAGCAGCACCTACAGAAGGAACAGGTGATGGAAGGGGTTATTCATTACAGGGCAACCTGACATGGGGAAGAAATCAAATAGGAATTGAAATAAACCCCTTGAAGGAACCTATTCATGAACCTGATTCTGAGCAAATAGCAGAAATATTCAGCAGAAACAAGTTGGTTGTGAAACCTCACAAGTATCAAAGTTCTCATCCCATTGAGAACATTCTCACTGATCCGACATCTGGAGTCAAAACCAGATCACAACTAAAGAATATATGTGCATTTGATGCTTTTCCATCTCTTATTGAACCTAAAATTGTTGATGAAGCTTTGCATGATGCAGATTGGGTCAATGCTATGCAGGAGGAACTCAATCAATTTGAAAGAAGTCAAGTCTGGCATCTAGTTCCAAGACCCAAGGACAGATAATTCATTGGTACCAAATAGATCTTTAGGAACAAACTTGATGAGGATGGGGTTGTCAGAAGAAACAAGGCAAGGTTGGTGGTTCAAGGCTACAGCCAAGAGTAAGGCATTGACTATGATGAGACCTTTGCTTTAGTTGAAATACTAGAAGCAATCAGACTCCTCATTGCCTTTGCAAAACATATGGAATTCACTCTCCATTAGATGGATGTTAAAAGTGCCTTGTTAAATGGCTACCTCAAGAAAGAAGTGTTTGTAAAACAACCTCCAAGATTTGAATGCAAGGAATGTCCTGAGCATGTGTACAAGCTGGATAAGGCTCTATATGGGCTCAAACAGGACCTAAGAGCATGGTATGAGCGACTATCAAAATTCCTACTGGAACATGGGTACAAAAGAGGTAAAATTGACAGCACCTTGTTCCTAAGGGAAAAAGGTAAAGACCTTCTTGTTGTACAAATATATGTTGATGACATAATATTTGGGGCTACAATTGGTAAGCTGAGTAAGGACTTTGCAATACTAATGGGGAGTGAGTTTGAAATGAGTATGATGGGTGAACTAAATTTCTTCCTAGGCTTGAGGATTAAACAAAGCCTACATGGGACCATGTTCCATCAGCAGAAGTATACAAGAGAACTAATCAAAAGGTTTAAATGGAGGACACTAAAGAAATAGATACACCTATTGCAACTGCCACTAAATTAGATATTGATAAACCTGGTTCATCAGTTGATCAAAAGTTGTATAGGGGTATGATTGGTTCACTCTTGTGTCTTACTGCTAGCAGACCTGACATGGTTTTCAGTGTAGGGCTTTGTGCTTGTTTCTAGGGAAATCCAAAGGAGTCACATTTGACAGCTGTCAAAAGGATTTTGAGATATCTGAAAGGCACTACTGATTTGTGTCTTTGGTATCCCAAAAGTAGTAACTTTGATATAGTAGGATATGCTAATGCTGATTATGTAGGTTACTTGGTCGATAGGAAGAGTACTTCAGGTATGGCACATTTCCTGGGGTCATGTCTAGTGTCATGGGCTACCAAAAAGCAAAACTCAGTAGCCCTATCTACTGTTGAAGCTGAATATGTTGTTGCTGCTTCTTGTTGTGCTCAATTGCTATGGATCAAGCAACAACTGGTAGACTTTGGAATTGAAGTGGGATGTATTCCAATATTTTGTGATAATACTAGTGCCATAAGTATGACAAAGAACCGTGTTCATCATAAAAGGACAAAGCACATAGATGTTAGACACCACTTCTTGAGAGATAACTATTGGAAGATCAGGATTTCTCGTTGCCGCTCAAGCAGGCTCATATCGGGCTTTGGCGAGAACAACTGTCATTGAATCGGGAGCGGAAAACGTTTACTGAATATAAGTAAAAATACAGTGAGTACAACCAATGAAATATACTGAATACAATAGTAATTACATGTATTGGGAATAACTAAAATACTTTCAATACAAATATATTTGAATACACTGAATATAATATAGAAAATATAATAAATACACGCATTGAATCTAATGAATGCAACACAAAAAAAAATATTGAAACATACTAAATACAAAAGTTAAATACAACAGTTATATACATATGAAAAATCATTCTAATTAATTAGGTAGATAATGAGGCAACTTATAATTGATTTTGTTGAGTTATATTAGTAGTGTATCACATGAATTGATATTATTTTCGTTATTAGGCAGCTGAATAGACCTATTTTTAAGGTGATTGCTATTACTATATTCATGAGTACATGACACGAATACATGTGAATACATGTGCATATAGCTGGACTGCGCTGATTTTTAGGCGCTTTTTGGTACTATATTCATAAATACAACAGAGCGAATATAACAAATACGTTATCATAACAACTGGATAGTAGCTATAAGAAGTAACTATGTATATGATAGCTGTAGAAAGTTAATAACCACTAAACAATAATGATTTCTGAAAATACCTCTTAAAATTTTCTTTTATAGAAAAACCAATTTAGCAAAATTTTGAAATAGGTCTTTATACATACATACATACAAATATATATATATATATATATATATATATATATATATATATATATATATATATATATATATATATATATATATATATATATATATATATATATATTTGTTAACCTAAAACTAGAAACATAAATATGCACTGTATTTATTTTTGGAATAATGCATAAAGTCTTGCTCGATCTATGATCATATTATCAACTATATATCTTTTTCTTTTGAGAGTCTTATTATTCACTTGAACTATTTTAAAGTGTAATAAATATTATCTTAAGTACTGACATGACATAGAGAGTGTGTACGCTCTCTTAAGAGCAAGTGAAAGTTACAAAAATAATTTTAAAATTGATTAAGATGTACAAGTATTATCTTTTGATTGGACATGACATAAATAATTATATCTATTTAATTAGTCTCCTTCGTCTTCTAAACCTCTTCTCGCATAAACGAAGAGAATATCGTTTCAACGGCGAAATGCCAAAGCGAAAATTCAATACAACGCAAAATTAGCCGAAAAATCAAACGCAAATATGTTTAATAGCAGAAACACAACTAAAGGGAGCAACGAGTATGATTTGGTAAGAACCTACAAACAGTCAAAACGGTCAACAACAATGGAATTTTGCTGGAGCAAGGGTCTTCGTCTGAGTTTTGTTCTCTAGCTAGATCTAATAATATAAAATAAGTATTATATAAAACCCATCAAATGAGGCTTTTCCTATTGGCCGGATATGATAATGAAGGTGTGCAAATAGAAAAATTAGGAAGAATGAAAAAACTGTGAAAAAAAGTTTTTATGTAAGAAATATACATTTTAGACGTGTGTATTTTATTAGTTTGCACGCGGCTGATATTAGCTTTTTAAGGAGTAAGTAATTTTACTTTAAAATAGTTCTTGTTATGAAATAATATAAGAACAACAACAATAATACAAGAACAAGAACAATAGAGAGAAAAGTAGAGAGAGGAGTATTCTTATTGATACTTAGGGATGATTTACAATGGGGTAAGACCCCTCTATTTATAGGCATAGAAAAGACTTAGCCTCAAAGTAAAACTCTTCTATAAGATAGACATTCACTCTAATTAGAGTTCTATTTATAACACTCCCCTTGAATGTCTATTCAATAATGTGCCTCGTTAAAACCTTAACTAAAACAAAACCCAATGGGAAAAATTATAGAAAAGGAAAAAGAGTACAGATGTTTGAATATGTGCCTATTGGTTGCCTCGTTAAAAACCTTGCAAGGAAAACCCAGTGGGACAAAACCTTGTAAGGAAAAAAGAGTGCAACGCGCATTAACTCCCCCTGAAAAGAGCATCAATTCATATCCTTGAGTTTTCGCATTCCGATCTTGTGAACCAGCTTCTTGAAGGTTGACGTTGGCAGAGATTTTGTGAACAAATCGGCAATATTATCGCTTGAACGAATCTGTTGTACATTGATATCACCATTCTTTTGAAGATCATGTGTGAAAAATAACTTTGGTGAAATATGCTTTGTTCTATCTCCTTTTATGAATCCTCCCTTCAATTGAGCTATACATGCTGCATTGTCTTCATACAAAGTCGTGGGTAGTTTGTTACACTTCAAACCACATTTGTCTTGAATATGATGTATTATAGACCTCAACCACACACACTCCCGACTTGCTTCATGAATAGCGATTATCTCGGCATGATAAGATGAAGTAGCCACAATTGATTGCTTAGTCGATCGCCAAGATATGGCGGTGCCTCCACAGGTAAACACATAACCTGTTTGAGATCGAGCCTTGTGTGGGTCGGATAAATATCCAGCATCAGCATAACCAATAAGATCAGGACTGCAATTATTTCCATAAAATAAGCCCATATCGGTAGTCCCTTTTAGGTACCTCAATATATGTTTGATCCCATTCCAATGTCTCCTTGTGGGAGCCGAGCTATACCTTGCTAAGACATTAACTGAAAAGGTTATGTCAGGCCTTGTAGTATTTGCAAGGTACATTAGTGCGCCAATTGCACTAAGATATGGTACTTCAGGACCAAGTACCTCTTATTCCTTTCTTGCGGTCGGAATGGATCTTTATTCACATCAAGTGATCGAACAACCATCGTACTTAAAGGATGTGCTCCATCCATGTAAAACCGTTTCAGTACCTTTTCTATATAGGTAGATTGATGAACAAAAATTCCGTTTGGAGTTCTATGGGGGTTCCAATAAGGTTTATGTCATCGACATATACGGCAAGTACAACAAATTCCGATGTTATTTTCTTTATAAAAACACACGGGCAAATGGCATCATTTATATAGCCTTCTTTTAACAAATACTCACTAAGACGATTATACCACATTCGTCCTGATTGCTTTAGACCATACAAGGATCTTTGCAATTTGATTGAAAACATTTCCCGGGACTTTGAATTATGAGCGTTCGGCATTTTGAGTCCATCGGGAATTTTCATGTATATCTCATTATCAAGTGAGCCATAAAGATAGGCAGTAACCACATCCATTAAATGCATGTCAAGCTTTTCAAGGACAGCAAAACTAATGAGATAATGAAAAGTTATGGCATCCATTACAGGCGAATATGTCTCTTCATAATCGACACCAGGCCTTTGAGAAAATCCTTGTGCAACAAGGCGTGCCTTATATCTTTGTACCTCGTTTTTCTCATTTCTCTTGCGTACAAAGACCCATTTATAGCCAACAGGCTTAACACCATTAGGTGTTTCAACTATAGGGCCAAAAACTTCACGTTTTGCCAGCGAATTCAATTCTGATTGAATTGCTTCTTGCCATTTTGGCCAATCATGTCTTTTTCGACATTCTCCAACAGATTGAGGTTCAAGATCCTCATTTTCTTGCATAATGCTAGATGCGACATTAAAAGTAAAGACATAATCCACCACTATATCCATTCGATTAAAATTTGCCTCAATATCGATTGGATTTATGGATAGTTCCTTATTTTCTTGAGTCTCGGGCTCAATAGATTCTTCATGAATCTCAGAGTTTATTAAATCATGAATTTCCTCATGAGATTCTTTCGTAGTGTCATTTTGATCGTTTGCTTTCCTCTTTCTAGGATTTCGATCTTTGGAACCTAATGGCCTTTCACGCTTCAGGCGTGCATTCGACTCATTGGATATGACACTAGATGATTGTCCAACAGGGACATCAGTACGGATTGGAACATTCTCCGCGGGGATGTGAGATTTTGTTATCCTTTTCAAGTCCGTAAATGCGTCAGGCATTTGATTTGCTATTGTTTGCAAATGGATAATCTTTTGCACCTCTTTTTCACAAATAGAGGTACGTGGATCAAGATGAGATAATGATACATTTTTCCACAAAATTTCCCGTTTGGTTTCACCGACTTCTCCCCCTAATTTTGGGAAAAGTGTCTCATCAAATTGACAGTCTGCAAATCGTGCAGTGAACAAATCCCCTGTCAATGTTTCGAGGTAGCGAATGATGGAGGGCGGTTCAAACCCAACATATATTCCTAACCTTCTTTGCGGACCCATTTTGGTGCGGTATGGCGGTGCTATAGGCACATATACTGCGCATCCAAAGATTCTTAAATGGGATATATTGGGTTCATGACCCAAAACCAATTGCAACAGGGAATATTTGTGATAATTCGTCGGTCTGAGACGAATTAGCATTGCTGCATGCAAAATGGCGTGACCCCATACCGAAGTGGGCAGCCTCGTTTTCATGAGTAATGGTCTTGCAATCAACTGCAGGCGTTTAATTAAGATTCTGCAAGACCGTTTTGAGTGTGAACATGAGCTACAGAATGTTCCACTTTTATCCCAATTGATAAGCAATAATCATTAAATGGTTGGGATGAAAACTCAGCAGCATTATCCAGTCTAATAGACTTGATTTTATTATCAGGAAATTGTGCTCGTAGTCGAATTATTTGTGCCATTAGTTTTGCAAACGCAAGGTTGCGTGATGACAACAGGCACACATGAGACCATCTACAGGATGCGTCTATTAGGACCATAAAATATCTAAAAGACCCACTAGGTGGGTGAATAGGTCCACAAATGTCCCCTTGTATACGTTCCAAAAACGTAGGTGACTCAGTCCCAACCTTTGTTGGTGATGGTCTTGTAATTAACTTGCCTTGATAACAAGAAGTGCAAGAAAATTCATTATTTAAAAGAATCTTGAAATTCTTTAACGGATACCCATATGAGCTTTCTATAATCCGTTTCATCATGATTGATCCAGGGTGTCCCAATCGATCATGCCAAAGTATAAAAGTATTGGAATCAGTAACCTTTTGGTTTACTGTTGAATGTGCCTCAATTGCACTAATTTTTGTCCAATACAGGCCACAAGATAAAGACGGGAATTTCTCAATAACCCTCTTTTGGCCAGAGATATTCTTTGTAATGATGAGATATTCAAGATTATTCTCATCTATTGTCTCAACATGATAGCCATTCCGGCGTATATCTTTAAAACTCAACAAGTTTCTCTTAGACTTGGAGGAGAACATTGCATTCTCTATGATAAACATTGTTCCTCTAGGCAGAGTTATAGTTGCTCTTCCGGAGCCTTCAATCAATTTACTACTACCAGAGATTGTAGTAAGATCTGCCTTACACATACATAGTTGAGAGAAATATTTCTTTTCTTTGAGTATCGTATGTGTAGTACATGAATCAACTAAACAAATATTTGATCCAAGATTGCTTTGTGAGATATCCATATTTGCTTTCCCATGGTTTGACATACAAAAGAAAATACACGAACATGAGAATAAACAAATTCAATCCGTTTGTTTCACATTTAAACAATATTTTCAAAATCTGCTGAGGTTAGTTGACTAACTAAATCAGATAGTCGATTATATGTTTTCCATAATCGATTACTTTGCAGTTTGAAAATTTCAGTTTAAGCACTGTCTCAATGTAATCGATTGTTAAACATACATAATCGATTATTTGCTAATTTAAAAAATTTCAGATCACACTGTCTTAATATAATCGATTGTTAAACATACATAATCGATTATTTGCTATTTTGAAAAACTTCAGATCACACTGTCTTAATATAATCGATTGTTACACATACATAATCAATTATTTGCTATTTTGAAAAACTTCAGATCAAACTGTCTTAATATAATCGATTGTTAAACATACATAATCGATTATTTGCTATTTTGAAAAACTTCAGATCACACTATCTTAATATAATCGATTGTTAAACATACATAATCGATTATTTGCTATTTTGAAAAACTTCAGATCACACTGTCTTAATATAATCGATTGTTAAAAATACATAATCGATTATTTGCTATTTTGAAAAACTTCAGATCACACTGTCTTAATATAATCGATTGTTAACAAGTATATAATCGATTGTTTTGCAGTTTTAATGCGAAATATTAAATAATCGACTAACTGTTAGGTTAGTCTATTAACTCTACTGAAAAATAAAAATATCTTTGAAATTTAAGCATATTGAAACATTCTAAAGAACTAATACTAACATTATATCATAAACTAACTAATACGAGCTGATACTAATGACTATTAGTTTATTCACTAACTAATACAAAAAAAATCAAACAATTCCATCTTCCTTCATCACAGATCCATCACCGATTAAGTGGTCTATTTTCCCCTCAGGGTGCTCAAAGAAGTCTGCCACATTCAGGTGGGTGATGTCAAAATTGTCGTCAGAGACAAAATTTGTTTCAGGGCCTTTATTCTTTAGAGATGCTTGATAAAGATCAACCAAATGTCTTGGTACATGGCAAGCTTTTGACCAGTGCCCTTTTCCACGCAACGATAGCATATAGTTTCTGAACTATTTGCCTTTGGATTCTCATAATCCCGTTTCTTCTTTTGATGGTTATTTCTCTTTGGGGGGTGACGGACATTAGGGAAATTTCTTCCTTGTCTACGTCCACGGCTATGATCCCGATTACGACCACGACCATGACTAGATCCATGGCCTTTTCCATGCTTGGCATAATGAGAATACACCTTATCTGCTTCAGGCAATGGTGTTGACCTAGTGGGTCGATTTTCGTGATTTCTCATGAGCAGGTCATTGTTTCGCTCAGCCACAAGGAGAAGAGAAATCAGTTCAGAGTACTTTTTGAAACCTCTCTCTGTACTGTTGTTGCAGTACCATATTGGAGGCATGAAACGTTGTAAACGTTTTCTCAAGCATATCATAATCAGAGATATTATCTCCACAGAGTTTCAATTTAGAAGTAATTCTGAACATTGCAGAATTATATTCAGAAACAGACTTAAAGTCTTGGAGCCTCAGATGAGCCCAATCATATCGTGCTTGTGGCAGAGTGACCAACTTCAGGTTGTCATATCTCTCCTTTAAGCCGTTCCACAAGATGAGTGGATCTTTGACTGTGAGATATTCAATTTTCAAACCTTCATCAAGGTGATGGCGCAAGAAAATCAAGGCCTTAGCACAGTCTTGGGTGGATGCTTTATCTCTGTCTTTAATGGCGTCTCCAAGACCCATAGCATCTAAGTGGATTTCAGCATCCAACACCCATGTCATATAGTTCTTGCCCGAAATTTCAAGGGCAACGAACTTTCTTTTCATAATATCAGACATAATTAAAACCAAATTCGGAAAAAGGGAAATACCTTAATTTTCTCAAGAGGATTCTTGAGACGGTAGAGTCTCGTGCTGATAACGTGTTATGAAATAATATAAGAACAAGAACAATAATACAAGAACAAGAACAATAGAGAGAAAAGTAGAGAGAGGAGTATTCTTATTGATACTTAGAGATGATTTACAATGGGGTAAGACCCCTCTATTTATAGGCATAGAAAAGACTTAGCCTCAAAGTAAAACTCTTCTATAAAATAGACATTCACTCTAATTAGAGTTCTATTTATAACAGTTCTAGCTTTTTAATAATTTTATGCATTATCCCTTTATTATTTATGTGACGGTAAATTATGTAAGAAAAGTTACCTTTCTCAACAAAAGAGGGTAAAAGGAGGAGTCTGCACTGTCTCTTGGTAGGAAGTTGGAGATTTTAATAGTTTGGTTCATATTAAATGCTTCAACAAAGGCAGGTTGCCATGTTTTCAGTGCCACTGTTGAATGGTTAAAATCAGGCATTTGTCCTTCTCAGCTACAAAATGACACACAACACAGAAGCAGAAAAGACACACTCTATTTCTCTCTCATTGGTGGTTTACTTTTATCAAGTGCAATTACACACGAAGGTCTGCAGAAATGAGACCTTTTTCATTATTCTAGCTAAGACAAACTTTAACCAATTCCTGCTTTTACCAATTAATTTGTCCATCTTTTTACATTATCAGTGCAATTTGCACTGATTATGGATAGTTACTTGCCCACTGATTATGGATAGATAGTTTTAATTATCTTTATAATGGTGGTAGGATAAATAATTTTAATCGATCAACATATAAAATGTTAAGCATTTTAGCAAAATAAGCATGTTTTAAAACATTGTGAGCACATATTAATGTTTTCAATATCTGGAAAAACAAAATGAAAAAGGAAGAATTTAGTAGTTAACCTTGTCACCAAAAGATTCAAACAAGCGAAAGCCCTGGTACCAGGTAATATGCAATATAATGTAAACAATTACCTGTATAAATAACCAATAATCATCATCATTAACACTATTTTAAAAATTTCCGTACAAAATAAGCTGTATGATCTTATAATTTATTTTATGAAATTTGTACCAATTAAGTTAAAACATTCCAACTTCTCTTTATGCGTCATTTCTAAAATGTGAAACGCAAAATCAGTCTAAGTAGGCATTTGGACATAAGAATTATAAAATTCGAAAAAATGGTGAAATTTTTTTTCAATTAAGAATGGTATTTGAAATCTAGAGTTGTGTTTGGACATAAATTTAAGTTTGGGTTGTTTTTGAAATTTTATGAGTGATTTGAGTGAAAATTTTTAAAAATAGCTTTGTGCATTTTTTTTTTAAATATTCAAAAATTTCCAAAATGTTTCTTCAAGTGAAAAATGAAAATTTTATTAACAAACACTAATTTCGAAAAACAATGAATTTTTTTTTAGAAAAATCTTCCATCGAATTTTATGTCCAAAACAGGCACTAAATCTTCAACGAAACTATCTGACTCCATTATATTTAAATTCGTGTCAGATAGATTTACTTAAATTCGGTGATCTTATTTATTTCGTTCTTTTTTGTTTAATCAATTGGCCATTAAAGTCGTACTGAGGTAAGTCAGCCATTTTTATTTTTTAGTTTTTATTTTTACCTGAAAAGCCTCTTCACCATAGCAGTCGAAATTTTTTTCAATGGTTTTCTTTTTATAATAATCTTGTAAGGACTCGATTCCGTTATACGTGATATGTTTAAAATGACTGATTCAAAGGACGACATATGTCTCCCAAAAATGTTTTGTTTATTTAATTACTGTTTTGCAATTCCTGTGGTTTCTCTCTTCTTTTTTTTAGTCTTAAAATATTAATAAAATTTAAAATGCACTAGATTTTTTTTTGAAAATGGTTACTTCTCAAATTGAAGATTTGGATTCTATTGAAAATGGTCCGCTTTTCAAATTGCGACTTTGTATGTCGCTCTTTATCTTTTTTGAACTGAGGTTAAACAGACTCTTTGTATAGATAAGAATTACGTATATATTATTTTTTAAATTTTATTAATTAAAATTTTATTAAAATATTGTTGTTATTATTATTATTATTATTATTCATACGGTATACCATGTAGTAGGTAATCAAGGGTGAGTTTACCTAAATACACATTTGTAGAAATAATGTTAATATTATTGCCGAAATTTAACCAGACAGAGCAGATATTCTCATTAAATATTTCAGGTCAACGGCTCATATTTAATAGACGATAAGAACAACAACAACAACCCAATATAATCCACTCACAACCTCTCGGTTGGAAATGGGGGTTGCTTACCATCAGAGCAACCCCTCTTGTCTTCTCATATTTAATAGACATTTACGAATGTTCATTGTAACCTAACCTAATTATAGTAAATATTTTTTATACCTCAAGGCAACATTAAAATTAGCGGGTACGGGTGGGAAGTGGCCAAGACACTACCGGCCAGCCCACCAAAAATAGGGGCTGCGTTGGGCTTTTTAATCTTCAGATTTGTGCCGCTTCAGGGCCCGGTAGCCAAGATTGTCTCAGAACACAGTGTGCAACATCCGGCGGCCCAACACACTAATTTAAGGTTTTGAACTTCGAGTTTTTTTTTCCATCAAATTTTATGATCTGTTTATAAAATGCTTCAATTATTAAAAGTACATGGCTAAAATAAGAGCTGGCATATCTCTATACACTACAGCAAGCTTATGGTATGACCACGGGATGCATATGAATTCTTTGTAAGAGTGAGCGAATTTTGCAATTATGTGATGTCCTTAATCTGTATTCAAAAGCATATTTGAATGTGTGGACCAATTTATATTCACTCTTTTGTTTGTTGGTGAGGGCACATGATCTCATGAATGATTAGTGATGTTGTAAACTTTTTGTTGGGTAAGTGCATGAATTGAGTGCGCTTCGTGATTACAAGTCGACTTTTGAGGTTGGGTGGTGACGAATAGGTTGTTGGAATTTATTGAATTGAAATATTATACTTGGGTATACTTAAACGGGAAGAATGTGAATTTTTGTGTGTTCGTACTTGTGTGCCGGTATTGATCGTAATCAAGGGTATAGTGTGTGGTTAAAAGATAGGTGCTCCTCTATGTTTGAACTTTATACGTAGTTGGAGGTTTATTAGATTGTCCCATTGCTCGAAGACGAGCAAGAGTCTAAGTGTGGGGTGTTGATGTTTAGCTTAAAGTATATATATTTTTATGTATATCGGCTCATATTTTACTTTTAATTCAAGAATTTGGGATGTTAAATGCTATAATTTACATTAATTTGAATTGTTTTTACTTGTAGGGATGATTCGGGAGAAATTGGAGACGAAATGTGCAAGATTTGAGCTAAAATGAACAAAATCGGGAAAAATGCCATTTGGGTGCCATAGGTAGCGCCTGGCGCCACCTGTGGCGCTGAAAACGATGTTTAAAATTGGGCAGCACCCTGGTGGGCGCCTGGCACCGGGCTGGTCTCCGTTGACGTGGATTTCATCCAATATTACCCGAGACACGGTTTATTCGGCTCTAGACCTATCCAACACGCATAAAAGGAAGACTAAACCTATTTTTGGGGGGAGACACACGCTTTGGAGGAAATATTAACACAAGAAACATCACGGAGCAAGAACATCTCAAAATTCTTCATCTTTTCTAGTATTTTTAATTATTCGACACCTATGCAATTGTTTGTTACATCATGAGTGGCTAAACACCTATTGTTCTGGGGTTGTGATTTTGCCATGAATATTGTTGTTTGATATTAGCTTGACCTTAATTATAATTCACCAATATATGATTGTTTCTTCAATTTTGTGTTTAATTGCTTCATTGTCTGGCCAGCAGTTAGGTTCTATTTACTATCTATGCTATACCTGGGAAAGCCGTGTTTAGATTAGAGAATAATTGAAGAGAGCATGATCTTAACCTTTAGGGGAAGTGGATTTGTGGTTAGGATAGGAATATACCTAGTTACCATGCTTAATTAAATATCGTGATCTTAATGCGTTCTTAATAGATTGATTTTAGTGGAATATAGGCGTTAATCTATTGAGAATAGGTGAGTAGTACTTCGGGAGAAGGCTATGAGAGCATTTATCGATTAATTAATAACCATGAGTGAATTATATGAAGGGGAGAGTTAATTTGAACACAATACGAATGGTGAGTCGATCACAACCCTGGAATACTTGTCTCTACTGGATACACAACAATGAACCCGTCACATGATAATTTAGTTATTATTTAGAATCGTAGTATCATATAATCATATTATTAGACTTTGATTTTAGCTAGATTGAATAACAATTTTAGTAATTTAGTGAGTGGTTTACACAAGTCTTTGTGGGTTCGACACTCAACTTATCATTATATTACTTGTTGTCTACGTATACTTACATGTGCGTTTGGGAGCAACACCTGTTAAATCTACAACTAACATTTGTTAAAATATTCGACGGAGACAAAACTGCTCACTTTTAGCAAATTTAAAGGACAAAAACTTTTCAAAAATATATTTAAGAGACCATTTAAAACTAACTCCAAAACATAAAGGATCATATTTATCATTTTAGCAAGTATCTTCTTGGTTTAATCTTGGTCAATCAGTCTTGTGAAGACTGAGAGAGGATAGGACAGAAGAAATTCCAGAGCTGACAAAAGCAGCTACAAGAAATGCATCTGGGATGTACATCAGTCCCAAGAAGTCATGCATCTTTGAGTTATTATCTGTATAAACAACTTTTTGTAAATCCAGTGTTGCACCTAGTGCTGCTCCAGCTGCTGTTGCTAGTATGCCAAATGTAATCTGCATATGTAAAAGTAAAACCATGACATAAATTAATCTCGTTGCGGGAATATTCTTTATCTTTTATTTTATGTCATGACATGATTGTTTTGGTACCTATATAATTGACCAAAGTTATACCGAAAGTATCAATATCTTTTTCACCAACAGATTTGATATGTTATATTTGAATGTTACTTACTTCGATATATCATTTTTACAGATTACTAATTAATGTTTATCGTAGCAATTTACTTGTATTAAAAAAGGGTAGTCAGTGGACTAAGATCTCCTTATATGCAGGCACATAGAAGGGTTGGACCACAAAGGTCTATTATATGCAGTATAACCCTACATTTCTGTAAGAGGTCGTTTTCACGGTTCGAATCCGTATGGTAGCAACTTTACCGATTAGTCAGTTACGCCAAAGCTCGCCTCCATAGATTTACTTGGATATTATCTTACATAAACTCAAACTCAGAAAAAAAAAATATGGTTAAAATATATAGTTTTCAATAGTCTAAGAAATTGAAAAAGGCAAAATCTTTGTTAACCTTATCACCATAAAATTCGAACTGGCGAAAGCTGTGATGGCCTATGAGACGTTTCTTTGATATAAGGTAATAGGCTGCGAAAGGAATATGCAATGTGTTGTAGATAATTCCTGCTACCATTACACCAAGCATGTCTCTATACAATAAGAAAACAACGAATAAGATTCTTCTTATTGTTGTTATTATTCACATCATCAGCACTATATATTTACATTTTTTTTCCTATTCAAATGCTTATAAAAATGTTTGTGCTTTATTTTGAAGTACATACATTTTTATTCCAAACGATTAATTAATTAATCATCGCAAATAAGTATGCGTGTATTTAAAAATAGGCTACATAAATATTAATTAGTCACTGGTATAATATTCCAGATCGATTTCAACCTTTAAGTGGGTAATTTTATAAGAGAAATTAAGATTAGTAATAATCACCTGTATCTCAAGTTTGGCTCCTTTATCTAAAGTAGCTTTATTGCTCTTCAACACAACAACTGAGACTACAGGCAGAAGCTATAGTTATGATCCTCGCTGCCACTGTAACCAATGGCAACTTTGATGAAGAACGTGGCTTTTCATTAAAGTCATATTGAGGTAACTCAAACTCCATTTTCTCAGCTTCAATTAAAGCCTCTCATCCACCATAGCCCATCGTTAAATTCAATGCTCTCTTATACACTCTTATCAGAAGCTTCCATTACTAATATATACTATCCTATATATAATTATTATTTTATTTTAAAAAAAACTACGATGATCAACTTGTAACTTAAATTGCATCGGAAGTTTCTTTCAATTCTTTTATTTTTGAATAAGTCCTTGTTTGGATTGCACCTGAAGTTTCTTTCTCCTCTTTTATTTTTGAATTAGTCCTTATATTGTTGAAGATCGAGTATTTTTTGTCTAAGAGAGCTAGGAGTAATGTCAGTGTCTTATTATTTTTCTTTTCGATGTTGGATTCATTTACTAACGTCCATTTTTGCTTTGTATTTTTCTTCTGCATTTTATATTTCTATTTTTTTATGATCTCCGTGATGATCTAATATCGTCCGTTTTTATTTTTATTTTATTATCTTGAGTCGAGGGTCTTTTGTAAACAGTCTCTTTACCACCTTGGGGTAGAGCTAAGATTTACGTATACACTATCCTCCACATACTCCACTTATAAAATTTTACCAAATTATTGTTGTCGTCGTCGTTATATTGTTGAATTGTTGCATGTAAAGTACTAGAGGTATTTATCTATCATGTTTTAAAGCTATCGGGTATTGGAATTTACAAACCCAACTAATTTAAACTCGGATTACGTATGGTTTTAAGGGAACCACTCACTAATCCAATCATAAATTTTTTTAATGTCATCACATTATATCCTTTAGGGACAAAGGCTATCTATTTATATAGAATATGATTGTTGTAGTTTGCCGTCTACGTAGAAGTAAACGTTATCTTTGAACCAGACAAATGTTGAAATAAACTACCCTAGCTAATGTTGCTTTTGTTTGGTATATTTTTATTGAAACTTTGAAAAGACTAATGTGTCCCTTTTGAACATAAGATTATATCTTCTTATACTCTAAGTTTTATATATTATATTAATGTTTAATCAAACACTGGGATTTCGACCAAAGCTTATTTTAAAAAAAATTCGGGTAACTGATAATTAAATAAAAATAGGAATAAATGATGTAGAAAAATAGGTGAATAGAAAGCAAAGTAAATCAGTATATTCCAATTGAATTTCGTGTCCTTACAAATAATTAGTTTTCCCCTTTTATAACAATCTCTAGGTAATACGTTTGTTTCTGTCACAATATGGCCATTATTGATAATTAATGAAATTTAATGCAATGTTATAATTGGTAATCATATTTTAATTCAATACAAATTCTTTAACGTTTTCCGTAATTAATGCCTATTAATTACTGGCAATATGTATCTATACATTTTTTTGTTATCAGGTTCATCCCTTCGAACATAAAGAGGTCCGAGCATCTATCTTTCTTGAATCTCTGCCCGTGCATGTTGTAACTCATGCATCTTTAACTATTATTTGCCAATTGTCATCTTTTGACCAGTGTATGTGTCATGACATATCACTTTCCAATCACTTCTATATATGAACTTAATTTTTTCCAATGCAGACAGTCCCTCCACTTACCATCTATTCATCTATAGAATATTTGGGAAGTGAATTTTATTAAAGTGGAAATATTTGCCACCATTAATTCTTCTCTGGAACTGACATTTCATTTGTCACTTCCATTTAATATCTAATACGTGGCATCTCCTGGTTTGTTCTGTGACTTCTTCAACATTTTAAAGACTTTTTACGGCTACACCAATTACGAAACAACAGTTTTCATGATGATGTTTCCATCATTGCACATTTTCCTTTGACGGTTGCTTCTGAGTATAAATATAATTTTTCACCTTTGTCTTTCTCATAAAAAAGTTTTAGAACAATCAATTCTTGTTTTCTTCTTCCTCGTACTACTATGTCTTCTTCAAACCCTAACCTAGGAGAGTCCCCATCGTTGATAACCTTTCTCTTGCTCCTGTTAGAAGCAGGAGAGGGGGTAGACCTCGTAGTTTAGGATCTTCATCTTCACGAGACCGTTATCTTCCTTCAACAAGTTCTACTCCATCTTCTAGAACCAGAGGTTCTCTTTCTCAAAGGCTTTTATATAAAGGTAGAGAATCCACTGGACCTCTTCGCAAACCTTTGGTAAATGAGATTGTTCATGCTGAACTATCTTTCTACAATGATAGAGAGTCTATCAGAAACCAAGTTTCTTCTATGTGTTCATTACAGCGTGCTGACATTTATCTGATTCATATCACTGAAGGTTTGATTTCTGTGGTTCGTAGAGATTGTCATTGGAGTCATGATTTCTCCATTATAATCCCCAATACCAACCAAAGAATCATTTCCTATTTGACTGGGTTTCCTTTCTTATATACATACCTTTTCACGTTGAATTTCAAGCCTCTTATTGACCCGGTTATCATCAAATTATGTCGCTTATTGGATGTCTGCTTAGGACAAATGGGCCCTATCGTGTGGAGGGTTGTTGCTTGTTTGAGGTGTTTGGCCAACATGGTTGGCATGCCTTTTACTTTCTTACATTTAATTCATCTTTATTCTCCCAAACTCTTTTGTCAAGGAATTTTTACTTTAGTTGCGAAAAGCAAAAGAGTGCTGGTTAGCCCAGAGGAAGATATGGACCGTGGCTGGTATGCGAGGTTTGTTGCTGCCCCCACTATTTGTTTAGTGGGTAAAGAAAATGTTCCATTCCCTGAGAAGTGCAATTTTGCACTTGAGTTTTCTTCTGTAGCTTTGTCGTACCCATTTTCTCAATTTTGATGGTTGTTATTTTAACTTTTCTCATTTTTCTTCTTCAGCAACCATGAGAACTGTTGATGAGATTTTCAATTTCTGTGGTTGGGTAGGAAAGTTGTTAAATGTTGCTCCGATGGAAGGTAGATCTTGGAAAAATCTTTCTCATCGATTTGGTTGAAAAGTAAAAACTCATGCTAAGTGCCCTCCTTTTTTTATCCTTTATATTTTTATTCACTTCTTTCTTCAGAAATTATTTTGATCCTTCTTTTGTCAGGATTTCCATTCGAGGCATAAGTGTTGAGGCTATCATAGCTTCCCGAATTTGTTTGGAGAGAGCCTAAGAAATAATTTCAGGTTCTTCATCAAAAAGGAAAAATTCCACTAAACAAGACTCTGAAGAAGAGGAAGAACAAGATGGGGATTCTTTGATAAGAAGGACACGAGATAGAAGACGCATTATTTCAGATGAGAAAGCATCCCCTCTCGTTCTGTTACTCTAACCGAGCTTGTTGAAGCCTCCTTGGTGATTTCCGATGATGATACTCTTATGACTGCTCGTGATTCTATTGCCCAGCTTTTTGCTCGTGGGTTTGATAATGAAAGTTTGGGCCCAATTTCTGATGAAGTGCCCATTGCCTCATTTTCCATGTCTGCTCATGTGACACATTCTTTGCCAGTCATGACTATTGTCATTGTTGCTCCTCCCCAGGTTGTTTTGACTCCTTCTACAATTCCTCCTACAAATGTCCATCACACTGAGTTTGGTTCCTTAAGTGGAGGTGAAGCTATGAGGCAGGTTATCATCGAGATTCCTGCCGATGGCAACCTTTTAGGAAATCAGGTCGAGCTAATGTGTGGTTGAAGCCTCTTATTGGTCTAGTTCAGAAAGCAAAGCTTGAGAGTCACAACTCCTTGACTTGGAATAATGATATAGTGCAATCTTCTTTAAAGGTATCATTTCTCAAACTTTACCTCACTCTTTTTTTTATCTAATGTTCTTACCTTTTTCTCTTTTTAGACCAATCTCGTTGGCACAGAGATGATGAAAAGGGTTTTTCACACAGAGTAATTAATGCATGACTATCAAGTTGAAGTGGACAACTGGAGGGAACAGTATGAAAGTCTCTAAATTGACATGGAAGTGTTAGAAGAGAGTAAGTGTACCTTGGAGTAGCAAATGAAGGTTTTAACCTCAGAGTTAGCAGTCGAGAAGGTATCCTCAAATCAAGCTGATAAGGACAAGAATCTCCTTGAAACATATTTCTCTGAGCATATTTCCAAAGCCCATGAAGAAATCAGAGAACTGAAGACTTTGTTAAATAAGAAAGAAGCTTATGCTGGTGAACTCCTACAAACACTTTCTCAGACCTAGGAAGACCTTCGTGAGTCTTCTACCAAGGTCAGAGTTTTAGAGAGTTCACTCGCTCCTTTGCAAGCTTCTTATGATTTTGCCCTGACTGAAAATGAAAGCTTATAGACGAGATTGATCAGTGGGAAAAAGATTACGAGATTCTTGAAGACAATACTGAAATTGAAGTAAGTTGGGCAATTTTAAACATATGCCACGATACCCTGATGGAAGTTAGCTAAGAGGGCTTTAGTTTTAGTTACTGAGTTAGCCAAAATAAAAGAGACTATTGAAAAAGCTCAGCAAGGCCAAGACATTCCTTCTCCCATGACTGATATTCCCGAGCACATTGAAGATGAAATAGGTACAATGGATGCTCCAACTCCTTCAAGCCATCCCAAACCTTCTGCTGCTCATGACTCTGTTTTAGTTCCTTCTTCAACCCTCAGTGAAAAGTTGTTTATGACATGTTACTTCTCTTTTTTTTTCTTTATGGAATGTGGTTGTAACCCCCAGTCCCATTTGGGGGTTTGAAACGATAAGTCACCAGGCCTTTTCGGTGCATTCTTGTATAAATGATAAATAGTTTATGACCAAGTTCATACTTAGTATAAACTTTTTAATATTAAGAAGTATTCTCTTTTAACTTAGTTATTTTGAGCTTCTGTTTTGCTCTACTTTGCCTTTTATACTTAAGGACTTGTAGAACACTAGGTTTTCATTTATAACCGGTTTCTATAAATTGCCTTTAACCTACATATGATAAGGTTTTCTACTTTGTCTTTATGTTATTGGCTCATAACATTGCTCTGCACTTGATTCATTCAATGAATAGACTTTTTCAGGCTTTGACTTTTAACTTTGATTATTTCTCTTCAGTCTTCTTTGTCTTATTCCTATGTATATTATATAGTCCACCAAGTGTTTGAGCTTTGAAAGATGAAATCTTCGAGCACTTGATTACTCATCTCATTCGGTCCTTTTCATGAAAAGGAAGAAAAAAATGTACAGGACTCGAAAGTGCGATTATAGATGAAGACTGCTTAACCCGTTTGAATTTCTATCATAATAAATTGTAACCCTAGATCGGGAATTATGTTTTTACACGTGTCTTCCAGGTAGTGACTCATCATTTAGTACCACTTATCTTTTTGCCTAACATCTAACATCATTAGTAAAATTTTAACAATTCAAAAAATAAAATGAAGGTACCTGCCCGTGGATACTTCTTTTCCTTAGAAATAGTATCTATTCAGATGAACGACATTCCAATGTGAAGGTAAAATCTTTCCATCTATTGTTTCTAGCTCGTATGCTCTCTTTCCTGCGATACGTTAATCTTATAAGGTCCTACCCAAGTTGGACTTAATATTCCCGCATTAGCTACTCTCGTAGATTGAAAAACCGTTTTGAGTACAAAGTCCCCAGTCTCGAAGTATCTTAGGCAAGATTTGTAATTATAATATCGTTCCATAACCTGTTTTTGTGTTGCCATTCTTATTAACGCAGCTTCCCTTCTTTCTTCGAGTACATATAAGTTCACTCCCATTTCTTCTTCATTAGATTCATCAGTTTCTTGTGCATATCTCGTGCTTGGCTCCCCTATCTCGACTGGGATCAAGGCTTCAACTACATATAACAGTGAAAATGGTGCTTCTCCAATACTTTTTTTTATGCGGTAAGCCCATCAAACACCATGTAACACCTCTGGCCAATTTCCTTTGGATTCCTCCAATCATTTCTTCAAATTGTTGATAATGACTTTGTTTGTCGATTCAGTTTGTCCATTACCCACCAGATGATAAGGCGTTGAGGTAATCCTTTTGATTTTATAACTTTGAAAAAATTTCTGTGATCTGTGCGTCTATAAATTGTGGGCCGTTATCATATACGATTTCCTTTGGTACACCGAAACGACATATGATATTTTTCCAAATGAGATCTCTGACCTTCTTTTCTCGTACCTGTTTAAAAACATTTGCTTCCACCCATTTAGTAAAGTAATCAGTGAGTACAAGCAAAAATCTTACCTTGCCTTTTGCTTGTGGTAGTGGTCCTACGGTATCAATTCCCACTTCATAAAGGGCCACGGTGCAATGAATGGATATAATAACTCTGTGGGTCTGTGTATATTGTTACCTTATCTCTGGAACTTATCACATTTAGCCACAAAATATTCCGCTTCTTCTTCCATTTTGGGCCAATAATAGCCTGCTCTAATCATGGTTTTCACTAAAGATCTTCCTCCCGCATGATTTCCACAATGTCCCTCGTTTATTTCTCTCATCACATAATGTGTTTGAAAGAGTCCAAGGCATCTTGCTAAAGGACCGCCAAATATTTTTTGATAGAGATTGCCCTCTTTTAAACCGTACTAAGTAGCTTTTTTGCGAAGCGTGTGAGCCTTTTTCTTATCTTCAGGGACGATTCCGTACTCCTAAAAATGACAATCTTGTTTCTCCAATCCCAAGATAAATTATTCAAATTTACCTCATTTCTATCTTGATCAAATATTGAATGAAATAGATGTATGATAGAGGCAGTTTCATCATTTGTTACTTTTGTCGCGGATGCAAGATTAGCTAAGGCGTCTGCCGTAATATTCTCCTCTCCTGGATTTGCAAAACCTTCCAGTTTTGGAACTTTCTAACCAGATCCCACGCCTTTTCCAGGTATTGCTGCATTCTTGTCTCCCTGGTTGTATAAGTCCCCAGCATCTGGTTAACTACGAGCTGCGAATCTCTTTTGATTACAATTTGTTCTACGCCAAATTTCTGTGCAAGTTCTAAATCTGCAATCATGGCTTCATACTCTGCCTCATTGTTAGTCACAGGATGGCATTTTAAAGCTTGTCTAATGGTTTCACCCGTAGGTGGTACTAATATAATTCCTAGACCCGCCCCTTTCACATTCGATGAGCCATCAGTAAATAAGGTCCAGGTTCCTAGATTATATTCGTTAAATACTTGTAGTTCTTTTTCTGCTTCTAAATTCATCCCTTGGCTAAAGTCGGCCAAAACGTCTACTAACATCTGTGATTTTATTGCAGTTCTAGGTTGATATGCGATGTCATATTCACTCAATTCTATGGTCCACTTGGCTAACCTACCCAATAATTCCTATTTGTGTAATATATTATGCAGGGGATAAGCAATCACTAAAGATATAGGGTGACATTATAAATAAAGCCTTAATTTATTAGATTCCATGATTAATCCAAGCACAAGTTTTTCTGGTTCAGGATACCGTGTCTCTGCATCTAATATTGATTTTCTAACATAATAAATTAGAGATTGTTTACATTGGTCTTCACAAACCAGAACAGTGCTTACCGCTACTTCTGAAACGGCTAGATAGATAAGCAACCTTTCTCTTTTTTTTGGTTTTGCTAACAACAATAGATTTGACATGTAGGACTTCAAGTTTTTGAGTGCTTGTTGACACTCCTCAAACCACTCGAACTGATCTTGCTTTTTATGAGATGAAAAGAATTTAAAGTATTTTTCTTATGACATAGAAATAAATCCTCCCAAGGCTGAAATTCTTTCTGTTAGTCTTTGCACCTCCTTCTTACTTGAAAGCATATCAAGAATTTCTTCAATGGCTTTAATGTGCGTAGATTTACTTCAATACCACGGTTAGAAACAAGAAAATCCAAAAACTTACCTGAGGAAATGTCAAATGTATATTTCTCGAGATTTCTTTTCATATTGAATTTTCGTAAGATCTGAAATGTATCAGACTAATGTGGTGTATGGTCCCCTGATTATTGAGACTTGACAAACATATCATCTATGTAGACTTCCATAGGTTTTCCTAGATGTTCCTGAAACATCTTGGTCACCAACATTTGACACGGGGCACCAGCGTTTTTGAGGCCAAAGGGCATTACATCGTAACAGTAAGTCCCCCTGTATGTTATAAATGAAGTTTTTTCCTCATCTAGGGGATCCATTTTGATCTAATTGTATCCTTAGTATGCATCTAAAAAGCTTAACAATTCATGTCCCGCAGTAGCATCAATCAGTTGATCCAGATATGGTAACGGAAAAGAATCTTTAGGACAAGCTTTGTTAAGGTGAGTGTAGTCTACACAAACTCGCCATTTTCCATTCTATTTTGGTACCCCTACTGTATTAGATAACCAATAGGATACTTTACCTCGCGGATAGAGCCTATTTTTAAAAGTTTTTGGACCTCATATTGAATCATCTCATTTTTGAAAGACTCCTGCTTTCTCTTCTTTTGTTTGATAGGTGTATATGATAGATATTCATTTAACTCGTGAGTCATTACCTCCTAGGGTATCCCTGTCATATCATAATGAGACCAGGCAAAGCAATCTATGTTAGTTTTCAAAAATTCAGTCAACTAACCTTTCATTTTGTGGCTTAAGTTGGCCCCAATGTAGACTTTCCCCGGAGGCCTTTGTACGAATATTTCTATAGCCTCCAATTCTTCAATCGTTATTTTGATATTTTCGTTTTCTTCTGGTTCTTGATGAAATCAAGTCGTGAGTCCACATCTGTTTGACCATCTCTTGTTGAGGTTTGTGGTGTAGCATCCTGAACTGGATTCTGTAATTGCTATTTTTCTTTATTTTTTATGGTTGAATCTGGTATAGAGTTGATGCTCCTAGGTGTTTGTTGATCACTATGAATTTGAAGGATTCCCCATTGTGATCGGAATTTGATGACTTGATATAAGGTAGATAGCACAACATCCACTTCGTGAATCCATGGTCTCCTGAGAATCATATTGTAAGCCATATCCATCTCTACCACCTGAAATTTTGTATCTTTGATAACTCCTTCTGTGAATGTTGTAAGTATTACTTCTCTATTTTACACAACGCTCAAATTATCAAACCTAGATAAAGTATGCGCCTTGGGTACTAGCTTATCTTCAGATTGCATATCGCTTAATACTCGTAGCAAATTGATGTTCACTAAGCTACCCAGGTCAATCAAAACTCGATTTATGTTTGTATCATGTACAAGTAGAGATATTACTAGTTCATCATTGTATGGAGTTGATACGTTGTCTGCATCTACATCATCAAATGGACTACTTTCTTCCTCCAAAACATATCGAACGCGCTTCCCGTATGTAACTGTAACTTTCGAAATTTTCTTGGCCTCCATGTAATGTGACACTGTTAATTTCTTCGCCCTCGCTTATAACATTAACAGTTCTTTTCAGAGAAGGAGGTTTAGAGGGCTCCTGCCTATTCTTCGTGTACACTTGCTTACCATTTTCGCTAAACAGTTATGTAAGATACCTTTGCTTTAATAAATGGTCTACTTCACCTTGTAGCAATCTCCAATCTTCCATTTCATGTCCATGATCGTTGTGAAACACACACCAGTGATCAGGATTACACCTATTTGGATTTGATCTCATTTCCTTTGGCCACCACACCTTTTCACCCATGTTTCTTAATACTGGTACTAACTCTGAAGTGCTTATATTGAAACTATAATCGTCATTCATCGCCTTGGAGCTTCTATTATCATCGTGTATCTCCCGTGTATCTCGCTCTTTTTTTAACCTTGATGATAAACTCAATTCTCTATATCTCGACCAACGATTGTACCTTCAGTTATCCTATTTTGATCGTGAGTTTTTTCCTACTGGTCCCATATAAGGCTCGTATCAGTTTTTTCTAGACCTTTTTTCCGTTTCAGCATGCATTGAACTTACCCTCTCTTCCTTTTGAAGCTGGATATTAGTATCTTCTTCTATCTGTAGCTTCGTGTTGTATCGGTTGTAAACATCCTTCCAAGTTGTTGCAGGAAATTCTCATAGGCTTTCCTTGAGTAGTCTCGTGGCCTCAGAACTTTTCTCATTGAGATTGCTGATAAATGCCATAGCTGCCCAGTTATCAGGTACGGATGGTAACGTCATCCTTTCACGCTGGAATATGTCTACAAATTCTCTAAGAAACTCTGAATCTCCTTGCTTTATTTTGAAAATATCTTCCATTCTTTTTCCAAATTTTTGAGCTCCCGAATGTGCTTTGATAAATGAATCTGCAAGCTCAGCAAAAGAATCTATAGAATTTTCGGGTAAAAGAGAATACCATGTTAATGCTCCCTTAGTGAGTGTTTCACCAAAATTTTTAACCAATACTGATTCAATTTCCTGTTTGGTCAAGTCATGGCCCTTTACACCAGTTGTGCATGCATTCACGTGGTCTCATGGATCAGTTGTTCCATCGTTTAGAATATTGATCATCTTGAATTTCTTAGGAATTGGGAGAGAAGGCAGGACTTGGCTTCCAAGGTTGTTGTGAATATTTGCCCGTATTTATTCCCTTGGTTACATACGGTACTCCAGGTATTTGCTCTATGCGGTCACTTTTCTCCTTGTGCTATTTATGTAAAGTTAATACTAAAATTTATGAATCAAAAATAACTATGTTACATGTTTCTCCATCTCGAGACTCGCTGGGGGTCCCACCACTACCCGAGTTAACAAGTCCAGAATGACGGTTCTCCAAAGTGGTGTTGTTTGGGGTTGGTGTTGGTGGTGCAACCAGAAACTGGTTAACAAAAGCCTCAAGAGCTTTGCTGAACTGTTGAGCGATTAACCTTTGCAAAACTTCGTTGATAGCCTCGTAATTTTCCAATTTAACATTTGCATTTGATTGAGATCCATCAAGAGTTCCTTCCCGAGATTGCCAAGGACAGCTTGGTGGGGAAGGGATCGGAGTATGATCATCTTGCGGATTCTCTTGGAGTTAATGGTCTCTCTGGTTATTGTTATTAATATTATACATGGTTGATGTGACAAAAAAGGCTAATTTAGGAAATAACAGATTTTCAGATTCCCAATAACGGAACCAATTTGTTTAACCAAAAACTAGGATTTCGATCAAAGCTTATTTTAAGAAGAACTCGGGTTACTGATAATCAAATAAAAATAAGAATAAATGATGTAGAAAAATAGCTGAGTAGAAAGCAAAGTAAATCAGTATATTCCAATAGAATTTTGTGTCCTTATATTCCCCTTTTATAGCTATCTCTAGGTAATATGTTTTGTTATATCATAATATAGTCATTATTGACAATTAATAACATTTAATGCAATGTTATAATTGGTAATTATATTTAATTCAATACAGATTTCGGAACGTTTTCCGTAATTAATGCCTATTAATTACTGGCAATATGTATCTATACCCTTTTTTGCTATCAATTTCATTTCTTCAAATATAAAGAGATCCGAGCATCTATCTTTCTTGAATCTTTTCCCGTTCCTGTTATAACTCGTGTCTCTTTGATTATTCTTTGCCAATTGTCATCTTTTAACTAGTTTCGTGACATGTCATTTTCCAATCACTTCTACATATAAACTTAATTTTTCCCAATACAATTAAGAGACTCTTCATTGTACGAGTTACTGCCTAAGCTGTCTGAAGAGAAGCCATAGTGGGATGTTCCTCCTGAATCATGACTAAACCCTCTATGTAGGGGTGACAAAATGGTTCAAAGAAAACAGATAACACCAACATTATCCACTAAAAATGGATTGAATAATAAACTTTTTAAAAATGTGTCAAATATGGATAAGAATCATATTATCCATTTAGAAAATGAACAATAAATGAGTAACCAATGAAGAACAATGTGTCTAACATTTACATTTGTAAAGCCTCAAATTGGGGGTTACTCAAGTTAGCGAGACTAACAATTCTTCCAAAAGTGATCATATACAAGAAGTCATGAAAAATATGGGTAACCCATGTTATCCACCGGTTAATCCGTTTTTATCTGTGAGTTAGGTCGGATAATTAATCTATTTTTTCAGTATCCGTTTTCGATCTGAACCATATCCGACCCCCCCTCCCCCCGTTTTTCACTCCTACCTCTATGTATTTATATGCATGTTTCAAGATTTATTCATTGTAAAATATTTAAGCCAGTAACTTATTACTAAACATGCGTTATCACTTATAAAAATTTTAAATCAAATTTATATTGCTTAATAGTTATTTTTGTCTCATGTCTAAATTAATTAAAAAGTTAGTCTAATTAATTCGTAGAGGGTGAATCATAGTGAAATATATATAGTTGAGACAATGAAAGAAGGTTCCCTTGTTTTAGTTTATATTTTAAATTGGGTTTTCATGCTGATTGAGTATCACGACCCCGGTTCACCCGCCGTAATCTATCGTGACGGCACCTAGCCTCTACGACTAGGTAAGCCTAAAATGCAGAAATTAAATCAAATTGGAAAAGAAACAATTAGAAACAGAAATAGTGAGTCAAAAACAGCGCATAAAAGTACCGCTCGGCATACACAATATCAACTCTCGAGAACTAAATACATTTTTTCAAAACCCAAAATCACATGATCACAAGCCTTTGAATATCCACAAGTATCTAATTCCAGAATGTCTAACAAGAAACGAAAGTATAGAAGGGATAATACAAAAAGGAGAGTAGAAAATGACTCTTCGGATGCTGACACGGCAGATATGTGATCACGCCCAACTCTAGTCCTAAAAAGGATAAGCGGTTGCTGCAAATATAATCTGGTCTATAAGTCCGGAGTCGAACCCCACAGAGAATAAGGCTTAGCCGTATCTGTTTAATTTCACTAAGAAGACAAGATTGAACAATTTTCTAAATTATAAAGATTGAGATTTATATTTCAAACTAATTAACTTGGAAATACTAGAAAGCGGTAAAATTATCAACTAACGGGACAACGTGAATAAATAACTAAAATCTGAAAGTGAATAAACAGCTGAAAATTAACTATACTTGATTTTTAAATAATTGGAATAATGTCTAAGGTAATAGTTTCCCCCGTTGTTGATTTCCTTGGTTGTATATTTCTTATAGCTGTGACTTAGTTTCCTCTATCAATCATGAACTCTCCAGCTACCATAAATCTCTCTCAAGCAATTATGATAAGTTACTAGACGCACTCTCTCAAGCTACGCTAGCTAGATTCACATTACCGTTCACTTAGATTGCACCTGAGGTATGTTATCTCTAATCCAACCTCTAAACCCTTTGTTATGACTCTCGTCAATACTCCGGGAGTGATGTTGTTCAAACAACTACCTAAATATGCACTCTCTCTCAAACAGATACATAATAAATAGGAACGGCTAATTAAGGATCCTTTCAATTAACCACAATCAAAATGTAGTTGAACAAATAGAGATAAACAACTACTCAAAACTATATTAATATAATAACCAATTCATCCCGGAAGGGTTTTACCAAAACCTTAGATTAAAATATTTAGCTACTCATAACAATGATGAAAAATAGGAAGAGAAAGGAAAAACACGTAGAAGAATTCCCCGCCTTGCTCCTATTGTGTCTCTTGCCTCCAAGGGCGTTGTATAACCCTAAAGTAGTGTCTCATCTCCCCAACTTTGGATAGGGGCGGAATTATTCAATCCAACTTCGGAAGGAAAGCTGGAATTCGCATCTACTTACGCGTCTAGACGCGGACTTTGACACAGATACACATTTGCTTCGCATCTAAATGCGGACTTTGACGCGGATCCAGCTTTTGAGATTCTTCTGTTTCGCGAAGTGCTCCGTGCCTTTGCTTCGCTTCGCTATTTTGTGCCTTAACTTTTCACCTTTTTCCCGTCCAACTTCGTGCCACGCACGAGAATAGACGAGCTCCCACTCCTTTAATTTCTTCTTTTCGAGTCGAATTGTCATCTTTTGATCATTTATCATCCAAACTCGTTCCAACACATAAGAAACACATAATGAGTATATTTCACTTCGAAATTCATGTAATCTCCGCGACACACACAAGACCAAATATAGTAAAAAATATCCAATTTTTATCTTTTACAAACACCCCGCACTTAAACTCTTGCTCGTCCTCGAGCAACTTAAAATTAAGCTCATAGGCAAAAAAACTCCTTTCAAAATGTACTCAAGCATCACATCAATGACAATGGTTTATATAAACACTTAGAACTCGACATAAGAACTCTTCCTACTCTCCTTATTTTTATACCAAATGACAAGACTATTTGAAATATTTGTGTGATTCCTTTAAGATCCTAACCTCAAAAATTGACTCAACTACATTCCTTATTGTGACTCGCTTTTTATGCAAACTAAAGATACGAGTTCCTTACCAATCCATTGTAAGGCATGTGACCTCGCCATCAAAACACGTAGAGTAATCAGTCCGCACACTCAAATATGAATTCACGTATAAAGAATGAAAGAATTCACTCACTCTCGCAAAGAAATTCATGTGCCCCCAAAGCTCGTACCATAGGATTGCCCGTAATGTAAGTCTCCACTAATTTAAGCTCTCAAAGTCTAGGATCAATTAGTTCTACATGGGTTGCAATGGAGGATATGGGACAGGTAGGATAGATTTGGATAGTAGTGACTAACCCTCATAAGCACTTTTAATAGAATACACATTAACCTTTATGCACATCCTCTTCATGATCACTCAACATATTGCTACAAAACCGTAAATAACGTAGCACATTGACTTTAAGCACATCTACATAAGCACTAGCACATATCAAAGTGAATTGGAGGAATTGTTTTTCTTTTTTTTTAAATCATTTCAACACCCTCCATAAATTAGTATTTCCAGCTAGTTGCTCTCTCAATGTACACATGCACCTTTTGGCCTTTCTATGGTTCCACTCAAAACCTACCCAATCTCTTGGGATTCACTTCTAGCGACTTAAGTGCTTTCAGAGATAAAGGTTCAACAAGATTTCATTAAGAACGAAAGGGATTCGTCTTGTAATGTGGGTACCAAATAATTAGGTTTATGGGCTTAAATGGGCTAACAAAGGATAATATTTTATCTCTATTAGGCAAATAGACCGACGGATCAATCAAAGAAATGCCTTTATCATTTCATGAACTCACAAGACTTTATTTCACTTTGGTTCACATACGGGGCAAGTTCTACACTAACAAGGGATGGCACAGAGTACAACCAAAATCTCACCTTACAAAATGCACATGACTTACTCAGGACGGCTCAGACCCTACTCTCAAGTTAAAGCAATAGCACAGTTAGGAAATAATCCAAACACTAGAAAGTAGCAACAGGAGTCAATAGACGAGCCCAAGCGTCAAAAGAAATACATATATTATCAAGGCATATAGTCACAAGAGTAAAGAAGAAAGTACTCAATGCAAATGCTCCAGCTCTAGGCCCCGACATAAAACATGTCAAAAAGCATAGATACTCAAGTTCTTCCAATTCCATTATCAGTTGAAAAAAATCATTTTATATTTTTTTAGACTTTAAACCCTCAAGAAAACTGTCTAGGAAGTCTATCGTTGGGAACAGTCCAAAACTTTTTAAAAAATATACTTGAAAAAAAAAGTTACTACCCGGCTCAAATGTCATCCCTTGGAAAAGAACTGTGGCCATAAGAAAAACCAAGAGGGATTATTTCTACCTAAGTTTCTTTTTTTTTCCTTCTTTTTTTTTTCTAACTCGCATAAAATAATATAACTAACATAGAAAACTACCCAAACAGTCTCTTCACCCCATACTTAATATTATGCATTGTCCCCAATGCATACCATAAATAACAAGAGGGTGATAGAAATTCACTGGTTAGCCAAAGGCCGAAGAATCAACAACTTATGGGATACTCATACTTCTCCCAGTCTTGGTCCGTCGTGCGGTACATCACACTTAGTTCCAACCATATGATTTTTGTTGCATCCTTCCAATAGTTTTACTTTCCATGCTCCTATAAAATTAAAAATTGACACTACAAGAATAACATTGTCAAAAAAATAAAAAAATAAAAAGAAAAGAAAGGAATAAAGCTGGGTAGCCTCCCAACAAGCGTTTGATTTAACATCGCGGCACGACGCGAATCACTTTTTGTCTCCACCTCGAGTTTATGAATTGAACCCTAAGTGTTGCTTCAAGATTATGATTATGCTCTTGCGGCAGTGGAATGAATCTGATTGGTCCAAGGAAATAATGTAATATTTTTCACTCCTTGGCGTTTTTATGAGGTATGTAATCCTGACTTTCTAGCAAGAAGTATTCCAGAATATATGTACCTTGTTCCTCATTCCTTGACTCTTCAATTGGTTCGGATGACTCTATTTCCATATCATCATCCAAACACAATGTGAAAAAATGCTTGGAGTGTGGACCAATGCACTCAAACACATGAACTTCAGGACTTTCAACATCCTCAACATCAATAATACTTGAGTCAACAAAATTTATATCCTTAAAGTCCTTGGTTGGCTCTAGTCTCACTTCTTCAATATTGACATACTAAAATTGTAGTTGACCATGTTGTTAATATTCTACTCTGACCTCCCCAATTAACACCTCAAATTCATGCTATTCTTGGCTACTATCCTCAATATTGGCTTGTTGATCATTAAAAGCTCCAACCACTTGACTCAATTGAGCCTCCAACTTGCGAATAGTTGCCTCTTGCCTTTCTATTATTTTTCATTATTTTGTTTCAGAAGGTACTTTAACATATCCTTGATCTCCTTCAAGTCTGCATTCCTAGGTTCTTTGTTCTTATTAACTGCACCTAGGAAAAGATAGAACCATCATAGTAAGGGGTTGGGAAAATATAAGAAATATTAGAACAACCATAAAAGTGACCATTTTTACCATCACACACATTCCACAAAAAAGATTGAGTTGGTGCACATAACTCGCTCTCAGGAACGTTTTAAAAAAATTTCCACAGGCGGTTTTCTTCACCATATGTATGGAGATCAATAGTAGAATTATCTACGCCTAAATTCCCGTAATTATATGATGTCATATTTATCAATATAACAGTTATAAAAAATACTAAAAAATAAAACAAAATAAAAGTTCAAACTTGAACCCTAGCAATATATACAGCTACAACTACACTGTTCGTTCCCCTACGACGACGCCAAAATTTGATCACGCCCAACTCTAGTCTTAAAAAGGATAAGCGGTCGCTGCAAAAATAATCCGGTCTATAAGTCCGGAGTCGAATCCCATAGAGAACTAAGGCTTAGCCGTATCTGTTTAATATCACTAATAAGACAAGATTGAACAATTTTCAAAATTATAAAGATTTAGATTTATATTTCAAACTAATTAACTTGCAAATACTAGAAAGCGGTAAAATTATCAACTAACGAGACAAAGTGAATAAATAATTAAAAATTGAAAGTGAATAAACAACTAAAAATTAACTATACTTGATTTTTAAATAATTGGAATAAGGTCTAAGGTAATGGTTTCCTCGTTGTTGATTTCCTTGGTTGTATTTTTCTTATAGCTGTGACTTAGTTGCCTCTATCAATCATGAACTCTCCAGCTATCATAAATCTCTCTCAAGCAATTATGATAATTTACTAGACGCACTCTCTCAAGCTAAGCTAGCTAGGTTCACATTACATTTTACTTAGATTGCACCCGAGGTATCATTATCTCTAATCCAACCTCTAAACCCTCGGTTATGACTCTGGTCTATACTCCGGGAGTGATGTTGTTCAAACAACTACCTAAATATGCACTCTCTCTCAAGCAGATACATAATAAATAGGAACAGCTAATTAAGGATCCTTTCAATTAACCACAATCAAAATGTAGTTGAACAAATAGAGATTAACAACTACCCAAAACTATATTAATATAACAACCAATTCATCCCTGAAGGGTTTCACCAAAACCTTAGATTAAAAGATTTAGCTACTTATAACAATTATGAAAAATAGGAAGAGGAAGGAAAAACTCGTAGAAGAATTTCCCGCCTTTCTCCTATTGTGTCTCTTGCCTCCAAGGGCGTTGTATAATCCTAAAGTAGTGTCTCCTCTCCCCAAAGTGGTGTTTTAGGATGTATATTAATGACTTAGGGCTAATGAGGGGCGGAATTCTTCAATCCAACTTTGGACGGGAGAGCTGGAATCCGCGTCCGCCTTCGCATCTTGACGCCGACTTTGACGCGGATCCGCGTTTGCCTTCGCGTCTAGACGCAGATCCAGCTTTTGAGATTCTTCCATTTCGCGAAGCGCTCCGTGCCTTTTCTTCGCTTCGCTGTTTTGTGCCTTAACGTTTCTCCTTTTTCGCGTCCGACTTCGTGCCACGCACGAGAATAGGAAAGCTCCCACTCCTTTAATTTCTTCTTTTTGTGTCGAATTGTCATATTTTGATCATTTATCATCCAAACTCGTTCCTACACATAAGAAATACATAATGAATATATTTCACTTTGAAAATCATGTAATCTCCCGCGGCACACACAAGAATTAATATGCAAATATACTCAATAAGATACACTTTTTATCGTTTATCAATATACCTCAGAGTCTCTATGAGCCCCTTGCCTCACGGGTGATAAGCTTGAATGGAGGTACCTAAATCAACACATGGAAAACATGGACAGAAAGGGCATGAGTACACCACGGCAGTACTCAGTAAGTTCCAAGCCTAACCGGCGTCGGGTAGTGGCGAGGAAGATCAAGGTCCAATTGAGATTAAATAAATTATAAGGTATAACAGTATAAGGTAAAATAGTACAGTAGGAAGATACCAGCGAGAGCTAAAATATGATAGTAAGCATAACAAAAATAACTGAAACAGACACAAAGCAATCACAAGAAACACCACTTTTCACAAAGATAAAATTCAGGGATCTCTCATTATCCCGAGGATCTCTTGGTATCCTCAATATGTGCCAGGAGTCTCTTGGTATCCCGAGAATATCTTGCTAACCTCAAAATACGTGCTGGGATCTCTCGGTATCCTACACTTTAGCTCTAATCATAAATACGTACAGGGGATCTCCTGGGATGTTGTCACGTAGTCCCAAAGTAAACACACAATAATATCACTAGGAATACTCAATTAACTCAACTTCAAACCAAAGTAAAATAGGTAATTCTAACCTAGCATGCTTCACGTAATGCAAATAAAGCAGTTAAAGCAAATAGAGTAATTAAGTCAATTAGAAATACTTCTCTAGGCTAACAGCAGGCTTAAGTTTCATGTAGTGTAAGCAGGAAAGAAATGTTAGGATTTATGCCCGTCACTAGAGGGGGGGGGGGGGGTGAATAGTGCGGCACGAGAATATTGATAAATATTGCGGAATTAAAATTGCAGGAATAAAATAAATTCGGTAATTAAAATGGTAAGGAAAGAACACACCGAATTTATCCTGGTTCACCACAACTTGTGGTTAGTCTAGTCCCCGAGAGACTCTCTCGAGATCCCACTAACTCCGTTAAGCTTACGGGTGCCTAACAAACCGTTACACTTGCTCGTAGATGTACACTCTACAAGACTTCAACTTGCTCGAGGATACCGCACCTCAAGACTTCACCTTGCTCGTGGATACCGCACCACAAGACTTCAACCACTAAGATTGAGGGTACTTAGCAAACCCGACAATCAAAGAGAAGATATGGTCTTCTCAAACACCTTTCTCTTTTACAACAAGAACTCTCTCAAAAGAGTAGATAAAGAGATACAAAATAAGCTCTATGAACAACTCAAAGTTGTCTCTCAAATGACTCAACAAAAGCTCTAAAATGATGCAAAAATATAATCAATATGTATATGAATAATGAGGGGTGTTGTGTGTGTAAAATCAGCTCAAAAGACCTCTATTAATAGGGGTTAGAGGGTGTATGTCCGTTGCTTAATTGACAATCAATTATGCTGATTTTATGCAAGGATAATCGATAATTGGATTTAGATAATCGATTATTTGCTCTAACGTTCAAAAATCAGAAGCTGATTTTATGCTGGATAATCGATTATCTGAAGTGCATAATCGATTATTTTGTTACTGTGTTCAAAAACTTTGGCAACGGTTACAAGATAATCGATTATGCTATACATGATGATCGATTATTGTGCTGGTTTGGATTTGGAAATTCCGGTTTACACTGTCTTAACATAATCGATTATCACAATAAGCATAATCGATTATTTTTGTTCAGCTTTAAAAGACATGTTTAAAATTCATTTTGGCTAAAATGAAAATGTTTGAAATCATTTTATTTGAAGTATTTGAAATATGATTTGATAAAATGATTTTATGCATATTTATGATGACCTATGTTGAGCCAAAAGACGAGATAACTTTAAACGTTGCTCTTACATTTGTTCTACCTAACGACTTACACCTTGGGTCTTCGGTCTTGAACTTTTGAACTCGTCTTTGGCTTGTCTATGCAATTCCGTCATCAATATGCTTCTCGGCATTCAATCTTGATTGTTTGTCATATAATAACATTGTTTGACACTTGACTTCATTGTTTGTCATTTATCGACTTCGTTGTTTGTCATTCATCAAAACCTATACCTGAAAATCATGCTAATACAACCAAAGCACATATATCATAGATAGAATGATTTTCTACAATTTCTCCCTTTTTTGATAAGGACAAACAATAGGAGATATGCATATCGGATTCCCCCTAATTTCATGCTATATCTCAACATACAATTCATGCAAACAATTCCCCCTTAATGATAGTTCCCCCTCAAATAAGGCATACTATAACGTAGATACATTCCTCCTTATTTGATGCATATCGCCTAAACTCTTCCCCCTTTTGGCATTAGCCAAAAGAGAGTATACGAAGGCTATTATCCCCTTTCGACACTTCCCCCTTTTGGGTATATCAATAGTTAGTGTCAAATACAAGATAGGAAATACAGTGAGGAATATACATTGACGATAAAAAATCATACCAACATGAAATAATACCAAATGTTAGTAAAAATATAACAATCATATCAAAGGTTTTTTTTAGCGAATATACCAACTGTTATTCAAACTAGAGAGATATTCATCAAAACATCAATCATTATTTTTAACAAAAATAATTGATACCAATTGTTATTCAAGATAAAAGTTATCAAAATATGAATCAACAAAAATAATTAATACCAATTGTTAACAAAGATATATTAATCGTTAACATATATCAACTAATACGTTTTTATCAAAAAAGTGATAACTAACCGAAGTTCCCCCTCGATGCAATAAGGTTTCGTGCTTGCTGCATCTACTACGATATTGTAGTCTTCCAGCACACCTGCAAACGTACCTAAAAATAGGTTTTCGGTACCCAACTGCTTTTGGGTCCTTGGGGGTTAGGCAAATAATAATCATAGTCAAAAGATAAATCTCTATGTTTTGCAAAACATACGGGTGCTATGTGTCCTACCCGGTTGCAATAATGACATATAACATTCGGGTTGTGCATATGTCTTGGTTGAGCCAAAAACGTTCTAGGTGATCTAAAGTCGTTATTCCTAGAAGCGTTGAAATTCCTAGAGTCATTTCTAGGCGGTCTAAAATAATTAATTTTAGACTCATTTACAAAAATCCTAGAATTGTTTCTAGGTGGTCTGAAATGATTAATTTTTTAGACTCATTTGTGAAGTTCCTAGAATTATTTCTAGGTGGTCCAACTTCATTTCTATCATCCTTTCTAATTTCTTCAATTGTTTTAGGATCATCAACACTACGTTTTTCTAGTGTGTTCCTAAGTTCTATGTTCTCTATTTTCAAAGACTTACAAGAAGAACAATTTGAACTTTGATCAATTGAAGGGGCTTCACATCTCCTTAATTTTATTTCTAAGATCAATATTGTCATTTTGCAAAATATTATTTTTCTCTTCTAAAACTTTGATTTTAGCCTTGGCCTTTTTGGAGATTTTTGAAGTCTTTTTCAATTCACCATATAAGTCATGAAAAGCTTCTTGTAATTCTTCAAAGGAATAAGAGTTAGAATTACTTACCTCTTCTTCCTCGTTGGCCATGAGGCATAATGCGGCAGTTTCATCGCCCGAGCTGTCCGAATCCCATCTCACGCGCCTTTGGTGTTTCTTGTCCTTGGGTTTTGGACAATGTGACTCGGTGTGGCCAAGTTTTCCACACTTATGGCATGAAGGACTTGGTTCTTCCTTCTTTATTTCCTTTTTCATAAACTTATAAAACTTTTCGATCAAGGCATTGGAAATATTATCATCATCTCTATCCGAATCACTTACCTCTTCTATTTTAGAGGATGAGGCTTTGAAGGCAATATTCGACTTTTTCTTGTTTCCAAAGGAAGGATTAAGAATCGTACTTTCATAAGTTTCGAGGTTACCTCTTAGTCCATCAATTGTAACATCCGTGATTCCTATCGACTCTTGGATGGCATTGGCTTTGGAACGCCATTCAGGAGTGAGACTCCGTAGGATTTTTCGAACAAGATCTTTGTTCGTGTACACTTTCCCGAGAGCATGAAGATCGTTGACGATTTTTGAGAATCCTTCGAACATAATACCGATGGGTTCTTTCTCCCTCATTTTAAAGAGTTCATATTCATGTGTTAGAAAATCAACTTTAGATTCTCGGACTTGAGACGTACCTTCATAAGTGATCTCGAGTTTATCCCACATCTCCTTGGCGGTTGTGCAGCAAGAAATCTTCCGATAGTCATCCGGATTCACCGCACAATATAATATATTAACGGCCTTGGCGTTGTTTTCAACTTTCTTGATATCCTCGGCATCATATTCATCTTCTTCCTTTGGAACAATGGCTTCCCCAACTTTCTTTGTTGGCATTTGTTCACCGTTTTTGATGATTTGCCACAAGCGAAAGTTATTTGATTGGATGAAGATTCTCATACTCTCTTTCCAATATGCATAATTTGTTCCGTCAAATAGTGGAGGCCTATAGGTGGAGTGTCCTTCGCTCATCATTCCAGCGTTCAATATTCTCAACAAAAATATATATCGTTCTCTCTACCGGTTAAGGCTTTCAGAGAGTTAGGCTCTGATACCAATTCTTAGGATTTATGCCCGTCACTAGAGGGGGGGTGAATAGTGCAGCACGAGAATATTGATAAATATTGCGGAATTAAAATTGCAGGAATAAAATAAATTCGGTAATTAAAATGGTAAGGAAAGAACACACCGAATTTATCCTGGTTCACCACAACTTGTGGTTAGTCCAGTCCCCGAGAGACTCTCTCGAGATTCGACTAACTCCGTTAAGCTTACGGGTGCCTAACAAACCGTTACACTTGCTCGTAGATGTACACTCTACAAGACTTCAACTTGCTCGAGGATACCGCACCTCAAGACTTCACCTTGCTCGTGGATACCGCACCACAAGACTTCAACCACTAAGATTGAGGGTACTTAGCAAACCCGACAATCAAAGAGAAGATATGGTCTTCTCAAACACCTTTCTCTTTTACAACAAGAACTCTCTCAAAAGAGTAGATAAAGAGATACAAAATAAGCTCTATAAACAACTCAAAGTTGTCTCTCAAATGGCTCAACAAAAGCTCTAAAATGATGCACAAATATAATCAATATGTATATGTATAATGAGAGGTGTTGTGTGTGTAAAATCAGCTCAAAAGACCTCTATTTATAGGAGTTAGAGGGTGTACGTCCGTTGCTTAATTGACAATCAATTATGCTTATTTTATGCAAGGATAATCGATTATTGGATTTAGATAATCGATTATTTGCTCTAACGTTCAAAAATCATAAGCTGATTTTATGCTGGATAATCGATTATCTGAAGTGCATAATCGATTATTTTGTTACAGTGTTCAAAAACTTTGGCAAGGGTTACAAGATAATCGATTATGCTATACATGATAATCGACTATTGTGCTGTTTTGGAAATTCCGGTTTACACTGTCTTAACATAATCGATTATCACAATAAGCATAATCGATTATTTTTGTTCAGCTTTGAAAGACATGTTTAAAATTCATTTTGGCAAAAATGAAAATGTTTGAAATCATTTTATTTGAAGTATTTGAAATATGATTTGATAAAATGATTTTATGCATATTTATGATGACTTATGTTGAGCCAAAAGACGAGATAACTTTAAACGTTGCTCTTACATTTGTTCTACCTAACGACCTACGCCTTGGGTCTTCGGTCTTGAACTTTTGAACTCGTCTTTGGCTTGTCTATGCAATTCCGTCATCAATATGCTTCTCGGCATTCAATCTTGATTGTTTGTCATATAATAACATTGTTTGACACTTGACTTCATTGTTTGTCATTTATCGACTTCGTTGTTTGTCATTCATCAAAACCTATACCTGAAAATCATGCTAATACAACCAAAGCACATATATCATAGATAGAATGATTTTCTACAAGGAAAAACACAATTAAAGCTATTTTAATGAAAAAAGGATTCTCAACAATTAGCACAAGTACGCACTCGTCACCTCACGTAAAAGATATTTCAATTATCACAATACCAATCCTAAGGGAAATATCCCCAGCACAAGGTTAGACAAGCTACTTTCCTCTAACCAGCTCAAAATCAATCCCAAACCACGCTCTTGCCACGAGCACTCGACTCCAAATGGCACAAATCTATTCAATTCAATTGCTTATTGTAAATAACACTTCAAGTAACTGATTCTACAAATAAATTCTAATCAAATGCACAAAATTAGATAAAATAACCAAAATACCCCTCAGGCCACATCTCGGAATTGATTAATCTTTATAATTTCAGAATCCTCCTACTCTCACAAGTTCATGCATACCAAAATTATCAAAATCCAAGGTCAAATTCCTAATCAAAATTTGAATTCTAGGTCTAAGAACTTTCTACCAATTTTCCCCCAATTTTCATCTCCTATGAAAAATTAAATGATAAATTTAGGCATAGATTTATGGAATATAACTAGAAAGGGTTAAAGAATTGTTACCCAATGATTTTCTCTTAAATTTATTCCCAAAATCGCCCTCTCCCAAGCTCCAACTTGATTTTTCAAATTTTGAAACTAAACCCTCGAAATTCCTATTTCCTGCCCAGTAATCCCGCATCTGCGGTCCACCCATCGCATCTGCGATACCGTTTCTATGGTTCTCACTTAAAAATTCTATCTCCCAACCTATGACCCAGATGCCATATCTACGGTCTTGCAGATGCAATAATCCTACTGCTTCTGCGGTCCGTGCTCAAATTCCTCTTAGCTGCTTCTCCAGCTTAACTCTGCATCTGGGACCTACAACCGGCAGATGCAGTTATGACAATAGCCCAAAGACCTCAGCTACAAACTTCAACTTTCCAACTTCCCGTTAACCATCCGAAATCATACTAAGGCCCCCGGGACCTCGACCATAAGCACAAACAAGTTATATACCACTATCAAAATTATGCAAATCTTCCAACACCTCAAACAATGTCGAATCAACCAATTAGCATCGAATTCAAGCCTAAGAACCTCAAAAACTTTTAAAATGCATTTTTAATCAAAAGGTTTATCAAACCTCATCCAAATGACCTGAAAGTTTGCACACACATCGCATTAAACACAACGGAGCTACTCCAATTTTGAAATTCCATTTCGACCCTCGGATCAATACTTCACTATCGAACCAGAAACTTCAAACATTTGACTTTCAGCATTTCAAACCTAAATTAGCTACGAAATTCCAAAACATAATCCAAACATGCTCCTAAACCTGAAATCACTTAACGGAGCTGACAGAACCATCGTAATTCCATTCCAATGTCGTCTTCACACTATTCCAACTATGGTCAAATTTCAAGAACTTAAGCTCTCATTTAGGGACTAAGTTTGCCAAAATTGTGCGAAACTCCAAATAATTCCTCGCGACAACACTCAATAGCATAAACATGAACGGGGAAAGCAGTTAATAGGGGGTAATGGCTTTAATTCTTAAGACGACCGGACAGGTCGTCACATTGAGCCTTGTAAAACATTCAAATTGTATAATCGATTTGTGAGAAAAAGACCTTAATTTACTTTAACGATACAATTAGCTTTCACATTCACTAGCTTCATTATTTAAGAATGACAAGTAAGAATTTATTAATATAGCTAAAGTAAAATTGTTGCCATCGGATAGTGCTGTTGTTTAATCGAGTCTTCGAATATCTCAAGTTTATTTGCATAATAAATTGGTCTTTCGGTACAAGAAAAATATAACACAACATGGTGCAGGACGTATTAGTGTTCATGAAGATCCAAAGAATGGCATGTTATTTTATGATGCAACAATATACAAGAGGAGGGGGGAGTGAATTGTGTCACTCTTGATTTCCGCGTATTAAAGTATCGGGTTCTTTAACCTCAAAATGTTAGATACAAATCGATAGAAAATTATAGATTAATTTTTAAGTGAAAACCTGCTGGCTCAAGTTCCTCAAGGGAGTAAAAAACACGTTCTATCATCGGGAAATTTTTCCTCAAAACTTTACTAATTTCAGAAAGTAATTTTAGATTACAACTCAAAAGGAACTAACTCTAATACCTTACTGTATTGGGAAAAATTGTATTCGTACATATGACGACGTATTGGGACACGTGGAATGATCAATAAATTATATTTAGCTACGGCTTGAGAATTACAAATCAGGTACGAGTAAGGAGAAAGGAAGAGGCACGGGGCGAGAGTATCGGCAACCGTCCTTGTTTGAGCTTATTCACATCCTAGCAATGGAAAGAATGAATCTGGTTAAAGAAAAGGGTGCAAATACGGCATTAAAGAGTATTAAATGCTGAATATGTTAAGGAATATATGCGTTCAACGTAATGATCATGTAAAGTGACATTTAATGTAATTAATTACTCATAATAGCCTCATTATGACTTTGGCATAACGTACATTCCCAAAGGGGCCTATAAAAGGAGAATATGTAATCGATTGAGACACAAGTTACTACTGGAATGTACTTTAATTTACTTGCTTTCTGATAATATCATTCTCAATTTTCTTTCTTTATATACTTTTTTGAGTATCAGTAACCCGACTCTTCTAAATTCTAGCTTTGACCGAAAATTTATTTTTCGGTTAAGCAAATTGGTGCTATTACCTGGAATCTGATAATCAATTATCTCTTAACTTGATTTTCTTTGTTGACCAACTATGTCAAATAACAACAACAACACTCAAGGAAATCAAATCAATCAGCAAAATCAGGGAGTTCCACAAAATAATGACAATCAAGTTCTAATTCCACAAGACTCGCCATAACAATTTCGTGAAGGAACTCCTGAAGGATCTCACACTGACGATCAGGTACAATTTGAGAATGTTGAAACTATGGATGAAGCTTTGCAAAAACATATCACTACTCAGGTCAACAAAGCTTTACAGGCTTTTACTAGTCAATTACCTGCTGCTACACCTAGACCTACTCCAAATCATAATACTTTGGAGAATCCTCATTCCGGGTTGGTTAATTCAGGCAGTGTTGGAACCCCCAATGAAACACATGAGGGAGACCCGGGTAATTCGGTTAATTCTAATTTACAAAATTTAGTACTAACATTGTAGAAATAGTTCAAGGAGAAAAGTGACCACATAGAGCAAATACCCAGGGTACCTCCCATGATCAAAGGGGTAGATAAGGATAAATATTCTCAATAGTCCTGGAAGCAAAGTGCCGCCCCTCTCCTAATTCGAAAGAAGTTCAAGATGCGCGATATTCCAAAGTATGATGGACAAACAGACCTGCGAGATCACGTTATTGCAGTTATAATAGGTGTCAAGGGCAATGATTTGACCAAGCAGGAGATTGAATCAGTTTTGATTAAAAAATTCGGTGAAACGCTCACTCAAGGAGCACTAACATGGTATTCTCGTTTACCTAAAAATTTTATAAATTCCTTTGCTGAGCTTGCAGATCTATTTATTAAAGCACACTCAAAAGCTCAAAAAACTGAGAAAAGAATGGCGGATATCTTTAAAATAAAACAAGGAGATTCAGAGTTGCTTAGAGAGTTCATAGATAGATTTCAACGAGGAAGGATGACATTGCTACAAGTACCACACAATTGGGCAGCCATAGCCTTCACCAGTAATTTGAATGAGAAAAGATCAAAAGCTACAAGACGACTCAAGGAAAGCCTTCGAGAATTCCCAGCAACAACATGGAATGATGTTTACAACAGATACAGTACAAAGATGAGGATTGAGGAAGATATCATTCTACGACATATAACAGAAGAAAAAGTTAGTTCAAGGCATGAAAAAAGATCTGGGAAAAATAGGTACGAGCCTTACATGGGACTTGCGGGAAAGGATTCACGGTCAAGGAAAGACAGTCAAAGGTACGAGCATAAATCTAGAAGCAGGGAATCAGGATCCTCATCAAGGTTCGGAGATGATCGGAACTCACATTGACCACGAGATAATGATGGAAGTTTAAAAGCAAGGTTTGGTGGTTACAATTTAAATGTAAGCACCTATGAGCTCATAAATTGTAACCACCTATGAGCTCATAGCTGTATTAAGAAGCATGGTAGATAAGGTACGATGGTCGAAAGAGATGATATCAAATTCAAACAGACGAAACCCTGATTATTGGTGCAAATTTCACAACGATCACGAGCATAAAACCGCAGATTGCAAATTTTTGCAGGGCGAGGTTAATCATTTGTTAAAGCAAGGGTATCTCACTGAGCTATTTAGTGAAAAAGGTAAACATGAATATATGAAGAACAGACAGGAGCCTCTGAAACTGCCCTCTCCCAAAAGAACCGTCAATGTTGTAAGTGGGAATGAAGATATCTATGGTGTTTCCTATACCACAGCTAATAAAACTTCCAAGATATCAATCACTCATGGGAAGTGGTTGTGACATCTACTTGAAGAAGAAAATATCACATTCTACGATGTAGATGCTGAGGGTATCTTAACTCCACATAATAATGCACTGGTAATATCTTTACTTGTACATGACACCAACGTAAAACGGGTTTTGATTGATCCGGGCAGTTCTGTAAATATTATTTTGATACGATTGTTGCGTGAGATGCAAGATGAGGATAAATTGATTCTAAAATCACACACTTTGCCGAGATTTGACAACTCTAGTGTTGTAACGAAAGGAGAAGCAAGCCTTAGTACATTCGTAGAAGGCGTTGTCAAAGACACAAAATTTCAAGTCGTAGACATGGAAATGGCTTACAACATGATTCTTGAAAGGCCATGGATCCATGACATGGATGTTGTTCCATCAACATTACATCAAGTTATTAAATTTCCATCACCTTGGGGATATGTCAAATCAGAGGCGACCAGCAAACTTCCAGAAACATCAATTCTGTTACAGGTCTGACTGATAAGGGTGAAGGCAAATAGCAATTACAGAATTCAGGCGGGGGAGACACGGTATCAACCTTAACTAAACAAGAGCAAATAGATGTAGATTAAAGACCTGATACCATTCAAGAACCAGAGGAGAGCGAGAACATCAGAACAACCATAGAAGAATTAGAGGCTTTGGTTTTATTTATACACTGTCCCGAGAGGAAAGTGTATATAGGAACCAATCTCAGCCCAAAGGTAAAGCGTAAGTTAATTGAATTTTTAAAATCTAATGCAGATTGTTTTGCTTGGTCCTATTCTGACATGACATGAATACCACCAGAGGTCATGACTCATAAACTTAACGAAGATCCATCATACCCTCCAATCAATGAAAAGAAAAGAAAGCAAGGAACTTTCAAGAATAAGCTGATTCGAGAAGAAGTTCAAAAATTGCTTAAAATTGGTTTAATTCATGAGATAAAGTATCATGATTGGTTTGTTAACACTGTTGTGGTTCCTAAAAAGAATGGTAAGTGGCGAGTCTGTACATAGACCTTAATAAAGCCTATATAAAAGATTCCTTCCCTTTACCCACACATAGATCCATTAATTGATGCTACTGCATGGCATGAGCTATTAAGTTTTTTAGATGCATATTCAGGCTATAATCAAATCAACATGGATCCAGGAGATGAGGAGAAAACTTCTTTCATAACAAACAGAGGGACTTACTATTATAAGGCCCTTTGATCTTAAAAATGCAGGTGCAACGTATCAGATGTTAGTTACCCAAATGTTTCAAGAGCATTTAAGTAAGACCACGGAGGTGTATATAGATGTGCTAGTTAAGTCTCAACATTCTGAAGATCATATATCCCACCTGTCTGACACATTTAAAATTGAACGAAAGTATAATATGAAGTTGAATCCAGAAAAATGTGCATTTGGCGTGGCATCAGGTAAGCTTTTAGGTTTCTTGTTTCTGACCATGGTATTGAAGTAAATCTTGAGCAGATTAAGGACATTGAAGAAATCGCTGATATACTTTCAAACAAGAAAAAAGTACAAAGACTGACGGAAAGAATCACAGCTTTGGGGAGATTCATTTCTAAATCATCGGAAAAGTATTTTAAATTTTTCTCGGCCATTAAAAATCAGGATCATTTTGAGTAGGATGAGGAGTGTCAACAGGCACTTATAGATATGAAGACTTACTTATCAAATTCACCTTTGTTAGCAAAACCAAAGGCTGGGGAAAGACTTTTTATCTACCTTATTGTTTCAGAAGTTGCAGTAAGTGCGATATTGGTTCGTGAAGAACAAGGTAAAAAATATCCTATTTATATTTTAGTAAATTTTTATTAGATGCAGAGACACAGTATCCACAACTGTAAAAACTAGCACTTGCTTTCATCGTGGCATCTAGAAAGTTAAGACCATATTTTCAATGTTATGGCATTGTTGTGGTAACTGCATATCCTTTACCTAGTATTTTGCATAAGCATGAATTGTCTGGAAGGTTAGCCAAATGGGCCATAGAACTGAGTGAATATGAAATCACGTACCTACCTAGAACAACAATAAAGTCCAAGATATTAGTTAATTTCGTGGCTGATTTTAGCCAAGGAATGCAAATAGAAGCAGAAAAAGAAGTACAGATACTCAATGGGGCTAATCCAGGAACGTGGACCTTATTCGTTGATGGATCATCTAATGTAAAAAGTGCAGGATTAGGAATTGTGTTAGTACCACCTACGGGGGAAACTATTAGGCAAGCTATTAAGTGCCATTCCATGAATAACAATGAAGCGGAGTACGAAGCTGTGATTGCAGGTCTAGAGTTGGCATGGGAACTTGGTAAAAATCAAGTAGTGATCAAAAGTGATTCGCAACTCGTGGTTAATCAAAATGCTGGGGACATACACGGCTAGGGAAGCCAGGATGAAAAATTACTTGGAAAAGGAACGGGAATTGATAAGGCAATTCCAAAATTGGAAGGTCATATAAATATCGAGGGATGAAAATGGAGAAGTAGATGCTTTAGCCGATCTCGCATCCACAGCTAATGTAGCAAATGATGCAAACGCCTCAGTTATATACTTGTTTCGTTCAGTTCTCAAACCTAATGAGGATGAGGTAAATTTTAATAATTTAACTTGGGATTGGAGGAACGAAATTGTTGCTTTTTTATAGTGCAGTACCGTTCCTAATGACAAGAAACAAGCACATGCACTTTGCAAAAAGGCTGCTCATTACTGTTTAAAACAAGGGAACCTTTTCCGTCAAATGTTTGGCGGTCCCTTAGCAAGATGCCTCGGACCTTCTCAAACGGAGTATGTGATGAGGGAAATACATGAGGCATTGCGGGAATCAGCAGGAGGTAGATCGCTGGTGAGAACCTTGATTAGATCAGGGTACTATCACCCTAAAATGGAAGAAGAAGCGGCAAGTTTCGTGGCTAAATGTGACAAATGCAGAAGTATGGTAAAAATATACACACGCCAGTAGAATTATTACACCCAGTCATTATGCCGTGGCCGTTTATGAAATGGGGAATGGATATAGTGGGACTGTTACCTCAAGAAAAAGGACAGGTAAAATTTATTCTCGTACTTACTAATTATTTCACTATATGGGTGGAGGCAGGAGCTTTTAAGCAGGTGCGAGAAAAGAAATTTAAAGATTTTATTTGGCAAAATATCATCTGTCGATTTGGTGTACCAAAGGAAATCGTATGCGAAAATGGCCCTCAATTTATCGGGGCTCAAGTCACATAATTTCTTGAGAGTTGGTATATCAAAAGGATAACATTTACACCATATCATCCAGTGGTAATGGGCAAGCAGAATCAACAAACAAAGTTATAATCAATAATGTAAAGAAACGATTAGAGGAGTCAAAGGTTAATTGGCCTGAAGTTTTACTCGGGGTTTTATGGGCATATCGCACAAAAACAAAAACAAGCACAGGTGAAACACATTTCTCTTTGGTTTATGGAGCTGAAGCACTAATCCCGATTGAAATAGGAGAACCAAGCAAAAGATTATCACAAATAGCCCAAGAGTCTATTGATGAAGAGATGCAGATCAATTTGGACTTATTGGAAGGTAGGAGAGAAGCTGCATTAATAATAATGGTAGCACAAAAACAAGTGATCGAACGATATTACAATTGGAAAACTCATCTGAGATACTTCAAAATTGGGGACTTCGTGCTTAAAAAAGTTTTTCAATCAACAAAGGTAGTCAACGCAGGTAAACTAAGTCCAACATGGGAAGGACCCTACCGGGTTCGTGATGTTGCAGGAAAAGGAGCATATGAACTGGAAACAATGGACGGGAAAATACTTCCTTCACATTGGAATGCTATTCATTTGAAGAGATAATACTTCTAAGGGAAAACCCACGGTTAGGTATCACCATGTTAAACTTTATTTTTTGATTTGTTAAAATTTTACTAACAGTTTTAGATGATAGGAAAATGCTCACCGTACTAAATGATGAGTCACGACCTGTACGGCAAAATGGAATAAACTAAAATTCCTGGCCTAGGGTTCCAATTAATCTAATAGACATATAAACGAATTAATCAGTCTTCATCTATAATCGTACCCACGAGTCCCGTATGTATTTCCTTTTAAGAAAAAGGACCAGGTGAAAGAAACTATTAAGTGCTCGAGGCTTCATACTTCAACAATCAAACACTTGGGGGATTACATAGAATATACAGTCACATGTATATAGTAGGCAAGAAGATTGAGTAAAATCAAGCCTAAGAAGAGGCAAGTACAGAGTGGAAGTTAAAGAGTCATGGCATTCTTCATAGTGTTCTTTCCCATGAGAACAATTGAGTCACTTCTCAAACCCTTCCAAACGTTTTGAAGTTAAGGGGACCCAAGTTACCTCAAAACAGTTAGGGTAAAGACTATGTACTAAAACGGGTCATAAGGAAAAACCTTGTATCTATTGTTCTTCATTCGTATAAATCTGTTACAAGAAAAACAGTTACGAGAAGGTTATAGATGCAATTCAAATACATGTAAAGCATCATTCAAAACTTGTCAAGGTTAAGAAATAAAAACTTGTACAAGTTATTGCAAAGACACATATGTATTCCTATTTCTTTTATCGTATAATAAAGACCATCATGAAGTTGAGACGTCTTCTTCATCAAGTGTCAAAACATAAAAGGGACCTATTCTATAAAACTCATGGTATTTAGTCATGAGGTCAATAGAAGAGTTTTTAAAGAACAAAAATGCAGACTATTCTTTAAGTCCTTGAAAATAAAAGGCACGAATAGAACAGAGAGAAGCTTAATGATAACTTCTTAATATTTTAAAAAAACTAAAGACTAAGTATAAACTTAGTCATCGAATTGTTCATACAAAAATGCCCCATAACAAGACTTGGGGACTTGTATTTCTAAAGTCAAACCTCAACTGATAGCCAAGGGTCTGATTATAAAAAAAAAGGGAAATTATCGCAAGAATCCAAAAACCTTAAACATAGTTTTCCACATAGATACCTACAAAAAGGGAATTTGAAACAAATGTGAAATTCTTTCATCAAGAAGAAGGAACAGGAGAAGGATAATCAACAAGCTCAATTGGAACAACATCATCAGCAGTTGAAGGTTGATCTTCAATTACAGCAGCAGGAGCGTCAACAGGCAAAGTCTCATCTTGACTGGCAGCAAGAGGCACAGATGGACTTGAGGAAGCTGTGATACTCGTGGCAATTTCAATAGTCATAGGAACTTCAACCTCGGGAGATGAAAAATCTTGTGGTTGTTGTGCTCATTCAATGGCCTCATTCACCTTGGCTAATTCCGATTCCAAGCTAAAATTTTCTTGGCCCATTTCCACCAAGGTGTCACGACGAGACTTTAATAAGGTCCAGCTTACCTCAACATTGGTTGACTCTTCGAGAAATTCATAATCTCTCTCCCAAGCAGCAACTTCAGTCTTAAGTTCTTCGTTTTTAGCCAAGACAGAATTATAAGATGATTGAAGGGAGGTATGACACCTCTCTACGGCATGTACCTTGTCTATAGAAACTCTTAGTTGTTCTTGTGCCCGTGAAGTGTTTTGTGCTAGCTCCCCATCATGTATCTCCTTCTGAGCCAGAAAAGTCTTTAGAGCCCTATTTTCCTCGTTGGCCTTCGACAGCTGTGCTGAAAAGGAAGATTCAAGGCGCTCTTTTTCCTTCTCAGTTTGGCTTGAGGTAACTTTAATCATCGCCAGCTCAGAGGTTAACGTTTGAACTTGCCGCTCTAAGGTATTTTTCCTCTCCTCTAAATTCTCCATGTCAATTTTTGCACTTTTAAATTGGTTCTTCTAGTTGTTTGCCTCCAATTGAGAACCACGGGCAGCCTCTTCTGCATTACAAGCAGTCTTCTCCAAGTCATGAGCCAACTTCTCCTAAAGGGAGACTCGGGTCATTAGCTTAGTGCCAATGATGTTTGCCTACATAAAAAAAGGATGTAAGGTCAGGATTTCAAAATCAAAAGTATTAATAAGATAAAGGATGAAAAAATACCTTCAGAGTGGCATGTACTATATCGTTCATGAGGGTCAGATTACTATAGCTTGCAATTTTATCCTTCTCAATAGGGCCAATCAATGGTTCGATCCAAGTATCGTCTTGTCCAGATTTTCTTAAAAGACTGTTGTTGGCAGGAACCTCAATGGTTACGCTCCTCATAGCAGAACCTCTACTCGAAAAGCCCACCTCTGTACGGTGGATAATAAGGGGAGGGGTTACTGAAGGAGGAGCGGTGAAGGAGTAAAAATAATGAAGGAAGGGATAGAAGTAGTAGCTGATGAAGGTAAAGAAGCAATCAAAGGTGCGGAAGAGGTAAAAGAAGACAAAGGAGGTTCGTTTAGAATAGGTCCTAAAGTTTCACTACTAAATCCATTAATAAAGAGTTAATTTATTTATTCATTAGTATTAGAAGGAGAAATATCATCATTAGGGATAATCACCGGAGTAATAACAGGCTTGGAAAGAGATTGGTGAGGGGAGACATCAGCCTCATCTTCAGAGACAATACGTCTCCTGGCTCGTGGTCTTGACATCAAAGAACCCTCATTTTCTTCCTTTGAATCATCTTCTTTAACAGATTTTCTCTTTACAGAGCCCAAGAATATATCTTGGGCTGAAGAAGTGTGAATACTTAAGGAGTCACGGGATGCCAAGACGGCCTCTGGAGTATCTGCTCGAATGGAAAATCTTGATAAAAAGAAGGATGAAAGTTAGAACAACAAAAAATATTTAAATATAGAAAGGTGGAAATAGAAGTCCTTACCATGAGTCTTTACTTTTCAACCATAGCGGCTGGAAAGGGTTTTCCATGATCCACCCTCAATTGGGGCAATTTTCAGTAACTTTTCTACCCAACCACAAAAGTTGGGCACAGACTCCACAACGCCCATGGTTGCTGAAAAAGAAAAAGAAGTAAAATTTAAAATAAGCGAGCCTAGATATAAAAGGGCACGAGAAGGGTTTAACACTTACGTGCAAAGTTCCACTTCTTCGAGAAGGGAATGTTATTTTAACCCACTAAACCATCAGTGATAGTACAAACAAACCAGGCATACCAGCCACAGTCTTTATCATCCTCAGGACTCACTAAAACCCTCTTACTCATGGCTGTTAAACCAAATACGCCGTTTCGAAAAAGCCTAGGGGAGTAGATGTAAATTAGACGGGAAAAGTGAATTCAATTTCCGCCAAGTTAGCAAGATGCCTCAAGCAGGCGACAACCCTGCAAACAATCGGACCAATTTGACCCAAACACATATCGAAAAAATGACAGAAGTCTAGAAGGATCGGGTCAATGGCCGGTTTAAACCCTATTGTAAAAGAGTATGTGTAAACAGAAGAGAATCATATTAAGTAAGATGTGATCCTCTGATTTGAATTAGGAACAATGATTGAGAAATCATCACTCCAATAATAATACTTATGAACTATGAGAGCTAAAATATATGTGATTTGAGTAGGAAAAAGATCAACACGGTATAAACAAGCAACTTGGGTCCTAAGAGATTCTCTATCATGATGAACAGAAATTTCAGAAGGGATTATTTCCTCAATCAGAGGCTCACTAAGTGGCTCAAAAGATTCTTTGTTCCGGGAAGAACTCCTCTGAGAATGTGAACCTTTAGTCCCAGAAGAGGGACCAGATCTAGAAGAAGGATTTGATGCACTACCACCTTAAGCAAATTCAAGGTTACAGAGTCTACCCCCTCTTCTATGTCTAATTGGAGCATTAAGGAAGCTATCCATAATGGGGGTTCTCTTAGGGTTAAGATTTGGTGAAGCCATGGCAAAGAAAGTTGAAGTGAAGCAGAAAATAGCAAAGAACTCGAAGGATTGGAGTGTACGATACATTTTATACGAAACAAGACACGAAAAGAAGTTATATTTATATTAATGGGTATCCAGCAAAAAGGAAAAGTACAGTAATAGAAGAACCATAATAATAATACTGCCACTTCATGAACAGTGAAGCCGAAAAGAAAGCCTAAGAAAGTGCTGCAAAATTATGCGACCAACGAAAGAATGACATGTGCCTAGAGCATTAAAAGGAAATGACAATTGAAGTGTCAACTATGTCATAGCATTAATGACGATAAAAATTCTCCTTTAATGAATTCCACTTCCCAAATACTCAAAGTGATGAAGAAATGGAAAGTTGGGGGACTATCTATATTGGGGAAAATTGTATTCATACATATGACGACGTATCAGGACACGTGGGATGATCAATAAATTACATTTAACTTCGATTTGAGAATAAAAAATCAAGTACGAGTAAGGAGAAAGGAAGAGGCGCGGGGCGAGAGTATCGGCAACCGTCCCTATTTGAGCTTATTCACATCCGAGCAATGGAAAGAATGAATCTAGTTAAAGAAAAGGGTGCAAATATGGCATTAAAGATTATTTAATGTTGAATCTATTAAGGAATATATGCATTCAACGTAATGATCATGTAACGTGACATTTAATGTCATTAATTACTCATAATAGCCTCATTATGACTTAAGCATAACGTGCATTCCCAAAGGGGCCTATAAAAGGAGAGATATGTAATCGATAGAGACACAAGTTACTATTGGAATATACTTTAATTTACTTGCTTTCTAATAATATCATTCTCAATTTTTTTTCTTCATATACTTTTTTGATTATCAGTAACCCGACTTTTCTAAATTCTAGCTCTGACCAAAAATCTATTTTTCAGTTAAACACTTACCCCTACAATCAAGACAATTGTAGCTACATCTTTCCAAACTATCCTAGAAAGCCAAACAAACTTTTCTGGTTTGTTTACCTACGATTATTCTTCTCAATGAGATATATATATATATATATATATATATATATATATATATATATATATATATATATATATATATATATGTTAAACTTAGAGAACAATTGGCTCAAACCTAAACAACTAGAGAAGTTTAGTAGATTTCTATATGGGGTGATATTGGTTAGGACAAATGAATCGATGACGAGATGACACGTGAAACTGAAGACAAGTGAGATATGAGTCGGCAAATAGTTGGCACAAGATAAGCATGTGACGAGTGCTAAACAAGTTCCAAAGGCATTGGAACCGAGAATAAAGATTTGGAAGGTTGACATCGGTTAGAAAGACTGAGAATTCAATGAGCAACCATTACAAAGAATCTCAATATTAACGTTCGACCATTATGTAACCATCAATAAGAGGTTTTATTCTCATTTAAGAAGAGCTTGATTTTGAGATCTTGTCTTCTTGAATAGAGTTATAAATAGGATAATTTGTATCCATAGTTGGGCAGAAAAAAAATCATCTGTACTCCAAGGCTACAATTTGATCTTACTATATTAAATTTCTCTCTCTCTTTCTCCCTCTCTCTCTCTATCTCTCTCTCTCTCTCTCTCTCATTAATAATGTTTTTGTTCTTATTTTTCATATTCTTTGGTCAACATCGTTTACGTGTCTATAAACCACATTACAATTCAATTGCACCATTTTATGGGTAAATAATTTAACTTTCACTGTGGGACATAGACAATTGTATAATTACTTTGATCCATTTATTTGGTATAGAAGAAGTTTGATTCTTTTCTACTAGCAAAAGAAAAATTAGATGTGGCATCTAACAATGTAAACAATTTCTATAATATTAAAGCACGCAACAAGCTTGAGGATAAGTTCCAACATAATGATTCAACTAGCGAAATGCACAACGGGGGAGTTGAAACAACTCCTATTCACAAAGAACAAAATTCTCAATGTTTGAGAAGCCCAACCCCTGAAGATGCGGAAGATGAACATATTGTTGGAATGATCAAAATCTTGACAGAGCAACAAAGAAAAATTATGAAGCATCTCTCAAGGCTTCATAACTGAAATTTCTAAGTGTAACTCGGACACGTTGGGTTGGGTTTGAAAGATTAAAATTTAAGAGAATGATTTAATCTTCAATTCTTCACTTCGATGTTATTTGTGGATCATTGAGCCTTTGAATAAGTTTGGATAATGTATTTTGTACTTGTTGGTAGGACTAGATATGGTACAGTGCGGCTCGAATGTGTTTTGGGTTATTGGTTGAGAGACTAGTAAAGTTACGGATTTGAAGTTTAATCACAATCAAGACAATATCTTTTCGATATTTCGAGTGTGTGGGCAGGAACTTACCATATTTTACGATTAAAATGCATATTCAGTTTGTATTCGGGAGGTTCCTGATGAGTTTTTGGGTGCTAAAACTAAGATTTTCGAGTTGCTGATTTTCTAGTACAACAATTTTGAAAATACCCCGGTTATATCTCTATATTTGTCTATAAATTTCAGACTTTCTTTAAAACTTCTAACATCAAATCTCTCACTTTTTATACTAAATTGGATGATTTAAAGGGCTATATCAGGCAAAATATTGCAAGAATTATGTTAAAATTGTCAAAGATAAGTTTAAGGATCATATAGCGTCTGAAATTTACGATTTTACCTACAACTTAAAACAATATTTTGGAAACTTGAGGATTGATTTGGAATTGGTTTTGGAATCTAATCATATATTTGAACTTGTGAGGTTATAAATAGTGGAGATCTACTCTTTGTCTCAGGTTTTGACTATGTGCGCTCGGGCTAACTTTTGTTGACTTTTAGAGATTGATTAACAATTGAAATTTTCTTGTTCAGAATTGATTTTTATGACTTTGTTTGACATTATTGAGTTGTATTTGACTATATTCAAGTCGTTTGATGATGGATTGAAAGAAGAAATAATGTTGTTAATTAAGCTTGCCGGATAAAAGTAAGTCTTTTGTCTATCCTTGTAAAAGGAAACTTTCCTCATGGTGATCTATTTGCTATTCGTTGCTCTGTTTAGGAACCATAAATTATGTGAGGTAATGAGTGTATATGCGCAGCTAAATTATAACCATATGTAATAAATATTTGAATTATGCTTATGCTTTGTTTGGACTAGTAAGCATATTATTCATGTTTCATTATTTTATGACTACGTAATGGCTCGTATTTGTGGCTTAGAAGCATATGTAGAGTAATGACGTGATAAAATTTCACATAAACGATTACTTGCTATATTATCCTTCCTTGTCTTATTGATATATACTTTTGTTGATAAATAATTGGATTAAGCATAGCAGCTCACTCCGAAGTCTACAATTCTTTTTAGTTTTGCTCTAGTAACTTACCATATAATCAATTCAATTATAGCTACACATATAAACTCTAGGATAGAAAGCTAAACAAACTCTTCAGACTTATTTACCTGTAATAACACTTCTCAATAAGAAATATAGGTAATAATTAAACAACAATTGACTCAAACCTAAATAACTAGAAAACTTCAGCATATTCTTCTTTGGGAACAAGTTCTTCAATTGAGCATCTTAAATCCCTGAATGTATCTTCTTCTTATGATTACTATTTTCCAAGGGTAATTTTAGTGTTTCTTCGAAATACAGGTAGTCTTGAACATCAACAATGAGACGCTTTATACAGGGGAGGTTGACCAGATCTTTTTCTAATTTTAGCTCCAAAACCTCTCTTAAGAAAAAAATCTTAAAAAGTTTCTATTTTATTTCCTTAAAAGACTCTTTTACACATTCTTCTTTTCGTTGCAAGTATTTCCATAACTTAAATCCTTGTTGACCACAAATTCCATCAACTAATATTTTCGTTGTAGCCCATGAATAAAAATTTCGAGGAATGTGACTATCAACATGAATCGATTCTTCCAGCTCAATCTCTCGCGCACTAGGAAATAGCTTTCAAATTCTGATCAACGAATTTCAAGGTACCTTATATTTTCAGATTTGTTTATTAATTCTCAAAACCAATTAATCTTAGCTCAATAGGGTTGTAGCACCTCGGGGATGACAACCTACCCAAACACAAAGTTAATAGATGATTTTACGGCTCTAACCTATGATCATAGGTCACACAAAAATAACTAAATTGTTGATCTAAGGCACCCTTCAAATTAGTCTTTTGGCATAAATTTATTAATCACTGATAGTAGCCTATATTATGCGAGGTAGATATTATTTATTCTCTAAGTTAACCATATTTTATTGATATTTTAAGTGCTAAATGATAGCAAAATATTCTAGTTGAGATTTTTATGCTTTGCAAGAACTACTCTGAGTTAGGAGGAGGATACGGAGTGTTGGGTCAAATATGTAGATACAAGGACAATCGAGAAGAGCCCGAATGAAAAAAAGCAAGAAAAGGCGAAGAAAAACTGGACAACAATCCACCGCGATCGCGCTAGGGACGCAGCTAGAACACGGTGAAAAAAGGTGCGAAATAGAATGTCTAAAACGACCGCGGTCGATCTAGAGAATGTCAAGAAAGTGTAGGGCCAAAGTGTAAAGCGCGGGAAACTTATCCTAACCCTATATAAACTCAACAAACTTGTCCAAGTCAAGGTTAAGCTTGTTTTTAGACTCAATTGGAGGCAAGAACAAGTGTGAGAAAATCAAGACACCATTAGAGTTTTTCATTCTTCTTCATGTTATTATTATTTTATGAATTGTGAATTATCTTAAGGCTTTATCTTGTTTTACCATGAGTAGCTAAAATTAATCTAGGGTTGATGGAACTAATTGTTGGATGAAGTCTTGATTACGTTTTGATATAATTAAGCTGTTACTTATTCTATAATTGTTCAACTATGTATTATCATGTGATTAATTAAAAGGGCCCTTGATTAATCGTATCTAGTTACTTTGTGTTGCTTGAAAAAGAAAATTAGGTTAGATTGTTGTTGAACAATACCACTTTCGGGTAAGTTAAGAGATTAATTACTTGAATTTAAAAGCAGAGTTAGAGATAACGAAGCTTTGGTGGAATACTTCTGAGTTGCATAAATTGTTAACTAGAGTAGTTCGAGAGAATGCTTCTAGTAAATTATCGTAACTCATCGAGAGATAATTACATTAATCTAGAACTCATATTTCTTATAGAATATTATGGCCAGATTATAGCTAGCGTGTCATGAATTAATCCAACAATTGGGGAAATCAATAACCCTAGATCATTTTACCATTGAATTAAACTCTATTCTTGATTATTGCTAGTTTTATTATTATGTTTTATTAGTTAACTAAATTCTACTCATTATCTATTAAAATTCTTGCATCCAGAGATTGTTTGAGCTATTCATTAGCAGTGTTAAAAATTGTAATAACTAGGTTATTTCCTTGTGGGATTATACTCCGGACTGAACCGGATTATATATTTGCAGCGGCCGCTTAGTCTTTTTTATAAGACGTAGTTGGACGTAATCAAATTTATCGGCGTTGTCGGGGAACAAATAGTGTTAGTTATTGCAACTTTAAAGAATTTCTAGGATTATTAGTTTTGATAAAATTTTCGTGGTGTAAAATATTTCTATTGATATTCTCACGATTGAACTCTTTTGTAAATTAGGTGCATGCTTAGAAGCTCTTCGAGAACAGGTGAACTCTTTGAAGGACTCTCATATCCCGAGAAAGTATTCCGAATATTAAACTGCGCTAGCAAGAAGAGAAAACAGCCGAAACAAAATGAACAAATTGAAATTTAAATGGGTGACGTAGATAACGTCAATTGGAACATCAGGAATGATCAAGATGACCCAAACGTCAGAGTGGTAGCACCTCTTGTACCGGGAGCTGCTCTTTATGATTGGGCACAACCAACTGCAGACAACCCGGGCACAACAATTGCGGTTCATTAGATACAAGCGGTGACATTCCAGGTTACCAACAACATGTTTCACCTGTTGTAGAATAAAAGGTTGTTCTACGGGTCATACATCGAAAACACACAACAACGTCTCAAGAATTTTCTATCAATATGTGTCACTCAAAGACAGATGAATGTGACCCCTGAGGCAATCAAATTATTACTGTTCCCATTCTCAGTGATGGGAGAGGCTCAAACTTAGCTGAATTTGCTCCTAGTAAACTCTATTGTTACTTGGGAGGAACTAGCCAAGCAGTGAGTAAACAAGTTTTATCCACCCAATAGAAACCCGAGGCAGATTTATGAGATATTGCAATTCAGGCAAAGATCGATTGAGACTTTGCAAGAGGTCTAGGAGAGAATTAAGGGCATTTTGGTGACGTGTCCTCACCATGGAATTCCGAATCAGATGCTGGGACAGAGATTCTATACGGGTTTGGTTGACAGTCAGAAGGCCAATGTAGATGCTTCTGCTGGGGATGCATTCTTGAGCAAAACTTTCACAAAGTGCAATCTTCTTCTTGACAAGATATCTCAAATTTCAGGCTAGATAACTAGAGACACAACACTCACTCCAATAGTGCATCCTGTCACTCTTGACTTAAACAATACAGAAGCAGAAAACATAGGCACTCTTATGTCCCATATGAGTTTGCTGACAAAGAAAATCGATAAGATGGGTACGAAACATGTGCACATTATGGATACCACAAATGGGGACTTGTGCACTCCTTGCATAAACCAGTTATATGTGTGCTCAAGAAGCGGAGAGAATGACAACCAGGGATTCAGAGAAGGCATGAATTATTTCAATAATTTTGGAGGTCAGAGGCAAGGTGGGGCAGCAGTAGGGACCAACAGCAAACCAGTAGTAATGACCGAACTAGCCACAACACAACCCCAATCCAGGAAGAGCACGACCACAAGGCCAAATCATACCTTGTCAAGGCAACATGGTTATAATCAGCAATACAGCAACAGTTGACCTACCAACCACCTCAGCAGCAATAGGATAGTAACATGATCGACATTAGGGGTATGCTTCAACAACTCATTGGGACAAATGGAAAGATACAAGAGACGTTAGTTTCACATGACTCATCAATCAAAAACTCACTTGGGATAGCTATCTATTGCCTTAAACAATTTCCCACAAGGATCATTGCCTGCAGATACAAACGTTAATCCAAAAGAGAACCTGAATCAGCTCATGGCAGTGACTCTCAGAAATGGGAGAGATTTAGATATGGAGCAAGAAGTTGCTCAATCCAGGAGAGAGACATCGCCAACTACTCCAGCTGCTCCAGTTACATTAGAGATCAATGAGTTCGTAGAGCTCACCGAGGTTGTAATCGATCAAGCATAGGTTGACAATGGTAAGGAGAAGGAAGGCGAACAAGTCCTAAAACAGGTAGTAGAAAAAGCTTCCAGCAAAGAAAAGAGGCAAAGCAGTTGGCAGAGGTTTTATTCCTGCACCATTCCCTTAGAGGTTGGTAAAGGAAAAGAAAGATGATCAATACATGAAATTTATGGAAATGCTCAATCAAATTCAATAGAATATTCCACTGATGGATGCTTTAAGGGAAATGCCAGGGTATGCAAAAATAATGAAGGACCTGATGTCGCAAAAATTTGACTTTTAGGACTTGTCCATTATAAATCTAACGTAGACGTGCATTGTGGTAGTGACAAGATCTATGGCTCAAAAACTATCTGATCCAAGTAGTTTCACTATCCTATGCACCATTGAGAGTTATGATTTTGCTAAAGAATTGTGTGATTTGGGAGACAGCATAAAATTGATGCCCTTGGCAATCTATACAAAACTGGACACTAGCAGAGCTACACCAACCTCAATAATGCTGCAACTGGATGATCGCACAGTGAAAAGACCGACTGGAATTTTTGATGATGTGCTTAGTCAAGTAGGGAAATTCATATTCCCTGCAGAATTCGTCATTCTTAGCTGTCAAGTGGATAAAGAGGTACCAATCATACTGGGTAGGTTGTTTCTAGCCACTATGAGAGCATTGATTGATTGTGAGAATGGAGAATTGAAAATGAGATTGAACAATGAAAAAATCATATTCAATGTTCAACAATCTATAAGGAGACCCAGCAAATTTGCAAATTGTTCACTAGTGGAGGCCGTAGATGTGATACTACAAGAGGAGGATGAGACTATTAATTTCAGGGATCCGCTAAAAGCTTGCTTGATGAATCTAAAAAATGTGGATAGTGAGGAGTTTGAAGAGAGGGTCATGGCTCTCGAAGGTCAAGGGTTCTAGGAAAGGGAACCCCAGTTCGAGCCCGTACACTTAGAAGAAAAAACAACACCACCCGCAAAACCATCGATAGAGGAACCACCACAGTGACCTGAAACAGCTTCCAGCTCACCTTATGGACACATTCTTAGGGCCTAATTCTACTTTAACTGTTATTATATCATCTAGTTTGCTAGCTGTGCAGGTATAGCAACTCCTACAAGTGTTATAGGAATGTAAGACTACTATTGGTTGGACTATGGCAAACATATAGGGTATTAGCCAAACCTTTTTTATGCATAATATTCTCTTGCAAGAAGGGCACAAACCTTCTAGAAAATATCAATAAAGGCTGAACTCGAATATGAAAGAGGTGGTGAATAAGGAAGTGATCAAATGGTTAGATGCGGGTATCATCTTCCCCATCTCTGACAGCAATTAGGTCAGCTCTGTTGAGTATGTGCCAAAAAAGGAGGAATGAAGGTCGTACAAAATGAGAATAATTAGTTGATCTCACCTCATACAGTCACGAGAAGGCAGAATTGCATGGATTAACGGAAACTGAACATAGAAACCCAGAAGGACCATTTCCAGACTAGATGTTGGATAGGTTAGCTGGGCGATCCCACTTCTATTTCTTGGATGGATACTCGGGGTATGACCAGATCTCAATAGCCCCAAAAGATAGAGATAAAACGTCCTTCACTTGTCTATATGGCATCTTTGCCTTTCAGAGAATGCCCTTTGGACTTTGCAATGCACCGGCTACATTCCAGCGGTACATGCTAGCCATTTTCACTGACATGGTTGAGGATATTATGGAGGTGTTTATGGATGATTTCTCCTTGGTGGGGGATTCATTTGAAGAATGTCTTCACAACCTAAGAAGAGTTCTTAAAAGATGTGTGGAGACAAATCTAGTGCTGAATTGGGAGAAGCGCCATTTTATGGTACAAAAAGAAATAGTGTTGGGGCATCGAGTGTCCAGTAAAGGAATCGAGGTTGATCATGATAAGGTTGACGTGATAAAGAAGTTTACACCGCCTACTTCATTCAAGGTAGTGTGAAGTTTCTTTGGGCACATCGGGTTCAATAGGCGATTCATAAAAGATTTCTCTAAGATTGCTAACCCTTTATGTAATCTCCTTGAAAAGGATCAATCCTTTGTGTTTTCTAATGATTGTAGGTTGGAATTTGAGGAGCTGAAGAAGTTATTGTTTAATGCACCCGTCATCCTGGTACCCAACTAGGAGCAACTGTTCGAACTCACGTGCGACGCAAATGACTCTCCTATAGGAACAGTCTTGGGGCAGCGAAAGGATAAATTGTTCCACCCAATTTACTATGCAAGCAGAACGCTAAGCGGTGTATATCTCAATTACACCATGACAGAAAAAGAGATGTTAGTTGTAGTTTTTACATTCGATAAATTCAGGTCATACTTGATTGGTTCAAAACTTATTATTTATACTGACCATGCAGCAATTAGGTACTTGATAGCAAAGAAGGATTCCAAGACACGCTTGCTTTATTGGATTCTTGTGCTACAAGAATTCGATTTGGAGATCCGTGACAGAAAAGGGACATATAACCATGTAGCAGACTACCTCTCAAGGTTGGAAGGAGCTGAAGGGGAGGTATAGGTTAAGGATATAGCAGAGACATTCCCAGATGAACAGTTACTGGCAGTGACAATTGAGGAGACTCCATGCCATGCTGATACAGCTAATTATTTAGCAAGCGGTTTTGTACCTTATGAACTCTCTTCAATTCAAAAGAAAAGTTTCTTTCGCGATTGTTGGTCTTATTATTGGGATGAAACTCTATTCTTTAAAATATGTGTAGATAACATGATCTAGAGGTGTATCCTTGAGAAAGATCAACATTCTGGTTTGCAGGCTTTCCATGCTTAACCATACGGTGGAAACTTTGGAGGAATTTGGACAGTAGCTAAGGTGTTGGAATCGGATTTGTATTGGCCAACTCTGTTCAAGGATTCCCCCAATTGGGTGAAAAGTTGTGATGAGTTCCAAAGGATAGTCAACATATCTCGGCGTCACGAGATACCGATGACTACTATTCAAGAGGTGGAGGTGTTTGATATGTAGGATATTGACTTTATGGGGCCATTCGTCGGCTCATATGGTAACAAATATATACTTGTGGTAGTTGACTACGTCTCCAAATGGGTTGAAATTGTGGCTCTCCCAACCAATGATTCAAAAGAGGTAACAGGCTTTCTAAAGAAAAACATTTTCACATGCTTTGGCACCCCGAGAGCTATAATCAGTGATGGTGGAACCCATTTTTTTAATAGAGCATTAGCATGGCTGTTGAAAAAGTATGGAGTTCGTCATAAGGTTACCACCCCATATCACCCACAGTCGAGCGAGCAAGTTGAAGTATAAAAATAGGGAGATTAAAAGTGTCTTTACAAAAACAATGAATGCAACAAGGGCCGATTGGGTGAAGAAGTTGGATAATTCAGTGTAGGCGTAATGCACAACATTCAAAACTCCAATTGGTATGTCACTATTCAAGTTGGTGTTGGGAAAGGCATGCCACCTTCCGGTAGAGCTCAAACACAATGCACTTTAGGCATTGCGTCAGTTGAATTTGGATATAGATATAGCAGGTACTAGTATAATCGCTGGGTTACATGAGCTCGAGGAATTCAGGTTCCAGGCATTCGAGAGTTCTAGTCTATACAAAGAAAGGATAAAACTAATGTATAATAAGCACATCTTGGATCGAAACTTCAAACCCTCAGACCTAGTGTTGATATACAACTCGAGATTAAGATTGTTTCTGGGTAAGTTGAAGTCCTGGTAGTCAGGACCCTTCAAAGTGGTACAAATGTTCTTAAGTGGAGCTGTAATGGATAATGTGACCATAGCTGTGGTGAAGTATGAGTAACCACCCATGGTTCACACAACTCAAACCCTCACTAATAGTAGCCCTTGTTTTGTTAGGTACAATGCATCAATTAAGAAAAAGATGTTCCATAGGTTCCTCTGCTAGTGGGACAGGGAGTTCATCCAAAGTTCAAGCTTAGGCTGGTTCGAGCCAGTTTGACCGCACTCGGTTTGTCTCCAAAGTAGCTCAAAATAGATTTAATGCCAAGACATCCAAGAAGATGGTGCCTGAAGTGCACATTGATAGGCATGCCTTGTGAGTTGAAGGCCCAATTATCTACGAAGAATTGAGGAGGCGTCAGCTGGACATCTTCTTTAATGAGCTGAAAGAAGGGAATGTAATAATGGTAATGGAATTTTATGCGAATTGCCCCGACCATGTTGATAGAGTTGTCAAATAACCTAGTGAATGCATCTCTTGAGACCATCCTCGGAGTGTACAGTTTGCCGGTCTTTACTGGAGAGACGGATTATTACCAAGATTATCAGCGCCCACCTGTCTAGTGGCAACAAATTATTCGAACAATCTGTGTGGCTGGCAGGGATCCAATATGGATAAAGTCGAGAATGATCGTGAACTCCCAATCTCTCACTTGGGAAGCTAAGTGTTGGCTAACAATCATCAACAGCCAGTTTGTTGCTATCCAGCAACACTACAGAAGTTAATGCGCCAAGAGCAATGACGATTTGGTGTTTCATAAACCACCATGATTTTGACGTGGCCTGCCTCATTCAGAATGAAATGTTCATTCTCTCCAAGGAGATAAGAAAAGGGTTCTACTTACCTTCCCTGGCCACTAAGATGTGTCGTGCTTCACGAGTTCCCGAAAATCCCATAGTAGATGGGAAGTTTCCATTAAAAGCCCTATTTAAGACTAGCAAAATCACAATTAGGAGAGAGCAGGCTGTGGCAGATGATGAGGATGATAATGATGAGCGAGCTATGCATGCCGCCCCATCGGTGCAGGGTGCTGAAGAAGCAGGCCCATTGCAGGACCATCGGAGTACCCGAATGACAGCCTTGGACCAGGATATAGCTAGCCTACACACTTCGGTCACGGACTTGAATGCTCGAGTTGACACTATGGCTACTCAAACTTCTAGGTAAGAGAAAAAGATCATGGGCTGGTTGCGGGTGCTTGGACGAGCGTGTCACCTCGATCCTGGCACCGTCTCCAATCAGGGCTGAGCACCAGGGAAGTCCCCTTAACTTACTCTACTTTAATTTCTTTGACATTGGGACATGCCAAATCTATAAGTGTGGGGTGGGGGATGATTGTTGTTGTTTTACAATTGAATAGATTTGTTTGGTAGTTTTGGTTATTGTTAATTAACTTCGACTTGGCCTGAAGACGGACACCTCTCGACGAGTCTCTTGAGGGACTTAAGTCAAACAAAAAAATTAATTTTCTTCTGTTAGGTGTGTATCAACTTTCCCTTGGTTTTTATTTAAACCACGCTTCTTTTTCAAGGGTTTCCATTTGAACCAGGTGTGGTTAGTTTTTTATGTTTTTTAGTTTAGGAATTTTTGGGCAAAGAAGAATAAAGATTTCGTTAATGTGACACTTAGGCTCGTTAGTTGACACTAGCAATAAAGCCTTAAATTGTGTGTTCTTGATTTAGCTTAAGCACCTTGAGTAGAGTGTTTGATGGTCCTAACTGAATTGAGTCGTGTGCCATGTGTGAGTGAGGCTTTGAGTATTATATGTTAACACTCCATGCCTAGAACTTGTCTTGTGTGTGTACGAAGCGAAATGGTAGTCTTAATTGGTCTGGAATGTGATATCAGAGTTTCCTTATTGAACCTATCTATAAATGTTTTGACCCACCTGATTGTGTATATCCTAGTTGACCCCTTTGAGCATGTAATCCTGTTTCTTTGGCAATTACATTACAGGCCTTATCCAAGTTGTGAATTGTCAATCATTTTGAACCCTATCACCTCTTAGAAGCACTTGAATTGTAATGAATATGGAAAAATTAAAATATGGAGTAGTTGGTTGGTATTTTTAGTGGAGCTAATGAAATAAGGAGAAGGGTGCACTATGTTGAAAAAAATCAAGAGCCACTTGAACTGAAAAACAAATAGTTGTATTATTATAAAAGAAAAAAAATGCCTTGCTAAGTAGAAACTCTTGATGAAAGTATGTTTAAAGAAGCAAGGGGTTTAACTCAATGATGTAAAGGTGGAATGAAGTTTGACAAAGGTATGGGCTTAAAAGTGAAAAATATATTGAAGTGCTTAGGGAGGTGTAGTCACTATACCCATACGTATCCTACTTGTCCCGCAGCCAACATTACAACCAAATAAAGTCCTACTTGATTCTAGATCAAATGAGCTCGATTAGTCGATTATTACACTACCGGCAAGCCTATGGTGCATTGTTTGTGGAAAAAAAAATTTATTTCTGAGGGTGAGTGAAATCTTACGTATTTGAATTCCTCAGCAAGTGAATTATAATGACCATGACACGTCTCTTTTGTGGTGAGTAGGCATATGATTCATGAAGGGAAGGTAAGTTTGGACCTCCGACTAAGAGTATGAAAGCCGGTTAGGGACATTACGTGGCTAGAGAGAGTCCACTCTTGAGGTTAGGATGTCACGCTAAGGTAGTCTACCCATATGAATTGTTCTTGGTATAAAGAGTAAGGAAATGACTCGGAGATGATTAGGCCTATAGTGTGGTTTTGTTTCTAGAGGACTAGCAATTGTTTAAGTGTGGGATATTGATAGTAGCATATATTATGCGATGTAGATGCTATTTTTGCTCTAAGTTAATCAACTTTTATTGACGTTTTAAGTGCTAAATGATAATAAAATGCTCTAATTGAAGTTTTTATGCTTTGCAAGAACTACTCCGAGTTAGGAGGACGATATAGAGTGTTTTGGAGTCAAATATGTAGATACAAGGCCAATCGAGAAGAGCCCGGATGAAAACGAGCAAGAAAAGGTGAAGAAAAACTAGAACAGTCTTCTCAAGAACCTTTCTCTTTTACAACAAGAACTCTCGAAGAAGAGTAGATAAAGAGATACAATATAAGCTCTATGAACAACACAAAGTTGTCTCTCAAATGGCTCAACAAAAGCTCTAAATATGATGTAGAAATGTTATCAATACGTTCAAGAAAAATGAGAGATATTGTTCATATGAAATGAGTCAAAAAGACCTCTATTTATAGGTGGTAGAGGTTGTATGTTCGTTGCTTAATTGACAATCAATAATGCTGATTTTATGCAAGGATAATCGATTATATACTTTACATAATCGATTATCTTCTCAACGTTCATAAAACTAGACGTTGGAAGGCAACGGACAGGCAGATAATCGATTATGCACAAGGTGATAATCGATTATTGGGCTAGTCCCACAAAATAATCGATTATCACCTTGTGCATAATCGATTATTGTGGTTTGCTGGAATTTCAAGATTCCAAATAATCGATTATCAAGATGTGAATAATCGATTATTTGCCCATTCTGTCCAGAAGCGAAAACTTACTTCAAAAACCATTTTGGTTAAAATGAAAACGTTAAAATCATTTTGTTTGAAGTATATTAAAAGTGTTTATGATATATATGATTTAATAAAATAATTTTGTGCATATTAATGATGACCTATATTGAGCCAAAAGACGAGACAACTTAAATGTTGCTCTTACATTGGTTCTACCTAACGACCTATGCCTTGGGTCTTTGGTCTTGAACTTTTGAGCTCGTCTTGGCTTGTCTAAGCAATCCCTTCATCAATATGCTTCTTGGCATCCAATCTTGATTGTTTGATTCATCATCATTGATTCGTCGACCCTCTTGATTGTTTGCTAATTCATCTTTATTGTTTGTCATACAATAACATTGTTTGACAGTTGATTTCATTGTTTGTCATTCATCAAAACCTATACCTGGAAATCATGCTAATACAACCAAAGCACACATATCGTGGATAGAATGATTTCCTACAATTTTCCCCTTTTTGATAATGACAAACAATAAGAGATATGCATATCGGATTCCCCCTAAGTTCATGCTATATCTCAACATACAAGTTATGCAAAACATTCCCCCTTAATTGAGTATTCCCCCTCAATTGAAGCATACTAGAAGGTGGAGACATCCCTCAATTAAAGCATACTAGAAGGTGGAGACATTCCCCCTTATTAGATGCATATCGCCTCAATTAAAGCATACTAGAAGGTGGAGACATCCCTCAATTAAAGCATACTAGAAGGTGGAGACATTCCCCCTTATTAGATGCATATCACCTAATTTCTTCCCCCTTTTGGCATTAGCAAAAAGAGAGTATACACAGGCTACTTTCCCCTTTTGACACTTCCTCCTCAATTAAATATCAATTGTTACCAACTGTTAGTGTCAAACATAAGATAGGAAATCCAATGAGGAATATACATGATGACGATTTTCAAAAAAAATCATACCAACATAAAATGATATCAAATGTTAGCAAAAACATAACAACCATAATAATATTTATTTTTAGCAAATCATATTACTTAACAACATATCAACTGTTAATTTTTGACAAACCAATAGTTGTATTAAAAACATGAATCATTTATTTTTCAATACTATACCAACTGTTATTCAAACCAAAAATAATACTTATCAAAACATCAATCAATCATTATTTTTAACACAAAGTAATTGATACCAATTGTTATTCAAAATAAAATTTATCAAAACATGAATCAACAAGAATAATTGATACCAATTGTTAACAAAGACATATCAATCATTAACACATATCAACTATTACGTTTTTATCAAAAATATGATAACTAACCGAAATTCCCCCTCGATGCAATAAGGTTTCGTGCTTGGTGCATCTACTACGATATTGTAGTCTTCAAGCACACCTGCAAACGTACCTAAAAATATGTTTTAGGTACCCAAACACTCTTGGGTCCTTGGGGGTTAGGCAAATAATAATCATAGCTAAAAGATAAATCCCTATGTTTTGCAAAACATACGGGTGCTATGTGTCCTACCCGGTTGCAATAATGACATATAACATTCGGATTGTGCATATGTCTTGCTTGAGCCAAAAACGTTCTAGGTGATCTAAAGTTGTTATTCCTAGAAGCGTTGAAATTCCTAGAGTCATTTCTAGGTGGTCTAAAATGATTAATTCTAGACTCATTAATAAAATTCCTAGAATCATTTCTAGGTGGTCTAAAATGATTAATTCTCGACTCATTTACAAAAATCCTAGAATTATTTCTAGGTTGAGCATCGCAATTTCAAACATGATTCTTATTCTTTTTACGCCTTTTATTTTTCATGGGTCTTTTCTTTTTAATTTCTTCAACTATTTTAGGATTGTCTACACTACGTTTTTCTAGTGTGTTTCTAAGTTCTATGTTTTCTAATTTCAAAGAATCACAAGATGAACAATTAGAATTTTGATCAATTGAAGAATCTTCATGCATCTCCTTAATTTTATTTTTAAGATCAATGATATCATTTTCTAAAAATTCATTTTCCTCTTCTAAAACATTAATTTTAGCCTTGGCCTCTTTGGAGATTTTTGAAGTCTTTTTCAATTCACCATATAATTCATGAAAAGCTTCTTGTAATTCTTCAAAAGAGTAAGAGTTAGAATTACTTACCTCTTCTTCCTCGTTAGCCATGAGGCATAAGGCGGCCGTTTCATCACCCGAGCTTTCCGAATCCCATGTCACACGCCTTTGGTGTTTGTTCTTCTTCTTGTCCTTGGATTTTGGGCAATGAGATTTGGTGTGCCCAAGTTTTCCACAATTATGGCATGAAGGACTTGGTTCTTCCTTCTTAATTTCCTTTTTCATAAACTTATAAAACTTTTCGATCAAGGCATTGGAAATATTATCATCATCGCTATCAGAATCACTTACCTCTTCTCTTTTAGAAGATGAGGCTTTGAAGGCAATATTCGAATTTTTCTTGTTTCCAAAGGAAGGATTAAGAATAGTGCTTTCATAAGTTTTGAGGTTACCTCTTAGTCCATCAATTGTGACGTCCGTGATTCCTATCGACTCTTGGATGGCATTGGCTTTGGAACGCCATTCGGGAGTGAGACTCCTCAAGATTTTTCGAACAAGATCTTTGTTCGAGTATACTTTCCCGAGAGCATGGAGATTGTTGATGATCATTGAGAACCGATCGAACATAATATCGATGCTTTCATTCTCCCTCATTCTAAAGAGTTCATATTCATGTGTTAGAAAATCAACTCTAGCTTCTCGGACTTGAGGCGTACCTTCATAAGTGATTTCAAGCTTATCCCACATCTCCTTGGCGGTTGTGCAGCAAGAAATCTTTCGATAGTCATCTGGGTTCACGGCACAATACAGCATATTAACGGCCTTGGCGTTGTTTTCAACCTTCTTGATATCCTCGGCATCATATTCATCTTCTTCCTTTGGAACAATGGCTTCCCCGACTTTCTTTGTCGGCATTTGCTCACCGTTCTTGATGATTTGCCACAAGCGAAAGTTATTTGATTGGATGAAGATTCTCATCTGCTCTTTCCAGTATGTATAATTTTGTCCATCAAAAAATGGAGGCCTAATGGTAGAGTGTCCTTCACTCATCATTCCTGCGTTCAACATTCTCAACAAAAAATATATAGAACGTTCTCTCAACCGGTTAAGGCTTTTAGAGAGTTAGGCTCTGATACCAATTGTTAGGATTTATGCCCGTCACTAGAGGGGGGGGGTGAATAGTGAGGCACGAGAATGTCGATAAATTTTGCGGAATTAAAATTGCAGGAGTAAAGTAAGTGCAAGAATTAAAAGAGTAAGGAGAGGACACACCGAATTTATACTGGTTCACCACAACGTGTGGTTAGTTCAGTCTCCCGAGAGACTCTCTCGAGTTTACACTAACTCCGTTAAGCTTACGGGTGCCTAACAAACTGTTACACTTTCTCGTAGATGTACGCTCTACAAGACTTCAACTTGCTCGAGGATACCTCACCTCAAGACTTCATCTTGCTCATGGATACCGCACCACAAGACTTCACACACTAAGATTGAAGGTACTTAGCAACCCAACGCACAATGAGAAGATATGGTCTTCTCAAGAACCTTTCTCTTTTACAACAAGAACTCTCTAAGAAGAGTAGATAAAGAGATACAATATAAGCTCTATGAACAACACAAAGTTGTCTCTCAAATGGCTCAACAAAAGCTCTAAATATGATGTAGAAATGTTATCAATATGTTCAAGAATAATGAGAGATATTGTTCATATGAAATGAGTCAAAAAGACCTCTATTTTTAGGTGGTAGAGGTTGTATGTCTGTTGCTTAATTGACAATCAATAATGCTGATTTTATGCAAGGATAATCGATTATATACTTTACATAATCGATTATCTTCTCAACGTTCATAAAACTAAACGTTGGAAGGCAACGAACAGGCAGATAATCGATTATGCACAAGGTGATAATCGATTATTGGGCTAGTCCCACAGAATAATCGATTATCACCTTGTGCATAATCGATTATTGTGGTTTGCTGGAATTTCCAGATTCCAAATAATCGATTATCAAGATGTGAATAATCGATTATTTGCCCATTCTGTCCAGAAGCGAAAACTTACTTTAAAAACCATTTTGGTTAAAATGAAAACGTTAAAATCATTTTGTTTGAAGCATATTAAAAGTGTTTATGATATATATGATTTAATAAAATGATTTTATGCATATTAATGATGACCTATGTTGAGCCAAAAGACGAGATAACTTAAATGTTGCTCTTACATTGGTTCTACCTAACGACCTATGCCTTGGGTCTTTGGTCTTGAACTTTTGAGCTCGTCTTGGCTTGTCTAAGCAATCCCTTCATCAATATGCTTCTTGGCATCCAATCTTGATTGTTTGATTCATCATCATTGATCCGTCGACCCTCTTGATTGTTTGCTAATTCATCTTCATTGTTTGTCATACAATAACATTGTTTGACAGTTGATTTCATTGTTTGTCATTCATCAAAACCTATACCTGGAAATCATGCTAATACAACCAAAGCACACATATCGTGGATAGAATGATTTCCTACAAATACTATGTTAGATTGTAGTTGAACAACACCACTTTCGGGTAAGTTAAGAGATTACTTACTTGAATTTAAAAGCAGGGTAGAGATAACGAAGCTTCGGTGGAATAATTCTGAATTGCATAAATTGTTAACTAGAGTAGTTCGGGAGAATGCTTCTAGTAAATTATCGTAATTGATCGAGAGATAATTGCTATAACCTAGAACTCATATTTCGTATAGAGTATTACGGCAAGATTATAGCTAACATATCAGGAATTAATCGGGCAATTGGGAAAATCTAACCCTAGACCATTTTACCATTGAATTCAATTCTATTCTTGATTATTGCTAATTTTATTATTATTTTTTACTAGTTAACTAAATTCTAGTCATTATCCATTAAAAGTCCCGCATCCAGGGATTGCTTTAGCTATTTATTAACAGTGTTAGAAGTTGTAGTAAATAGGTTAGTTCCCTGTGGGATTTGACTTCGGACTGAACCGAATTATATATTTGCAGCGATCGCTTAATCTTTTTTATAATGCGTAGTTAGGCGTGATCAATCATCACTTAAACCAATTTAAAATTTTAATCGAAAAATAATTGCTTCACATAAAATGGGAAGAAGGAGAGATCTTTATCCATTATCAAAAAAGAATTTCAACACTAAAAAAAGGAATGAAATAGCCGTATGGCTCTAATGGCGTAATCTTTTAGATGAAAATATCATACAATTCACATTCTCAACAAAATTAAAAAAATATTAACTACAAAGTAGAAAATATTTGAAGAATTATTAAAAGAAGTTGCCTATTTCATAACGCAGTAGACCAAACTGAGGGAACAAAAGAAATGAAAATGACGTTTTCTTAAATACAAACTGTAAGGTTTAGATTAAGTAGCAAATTCTTCAACTTCCTAAGATGTGAATTATATATCAATGATGATTGGGTTGGGTTTTTTTTTTTTTTTTTGGGGGGAGGAGGGGGAGAAGGGAATGAAAAGTATGTAATCTCAGAAATACAAAGTCCAAGTAATGATTAGGCCAACTACTAATGTCAAATGCTTCAACTTCCAATAATTAGATGACAATTATGAACGACGTCTAGTTTTGATTAGTTCAACTAATAATGACAAATTCTTGAGCATAACTTCCTAAGATGTGAATTATGAAGTTTAATTTTAATTTGAAGAGGAGGATGAATCCTTCTGGTCAACCTATGGTAGAAAAATCGTTGTTGTAAAAGGTTTTTTTTTGTATCACATGAAAATCCTTTTGATTTTTTCTTTTTATATTATTGGCTATGTCTTCTTCAAAGAGTATTACCTCAGCAAAGTCAACGAGTACTACTCCTTTTCTTCCATTTATTAGGTTACTCTCAATATTTGGAGAGCCAGCCAATTTGATCTTTGACCATGATCTTTTTAAATACTTACTAATAATTATACCCAAAAAATCCTTTTTAGTCCCTTACTGTATTTTTTAACAATGTAAATTATATTCCAAAATAAATTAAAGAATCAATACTTGAATTCACGAAAAAATTAGATACTTCAACCCCTGCTATTCTTCTCGGGACAAAGCAGTGCTGAACAAAATGTATCTAGAGGACAATTTCAGAAAAAGAGGGTCTGAAATATCAAGCTTTGGTTTGCTATTTCCTACTACATACTTATGGCACTTCCTACCTAAATAGTCGTCTCCTTCCTTTGATCAATCTTAAGGTATAACCAAAATGGTGTAAGCCAATACTACATGTACAAATTGTACTATAGTCTGTAATGCTGTTTACTCACACTTGATAGATCGATAAATGTGACGAACAAAGAGCATGGATGAGCGGAAACCAACGGTCCCTAGCATGAGGAAGAAACCATAGCAGATGCAAGCCATGTATCCAAAGAAAAATGAGATTTGCATGAATCCAGACATGTCGGATCTCGTGTAGTAGTAGTACAAGCAATAGCTATAGATAAAGATGCTAGTTGATCCACCACAGAGAAATGACCTGCGCCATACCAAAAAAGCTTAATATATAGGCACATGAAATTAGATCTAAACAATGGAAGTGAATTCATATTAGGAGTTTTGCTGTAAAATGAACTTCATTATTTGGTTGTAACTCTGGAAAGCTGTAAAGGATGAAAGATTCATTTCTTTAGATTAGGATAAGCAATAGGCTAATATATTGCACTTTTTGTACATGAACTTTGATGGCTTATGTTGTGCGGACTCTCGGCCAAAATGTTGTCGGACCCGTGTCCGTGTACTACTTTTGGAGGATCCGACACACACCCGATGATATTTTCAGATAGCCCGAGCAACATATTTGATGGCTGCTGATCTTTTTACAAAATTCCACATATATACCACTGAATGAAAATCTAGGTTAATACAAACCAAAGGGAAAGAGCCGTGAACATATACATCAGGATTATTAGATACATATATTAGCACAACAAGTAATCATCAAAAACTTCCAAGTGTAAATTTTTCTTACAAGATACAAGAGAAGGAATAAAAGACAGGTGCAAGGCGCATCAGAAAAACTGAGAAAACTAGCAATCAAGAAAGTAACATGGAACTATGACATGCCAAACCAAGAATAGGAAATGTAAACGGAATGAAAGAAGCTTCGAACCTCCACCACCATTTATGATCTTCTGCAGCAAGTTGGAAATAAGTCAATGCAACAGTGATGAAAGCGGTTACTATCAGCAGGAGAATGAAAACTATAAACAATATGCTGTAGATGGTGTAGACTTTTTGACCCCATACACTTTGAAATATGTAATAGAGCTCAATGTAGATGGCACTAAATGGTAAAAAACCCGCCATTGCCATCTGAGGGACAGTACCATGGTACCAAGCGAGTAGTGGGATTTCTCTTGGATATTTTGTGGTGCGGCATGGAGCTTGGAAACCAGTTCTGCTATTCTTGCCAGCAATTCCACCTAATACAAGCAGTGGCAATGTCATGAATGTCCACATAAGAACTATTACCATAATTGTGCCAAGTGGTAGAGCAGCAGTAGAACTATAGCTAAGTGCAACAGAATTGAGGAAGCAGAACATTAGCGCTAAAGGCCCACAGAAGAGACTCCCGGTCAAGACCAAATTCCTTACCTGTTAAGGCAAGAGTATTTACAAATATTAGCTAATCAATATTTGACTTAGTACTTTGCAACTCAATAAGACCATTTAGTTCCAGTAAAATGGAGACACCGGCATAGCATAGCAACTATGAGAATATTACAGCACTTACCCAGTTAGTTCCTTCAAGTTGGCAATAAAAAGAGGTAGCTGTGTATCCAGCAACGCCAGAGGTGAGTGCATATATAACCAGAAGGGCAGTGAATAGAGCTCCTCTATTGTAGGGATAAAACACCCCTATAAGTGCCAGCAGGAATACAAAAACTGTCCTGTATAAGAATGAAAATATAATGTTTCTTTAAGATTTAATAACATAACGCTACAGTTTCTTGTATTAGACATTAATTTGGGAGGATACTGACAGAGTAAAGAGCTGAGTGCCACAACCAAGTGCTGCAGCAAACAATGACTTGTGTTTTGGGAACCTAAAGACATCACCATGTATATACTTCCATCCCGTCTCCTCGTGATCATTAACTGCTTCTTCATCATGTGCATACCTTTGATGCATGACCAATTAAATGAGTTACTTCTACAGAAAATCAGCTAGATTCTTTTCTTTTCTTTTTTCCAAATGGAGTGACAACTTTCATAAAAGCCACTTACTTGATAAAGTCATTCTTAAGTACTCGCATAAGAATCGTGGCAAGGAAACCAGTTAAGATGAGAACTATGACACAAGAATGTATGATGGAAAACCAGTGGATCTCCAAATGATGTGGTAGAGAAGTCTGCGAGAGTTTATCCATCCGATTCTCAAATAGAATATTTGTTTGCTTCCATTTCGCAGTGTATGTAAACTCAGCATCTACTTCCTTATCTTCTGTCAGGTCCAAAACAGAATGTGGATCCATTTTTGCTGTGATCTCAATAACACGATCCTTATTATAAAGGATATCGAAATATATATGTTTGTACAGTATGTACTTGTAATCTCTTGGATCTTCTGTTTCTTCTCTATTCTCGACTCGTCCAATAAGACCCCACATGGGCAACTCATCATAGTACATTTCAAAGTAATAGTCTTTATCGACTGCTCTTCGGAACTGAGCTACTTCTTCCTTTGTTAGCTTCTTCCTACAAAGAATTTCCAAGTCTTTCTCTACCAAGAAATCGAGAGCATAAGGACCACTCACGAGCCGATCCCCATTTAAGACTTCACCTAGAGCTTCCTTCTTCTCTTCGAATTTCACTTTATCTGAATATCAAGTACATATATATTACCAATAAGTTACAGACTTTTAATTCGGAAAAGGCCTAAAAATGTCACTCAACTAACATAAATGGCCTATCTATGCCATTTGTTAAAAGGTAGCCCTATTCATGCATAGATAGGTCATTTATGTTAGTTGAGTGGCATTTTTAGGCCTTCTCTGCTTTAAATTTCCTTGGCATACCTGTGTAACATGCTACTCAAACTTGAGTAACATAGGTTTAAAAATTGTAAAAATACTTTTATCAAACTTCGAAATATGTATCTTTTGCTTAGAAGAACAAGATTGGAACTATAGCCTAACCCCAACCTTTCTCCCCAACCAAAAGACAAGAGATTTAACAACAAAATAGGCAAATAGAGAAGGAAAAAACAAACAGAGATTCTACATTTTAAAGAAAGAAATCCACAACAAGGATTTGCAAAAATAGTGCAGCTTTCTGTTTTTGCTTGACTAATCAATCATATTTTAGACATTGCTTCACTCAGATTTTACATGATTGACATCTCAATTAGATTTTAGAGAATGAAGGTTGCGGAGATGAGGATGCTCAGGTGTATGTGTGGGCTCACCAGGTTAGATAAGATTAAGAATGAAGTTATTCGAGAGAAGGTGGGGGTGGCCCCGGTTGATGAGAAGATGCGAGAAGCGAGGCTGAGGTGGTTCGGGCATGTGCGGAGGAGAAGTCCTGATGCCCCGTTTAAGAGTTGTGAACGGCTAGCGATGGTCGGCGTTCGGCGAGGTAGAGGGAGGCCTAAGAGGTATTGGGAGAGGTGATTAGGCATGACATGGCTAGAATGCGGGTTTCCGAGGACATGGCCCTTGATAGGAAAGTCTGGAGGTCTAGTATAAGGGTTGTAGGATAGGGGCCCCTAGAGTTTTTCGTACTACTCACTCGGGGTTGGGTGAGGCTTGGCAGGGCTATCCATAGGTGATTTGCGTTTTGGATTGTGTCTCTCTTATGGTAGTTATTTATGGTAGTTACTGTATGATATTATTGCATGTTACTTCATTTATGGTTCTTATGTTTAGATAATTATTTACGCTATTTCTGCTGGACTTACTAATGCTCTTTTGTTTTTGTTTTTGTTTTTCCATTTCCTTCACTGAGCCGAGGGTCGATTGGAAACAGCCTCTCTGCCCTTTCGGGTAGCGGTAAGGCTCGTCTACATATTACCCTCCCGGGACCCCACTTTGTGGGACTATACTGGATAGTTGTTGTTGTTTTTGTTGTTGTTGACATCTCAATTAGCCCTAGTCTGAAACTTAAATGAGTTGAATGTTTAAATTCAATTGAGCCATTCATGATAATTATCTAATCTTCTAATTCTTTACTCTCCCTTTTCAGTACTATCTTAGTTATATCTCATGAAATAAATTGAAAAACAGCAAGAAGAGAACAACCAACAAAATACAATACGTGAAAGTGTAGAATGAACCTGGTATACAAAATGGCAGATCATAATACCGGTAGGATTCGCTGTAAAATAAGAAAGCAACAAGAAAATATGAGTAATTAATTAAATATTTGTAATCTGCAGTAACAACCCAAAGAAAAAAGAGAATAAATTAAAGAACTCATCTATTTGAGTTTCCCAAAGCATACCTAGTGAACGCCATTTCCATACGCAGATAAAGGAGGAGAATTGCAATAAAAAATTGCTCCCCTCTTTCCATTCATATGGCAGTATTCGATTGAAAGACGCCTTTTGACATTTTTTATCTTAAATATACCATAAGATTTTCATACCTATAAAATCTTATCAATAAGGGTAAAATATAATATAGCTTAAAATTGATGTTTTTAAATATAAAAATGTGTAATTCTTAGTGTCACTTATAATGGAACAAAAGGAATAATCCGTAATAAAATGGAGCTGAATAGAGTGGAGTAAACACAAAGTGAAGCGATCCTAAGTAGTTTAGGGCAGTGACTTATTGATCGATTGACACAAAAAACACAAAATGATGCAAGTAGAAAATTAAACTACAGCACAAATAAGAAGAGGGGCTATCGGAAACGTCAATGTATTCACTATCCTTCCCAAACTCCAATTATGAGAAGTTCGTTCGTCGTCACCGACGTCGGCTAAATGAGTGAATATGAAGGAGATGTATATGTGTACCTGGGATTATGGAAAGGACCAACCTTATTGGCATAAAGAGGGACAGGATCCCCTCGTTTATAGCGATGATCAGAGGCATCTTCTCTGATAAAGAGGCGATAAATTCCGAAAAGTGTCACCATGCAAATGGACACAATAGCACGCACTTTCTTCATATATCCAATAATTAAAACGAAAAAGAAGAAGAAGAAGAACTATCTTTGTGCGTTATTGAAAGAGAGATGAAGAGGTAAGGAAGTGAAAAAGAAAAACTAGAGATTGGAGGTATGCATGGTGGTTTATGGTTTGATCAGATCTCTACGCTCTATTAAGTAATGTTGTCTGAAAAATGTAGACATACGAGTGATAATTTACGTGTACAAATAATGAAGCATAACGTACAAAATACTTTTACTTCTAGCAATTTTTTTTTTACTGATATGAGCATGCCGACAAAATTAAGCCATAGATTCTATAGATTTCCAAATTTGTTTTGAAAATTTAATATGTGTGGAGTTTGGTTTGAAGATAAAAATGTATTTGGACATTAATTTTCAAAATATATTTCACTTCTTTCTTATTTTTGAAAAACAATGATACATGATTTATATCCACAAGTTCTAAAAACTATTACAAATAACCAACATTAGCTTCATCAATAACATTCATTATATTATTTCAAATCATAGTCCTCAACATAATTAAATTTGGTACAAAATTATCATATATATAATAAACTACATAATCTATCAGATGACCGAGAAGACGAAACAGCATTGTTACAAAATAATAAATGGTGGGGTCTTTTATAAAATACAAAATTTGAGGCAATTTTAAAAATTGTAATAATAATAATATTTTGGGCCAAAACCAGTTGGGTCTTCAGTTTTGGAAGTTCTTCAAAATATGGATAAAGTTTATGAACAAATATGTATTTGCCAAAAGAAATTATATATATTTTGACTAAATTTATGACAAAACGGGTCCCTAAGTGTCGACTACTTGAATTGATATCGCCCATATGGATCAATCTCTTCTATTATAATCTATTTTTTGCTATATCTGTATAAATCCTAAGAGATTATAGATTTTTCAATACATTTTACTTCCATGTGATTTTAGGTTATCTCACTGTAAAGGATATCGTATGCAGTGAAGTTACTTGACAATAGTTAGTTGTTACTTAACTGTAATTAGTTAGTTAGTCTTGATCATAATTAGACTGTTGATACCTAGTTTGCCTTCATACTTTATAAATATTATATATTTTTTTAAATATCATTTTGCATTATTATCCATTCTACGAGAGTTATATAAGTATTCTTATGATTTTCTATAATTTTAAAAGCTTTGAAATAAATTTTCTTGCATTTAGTAAGTATCCCTTCAAATTATTTTGGGGTGATTTGATCATCCAAATTTGTTATTTATACCAACATGTATATTTTGTAATATTTTTACTTCATTATATTTAATTAAATTTATATTTTGAGCTATTTACATAATTTTGCAATAATTGCTTATATTCTGCACCTAATTACATTTATTATATTGTTTATGCTAAAATATTTTTTTACATATATTTTTACAATGCTAAGCTATTATTTTCAATTATTTTACCGCACAAGTAATATTTTTATTATTTCTAAATTATTTTAAATAAATTTCGTATATTTAATTTTATAGCCCAAAATAGGGCTAATTCGAATCAAAATATGTCCCAAAAGATTTGGCACAACCCAGCTCACCATTTACCCGCCCAAAACCAAATAACCCTTCAATAAATTCAGTTGGTACCCATGTTATACGACCACTCTTCCTTTCATGCTAGTCGTTGATCTCAAAGATCAACGGCTCACAGCCCCTCTCCCATCTTTAGTTAATCCACTCCAAGCCTTAATGCTCATTTTCCCTGAGATGACGCCCCCAAACACTCCCTGTCATTTTCTTATCCTCTCAAACCCTAGAAGCGCTTTCTTTATTCTCCCCAACTCCGACTCTAGTATGAAATGTGTCTGTGATTCTCCTTTCATATATGCTCGATCTCTCCATTATATACACGATATTGGTATTACATAATATATAGCCTATCACTGGCAAGTACCAGGTCTTGAACCAAGCACAATCATCTCATGATCTTCATGATTTGGACGGGTTTTCATCTATATGCATCATAGTAAGGTTATATGGGCCCGAATTAGTGAAATTCTTCAACTATTTTGTTCTCCATCTGGAACTAGGGTTACCTGATTTCTCCTAAATTAATTCTGAATTAATTCTTGCCTGTTCTCTTTCCTTATGTATGTTTGACTGATTATATTTCCTTGTTTGTTTGTTCAATAGTATACTATTATATAAATTCTTCCCCATTTCCTTTCTAAAAAAAAAAATAAAAGGAATAACTACCACTTGACTATTGTTACTGTCACTATCACCCTCTCACTTAATCGCTCACTTTATTCTGAAATTTTAGTTCTTGATTGGCTAAAATCCAAGGACATTAGAGTTTGTTTTATCGGTCGTCATAGTGCGAGCATTTCTTATGGCTCATCTGAAGCCCTTGTGAACTTTGACGCACTGGTTTGAGGTTCTGCTACTCTCTTCTACTATTGATTATTGGAGTGCTGCTAAAATTATTCATTTATATCTATGTCCCTAAAAATTTTGTCAATCAATATGCTATTATTTGCATACTTCTCTAAAGTTATTCTTGAGGCTCTATACTTCTCTGGTATCTGAACTTGCCTAATTTTAAACCTTGATTTTGCGTTTTTTAAGCATGTTTACCTTAGAGTGTGTGTGTGTGTGTGTTTAAATGCTTATTGCTACTGCTTATTCTGAGTTTATCTCTTTTCCCTATTCTGGATTCTTGTGATAAACCAATTCATGTCAAGAATGTGTTCTAATTTCTATTGAATCGTTCAAGTATAACTTAATGCTTTCTTAGAGTTAATTTCTGATCATGTTATTAGCCAAAAATATTATTTTCACTACTAGAAAATTCTAATATGTATTCCTTGCCTTGTTTAATCTTGTGTTCTTCAATCTGCCTAAGAATTCTAGGATAAGATTCAATACCTTGCCTCTTCTTCCATACATAGTCAAGCCCTAGTGCATGCCAGTTCTACTAACCTGTATTTGATATATTCTTGTCTATTATGAGTTTTGATGTTGTTTAGACCTTGATGTTATGATTGATAATGTTAAAAGTTCTCAATAAGTGAATTTTTACATGTTCAGCATCTTGTTTGTTGTGCTATTTGTGATCACACTTGCACTAGATTTTCATGCTAGGAATTTCTATGTGAAAACTATTATTTCACTTGCCTCTATCTGAGATGCTGCAAGGTTCTTCTTTTAAAATCTTATGTCTACGTTATTTAAGCTAATCCTGGATCATATTTTATTCTGAAACCCTACTTGGGATTATTTATTAGCTTGTGATGTCCCACCCAGTCATTTTGAACATATTCCTGAAACGTAGTATGCGGCCATCTTGTGTATATAACTCCTTGTGATCTTGTCTATATGCATTGGCTTAAATTACTGTTAGATGCAGTCCTAAGAACTAAGTGTATGAACTTCAACTGATGTTTGATTGATTAAATATATAGTTTGTTGCATGTATGGTTAAGTTTGACATCTAAATTAGGAGGTAAGTCATTCGTTTGAGCATGGTGTTGGGCCATATATGTTATTACACCCGAGACCATCGGGATCTCAACCAAGTATACTAACAAGTTCTAAAATATCGTAGGAACATGCTCTAAGCATCAAATAACATCAAACAAAACTAGAATCGTGAATCGCGCTCGATTCAAGCCTATGAACTTTCAAATTCCGAAACCAACGTTGATTCATACCAAAATAACTCTGATTGATCCCAAATTTTGCACACAAGTCATAATTGACATTATGGACCTATTCTAACCTTCAAAATCGGGATCTGACCCCGATATTTCAGTGGTCAATATGAAGTCTTCTTTTCTTCAAACTTCACCTCTTCTCTTTATATATATATATATATATATATATATATTATATTATATTGCAAGGAAAATGAGTAGATGATATTGACTGAAAACAAGAAGGAAAGAAGACTACAACTTATCAAAAACAATGTGTCGTAGGAAGTCATTGTCTTGAAAGTAATTTCGGACCGACTGAGTGCAAATCGTTAAAACCGGTCATTATCCAAGGTTCCACTGCACCTCCAAATACGTGCACTCGTGGCTGAAAATCTAGAATTTGCACAAAATAGTTGCTCAAAAAGAAGAGAAGATGAAGGTTTTTATGTAGTTGTTACAGAAACTGAAATGTTGTACGAAAAAGTAATGATTAGCAAAATGAATTCTTGTTTATGAATTGAGTAAATATGATGATTAATGATAATATTACTTATAGGCAATTAGGTAGGTTGCATGTATGACAAGTGTGGAGAGTTTTCTAACACTTATCCAAATATATTAGTCTATTTAACAAGTGTACCTAGTCTTCCATGAATGACGGCACATGGTAGATTTGCATACCACTTATTAAAGTTATTCAATACTTGGCTTTAAATCAATGCCACATGTAAAAACTCTTTCCATGTAAAAATTATTTAAGAGTATTTGGCCGCTTGAAAATAGGTAGGATACTAGTAATTTAAAAAGACTCATGGTTATTGATTGTAAAATGAGTTTTCAAAAAGAAATCTTTGACTATGTATTATAAATAACACCAACAATCCCCCACTAATGCAATGATAAAAATAGAATAATTCTTGGCAAAGAAGGAACATGTACTTAAGTGTCAATATGTTTCGATTTGAATTGACTCGTAGTGAAATGAGGCAACAACTAACATCCACAAAGTGAAGTACTCTTAAGCTGAATGTACATTAGTTGAGACCCACACAACACATACTATATGCTTAATTTTATGCAATCTCCGCGATACTAACAAAGTAATTTTATGTTCATGCACATACCTTGGGTCTTATGAGTGCTCTAGAAAGACATCCCAAGCCTCTCAAAAAAGGCGATCGCACATTTACACTCACATAGGTGATTCCATCAAGTCTATCTACATTTAGACTACTTAAAGGCTATGGAATTATTAAGTGAAAAATAAGCTCAACCTTATAAAGCGCTACCACACGCCATAGGGATAGGTAATGTAGTGCATATTGAGGTCGCATATGATTTCGTTTAACCACAAATGGTTATCCACCACACTTTTTCAATCCATGGGCTTTAGCCCTATCCCCTCGACATTTCAAGGATAACTCTCCTTGTCAAACCCTTGGTTAAAGAATCTACCAAATTTCTTTCAGATCTTACATATCCCAAGGAAATAACACCACGTTCCAACAACTGTTTTACTGCACCCTGCCTAATGCGGATATGTCTTCTTTTTCCATTGTATACACAATTTTTGGCAATTCCAATTGCCGCTTGTGAGTCACAATATAGAGAAACATGTGAAGCTTGTCTTCCCCACAAGGCACGTATGCCAATAAGTTTCTCAACCACTCGACTTCTTGCACTGTCAACTAAAGAGATTTGAATTCAGACTCCATAGTAGATTGTGCTATATAACTCTGTTTTGCATACCTCCATGAAATAGCATGTGCACCCAAAGTAAACACATAACCACTAGTGGATATAACTTCATCAATGTTAGTAACCCAGTTTGCATCAGAAAATCCTTCTAAAACATCAAAAACTTTAATAAAATGCAAATACCAATCCATAGTACCTCTCAAATACCTTAACTAACGATGAAGAGCATACCAATGTTCACTACTAGGGTTGTGAGTATATATACTCAATATACTAACAGCATAAGGAATATCAGGTCATGTATAATTCATGAGAAATATTAAACTAGCAATTATCCTAGACTCCCTTAGCTTCCTCAAGCTAGTACCAGAAAGCCTATTCTGAAAGCCGTCTTTCAATGCCTGTGCCCCAAAAGAGGGCTAGGTTCAAGGGTACGCACCTAGTAGCTGCGAGCCTAAGATCAAAGGCAGTTCCAAAAAGGAGTTCCCTATTTCCAGCTTGATAAAGTAAAGTCTCAGTGCCAGTTGTAAGGTTAGGAAAGCCAGGTATGATGAAATCCTCTTTTCGAATAGGAATTGATTCGATCTTATTATTAGAATATGAAGATTCAACTGAATATACTGTTTTTCAAGAAGGAATCGCCATCACCAGTGGAAGTTGAACCCGGCGATAAATACTAGATTCATTATTCTTTTCAAGTGTATGCTAGTATCATAAGGAGTTCTCACATGTGCTACATCAAAACAATTAAATCTTTTCAATATTTTCTCAATATAATGAGACTGAGACAATGAAAAACCATTAGAAGTTCTTTTGATTTTAACCCCTAAAATCACATATACTTCTCCAAGATCTTGCATTTCAAATTTAGAAGATAAAAAATTTCCTAGTCTTACTAACATCATTCACATTAGGGCCAAAGATTAACATGTCATCCACATACAAATATATTATAGCAGAATCCGATCCTATCATCTTGGAATAAATACAAGTATCATATGCATTAAAAATAAAACCAATATTCACTAATGTTCTATTAAAATTTTTGTACTATTGCTTAGGTGTGCCTGCTTTAGACTATAAAAAGACTTTTCCAATTTGCATACTTTATTCTCATGTTATTGGATCATAAATCCCTCAGGTTGAGACATATAGATCTCTTCCTATAAATCGCCATTTAGGAAAGCCGTTTTAACATCTATTTGATATATTAATAAACTATGAATAGAGACCACAGCAACAAGAGTTCTAATAGACGGTATCTTAATCACATGAGAATAAGCGTCAAAGTAATCAATGTTAATCAATATCTTTCTTTTAATTAAAACCCCTAATAACAAGTCTAGCCTTATATTTCTCAATTGTACCATTAGGTCTCATTTTCTTCTTAAATATCCACTTGCTACTTATGGGTTTACAACCTTTAGAAAAATCAGACAAGTCCCAAGTTTGATTAGAAACAATAGAGTCTAGTTCACTTTTAATGCCCTCTTTCAATAACTAGTATTTATTGACCTCATTGCTTTACTATATGCCTTAGGGTATTCTTCTATTCAATAGATTGACACTGATTCATCACTCAAAACATCAAGATCAATATTTTCAGTCAAGAAAGTAGTAATAAAGTCAGGACCAAAGCTATCTTCAATTCTACTCCTCTTACTTTTTCTAAGTTTATTTTCATGCTCATTAGCAATAACTCTATGACAAGGCACAATATGAGAAATGACAGGCACAGATGTAGAAGCATTATTAGGCACATCACTAGGCACATTATTTTTCAATGAAAAAACATGTTCAAAAAATTCTACTTCTCTGGATTTACATAGAGAACTATCATTCAAAGACATAAATCTATATGCAGCACTATTTTGAGCATAACCAATGAAAATAGCATCAACAGTCTTGGGTTCAACAGTTCTTTGTTTAAAATCAAGTAGACCAACCTTAGCCAAATACTCCCCCCCCCCCCCCCCTTTAGAATTTTTAAGTTAGGGGCAAACCCTTTCCATAACTCATACGAGATTTTATCTAACTTTTTATGAGGAATTTTATTAAGAACATAGCATGCAGATAAAATAGCTTTCCCCCACATATTATTAGATAAATCCGAACTCAAAAGCATGGAATTCATCATTTTCTTAAGGATTCTATTTTTCCGTTTGGATACACCATTTTTTTGGGGAGTATATGGAGCACTAACCTCATGTATAATACTATTTTTCTCACAAAAGGCTTCTAGAGTATTAGTACTATATTCACCACCCCTGTCAGACATAAGGCTCTTGATTTTTCTATCTAATTGATTCTCTACTTCTACCTTGTATTTCAAAAATATGCTTTCAGCCTTATCTTTTGACTTAAGATAACATATCTTAGTGTATCTAGAAAAGTCATCTACAAAGATGATGTAGTATTTCTCTTCACCCTTATTAATAGTGTTCTTAAAATCTGCTAAGTTTCAATGTACTGGTTCAAGTAATTCTATTTTTCTACTAGTTACATTCTTAAAAGTTTTTTTGGTATGTTTTGCTTATACACAAACTGGACACTTAGATAAATTATCAACATTAACTGCAGAAATTAATTGTATTTTCCTAAGTATTTTAATAAAAGCATTGTTACCATGACCTAGTTTATCATGCCACAAATCAATAGACTCGGCAATTTAAGAAGAATTGAAAGTACAAGCATTATTAGTAATCTCTTGAGCGATATTCAGTACAAATAAACCCCCCTAAGGTAACCATTCCCATCAAAGTCTCCTCTACAAGAAATAATAACTTTATTAGATTCAAAAACAAGTTTAAGACCTACTTTATTGAGAAACACACTAGAAACTAAGTTTTTACGAAGGGAGAGTACATACAGAATATTGTTCAAGGCTGAGATTTTTTTAGAAGTTAATTTAAGGAGAATTTTTTATTTACCCAGAACTTCAACTGTAATGGAGTTACCTATGTAGACATACTCGCCATCAGCAGATTCCTCAAAGTTGTGAAAGAGCTCCTTATTGGCACAAAGGTGCATTGAAGCGCATGTGTCCAGTGTCCAGTCAGTCTTGTTAGCCATCATGTTCGCCCTAACAACCACAACAGCAATGGCATCACCACCCTCAGTAAGGTTAGCTTGGACTTGAGCTTTTCTTCCATTCTTTGAGCTTTGTCCTTCTCTCTGGTTGCACTGCAAAGCCTTGTGACCAATTTTTTCCGCAGACATAGCAAGGTCCTTTCGACTTTCGAATATGTCCCTCTGGCTTATTAAAGTAATTCTACTTCTTTACATGTCTTTTCTTCTAACCTTTCTTCAGTTTTATTTTTAACTTATATTGTACTAAAGTACTAGAAGATTCCACAAGGTTAGCTTTAGAAGAACTAAAAGAGAGAGATTGCATCTTATCCTTAAGCCGTTCAGACTCCTCATCTTTGAGACGGTTTGCTTCCTCAGCTCTCATGTGACTTATCAGATCTTGAAGAGTTAAGTTTTTCTTCTTGTGTTTCAATTGATTCCTGTAATCACTCCCGGAAGGTGAAAACTTTTCAAGCAGAACATTATCCTGAAGAACCTCACACATCTCCGTGCCCTATTTCTAAACATCAGCAATCAAGTTCTCATACTCGTGAACCTGTTCCATGATTGGCTTATCATCAATAATCTGAAGCTTGATCCACTTTCTAACGACATACTTCTTTTTCCCTGCGTCATCAATACCATATTTCTTCCCCAAACTTTCCCATATGATTTTAACTGATTTAAAATTTATAAACAAATCAAAAAGTCATATGGTTAAGAAGATGTCCTCTCAGTGTTTTATTATCCTTTTCAAATTTTTTCTTAGTAGCATCATTAGCAAAAATATTAGCAGTATTAGAACTATCAGCAACAATATCAGCAGGAAGATTGTTAAACAAAACATAATCAACCTCTAATTGTTCAAAAAAAATTAAAAATTTCTAGAACCAACGCTTATAATTGTTTCCATCTAAAGGCTCAAGCTTTGAGAGATCAGGAAATATTTTGTTCAAAGTGGTGACTATTAGTCAATATTATATGCAAAAATCTCTTTCAAATTGTAAGAAAAATGAGTAGATAATATTGACTAAGAAGACTACAACTTATAAAAAATATTGTGCCGTAGCAAGCCACTACCTAGAAAGCGATTTCGGCCCGACTATATGCAAATCATTAAGACCAGTTGCTCCCTGTAGTTCCACAACACCTTTAAACACGTGCACTTGTGGCTGGAAGTTTAGAATTTGCACAAAATAGTTGCCTAGAAAGAAGAGAAGATGAAGGTTTTTTATGTAGTTGTTATAGAATTTGAAATATTGTAGGAAGAAAGTGATGATTAGCAAGATGAATTCTTGGTTAAGAATTGAGTAATATTATGATTAATGATAATCTTACTTATAGGCAATTAGGGAGGTTGCATGTATGACAAGTATGGAGACTCTTTTAACACTTGTCCAAATATATTAGTCAGTTTGACAACTGTACCTAGTCTTCCATGCATAAAGACACACGGTAAATTTGCATACTCACTTGTCAAAGTTATTCAACACTTGGCTTTAAATCAATGCCACATGTAAAAACTCTTGCCATGTACCAATTATCTAAGATTATTTGGCCACTCGAAAATAGGTAGGATACTAGTAAAATAAAAAGACTCGTGGGGATCTTCTATAATTTCGCACGTGAGGGGTCATTTCTTGGTTTTGTCCCGTCATTAATAATTTTATTATTTTTAGATAATAGTAGATAGAAACAATGCTTGTAAGGAGTCTTATTAAAACCAAGAAATATAGGCATGCCTGCCATCCACACCAGAATAAATAGAGTTTTTTGAAAAAAACTGCTAGTGGAGAAAGACCTAGGATAAGAGACATATATATATATATATATATATATATATATATATATACCCTTTTTATTCCCCTCCCTTTAAATCTTCATCAATATTTTAGCAAGAATATATATATATTGCTTTCGTTGTGGATCTACCAAGCTTAGTGTATAAAATAAAATAAAAAAGATAAATAATCTTGACCAAAAAAATTATTTCTATAATTTTTCCTAGTCTTTCGTTTAAGCAAGGCCTAAAACTGTAACATTGACTGAGGGATTCAAGTTAAAATGATAATTGTTTGACCACATATCTGCTTTAAATTTGGTAAATCGACTCTCCGTGTAATCCAATCTTTGTCACCAAATGTATCTTACAAAGATAACAAACTACGTGATAATGAATAATTTTTATATATGGCTACACACTTCTGTTATTCCATCGTATCATAAGAGTTTACGTACAAAATATTTAAGTAATCAAATCACATAAAAAGGTAAAAGTTGAATTTATTTGATATTATCAACTGGTAACCTATATATCCTAAATCCATAATACATTCTTCTCATAGGATTAGTTATCCTATCAGAATACAACCACATCACATCTTCTCTAACATGATTAAGTAAGGCGTGCAAGTTTGTTATTTAGACTCACCAATAAGTATGAAGTACTATCACTTTTTACTCTATTTTCACTTGTTTGTGGTCCTATGCCTTTATTCTCATCATTGATATCTGTTAGAACTTAAGTAGAAGTGGCAATTTGTCTTTACTTTGTAACCGCTCACCAAACTGGGTAAATGACGACTAAACAGTAAATGAATCAAAAATGGGTTTGATGTGTTAAAGTAGACTGGCTGTTTTTTTAACCCTTTACCTTTCATTGTTACCTGATGGTGCCGTTTTTAAAGAGAATATTAAGCTTTTTTTATCAAATAAAAGTACAAGACAAGAGAGTAACAAGATGATTCATAATACACGTGATAAGTATATCAGGTTCATGATACAAAAGAGAGAAGGGATGACATGAAGGAGAAGCCCGTACTGCCTCATGCATGCAAAAAATATTTACACAATCTGTTCACGTATAATATAGTTATAAGTAGTTCTCGTCACATTAATCAGTAACATGATTAAAAATGATGACTAACTTTGCATTCACAAATTAAACTACATTGAAACTACATAAAAGCTTTATATTGTCAGTAAAATATAACTTAAATTGAGTATTTTTTGACAATCTTAACTTGAATACCTTGTTTCCCTTTTAATTACATCTGAGACTTGCATTCATTGGGATTTTGCGAACAGGTTCACACGGCTAACATTTCAGAGATTTTCAGAGGTTGTATTTACAAAACATGTACACATCACAAATTCACGTAAAATAAAAGTTCTGCGCTACTGTACTTTGGAAATCCACTACAAATTTACACGATTTCGACCAATAATATTAGAGATTATCTAGCAGTAGCTGTGGCAGCACCTTCTTTAAAGAGGATATTTGCAACATTTGGCCGAAGCCATGCCGACTTGCCACCATCTTCACCATCTTGAGTATGACCATCACCGGAGGTCTGGTGATTCTTCGGGTCCTTCGTCAGCTTAGATTTAATACATTTTCCTACAGATAAACCAAGCTTTACTGCTGTAAATAGGCTAAACGCAATAGAAAGTGGTCGAATAGCCCAGTGAAAATCCTCAAGATGCTGATACTTTTCGATAATGCCAGGACATGTATCAAAAGACACTTCAATCACCTCATTTGGATCAGCCAAGAAAGTATTAGGTTCATCGCCAAACACCATCCTTCCTGGAAATTGAACAAGAAGACAACCATTTGGAAATATCTGTGATATTCTCCCACTAGCCCATCCCCCACCCCTTTTCCGAGGCCATTCGAACCGGGGAGTTTCAACATTTGATTTCAATTGCACAAACTGTCCCAAAAAATATGGGACAACCTTTTGGACTTCAGAAGAATGTCCTGTCCATAAAGTTTCTAAGCCTAAAAAACCAACACTTACATTTCCATCACGCTGCACAGAGTGCAGGACACCGAAAGAAGAGTGCTGCTTATTTTCATTGACCAAACGCACCCAATCCCCAGCTGCCAAACCACATGTAACCCTCTCTATGGTTGATGTATTTATCCTCAGAGGGCTCGGCAAATTAGGGATTCGTACCAGAACAAATCCATCTCGATCAGTATCTTTCTCAAGACCAACAACACTTCCTTCCAACACAGCCAAATCTTGAGACTTCACAGAATTCAACAATTTTCTCGAGCGAATAGTATCTCCCAATTGAAGAAGATCTTTTGAAAGGTACCATGTGGTAAAGCCACGGGTTTTGGTTTTGTCAACAGTCAGAGTCCCTCCTATGCCGCTCCACTCTCCTTCACTATAAACAGCATTCTGCGAGCTGACAAATGAGGTGTAATTAGATTTCTGTGAACTTAATATTACCGCACAAAGAAAACATGTTCATCTATTCTTCGAATAGTCAATGTGTTAGGAATCAATTATCAAGTCGAAACATGGTAGAAGAGAGGTTTTTGAACTTGAATCTTTTGCTTTCTAATTAATATGAAAAAGGTAAAAATCAGATGTAAGCAGGTTAGGGATGGATGGAGAACAGCACTGATTGACTATAGCTAATGAAGTAGTAAAATTGAAAGGATTATGACGCTCAATAGGCATCTAAGACTGCCAACTAAGGAATACGGCAGCTGGAAGAAAACAAGAAGTTGGGGTAGAGAGAGAGAGACCTTTGAAATGCTTGCAAAATGTCCACAATCAGAGGTCGATTACGGAGATCATACTCAAAACAGCCATTGAGAACATTCTCAATGGCAGTGGGGAGGCCACCAGGAAGTTGTGGCTTTTCTTGGTTTATCACCACTGAACGATATATATCTTGGACTGATTTACCAAACCAGGGCTGAACGCCAGTCAACATCTCAATAATGCTGCATCCAAATCCCCAAGCATCAGTCTCGCAAGTTATTGGGCCTCTAACCTCAGGTTCCCACTGTTCAGGAGCCATGTAATTTGGAGTTCCAAGCCTTAATGCTAGATCTGAATCAGGTGGTTGAACTCCAAGAAGAAGATACAGAATCCCAAAGTCTCCAAGGAACACTTCGTCATGTTCATTCAGAAGAAAATTAGTTGGCTTAAGGTTCAGAACCAAGACATTCATTGAATGCAACTCTTGTATTCCTTTAGCCAATTCAATACCATATCTGTAAGCAATTAGCACTCTGTATTAGCAAGAGCCATGTTTTGTAATGAAAAAAATTTACCTTCCTAATAAATGTTCAGTCAATGACCTAAGAACATCAGCTAACTGAAGCTTCCCTCCTTTCAGCCGAGCCATTTTGTCACCAACTGACCCCTCATAGGATCTCATAGCTATACAGATCTATCCACCGAAACAACATTAAGAGAGTTAAGACAATAAACCAATTCTAAGGTCCCAAATAGACTACAGAAATGATGCAGATAGACTTTCACCTTTCCAGATATTACAGAGATGCCATGCAACCAGCAAACACCTTGGAGTTGTTTAGATTTCAAATTTACCCATAACTCCTCAAACTTACTTAAGAAGGCCTTTACTTGATCCTCATTTAAAGGATGTAACATCTTTATAGCTACTTCATGATTCTCATCGTAATCAGTAGCTGACTGATGATGTGTGGCTGACCAAACATCACCGAAGTATCCACGACCAATCCTGTGTCTAAGTTTGATTGACGCAGCATCAATGTAAGGACCAGGTAGGGTAGGTGCAGCAACAACAGTTCTAAGATGATCAGGATCGCCGTCATAAAGCTCATAGTCGAAAGAGGTTGCCAAAGGAGATACTTTGATATCTTTAACCATTTTCCCAGCTAAGAGGGTAAAGACAAAAAACAGAAAAAGAGCATGGGATGAAAAATGACAACTTGCACTGCATGTTATAGAAACTTCCACCAGTACATAAAATCAGACCAATCACAACTGAAATATTCAATTTCTCAAGCAATATTTCTAAGAAAATGAAAATTGAGAATTTCTTGAAGGAAGAACAGTATAACCTCTGATGCTCCTCAAAAAATGCAGTGAAGTTCTACAATTTCAACATAGATTTAGGATCCTGGTATCTTTGTTATTGACTTATCTAAGTGTATCAGAATAGCAGGGATATCAAAGAAAATCTTGATGTGACTAGAAAGCTTCTGTAATAAAGCTTTTACAGATGACTTCAATGGTTAAAATAGTCAACAAACAATAGTCTCAATTTAAGACTAGACTTAGGCTCTACAGATGTAGTAAAGAGAGCTAATAGTGGCCTATTTCTTCCATAAACCATATGTAATTGAAAAGTTCTAAGTTCAGCATGCCCATCGTCCTTCAATGCTCCTGTCATAAGAGGACAGGTTATACTAAGATTTTGGAGGTCAACTCCCCAAAAAAAAAATCTACTCACTCTTTCGCTGATACTGTGAAAAAGCAAGGGAGAAAAATATAACTGATATTAAACATGGTACAATGAGCCCTATATATATACACATAACATATCCTACTCCTAATACACATTGGATTAGGGTTCTACTATTTACATATTCTAACGCTCCCCCTCAAGCTGGTGCATATAAATCATATGTACCGAGCTTGTTACATATGTAGTTAATACGAGGACCAGTGAGGGACTTGGTGAAAATGTCTGCAAGCTGATCATTTGACTTTACAAACTTTGTAGCAATATCTCCCGAGAGTATCTCTTCTCTGACAAAGTGACAGTCAATCTCAATGTGCTTAGTTCTCTCATGGAACACTGGATTTGACGCAATATGAAGAGCAGCTTGATTATCACACACAAGTCCCATCTGACTAACATCACCAAATTTCAGCTCTTTAAGCAACTGTTTGATCCAAACTAGCTCACACATCGCCATAGCCATTGCTCGATATTCTGCTTCTGCACTAGACCGAGCAACCACATTCTGTTTCTTGCTTTTCCAAGATACCAAATTTCCTCCTACTAAGACACAATATCCAGAAGTAGAACGTCTGTCAGAAGGCGATCCTGCCCAATCAGCATCGGAGTATCCAACAATCTGCTCATGGCCTCGATCCTCAAACAATAAACCTTTACCTGAAGTTGATTTTATATACCGAAGAATGCGAACAACTGCATCCCAATGACTATCACACGGTGAACCATAAACTGGTTCACAACACTCACAGGAAAGGAAATGTCAGGTCTTGTCACTGTAAGATAATTTAATTTACCAACTAACCGCCTATATCTTGCAGGATCATTAAGAGGCTCCCCTGTCCTGGAAGAAGTTTAGAATTCGGATCCATCAGAGTGTCAACAGGTTTACAACCTGTCATTCCTGTCTCCTCAATAATATCTAAGGCATACTTTCGTTGCGAGATCACAATACCTGAGCTAGACTGTACGACCTCAATACCCAGAAAATACTCTAGTGTGCCCAGATCCTTAGTCTGAAAGTGTTGAAAGAGAAGTTGCTTCAATTTAGTAATACCATCCTGGTCATTGCCGGTAATAACAATGTCGTCAACATAGACCACCAGATAAATACAGAGACGTGAATCAGAATGCCGATAGAATACAGAGTGATCAGCTTCCCTCCGAGTCATGCCAAAATCCTGGATAACAGTGCTTAACTTACCAAACCAGGCTCGAGAAGACTGCTTTAGACCATAAAGTGACCGGCGAAGCGACATACAAGGCCACGAGACTCCCCCTGAGCAACAAACCCAGGTGGTTGCTCCATATAAACTTCATCCTCAAGGTCACCGTGTAAAAATGCATTTTTAATGTCCAGCTGATACAGGGGCCAATGGCGAACATCAGCCATAGAGAGAAAAAGGCGGACTGATGCTATCTTAGCCACGGGAGAGAAGGTATCACTGTAATCAAGCCCAAATATCTGAGTATATCCCTTGGCAACAAGACGAGCCTTAAGACGATCAACCTTACCATCTGGACCAACCTTGACTGCATACACCCAACGACAACTAACAGTAGATTTACGTGAAGGAAGAGGGACGAGCTCCCAAGTACCACTTGTATGTAAAGCAGACATCTCGTCAGTCATAGCCTGTCGCCACCCTGGATGAGACAATGCTTTACCTGTAGACTTAGGGATGGAAACAGAGGACAAAGAAGATAGAAAAGCATAATAGGGTGATGACAAACGATGATAACTTAAACCGATATAATGGGGATTAGGATTAAGGGTGTTCCGTATACCTTTCCGAAGTGCAATCGGAAGAGACAAGTCCGCAGTAGGAGCAGGGTTGGTGCAGCACGTGAATCAACCGGGCCGGATGCTGGGTGAGGACGACGATGATATGTCAAGAGTGGAGTGTCTTGTGCAGGGAGTCTATGAGGAGCCACAGTAGACGTTCCAACGTTTGGAATGGGTAAGACTTCTGTAGCGAAAGGTGAAGGAGGAGATATAGTAGACTCCCTAAAGTCCGGTATAGGTAAAACCTCAGATATATCAAGATGGTCAGAATGGTCAGAAGAGGCAAAGAAAGGTTTAGACTCAAAAAATGTGACATCGGCTGACATAAGGTACCTACGAAGATCAGGTGAATAACAACGATAGCCCTTCTGAGCACGGAATAACCAAGGAAGACACACTTGAGAGCACGAGGAGCTAACTTATCTTTCCCAGGAGCTAAGTTATGAACGAAACAAGTGCTCCCAAAAACACGAGGGGGAACAGGGTATAAGGGTGACTGGGAAATAATACCTCATACAGAATCTGATTCTAGATGGGAGATGAAGGCATCCGATTAACCAAATAACAAGATGTGAGAACTGCATCGCCCCAAAACCGCAGCGGAACATGAGATTCAATGAGAAGTGTGCGAGCAGTCTCAATAATGTGCCTATTCTATCTACAACCCCACTTTGCTGAGGGGTATAAGGACAAGAGGTCTGATTAATAATTCCATGAGAAGACATAAACTGCTGAAATTGAGAGGATAAATATTCTAAGGCATTATCATTGCGAAGAGTGCGAATAGAAACACCAAATTGATTTTTAATTTCAGCACAAAAATTCCGGAATGTAGAAAACAACTCAGAACGATCTTTCATTAAGAAAATCCAAGTACATCTTGAATGATCATTAATGAAACTAACACAATAACGAAATCCCAAGGTTGAACTGACTCTACTAGGACCCGATATATTTGAATGAACTAAAGAAAATACAGTCTCTGCACGACTCTCAATACTACGAGGAAAGGAGGCGCGGGTATGTTTCCCGAGCTGACATGACTCACACTCTAATGTGGATAAACTAGACAAACGAGGCACCATTTTCTGAAGCTTGGACAAGCTAGGATGTCCTAAACGACTGTGCAGTAGGTCTGGAGGATCTGCAACTAGACAGGCCTTGGAGGATGTTAGTGAGTTAAGGTAGTAGAGTCCGTCTGATTCAAGTCCTGTTCCAATCGTCTGTCCCGTACTGCGGTCCTGCATAATAAAAGAGTCATCAATAAAATATATACCGCAATGGAGGGCACGAGTCAAACGACTAACAGATGCAAGATTAAAAGGACAGCCAGGGACATAAAAAACGGAATCTAGAGTGACAGAGGGTAGAGGATTCGCTTGTCCAACTCCTTTTGCTTTAGTTTGAGACACATTAGCTAAAGTAACGTTGGGAAGAAACTGTGAATACGCAATATTTGACAAAAGAGATTTATTACCAGAGATATGATCAGAAGCAGCTGAGTCCACAACCCATTGTTCAAGAGGACTAGACTGGGAAACACAAGCAAAAGAATTACGACCAACAGAAGTATCAGTCTGAGCAACAGTGGCTACTTGTGGAGATGTCTGCTTACTTGCTCGATATTTAAGGAACTCATTATACTCCCTTTCAGATACAGAAAATCCCTGGGTACCTATAGCCTCGGTCTGAGCAACATAAGCATTTTTGGGTAGTCGACCATGTAAAGAATGGCACACGTCACGAGTGTGACCAAGTTTATAACAATAAGAACACTTGGGTCTAGATCTTCCAAAACGACCTCCTCCTCGTCTATACTCCATAGTATGAGATGCCCGATTTTCTACTGATTGGGATACGAGGATAGATGAATCAAGTGTCTGTGATGAGCACACTGGGTGACTTGGTGCTGCAGCAAGGCGAAGTAAGCGAGAGAATAATTCATCAACTGTGGGGACAGTCGGACTAGCCAAAATCTGATCGCGTACTGAGTCAAGATCATTAGGAAGCCTAGCAAGAATAAGAACTAGAAACATCTTTTGTCGTTGCTATTGCTGCTTTGCAACGCTAGCAGAAACTGACATCAACGTCTCAAATTCCTCCATAACTGCCTGCACTTGACCCAAGTAAGTACAACAACAACAACTACCCAGTATACTCCCACCAGGTGGGGTCTGGGGAGGGTAATATGTAGACAAGCCTTACCCCTATCCGAAAGGGCAGAGAGGCTGTTTCCAATCGACCCCCGGCTCATAGGATAAAAGGAAAAACATCAGTAAAACAAAAACAAAGACAAAAATAAACGAAAACAATAAAGCATTAGTAACTCCAGCAGAAATAACGTAAGTAGCGTAAATAATTATCTAAACATACGAAACATAAATACAATCACATGCAATAATATCATATAGTAACTACCATAACTAACAGCCATAGGGGGGACATAAGCTAAAACACAAATCATCTATGGGTAACCCTGCTGACCCACTCCCAACCCCGGATGAGGCGTACGAAAAACTCTAGGAGCCCCTATCCTACAACCCTGATTCTAGACCTCCAGACTTTCCTATCAAGGGTCATGTCCTCGGAAACCTGCATTCTAGTCATGTCCTGCCTAATCACCTCTCCCCAATACTTCTTAGGCCACCCTCTTCCTCGCCGACCGCCAACAATCTCCAGCCGCTCGCAGCTCCTCACCGGGGCATCGGGACTTTTTCTCCGCACATGCGCGAACCACCTCAGCCTCGCTTCTCGCATCTTCTCATCCACCGGGGCCACCCCCACCTTCTCTCGAATAACTTCATTCTTAATCTTATCTAGCCTGGTGTGTCCGCACATCCACCTAAGCATCCTCATCTCCGCAGCCTTCATTCTCTGAACATGCGAGTTCTTCACGGGCCAGCACTCCGCCCCATACAACATTGCAGGTCTAACCACGGCTCTATAGAATTTCCCCTTGAGTTTGTGTGAAACTTTCTTGTCACACAGGACTCCTGATGCAAGCCTCCACTTTGACCACCCCGCTCCTATACGATGAGTGACGTCCCCGTCGATCTCTCCGTCCCCCTGAATCACAGACCCAAGATATCGGGCACTGTCCCTCTTGGCGATGGCCTGAGAACCAATCATCACGTCCCTGCCTACTTCGCTCGGCTCGGTGCTAAACTTGCACTCCAGGTACTCTGTCTTAGATCTGCTTATTTTGAAACCTTTAGACTCGGGAGTCTGTCTCCATACCTCTAACCTTTCATTAACACCGACCATCGTCTCATCTATCAATACTATGTCATCAGCAAATAGCATACACCAAGGCACATCCCCTTGAATACGTCGGGTTAGAGCATCTATCACTAAGGCAAACAAGAGGGGGCTCAGCGCCGATCCTTGATGGAGCCCCATGACCACTGGAAAATAGTCTGATTCGCCACCCACCGTCCTAACCCTAGTCTTGGCTCCATTGTACATGTCCTTGAGTACTCTGATGTAGGCTTCCGGCACGCTCTTCGCCTCCAAGCACCTCCATAGCACCTCCCTTGGGACCTTGTCATACGCCTTCTCCAAGTAAGTAGACATATCTAATTCCTGCTTCTTTAAATTTTTCATCCGCGATATCACATCATAGAAACGAGATATGTCATTAGTGTATAAAGTACGAGCCTTTTCCCAAACCAAAAAACATGTTTGGAATGGACGAAACAAGGACATCAACTTGGAATCAATAGATCGCCACAAAATACTGCATAATTGAGCATCGATCTTCTCCCAATGTGCTTTGGCTTTTTCATCTCCTTCACTAGACTCCTTGATTAGATGATCTTGAACACCTTGACTTTTACACCACAACTCGACAGACGAAGCCCAAGCTAGGTAATTTGAACCTCCCATTAAAGGTTCTGAGGTAATCATAACACTGGAACTGCCAGAACTCGGATTTCTAGACCCGAAAGCATCGAGTCCCAAAGACATCGTTGAATTATCAACTGAAACAGAAAACTGGAACTGAAAACTGGAGCTGTCGGAAAAAAAACTGGAACACTGTAGCTGCCGGAAAAAGCACTGTACCTATCGGAAAAATTCAAAGTTGTCGAAATTGAAAAATAAAAATATGGATAGGCTCGGAATTCGAGGGCGATCATACTGTCCTGAAGGAAGTTTTTGAAATTATGACCGGAAAAGTCAGTATAGTCGCCGGGAAAAACTCAAAGTTGTCGGAATCGAACGAAAATAGGATGGGTAGGGTCGGAATTAGTATCCGACCAAACTGTCCTGAAGGAGTGACCGGAAAATCTGGCCGGAAAGGGGATCACGCGCCGGCGCGTGGGCTCACGCGCCGAAGGTTCTGGAGGCGTGTGGGGCTGATTTGGCCGGAGAAATTTCTGTGGTTTTGTCGCCGGACAGAGGCGAGTCTTTTGGTATTGCTGGATTTTGCACAGCATTGACCGAGACGGATTTTACTTGAAAAAAAAAGTCGCCGGAAAAGGGTTCCGATGACTGATTTTACTTCCCGGAATCGCTGGAATTTATGCACAGCAATAAATCTCTCACGATTGCTCTGATACCATGTGAGAAAGCACGGGAGAAAAATATAACTGATATTAAACATGGTACAATGAGCCCTATATATATACAGATAACCTATCCTACTCCTAATACACATTGGATTAGGGTTCTACTATTTACATATTCTAACAGATACAATGGAAGCCATGCACTCTACTCTATATTGTGGGTCCAGATAAAACTATTTTCCTAAAAACCTTCTTTTTTATTTAAATCCATTGTTGTAATTTAGGTATTTGTATAAACTGGTTCAGGTTTTTGACAAAGTAGTTGGATTATCAAAGTAGGTACCCATGCTTGCCACCATAAACTACTTGAAACAATGCACATAGAGAAGGAAAATAAAATTAGGTTACCATAAAGGTACGTTTTAGGAAATTTCTTTAAGTTACCATCTTAAATGGTTGCCTAGTAATAAATAGACATGTTAATGAAAAGACTATAAAATTGGAGGCCCTCTCAAGTATCTATGTAGATGCACTCAACACATTACCCAGCTAAAAATGCCTAGCCACTAAATCTATAAACCAAAAAGGATGCTATTCCATGAATCATTGGAGCAAACTCAAAGTCGCCATCATGTGGGGGTCTCTATACAACACAATATACCAATGTGATTTTGTAGGGATCCTATAGAGATAAACAGAAACTCCATTGAAAAGCGACAAAAGAAAAATTATTTTTTGATAAGATAAGATTTTACTAATACTCAGTATCAAGAAGAAAAGAACAGTTGAGCTACACGAAGGACAAAATAGAACTACCAAACATGTCCACTGTCAAAACCGTGCCCATCTAAAAAATGTGTAGACTGACAAAGAGCTATAAAACAACCAAAACTTAAAACCAAACTATGTTTTCCTGAGATTTTGTTCTAACCCTCTTGCTTGATAGAGAAATGATTTCTCTCAACTGGAAATTAAGAAATGCAGGTGAGTTTTTTAAGATCTTTCTGCTAGCTGAAGTGTGTCAATACAAGGTAGACCATCCAAAACCAAAAATTGCTTACTGCTCTCCACACTCTCTACTCCCATTTTCCAAATGCACCAAACAGGGGAAGAGTTTAAATCCTCCACAAACGCTATCTGCTATTGCTCAATTTAAGGACAGGAAGAAATCTGACAGCTATATGCCTTAAACGAGCATAAGCCCAATACATATTGCTCCCCACAAGAGATCCTTCTCTACATAAAGCTACCATTTAAGTATACTGATGAAAATAAAACTATTTTTTTCTTTTTAAATCTTTGATACAGTAAACCCCACCGCTAATTAATTCCCCCACACATGAGCCCAATAGTGGTCATTTCCCATGTTGCTTACTTGATGACTCGACAATCAACTTATAAGAGGTGGATTTACTAGGCTATGCATCACCTGTTGATGACAAAACAGATTATGATCGTCAAGAACTATTTAATTGTGCAGAAACACTAATCAACGACACAAAGTAGTGGATGAGTTCTGCCTCCCTTTCTCTGTAAATTGCTAAGCAACGGATCCCCTAGTGAGTCCTCTATTCAATATTTGACTAGTACAATAGCAACCTTCACAATTTCATGATTTCATAACAGTCAGTGTGTATTAAGGGGGAAAAACACGTGAAATTAAACTGAACCTCCTCCTCCTCTACTTGAATCATATAAAGAATTACTCATTCTTTCACAAGAATCAAGAATTAGAAATCAAAAGTCGAACTACCCAGCATAAAGGAGAGGCAAATTCATCAAATTGTACATAAACCTATAAACCTGTGCATAGAAATAATAATTAATGTTTGTTTAAAGTTAACTTTTTAGTCGAGAATTCAAAATTCAAGAATCAAACTACCCAGTAAAGAAAATCGGCAATATCAGAAAATTATCAAAAACCTGTGTGCAGACATGCTAAATTACTGGGGAAAAAATGCTTACTTGAAGTGCTAAGATAAGAGAAACTAGTAACCACGGACAACTCTAGCTTGTAGAAACGTGAAAGAGCAGAAGAGGCGCAGCCATAGACTTGGAGTAAGAAGCAGAGGAAGGAGGTCAGTAGTGGGAAAATGGAAGACGACACAGCGGAAGCAAACAAAGGAAAAGTTGCTGTGGAAGCATTTTTCACTTCTCCTGTTCAGCTGCCTGTCCTTTCACGACGTTAATCACGGTGATAGATTTTTCTTGTTCCTTTTGTTAACTTCTTTCTTTTCTTTTGTTTTTATTTTTGTTTTTGTTTTGTTTTTAATTTTATTTTTCTTCGTTCACTGAGTATGTATATTTTCGATAGGTAAGACTCGTCTACATATTACATATTATGCTATTGAATAGTTATTGTTGTTATTTCTTTTCTTTTTTTCTTTTTGGAAAGAGTATAAGGGCTGTTGCATATGTAGACGGTTGGGCTCACAATTGTTATACCTATTCTTCGAAGGAAATTATATTATTTTTAATATTTAAGATTTAATATTATTATATTTAATATATTTAATTATTAATTTTATACGATAAGGTATTTTAAGTATATATTAATTATATCTTATATCACTCCTAAATTTATGATATCGTATATTCCTCCAAATCCTCATCTTCACGTTTTTCTATCTCAACCTTACACCCTCACTCACATATCACCACACACCTAGAAACCAGAAAAACAATTAAAACTCTCTACTAAATTCAGGAAAACAATTGAAATCATCCACCATTAACGTACAAAATTAAGGTCTTTCTTCTACGACTAGTCAAAATTGAAGTCAAATCTTCAAAGTTTCATATACAACAATAACTTTTTATGGTTATGATTTCGGGTTTCTAAGTAATATAAGAGGAAATGAAGAGAGAGTAGCAATTCCACCCCTAACAGCCATTAAAAAGCGTTAAAGCTTTGATTCAAATTTGGATTTTCAAAAATCATTATTTGTTTGGATTTTGTGTTGTTGTAAATAATTGGGAATATGGTTTGGAGTTTATATATCAATTTTGAGTTACTTTGGTGAAGATTAGACTTGTTTTGTGGCTGAATTTCATATTGAAATTCAAAGAAGAAGAAGAAGAAGACATTATATACATTATATTGCAGAAATTATAGATAAATTATAAAAAAATTGTAGACTGTTGTTTGTTTATTTTTTAGCTTTTTATTTTTGTGCTAAAAGTTTTGATGGGAGGTGGTTATTCCACTTCGTCTGTTTTGGAGCTAACTTGTGTAGATGAGAAGAAATTTTTTAAGTTATATATTGTTATACATTTAAATTCAAGAAAGTATGGTTGTATTTTATTTAAAGAGTCGTGAATTTGTAGAATATATTGAATGTGAGGAATGAGTCAAATAAGACTCACAATGGCTTGTTTTCTATATTTAATCTACAACAAAATATATATCAATTGAAAAATTAATATAAAAAAACAGAATTTCAATGTTTCCACAAAATATCCATAAAATATCTACAAAATGGGTACATTGAATTTTAATATCCCAATTCCCATTCAATTGTAGCATAATTGGGATTTTCAACATAATTGCATTTTTCAGAAGATTTGTAGAAGTTTTAGTCATTTTTTATTTGTGAAAACAGAAAATAAAGCATCTACAATCAGAATACAAATAATCTACAAATTATCTATAAAATATCTACAAACTGGATACATTGAATTTTAATATCCCAATTCCCATTCAATTGTAGCATAATTGGGATTTTTGATATAATTGTATTTTTTCAGAAAATTTATAGAAGTTTTAGTCATTTTTTTATTTGTGCAAATAGAAAATAAAACATCTACAATCAGAATACAAATAATCTACAATTTATCTGCAAAACATTTACAAATTGGGTACTTATTTACACTCAACATGTTTCCTCTTAAATGTGTGTTTCATATTTTTGATACATATTTTTGTCCAAAACAGTACTAAATCATCCACTTACAAATAATTTTTATACAATGTTATTCAACTTTCATACCATAAGTAAATGAATAAAAGAAATATAAATAAATAATAGTCTACAATTTTTCTTCAACTTATCTACAATTTTTCTACAATTTCTTCAATATACGTCTTCTTCCTCTTCATCTTCTTCTTTTTCGAGTTTCAATCTGAAATTCAGTCAAAACCAAGTCTAATCTTCACCAAAAGCCATCAAAATTGAGATATAAATTCCAAACCATATTCCCAATTATTTTCAACAGCACCCAATCCAAACAAATAATGATTTTGAAAATTTAAATTTGAATTCAATGCTTTCAAGCTTTTTAATGGATGTCAATGGTGGAATTGCTGCTCTCTTTTTCTTTCCTTTGTATTACTGAAATTTGGACATAATTGTGTTTGATGTAGAAAAACTTGATTTGTGAATGGTAGAATAATAATCAATTCGTTTTTGAATTGTAGAAGAATAATTGCATTTGCTGTAGAGACGCTAAATATAAAACGAAACTGACGAAGAAGATTAATGTGTATGATTTGCGTTAGAAAAATCTGGAAGAATATTTACCCCAATTTTAGCACCTAAATAAGGAAGTCTACAGCTACAATGATTTCTTATTTAATGCATGGTCTATATTTTGTAGAAATAATATTAGCATGAAGGGTAATACGCAAACTATTAACATATTTGGTAATATAGTTTCATATATGGTATATATACGAAAATTTTTCCTTTTGCAAAATAATTTGTAAAAATTGCACGGGGCCCCTATTTCTTCGCCCCTATTTAACTTTACCCATTTTTTAAACTTTTTAACTTGTACTCACTTTTTAAATAACTTCAACTCCTTTCTCTTCTTTCTCCTTCTTCTTCTTCTTCTTCTTCTTCTTCTTCTTCTTCTTCTTCTTCTTCTTCTTTCTTCTGCTATTATTGAAACTTCAGTTCATGGAATGATTGCCATAAATATGGGTTATAAAATTGAAAAGTAGGGAAACCATTTATTTTTATATGAAATTTTGTGCATGGATAGATACTTTATTTTGTGTCAACTGATAAATTAGCAGCTGAAATGAACAACTCTGGAGTATAAGACCATATGCTAGAAAACGTGACAATAGAGCAATGGACAGTGTCACAAATTTAATAGTGAAAAAGGTTTATAGTAATATATCTCAAGAAATTCCAGGTTGCAGCATAAATTATACAGTTCCTGCTATTGTTTTATCAACTAAAGGATATGCAGGAAATCACTTCCATGATTTTACTGATGTGTTAATTCCATTATTCCAAACATCGCGATATTTCAATTAGGAAGTTTAGTTCCTGGTTACTAACATGAGGTTGTGGTGTATTAACAAGTATAAACCAGTGTTATAAAGATTATCAAAGTATGAACAATCCAATCAAAAGCTATGGCAAAACAAAAACTTCAGCCTATATTATTAATTAATAATCAAGGTAAAACAAAAACTTCAGCTCTTGACAGCTACAAAATAAAAACTTCTGCTCTAGAGATAAAATTCGTCAGCTACAAAAACAAAAACTTCAGCTCTAGAGTTGAGGTTCGCCATTTACAAAAATAAAAACTTCACCGCTAGAGCTGTAATTCGCCTGTTACAAAAATAAAAACTTCAGCTCTAGAGCTGAAATTCGCCAGTTACAAAATAAAAACTTTAGCTTTAGAGCTGAAGTTCGCCAGTTACAAAACAAAAACTTCAGATTCGTCTACTAGAATACTGAAGTTTTGCGTGATTGTCTTTGCTACTTCAGCCCCATATGCTGAAGTTATGCGAAAAAACGGGTATACTTGTAATTTTTATAGAACGGGTACAAGTTTAAACGTGACACAAAAAGTAGATATAGGTGCAAATGCCCCAAACAATTTACAAAGTTACCTACTTTACTTTACGATCAATTTCAAATATATCGCGTCTGAAATTAAAAAAATAGTAGTTTGAAGTGCAATATACTTAAGGCCAATTAAGTCTAAAGTGCAAAATTACACTTAAGATGTACTTGGCCAAATAGGTATGAAATGCAATAAATATTTGCATGCACTTGAGGTTAGAAAGGTCCTAAATGAAAAATTACACTTCACATGCACTTAACACTGATTAGGTCGGAAGTACAACCAATGGTTTTATGCACTTAAGGGCAAAAAACTTGAAGTGGAGAAATTATATTTTGATGCACTTTAGGCCGAATAGGTCTGAAGTTCAAACAATGGTTCCATGCACTTAAGGCCAATAAGTCTGAATTGAAAAAAATTATACTTTAGATGAACTTAGGACTAAATAGATTTGAAGTGCAAATAACATTTTCATACACTTAAAGCCAAATAGACCTGAAGTGCAAATTTCCCAGAAATAGAAATTTGTTCTTCAAATTTTATCAATCCAATATACGATTTAACACCTAAATCTACTCCAAATGAGCTCAAGTTAGAAACATAACATCCAAATATCCTAAAGAACAAACCTCAATCATCAATTTTTCGAAATAACAATAAATCTAGCGAACTCATTTGCAATTAAGAAAAGACGAATAAGAAGAAGAAACTCTAAGCAATAGTAATAGAATAAAGCGTCACAATAGCTCACTATTATAAAACATCACAAACTACCTTAAAATATATGCACAAACTCCATATAAACTCAATGTTACCCAAAGAAGAAGACGAAGAAGAAGAACAAAAAAAGAAAGAGGAGAAAAAATGCCTGAAGTTGTTTAAACATTGGGTACTAGTTTAAAAAAATTAAATGTGGGCACATGTTAAATAGAGGTGACCAAATAAGGCGCTTTCACGATCCTAATTTTCCTCTGTATGATGTAATGATAGCACTAGTCTATAAAACTAGGTAAGACTAACATACTTGCAATATTACTAAGAATTTATAAAGAACTTTCAAATAACTCAACTACTATCACATAAAGAATCTCTGTAAATCAAAATAAACACAACTTTACAAGATTCAGCAAATACAAGTCTCAAGCTCTATAAGATGATACTCATCAATGTCTATAAAATGGTAAGAATGAAAATAGATTATATAGTGGGTGACTCCTAGGCCTGTGAACACACAGGTATACCTTGAAGTCTTCAAACCGGTCTCATCTCACTGATGCCTGGATTGGTAAGGGGTACTTGGATCAACACAAAAAGGTGTGCAGAATCGTAGCATGAGTACACCATAATGGTACCCAGTAAGTGCGAAGCCTACCCTCGATGAAGTAGTGACGAGGTTAGGTCAAGGCCCTATTAGAGAAATAAGAAGCTAGAAAGGTATATAGCAGTGAAGTAATGATAGCAATAGAAATAAGACAATAAAGAAATGCATCAAGATTAGGTATACTAAACTTAGGTAAATAATGCATCACGGAAGGAAAATAAGGAATGTTGTGATGCAGAACAATGAACAAAACACAAGTGAAGTAATAGAAAAGTATCAACAAGAATCATTATCGAGGTACCGCCTCGTAGTAATCACAAAATATTTTACAATCTTTATTTATATCATCACGGGAGCCTCATATTTAGTTTTGAAAATTATTTTTTCGGAAATAGCTTTTCACGTTTTAGCCCACCTTATCACACCGCGTGGCTTCAAGTACTTCCCCTAGTAGCAACATGCGTATCAAACACACCTTATCTCACTTCATGCGTTTCAACTCTAAATCTTTATAAAGTCGCATGCGTATCAATATCCCAACGCATCACAAATTACACCTCAAGTGCCCAATATGACAACTTTCCAAGAAACCAACAACAATAGTGTTTTCACAATAATTAGCCCATGGCTCAACCACAATATGCACAAGAGTCTCAAAATAACAACCGAAAGTGAAAAACTTAACAAGAATAGAATTTCACAACTTTACAACTTTGCCTCAATGTAAATCAAGGTCTTTGTAACTCAATACCAATTTTAGCAACGAGATATTCCAAAAATAACAACTTCAAGTAAAGAACTCAACAGTTAAGTAATGAATAAGGAATAGAGGAAACAATACTTCATCTAAACATGTAAAGGCAATTAACAAGTAAGCGATAAGACAAGTAGAGCATGTGAAGATGCATTAATTATGATGATTATAACATGGTAAGGTAACTCAATTAAGGCATGAAAGGAATCTACGTAGCTGAAATTGATAAATTTTCACATTTAGCCTGTGTACACACTCATTACGTTACGTGCATGACTTTCACATATTACAATTAAGACAAACCAACACTAATCCTACGGGTAATATTCCCACACAAAATTAGGCAAGACACTTACCTCAGAACACACAAACTCAATTCACTAGTAAGCCTTACCCTCGATTATCTGCCACGCCCAAAACCCGGGGAGGCGTGGCTGGTAGCCATTACCACACTGGCCCGAGCAAACCACCCTATAACTTATGATTGTTCGACCAAAACTAGAATATACATTGATCGAGTTAGATGGACTTGTTCCGTTTGTGACTATCATGGGCCCACATGGCCACAACTCATAATGTATAACTGTAAGTTGAAAACACCATATCACTGAATCATTTTTCTTAAAACATAAATATATATGTGCCGTCAGGGAATCTGACATACTGTAAAAAATGAACATTTGTCTATAAAGCCTCTAAGATTATTTGACATCAAATGGGACCAGGTACTGGCCTACCTATAAGTATGTAGCAAAATTATGTCATGATGACTCATAGGAATGCACTCTGAATGAGGTGGAGTCTTACTGATCCTTCGGTAAATGCCAATCTCGTCTACTATGAGGGCTCGTCAAACTGATTGTCTATACCTACAGGCATAAATGTAATATCCCCAACAAAGGGATGTTAGCACGAATGTACTGAGTATGTAAGACAGAACTAAAACATAACAATAAGTCAATATTAATTACATACATATAAGAATCAACACGAATCTCTGAAATGCCACCGTATGTGTATACTTATTATACTTACATATATAATGATTCTCTTTGAGACTATTTCTGTTATCAATATTGTATAATGTATGACTGCCCAACTGAGCATTGCTAACTGCTAGACCGGCCGTCGCACGATGGCAAATATATGACTGCCCAACCGGTAGTAACTGCTCGACCAGTCTTTGCCCGATGGTAAATGCATGTCTGTCCAATCGGTGGTAGCTCAGTTGTAAATGCATGACTGTCCGTCCAGAGCTTGATGGTAAATGTATAAGTGCCCGATTGACCTTATATTAGTGGTAAATGTATGGTTGTCCGACCGATTGTAGCATAGTGGTAAATGCATGAAGATGCATGTATCACTATATTATAAACATTAGCATCTTTATCATATACCTCAATAGAGACTTAGGAACCTGCTTAGATATGCTTGAATATCATTTTACATAAATGAATAACATAGATAACCTTAACTGTTAAGAGTAGATTCACTTATGGATTAGCATTTCGTTTACGTATCGTTGCTTGGATCATGCCAAAAGATAGAAGGATAGGTTTAACATATCTGAACTGATTCTCTTGACAATCCCTGTAACACATATCTTTTGTAAAGAACATATAACAACGGATCGAAGTAGGAGAAAATCCGTGTGATATTCTTGAGAAAGATTGCATTGTACTCCTTAGAATGGCAAAATTTCATTGCTATTTTGCTAATAAGTCTTGTATGAATTCTTGTTGAAGATCATTACTAAGAGGGTAGGTAAGCATCTCTATTTTGTGTAGTTGATCATAATCTTGCATGATATTCTTCCTAAAATGAATAAATGAATTAGAAATGTTCTTTATTAACGTGGTGTGTCCCCCACTTGATAAGAATAAGTTTTTTGGCCAATTCTCCTAATTATGCCACCTTGTTTCATGATTTAAGATTCACCAAATAGTGCTTGATTTACTTCCACGCTAAGGCTTATCCAAAGCCTTAATTAATCCCCACCATTTCCTTAATTAACTAGTTAATCTCCCATCAACTAATAATTAATTAATTACCCATATAATTAAGAATAATCTCAAATTACTTAAAATACTATTCACTTTTAATATACTTTATACATCTTATTATCATGGTCATGTAGTACCTTGTATGGCACAAGTCCAGAAATACCGAGTATTATAGCTTAGACCGTATTTTATCCCAAAATGTCAAACTTCGATAAAATTCTTTTCCTTCGATTCTCTTATTCTCTCACCTTTACGAATTTACTTATGACTTGTTATAAATATCATAAGCACTTATTTCCTCAAAAATAGTCATGTCATTGAACTTATGTTAATTATCTTTTAACAAATCCAACGTAGAAAAGTACAGGATATAACATTATCCAACTATGAATGGCTCGAATCTAGCCAAAATAATTTCATACCATAGATACAAACTATAGGAAAGTATTTCGAACAATAAAGTTACGATCGTTAAAGAGAAACAAAAAGTCAACTCAAAAAGTGAAGCCTGGTCCCGCATCTTAGAACCCGACCAAAATTACAAAATCCTAACGCCCATTCGACAACGAATCCAACCATACAAGAATTACTCAAATCCGACCTTAAATCGCCTTTCAAAAAGCCAAATTTAATCTAGGAAGTTTTCACAATTTTTTCCAAAATTTCAAACTCAAAACACTAAATAAATGAAGAAAATATCAATAAATTCGTGTAATATAACCAAAATCGAGTTAGAATTTGTTACCTCGATGAATCTTTTTAAAATCTCTCACAAAAATGCCATAAACAGATCTCTCTAAGTTCAAAAATGAATAATGAAATCAAACCCTCGAACTTAGCCCTTTTATGTCATGTCACTCAGTCGCATCTGTGATGTCGCACCTGAGGAAAAATCATCCCAGGTGCGATTCCAACTTAAGTCACGAATTTTTGCTTCTGCGATCCCAGGCCTCCCTAACCATATCCGTTTATGTGATGCCTTCCATTTATCGGTAAGTCTGCTTCTATGGAACATGGGACGTACCTACTGTCCCAGTTGGTCGTGAAAATATACACTTCTGCGGGTCGAGGACCACTCTTGCGACGCCACAAGTGCGACCCAAAATGCGCATTCAATTACACCAATCACAACAAACCTTCATCAATGCTTAAGGTCCAAAATTGTTCGGGATTCAATCCAAGTCACGCCTGGAGCCCCTAGGACCCGTCCAAATATACCAACAAGTTATAAAATACATAATAGACCTACTTAAGGCCAAAAATCGCATCAAACAACATCGATTCTATGAATCGTAACCTAATTCAAGACTATTGAAACTATGAACTTTTGAATTCCAAAACTAATCTCGATTTCATACCAAAAAAACTCCAATTGACTTCAAGTTTTGTACACAAGTCATAAATGACAAGATGGACTTATTCCAACTTCTATAATCAGATCCATGCCCCGATATCAATAAACTTAACCCCGAGCCAAACTTTCAAACCTTACAAATCTTCAACTTTCTTACTTTCGCCAATTCAAGCCGAAATGATCTATGGACCTCCAAATCAACATTCAGGCACAATCCTAAATCTAAAATTACCGTAGGAACCTGTTGAAACTGTCAAAGCTCTATTCTAGAATCGTCTACACAAAAGTAAAGCTACAGTTAAATCTTTTAACTTAACACTCCAACTTAGGGACGAAGTGTCCCATTTATCTTCAAAACGCACCCACAACCAAAACCAAACTCCCCAAAAAGTAACATAACCATAATACAATAAAGAGGAGGAAATAAATATAGGATCGGGCTAAATACTCAAAACAAATGTTCGGGTCATAACATCATCCCCATCTTAAAACAAATGTTCATCCTCGAATGAGTATAGAGACGTACGGGAAGTGGTGAAAAGATTACACCTCCTCTTTCCTACTACAACCCCAGCGAAGGGCGCAGATAAGTGGAGTTTTTCCAATTAAAGGACAATCATAACGGGATTCATTTAAAAGATTCAGAGTCGCCACATGGGAGATTTATGATGTCCCAATTCATCAGTTTAGAATCCCGAATCGAGGAAAAGAATGACTTTGTTTAACAATCCGCGAACCAGGAATCCGAGTAAGGAATTCTGTTAACTCGGGAGAAGGTATTAGGCATTCCCGAGTTCTGTGGTTCTAGCACGGTCGCTCAACTGTCATATTCGGCTTAAATTATCTAATTTTAAATAATTATGAACCTATGTGCAAATTTTAATTTTTAGCCGCTTTTATTATTATTTTTAAAGAAAATTGCAGCGTCGTTAAAGCATTCCTCGAACCACGTCATATAAATGCATCAGAAATTTTTAACACATTTCAACTTCGTTGAGATTTAGATTTGGGTCACATAAATGTGCACATGAATTTAAGAATGTAATATTATTAAACACGCGCCTAAAGCAACTACACGTTCGCACTTTGCGAGGGCCATGGAATTTGCTAAATGGCGCGCCTCGGAATCTAAGGATCAATTCAGGAATAAATAAAGCGAGGGCTATACAATTGTTATTCTTGCTTGGCATGGCTCATCTTAATTCTAAAAAGGGGTATTCAACTAGGCCTTGGAGGGCCATAAGTTATTTATATTATATTGTGACTCACCTCCAGCTATATATACTATATTCACCAACCGCAAATCATCTATACTAGTAAACTTTAAATCAACCAAACTGAACATGATTATAACTTGCGTCGATCATAAAAACCATGAAATCAGTCAACTTGAATCCAAATGCAACAATTAGTTCATCAGCCCCGTCGTATCCATTTAACAGAAGGTTCTCTAATTTTCAAAGGATTATTTACAAGATTGTACTGCTTGGAACACGTAGGACGAACTAATTTTTCAAGCGAGCAAATCAAGCCAAATTTGGCTACTACGAAAACTTAGCATAACCAGATATTGTACGATTTCAAATAAAACATCATAGCAAATTTTAGCAAACCTTTGTATCTCATTCTACTCATCTCAATAACACTTCAATTGTGAAAAGATATTTCGAGTTTAATCAAATAAAAGGGAGAAAAATGGAAAAGGAGCATGTTCAGCCAAAGCTTTTATTAACAACTGAATGTAGCATACTCAATTTATACAGTACCAGAATTTAACGGCAAATGGCCAAAGGGTCACCCCAGTTTCCTAGTAACCTTATGCCAAAACACATTAATAGTACCCATTTATCTAGACCAGGACTCGATCCATTAAGACAACAAATAAATTTCTAAAGCAATGCTATTAAATAAGCAAAGTACGGAAATGCCAAGCATTGATAGGGAACAAATATACAAAGACCTGTTCAATCAACCCTTCTAAGGCAAGTGATGCTGGCCAAATGAGTAAAAAGGCACAATCTAGTGTTTTCATGACTTTCCCAATTACTTTCCATTTACATCCACAGGTATGCGACTAACATCAATATATATAGGCATCGCTAATGAGCTACAATAAATTATGGGATTTGAAAGTAATGATTCTAGTACTGGCTGTGCACAACAAAATCACCTCAAATTAAATGTTACATGTATCACTACAGGAAATAAAAGATAACAAAAAGAAGACTGGAGGACCCTTGCTCAGATTACTCAGTTATCTTATGAACACCATATTACATGAATTCAAGGTAGCATACCTGAATAAAAAAATAAAGAAAAAGAGAGGAACAACAGCAGTGACAACATTAAATCAACTCAGCTTCAGCAATGAGGATAGGGAAATAAACCCAGGAACATTAATGGAATAATAACCCTTAATTCCACTGAACCAAAACTTTCAAACCCCTTTTAACCATAAGTTGTTCAGGACCTATTATAGAATTCGTACCCTTGGAATTTCACAAAAGGTTTTGTTTTCAATGAAAAAGTAGTTTTTATTGTTTTTCTTGGTCGTTCCTGATTTTTGGTTCTTCCCCCCTTCTAACGATAGAGAAAAGTGTCTTTTTGTAGGCAAATGATAGGGCAACACTTAGGAATTAGACTATTTCATTTTAGCCCTTCGTGCATTTCGTTTTTAGCCTAAGAATTCTTCATGTACTAACTTGTTGATCAAGTTTTTCCCCAAACTACTGAAACCCCATTTTGAATCCCAACTAGAAGGTTCCAAATCAATTCCACTAAGATTCCTCGCCCCATATTTCCTATACTACCCCTGAAATGTCCTGTTTTTACCTCTTTTACCAGCTGGACCAAATTGGGTCAAGGATCAATTTTGACCCAGCAGAATCAGGATAAACCCCAAAAAAAAACCAAACAAAAAATCTATTTAGCCTAACTAGGAACCACATGACAATCAAAACTATGGCCTAGATGTTCTACTGATTAAAGTGATGCAACTAACAATTAAAACAAAGGGGATTTTACAAATTATCTTTACTAATTAATAAAAGATTCACAATTAATCATGCATGCACTACTAAACAAATGAAATAATTTCGAGAAAAGAGGAAGAAGCAGAAAATAGAGAACCAAATGAAAATAGATACTAAGCTGAAGAAAAACAGAAGAACTACCTAAGGTCGAATTTGGGGAATGGAAAAAAATCCTGGATCTTCAACCCTTCGGATTTCTTGACTCAAATACGATATTAATCGTGTGTTCTTATAAAGAACACACGAATAAAGTCGTTTTGGACTATAATCTTCCGCAGAACTTGATTTGAAGTAGTTTTAAATTTTAGGGTTCACTTCAATCTAATATTTGAGAGGTTTAGGTAATATTTGAGGGAATTTGGTTTTGGATTCAGGAAGAGGGGGTCGTGATGATTGTATGTTGTTATTTTGGTGGAGTTTGGCGGTGGCGCCGTTGTGGGGGTGTCCTCAGATTTGAAAATTTGACATAATTCTGTGGCATTCGAGGGATGAGAGTCACAGATTGGGAATGAGGAGGGTGAGAGGATTTCGTAATGTATATTTGGAGTCGTTTGGTGGATGGCCGCCGCCGTGAGGCGATTTCCAGCGGCGTTTTTAGGGTGGTGAATGGCAGCCTGACAATTGGTCTCTAAAGAGACGAGGGGAAGAGGGTAAGGGGGTCTCGGGGGGGTAGGGTAATGTTAGGACATTTATATATTAGTTCCATATTAGTTCATGATCGCAGGATCAAAGATCCTCGACGGCCAGGATTGATCCACACGAAACGACGTCATTTCTGGTATGGGTTAGGGCTGGACCGGGTGATTTTGTGGGTTGGGCTAGATATTTAGGCAAATTGGGCTGGTTTGGGTGGGTTTGGGGTCTGAGACTTGGTGGTTTTAATTATTTTGGCCCAAATTTGATTCCGCCCCTTTGTTTCTTTATTTTCAGATTTCTTTTCATTTTTTCTTTCATTTTCCCTTTTCAAAAATTGCTAAATCAAAAATCTTAAATTAATTCTAAAATTAAACTAACCTACCAAATCTAATTAATTGACCCTAATAATTATCTCGACCTAATCAAAAACCAAATTAAAAATAAAAACTACTAATATTCCAAAAGTCAAAACTAAAACAAAAATAAACTTTTTTTTTGTGATTTTGTGTTTTGTAAATTGCTTATTAATTCCAAAAATAAGTAAAATTAAACCCTAAATGAAATGCATATTTTTTGTATTTTTATACGAATTAAAAAGGCACTTACAAATGCATAAAGATAACTGGAAAATGCCACAAAATTAAAAATAAAAAAGAGAATTTATTTTGTTTGAATTTATGGGAGTAATTCATATAGGGCAAAAATTACGTGCTCACAGCTGCCCCTCTTTGCTCGAAAACATGAAGAGTTTTTGTGCAAAGATAAGTGAGCAAATACGAGCGATTTTTGCCCATTTGAATACTTCGTGTGAAGCGTTTTTGAAAAGTTTGACCGCACCATGCTTCAGACGCTACTTACATATCCTCAGCTAAAGAGGAATCAGGTGAGTGTAGTTTAGGAGTATTTGGTAGCTGGGACTACCGAAGCTGTGATCTTACTGCTGCTGCTGCTACTGCTAGACCCCCCTTATTACACCTTGTCAAAAATGAAGAAGCTAAACTAAGCTATGAACAATGGATTACATAAGAACCTATCTACGTCTTCAATCTGGCTCTTTGATCTTTGTTGCCTTGTTGACTTGTGTTTCTTCCTGTGAACTTCTTGTTTGCCTTGCTGACTTCTTATTTTCTCTTCTTCTATGTTTGATGCCGAATTGCTGGACTTGAAATGTATTCCCTTGTTCTGCAGGTGGGCGCCTGATTACCAAAACTTGCATCTTGAAAATTATTCCCTCGTTCTGCAGGTGGGCGCCTGATTACCAAAACTTAAATCTTGAAAAGTATTCCCTTGTTCTACAAGTGGGCGCCTGATTACCAAAACTTGCATCTTTAAAAGTATTCCCTCGTTCTATAGGTGGGCGCCTGATTACAAAAACTTGAATCTTGAAAAGTATTCCCTTGTTCTACAAGTGGACGCCTGACTACCAAAACTTGCATCTTGAAAAATATTCCCTTGTTCTACAGGTGGGCGCCTGATTACCAAAACTTGAATCTTGAAAAGTATTCCATTGTTCTACAGGTGGGCACCTGATTACCAAAACTTGAATCTTGAAAAGTATTTTCTTGTTCTACAGGTGGGCGCCTGATTGCCAAGACTTGAATCTTGAAAAGTATTTCCTTGTTCTACAGGTGGGCGCGTGATTACCAAAACTTGCATCTTGAAAACGTTCCCTGAGACATGTTTCTTGTGTACCTGCCATGTGCTTGCCTTCCCCTGTGGATGGCCTCCCTTAGGATCTTCCGGAATTTTTCTGCCCATGTGTCAATCAAAGAAAGCTTGTCAATTTTAAAAGCGGTGGTTAGCTTGCGGCATTCTTGTCGTATTCCGTTGTGTTCACGTTTCCATGTTGATGGTGCGTGGCCTTTGTTGGTTGGCTGACCCCCGAATCTTTATGGCTTTACTTTTCTCCCCCGTTGTTGTGTTACACTCCTAGCCCTTTCTCCAGGATTCTTACATCTTTCCTGATATTAGCAAGCCAATGTACTATGCTCGATTGACCCCCTGACCCTTGTGGCTTTACTTTGCTCCCCCGTTGTTGTGTTACACACCTAGCCCTTTCGCCAACATTCTAACGTCTTTCCTGATATTACCAATTCAATGTACTATGCATGACTCACCCCCTGACCCTTGTGGCTTTACTATGCTCCCCCATCTTTGTGTTGCACCTCTGACCCTCTTGCTAGAATTCTTTACGCCCTTCTCTGATGGTGTTGAGTCAATGTATTATGCTTGGTTAATCCTTGCGACCTTTCCCATCTTTGTGCTTCGCTTTTGATCCTCTCGCCAGAGGCCTTGCACCCTTTTTGAGATTACTCGGTCAGTGTGTTATGCTCGGCTGACCCTTGACCCTCATGGTTTTATTCTGCTCCCCATCTTTGTGTTGTGCTCCTTCACTTTGCCAAACTCTTGCCTCTTCAATCAATTTAATCATTCAAGCTCTTGGGAATCCCTCCCCTGCTGTTTCAAACTTTGCTGCCTTTATTACGTTATTGGGTGTCATGCGCTTTGCCCCTTTGGGAGCTGATAGAAAGCTTTGAAATTTCTCTCCTGTTTTCTTAAAGAAAAATACTTTAGAGACTCGAAAGAAAAATGAAATGCAATGACTTATAACTATTTTTAGGGTAAAGAATTCCACATTCAATGACTGTTGAGGGGAAAGAAAAGAAACTTATCTGAGGGAGGGCAACTGGTTTTCCATTATCATGACATGCACTTCGGCTAATCGACCCGGTCTATCCCGATGACCGGCCTTCAGTCGCCATTCTTTTGTTGTTGTGACCATTTTAACCCAATTCCTCTGACCGAACCCTAACTTTTCTTGACTTACGATGTTCTAAACAGATATCTACCAACGGCCCTGCTCCAATTGTTCATTCCCCTCCTTTCCTTTGCCTTGGGGTGCCCGTGAGGGTTTTCCCCAACAAGACTCTCTCATTTTATTTCTCTCAACTCTCGTCGCCCTACGGTTCCCCTGAGGGTTTTCACCTATAAGACTCTCTCATTTTATTTCTCTCAACTCTTGTTGCCTTACGGTGCCTCTGAGGGTTTTCACCAATAACACTCTCTCATTTTTATTATTTTCTGTTGGAACTAGAGTGTCGTCCCGAGGTATGGCCCACCTCTCCTTGCTTGCCCTGGAATTTCTTACAGATTGATCAGAAGGTCTTTCTTTGGACTGTAATGTTGGCTTTTGGATAAGTTTAGAAATTAAAGGGTGCAAAATGCTCAAAAATCGTTTTTATGGGTTCAAAATTTATAACTTTCAGAATCCAAACAAACGCAATTTATGCCCCAGTTTCTTGCTTGGGGCCTTTAGATTTTATTTGAATATGACCGAGCCGTGAGGCTGCCTGCATATCCTTAAAAGGAATCAGGTCAAACGTAGTTCGTGCTGATTCCTTACTTTTACTGTTGTATGTCTGTTTTCCTTTTCCTTTTCTCTTTCTGATGTTTGTTTCTTCCTTTTTCTTCTCTGTTTTTCCTTTTTTTCTCTTTTCTTTTCTTTTTTATTTTTCTTTCTTTCTCTTTTCTTTTCTTTCTTTATTTTGCTTTATTTTCTCTTTTCATTTTTGTCCTTTCACTGCCTCTTATAATTGCGTTTCTGACTTTTCGTTACTGATTCCGAAAGAGGGATATGAGAAGTAAATAATTGAAGCTCAAGAGGGTTAACAAATGGTAAATTTTTAGATAGTTGAGTAAAATGCCTTCATCATTTCAATCTCTAAAACATTCCAAGTACAAACAAACATGCCTAGTATAGACAATGATTCAAACAAAAGAAAGTCATACATAATATCTTTTGACTGCATCTGAATTGATAGCTATTTCTACACATTTTCCTTCCACATATGTTGGATACAATGCCACATTGGACAACACTCTTGACACGACAAACGGTCCTTGCCGGTTTGGAGCGAACTTGCCCTTTGATTCGGCCTGGTGAGGGTGGTTGTGTTTCAACACCAATTGACCCACTTCAAACTTTCTTGGACGCACTTTCTTATTATACGCTCTGGCTATCCTCTGTTAATAGAACTAGTCGTGACATACTGCTGCCAATCTTTTCTCAACAATCAAACTCAATTGCTCCAAACGAGTTCTAACTGTTCTTCATCATCGATTCCTACTTCATCCACGATCCAAAGGGAGGGTATTTCAACTTTAGCCGGCATTAATGCTTTTGTGCCATATACCGACAAATATGGGGTTGCGCCTACCGAAGTGAGGACGGTAGTGCGATAGCCTAACAGTGCAAATGGTAACTTCTCATGCCACTTCCTAGACCCTCCACCATTTTTCGAAGTATCTTCTTTATCTTCTTATTGGCTGCCTCGACCGCTCCATTCGCCTTGGGGCGGTAAAGAGTGGAAATGCGATGTTTAATCTTAAACTGCTGACATACCTCTTTCATCAAGTGACTGTTGAGATTTGGCCCATTAACATTGATGAGAATCTTGGAGATTCTAAACCGAAAAGTAATATTTGCTTCAAAGTCGACTACTTCTTTCTTGGTCACTGCTTTGAAGGTCTTGGCTTCAACCCATTTGGTGAAATAGTCAATGGCAAACAGGATGAACCTGTGTCCGTTAGAAGCTGCTGGCTCGTTGGCCCTGATGAAGTCTATGCCCTAAACAATGGAAGGCCATGGTGTAGACATCGTATGCAACTCAGACATCAGGGAGTGAATCAAGTCTCCATGCACCTGACATTGATGGCATTTGCGCATGAAACTGATACAATCCCTCTCCATAGTGAGGCAATAATATCCTGCCTTGAGAACCTTCCTCGCCAAAACATATCCGCTCATGTGCGGCTCGCAGACACCAGCATGCACCTCACTCATGATGGTTGTAGCCTGACTAGCATCTACGCATCTTAACAAACTGAGATCCGACGTTCTTTTGTATAATATCCCTCCGCTGAAGAAGAACCTATTTGATAAGCGATGGATTGTTCTCTTCTGCACACTTGTGGCTTGCACCGGGTACATACCCATCCTGATATATTCTTTGATGTCATAGAACTAAGGCTCACCGTAAAGCTCTTCTTCCACCTTGTTGCAATAAGCATGTTGATCATGGACCTGGATATGTATCAGGTCAACATAAGCCTTATCCGGATGATGTAACATTGAGGCCGAAGTAGCCAAGGCATCAAGAACCTCATTGTGAATTCTGGGGATGTGTCTGAACTCTATTTACCGAAATCATTGACAAAGATCATGCAAGCATTGCCGATATGGTATGAGCTTTAAATCTCTTGTTTCCCATTCCCCTTGAATTTGGTGTATCAGAAGGTCCGAGTCTCCCAAGACCAAGACTTCCTGGACACCCATGTCTGCTGCTAACCTCAAACCCAAAATACATGCCTCATATTCTACCATGTTGTTGGTGCAATAGAAGCGGAGTTGAGCTGTGACTGGGTAATGATGCCTTTCTTCAGAAATGAGCACTGCTCCTATCCCGAAACCTTTCATGTTGGCAGCTCCATCGAAAAATAATTTCCATACCGATATCTTGCCCCATTCCATTCCATCAATATGTATTACTTCCTCGTCCAGGAAGTATGTCTTCAAGGTTTCATATTGTTCGTCTGTCAGATTCTCAGATAAATGATCAGCCAATGCATGTGCTTTCATTGCAGTCCTAGTAGCATAGACAATGTCAAACTCAATGAGCAAGATTTGCCATTTTGCGAGCCTTCCTGTGGGCATAGGTTACTGGAAAATGTACTTCAATGGGTCTAGACGTGAGATAAGATAAGTGGTATATGCTGACAAGTAATGTTTTAACTTCTGGGCTACCCACATCAAGGCACAGCATGTCCTCTCAAGATGAGTATACTTAACCCCATAGGCCATAACTTTCTTGCTGAGGTAGTATATGGCATGTTCTTTCCTCCTGGTGACGTTGTGCTTACCCAACACACATCCAAATGAGTTTTCCAAGACTATCAAATATAATATCAAGGACCTTCCTGGTTCTGGCGGAACCAACACCGGTGGGTTCGACAAATATTCCTTTATCCTATCAAAAGCCTCTTGGCACTCTCCCGTGCATTTCACCGCATCATCCTTTTTCAATAGCTTAATGATAAGCTCGTAAATGGTTGTGAGCTGACCAATGAATCGACTGATGTAATTCATCTTCCTAATAGACTCATCACCTCTTTTTTGCTCCTCGGCAGGGGTAGCTCCTATATAGCTTTGATCTTTGATGGATTTAGTTCAATGCCTCGCCGGCTGACAATGAACCTTAGCAACTTCCTTGAGGGGACCCCAAATGCACATTTTCCCGGGTTGAGTTTGGGATCATACATGTGGAGCCTCTGGAATAATTTCCTCAAATCTTTGACATGATCAGATTGCTTTCTGGACTTCACAATCACATCATCCACATAGACCTCAATTTCCTTATGTATCATGTCATGGAAGATGGTTGTCATTGCCCTCATATATGTTGGCCTGGCGTTATTCGAACCAAAAGGCATGACCGTATAGCAATATGTCCCCCATGGCGTGATGAATTCTGTTTTCTCCGCATCCTCTTCATCCATTAGTATTTGGTGGTAACTTGTGTAAGAATCCACGAATGACCCGATCTCATGCTTTGCACAATTGTCAATCAATATGAATGTTCGGCATGGGGAAGTTGTCCTTTGGACTTGCTTTGTTGAGGTCACGATAATTGACATACACCCTGGTTTTACCATCCTTCTTTGGAACGGGCACAACGTTACCTAACCAGGTGGGATATCGTGTGACTCGGATAACTTTTGCCTCAAGTTGCTTGGTCGCTTCTTCTTTGATTTTCATGCTCATTTCAGCTTTAAAATTTCTCAACTTTTGTTTGACAGAAGGACAGGTTGGGGCGGTGGGCAATTTATGAACCACCAAGTCAGTGCTCAATCCGGGCATATCATTGTAGGACCATGCGAAGACATCTCCGTATTCAATCAGTACTTCAATTATTTCTTTCCTAAGTTGTGACTCCAGATGGACACTTATTTTTGTTTCTCTAACATTATCCGATCTCCTTAAATTGACTTCCTCTTTATCGCTCTGGTTTGGTTTGAGTTTCTCCTCAAATTGGCTCAACTCTTTACTAATTTCATCCCATGATCCTTCCTCGCCGTACTGTGGCTCATCCTCATGTTCTATTTCCGGAATTATTATTTTTGAACTAGTCTGATTTATATGACTAGGCCGAAGAGTCCTTATGCATGTCAGATCATTGGAACCAGCATAAAATAACTGTACTAAAGAGATAAGAAAAAAAAAGTAAAGAAAAATGGAAACTATCAGCACTACTGGAAAAAAATTGCATTTCATTAGAATAAAAAAATATAACAGAGTTTACACATCCAAACGGATGGAAATAACAACTGAATTAACAACACTGAAGTTAACCCAAACTAGACTGAAAGAAAAATCAAAGCCGACTACCACGACTCCCTCCGGGTGGGAAGATGAGTGGCTTCCCAATTGTTGACTTTTACGAATGCTCCCACAAACTGCACATCTGCCCTGCTCGGTCCTTCTCCTACCTCAACCATGTTTACCTCATTGTACAGCCTTTCTAATCCCTTATCCAAGTCCCCATCCACATCAATCAGTGGACCGGGAATCTTTGGCACTGGGCACTTGCTAGTACTGGACTTGACAAACGATCTGGACAACTTTGAGATAGACTTTAGGAGGGCCCAGGCCCTATGATTTAACTTCCTAGCTCGCCTTATGTCTGCACCTGTAAGTTTGAACCCTAGACCAAAAGTTCCAGATTTTTGGGGAGCGACACTGGTTGCACGATGCCTTGTAGAGACGCACCCAATCCCTTGCCGGACATGAAACCATTATTCAATATTTCTGAAGCCACCATGACTGATGTGGCTGCTATATTTGGAGTTGTGACAACTTCACCTTCTGGTATCTTCTCAAATGACACCGTGTCAAATACCTGGTAGACCCATGGACCTTTGGTGTCTTCAGATCCAATAAAAGGTACAATAGCATCATCTAAGACACACTGATTATCTTCACACCATAATCTCTTGCTTGTCCCATTCAAATTTGACCATCTGGTGCAAAGTAGATGGCACGGCCTTGGCTGCGTGAATCCAAGGCCTGCCCAACAACAGGTTATAAGAAACTACCATGTCCAGCACTTTATATTCCATGGTGAACTCAACGGGCCCTATTGTCATTTCCAGCACTATATCCCCTACCGAGTCTTTGCCTTCGCCATCGAACCCCCAAACACAAATGCTATTCTTGTGGACCCTTTCATTTTCTACCTTCAGCTTGATTAATGTAGAGAGCGGACAAATATTTGCATTGGACATATTTTCAACTTGAACTCGGGTGACCACAACATTTTCACACTTCACCGTCAAATAAAGGGCCTAATTGTGCTCAGTGCCCTCCTTGGCCAGCTCACATCAGAGAAATGACCCGAATTACCTTGAATATCTTGTTTGCAATTTTCTGCAAATGATTCACTGTTATTTTGTCAGGGACGTGGGCTTCGTTCAAAATCTTCATCAATGCCCGGCGGTGTTCATCTGAATGGATTAATAAGGACAGTATGGAGATCTGAGCTGGCATTTTCCTCAACTTCTCTATGATGGAGTAGTCCTGCATCTTCATTTTCTTCCGAATTTCTTCTACCTCTTCTTATTATACCATTTTCTTCACCGATTCTAGGTTATCCTTGGGGATTTTGATTTTCCTCAACTCCTAGGGGGCGAAGCATCTCCCTGACCGAGTCAAACCCTGGGCTTCAGAAACCTCCTCCCTAACTTCCTTCCCCTTTGTACATTACTATTGCTTGTTCATATCTCCAAGGGATGGCTTTTCTGTTGATGACTGGCTGCTGGATTACAGGTTTTATAATGACAGGATCTACACGATTACCTTCCACAACTATGAAGGGTTCCCTAGATACCCCGTGCACTGCCACCTTTGCTTTTTCCTACTTCGGTGCAACCATGCACGGTGACCTCCCTTGAACCACAACAGGTTTGCTGTCTCTTCCCTTCACCTCGGTCACTGACTTCTCACTACTCATATTCTCAGTTGGCTTGACTTCACTGGGTTTGATTGTCATTACTGTTTGTGAGGGATTTTAGGCTCTCCCCCTTTCTCTACGATCCCAACCATGTTGGTATCATGATGGGACAACAATGGGTTTTGGTTAATGTTGGATGCCTCTGGAGCCTACACTTCAGTCCGGTGGAAGTCAATAAGTTCCTGGATAGCATTCTTCAAATGCCAACACTTTTTGGTATCATGCTCTGGTGTAACGGAACAGTATTCGCAGCTAACAGAATAATCTAGATTCTTCGGAGGAGGATTTAGCAATTTTGCTTCGATTGGTCTCAACATATCCAATTGTCTTATCCGGTTGAATAATCTAGTGTTGGATTCTCCCAATGGAATGAAAGTCTTCTTCTTCTGCACCCTTTCATTTCTCAATACCGGATTGGCTCGGAAGACGGGTTTCGGGGGTTGTTGGTAGGCTCTTGGAGCTGGGTAATGATTTTGTAGAGTTGAGTAGGTATTTTGTGGGGCTTGCACACGCCATTGTGCATGGGCGGGAGGTTGGGTATACGCTTGTGCGTGATGGACTAAGAAGCGAGGTTCTAACGGTGGATAGTAATGTTGTGGTGGGCCGTATGCAGTGTGTGGGTATGTTTGGTGGTGAGGACGGGGTTGGGTGTAATGGGATGGAGCCTGAGGCCTGAACCAAGTTCCCGCCTCAACTGTTGCTACTTCCGCCTTCTTGAGCTTTCAAAATGTTCCCCTAGCTCCACCCTGGATGGCATGAGTGGTCACCTTTATTGCAGAATAGCTCATGATCTTGTTGGATTTGGGGCCTTCCTCGACCATACTCCCCATTTTAACTACCTCGTTGAAAGATTTGCCTACTCCCGACACCAGATGACCGAAATAGGTAGGCTCCAGAGCTTGCAGGAAATAATCCACTATCTCACTCTCCTTCATTGGGGGATCAACCCTGGCTACTTGTTCTCTCCACCGGAAACCGTATTCTCTGAAGCTCTCGTTGTGTTTATTCTCCAGTTTTGTTAAAGATAGACGGTCCGAGACAATTTCGAGATAATATTGAAAGTGGCAGGCGAACGTATGTGCCAGGTCATCCTAATTATACCGCTGATTGTGATCCTTCAAAGTGTACCACTCCAATGCCGACCCACTTAAACTTTGGCTAAAGTATGCCATTAGCAATTCATCTTTTCCCCCTGCTCCTTTCATTTTGCAACAAAACCCCCTTAGATGCGCGACTGGATCGCCATGTCCATCATATAAGTCAAATTTAGGCATCTTCAAACCTGGAGGCAACTGCACGTCTAGAAACAAACAAAGGTCCTTGAACTCCACGCTCACCTGGCCACCTAACCCTCGCATCTCCCTGAACGATTGTTCTAATTTTCTAACCTTTCCGAGCACCTCTTCTTGCTTAGAATTTTTGATTGTCTTTTCACTCTTGCCTGGATTTCGAAATGGGGAGCATAAGATTAAGGTTTATGGGCTTTGTAAGCGGGTTCCGGTGGGTAGTATTGGTTGTCGTAGGCTTGAAGCAAAGGCTTACTTAATGACCTATGGAGTGTGGGAAGAGGAGGTGTCATATAAATTAGAGAAATTTGTTGGGGGGGGGGGTGAGGAGCAGCTTTGGGTAGTGGAGCTAGGGGTGGTTGATAGGTCGTACCCTGGTCCTGCGAGTAGACAGGAAAACTTGAGGGTGGATCAGTGGTGGACTGGTCATGAGCTTGGGCAAGTGGTGGAATAAAGGTTGGGTTAGCAGGATAGGTTGGTGGTAGGTGTCCTCTCGCCTATGCCTGGTACATCTCAATCATTTGGTGTTTCTGTTTTTACATTTCCTCCTTCATGGCATTAACTTCCAATTCCTTTACCTATTTTTAGGGGTCAATAATGCTGACATCGGTTCCCTGATTGGCCATGACTTGCTTGCTCTTAGACCACGTGTTGTAGGGGTGGGTTTCCTGGAATGCCGCAAGTACTAACCACCTGTCCAGGCTGGAATCAAAACATGTAAACTTGTTAATGGTTAGGTTTCGACATGTAAGCAGCCATATATTTGGGGATGAGTGCACCTGAACAATTATTGGTTACTACATGCATCAGTTGCTTGCGTCATCCCGGCTTTCCCTTTTCTTTATTTGCAATTCCTCTTCTCAGTTTTATCCTCTTACTCTCTCTCTCTCTCTCTCTCTCTCTCTCTCTCTCTTGTTTTTCCACCTCTCTTGTTTTTCCATTATTTATTTCTTGCTTTCCCCACTTTTCCTTTGATTTTCTCTCCTACTCTTCCCTATTTGTTTCTTTTCTCTTTTTTATTTTAATTTGATTACAGTCGAATCCTATGTAGATTGATTATGTATCATGACCCCGTATAAATCAGACCGAGCGTAGATCTGGAAAATAAAAAGTGAAGAAACAATAAAATATTTTTGGAATTCTCAATTTTCAAAATAACAAACTTAGGTTACAAAGACTCAAAAAACTAACAGATTTAAAGCAGACTCTGATGAAAGACGAACTACAGACTCGAAGAACAACAAACCTTGCGTAAAATAAAATACAGACTTCAAGACAAACTGCCAGACTTAAAGGAAAATACAATCTCAAGAAATCACAAATACATTTGGGATTCAATTGCTCATGGGGCCCGCGAGGCATCGTTCGGCCTTTCCGCGGGTCGACTAGCTAAATCCTCTTGGAGGTGATGGAGATCTTCCATTACGCAACGAACAAAAAGCACTGTAGTGGCAAAGAACATAGATCTAGGCATATCCTCGCAGTTGCTACACTTCATTGCGATGTAATGGGCGATCATTCTGATTCTCTCTCGTATGGCACCTTTCTCTTGCAATTACTGCCCAATCTGCTCAGTTCTGCCTCCCAATGTTTGTTCGGCTACACGATTTTGTTCTTGAAGTTGTTGCAACTCCAATTCCAATTGCGCCAATGTTGTGTAACAATGTTCCCTTTCAATTTTGAACTCTTTTGCCCGTTTGATCATTTTGTTTTCTGCGACGATGACCCTTTTCTTTAATCCTGCGACCTAACCATCAAACTCTTCTTTTAACTGCTTAACCATACGTGCTCGTTCTACTGCATTTTTAGCCAATTGTTTTTGAGCCATGGCTAATTCCCTTTTTGCTTTGTTCAAATCAAAACTGTAGTCATTCACCTTTTGTCTCAGGCTATCTATAAGTTTTGTGTCCTTGGCACTTCGGACGGGGTTTTCCGCTTCTTCTTACGTTTATTGAATTTGGGCCCGAAGGGCCTTATTTTGTTTGACCAATTTCTTCTTTTCGCCTTCAACTGCGGCGGCCTGCAAATCTTTCTCAAATTGGAAATTCATGACCTGCTTCTCCAGTTTGCGTGTTGTAGCCCTGTACTCGCGTTCTTTAGCCAACCAATCCCACTGCTCTTGCGATGCTTCAACAAATTCCTAGAGATGAGGCCTCTTGGCTGGCCACTCGAACTCAATTTCTCTCCTGTACCAAGCAAGGTACCCTGGTGACACTTCGCCTCTGGACCGATCTCGTACACAAGTGTCTGCTGTTAGGTATTGGCATTCATTCCAAATTTTTCGGACTGTTACTTCGTGGAACTGACAATCAGGTCCAATCTCGACTACCCGGGTACTAAGATCTTCGTCTTTTGGCACTATCTGGCATCTCCCGAGCTGTCTCAAGACCCGATGTGGGGCATAAGGCTGGATGTTCCTAAGACCCATCAGAAGGAAGTGAGGCTTCATTGCCGGCATGTATATGATCTCGTCCACAGACAACCATCCCAGCCTCCACTCTATTTGACCAGCAGTGAGGGACCGAAAGTAATATATCCATCCTGTTACTCCTTCACGCAAACTGAGCCCTTCAATCCTTGTGTAAAATTCCTCTATACAAGTTTTCTCCGCTGACCAATAGCTCATAAACTGGGTACTTTGGCATAGATGTTCGGTCATCAACATTTGCAACAATAGATTGCACTCCTCAAAAAAATCTTTCCTGGTCCTGCAAGCTGTGAGAGCACGAAAGATCTCATCTACTATCATAGGCGCGAGTGTGCTGTTGGCTTGGGTGTACAGAGTGCTGACAACCCCTGCTATTTTTATGCCAATGTTCCCATCCTTCCTCGGAAACACCAAGAGCCCCAGGAAAGCCACCATATAAACGAAGCGTCTATGTTTTTCCCATTTGACGCGATTTCCTTTACTGCAAATTTGTTCTCTTGTTTGTTAAACCCCCCTATATGACCATATCTGCTATACAGGAATGAAAAGGTACAAAATCCTGTTGCCAAGTCCGGGTCGTGTACTACTCTGCTTATTTTCAAGGAGTCTAAGAATTTATACACAGCTATTATTACTTTTGCAAAAAGGGAAGTTGGGCCCGACGGGGGTTGCCTACGTATCTCAAACCCTACAAGAATCAAACTGACTATTTTTATTTCCTTTCATTTCATGAAAACAAAACTATTTAAAACAAGGTTTTTTCCTTTTTCTCGGGTGAATAAAACAGACTCCCATTTTTCTTCCTTTTTACTTTTTTTTCCATATTTGTTAGTTTTTTTCAGAGCTTCGGCAGTATTTGGACATTGGTTTTTCTAAAACAGGTGATTAACTCTCCTTACCCCCTAAAACCCAGTGAACATGAAAATCCAGAACAAATAAATGCACAACTAAGATGCATCAGGATGGTCCATCATTCCGGGTACACTTGTCCTAGACGGACCCAACCCCTATGTTGAGTCCCCTAAGTTAAATGCATGATGCATATAAGCATTCCTACTAGGGATCTGGCATGAGGTTAAGTTATTGTATGTTTAAAACCTGGGTATTTGTTCTAGACTGTGTACTCGAGCGGACAACTCGAGTCGAGGAGGGGGCTATGTACCGGGGACCCGCAAGATCATCCGGGTTAGTAACTTGTCCGAGCCTCTTTCTTATTTAGAGGTATGACACTAACAGAATAGGGAGTCTCGACCAGCAAGCACATCCCCGAAGATAAGAAGAGAATTGTTTTGTAACATTTTATATGTATAGTCCATATAATATTAAAGCGGTAAAACAACTATTAACACATTGAGTACCATTATGCAATAAAATCAGACAATAAGGCCGGATACAACAATTATCTTAAAGCTCGAATTCTTGAACCCTAAAACAGAATTCTGGATTCGATCCCCAGCAGAGTTGCCAGAGCTATCGCACCTCCTCTTTCCTACTACAACCCGAGCGAAGGGCGTAGATAAAGAGAGTTTTCCAAATTAAAGGACAATAGAAATAGGATTCATTTAAAAGATTCAGAGTCTCCACTTTGGAGATTTATGGTGTCCCAAGTCACCGGTATAGAATCCCGAATCGAGGAAAAGAATGACTCTATTTAACAGCCCGCGAACCAGAAATCCGAGTAAGGAATTTTGTTAACCCGGGAGAAGGTATTAGGCATTCTCGAGTTCCGTGGTTCTAGCACGGTTGCTCAACTGTCATGTTTGGCTTAAATTATCTGATTTTAAATAATTATGAACCTATGTGCAAATATTAATTTTTAGCCACTTTGATTATTATTTTTAAAGAAAATTGCAGCGTCGTTAAAACATGCCTTGAATCATGTCACCTAAATGCACCAGTAATTTTTAACACATTTCAACTTCGTTGAGATTTGAATTTGGGTGACATAAATGTGCACCTGAATTTAAGAAAGTAATATTATTAAACACGCACCTAAAGCAAATACACGTTCGCACTTTGCGAGGGCCATGGAATTTGCTAAATGGCGTGCCTCAGAATCTAAGGATCAAATCAGGATTAAATAAAGCTAGGGCCATACAATTGTTATTGTTTCTTGGGATGACACACCTCAATTCTAAAAAGGGGTTTTCAACTAGGCCTCGGAGGGCCATAAGCTATTTATATTATATTGTGACACACCTCCAGCTATATATACTATAATCACCAACTGCAAATCATCTATACTAATAAGTAAGTAAACTTTAAATCAACCAAACTGAACATGATTATAACTTACGCCGATCATAAGAACCATGAAATCAGTTAACTTGAATCCAAATGCAACAGTTAGTTCATCAGCCCCGTCGTATCTATTTAGCAGAAGGTTTTCTCATTTTCAAAGGATTATTTACAATATTGTATTGCATTGGAACACTTAGGAAAAACTAGTTTTTTAAGCGAGCAAATCAAGACAAATTTGGTTACTGCGAAAACTTAGCATAACCAGATATCATACGATTTCAAACAAAACATCGTAGCAAATTTTAGCAAACCTTTGTCTCTCATTCTACTCATCTTAATCACACTTCAATCGTGAAAAGATATTTCGAGTGTAATCAAATAAAAGGGAGAAAAATGGAAAAGGAGCCTGTTCAGCCAATGCTTTTCTTAACAACTGAATCTAGCATACTCAATTTATATAGTACCAGAATTCAACTGCAAATGGCCAAAGGGTGACCCCAGTTACCTAGTAACCTTATGCCTAAACACATTAATAGTAGCCATTTATCTAGAACAGGACTCGATCCATTAGGACAACAAACAAATTTCTAAAGCAATGCTATTAAATCAGCAAAGTATGAAAATGCCAGGCATTGATAGGGAACTATATATACAAAGACCTAATCTATCAACCCTTCTAAGGAAAGTGATGCTGGCCAAATGAGTAAAAATGCACAAACAAATCTAGTGTTTCCATGACTGTCCCAATTACTTTCTAGTTACATCCACATGCATGCGACTAATAGCAATATGTAAATGCATCACTAATGAGCTACAATAAACTACGGGATTTGAAAGTCATGATTCTAGAATTGGTTGTGCACAGCAAAATCACCTAAAATTAAATACTACTTGTATCACTACAAGAAATAAAAGATAATAAAAAGAAGACTGGAGGACACTTGCTCAGATTACTAAGTTATCACATGAACTCCATATTACATGAATTCAAGGTAGTATACCTAGATAAAAAACAAAGGAAAAGTGAGAAAAAACAGCAGTGACATCATCAAATCAACTCAAGTTCAGCGATGAGGAGAGGGAAATAAACCCGGGAACCTTAATGGAATAATAACACTTAATTCAACTGAACCAAAACTTTCAAACCCTATTTAACCTTCAGTTGTTCAGGACCTATTATAGAATTCGTACCCCAGGAATTTCCCAAAGGTTTCTTTTTTCAAGAAACATTAGTCTTTTTATTTTTCTTAGTCGTTCCTGATTTTTGGTTCTTCCCCCCTTTCAAAGATAGAGAAAAGTGTCTTTTTGTAGGCAAAGGATAGGGAAACACTTAGGAATTAGACTATTTCATTTTAGCCGTTGGTGCATTTCGTTTTTAGCCTAAGAATTCCTCATGTACTGACTCGTTGCTTAATTTTCACCACCAAACTACTGAGACCCCATTTTGAACCCGAACTAGAAGGTTCCAAATCAATTACACTAAGATTCCTTGCCCCGTACTTCCTATACTACCCCTGAAATGTCATGTTTTTACCTCTTTTACCAGCTGAACCAAATTGGGTCAATGATCAATTTTGACCCAGCAGAATCAGGATAAACCCCCCCCCCCAAAAAAAACCAAACTAAAAATCTATTTAGCCCAACTAGGAACCACAGGACAATCAAAACTATGGCGTAGATGTTCTACTGATTAAAGTGATGTAACTAACAATTGAAACAAATGGGATTTTACAAGTTATCTTTAGTAATTAATAAACAATTCACAATTAATCATGCATGCACTACTAAACAAATGAAATAATTTTGAATAAAGAGAAAGAAGCAGAAAATAGAGAACCAAATGAAATAGATACTAAGCTGAAGAAAAGCAGAAGAAATACCTAAGGACGAATTTGTGGAACGGACAAAGAGTCTGGATCTTCAACCCTTCGTATTTCTTAGCCCAAATACGATATTAATCGTGTGTTCTTATAAAGAACACACGAATAAAGTCATTTTGGACTAAAATCTTCAGCAGAACTCGATTTGATGTAGTTTTGAACGTTAGGGTTCACTTCAATCTAATATTTGAGAAGTTTAGGTAATATTTGAGGGAAATTGATTTGTGATTCGGGAAGAGGGGGTCGTGATGATTCTATGTTATTATTTTAGTGGAGTTTGGCAGTGGCGCCACCGTGGGCGGCAATGGCGGCGTCCTCAGATTTGAAAATTCGATAAGATTTGGTGGGATTCGAGGGGTGCAAGTCACAGATTGGGAATGAGGAGGGTGAGGGGATTTCGTGGTGTTAATTTGGAGTCGTTTTGTGGCCGGCCGCCGCCGTGAGGCGATGGTGGTTTTAGGGTGGTGATAGGCGGCATGGGGATTAGTGTTTGAAAAGACGAGTGGATGAGGGTAAGGGGGTTCCAGGGGGTGGGGGTAGTGATAGGACATTTATATATTAATTCCATATTAGTTCATGCCCGCAGGATCAAATATCCTCAACGGCAAGGATTGATCCACACGAAACGACGTCATTTCTGGTGTGGGTTGGGGCTGGACCGGGTGATTTTGTGGGTTGGGCCTAGTATTTAGGAAAATTGGGCTGATTTGGGTGGGTTTGGGGTCTGGGCCTGGGTGATTTTAATTATTTTTGCCCAAATTTGGTTCCTCCCCTTTGTTTCTTTATCTTCATATTTGTTTTCTTTTTTTCTTTCATTTTCCCTTTTCAAAAATTTCTAAAACTAAAATATTAATTTAATTCTAAAATTTAACTAACCTACCAAATCTAATTAATTGACCCTAATAATTATCTCAACCTAATCAAACATCAAATTAAAATGAAAAACTACCAAAATTCCAAAAGTCAAATTAAAACAAAAGTAAACTATTTTTTGTGATTTTGTATTTTTGTAAATTTCTAATTGCTAATTAATTATAAAAATAAGTAAAATTAAACCCTAAATATTTTCATTTTTTGTATTTTATACGAATTAAAAATGCACACAAAAATGCAAATAGATAGCAGGAAAATGCCATAACATTAAAAATAATAAAGAGAAATTATTTTGTTTGAATTTATGGGAGTAATTCATATAGGGAAAAATCACGTGCTCACAAGAATAATGGTTACATATATCATACTCGGTCTCAGGAAGTCGCCTCCTAAACTGGTTGACCCCTCCATTGAACCTTCACTGAAGCAGTTTTCTTTGACCTTAACTTTTCGTCTTATCTATCTAAAATGGCCACCGGCTCCTCAAAATAAGATAAACCCTTGTCCAACTGGACCAAGCTAAAATCCAACACATGATATGAATCATTGTGGTATTTCTGGAGCATATAAACATGAAATATTGGATGAACTGCAGCTAGACTAGGTGGCAGTACAAGCTTGTAGGCCACCTCTCCAATCCTCTCAAGAATCTAGAAAGATCCGATACACCTAGGGCTCAGCTTTCCCTTCTTCCCGAACCTCAAAACAAGCTTCATGGGCAAAACCCAAAGCAAGACTTGCTCCCTAATCATGAATACGACATCATGAAACTTCCGATCCGTATAAATTTTCTATCTATATTGGGTTGTACGAAGTTGATCTTTTATCAATTTAACCTTTTCCGAAGCATCATGAACCAAGTTAGTACCTAATAGCCTAGACTTACTTAGCATAAACCAACCCATCGGAGACTGGAACCACCTCTCATACACTGTATCATATGGAGCTATCTGAATTCTCAACTGTTAGCTGTTGTTGTAGGAAACTCCACAAGCAGCAAAAACTGATCAGAATCACCCCCAAAGTCCATCACATATACATGAAGAAAATCCTCCAATATTTGAATAGTGCACTCAGACTATTTGTTCGTCTGAGGGTGGAATGTTGTACTCAACTCAACCCGTGTGACCAATTATCGTTGCACACCCTTCCAGAATCCCGATGTATGCTACGTATCCCAGTCAGAGGTGATGGATATTGGCACACCATGAAGTCATGTAATATTGGGAGAATAGACCTAAGCCAGGTGCTTAGAAGAATAAGTAGTCAGAACTCGAATGAAATAAGCCGACTTAGTCAATATATCCACAATCACCCTTACTGCATCAAACTTCTTCTAAGTCTGTGGGAGTTCAAGAACAAAATCCATGATAACTTGCTCCCATTCTACTCAGGAATCTCTAGCCTCCAAAGGAATATACCTGGTCGTTGATGCTCATACTTTACCTGCTGACAAGAAAATATGAGCCACTGATTCAGGTACAAGATACTATCATTACCACTTGGACTTTAGGCACCGAGTTACATACTACACTATGTCTTTCTTCATTATCCTCTACCAATAATGCTTCCTTAAGTCCTGATACATCTTGGCGGCACCTGGATGAGTGGAGTACCACGAACTATATGTCTCTTGAAGAATCAACTCATGTAAACCATCTACATTGGCTACACATAGCCGGCCCTACATCAATAACATATTGTCATCTCTAAAAGTAACCTTTGTAGCATCATCATGCTGAACTGTGTCCTTTTTTCGATCAAATCCACTGTGCATTGTTCCTAGAGGTTATTTTTATAAATAAAATAGCAACTAGTACAACAAAGGAGGGGGACATGAACCGTACCTCCAAATCTATGGTGGATAAACAATTGATTATCCAAAAACAACAATCAATTGAATCATGTACAATGAGTGAAGTTAGACGTATAATAAAGTGCCAATTGCCTATCCATAGTTGGCAGACAATTAAGTATACAAAAAGAGTGTGAAATGAACCTAGGTCAGCTATACAAACAATTAATTCTAAGGCAATTATGTAAGCAGTTTGAGAATACATCTTCCAGAAACAAATTAACCTACATGTAGAAGGTAAGTGCATTCTCCCTTTGAAATATGACAAAAACCAGATGTGTTTGGTACAAGCTGTCTTCAATTTACATTTGACAATGGGATCAAAGACAGCCAATTTGAAGACAGTGATGACTAGAATCCTTGTATTTGACTCTGAATAGTGCAGAAAAGATTGAACTTATATTTAATGTCTTTATCCATGAAATAGTGGAGAAGAGATGGAATACTAGAAGCTAATAATTGGTGAAAAAATCAGACACATCATTCTCAAATTTAAGATTGATGCAGTGTATAGACTTTTGATGTTAAACTTTTGTAACAGTAGTGGTATGATAGCCAAGGTTTGGGCCCCTAGTTGTGTTCTTATGAGGCCTTAGCATTTGTGAAACGTCAAAGTGGACTTGTTGTACTGAAGCATGTGTGTGACATTGGAAGTACTATCAAGACAGACCTTGGAAAACTGATGTATTTCAAATAGATTGAGCATATGGGAAGCTAATACCACACCTTGGAAATGCACAAATGATATGGACCTTTCAATTGTACTGACAAAAGTTATCAAATGAATTAGTAATAAAGGGGCACCATTGTCTTGCTTCCAATAAATGGTTGTGACATTGTTGGCATTTGAGCAACATTATTGTAAGTTATGACCATTTTTGTTGTTATTTTTGTGTGTATGAATATGGAGTGTTACTCTCAGGTTCTTGCGGCATCTGAAGGCTTGTCTGGTGGATTTATAGTTGGTGGGATGAGATAGTTGCTTCTGTAGATAGATGCTACAAATCCATATTGCATGAGGTTTATGGGATACTATGACCCTTTGACTAGCACTCAGTAGGATGAGCCTTGAGATTGCTAATATTACACACCGAGTATAATTTAAATTATTGAGTATATCATAGTGAATTGTGCCTGCAAAAAAGGAGGCAAAGTTATTGAAAAAAATAATTTTTGTAGTGGTGGTTATATCTTGCATTTTTCTTAGGAATCTGTAATGGGTGTTTAAAACTAAGGGAAGAGGGATTATGAAAGAAGGAAATGGTCTCTATTGTATTTGTAGTTATACTTAGAAGACCGAGAGGGATAAGGGTGAAATGAAAGAGGTGTGTTATTGTTGGATTAATGTATTGGTGGCTATAAGGTGTGATAGGTTAACATATATGGGTTTTGTGTGACTAGTGGGTGTGAGAGTATTAGAGTACAACAGTTCTTAAAAAATTGGATTATTATAAGTGTGCTTAGATAACTTGAACAAAAGAACAAATATATTAGCGAAAAGCTGGATTGAGTATCCATTTCCAAAAGTGCTGGATTTTGGTCTTTCATGTATTTGGATATATGGATACTGTAGAGATACTGTTATAAGAATTCTATTTTATCCATTACCATGAAAGTAGAAGCAAAGTGAGGTGGTGTTATAATTCTGTATTTTCTTGTGCCTAAAAACAAGGGTATTCTGGAAGTTTACTTGAATTTGACCCCTGATATGAGTAGGCAATGTGTTGACATTGGAGAAGTGAGTTAATGCAGGAAATTCATAGCTAAGCTTGAAAAAAGAGTCTACAGGATATTTGGCTTCTCTATATACATCTGAGTGCTGGACTTCCTTAAATTGAAGCCAAAGGTGTCTTAGCTTTTACAGATTCATTTTTAAGGCCTAAGGAGGATCAGAGTTGGTTGTCAGCCAATTGTTAATCTGAGTTGAGTCTGTTTCAAGGTGAATTTGTTGTACTCATTTGCAATACACCACTGGATACCAATGAAAGTAGTTTATATTTCTTCAAGGTTGTTAGTACCTTCACCCAAAGGACAAGAAATTGCTTAAATAAACCCCCAAGTGATTTCTAATGATATCCCAACAACCAATCTTTCCTGAATTAGTCAGTGCACTACTATCAGAGTTGACTTCAACAATATTGGCATCTGGTTTAATCCAAACAACATATTGAGTGGTAGTGTAATGCTTGATATCCTAAATGATAGAGTAAATATCCATCCATCTTTGAGGCCATCTGATAGTAGGGCAAGTTGCATGAAATAGCAAGTGAATGATAGAGTTAATGGAAAAAAGACTCTAGTTATAGAAGGCTTCTTTCCTCCATAGTTTGCAGAGCATATATTCTTCCACAAATTCCAACAAATGATGATAGGAGCTGTATCCGGGATTAACTTTTGAACCTCATTGTTTCTTTTCTGTAACCACCAGTTCATAAAAAGCAGTCTTAGTGGCATATTTTCACTTTTGATTCAAGTTGGCCCTCCATGTTTCTTCCAGACAAATGTTGCAAAGTAGTCGCTATTGAGAATATGCTATTTTAGCTGCAAGTCTAATACAACAAACACGTCTGGTAAAAGTGGGGTTACCAAATGATAGTACCTTGACATCTATTGGCAACTTATTTATAAGGGCCCTCCATAAGCAAAACGATCACTTGAATGGGATACTTTTGTGCCGAGTCATTTTCTTGGTGAAGTTGGGTTGCTTCTTAATCCTTATCGCTTCCCATAAAGAAGCACATGTGAATTATCCGATCACTATGGTGTCCAAATGGGTTGATCTTGTGAATGTGGCATATAGTGGATGGGAATTTTCATGATGAGTTGAATCATATAAGCTAGAACGTTTCTATTCAACCTTTGAAGGTTCCACTGTCCATTTTCCTAGAGAGGGCAACTATAGTTGTACATGTTCTACCCTTATTCACTTATATAATCAACAAGTGCAATTGTACCTAACCAGTTATCCCACCAAAAACTATAATTTCCAAAGTACAGCCTCCATTGAATTATTTCTTTGCTTCTTTATTGTTGGTAATCATCTTCTTCCAAGCTTGTGATTGTCCTGTGTCACATTTCCTAGAAATTGGATGTGATCTTTAACAATATTTATCTCTGCCGGTCCAAAGAGAATACTTAGTTCTAGATGTCCACCATTATTTGAATCTCATTGATTGACAGATATCTTCTATTGTTCTAAAACCAATTCCTTCTTCAATCATAGAATAGATTATGCGAAGATGACTAGTGGTACTTGTTCCTATCTTTTCTCATGCCCTAGAAAAATTAGCAGCCAATTTTTCAATCTGCTTCAAGACAGTTTTGGGATAGGAGAGTGTTAAAAGAAGATGAAAGGGCATAGACTATAGTACATGTTTTATCAATGTGGCTTTTCCTCCATGTGAGAGGACTCTGCTTTGCCGTCCTTTGATCCTACCTTCAACTATGGTTACAATGGAATTAAAAGACACAATTCTCATTCTTCCAGTGTAGAGAGGATAACCTAGATAGGTAATTGGATACTCTTTCTTGCTGAAACATGTTACCTGCTAAATTCTTCTAACAGTAGAATTGAAAGCAGATGGAGAGGTCATGAAGTGATCTTTTGTTTATTGATCTGTTGACCATATTTCCTCATATTTACTGAGGATGTGCATGATTTTCTTTAGATAACTCCTAGTTCCACATGTGAAGATGATGATATCATCAGCAAATCCTAAATGATTAATCTGTGGATCTCTCTTCTCCGTATAGAAACCATCGAAAAACTTATCATGGGACAGGTTGTTGAGCACTCTTGACAGTAATTTAGGTCCAATGATAAACAAAGAGGGGGCCACTGAGTCACCTTATCTCAATCCCCTGGTAGAGTGAAAGAATCCATTAAATTCATCCTTCTCAACATTATGAATGTAAATTCCCAGGAAACTCTATCATAAGCTTTCACCATTTCAAACATGATGGCCACATTAGAGCCAATATTAGGGTTTTTAATTTCTTGAACAATTTCCTATGCCAACATTATGTTTTAGGTATGCTTCTTCCTTTCACAAAGCCTGACTGAAAGAAGAAATTATCGTGGGAATGATAGGACCCCGTCTAGAATCATAACATTGGATATAATCTTTTTCAAGAAGTAGTTGAGGCTAATTGGTCAGTATTCTGCAAAGGAGTTATAAATTTTCATTTTGGTAGAAAGACTAAGCAAGCGCTAGTCATGAACTTTGGCATAGTAGTACATCCGAAGAAGTCCAGAACTATATTCAGCAAGTCATCTTTCATAATATGCTAGCATGATTGGAAGAACTTTCCATTCATTCTATCAGGTCATGCAGCACTTGATGGAGTCATTGAGAAGATCACTTCTTTGAGTTCTTCCAAAGCGCTGCAGCGGTCCATTTTCCACTGTCAGCGGTACCTCCACAGGGGAATTTTTGTCTGAAAATTTAAGGGCATTTTTTTCTGAAAAATTTAACTATGTATAAATAGTTCTTTTTCAGATTTTTAGGTCATTTATTGTTTTGATAGCAGGTGAATCGCCTTGTGACGACCCGATCGGTCGTCTCATGATTTACCGATTTGTTTCCCCCCTTTCTACTTCTTTATTCTTTATTATTCGTGTTTTATGTGATCAAGTTGATTAGTTTACGCTCGGACTGGTTTTGTTGAGAAATGAGACACTTGGTCTCATTTAAGAAGGTTTAAGTTGGAAAATTTAACTAGATGTTTACTTATGTGTTAGAGGGGTGGGATGTGACTTGCGATTGTTCGCTTAGCTTCGGGAGGTGATTTATGACTTAGGAGTGTGATCAAAATTTATTTTGGAGGTCCGATGTAGAATTACGCTTGAATTGGCGAAGTTGGTATTTTGGTAATTTTTGGTTGATAGGTGAAATTTTGATCCGGGGGTCGGAATGAAATTCTGAGAGTTGCAGTAGCTTCTTCATGTCATTTGGGATGTGTGCAAAATTTCAAGTCATTCATATGTGGTTTGGTTAGGTTTTTTATCGAAAGCGTATTTTTGAAGTTTTTGGAAACATAGGCTTGAATCAATGTGTTTTGGGTAATTTGATGTTGTTTGAGGTGTTTTGTTGATTGGAACAAGTTTGAATAAGGTTTTGGGATGTGTCGATGCCTTTGGTTGAGGTCGCAGAGGCCTCGGGTGAGTTTCAGATGGTCAATCGGACCATTTCATGCCTTAGAAGATTGCAGAAAATTTGTTCAACTGTTGCAGAGAAACCCTTCATTGTGATCGCGTAGTGGTTGATGCGATCGCGTAGATCTTTTTTTTTGGGGGGGGGGGGGGGTCAGTCCTTTTGTTTTTTGCATTCATGGTGAAGGGGATACGATCGCCTAACTAGAGAAGTTTGGCCCTCACGAATGCGAGCATGTGATTTCGATCTCATAGAGCTAAGCGGGCCAGGGGTCTTGGATGGTTTTTTTCATTGCGAACGTGGAGGGGTGTCCACAATCGTGTTGAGTTAGGTAACTGGGCATTGCATTCGCATGAGATTTATTGTGATTGCATATAGTGAATTTTGGGAGTTGGATTTTTGTGTTTCGTGATCGCGTAGAAGGAAATAATGCCTGGACAGAATGGTTTAAGTCATTTCATCTGCGAGTTGGAGATTCTCTTACTCCATTGTTGGCAATTTATAGAGCTTTTTAAGGGAATTGAAGAGGTATTCAAGGGCAATAGATTGGCGGTAAGGTTTATGAACTTAAACTTGCCTTTATTGAGAAATCTACCTAGAAATCCATGGAACTTAAGCCAAAAATGGAAGAAACTAGGGCTTGGGATTTTGAAATTGATTTGAGAATTTTAAGCACCATTTGTGGTCGGATTTGAGAACTTTTGGTATGTATGAACTCGTGGGGAGATAAGGAACTGGTTGATGTAAAAATTTCTGAGTTTCGAGGAGTGGGACGGGTGCTCGGGTTTTTCTAATTTTAAGATTACTGATATTTTTCGATTGTTTTTGCTTTGATTTTGTTCCCTTGGCATATTGTGACATATTCATTCTAATTTTGGATATATTCGACGCGCGTGGAGGCAGATTTGAGAGGAAAAGGCGTCATGAGCTAGAGTTGTAGCCGGTTCGAGGTGAGTAGTGATTGTAAATGATATCATGAAGGTTTAAAACCCCGAATTGCACAACGCAGTGCTATATTGAGGTGAGACACGCACTTGATAATGAGTGTGGGGTCGTTTACTACTGGAGATTGTAACTTGGTCCATCCCGATTGATGGTTTTTACCGCGTATTTGACTGAAACTTATTTGTTATCATCCTGATTTGGGTTGAGCCATATTTGGGCTTGCTGCTAACTTTTTGGACCCTTCGGGGATTTGTATCACTATTTTTTCACCGATTTGACATATTACTTGAACTCAGTCCTATTATTTATCACTGTTTTCATAACTCAGCCACTTTTACCCCACTTTGAGACTTAAATGATATTTTTAAATGATGTTTTGGACTGAGCACTACTCTTTTACTTATGCCCGAGGGGCTCGTGATAATTTTCTTGACTGAGTGCAGCTGAGGGCCATATGTGAGGATATGGTGAGTGATATGAGGCCAAGGGACTGAGATACATTTATATGCCACAAGGTGGCTCGAGTGATGCGAGGCTGAGTGCCGAGTGATGTGAGGCCGAGTGTCGAGAGTTGATGCCACGAGGTGGCTTGATATAGCTCATGGCTGCAAGGGACCCCTCCGGAGTCTACACACCCACAGTGAGCGCAGATACCCACCATTGTTCTAAAAATGAGCCTGAAGGGCTGATACAGTACGAAGAGCAAGCTCGAAAGGCTAGTACTATTCCGAGTGATTGGTACTTTGCCCGATGGGTGATTCTTACTTGTTATTTACCTACTAAATTACATGTTCTACTTTGTTTAAAGGGGATTCCATCTGTATTCTTCACTGATTTACCGATTTAAGCGATTTTACTGCTTGATATAGAATCGCTTGTGCCTTTAAGTGTTTTGTTGCTTTCATCCATTATTTATAATTATTACTCACTAGGTCGTAGTACTCACATTACTCCCTGCACTATGTGTGCAGATTCAGGCATAGTAGATTCCGCTCCTGAGTGTTAATCCTCTTTGTCCAGGCAGCGTTTCGGAGACTAAGAGGTAGCTGTTGGCATCTGCAGCCCCGTGCCTCCCATATCTTATTATTTTATGCCTTTAGACCATTATATTACATTTCGTATTTATTAGACTTGTATAAAAATTCATTAGTTGCTCATGACTTGTGACACCCCGATCTGGGCTGCGTTGAGATGGTTATCTTCTTTTGTTATCGCTATTTCCGCAAACTCTTGTCTATTATATCATGTTTTAGAACTGTGGTATTTCACTGCGTATTACTAGTGTTCAATTTTGGTATGGCTGGCGTTGTCTTCACAAAAGGCACCATCACGACCGGGTTCGGCAATTGGGTCGTGACAAATTGGTATCACATCCTAGGTTACATAGGTCTCACGAGTCATGAGCAGGTTTAGTAGAATCATGAGGATTGGTACGGAGACGTCTACATTTATCCTCGAGAGGCTGTAGAACCTTTTAGGAGAAACTTCATATTCTTGAAATTCTGTTCTTGCGAACTTGTTTATCTAAGAAATAAATTTTTGTTATTCTATTCTCTCATAGATGGTGAGGACGCGAGCTACCGGATGAGGTGGACGCCCACAAGTGCCACGAACTAAGGCCACCAAAGGTCGTGGACGTGGTCCTGGTCGTGGCAGAGATAGAGCAGCTAGGGCAACACCTGTTGATCCACCAGCTGCCCTAGCTCCGGATTAGGCTCCAGCAACACCAGTTCAGGCACCGGTTATGCCCATCATGATTTCGGGTCAATAGGAGACCTTGGCGCTGATCTTGACAGTTTGCTAGCCTGGCTCAGGCAGTCTCAACCACCACAACATCAGCTACTTCACAGGCTAAGGGAGGCAAGCATACCCCCGCTGCTCACACACCTGAGCATGTAGTGCAGGGACTACAGACACCGGAGGCACCTCCATCCCCACCGGTTGCACCAGTTCAGGAGTTTATTGGACCAGTTATGCCGGTTGATGAGTAGTGTCGCCTTAAGAGGTTTGGTAGACTCCATCCTCTGTGATTCAGTGGTGTTAAGGGCGAGGATGCCCAGGGTTTTCTAGCTAAATGTCAGCAGATGCTTCACACATCAGATATTCTTAAGACTAGTGGTGTGGCATTCAACACCTTTCAGTTTACTAGGGCTGCCTTCACTTGGTTGGAGGCGTATGAGAGGCGTAGGCTGGTTGGTGCAGCGCCCCTTACTTGGCAGCAGTTCTCCACTCTCTTCTTAGAGAAGTATGTATCGCAGTCCCACAGAGAGGAGTTGCGTGGATAGTTTGATTTGCTGCGACTAGGGGATATGACTATGTCACAGTATGAGTCACGGTTTTCTGAGTTGGCTCATCATGCCGTTTGGATGGTTCTGATCAGGAGGTTTGTTGATGGCCTTAACTACCATCTCCGCATCCATATGACCAGAGAGAGTGTTGGGTGCTATAATTAAGATTGAGACGGTTTGCTATCAGGATTGAGAGGAGAGTGAGCCAAGAGGCCTCGAGGATTGGGCAGTTACAGTGGTGCTCCTTCAAGGGGCCAGTTCCAGCATGGTAGATGTTGTTCTTTTAGGCATGCCCGGTTAGCCCGTCCAGAGTATCGTGGGGCATTTTCAGGTCGTGGTTATCATGGGTCTTAGCAAAGCCAGCCTTCACTCAATGCCCTCCAAACTAAGAGTTCATCTCCGGCCCTGTCAGCTCAGGGATCTTCTATACCAAGTGTATCAGCTGGTCACTCCAGTGCGAGGGGTTTCCATCAATCCCTTTCTCCAACACTAGGAAGTTCCTTTAAGTGTGGAGTGTATGGGCATTTGTGGAGGTAGTGTCCTCGTCGTGCTGCTAGTTCGTCCCAGCAGAGGGGTCAACCCTCGACTTCTACTCCTATTAATTCGCCACCTATCCAGCCAACTAAGGGTGGAGGTCCGGTATCCAAAGGGTCGCCCTAGATGGGGAGGCCGATCAGGCGGTGGCCAGGATCGTTTTATGCTATGCCAAGCAGGCCCAATGACATTGCTTCAAATGCTGTCATTACAGGTATTATTTCAGTTTGCCACAACGATGCCTCTGTACTATTTGAACCTTGATCCACCTTTTCTTATGCGTCCTCGTATTTAGCTCACTATTTCAGTACGTCCTGAGAGTTTCCTGCCTCACCTTTTCATGTATCTTTCTCGGTGGGAGAAACTATTGTTGTAGACCGGGTGTACCGCTCATGTGTGGTCACTATGGGGGATTTGGAGACCCGAGTGGATTTATTGCAATTGTGTATGGTTCATTTTGATGTCATTCTGTACATGGATTGGTTATCTCATTGTCGTACTATTCTAAACTGTCATGCCATGATAGTCACTTTAACTATGTCTGGTGTACCGCGGATCGAGTGGCATGGTGTGACTTATTATGTCTCTGATAGAGTGATCTCGTTCTTAAATGCCCAAACGTATTGTTGGGAAGGGTTGTCCTTCGTATCTTGTATTTGTGAGGGATGTTGGAGCTGAGGCTCCTAGCATTGATTATGTCCCGGTTGTGAGGGATTTCTTGGATGTATTTCTTGCAGACCTGCCAGGCATGCCACTGGACAGGGGTATTGACTTTGGTATTGACCTGGTGCCGGGAACTCAGCCCGTTTCTATTCTGCCATATCGTATGGCACCTGCAGACTTGAAAGTATTGAAGGAGCAGCTTCAAGAACTCCTAGATAAGGGGTTCATTCGTCCGAGTGTGTCACTTTGGGGTACGCCGGTTCTGTTTGTGAAGAAGAAAGATGGCACTATGATAATATGCATCGAGTATACGCAATTAACAAGGTAACAATTAAGAACAAGTATCCCCTACCTCGCATTGATGATTCATTCGACCAGCTTCATGGAGCGAGGGTGTTCTCCAAGATTGATCTCCATTTGGGCTATCACCAGTTGAAGATCCGTGATTCAGATATTCTCAAGACATCCTTCAGGACCAGATATGGTCATTATGAGTTCCTTACGATGTCTTTCGGGCTAACCGATGCCCCAGCAATGTTCATGCATTTGAGAGTGGTATATTTAGGGAGGAGAAGCATTATGAAAAATTCCCCAAGTGTGAGATTTGGCTCAGTTCAGTGGCTTCCTTGGGGCATATGGTGTCCGGCGAGGGTATTCAAGTTGATCCAAAGAAGATAGAAGCGGTTCAGAGTTGGTCAAGACCGTCTTCAGCCATAGATATTCATAGCTTTCTTGGCTTGGCATGTTATTATCACTGGTTTATTTAGGGGTTCTCATCTATCGTGTCTCCCTTGACTAGGTTGACTTAGAAGGGAGTTTCATTTGTGTGGTTGGACGAGTGTGAAGAGAGCTTCCAAAAGCTCAAGACATCCTTGACCACACCTCCAGCATTGGTGTTGCCATCAGCTTAAGGTTCCTACACAGTCTATTACAATACTTCGAGAGTAGGGATTGGTTGTGTATTGATGTCGGAGGGTAGAGTTATTGCTTATGATTCTCGTCAGTTGAATCCCCATGAAAAGAACTACCCCATTCATGATTTGGAGTTGGCTCCTATAGTTCATGCATTGAAGATTTGGAGGCATTATTTGTATGGCATATCCTATGAGGTATTCACTGATCATCGCAGTCTTCAGCATCTGTTTAGACAAAAGGACCTTAATTTGAGGCCGCGGATATAGTTAGAGTTGCTTAAGGATTATGATATAACCATGTTGTACCACCCGAGAAAGGCCAATGTGGTGGTCGATGCTTTGAGCCGAAAGGCAGTGAGCATGCGGAGTTCGGAGTACATTCCAGTTTGGGAGAGGCCCCTCGCAATTGATGTTTATGATTTGGCCAATCAGTTTTTCAGATTTGATATATCGGAGACTAGTTGGGTGTTGGCATGTTTGGTTTCTCGGTCTTCATTATATGGTCGCATAAGATAGAGCCAGTATAATGATCCGCATTTTATTGTCCATAGAGATAGATTTCAGCATGATGATGCCTTAGATGTGACCATCGGTGATGATGGCGTATTGAGGATGCAGTGCCGGATCTGTATGCCCAATGTTGATAGGCTTCGGGAGTTGATCCTGGAGACGGCCCATAGCTCATGGTACTCTATTCTTCCGAGTGCCACAAAGATGTACAGGACTTGAGGTAGCACTATTGGTGGAGGAGACTGAAGAAAGATATTGTGGGATTTGTCTCATGATGTCTCAACTATCAGCAAGTAAAATTTGATCATCAGAGATTGGGTGGATTACTTCAGCAGATGGTCATTCTTGATTGAAAGTGGGAGGGTCACTATGGACTTTGTTGGACTTCCATAGACTTTGAAAAAGTTTTATGTTATTTGAGTGATTGTGGATACGCTGACCAACTCCGCTCACTTCATTCCTATTTGTAGTACTTATTCTTCAGAGCAGCTGGCAAAGATATATATTTGGGAGATTGTTCGGTTGCAGAGTGTCCCAGTTTTCTATCATCTCAGAGCATGGCACTCAATTTACTTCCCAGTTTTGGCAGTTTGTTCAACGAGGGATTTGTACTCATGTACAGTTGAGCACAGCCTCTCACCCTCAGACGGACGGGCAGTCCGAGCGCACCACTCATATATTGGAGGATATATTATGTGCATGTGTTATTGGTTTCAGAGGGTGATGGGATCGGTTCTTACTGTTTGCAGAGTTTGCCTACAACAACAGCTACCAGTTGAGTACGGGATGCAGTGTAGATCTCCAGTTGGTTGGTTCGAGCCCGACGAGGCTAGACTATTGGGGATAGATTTGGTTCAGGATGATTCAGATAAGATGAAGATGATTCAAGAGAGACTTCGTACGGTGCAGTCGAGGCAAAAAAGCTATGCGGACCGAAAGGTTCGAGATATGTCTTACTTGGTGGGTGAGAAGGTCTTACTGAAGGTTTCACCCACAAAGGGTGTGATGATATTCGGAAAGAAAGGGAAGTTGAGTCCGTAGTTCATTGGGCCTTTTGAGGTACTTCGAAGGATCGGGGAGGTGGCTTTTAAGCATTCGTTGCCACCCAGCTTATTGGGCGTGCATCCAGTTTTCATGTTTCTATGCTACGAAAGTATATTAGGGGCTCGTCCCATGATCTAGATTTCAGCATGGTATAGTTGGAGGATGACTTGACTTATGATGTAGAGCCAACAACCATTTTGGAGCGTCTGGTTCGGAAGTTGAGGTCGAATGATGTAGCTTCAATGAAGGTGCAACTGAGAGGTTGTCCCATTGAGGAGGATACCTGGGAGACCAATTGGGAGATGCAGAGCAGATATCCTTACCTATTCGAGGCTTCATGTATATTTTTTAACTCATTCGAGGATGAACATTTGATAAAGTCGGGGAGGATGTGACGACCCGGCCGGTCATCTCATGAGTTACCACTCCGTTTTCCCCATTTTTGATTCTTTATGCTTCATTATCCGTGTTTTATATGATCAAGTTGATTTGTTTGCACTCGTAGTGGTTTTGTTAATAAATGCGACACTTAGTCTCTTTTAAGAAGGTTTAAGATAGAAAAGTCAACCAGATATTGACTTATGATTTAGAGAGCTCGGATGTGAGTTCATATGGTTCGGTTAGCTTTGGCAGGTGATTTATGACTTAAGAGTATGATCGGAATTGGTTTTGGAGGTTCGGTATGGAATTATGCTTGAATTGGCGAAGTATGTATTTTGGCGATTTCCGGTTGATAGGTGAGATTTTGATATGGGGTCGGAATGGAATTCTAGAGTTGCAGTAGCTACGTCAAGTCATTTGATGTGTTTGAAAAATTTCAGGTCATTCGGATGTGATTTGGTTGGGATTTTTATCAAAAGTGTATTGGAAACTTTGGGAAACTTAGGCTTGAATTCAATGAGTTTGGGGTAATTTGATGTTGTTTGAGGTGTTTTGATGATTGTAAAAAGTTTGAATAAGGTTTTTGGACGTGCCGGTGCCTTTGGTTGAGGTCTTGGGGGCCTCGGGTGAGTTTCCGATGGTTAATCGGACCATTTCGTGCCTTTGAAGATTGCAGAAAATCTTTTCAGCTTTTGCAAAGAAATCCTTTATTGCCATCGCGTAGTGGTTGATGAGATCGCGTAGAGATTTTGAGGGAGGGCAGTCCTTTTGTTCTTTGCGTTCACAGTGAAGGGGATGCGATCGCATAATTAGAGAAGTTTGGCCATCGCGAACGCGGGCATGTGATTGCGATCGCATAGAGTTAAGCGGGCCAGCGGTCTTGGATGGTTTTGTTCATTTCGAACGCGGAGAGGTGTCCGTCATCGTGTAGAGTAAGGAACCTGGGCATCGCGTTTGCAGGAGATTTATTGCAATCACATAGAATGAATTTTGGGAGTTGGATTTTTGTGCTTCAGAATCGCACGCGATTTTCTGCGATCGCATAGAAGGAAATAAGGCTTATGCAGAATGTTTTAAGTTATTTCATGTGCGAGTTAGAGCACAGTTTACTCCATTGTTGGAAAATTTGAGAGATTTTGAAGGTAATTGATGAGGGATTCAAGGTAAATCGATCGTAGGTAAGGTTTATGAACTTAAAACTCGCCTTTATTGCGAAATCTACCTAGAAATCTATGGAACTTAAGCCATAAATGGAAGAAACTAGGGCTTGGGATTTTGAAATTGATTTGAGAATTTGAAGAACCATTAGGGGTCGGATTTGAGAACTTTTGGCATGTATGAACTCGTGGGAGATAAGGAACTTGTAATGTAATAATTTCTGAGTTTCGAGAAGTGGGCCCGGGGCTCGAGTTTTGCTAATTTCGAGATTTTTGATATTTTTCCGATTGTTTTTGCTTGGATTTTGTTCCATTGGCAGATTGTGACGTATTCGTTCTAATTTTGGATAGATTCGACGTGCGTGGAGGCCGATTTCAGGGGCAAAGGCATCATGAGCTAGAGTTGTAGCCGGTTCAAGATGAATAGTGATTGTAAATGATGTCTTGAGGGCCAGAAACTGCAATGTTGTATGGGGCGGAGTGATGGCCCGTGAAGAACTCTCATGTTCAGAGAATGAAGGTTGCGGAGATGAGGATGCTCAGGTAGATGTGCGGGCTCACCAAGTAAGATAAGATTAAGAATGAAGTTATTCGAGAGAAGGTGGGGGTGGCCCCGGTGGATGAGAAGATGCGAGAAGCGAGGCTAAGGTGGTTCGGGCATGTGCGGTGGAGAAGTCCTGATGCCCGTGTGAGGAGTTGTGAGCGGCTGGCGATTGTCGGCGTTCGGCGAGGCAGAGGGAAGCCTAAGAAGTATTGGGGAGAGGTGATTAGGCATGACATGTCTACAATGCGGGTTTCCGAGGACATGACCCTCGATAGGAAAGTCTGGAGGTCTAGTATCAGGGTTATAGGATAGGGGCTCCTAGAGTTTTTCGTACTCCTCACCCGGGGTTGGGTGAGGCTTGGCAGGGCTATCCATAGATGATTTGTGTTTTGGCTTGTGTCTCCCTTATGGTAGTTATTTATGATAGTTACTGTATTATATTATTGCATGCTATTTTATTATGTTTCTTATGTTTAGATAATTATTTACGCTATTTCTGCTGGAGTTACTAATGCTATTTTGTTTTTCTTTTTGTCTTTCCATTCCTTCACAGAGCCGAGGGTCGATTGGAAACAGCCTCTCTGCCCTTTCGGGTAGGGGTTAGGCTTGTCTACATATTACCCTCCCCAGACCCCACTTTGTGGGACTATACTGGGTAGTTGTTGTTGTTGTTGTTGTTGTTGTCTTGAGGGCCAGAAACCCCAAATTGCACAACATAGTGCTATATTAAGGTGATACACGCACTTGATGATGAGTGTGGGGTCGTTTACTACTGGGGATTGTGAATTGGTCCGTCCCGATTGATGGTTTTTACCGCGTATTTGACTGAAACTTATTTGTTATCATCATGATTTGGGTTGATTGCCATATTTGGGCTTCGTGACAACTATTTGAACCCTTTGGGGATTTTTATCACTGTTTCCTCACCGATTTGACATATTACTTGAACTCAGCCCTATTGTTTATCACTGTTTTCATAACTCAACCACTTTTGCCCTACTTTGAGACTTAAATGATATTTCTAAATGATGTTTTGGGCTGAGCACTACTTTTTTACTTATGCTCGAAGGGCTCGTGATGATTTTCCTAACTGAGTGCGGCTGAGGGCCATATGTAAGGATATGCTAAGTGATATGAGGCTGAGGGCCTGATATACATTTATATGCCACAAGGTGGCTCGAGTGATGTGAGGCCGAGTGCCGAGTGATGTGAGACTGTGTTCCAAGAGCTGATGCCACGAGGTGGCTTGATATAATGCTTAGGCCCTAAGGGACTCCTCCAGAGTCTGCACACCCACAGTGAGCATAGGTACCCATCTTTGTTCTGAGAGTGAGCCTGAGAGGTTGATATTGTACGAAGAGTGAGCCCGAGGGGCAAGTACTGTTCCGAATGATTGATATTTTGCCCGTGGGGCAATTCCTACTTGTTATTTACATGCTAAATTACCTATTCTACTTGGTTTAAAGGGGATGCCATCTAACTTCTTCACTGATTTACCGAATTGTGTGTGCATTTATGTGTTTTCTTGCTTTCAGCCATTATTTATGATTGTTACTCACTGGGTTGGAGTACTCACATTACTCCATGCACTGTGTGTGCTGATTTAGGAATAGCAGATTCTGCTCTTGAGTGTTGTTCCTCCCAGTCCACGCAGTGCTTCGGAGACTACGAGGTAGCTGTTGGCGCCCGCAGCCCCGTGCCTCCCTTATCTTATTATTATATGCCTTTCGAACGATTGTATTAGATTTCGTATTTAGTAGACTTGTATCAGAGTTCATTAGTTGCTCATGACTTGTGACACCCCGGTCTGGGATGTGTCGGGATGGTTCTCTTCTTTTGTTATCACTATTTCCGAAAACTCTTGGCTATTATATCATGTTTTAGAACTATTATATGGTATTTAACTGCTTATTAGGGGTGATCGGTTTTGGTCTGGCTGGCCTTGTCTTCACGAGAGGCGCCTTCACGATCAGGCTCGAGATTGGGTTGTGACACGTCTCCTTTTACATTTTCGAGTAATTTTAGAGCTTGTTTAACAATCAATCCTAGATTCTTATTTTGTAATACTTTTTATGGGTTATACTTTTATTATGAGTAGCTAGACCCATTAGCTAGGGTTGTGGCTCAACCCTAGTTTGGGTATTTAATGGGTCTTCTATTTTAGGGCTTATATGTTCCTGTGTGATTGATATTTGGCTTGATTTATGCTTTAAATGTTTAATTGGTGGTTACAAATATAAATCTGTGCCTTTTTGACTTAGGCTCTTCTTGAGAAAGAGAGATTAAGTCTAGGAGATTGAGGCCAAAAAGGAATTGGGGTGCATTCAAGAGACTGATAGTCCAAATTAAAGGGTTAAACCTAGAGATAGTGATACCCTAATTGAGACAATTTTGCTTGCATTGTTTGAACACCCAATTGGGCTTGAGAAAGCCAATTAGGGCAAAGTAACTCAAACTACTGAGAGAGGTATAGAGTGAGTGGTTACGTGCAATGGCTATATCATGATCCCAATCATAATAAATTGCCTTAAGTTTTAGATCTCGTTAGATACTCACCTAGGAGTAAGTCTTCCTTAGAGCCTTTCTACCAATTAAAAAACTCACATAAAAATATATCATGCTTAGTTTAATTTCCTACATTATTAGTAATAAATTAGAATAGTGAACAAACAAAGAATGATTGGAAGTGCAAACAATAACATCACACTTTGTTAGATTAGATAGGAACCCAACTCCAAACCTTTCTTAACTCTCTATTGATTCGATCCCGACCTTTCGGGTAAAAGCTGCATCGACCGCTCTTGTCATTCTATTGTGGTATAAGGTTGGATCCAATCAATTTTGGCATTGTTGCCAAGGAGCTAAACGGTTTTGGCTATCTATCTAACTAGTTTTGTGTCTTATTTTTCTTTACTTCTATTTTACTAACTTGTGTGAGTGATCAATTCAAGTACAAAATGGAAAATAATGACCCTCTTGGAAATGCTCTTCCAGAGGAGGAGGTCGATGATAATGGTGAAGATGAGGTGCCTCTAGTACCTCAAGGCGAAAGATGAGGCTGCTAGGCCAATGATAACCTTCCAAAACCTCCCCTGGTACCTCCAAGAGCTGTTCCTTGGGTGCTTCCATATCAGGGCTATGCTAGTGCAATTGTCACACCCAGAATCTGGGTGGGCAATTTCCAAATTACAAACGTGATGTTGACTTTATTGGAGAAGCAAGGGTATTTCACAGGCGCTCCCCATCATAAGGCATATAAACATCATAAAGGCTTTGTGGATACCTGTTGGGGAAGCAAGAAGACAAATTTGTCAGAGGATGTATTGCGGCTGAGATTGTTCCCTTTCTCACTTAGAGGGAACACTTTGGACTAGCTAGATAGGCTTCCCAACAATTCCACCACTACCTAGGATGAGTTGGCGGACAAGTTTATCGCTAAGTTTTTCTCAGGGGGTCATATGGTGACTTTGAGAGATTAGATCTTGGGTTTCAAATAGGAATCTAATGAACCACTTCATGAAATATGGGGAAGGTATCGGACAATAGGGAAAGAATGTCCGAAGAATGACATGACCGAAACAATGATCCAGCAGACTTTCTATCGTGGCATTAACACGACGAATCAGTGTGTAGTGAACCAGCTAGCCGGGGGAAATTTTATGAACATACATTACGTTGAGGCATGTGAGATATGGGATGAGATGGCAGATACTTCCTCAGCTTGGCAAAGTAGCGCTAGTGTGCCACAGGGTGATCCCACTATCATTGACCTGCACAAAGAGCTCTATGACCATGGCCAAGCAATATGAGAGTTGACTATAACAATGAACCAGTTGGCAAATGCTCAATTGCAACAAGTTCAATCACTAAAACAAGTAAATGCTATAGAAGGTGTCAACATATTGGTCAACAAGAGGCGATAAAGAGGTCAACAAGGTAAAGGTAGTCTGGACCAATATGAACAAGGTAGTTGTGGTTTCAACCAAAATGATGGGTATGATGAGCAAAGTGAAGAGGTACAGTACAAGAACAATTATCAAGGACAAAGGGGCAATGCTCCTTACTAGAAACAACAATGGAGATCCTAGGGAAATTGTAGGAATCAAAACCAACAATGAAATAGAAATTGGGGGAACTACAATTAAAATTGGAGCAACTAGGGCAACTAGAGTGGCAACAACAACAATTGGGGAGGAACCAAAAACAACCAAGGGGGTTGGAATAATGGCAATCAAGGGAATCAGGGACAAGGCTTTCAAAGACCTCCGATGTGTCAACAACCAAACAACCGGCTTCCATTTATATCCCAAGGTCCTATCTCGTCACAATGAGATAGGAAGGATCGAGGTGTTGTTTGAACAAATAATGAAAAAGAACGTCGGCTCTGACGCCCAGTTGGTATCCCATAATACTTCAATCTGAAACTTGAAGGTGCAACTTGGCCAAATTTTTCAATCTTTGAATACTTGCCCTAAGGGGGCTCTACCTGGTGATATAGTAGTACACCGAAGGGTGGGAATAATACCGGGATGCAATGGGGGTGAAGCGGTCGAGGGGTGATGTGAATACCTCCAAGAAAAAGGAAGTTGTGAATGATAAGGTTGAAGTGCAAGATGATGATGATGTTCCTATGGTTGATGAGTAAGTAATTGAAATGAATTTGAATGCGGATATTCATAATAATGCAGTGGAGACTCAAAACGACATGAACCCGTCTAGGGAACACGTTATAGACATGCTGGAAATGGTTATGCCTAAAGCCAAGGCTCATTTTCCAAAGCCTTCTCCACCTTACCCTCAAAGTCTTGCAAAGCAAAAGAATGGGAACTAATTTAAGAAGTTAATTGAAATGATGAAGAGCGTGTCAATCAATGTTCCTTTGGTGAAAGCTCTTGAGTAAATGCCTGGTTACGCCAAGTTCATGGAAGACTTGGTGACTAAAAAGATATCCTTGGATTGTGAGACCATCAAAATGACTCATCAAGTAAGTGCAATTATGCACTCGATAGCTCCAAATCTTGAAGATCCTAACGCTTTCACCATTCCATGAACTATTGGGAGTACGGATTTTGCAAAAGCGTTGCGTGATTTTTGAGCAAGTATCAATTTAATGCCTTACTCAGTGTTCAAAACGTTGTCTATTGGTAAACTGAGATCTACTTCAATGAGATTGCAAATGGAGGATAGAACAATGAAGATTCCGTTTGGTATTATTAATGATGTTGTTGTTCGGGTAGACAAATTTATCTTGCCTAAAAATTTTGTGACTCTCGACGGCGAGGTCGACTATGAGGTGCCAATAATTTTGGGAAGACCTTTCTTTGAACCTAGGAAGGCATTGGTTGATGTGGAAGTAGAGGATCTCACCTTCCGGGTGGGTGATAAAAAAGTGGTTTTTCATGTGTGCAAATAAATGAAGAGGTCGAATAGTACTGAAGTGTGCTCTTTTGTGGATCTTGTCACAGAGGTGATAGTTGATTATAATAGTGCCATGATCAATGTGGATGATCCTCCAGAGGCGGTATTGTTGAACCTCGATATAAATGAGGATGAAAGTCGGTGGAGTGTGTCAATGCTTTACATAGAATGGGCTCTTACTCTTATGAGACTCGAAAGCTCTCCTTGGATCTTGAGAACAGAAAGACTCCACCAACAAAGACCTCAATTGAGGAACCACCTATTTTGGAGTTGAAGCCTTTTCCTTCACACCTCGGGTATAAATTCTTAAGCCCTAGTTCAACTTTACCTTGTATTATTTCGTCGTATCTTACTAATATGCATGTATATGCAACACTGGAGGTGCTCCAAAGAAGGAAGAAGGCAATTAGATAGACTCTAGCTGATATTCTGGGAATAAGTCCCGCCTTTTGCATGCATAAGATTATATTAGAAGATGATGTCCAGCCCACTATGGAACATCAAAGGAGGTTGAACGAGGCTATGCAAGAGGTTGTCAAAAAGAAGGTGATCAAGTGGTTAGATTTAGGGGTTGTGTACCCCATGTCGGATAGTTATTGGACTTCACGGTGCAATGTGTGCCAAAGAAGGGTGGTATGACTGTGGTTACCAATGAGCAAAATGAGTTGATTCCTACTAAGACTGTCATCGGATCGAGGGTGTCATGGACTACCGCAAGATGAATAAAGTGACCCGCAAAGATCACTTTCCATTGCCTTCTCTTGACCAAATGCTAGATAGACTTGCTGGGCGTGCCTTTTACTGTTTTCTAAATGGGCACTCAAGTTACAACCAGATTTTGATTTCTCCAGAAGATCAGGAGAAAACATCTTTCACGTGTCTATATAGCACCTTTGCATTTATTAAGATGTCATTTGGTTAGTGTAATGCTCTGACTGCCTCTCAGCGGTATATGATGGCTATATTTACCGGTATTGTGGAAGATTTCTTGGAAGACTTCATGGATGATTTCAGTGTTATGGGTGACTCCTTTGATGAGTGTTTGAAGAATGTTGACAAAGTGTTAGCTCGGTGTAAAGAAAGAAATCTTGTGCTCAACTGGGAAAAATACCACTTTATGGTCGAGGAGGGCATTATCCCCGGCCATAAGATCACAAAGAACGGAGTAGAGTTGGACAAGGCTAATACTGAAGTGATTTTAAAACTTCCTCCTCCTACTTCAGTCAAGGGGGTTAGAAGTTTTATGGGCATGCGTGGTTCTACCAAATATTCATCAAAGACTTTTCTAAGGTATTTAATCCTTTGCTTAAGATATTGGAAAAGGATGCAAAGTTCATATTTAATGAGGAATGCATGAAAGCTTTTGAACTTCTCAAATACAAATTGATAACCACTCCCATTGTTATCGCACGGAGTTGGAGCTTACCTTTTGAGCTTATGTGTGACGCAAGTGATGTTACGGTAGGAGTGGTCTTGGGTCCAAGAGTGAATAAGATGTTTCACTGGGTGTATTATGCAAGAAAAACAATGAATGATGCTCAAGTGAACTACATCATGACAAAAAAATGAGTTGCTAGAAATTATGTTTGTAATTGATAAATTTAGACCCTATCTCATGGAGGCTAAGGTGATAATTGAAACTGACCATACAACACTCTAGTACTTGATGACAAATAAGGATTCAAAAAGCTCGGTTGATGAGATGGGTTCTATTGCTTCAAGAGTTTGAACTTGAGATTGTTGATCAAAAAGGGTGTGAAAATTAAGTGGTGGACCACTTGTCGCGCTTGGAGGAGGTGGGGAGGCCCTGTGATGGCCTCTGATTCATTCCTTGATGGGCAACTCCTCTCTGTATCTGTGAATAGCATGCCTTGGTTTGCGGATATTGCCAACTTTCTTATGACCGACATTGTTCCGTGTGAGCTCTCTTCCAACCAAAGGAACAAGATTAAATAGGATAGCTTGGACTATTATTGGGATGAGGCTTACTTGTTTAAAATCTGTAGTGATGATGTAATTAGAATATGTGTTCCAGAAGAAGAGCAAATGAGTATTCTAGATGCTTGTCATTCCTCTCTCTACGGTGGTTATCATTGTGGGCCAAGGAAAACTTCAAAGGTGCCTTGTTGTGGTTTTTATTGGCCTACATTGTACAAGGATACAGGTGAGCTTGTGAAGAGATGTGATGAGTGTCAGAGAGTAGGTGGAATTTCAAAAAAGGATGAAATGCCTCTCACCACTATTCTTGAGCTTGACATATTTGATATGTGGGGCATTGACTTCATGGGACCTTTTGTGAGTTCATGTGGCAATACATACATTCTGGTGGTCATTAATTATGTTTCAAAGTGGGTTGAGGCCATGGCTTTACCCAACAATGAGGCTCGAAGTGTGGTGGCTTTTCTCAAGAAGATTATCTTTACTTGGTTTGGCACTCTTAGAGCAATCATCAGTGATGGGGGGTCTCATTTTTGCAATAAGAAATTTGACACTTTGCTTTCAAAGTATGGTGTCAATCACAAGGTTTCTACCCCGTACCATCCTCAATCTAGTGGTAAAGTCGAGGTCTCCAACAGGGATATAAAGAGCATATTGTCAAAGACAGTTAATGCAAATAGAACTAACTTGTCAAAGAAACTTGATGATGCTTTGTGGGCTTATAGGAATGGTTACAAGACTTTGATTGGTATATCTCCGTACCGGTTGGTGTTCGGGAAAGTTTTCTATATTCGGTTGAATTTGAGCACAAGACCATGTGTGCCTTAATAAAGTTAAATCATGAATGAGATGTTGAAGCAAATCTCCGGGTGGAGAAACTCAATGAGCTTGATGAGTTCCGGTTTCATGCATGTTCCATCTCATCTTTGTATAAGGACAAGATGAATTACTTACATGAAAAATATGCCCGTAGAAAGGAATACAAAGTGGGTGACTTGGTTCTCTTATTCAACTCCCGGTTATGACTGTTCCTGAGAAAGCTCAAGTCAAAATAGAGTGGACCTTTTGATGTGGTGCTTGTGACTCCATTTGGTGCTCTTGATTTGAAATAAAAAAATGGCAAAATCTTCAGAGTTAATAGGAATAGAGTGAAGCACCCTTGGAAATTTTGATGACAGCCATGTGGTGTTAATGATCCATCTCAAGTGATTGATGGTAACTTGCGTCGTGCCATGACGTTAAATCAGGCGCTTCTTGGGAGGCACCCTATATGTTTTTCTTATTTTTGATTTTCTTTGTAGTGTAGGATTTATTTTTGAACTAACTAGTTGTGAAATGTGAGTAGGAATGTTTAATGCAGTGGAGGACAAAGTTGAAAAAAAATGGCACTCTCTGAAGTTAGATCGCTGACAGCGCTCCTGTTTTTTGGTGTCAGCGGTGGCCTAATCGCGAAGGCGAAAATTGGCGGTGGAAGCGGTACTGAAAAGTCCAATATGAGACTTCACTAAAATTACTACCACATCCGCGGTGAATTTTTTGCGGTCAACGGTGCCCAACCGCGACTGTGTACCTTTTATCGCTCTCAGTGGTAGTGGGCCCTGGGTATTTTTCTATAAATAGAACCTCATGAATCCTTTTACCCTTTTCGCTCATTTGACTTTCAACAAAAAATTTTCTCTGTTCACTCTACACCCGAATCTACATGAACACGTTTACAATTCATTTTTCACCATTCGTCTCACATTTAATTATTTCATCATTCATTAGCCTTTAATTTTGTACTTGCTTTCCTTTTATTTGTTAGTTATTGCTTCTTCTTTCTTTTTTTTCTTTTAATTTTTACTTAGGGCTCCTTAATATTAATTAGATTGGGCTTAAAATAGTTATAAGGAGTGATTACTGAATACCTAGTGGGGTTTAGAACGTAGAGGATATTGCTAAATACATGAAATTTAAAACCCTAGGTTTGTTGAGCCCGATTTTGACTTCTGCGCCTGTGGTTGATTTTTCACGGTCAGCAATCGTACATTTTCTCTGAGTTGGAAGTCCGGATAACCACGATCAGTGGTGGAAAATTTCACTGACATCAATTCCTCTCCGCGGACGCGATGCTTTTCTTATAGTCCGTGGTGCTCAAGTTTAGAGAAGTAAAAACAAGGCGCACCCGCAGTTGATTTTATACGGATAGTGGTGCAACCACCGTGGCCGCACTCAACTTACCTTGCTCAGTGGTGCAATTGAATCAGAGAGTGGGTAGTATGATCCCTATACCTCTGCGGCTGCGGTGCATTTTCCGCTATCAGCAGTGATTATTCCGGGGCCGCTCTTTATTTTTTGCTGTTAGCGGTCTGCAATTTTTTCCATGCACTGTAAATTGTTCTTCTGTTTTGCTTCACTGATTCTTCTAGCACAAGTACTAACACTCTTCCACTGATTATGTTTGCATAGAATGGTTAATCTAGAGGCGACGATGAGAAATAAAAATAGAAAGCAGAGTCCTCCCAGGGTTGGAGACATGGACAAATTAAGTTAACCCCTGCAATACGGAAATACATTTGGCAAATAAGGAAGAACGTTCGATCTACAGACAGAGTTGCTTCCCATTCTGATGGGAGTGAGTATGTGTCACCCCGGGAGGTCTTAGAGACTGATTCAGTGCCCACACATGTTCCAGGCTTCCCAGGGTGATTCCATTTGATAGATGAGCCTACACCCCCAGTCGTTCCCACTTGTCATACTTCTTCTGAGTGCCTGATGGCTCAGCGGAGAGTGGTGAATCTTCAGCTTTCGCCTTACCTATAGCTTTTCCATCGGCACAGGACCCCATAGATGTAGATGTGAGGTACCAGATGACTGGAGAGAGGGTGATACCTAGACCGGAGGTGTGGAAAGGACTAGAAACCCGAAGGTGTGGGAACATAGGTTCATCAGTGAGCTGGTATACCATAAATTCAGGGAGTGGTGGCCTCAAAAGTCACTCATTCATGAGTGCCACTTCAGGTTGTGGGATCTTCTACCTCACAACTCTAATGTGAAGCAACACTTCAATGAACGAGTGGATTGGGAGTACTTCACTAGCAAGGTGTCGGATGCTAATGAGAACCTAGTCAAGGAATTCCACGCCAATGCCTACCACATCAAAAAGGGCACAAAAGTGACTAAGGTGCGAAACTTGACGGTAATGTTTGATGGGAAGACGATGAATGATTACCTCGGATTTAGTGAAGAAGATGATTCATTGTACTTAGAGAATGTGCCAATGCATGAGGCAGCACACCCGTGGTTGCCATCACTTTTGGCTATCTCGTATACTACTCCAGCATGGTTGATAGCAAGGGTTCCTATCTTGAGGAACACTCCAAACTTTGAGGCAAAGGTTTGGGAAACCTTTGTGTCTAGCAGACTAGATCCCACTACTCACGAAAACACTATGTCTGTTTCCCGGGCGATTGTAGTGATGGATATCATGGCAGGGTTCCCGATCAATTTTGGGAATATCATGTCTAAGGTGATCACCAGAGTGGTCAACGAGGGTGATAGATCTTACCCCTTCCTGAACTTCCTCGCCATGTATTTGGAAGATCAGGAGGTGGAGAATCGAAATTTTGATGTCATGGTAAACACAAGAAGCCCTTCTCATGGTACAACCTTTAGGGTCCAGAAGACCCCAAATCCAAGGGATCCAAGGGCAAAGTTACTACTTTGACTGGCCATACCGAGTCACTACTTCACAGCCTCCCAATACCATACCGAATCATGCCTATGAACTATTCCATGCCTTCCTTAGTGTCATCCTCCTCAAGATACCGATTGTATGCTCACAGGGTGAACCAAACACTCCCCATCATCAACAACTGGATACAGGCAGCAACTTCTAAGTTGCATGTGCTATCCAGTTAGATGGCAGCCCAATTAGTTCCCCCACATCCACATGTGCCAGCTTTAGTAGAGGATTCTCTAAAGGAGATTCTGGACAACCAGAAGAAGCTCCAGGAGAACCAAAAGCTTATTTTGAATGCTCTTGCAGTTCAAGGAAAAATACTTAAGGAGTTGAGCAAGTGACAAAGAAGTTGAAAAAGACTCGGGCCTTGAAGGAGTCAGTGAAGCAATTGAGGGAAGAGGTATAGAAGATGAAGTCAGCTAGTGACTTTCCATTAGAGCTTTTATTGGAGGATCCAGTGCCAGCAGCTCAGGTAGAGCAGGTTCAAGAGCAGGAGACTCAGGGTGAGCCCAAGAGGATAGAGATTGAGCTGGAGGATTCTAAGGTAGGTGCCTCTAGACAGCCACAGGCCCTCGAGCCGGTGATCTAAGGATCCAGCCACAGGACCACATGCAAATAGCGGACCGCAAGCTGCTGTAAGTTTTCGATGAGATCCTTAATAATATCCTAGAAAATTCATGATTTATTCGAGAAAAATTCTAAAATAAATAAAATCAGATAAGCTTTACCGTTTGAAACCTCGATTCAAACATTGAAATTCTTGGATAGTCACGAGAAATCCGGCTTAACTTATTTCCTTACTTTTTGACGCTTTCCTTTCCAGTGAAAGACCTTATTCGAGAAGTAAGAGTTTGTAATTGAAGTCGGGGGGGCTGAATAGAAAAATTCTCTTCCCACGTAGCGCTAAGAAGCAAGTTCCGACAGCCTATGATGAAATAGCACAAAAAAAAAAAGGGCTACGCGAATAATAGTGTTAGTAGTTCGTGAGGCTAATTTTGAGCTAAAGTATGCAGCGAGGCAAAGCCGATTGAGAATATGACGGTTAGCCCCTCGGCGCTTGGGAGGCATCCTATTTAATAAAGATTCTTCCTCTAGTCGAATAGAGTATTAGTCCGCTCCATTATATTCCCCATTATTTCACTTTCTCGCTATTCGAAATATCATAAGAGAAGAAAGCTGGCAGTTCCTTTGTTCAAATCAATATCTACTATGTCAGGCTTCCCTTCCCGGTTGTCCTGTTCAATCCGTTGTTCTTCTGTCTGAGGCAAAGGCGAATCCCTTTTACTGTATACGGTCGAGCTGGCTTGGCTGGTACATTAAGCATATCGGCATATTACTTGTTCGGTGTGGTACACAGGTCCCACCTGCTTACCGGCATGCTTCTTGCAACACGGACTTCGGGTTTTGGAGGGCGTCCCGCGCCTAGCCCTTAGCTCGGGACGGGATGAAGTGTTCAGGCTTCATGCAGGCGAGTTGCAGCCTGAAATCCGAACTGTGGACGGGTTTTTTGGAGTTAGCTCACCCTAGCAGCGGAATTGAATCAGAAAGCAAGACAGAATAGGCTCTTACTGCTCTAGAAAGAACTTCCCTTGAATCTACTGCTATTGATATTAGCTCAGGGACTTCGGTGCCTTAAGCGGAAGAGGGGATTTCTTTCTCTTTCTGGCTGCTACGCTCCTTTCTTATTCTTTTTTTCTCTCTCTGAAGTGAGTGAAGTCAAGCTAGCCTCAGCAAATCGGACATAAGCAATAGACCTAAATCCCCGTCCTTTTAGAAAGAGGATAGCGATTCTCTTCCAGTGCTTTAATGTTGAGTTCAAAGAGTAACCTATAAGAAAAAATGGTAGGAATACCCGGAACCTAGCTCTATCGGAACTTACCTCAGCGACTTTCACTTCCTATCGGCTTCGGACCGAAAGAATTAGGTGAAAGTGCGGAAAGAGAGGGATTCGAACCCTCGGTAAACAAAAGCCTACATAGCAATTCCAATCTATTGATCGCTACAAGGCTCGCGTGGTAGCCAAAGGCTACAACCAGCAATAGGGTATAGACTATGATGAGACATTCAGTCCAGTTATCAAGATGACTACCATTATTGGTATCAAACCAATAACGATTCATACAAGCTAAATCTTCTAATCGATAATTAGGCCAAAGAAAGAACTTCAATTTAATTAATTCATTTTTATCTTTATAAAGAGGTTTCCTTTCATCCAAAAATTGACTCCAGTTTTTTACATTGTTTTCATTGCAAAATACTGAATTTTGCTTGAGCCACAGTGACTGGAACAAGAGTAAAGCCACCTTAATCAGTCAAGCAAGCAATTTGAATAGGGATTATGAACAGGCTCTTACCCGTTCGATTGATTGTTCTAAAGTCGAATTGAAAGGTAGGTTTTGTCAGTGATTAAATGGAAAAACTTTTAGGCTAATTAAAAGCCGAAACAAAGGAAATTAAAACACTCCCTTCTTTCTTTTCTGTCGACAATGATGAAAACCAGATCGAACTATAAAGTAATTTTACTTCATTGTTCAAGCTTTTGAATGCTTTCCTATTCAAGACATACTACCAATTCCTTTGAAGCTACTACCACTACCGAAGCTGGCTTGTTTGTTTTGGTTACCGGTTGGGGTTTTGAAACCAGAGAAAGAAGATCCGGTTGGACTTGCTAGCGATGGGAGATTAGTCACCGGAAGACTTGCTGGCTTGCTCCTTCAAAATAAGGTGGCTAAGACGGATGGCCTATTCCAATAGCTGGCAGACGGGCACAGGGATGCGAGAACCAATCCGAGTAATCAACCGCTTTTTTTTGAATCTGCCTCAAGCAAGCCACCCCAACCCTACCGCCAAAAAGCCGTCCGTATAGTGCAGGAGCGCTCACATTTTATTGCTTACTCTTTCACTTTCATTTCTAAATCCGGCTCGCTCCCGGCTACGGTTTGGACCTTTCGCCTGCTTAGAAGTGGATTCGAACCACTGACACAAGGATTATAGAAATTGGGGCTAATTCAATAGAAATCGGTCGTACCTAGCCTCGATTCACGTCGCAAACATTGTCCAATGATTCATGAAAACATGCAAAGAGCAGAGTTGGCGCATCTGATCTTTCTTCTTCAGTGCCAGGCATAAAGAGCTAGCACTAAGAGCAGGGGATGAATCTTTATCGACTTCCTTTTGAATAACTTGGATAACATCTTTATGGACATCTGAGAGAGGTTCTTTCTACTAGTGCTCCTCCTCCTGCTAATGCTAGTGCAACTTTGAAAGTTGTTAAAGCAAAGATTTGATACCTCTTTTATTATTAATTAATAATTGGCATTCTCTGATCGGCCTAATCTCGTAATACATGGCTATGTCCCTGACCTGAGACTAATGCAATCAGTTCCTTCCTCCGCCTTCTCTTTCGACGTTCGCCAATCGGAGAGGACAGCCGATTGAGTCTGAACCTTAATTTAAAGATGGAAGGAAGACCCGGATGGACTTAATTAGGAGCGAGGGAATAATTAAGTCATAACTCATTGGTTGATTGTATCATTAACCATTTCTTTTTTTTGGTACGAGGAACTTATCATGAATCCACTGATTTCTGCCGCTTCCGTTATTGCTGCTGGATTGGCCGTAGGGCTTGCTTCTATTGGACCCGGAGTTGGTCAAGGGACTGCTGCGGGTCAAGCTGTAGAGGGTATCGCGAGACAGCCTGAGGCAGAGGGAAAAATACGAGGTACGCTATTGTTTAGTCTAGCTTTTATGGAAGCTTTAACAATTTATGGACTGGTTGTAGCATTAGCACTTTTATTTGCGAATCCTTTTGTTTAATCTTAGCTTAGGCCTATGAAAGCAGAGAAAACTCGAAACTCCTAAACCTAAGGCAGCCTTTCTCCTTATTATTTCTCTTAAATAAGAGATAGCACCAGCCTAATCCAAGAATGTTGATTCTTCTCTTTCAAAAGACTTTGGCTATTCAAAGCAATCCGCTAAATCAAACCAATTTTCAGACAAAGAAGATAAAACGAAGGAGATATGAATTCCATTTAGGCGGGTCAGGGCTTGGCTTGACCCTGTGTTCTCCCGGGTCGGAGGCGAGAACTTGAAAGTGAATCATTCAGTGGTGGGGTGTTCATAGAACAGAAGGCCTCGCCCAAGGAGTGGCAGATTTGGATGGAGTCTCGCTTTGATGCTGGGGAGATGAGATCCATAGATCGGATTCAATCGATTATTCGCATTCAACTTGAACAATTCTTGTGACAACAGACGGAATTCCTTCTAATGAATCAAGATAGCCATTTGTTCCGGTATAAATAGTCATTATCTGCTCTTCTACCGTGAGAGGAGCTGATTGGGATTGTTTAAGCAATTCACGTAATCGTTGACCTCTTGCCAATTGATTCTGAGTAGCTTTATCGAGATCAGAAGCAAATTGTGCAAAGGCTTCTAATTCCAATAGACTTATTGGAGGGTCCCATTGGCGTGCATCCAGTAGGAATTGAACCTACGAATTCGCCAATTATGAGTTGGGCGCTTTAACCATTCAGCCATGGATGCTTAGCGGGGATCCTCGTACATGGTGAATAACCAAATTCCAATTGAAATGAAATCTTTAGGATAAATCAATGCAATTTAGGAGGAATCAATGATCCACCCGATCGATGAACACTCAAACCGAACTCGCCCATCCTTTTGGGCGCAGGGATGCGAGAACCAATCCGAGTAATCAACCGCTTTTTTTTGAATCTGCCTCAAGCAAGCCACCCCAACCCTACCGCCAAAAAGCCGTCCGTATAGTGCAGGAGCGCTCACATTACCAAACCTCAACTCCATTAACAACTACTTATGAATCCTTTTTCGGTTTACACCCATTATCTCAAGTTTTGGATCGAACTAATCCATTGACACAAATAGTTCATGGGAGAAAATTAAGTTATTTGGGCCCTGGAGGACTGACAGGGCGTACTGCTAGTTTTCGGATACGAGATATCCATCCTAGTCACTATGGACGTATTTGCCCAATTGACACATCTGAAGGAATCAATGTTGGACTTATTGGATCCTTAGCAATTCATGCGAGGATTGGTCATTGGGGATCTCTAGAAAGCCCTTTTAGATGCGAAAAATCAAATGATGAAGGGGGAAATGAAATGTCGGATTGAATCGCCGAAGCAGGGCTAAGACGAATAGATATGAATGACGAAATGAGGTCTTCCCCCCTTACCTTAGTCAGACTGGCATGAAGCTTACCTGAGGAATTAGGAAGATGAAAATAAAAAGAAGAAAGTATTCTGAAGCCAAATGCTCTTGGATGGGTAGTTGAATAGGGGGATAAATCCTTTTTTCTCCTTTATATTGAATGTAGTCAATCACTTTGAGGTGAATTAGAGACGTTAAAAATAATGAATCGACGTCGACTATAACCCCTAGCCTTCCAAGCTAACGATGCGGGTTCGATTCCCGCTACCCGCTCTATATCTATTTATTCTAAATATTTTAATGTATTCATTAAAGCAAATTTAGTTTATTAGTATTAGTACATCATTGAATATACAATTCCAAAAATTCTTTCACATCCGATTCTTTCTGTTTTTTTTTCAAACAAAAAGTGAAAATACGAAAAAAAATCAGCATCAACTCCGTTCCTGTGGGCTTTTGAGGAGCGGGAGAAATTGTTGGAATTCTATGAAATAGTCTCGGGAGCCAGGATGCATGCCAGTTTCATACGACCAGGTGGAGTGGCACAAGATCTGCCTCTTGGCTTATGTATAGATATTGATTCATTCACACAACAATTTGCTTCTCGTATCGACGAATTAGAAGAGATGTCAACCGGCAACCGTATCTGGAAACAACGAGGATTGTAGTAATTCTGGTTTGACACTATTTGGAATGGCTCTCTCATATTGAGAAATTCTGTCTAGTGGCATTCGATCACAGAATCCATTGACAGCTGCATAAATGACTAGAATTTGTTTTTCAATTGGCAGTGGTGCATATTGTGGTTGTTTCGGTACTTCTGTCAGCCTTGCGTTTTTTGATTTTTGAAAGAAGGGGCGGAGCTTGAAGAAGCGAAGCGAGCCTAGAGTAGCAGCCTATTACGTTTTTTCAGGCCCCTTTGATATGTTATTAGTCAAGCGCTAGCGCCCCTTTAGAGTAAGTCTTTTCTGTTATCAATGAGCGTTAGAGCGAGCGAGCGAAGCCCTCAATTTAGTGGCTTCCCTCACCCTCCTCTTTCATTTCCGCTTAAGCTTCCGTGCTTTGTGGGATTAATTGATTGGATACCCGAGACCCATAATCTTTCCTAGGAACAGCTTCTACGACGATAGGCATAAAGGCATGATTAGTTCCACATAGGGAGTTTTCTTTACTCTCTACCCTTCTTTTTTATCTTATTTTTGGTTAGTTAACATTGAGGACAATGCTTGTTTTCATTTGAGGGGGTGGTCCTACTTTGATGATGTGGTGGTTGGTTTGTAATGATGATACTATTTTTTCTTATTTTTCACTTTTGGTATGTATGTAACTTTACCATTTATTTCATTTTTCATTATTTTTCAATTTTGGTCTATATATAAAGGTACTCTCTCATGTATATATATTCATTCCCTCTTATGTATATTCGTCTAAATCCCCCATTGTACATATTTAGTTTATTTTCGGCATTTTACTTCATAACCTCTTTTGCCATTTTCCTTAATAGTGTCACTTCTCATTTCCTTTAGTAGCTTCTTTTTTGGTTCATAGCTTCTTATTTTACAAGTTTTTTTTGTGATCACTAAGCCTGTGATTTTCTTAGTGCCACGCTTCTTTCCAAAGGTGGAGTTTGTGTGAACCGGGTGGCTCTTCTCGATGATGAATGGAATGACAACTTTCTTAAGGATTCGAGTCTATTTTCTTTTCATTTTTGTGTAAGTAGTATTACAAGAAATAGTGCCTAGGGAAAAGCTTTACTTGGGCTTAACACATTTACCTTTGACCTTATGGTTAAAAATAAATTTGTGTGTATAGGATGATGAAAGTTGTGACCTTGAGACTCTTCTGTTAACTAAACAATCATCGAATGGTTTCTTGGAACCATTAGTGTTGCTCAAATCTTAGCTAAGGTTGTTGTGGGCGCTCGACTCTGCCTCTGTAGCAATCCCATAGCTTGTGTGGTGAGGTATTGATTTACAAGTCCAAGTCTCGTGCCAATGAGTCTAAAACATGTTCTGAATGTTTGTTTAGGCAAACTCTAAGTGTAGCTTGACTTAATAAGTGATCATAGGCTCTCCTTGATCCTAATTGAGACTTGAAAATATCCACAGCCCACCGATGCTGATATCCCTATTCAACCCCATTGAGTCATAGCCCTTATTCTTTCAAAAACCGTAATACAAACATTTATTCGTTCTGAAATGATCCTCGCTTGGCACCCGATATTTCCTTAGCACAAGACAAAAGTATAAGTTTGGAGGGAGAGAAGAGGAATGTAAAAGTGATAAAAGTTACAAAATGAAGAAAAAGAAAAAAGAAAGAAAAGCCAAAAAGAAAGAGAACAAGGCAGAAGAAATGAAGTGATTCAATAAAAGTAAAAGATGATAGGCTTAGAAAGATTAGAAATGAGAAAAAAGATTGAAATGAACAAGAAAGAGTGACATTATGTCTCTTTAGCCCTTAAGGAAGAAGTAAATGACTCAAAGAGTCAAGAAATTATGAGCCAAAATGAAGCAAATGAACTGCTTAAGGAAAGATGAAACCTTCATAGACCAATATATCCTACCCTAAATCAAAAGTCTACATTACATCCCAGCAAAAGCCCTATATGATCTTGAGTTGAGTGAGCTTACATTAGTGGTGACTCACATGAGGGGAAAGCTTGTGGTACTTAGAGCCGGACTTGTGACCTTTCTTTGAGAGAGATGAGCGTGTTTTCCATAATCCTCGTCCTGAGTACTGCAATCAAAAAGTTAGGTTTTCATATGGAGAATCGAGGAGTATGAGTGTGGGTTTCACAATGATCAAAGTAGTAGAAATAGTTTCCTTGACGAGTTGAGTCAACTCTTGATGCTTTTGTGTCGCACGAAAACTATGGTGCTTAAAACGGTTGAGTTTTATTGATGATGCATTTGAGTTAAGGATGATTATTAGTCCTAATTGATTCTTGATGAGCTTTCTTTAGGACAACTGAAATTTTCCTTTCGTTTATTTTGAGGAGGTGGGATTACTTTATTTTCTTGAGGACAAGCAAAATATTAAATTCGGAGGAGTTGATAACTAGGGATTCTAGCCTATTTTATGCTCCTTTTTTCTTAAATTTTGTAGTAAAAGTGTGTACAAGTATTCCCGAAAGAAACTTATTGTGCTTGTTTGCAGTGTTTGGTCAAAAATAGACAAGGAAGTCATCACTAGCTCAAAAAGGAGTGAAAATTGAACAGGTTCAAAATCTAGGTCAAAAGAGAGTTGACAACAAAGAAACAACCGCGGATGTGGAGGGTCCACCGCTGAGGCGGTCTTGATCTCGCGGTCTACAGTGCCAAGGTTCAGAGAGCTATAATTTTGGCATTAGTGCGTTCATGGTCATTTTATCGCCCTTAGCGGTTCAGATAACCAAAAGTGGAGATAAAAGTTGAAGACCACGCTTCGCGCTTGATTTTGTGTGGCTGCGGTAGTCATAGCACTGCAGTGGTCCATTTTTTGTTGTCACGGGTACCTCTGTAGGGGCATTTTTGTTCGGAAATTTAGTTGTGTATAACTAGTTCTTTTCAGATTTTAGGTCATCTGTAGTTTTGATAGCATGTGAACCGCCTCTTTTGCCTTTTTGAGTAATTTTAGAGATTATTTAACAATTAATCTTAGATTCCTATCTTGTAATTACTTTATATTTGTTATACTTCATCTAAACCTTTGATTTCTTCTTTGATTATAAGTAGCTAGACCCATTAGCTAGGGTTGTGTCTCAACCCTAGTGTGAGTATTTAATGGGTCTTCTATTCTTGGGCTTAAATGTTTATGGGTGATTGATATTTGGCCTGATTTATGCTTTAAATGTTCAATTAATGGTTGCAAACACTAATTTTGTGTCTTTTGGACATAGGCACTTCTTGACAAAGAGAGACTAAGTCCAAAAAATTCAGACCAACTAGGAATTGGGATGCATTCAAAAGATTGATAGCCCTAATTAATGGGTTAAACCTAGAGATAGTGATACCCGACTTGAGCCAATTTTGTTTGCATTGTTTGAACAACTAATTGGAATTGAGAAAGCCAATTATAGCAAAGTCACTCAAACCACCGAGAGGCATAGAGTAAGTAGTTATGTGCAACAGTTATATCATGATCCCAAGCATAACAAATTTTCCTTAAGTTTTACATCCCGTTAGTACTCACCTAGGAGTAAGTCACTTCCCTAGTGTGTTACTACCAATTAAGAAAACCACATACAAAAATATCATACTTAGTTTAATTTCCTGCATTGTTAGTATTAAATTAGAATACTGAACAAACAAAGAATGATTGGAAGTGCAAAAAATAAAATTGCACATTGCTAGATTAGATAGGAACCCAACTCCAAACCTTTCTTAGCTCTTTGTGAATTCGATCCCGACCTTTCGGGTAAAAGCTGCATCGACCGCTCTTGCCATTCTATAGTGGTGTATGGTTGGAGCCGGAAAGTCTACTGGTTCTTGGTGTTCTTTCATCTGGTCTTTGAGTGCCTTATTTTCATTCTTCATTTCTTTTATCCTCTTTAAAATGGCAACGAGGGCACTATCACTTGCACGATCAGTAATATTGTGAGTTATACCTGTTGTTGGAGGGAGGGGTCGGTTGCACTACTCGTCTATTTTTTTAATCGTGCAAGCCCTTGCGATTTTTGCAGTCATGCCAGGAGCAGGCTTGTTGAGGACGCTCGTCAGCGTCTCGATTATCCATGCTTCGAGGAATTTTTCCATATCTAGGGGCGTCCCTTCTTCTGCAGGCGGGGAGGCCATTTTTTCACTGGGTTTTGGTTATGCTGCAATGCGGGGGAGGCGACCTCCCTCGCCTAGGGAACACGTTGGGCATCATATCCTCGCCTATTATTTTGCAGCTTTCGTTGATGACATTTATGAGGTTGGTTGGTAAGTCACTTGTAATTTTCGTCCATTTTTCTTGGTTACCTCCCATGTAAGGTTTCAAATATACAAAAAAGGGAGATCTCGGGGTTTTGACGTTAGTGACTTGAGTTACTTGTATATACAGAGGAAACTAAAATTTTAACTAAGAAATCCCCACAGACGGCAACTAATTGTTTGAAAAAAAATATGGATCTTGGTTCAACTAATTAAATTTATATAAATGAGGGTTAATCTTAGCTAACAATAATAATATTCCTAAGATGGAATTCTAAAAAGTGCAACAAATATTATTTAGGTGTATTTGAATAATGGCAGCAGTGTGCAATAAATATTCTAGAAATCAAAGGCAACAATATAATTCAATATCAATGAGTAGCAATAAATGACATTTAAGTAAATAAAATGAATGAATTACCCAAGAAAGGATGGAATCAGTCGCTTTTTTGACAATGATGAGTGATGGATAATCTTTTGAATATTTGAGTTATTCCTTAGATCTAGTGATAAAGTGTAGACGAGAATCTTAGTGAAAAGGTGATTTTTGTATACTAGCAACAAGATCTGATTCTCTTTATCGATCATAGTTTATTATTACAAATGAATATCACATGTCCCCGATCATTATGTCTCTATCTATTTATAGGGAATATGTTCCTAATAAACCTAACAGTACAAGTGCAGAGAATATTTACTAGAATCTCTTTTGTACCCTTTCTCAAAACTAGCCGTTACAATTCTTTAAGGATGCTCAACATCGGGCCTCGATGACAACTCCTCGACTTCGATCTTGCGACTCTGCGATCATGACCTTCACTGATAAATTAGATTATTTCGGCGCGTGGCATCCAATTAAAATTTTACCATTTCAATCCATATAATAGTGACGGCGTAAAAGCTATGCTCTCGGCTGTAAAATTTGTCTATATCTACATGGGCTAGAGTTGTGCATATTACGTGACAGGAGGATGAATATTGGGGTATTATTAATCTGTGTCCCCGCCAAGCCATTTATATTCTATGGCCGAAAAATATATAAAATTTATATAATTTTTGTTTATAATATACAGAATGTATACAATACAAAAAAATATATCAATTTTATATATTTTTCGGCTATATACCGTAATTTTCCGTGATTATTTTTAGATTACCTTAATACTATGGGCTTTTCCACCATGTTCACGTTGCTCTAATTTTTCTCCGATGTAACTGAGCACTCTTTTCGACCGTTATTTTCAAGTTTTGGTGCTTATGTAGCCATAGAAATTAATTTGGTATGTGCGTGACTAGAAGGTATTGTTGCAAAAATCAATGGAAAAATTGATAAATCTATTTGAATAAATGTTGGAGTAGTATATAACAGGATTAGGCATTAAGACAATCGTGATGTCTTATTCCGGATAATAACTGAATAGAATCGTTGATTGTAAAGTATGTCGAAACTTAATAATATTATGAAATACATGATTAATTGAAGGTATATGTACAAATGACTTTTGTAGATATTTCAAAGAGGTATGCTCGATTTTATGCAAAAACTATATATGCCGAAATTCCTGCTAGGACGATTGCTCCATCCGATGCATTGATCACGATCCTCTAGTTAGGTCCTGAATAACTGACGTGAAAACTAGCCAAAATTTCCTCTTTTATTTAATATTTTTATTGATTCATTACAACATAAGCAATTGAAGAATACTGTAATATTTAAAGCTATTGGAAGACAAGTATTAGGCAGATCTCGTACCTAAATTTCTATAATTGATCATAGTAAAGTTATTCGATAAGAATATGCTCAAGTATTCAATGGAGTACGTGATGCTTGTCATGTGCTTATCATTCTCCTACACCAATTCAGGATGCATATGTTGCAAATGGCAACATTATATATGACTTTGTAATTGTAGTGGTAACAGAAAGATGGTATAGTTTCGTAATCCAAATTTTGTAAATAACAAAAAACTTTCCAGAAGCCCAGCTGCATTTTTCATTCTCCATTTGAACTTCATTCCCTAATGGTTGTTGTTGGCAATGGACGTTGTTGGTCTAGATTTGGAAATGGTTGCGTTATTAATGGCTAAAAGAATTCATATGGAGTCTGAAACCTACACTCTAAGAAATGCCATGTGAGTTTAAAGCAACTTAAATTAAAAGCAAAGAATTAAAGTAGTTCAATATACAAAGAGACTAATCATGGTGAGCCAGTCCTATAATAAGCTTGGCGAAAGATAAATAAAGCATAAAAAATTAAAGGAGAATATAGTTCCAAAATACAACACATTTATGTTCCAGCTAGACTATGTAATGCCCAGTTCTTAACATAGTTAGCTAGAATATCTGCCACCATATTGGTGTAAAGTCTAGGGGTGTTCAAAACCGATCCGAAACCGAAAATCGATCCAAACCGAAGCTTAACGGCTTACTGGTAACGGCTTAACGGACGGGGAACGGATTGAATTTTTTTTATTAACGGCTTATCGGTTTGGGGATGGATTATTCAATTTTCTTAGCGGCTAATCCGTTAACCTGTTAAGAATATAAATATATATATATATATATATATATATATATATATATATATATATATATATATATATATATATATATATATATATATATATATATATTAAATATAAAAAAACTAAAACCCTTGAAAATGATTAACAAAAGTTTATTTCTACTTCTAAGCATTTTTAATCTCGGGATCTAGATGATTTGCAGGTACTCGCCTAACATAAAGGAAATGAAGGTGCTGGACAAGAAAAAAGTGAGGAAGGCAAAGCTATGCAACCTCAAGGATAAAATGAATGCCCTGAAAAAACATTAACAAGCTAGCTCATATGAAGGTATACTGGAATAGGTGTTTGATCTATAATTGCCTGAAGAGATCTATCAAATTCTAGTAAACATGTATGTTTGGCCGATAAGCCGCCCAATAGCCGCCCTATAAGAGCTAACCGGATACCAATCCGCTCGATATCTTATCGGGTGGCTAATGCATTAATACATTTAAAAGCCGATAACCGTTAAGCCAAACTGTTAAGTGTAAAAAGCCGCTCAATTCGTCCGATGAACACCCCTAGTAAAGTCCCGTAATATTTCTAGGCTTTTAGTACGTTGATTACTAGCCTAATGACATGTATAATACGTGGTTATGCTTGTGATGGAAGTACGTTATTGTACATATTAAGTGATATATTAATAGAATAAATTTTGGACCAATGTCCATGGAGAATAATATTAGTGACATCTTTAGCCTAAATAGTGAGTCTTATCTAATATTTTGAAGGAGGAAAGATTTTTTTCTGGGTTCATTGGCAGCATTTATAGGCATTTATTGGCTGATTTAAGTCACAGTTACACGCGCCGTGAAATAAACTCTTTTAAAAATTAGACAAGCTAGTTTCTTAAAAATAACTCAACTTTTTAGTTTCAGTTTTCAGTTATCAATTAGAAACTCAGTTTTTAGATTCAATTTCAGCTTACTAATTTCAATATTAAGCATATGAACTGCCTATATTACCTTTATTGCATTTAGTTATAATTATTTAGCTCAGACTACTTGTTCCTCAACTAAAGGAGTTGTCAATGAAATTACCAAGTACGGTGGTAGTTAGCTCGTTTGGGCCTGGCACGTCATTGTGGCAGGTGAAGGGGTCGAGGAGGACGAGGTTCGTGGCATATTCAGATATTTGTTGATTTTGTTGGCAAGCTCCATCGATTCATCCCAGTGATCACGTCTAATTCACTCTCAATTAAAAAGTATGAAACGGTCGTTGTAATTATAAAATCGGACGCAAATGGGGTCAAATCTACAAAGAGCTTAAGTTGGTGTTAAGGTAAATACTCAAGAAAAAGAACTTGAAATAACCAAATTTAACTTTCAAACAACTGATTTAAACACTCAAGTCAAATATTTTTTATATCTATTTATTCAAATAAGGATTGCAATATTTTTGGTGTGTTTTTGTCGAATAAGGAAAAAGCTTAGGGATGTAATCTTAACCTAGGTGTGAACCTAATGGATAGAGTGCATATATACTTGTTAGGTAGAGCGGGTTGTGTTATGACTCTCGATGCTCAAATATCCACTCAGTACCTCTCGGTCAAAGAGGGATTATGCCTAAAGTAGCTTTCTTAAGACAAATGGGCAGGAATCTAAACAGTTGATATGCGTCTAAGTGAGGTTATCCTTATCTCTAGTTAAAATCGTTGAATCAAACTAATCGAAGCTTCAACTAGTTCAATTTCTTGTTATCCAAATTTTTCTAGACTTGGTTCCTCTTTCTCAAGTAAGAATAAGTCAAATAGGCATGAATCAATGTTTGCAACCATTAATTCTAGATATAAAGCATAAATAAGGTTAAATAACATACTCCCAATTAATAACAAGCATTAATATTAAATATCCATAAGTTTTACACACTTAGGTTGAGTCATAACCCTAGATAAAACCTAACTACTCGTAATCATAGACATAGAAAATGAAAAAGAAGAAGCAATTGAAGACGTAAAACTAAAATTAATAGGTCCTCTCTAATTGCAGTCACAGTTTGCCTAAAATGGCTAAGTATAACTGCTCACGGCTGCTACAGTACAAAAGTTACCCAAAAAAGTGTTTCTCGTCTACATATAGTGTCTGGAATTTGTTGAAAAAAATGCCCTTATGGAGGTTCTGTGGCTGCATATTTAATCGGCGTTTTGCACTTCCATCTGTTATTCTTATTGTTGGAGGGATTCTGCGGCCGCACAATTTTGCTGCGGGCCATGCTTCATGGAGGCTTTAGACATGTTCTTTTGTATCTTCTCTAATCTTTCAATCTTGTCAGTCCGAACAACTTCCATGGCCGCACAATTTGGTATGCGGATGGCGCTGATGCTAAGATCCTATGAAGATTCAAGGGTAAGTCTGTGACTGCACTTTACTTTCTGTAGGTTGCATCTGCATTTTTGGCCGTAGGATTCACAAGTCTTTGCATTTCTCCTGGTTGACTATTTGAGCTGGGACATCTCCTCTTTGAGTTAGATTTTTTTTATGGAACTCACATCCTCCGATATGCCTACAATTCACATATTTTCATTAGATTCGAAAATAAAAATGAATTCCCTTGTTCTCTAGGTGGGCGCATGAGACTTAAACTAGAAATGAATACCCTTGTTTTCTAGGTGGCTTCCTGATGCTTGAACTTTGAAATGAATTCCCTCGTTCTCCAGGTGGGCTCCTGATGCTTGAACTTTGAAATGAATTCCCTTGTTTTCCAGGTGGGTACCTGAGACTTAAACTTGAAATAAATTCCCTTCTTTTCCAGGTGGGCGCCTGATACTCAAACTTTGAAATGAATTCTCTTATTTTCCAGGTAGGCATCTGATGCTTGAACTTTGAAATAAATTCCCTTATTTTCCAGGTAGGCACCTGATAAGTGAACATTGAAATGAATTCCCTTGTTTTCCAAGTGGGCACCTGATGCCAAAACCTGAAATGTATTCCCTCATTTTCCAGGTGGACGCTTAATGCCGAAACATTGAAATATATTCCCTTGTTTTCCAGGTGGGCACCATATGGTAAAACTCGAAACGTATTTCCTCATTTTCCAGGTGGACGCCTAATGCCAAAACTTAAAGTATATTCCCTTATTTCCAGGTAGGCGTCTGATGTGAAAACTTGAAATGTATTCCCTTGTGTTCTAGGTGGATGCCTGATGATTGAACTTTGAAACGAAGTCCCTTGTTCTCTATGTGGGTGCCTGATACTTAAACTTTAAAATAAATTCCCTTGGTCTCCATATGGGCACCTAAGACTTAAACTTGAAATGAATTCCTATGTTTTCCAGGTGGACGCCTGATGCTTGAACTTTGAAATAAATTTCCTCGTTCTCCAGGTGAGCACCTAATGCTTGAACTTTGAAATGAATTCCCTTGTTTTCCAGGTTGTCGCATGAGACGTAAACTTGAAATAAATTCTCTTGTTTTCTAGGCGGGCACCTGATACTTGAACTTTGAAATGAATTCCCTTGTTTTCCAAGCAGGCGCCTGATGCTTGAACTTTGAAATGAATTCCCTTGTTTTCCAGGTGGATGCCTGATGCCAAAACTTGAAATGTATTCCCTTTTTTTCTAGGTGGGATCCTGATGCCAAAATTTGAAATGTATTCCCATGTTTTCCATGTGGGCGCCTCATTCCAATACTTGAAATGTTTCCCTTGTTTTCCAGGAGGGCGCCTGATGCCAAAACTTGAAATGTATTTCCTTATTTTCCAGGTGGGTGCTTGATGCCAAAACATGAAATGTACTCCCTTATTCTCTAGGTGGGCGCTTGCCATTACAACAAAACAGAAAAAGCAAAATAAACTTTTTTTACCCCAGTTTGGTACTGGGAACATCTGTGAGTATTAGTTGAATCATGTTACCCAAAAGAGCTCTAACAGTATAAAAGTTAAATCTCATTATCCACGAGAGCCCTGAAAATTTAAAATTAAATCTTATCTTAAGAGTGAAAACTTCAAAGCTAAATTCTATTTCCTAAAGGTAAGACTTACGCTAAATCTTATTATCGATGAAGATCTTAAAAACTTAACTAAATCCAATTATGCAGGAGGATCCTAAGAACATTAAATTAAACTCTATTATCCAGAAGGGTCGTAAAAACTTTAAATTAAGTCCTATTATCTAGTAGATCCTAAATATTTATGGCCAAACCTGTCTGATGCATGCTTTCCTCACGGAGGGTTTCTCCAGAACAAACGGGATTTCCTACCCCTATTACAATCAAAGAAAATCTTATCAATTTTAAAATGTGGTGGTTAGTTTGTGGCATTCTTACTGAAGGTGGACTTTCCACTGTCATGCTTTTGTTCCGATAATGTTCCTTGGGCTAGCAAAGAATTGTTTGAACTTCTGATTGATGCTCAACCATATGACCCTAAAAGACCCGCACATCTCCCACTCATCTTGTTGTTTTACATTTTCGTCCCTCAAATTTGAACCTCTATATTTCCTCAAGATTCACGAAATCACTTGACCACTTGAACTCCTACTAGCACCTTATTTTTTTTAATTTTGAATCATGTTATTTCTGGTATGCTTTGGCCGCACTTTGTTTTGTGCAATTGAAAGTTGGTAATAAGTTTTAAAATCCTTTCTTGCTAGCTTAACAAGGATAATATTAAAAAATACTTAGATAAGTAGATCCAAAAGAAAATAAAACAAAGTGACTTTGGAGTTAGGAATAAAGAAGAAATTTTGAAACAAGATGACTGTTTGAGGAAGAAAGGGAAAGAGGCTTATCTGCGCGAAGTAGCTGACACCAATGATCATGACATGCATTTCAGATTAATCAGCCCAGACCGTTCACCTGATCATATTTCATTTTGTGCCCCATCTTCATACTTCAAAACTGGGATTTTCCATAATCCAATTTCTTTCCGAAGTCACAAGCCTCAATCGACTTGTAGTGCCCTAGCGGGTTTTCACCAACAACCTCTCTCATTTGTTCATCTCTCAAATCACTATTTCCTTATGGTGCCCGTGAGAATTTTTACCAACAAGATTCTCTCATTTTAGTTTTCTCTCAACTTTGCATCGCCTTACGGTGCCCGTGAGGGTTTTCACCAATAAGACTCTCTCATTTACTAATTTTTCCTTGTATAGAACATAGTTTGCCCATGATGTGAATCAGACCTCTATCTTTCTTGACTAGGAATTCCTTAAAGATTAATAAAAAAGTTTTTCTTTGGACCGCAGTTTAGGCTTTTGGATAGGGTTAGAAGGAAAGGGTACCATAAAGGCCCGAAACAGCTTAAAAGGGCTCAAAATTACAACTTTTGGAATCTGATCTCTTACAAAGACCACAACTTCTGGCCTAGTTTCTTTGTTCGAAGAATTTTATATTTTTATTTTGATGGGACTGAACTATGAGGCTGTCTGCATATGCTTAAAGGAATCAGGTCCAACATAGTTCATGACATAGGAATTGCTTTGTTTTTGTTACTTTCCACTCTTTTTTTCTTCTTTTCTTTTGTTTTTTTTATTTTTTTTATTTTGCTTTACTTTTTCTCATTTTCTATTCCTCTTTTTCTCTTCTCTCTTCTTTTTTATATTTTTCGTATCTGTATTTTTGAACTCGGCTTCTGAGTCCAAAAGAGGGGTATGAAAGAAAATAAATAAGACTCAAAAGGGGTAACAAAGGATAAAGTGTTTAGATGGCAGAATAAAATACCTTAGTCATTCCAATCTTCAAAACATGCAAAGTACAAACATAATTAGACAAACCAAAAAAATAATACATAATCTTTTGACTACATAAGAATTGATAGCCATATCTACACATTTGCCTTCTATATTTGTTAAATACAAAGCGCCACTGGACAACACTCTGGTTACAATGAACGGCCCTGCCAATTTGGGAAACACTTGCCTTTAGCTTTATCCTAATGTGGAAGGATGCATTTTAGTACTTGTTGACCTACTTCAAATTTCCGGGGACGCACCTTGTTATTGTATACTCTTGCCATTCTCTTTTGAAGCAATTGACGATGACAGTTTGCTGTCGGCCTTTTCTTATCGATCAGACTTAACTGCTCCACACAGGTTTTGACCCACTCATCATCATCAATTTCAGCTTCAGCAACAATTCAAAGGGATGAAATCTCTACTTCTACGGGTATAACTGCTTCAGCCCCATATACCAACAAAGAAGGAGTTGCACCTACTGAAGTGCGAATAGTAGTGAGATAACCTATCAAAGAAAGGGAAACTTTTCATGCCATTGCCTAGAACCTTGCACCATCTTTTGAAGTATCTTCTTTATGTTCTTGTTAGCCTCCTCGATAGCTCCATTTTCTTTGGGCGATATAGAGTGGAATTGCGATACGTAATCTTGAACAGTTGACATGCTTCTTTCATCAAATGGCTGCTAAGATTAGCACCATTGTCCGTGATGATTACCTTGGGGATTTCAAACTGGTAAATGAGATTTGAGTAAAATAAATCGACCACTGCCTTTTTAGTCACAGATTTGAAATGCATAGAATGGCCACCAGAATGAACCTGTGCCCATTTTATGCCGCTGGTTCAATTGTTCCAATGAAATCCATGCCCCAAGCAACAAAAGGCCAAGGTGTAAACATTGTATGCAACTCAGGCGGCAGAGAATGAATCAAATCACTCTGTACCTGGCATTGATGACACTTGCGCATAAAGCTAATGCAATCTAATTCCATGGTAAGCCAATAATACCTTGCTCGAAGAATCTTCTTTGCCAGAACATAGCCACTCATGTGCCGACCGCAAACTCCAGCTAACATTTTGGTCATGATTTTTGTGGCTTGATTAGCATCTATGCACCTCAACAGTCTAAGATCTAGATTTCTTTTGTACAAAACTCCCCCGCTCAAGAAAAATCCACTAGCCAAACATTGAATTGTTCTTTTTTGATCACTTGTGGCCTCTACTAGATACACCCTCATCTTTATGTATTCCAGGATATCATAGAACAGAGGTTCACCATTAAGTTCTTCCTCAGCCACATTACAGTTAGCATGCTAATCACAGACTTGAATATGTAGAGGGTCGACATAATCCTTATCCAGATGGTGTAACATTAATGCCAAGGTATCCAAGGTATCAAAAACCTTATTATAGATCCTAGGAATGTAAATGAAATCTACTGATCTGAACTATTGACAAAGATTATGTAAACATTGTCGATACGATATGAGCTTTAAATCCTGAGTCTCCCATTCTCCTTGAATCTAGTGCACCAACAAATCTGAATCTCCCAAGACCTGGACTTCCTGGACTCCCATGTCTATAGCTATCCTAAAACCTAAAATGCATGCCTCCTACTTAGCCATATTGTTGGTACAATAGAAACAAAGTTGGGCCACAATACGGTGGAGATTCCATGTTTCATAAGTGAGCACAGCTCCTATTCTGACACCTTTCATGTTAGCGGCTCTATCAAAGAAAAGTTTCCAACCTGGCTTTTCATCCTGCTCTACCTTGTCAATATGCATCACCTCTTCATTAGGAAAATAAGTCTTCAATGGCTCATACTCTTCATCTACCGAGTTCTCTCCCAAATGATCGGCTGACTCTTGGGATTTCATCGAGGTTCGAGTCAAATAGATGATGTAAAATTCTATTAGCAAAATCTACCACTTTGCAAGCCTTTATATGGGCATAGGCTTCTAAAAGATATACTTTAAAGGATCCATATGATAAATAAGGCAAGTAGTGTAGGATGACGGATAATGCTTCAACTTTTCTACCACTCAAGTTAGGGAGCAACATGTCCTTTCAAGGGGAGTATACTTAACCTCATAGGATGTGAACTTCTTGCTGAGATAATAGATGGCTTGCTCCTTCCTTCTAGTGATGTCATGCTGACCCAACACACAACCAAATGAATTATCTAGGACTATCAAATAAAGAATTAAAGGTCTCCCAGGTTCTGGTGGGACCAATATATGTAAGTTTGACAGGTACCCCTTGATCCTATCAAATGCCTCCTGGAACTCGTCAGTCCATATGACCGTATCATCCTTCTTTAGCAACTTAATGATGGGCTTACAACTTCTTGTGAGTTGAGCAATAAACCCGTTGATGTAGTTTAAATGCCTAAGCAAACTCATCACCCTCAGTCTTATTCCTTGTTGGTGGAAATTCTTGGATAGCTTTGATCGTTGACAGATACAACGCAATGCCTCGCTGACTGACTATGAACTCCAATAGTTTCCTAGACGGAACACCAAATGCACACTTTGCAAGGTTGAGTTTAAGATTGCACCTACGGAGCCTCTTGAAAAACTTCCTCAAGTCTCCGACATGATCGTACTTCTGCTTTTACTTTATGATCACATGATCTACATAAACCTCAATCTCTTTGTGTATCATGTCATGAAACACAATAGCCATTGCCCTCATGTAAGTTGCCCCAGCATTTTTCAAACCAAATGCCATTACCCGATAGCAATATGTTCCTCATGGTGTGATGAACGTTGTCTTTCTGCATCTTCCTCGTCCATTAAGATCTGGTGATATCCCATATAACAATTCACAAAAGACCGGATCTCATGCTTGGCATAGTTATCCATCAAAATGTGAATATTTGGCACTGGGAAGTTATCCTTTGGACTTGCTTTGTTGATATCGCAGTAATCAATGCACACCTTGGTCTTACCATCCTTCTTTGATACTGGCACAACATTAGCTAACCAAGTGGAGTATCGCGTGACTCGAATGACCTTTGCATCCAACTATTTTGTGATTTCTTCCTTGATCTTCACACTCATATCAGTCTTGAACTTCCATAACTTCTTCTTATTGGAGGGAATACCGAATCATTTGGCAATTTGTGAAATACCAAGTCAGTACTCAAACCTGGGATGCCATCATATGACCATGCAAAAATGTCTTTATATTAAAACAGTGCTTTAATAATTTCTTCCTTGATTTGTGGTTCTAGGTGTACACTTCTCTTGTTTTCCCTGATATTATCTGGATCTCCTAAATTGATTGCTTCAATTTCATTCAAATTAGGCTTGGGTATCTGTTCAAAATGATTTAGTTCTTTACTAATTTCCTCAAATGCCTCCTCTTCATCATATTCTGGTTCATCATCACACTCTATTTCTTGGATTAGTATTTCAGAGTTAGATTGGCTTTTAAGACTTCGCCGAAGATTCCTCATGTATGTTATGTTATTGAAACCAGCACAAAAAGAATTGTACAAACAAAAAATCACACTATCAGGATTAACGGAAAAATGGAAATTGCATTTCATTGAAAATAAAGGATAAGAGGATTTGTACATAAAAACTAGCAAAAAACAAAAATATTGATTACAACCCTGGGAATAATCCAGATGACAGAAAGGAAAATAAAGTAAATTGCCAAAACTCCTTCCCAATAGGGAGAGGAGTAGTATTCCAATTGTTAAGCTTCATTTTTGGCACAATAAATTGCATGTCTGCTTTGCTGGAACCTTCCCCAATTTCTAACATGTTCACCTCATCAAATAGACTCTAGAACCTTTCAATCAACTCTTCATAAAAATCAACCACAGACATTGGAACTACTGACATTGACTCTTCACCACCCCTGACTTGATGAAAGACCTGGAGAGGCGTGGGATAGGCTTAGGAAGCGACCATGCCTTCTTCTTCAACTTTTTATCCTTCTTCACATCATCCCCTATAGGCTTGAACCCAAGACCAAATATACCCACATTTTCACATAGACACACTGGCTGCACGATACCTTGCAAAGATGCACCCAGACCCTTGGCCGGCACAAAACCATTCTTCCATATTTCATTTGCTACCATGACGATGACAGAAGCTAGCTTTCGACCTGGAATATATTCCCCTTCCGGAAGCTTCTCAACTAACACTATTGTGGAAACATGGTACACCCAAGGCCCTTATCATCTTCAGCCTCAATAAACGGGATGAATGTATCATTGTAAGCACATAAGTTGCCATCACCATGCACAACGATTTCTGGTCTGTCCCACTCAAACTTTACCATCTGGTGCAAAGAATATGGGACTGCTTTGGCAACATGTATCTATGGCCTACCCAACAGTAAATCATAAGAGACGGCCACATCCAGTACCTGAAACTCCATGGTAAATTCAATTGGTCCTATTACCAGTTCGAGCTTGATATCACCAACACAATCCTTTCCCCCTCCATCAAAACCTCGGATGCACATATTGTTCTTGTGGATCCTCTCATCATCAATTTTCAACTTGAGCAGAGTGGAGAGAGGGCAAATGTTTGCACTGGAACCATTGTCAACTAACACCCATGTTGTAGAAAATCATTCTATCCATGATATGTGTGCTTTGGTTGTATTAGCATGATTTTCAGGTATAAGTTTTGATGAATGACAAACAATGAAGTCAAGTGTCAAACAACGTTATTATATGACAAACAATCAAGATTGAATGCCGAGAAGCATATTGATGAATGGATTGCATGAAAAAGCCAAAGACGAGCTCAATATTTCAAGACCGAAGACCCAAGGCGTAGGTCGTTAGGTAGAACCAATGTAAGAGCAACGTTTAAGTTATCTCGTCTTTTGGCTCAACATAGGTCATCATAAATATGCGTAAAATCTTTTCATCAAATCATATCTATCATAAACATATTTCAAATACTTCAAACAAAATGATTTTAACGTTTTTATTTTAACCAAAATGGTTTTTGAAGTAAGTTTTCAATTCTGGACAGCATAGGTGAATAATCGATTATGCGAAAGTGATAACCGATTATTCTGGAAAATTCCATTTATTGGAAATTTCCGCAGAGTAGGATAATCGATTATACACTTGGGTATAATCGATTATCTTGTATCCGTTGCCAAAGTTTTTGAACGACAGGCAGATAATCGATTATGCAAATCCAATAATCGATTATTCTAGCACAAAATCAGCTTCTGATTTTGTAACGGTAAGCTGATAATCGATTATGCAAATCTGGTAATCGATTATCTTGGCATAAAATCAGCATAATTGATTGCCAATTAAGCAACGGACATACTACTTCTACAACCTATAAATAGAGGTCTTTTGAGCTGATTTGTATATACAACACCTCTCATTATTCATATACATATTGATATTATTTGTGCATCATTTTAGAGCTTTTGTTGAGCCAATTGAGAGACAACTTTGAGTTGTTCATAGAGCTAATATTGTATCTCTTTATCTACTCTGTTTAGAGAGTTCTTGTTGTAAAAGAGAAAGGTGTTTGAGAAGACCATATCTTCTCATTGGTTGTCGGGTTTGCTAAGTACCCTCAATCTTAGTGTGTGAAGTCTTGTGGTGCGGTATCCACGAGCAAGGTGAAGTCTTGAGGTACGGTATCCTCGAGCAAGTTGAAGTCTTGTAGAGTGTACATCTACGAGCAAGTGTAACGGTTTGTTAGGCACCCGTAAGCTTAACGGAGTTAGTGGAAACTCGAGAGAGTCTCTCGGGGACTGGACTAACCACACGTTGTGGTGAACCAGTATAAATTCGGTGTGTCCTTTCCTTAAATCTTTTAACCACTGCATTTACTTTACTCCTGCAATTTTAATTCCGCAATATTTATCAATATTCTCGTACCGCACTATTCACCCCCCTCTAGTGACGGGCATAAATCCTATCACATGTGACCTTAGAATCTTTGTATTTCACGGTGAGATAAAGAGCTTGATTATGTTCTGTACCCTCCAAAGGCAGTTCATCATCTGAGAAGGTGATCATCTTCACCTTAAATATCTTGTTAGAAATCTTCTCCAAATGGTTACTATGATCTTGTCAAGGAATTGAGCTTCGTTCAGAATCTTCATGAGGGCACGATAGTGCTTGTCTGAATGTATCAACAATGATAGAAAATAAATCTGGGCGAGGGTCTTTCTCAATTGTTCCACTATGGAGTAATCATGCAACTTCATTTTTCTCAAAAATTCTTCCGCCTCCTCTACGGTGACTGGTTTCTTCACTAGAATTGGACTATCATTCAGCGGCTTAGATTTTCTTAATTCCTCTAGGGCAAAGAATCTCCTCGAACGAGTCAACTCTGGGTTTCATTAACTTCCTTTTCCACTTCTTTCCTTTTATAAGTTACTATCACTCGCTTGTAATTCCGTTGAACAACCTTGGTGTCAACTATCGGTAGTTGGGTCATAGGTTTAATAATAACAGGGGCAATGCAAGCCCCTTCCACGATAATGACAGGTTTACTTGCTACCTCCAGCATGACCACTTTCGGCTTTCTTTGCTTTGTTTTAATATCATCTGAGAACCCCTTCGTGACTACCACAGGCGTCTTATCATTGTGTGTGCTAAGCTTGTGTGTCAGTCCTTCATCTATTGAAGATGTTTCCTTTATAACATTTAGAGTTTTAACTGGCCTATTTTCACTGGCACGGGTCATCATAACAGACTTTGAAGGCTTCTTGGGCTCTCTATTCTTATGTACTATCTCAATCATGTGCATTTTGGATGGGCTGGCAATGGATTTTGATTGATGTTTGGATTTTCCAGACTCTGGACCACAATTTGGTTTGTATCGGTGAGCTCTTGAATGATGTTCTTCAAATGCCAACATTTTCTCTGTCGTACCCTGGAGCATCAGAACAAGTGATGATCAGTAATGTACCAATATAGTTATACAATTCCCAAAATAATAGTCTACTAATGTATGTGTCAAGACTTGGTATCACGTGGGCAACTAGTAGAAATATAAAAGAATAAACCTATCCTACTGTCTGAAATAGAATAGATAGCCAAAAAATAAAGAGAGACTCCATCAAGCTGCTGAATGACACACAAAGGGAGCAGCTCACCGTGGACGCACACCAGACTGATAGCCAGATGTACCTACCTCAAATCCTGTATAATTAAGTACAGAAGCGTAGTATGAGTATAAAACAAATATTACCTAGTAAGTATCCCGTCTAATCTCGAAGAAGTAGAGACGAGAGATCGACTTGATACTTACTAGGATCAAATAATATAAATAGGTGTTATGCTAAGCATGTAAGTCAAAGGTAAGTAACAGTTTGTAGCAAGAAATAATAAGTCATGTCCTTAATAATAATATAAGTTAGCCATTTACATTCCAAAACATTTAACTAAGTAAGTCATTAATAAGATTTCACGTAGATATCATGCGCACATTATGGTGAGGAACGGAAAAGAAATTGTGCACTGCCAGAAGGTCGAATGGCGTGAACCATTGATGCACCTATCTCTACCAAGGCGATCGGCCTGATCTGCAAATATCAATTATTATCAGAAAAATACATGAAGGCGCATTTATATTCAAATAAATTCATACAAATATTCAACAATTACATATGTTTACTTATGTTCATTTTCAATTACCTCGCATATCCTAAGTGATCACATCAACAAGAAAATATATAAATATTTGCAAATATGGCATGATACGGGTCTTAAACTACCCGGACAATTAACATAATAGTAGCTGCGTATGGACTCTACTTACCTAGTGCGTATATAGCCCCCACATTTAGTGGCATATTATTCAATTATTACACCTATGGGGAAAATTCCCCCTTACAATGTTGTAAAGAAGACTTATATTGCTCCAAAGTGTACTTTCAATACCAAGAATGTGCTCAAACCCTTAATTTGAAGCTGAACGATCGAAAACTAATTAAACGAGGCAGGAACTAGTGAATACAAGGTCACAAGATCGCATTCTAACTGTCAAAGTAATTTCCAACCTTAAACACAAGTTTCCTAAAATCTGACCACGGGTCCACGTGCCCGAATTCAAAAAAATTTCGAAGAAAGTTGTTCAGGATCAATAATATATGGTTTCTACTTAATTTCATAACAAATTTCGTAGTTAAATCTAACATTTATCAAAACCCTAGGTTTTGCTCTAACCTCATGATTTTTCCTTAATCTTTGGGTGTTAATCTACCTAAGACTCAAGTATAAAACTAGAAATAGGTCAGATGAACTTACCTCGAGATGCTAGGTGAAAGTCCTCTCTCAAAAGCTCCCAAAATCGCCCAATGGTGAGTGAAAATGGGAAAAATGGCTTAGAGCCCGTAATAAATAGAACTCACTACTTTAATGATTTCTACATCTGTGGTCTTGGGCCGCACCTGCGCACACTGCTTCTGCAGAAAAGAATCTGCTTCTGCGGAACTGGGCCGCTCCTGCGGAGAAGCAATCGCTTATGCGGAAGCATAGCCGTTTTTGCGAATTCTGTCTTGGCATGCCTTGCCCGCATCTGTGAGAGGACAACCGCTTCTGAGGTCTCACACATGCGGCTGACCAACCGCAGGTGCGGTTATGACAGCAACTTGAAGCTTCAGCTCTTCCCAAGTTTTCCAACTTCACTCGAGCCTCGACCGATTGACTCTCGGGGCTCCCAGGCCCCATCCGAACATATTGATAAGTTTGAAATCATAACACGGACTCGCTCAAACCCTTGGAACACCCGAAATAATGCTATTTTTAAGAATCACCTCCTAAAACTAATTGAATCCAACTAATGAACTTCAAGTTCTTCAATTCCCTTCTAACGCGTCGAAATATTCTCATACTACTCGGATTGACACCAAATTTTATGGGCAAATCTTAAATATTATATTGGACATGTACCGTGCTCCAGAACTAACATACGCGCCATATACTTACATGATCAGTCATTATTTAATTTTTTTATATTCTTAGAATTTCAATTTAACAATTTCTAACAAAAACTCATTACTCGGGCTAGGTCCTTGGAATTTGATTTCGGTCATACGCCCAGGTCTCATTTTATCCTATGGACCCTACGGAACCGTCAAAACACAAATTCAGGTCCGTTTGATAAAAATATTGATCAAAGTAAAACTTAGCCTTTTAAAAAAATCTTAAGGAATCAAGTGAGCCTATTTCATCCCAAATTCTTCTAAATCTCGAACCAACCATCCTCGCCGGTCGTAAATTAGCTAAAACAAGCATGAGAAATTTTATTTAGGGGGACGGGGTTCTAAAAGCAAAATAACCGGCCGGGTCGTTACATTTAACATATTCATGATCTCTTTTATGTTAGCGTCTTCCCGTTCATTGCTCCTATTAACTTTACAAGAAAAAGTAGAATCATCATAACAAGGGATTGGGAAAGACAAAAAAATATAAACAAAATCATATAAATGACCATCTTGAATGCCACATATATCACACATATTCTACATATAAGATTGAGTTGTTGTCCACAACTCAAACTTGAAAATATTCAAATAAAATTTCCACGTGTGATTTCCTCCATAGTATACACAACAAAGATCAAAATTAGAATTATCAACAACCAAACTCCCATAATTTCAAGACGTCATATTTTTCAAATCAACAAGCAAAAAAAGATAAAGATTCAAATTTAGAACTTAGCAATATTTGCAGCTACAACAAAATAGTTAGTTTCCCGGCAACAGCCAAAATCTGATCAGGCCCAACTCTAGTCATAAAAAGGACAAGTGGTCATTGCAAATATATCTGGTTAAGAGTCTGGAATCGAATTCCACGGAAAATTAAAACTTAGCTACAATTGTTCAATATCGCTAAGAAGACAAATTTGAAAAACAATCGAGTTATAAAAATTGTATTTTTAATTCTAAAATTGATTAACAACTATTAAAAAGGAGTAAAAAACATTAACTAAGGAGAGTAAAGTAATATTCAAGAGTAAAGAGCATAGGATCGTAATTTTCCTCATTATCAGGATGAACGCCTAACATGTTCACTACAATCCCGTTGAGTTATTCTCCATTGACTGTGATTTCTCTCGTTACCACAATTATCTCTCGATAAAAAAACAGTAATTTTTTAGAGTTTTTTTCTTGAACTAACTCTATCTAGAAATTCAAACGACTCACAAGATTGCGTCAAAGCTTCGTTATTTCTGAAATATACTTTTAGATTCAAGAAATTATTCTCTTAACTACTTAAAAGTGATGTTTTTCAATAATAACCTAATTCTGTAACCTCTCTCAAGCAATACAAGATATAACGATACAGTAAATCGGGGGCACTCCAATTAACGACAAACAAAAATATAGTTGAGCAAGCATATAATAATAATAATAATAATAATAATAATAATAATAATAATAATAATAATAATAATAATAATGGCTAAATTATATATAAACACGGCTAAAAAACTATCGAACAATTGGGTCCATCGAAATTTTCAATGAGAAGTTTAGTTACTCATGATTTTACTCAAAATCGTGATGTTACAATTCATAAACCAATAAGAAATAATGGAAGAAAAGGATCGTTGGTCTTTGTTCCTTGTATGTTTCTTGCCTCTCAAGTACTGTCTTTATCTTCAAAAGAATATTTTTTGGCATTTATGGAAGACCTAAGGTATGTAGAAGGCTTCTCTAACCAATCCCAAGTCGGCTAGGAAAACCTGAAGGGTTCATCTCAGACACTCGCGAGTCGAGCCTTAAAAACGTTAACTTTCAACTCTTTTGGTACATATCTGAAGACGGCTAGCACGATGGATTTGAACTTTTGATTTTCTGTTTCGCATAATTAAATACTCCTCTTGGAAGCCACACAAGCTCGCAATGTGAGCGGCCTAGACATCCACTTGTTAACTTAGCCTCTTTCGTGCTTTCAACTACAAATTGCGTCGAATCGTCCCTTTTGATTCTCGTGCTTTCAGCTACAAATTGCATCGAATCATCCCTTTTGATTCCTCTTCCATCAAATTACTGCTACGCATATAAAATGTTGGAAACACGTTCGCAAGGCTTTACTAAAACGTGTGTTCCTATGTGTAGGTTTTGATGAATCACAAACAAGCGCAAATTGATATATGACGAAATTCAAGTACAACCGCACAATTGGTGGATAACGAGATTCAAGCACAAGACAAGGTTTTATAGTTTAAATGAGTCGTCCTTAATTGTGATCTTGATCCGACAACTTGACTCATGACATGGCTTCTCTCGTAAAATTATTTTTTACAAAATCATGCATATTTAATTTAATGCTAAATGATCTTAAATCATGCATATTTTCATTAGTCAAAATGATTTTTAAACATGCCTCTAAAAACTGGACTAAGATAATCGATTATGGACTTATGATAATCGATTATGTTCAGCCAAGACTGCATGACAATCGATTGTGAGCTAATGACAATCGATTGTGTTAAGGCAGTGAGCATCAGGTTTTCCAAACCTGCATGACAATCGATTGTGAACCTTATGACAATCGATTGTGATGAGGCAGTGTACATACAAGTTTTTCAAAACTCAGAATAATCGATTGTGAAGCTAATGACAATCGATTGTGAAGAGACAGTGTCCATCAGATTTTTAAAAGTCACAAAATAATCGATTGTGAACGTATGACAATCGATTGTGTTGAGGCAGTGACTTCCAGACTTTTTCAAAATTATTAAATAATCAATTGTGAGTATAAAACAATCGATTGGCAAGAGGCAGTGTCTAAAATGATTTTCAAAGTCTGATAAATAATCGATTGTTAACATTGCACAATCGATTGTGAAGCTGACCGTTGTCGTAAAGTTTTCAAATACCGTCAGGTAATCGATTGTTGATTTTGTACAATCGATTGTTGATATTAAAATCTGGAAAAGATTTTTTGAACGTTGCTGAATAATCGATTGTTGATTTTGTACAATCGATTGTTGATATTAAAATCTGGAAAAGATTTTTTGAACGTTGCTGAATAATCGATTATTGATTTTGTATAATCGATTGTTTTACGTAAAATCTGGAAATGATTTTTTGAACGTTGCCAATAATCGATTGTTGATCTTGGACAATTGATTGTTAAGCGTAAAATCTGGGATTTATTTCTGGAACGATTGACAAACAATCGATTGTGGCTTCCTGACAATCGATTGTCACAGAGTAAAATCAGCAACTCTTAATTGGCAATTAGGCAACAGTAATGCCAAGTTTTTCAACTATAAATAAAGCTTCATTTCAGTGTTTTAAATACAACAACACACAACAACTGATCATTCTATTTCTATAAGCTTGCATACTATTGTTTATCATTTATATTCATTTCATAAAGCTTTTGAGAGCCAAAGTCTTGTCCATAGTTGTTGTGATCTTGAGCTTACTTCTTTTACTCATATCTACTCATTAAGGAGTGTTTTGTTTGAGTGTTTAGTGTTTTGTACACTTGTAAGAGAATTGTGATTCTCTTGTTGTAAGGAACTTGTGTTTCCTTGGTTGAAGTCTTGGAGTGTTGTATCTCCAAGCAAAGGTATTAAGGCGTGTGTCCTTAAGTTGTAAAGGTTTGTTGAGCACCCGTAAGCTTGACAAGTTAGTAGAAAATCTCGAGAGAGCCTCTCGGGGACTGGACTAGCCACGTGTTGTGGTGAACCAGAATATATCGGTGCATTCTTTCCTTTTGTTTATTTAACGCACTTAATTATTTCCTGCAAATTTTAGTTTCCGCAAATTTACGCTAAATTTTATTATAACGCTATTCACCCCCCTCTAGCGTTAAGCGTATTAACTAACAATTGGTATCAGAGCCCAACTCTCTGAAGACTTAACAGCTTGAGAGAAACTTACATGGCTTCTACTCGTGATTCTTTTGCAGGAATAGAGGAAGGACAGTGCTCCACCCGACCACCACTATTCAACGGTACAAACTATACGTACTGGAAGGAGAGGATGAAAATCTTCGTTCAAGCAAACAATTTTCATCTCTGGAAGGTGATAACAAAGGGAAATCAAATTCCAACCAAAAAGGTTGAAAACGAATGGGTTCCCAAGTCCGAAGAAGAATATGACGCGGATGATATCCGAAAGGTTCAAAATAATGCTAAAGCAATTAATTTATTATATTGTGCTGTAAATGCTGACGATTACAGGAAAATATCGTGTTGCACAACGGCAAAAGAAATGTGGGACAACCTGGAAATTACGTACGAAGGTACGGACCAGGTAAGGGAAGCTAAAATTGATTTCCTAACCCATGCTTATGAATTATTTCACATGAAGGAAGGTGAAAAGGTGGATGAAATGTTCGAATAATTTTCAATAATCGTAAATGACCTACATGCCCTCAAGCAGACATTCACGGATAAAGAACTTGTTCGAAAAATTCTTAGAAGTCTCACTGCGGCATGGCGATCAAAGGCCGACGCAATTCAAGAATCCATAGGCGTCTCAAATGTCACAATCGACGCATTAAGAGGTAACCTTAAGACTTATGAATCTACAATACTTAACCCTCTTGTTGATGATCAAAGGAGGCAAAGAATAGCGCTTAAGGCAAGCACAAGCCAACCTCAAGTTGATGAGGACGGAGACAACGAGTTTGGACTCGTTATCAAAAGATTTCAAAAGTTCATGCGAAAGGAGTATGAACGAAAGGGCAAAAAGCAAGGCGAGCAAATAAAGTGCTATGAATGCGGTGAAACCGGGCACATCAAATCAAATTGCCCAAACATCAAAAAGGAGAAGAAACCTTTTAAGAAGCAACGTGCATACATTTCTTGGGGAGGAGACTCCGGAGATGACTCAAGCGAAGAAGAAGAAGACGAAGCCGCAAACCTTTGTCTTATGGCGCAAGAAGACAAGCAAGATGAGGTATGTCAAATCTCTTCTAAAAACTTCTTTACTCTTGAAGAAATGCGAACTGCTTTTGATGAGCTATATACTGAATTTATTAAAGCTTCAAAAACTGTCAAGAGCATAAAAGAAAATGCTTCTCTAAAAGAAAAAGATTTTCAAAAACAGCTTTCTTTGAAAGAAAAGGAGTTAGAAAAACTGGTTTTAGAAAATGAGAAGCTGAAAGAGGAAAACAAGTTTTTTGGAAAAAGAAGCACCGACAAGCCCGAAAGTTCTATTAAAAATTGCTCTTCTTGCATGCATCTCGAAAATGAGGTAGATAGACTTAAAGGTACCTTAGATAAGTTTAATTCTTCTCACAAAAACTTGAATGAGGTCCTTGTTAATTTGAAGTCAACCAAGCATGGCAAAGGTTTTAAGAATGAGCCTAAAGAAAAGGTTGAAGCCAAACCCCAACCACCTAAGGCTCAACCTAGGATTAATAAAACAAATGCTTATCGTAGAAATAGCAATCCTAGAACAAATATGCATGCTAGACCAAATGTTGAACATTTTAGAAGACCTAGAAATGACTTACCACCTAGAAATGACTACCCTAGAAATGATGCATATTCTAGGCCAAACACTAGAAGGAGTTTTGAACCTCTTAGAACATCTAGACATACCATTACTCTAGAAATGCTGCTCATTTTAGAACTAATAGTAGGAGAAATGGTTCTCATGAAATGCGCAATAGTCATAATGAAAATAGAGTAATTCATGTTCGTCCATCAAGTTACTATGAACCTAGAAGGATGCATAACCCCAACGTGACTTGTCATTATTGTAGACGCATTGGTCATATTGCCCCTGCATGCTTTACATGACATAGACATATCACTCAATCGCATCATTATGATATGCCTAACCCTCAAGGACCCAAAATGGCATGGGTACCTAAAACGCATTAATTTGTTTTGTAGGTATGTTTGAAGGGATCAAGTGTACTATGGTACCTTGATAGTGGATGCTCCAAACATATGACAGGAGACGAATCCAAATTCCTTCAACTAGAACACAAAGAAGGAGGAAGTGTTATTTTTGGTGACAACAATAAAGGAAAGATTATCGGCATCGGATCGATCGGTAAGGATGAAAATTCTTCTATTAAGCATATATTACTTGTGAAAGGTTTAAAGCATAATCTCTTGAGCATAAGTCAATTACGTGACAAGGGAAATCTTGCCCTATTTGATTCGGATGAATGCATAGTGTTTAGACGTAGTGATTTTAAAATTATCCTTCGTGGTTTTAGAGTGGATAATATTTATATGGTTGATCTTGCTAATTCCTCACTCAAATATGTGGATTGCCTTATGAGCAAAGAGGATGATACTTGGCTATGGCATCGTAGAGTTGCTCATATAAACATGCATCTTTTGAACAAATTGATTTCACAAAACTTAGTTGTTGGCCTTCCCAATTTGAATTTTGAAAATGACTCTATTTGTGATTCTTGTCAAAAAGGGAAGCAAACAAAAGCATCTTTCAAATCGAAAAACATTGTTTCAACTTCTAGACCATTGCAATTGCTTCACATGGATTTGTTTGGACCATCTCGCATTGAAAGTCTAGGAAGAAATCGTTATGCTTTTGTGATTGTTGATGATTATTCTAGATTTACTTGGACTTTATTTCTTGCCAATAAAAGTGATGCTTTTCAGATTTTTAAATACTTTCTTAAGCGTGTTCAAAACGAAAAGGAATCAACCGTCACTTCAATTAGAAGTGATCATGGGGGAGAGTTTGATCACAATCTCTTTGCGGACTTTTGTGACGAACTCGGTATCGAGCATACCTTTTCCGCTCCACGTACACCACAACAAAATGGGGTGGTGGAAAGGAAAAATAGGTGTCTCGAAGAGATGGCTAGAACCATGCTCGAAGAGGCTAAGATTCCCAAACATTTTTGGGCAGATGCCGTGAGTACCGCATGCTACATCTTAAATAGAGTAGTCATAAGGCCTATACTCATGAAAACTCCCTATGAACTCTATAAGGGAAGGAAACCAAATATCTCCCATTTTAGAGTATTCGGTTGTAAATGTTTTATTCATAACAATGGCAAAGATCAATTGGGAAAATTTGATGCTAAGTCCGATGAGGGATTTTTCATTGGCTATTCTTCACGTAGCAAAGCATATAGGGTCTTTAATAAAAGAATCGAAACTGTGGAGGAATCCCCTCATGTTGTATTTGCCGAAAATAATGCTCGCTTGGCGAGAAAGGATACTGGTTTTGATCTTGCAGGTATCTTAGATAGCTTGAAAGACAAAATACAAGAGGAAACGCCTAAAGAAAATCAAGACGAATTTTTGAAACAACCAACGGAGGAAGCGCCACAATTGGAGAATGAAACGAAAACGCCTAACGAGTGGAGGACAATCAAAGATCACCCTCTCGAACAGGTAATTGGCGACGTCGGAGAAAAGGTAAGTACCCGAAACTCCCTTAAGAACACCTTAGGACATACTGCTTTTGTGTCTCAAATTGAACCAACAACCATCTCCGAAGCAATTGGGGATGAATTTTGGACCTTGGCAATGCAAGAGGAGCTTAACCAATTCAAACGGAATGACGTTTGGGATTTGGTGCCAAGACCCGAAAATCATACATAATTGGTACGAAATGGGTTTTTCGAAACAAACTAGATGAAAATGGTGTAATCACTAGAAACAAAGCTAGGCTTGTAGCAAAAGGCTATAATCAAGAAGAGGGTATTGACTATGAAGAAACATATGCTCCCGTAGCTAGATTAGAAGCTATTCGTCTATTGCTCGCTTTTGCCTCTTCTATGAATTTCAATTTATATCAAATGGATGTGAAAAGTGCTTTTCTAAATGGTGTTATACAAGAAGAAGTTTATGTTGAACAACCCCCCGGTTTTGAAGTTTTTAAATCTCCCGATCATGTTTTCAAACTCAAAAAGGCTCTCTATAGTTTAAAACAAGCTCCCCGAGCTTGGTATTAACGATTGAGTAAATTTCTATTGGAAAATGATTTCATTAGGGGGAAAGTTGACACCACCCTTTTTGTTAAGCATAAAAACAATGATATTTTATTAGTTCAAATATATGTGGATGATATCATATTTGGTGCTACTAACAATATCTTATGCAAGGAATTTTCCGATTTAATGACAAGCGAATTTGAGATGTCTATGATGGGTGAGTTAACATTCTTTTTGGGATTACAAGTAATGCAAATGAAAGAAGGTACGTTCATTTGCCAAGCCAAATATTGCAAAGAATTGCTGAAACGATTTGAAATGAACAATGCAAAAGCAATGGCGACTCCCATGAGCGCATCCGATCATCTAGACAAAGATGAGAAAGGTAAGGAATTTGACACTAAGAAGTATCGAGGTATGATTGGCTCTCTTCTCTATCTTACTGCTAGTCGTCCGGACATCATGTTTAGCGTGTGCTTATGCGCCCGTTATCAATCGTGTCCGAAGGAGTCTCACCTTACTGCGGTAAAACGGATTTTGAAGTACCTTGTTGGTACTACAAATGTGGGTCTATGGTACCCCAAAGGTTCTTCATGCCAACTCGTTGGCTATTCCGACTCCGATTTTGCTGGATGCAAATTGGACTGCAAGAGCACTAGTGGCACTTGCCATTTGCTCGGTAGCTCTCTCGTTTCTTGGTTTAGCAAGAAACAAGTAAGTGTTGCGTTGTCCACAACCGAGGCTGAATATGTAGCCGCGGGGAGTTGTTGCGCTCAAATCCTCTGGATGAAACAACAACTCTTGGACTATGGCCTAAGTCTTGATCATATCCCTCTTAAATGTGATAATACTAGTGCCATATGCTTGACGAAGAACCCCGTTCTTCATTCGCGAACAAAACACATTGAAATAAGACATCATTTTATAAGAGATCACGTTCTCAAGGGGGATGTCGAAATCGAATTTGTTGAAACCAAAGACCAATTGGCCGACATCTTCACTAAGCCCTTAGAGAAAGAGTCCTTCTTCCGAATTCGTAGTGAACTCGCGATTCTTGACTCCACGTTGATCTAAGTCATGCATTGCATCTTTTTATCTTACATGATTTCTAACTTGAGCGTCGGAGACGTCTAACGAATTTTTGCAGGTATCGCCCTAAAGGTAGGGGGAATTATAAAGCATGACGCGCAATAATCAAGTCTTCTTCAGAAAAATCAGTTTCTGTCGTCTAATAATCGATTATCTCGTATCAATAATCGATTGTTCTGCTATTACTTGAGTTATTGTACTCTCTTTAAGTAATCACATTTTCTTTCCAATAAATAAACAAGTTTTATTTACATCTTTGGCATCTTCTCATATTATTTTTGCTAATGGCAAAAGGGGGAAGATAACGGGTATGCACTCTCAATATTAATAAGCTTAAATTGAGGGGGAACTAATCGCATACTTATTGCATATCTTTACTTGTCTTGAATCATCATTATAAATTGTTTAATTTGCATAACCCGCTTAAAGTTTGCCACTATCAAAAAGGGGGAAATTGTTGGAAACACGTTCTCAAGGCTTTATACTAAAACGTGTGTTCCTATGTGTAGGTTTTGATGAATGACAAACAAGCGCAAATTGATATATGACGAAGTTCAAGTACAAGCGCACAATTGGTGGATAACGAGATTCAAGCACAAGACAAAGTTTTATAGTTTAAATGAGTCGTTCTTAATTGTGATCTTGAACCGACAACTTGACTCATGACATGGCTTCTCTCGTAAAATTATTTTTTACAAAATCATGCATATTTAATTTAATGCTAAATGATCTTAAATCATGCATATTTTCATTAGTCAAAATGATTTTTAAACATGCCTCTAAAAACTGGACTAAGATAATCGATTATGTACTTATGATAATCGATTATGTTAAGCCAAGACTGCATGACAATCGATTGTGAGCTAATGACAATCGATTGTGTTAAGGCAGTGAGCATCAGATTTTTCAAACCTGCATGACAATCGACTGTGAAACTTATGACAATCGATTGTGATGAGGCAGTGTACATCAAAGTTTTTCAAAACTCAAAATAATCGATTGTGAAGCTAATGACAATTGATTGTGAAGAGACAGTGTCCATCAGATTTTTAAAAGTCATAAAATAATCGATTGTGAACGTATGACAATCGATTGTGTTGAGGCAGTGACTTCCAGACTTTTTCAAAATTATTAAATAATCGATTGTGAGTATAAAACAATCGATTGGCAAGAGGCAGTGTCTAAAACGATTTTCAAAGTCTGATAAATAATCGATTGTTAACATTGCACAATCGATTGTGAAGCTGACCGTTGTCGTAAAGTTTTCAAATACCGTCAGGTAATCGATTGTTGATTTTGTACAATCGATTGTTGATATTAAAATCTGGAAAAGATTTTTTGAACATTGCTGAATAATCGATTGTTGATTTTGTACAATCGATTGTTGATATTAAAATCTGGAAAAGATTTTTTGAACGTTGCTGAATAATCGATTATTGATTTTGTATAATCGATTGTTTTACGTAAAATCTGGAAATGACTTTTTGAACGTTGCCAATAATCGATTGTTGATCTTGGACAATCGATTGTTAAGCGTAAAATCTGGGATTTATTTCTGGAACGATTGACAAACAATCGATTGTGGCTTCGTGACAATCGATTGTCACAGAGTAAAATCAGCAACTCTTAATTGGCAATTAGGCAACGGTAATGCCAAGTTTTTCAACTATAAATACAGCTTTATTTCAGTGTTTTAAATACAACAACACACAACAACTGATCATTCTATTGCTATAAGCTTGCATACTATTGTTTATCATTTTATATTCATTTCATAAAGCTTTTGAGAGCCAAAGTCTTGTCCATAGTTGTTGTGATCTTGAGCTTACTTCTTTTACTCATATCTACTCATTAAGGAGTGTTTTGTTTGAGTGTTTAGTGTTTTGTACACTTGTAAGAGAATTGTGATTCTCTTGTTGTAAGGAACTTGTGTTTCCTTGGTTGAAGTCTTGGAGTGTTGTATCTCCGAGCAAAGGTATTAAGGCGTGTGTCCTTAAGTTGTAAAGGTTTGTTGAGCACCCGTAAGCTTGACAAGTTAGTGGAAAATCTCGAGAGAGTCTCTCGGGGACTGGACTAGCCACGTGTTGTGGTGAACCAGAATACATCGGTGCGTTCTTTCCTTTTGTTTATTTAACGCACTTAATTATTTCCTGCAAATTTTAATTTCCGCAAGTTTACGCTAAATTTTATTATAACGCTATTCACCCCCCCCCCCTCTAGCGTTAAGCGTATTAACTAACATGAAACACCTAATAAACCCAAAACACACCAATAATAGTGTAAACCACAATAAATATGCACAAGATCTAAGGTGAAAATACACTAAATACTGTTAGACTTTTAAGTTTGGTGTAGCCTAAAAATGGTGAATGGAAAATAGAGAAAAAATAAAATATTTGAGTTTTCCTCCTTGGCAAAGGGACATTGTCCCATAGTGGAGGAAGAAAAGACTTTTGATGGGTGTAAATACAATTGCTCTTCTTCTAGCTTTGAAAGAGTTAAGAAGAAGGCAAGCATCACGCCGTCGTTGTCACTTGCTCGGTCGGCTTCAGCTTCAAATTTGGAGTTAGTCAACGATCGGTTGATTAATTAATCTCTTTGGACAAAATTTCTTTCAATTATTTAATTGATAATTTAATTAATTAACTAAATTCAATCCAGAATAACCCATGGACCGCGTCTGGTCTGGTCCGATCTGTTTTCTTTCCTATATTATTTTTAATCTATTTTCTGTTTTTCCAAATATTTCTTCCGATCTATTCCAACAGCTGTGGTTGTTTCTGAAAGGTCGCAAACCTTTTCAGAAATAGTTCCAGATGATCTATAAATATTCCATGAATCTCAGAATCTTTACCTACTAAATTTTCTAATTATCTTCTTTTTCTTCTTCTTCTACACAATATTTCTTAGTATGCTTTACGGTCATTGATGGATTCGAAGTTCATCGGAGTTTTTGGTACCAATACACTGGTGAGTTAAATCATTCTATCCTGGGAGGATGATATTCCAACACTTCAGGTACTTGAGGAGAATAATTTTCTTAAGGACACACTGTGCATTTAGTGGGCTCGATTTATTCCTATACTGTTTTTCAGAATTTATTTCGTCAAACTGGTTCTACTAACTTTCTGTTTCTATTTCTATTTTAAAAAGTTTAATGTTTTTATTATTTATTATAGCACTTGAGAAGAAGTATAAGACTGAAGGTGCATGCTTGAAGAAGTTCGTGGTTGCCAAGTTTCTAGACTATAAGTTGATTGACAACAAAACTGTTGGAACCCAAGTTTAGGAGCTTCAACTTATTTTTCACGACCTTATTGCTGAAGGTGTGGTCTTGAATGAATCATTTGAAGTGGCTGCAATGGTTGAAAAATTACCTCCTTCATAGAGAGATTTCAAGAATTATCTTAAGTATAAGCGCAAAGAAATAAAATTGAAAGATCTTGTGATTCGTCTCAAAATTGAGGAAGACAACAAAACAACTGAGAAGAAGTCTTAATGAAATCCAACAATCATGGGAACTAATATCATTGAGGAGACTGCTCCAAAAGGTAAGAAGAGGAAGAAGCCTTCTCGACAGACTAAGGAGCAGAACAAAGAGAAATTCAAGGGCAACTGCTATGATTGTGAAAAAGTTGGTCACAAAGCCCCTGATTGTCATCTCTTGAAAAAGAATAAGAATAAGGGACAAGCCAAAATAGCGAAGAAGAATGATGATATTGAAGATTTGTGTGCAATGCTTTCAGAATGTAACCTAGTTAGAAATCTAAAAGGGATAGATTGATTTTAGAGCCATCAACATGTTTGTGCTGTCAAAGAAGAATTTGCGACTTACTCAACTGTTGGTCCCGAAGAAGAGTTTTCCATGGGAAATAATGCAACAACCACAATTGAAGGCTACGGGAAGATATTCGTAAAGATGACTTCCAGCAAGGTGTTAACGCTCAACAACGTTCTTCATGTTCCTACTACTAGGAAGAATTTAGTTTCTACTTCTTTACCTGTGACAATAGATTCAAATGTGTATTTGTTTCTGATAAAGTTGTTGAAAGCAAGAATGAAATGTATATTGAAAAAGGCTACCTTACAGAGAGCCTTTTCAAACTCAATATAGTGGTTGTTGACGGTATGAATAAAACTTTAGCTTCTTCTTATTTATTGAAGTTGAATGATTTATGGTATATTCGTTTAGGGGATGTCAATCACAAAACCTTGTGGAAGTTAATTAACTTAGAAGTATTGCATAAATTCGAGTGTAATAAATCAAAATGTCAAACATGTGTTGAATCTAAGTTTGTAAAGCATCCTTATAAATCTATGAAAAGGAATTCAAGTCTTTTAGACTTAATTCATACTAACATTTGTGATATGAAGTCGAAACTATCTCGAGATAAAAAAGTATTTAATTATTTTTATTAACGATTGCACTCGACATTGTTATGTTTATTTGCTTAACAGTAAGGATGAAACAATTGAAGCATTTAAGCAATACAAGAATGAATTGGAAAATCAATTGAATAAAAAGATCAAAATGATTAGAAGTGATAGAGGTGGAGAATACAAATCTCCGTTTGCAGAAATATGGAATTATCCATCAAACTATTGCACCTTACACACCTCAATCCAATGGAAATGCATAACGGAAAAATCAGACATTAAAGAAATGATGAATTCTTTATTAATAAATTTCAGATTACCGCGGAGTTTGTGGGAGAAAGCTATCCTTACAGCTAACCAAATAATCAATAGAGTACCCCACAGCAAAACGAAATCTATTCCATATGAAAAATAGAAAGGAAGAAAATCCAACTTGAAATATATTAAAGTGTGGGGGATGTCTAGCAAAGGTACAAGTTCCTTTACCAAAAAGGGTTGAAATCAGACCAAAAACTGTTGATTGTATTTTTATTGGATATGCTACAAATAGTAAAACATGTTGGTTTTGATTCATAAATTCGATACTCCCAAAATTAATGTTAATACAGTAATAGAATCAAATAATGTTGAATTCTTTGAAAGCATCTATGTGCATAACACTGAATGCGAGTCATTAAGTGAAAGACCTAAAAGACTCGGGAAGAACCAACGAATGTGTAGAAGATCCAAGGCGTAGCAAACGTCAAAGAACATCTAATTCTTTTGGACCAGATTTTGTGACATTCTTTCTGGAAATGAGCCTCAAACTATTAAAGCATCTATGTCATCTTCCAATTCAGGGTTTTAGAAAGAGCATCCAATAGTAAGATTCAATCAATTTTGGATAACCAAACATGGGAATTGGTTGATCTTCCTCCAGGAAATAAGCCTTTAGGTTCGAAATGGATCTTTAAACGAAAAGTGAAAGTTGATAGCACTATTGACAAATAGAAGGCAAGACTTGTTGTTAAAGGTTATAGACAAAAGGAAGGTCTTGATTACTTCGACACATACTCGCCGGTAACGAGGATAACATCTATTAGGATATTGGTGGTACTAGCGTCCGTGTATGGTCTTGTAATCCATCAAATGGATGTTAAAAAGACTTTCTTAAACGGAGAATTGGAGGAAGAGGTTTTCATGGAATAACCTGAGGATTTTCTGGTTTCTGATAAAAGAAACAAAGTGTACAAACTTGTTAAGTCACTTTATGGACTTAAACAAGCACCCAAACAATGTCATGCCAAATCTGACCAAACATTGTAGGCAAGTGGATTTAAAATTAATGAGTGTGACAAATGTGTTTACATTAAAAACACTCCAGATCATGAAGTCATTGTTTGTTTAAATGTTGATAACATGTTGATAATGAGCAAAAGTATGGCAGATATAAATGCTACTAAGCGTATGTTGGCTAGCAAATTCGACATGAAAGACTTAGGAGTTGCTGGCGTGATCTTAGGAATCAGAATTCATAGAACTCCACAAGGTTTAGCATTATTACAGTCTCACTTCATTGAAAAAGTACTTGACAAATTCAAGTACTTGGATTTCAATATTTCCAAGACTCCAATTGACGTGAGTTATGCACTTCAAAAGAATGAAGATGAAAGTGACTCAAAACTGGAATATACAAGAGTATTGGGAAGTTTGATGTATATCATGAGTCGTAGGTGACCAAATATAGCATGTATTATTATGGTTTAGAAGTAATCCGAATCAAATACATTAGATGGAAATGAAATGAGTTTTGGGGTATCCGAAACATACCCAAAATTCTGGTTTGCCTTATAACAAATATCCCTCCGTGATTAAGGGATATAGTGATGGAAATTTGATAATCGGATCATCTGAAGTTAAATCTGCAAGTGGATATGTTTTCACAATTGGGGATGGAGGAGTGTCTTGAAAATCATCCGAACAAACTGCATCTCCCCTTCTACAATGGAATCTAAATTCATAACTTTAGATAAGGCCAGTGAAGAAGCTGAATAGCTATGGAATTTTGGAAGATATTCCATTTTGGCCCAAACCTTTGGCACCTATTTGTATATATTGTAATAGTCAAGAGCAATAGGCAGCACATGGAGCATTATGTGTGATAGAAAATCTCGTTATATATGACGGAGACACAATGTCGTTAGAAAACTACTCTCTAGTGGTGTTATGACGATTGAATACGTAAAGTCAAGAGATAACATGTCGGATCCACTTATAAAATGTCTATCTAGAGAGGAAGTTGAAAGATTATCAAAGAAAATGGGGTAAGGTCTAGGACAAGCCATCATAGCGGTAACTCTATCTTGTAGATTGGAGATCCCATGAGCTAGGTTCAAAGAGACCAAACAAAGTTATCAATGATGGTTCAATATTGTCAAATAACTCAACTCATTCTTGTGATGAAGACAATATTCATAAATCGAGGTAAAGCACTAAGGCTTTTTGAAGAGTCAATAAAGCTTAAAGTTTTTTATTAATTTGTTAAGTCTGACAGGATATGACCAGATAGTGTATCTATAGGATTTCACGTTTAGAAATCACCTATGTGAGTGTACAGTGTAAGCCGCTTCAAAGGAATAAAAGTAAAGGGCCAATTCTCTAAGCACTCATGAAACCAGGCGGTGTTCATGACTGAAACGAACACAACCGTGAGAACCATAGATAATTAAGGATTGCTTGTGTGACTTATATTGTCTAGGGGTATAATAAAGCTCGACGGTTCAAAGATATCAAATCTACCGATTAATCGAGTATATCCGATATAAGTTTACTACGAAAAGTTCAAAGGAAAACTTACTTATCCAGATGCAATTAATTATTACATGTAAAATACACACGCATCCGTGCATTCCTTTATTTTACATCCATTCCCATTTCATGTGGGAGATTCTTGGGCTTTTAAGCTCAGTGTAGATTAAAGAGGGCGAATAGAAAATGAAGGGAAAATAAAATATTTGAGTTTCACTCCTCGACAAAGGGACATTATCCCATATTGGAGGAAGAAAAGACTTTTGATGGGTATATACACAATTACTCTTATTCTAGCTCTTAAAGGGTTAAGAAGAAGGCAAGCCTCATGCTATCGTCGTCATTGCTCACTCGACTTCTGCTTCGGCTCCGACTTCAAAGTCGGTAAAGATTGATTGATTGATTAATATTTTGGATAAAATTCCTTTCAGTTATTTAATTGATTAATTAAATTAGATAAAGAAAATCTATTCCAGAATAACCCATGGACCACGACCAGGTCTGGTCCGGTCCGTTTTCTTTCCCTGATTATTTTAAATTCATTTTTTGTTTTCACGCAATATTTCTTCCTACATGTTCCAACAGCTATGGCTGTTTCTGAAAGGTTGCAAATTTTTTCAGAAACAGTGCCAAATAGTTTATAAATATGCGATGAATCACAGAATCTTTACTTACTAAATTTTATGATTATCTTCTTCTTCTTCTTCTACATAAAATGTTTCAATGTGTTTTATGACCATTGAGTGGTTCGAAGTTCACCAGAGTTTTTGATACGAATACACTGGTGAGTTAAATTATTCTATTCTGGGAGGATAATATTCAAACATCACGGGTATTTGAAGGGAATAATTTTCTTAAGGACACACTGTACATTCAGTGGGCTCGATTTATTCCTATACTATTTTTCCAAAATTTATTTCGTCAGACTGTGTTCTATTAACTTTATGTTTCTGTTTCTGTTTCTTTTCGGAAAGTTTCATATTTTTATTGTTTAGTACAACAATAAAGTTGAATAACAATTACATGATTGTTAAGAATAGAACTCTAATTATGGTGAATGTCTATCTTATAGAAGAGTTTTACTTTGAGGCTAAGTCTTTTCTCTTCCTATAAATAGAGGGGTCTTACCCCATTGTAAATCATCCCAAAAGTATCAATAAGAATACTCCTCTCCCTACTCTCTCTGCAATATTGTTCTTGTTCTTTTATTATTTCATAACACGTTATCAGCACAAGTCTCTAATTATCTATTGAAATTCAGCCTACTCACCGCCAACGTTTTTCCTGTAGCTTTTTTTTTTCTTTTTTGAAAATAATATTTTTCCTTATTTGATCTTCTCAATAGAATTCAGCTTAATTGTACGAATTCATGCAGAAAAAGAATAAGCCAATTATTTCTATAAAAAAAATGATATTGTTTCATACTGTTCACTATTTTCTAAGGATTTTGGTGCAGAACGAAGTAATTTTCTTTAAAGGTATTATTAATTTTCTTAATTGTTCCCGTTTTTCGTAATTAAGTAAATTTTGTTTTTCGTAATTGAGTAATGCTTCACAATAATGGATATGGAAATGGCCGCTGCAAATTTATGTTACAACGTTGTACTCTTTATGCTAATTTCAGTCAGATACATGTCATGCATTTAAATTATCTATGACGGAATTTTCTTTTTAGAGGTAGACAAAATTACGACATATCATTCACATCGACAATGTGTATTCATGTTCCCTTGGATGTATTTATTTTGCTTTGTTTTTTCAATTAATAGCAAATATATAGTACTTATGTGTTACACTTTGGTTTCAATTATCACAAATATGAGTAATTATCCGTCAAATCTTAAATTGGTTTTATTTTAATCCAGTGTATTTGCAAATTAATTCGAAGCGAAGAGAGGAAAATATTTAATGCAAATTGTACGGAAATCAACTTAGGAGTAAAAAGCCCATGATTATTGCCGCAAGCATTTTGAAGGAGCCCGAGGAGTGGTGACGCGAGTGTTTTATGATGTCCCAAATACCACTTATGTTCTGGGCAAGGCAATGGCACGAGACTCTAATCAATTGAGTAGAAGCTTTGGGATTGAGAATAATGATCGTCAAATGTTCTATGCTCTTCCTTCATAATTAAATTCTGGATTTAAGGTAAGTATTTTACTTTTCTCTTTCAAATTATTGATATTCTATAATTTATTTTTAAATACAAGCAAAGACGATAAATTTTAATTATAACTCTAATGGAGTTTGTAAGAAATTATAACCACGTGAAGTAGTAAAATTTCTATGCCTTGCCATGATTAAAATTCATGTATGATTGTGGCAAAGAATTGAAAACCCGTCCAATTGAATTTGCTCCATTCTCATTCCCTTTAGAGAATATGAAAGCAGTATGTGATAACTCTGAAAGAAGACAAAATTATTACCGTGAAGGTATCAATGGATGTGGACATGGCAATAGACGAAATTATAATCGTCATCATTGTGATAATGAAGATAATAAGGATTCTCAAAATAATCCTTCACTCTGTGAAAGTAATATTTGTCATAAATTTGACAATATGAGATTTTATAAAGCACATATAGATGATTATGGTCCATTCAAGATGTGAGTGTGATAACATCTAATTTATGAATACATATTCATTCTTGGAAGAATATGAACGTGCTAGTGGTAATGAATATACCACATCACCTCTAGAAGGAGGTTTGAGATGATATATGAAAATAATGTCATTATTATAGTATGAATGATCATTGGTCACGTACCTATTGTACGCCAAAATATTTTGGAAATATGATTATTAAAGGACAACGATAATACAAGAAATATATCTTGCATATAATTTTGACCATGACCATAATGGTATAACTTTCTCTTTAAACGAGATATTCACCACATGGATGTTGATGAATTTGTGGTAGTACAAAATTAATTGAGAGCTCTAGAAGAGCCAATTATTACTATGTTGGAGAAACACAATTGATTACCAATAAGGTATTGTGTTGTAGTGTCTCAAAGAAACTTATTCAGTTTCCAAAGTATATGCGAAAGCGGTTGATTATATTGAGACAATAAATAAAGGAAAGATTTGATATCTTCTATTACTACAACTTGTAGCGGGATAATCTGTATATGAAAAGCTACCTGCTTTATTCTCCATTTTGTACTACACAAATAAAAGAATGCCACAATAAAGTAGAACTTTATTGATATAAAAACTCATATCATAATAAACTTAGAGTTTATCGATAATTGCACATGTCATGATGTAAACCTGAATTTTATCAATATTGATAATTTATTCAATTGGCGTTCGGGTTAGCCATATCAATTTAAGTATGATGTGCAACAATAATAGAGAATTCACATGGGTAAATATTAAAGAACTAGAAAGTTCTTTACGAATTCTCTTATATTACTTGTTCTCATTAATTAATTGACCAACTAAAGTTGGGGTTGAATCCCATAAATTCTGGAAATATCAAAGGCGAATATGGGCCCATTCGCCTGCCATGTATACCACATATGATGCATCTATGATATGGTTACATGTGCGATTATTATTAACCTGCAGCCTGGCCGGTGCTTGCGAGGTAAATTGCTCAGTAATCTAATTTCGAGCATAATTTCCAGATTTTCTATTCAAGATAGTTCATCTTGATAAGTTGGTTTACATCATAGTTAGTTTAGCAAAATAATTTATTGAGTGCCTCCATTTAATAGCTAAATTATTGCTTATGAGAACAAAGTTATCTATATCAATTTGATATACGTTATATACGAGAGTATATTATATTCTCCCCTCACAAGTGGTTCAGGGTCAGGAACCAAATAATTTCATCTTATTATTATTGATGTGCAGTGTATATTAACATGATAATGCACAAAGATGATTTCCCAGAGTTGAGGAAACAAGTTAGTTTTTCTAACATGAGGGGGAGACATGATAAACACTTGAGAAAAAGATACATGGAACGAATTATCATTTGTATATATAGATCCTCGAATATCATAATATGAACCTGAAGTTCATAAAAAGATAATTCAATTGCAATATATTGCAAAGCATGCCATACGCATTTGCTGACCCAAAGAAAGTAACTATATTCTCATTGCAAATGCTCATATTAAGTCCTAGAAGGACAAAGTCTTTGATATGCTTAAAGCGTATAGACAAATCAGTTTCAAAATAACTTCTTAATAAAGAAGATGAGAAAATGATCAAAGTGATCATAATAAGGAGGCAAGTGATCTAGAAGATCACATGACATAACACTTCATAAAATCTCATGAGAGATTCAGGTACCTGAATATATGAATGAAGAGATCTCCATGTTATGTCTTTATGAAAATTTACTGGAACCGATATAAAATGTTCGTCGACGACATCTATGATAGCGCTAAATATCGATGAGGATCTTAAGTTTGTCGACTACAAACAAAAATATTTGCCAAATGGAAGAGATACAATTCAAGTAGAATTGATTCCATATGAAAGACATGTAGTTTTGGACATGTAGTTCGAGTACTTGAAAGTATAAAGTCAATGGTATGTGTAATCAGTTTTCGATATCTTATTTGTTTAGTATGACATGAAAACTTGATATGCATCTAAAGTCTATTATATGACTTATATGACTTAACTTATATGACAACCCATGAAGGATTTAAGTTGCTTGAAGAATCTACAATTCTTGATCTTGAGGTATCACTTCCTTAATGCAATTTATGCACAAATATATCTTGCTATAACTATGATAATGTGATGGAGAGGATATCTCTATGGAAATATTGAAGAGCCATTCCACGATATTTGTGAAGACATTATATATCTATCACGAGTTATAATTTCAAGGTGCAAATATTCATTATAGTTAATATGGATGATTTATTTATCAAATCTCTACTAACGATCTCTTGAAGCTAGTGCACAAGATTGGGATGCGAAGACTCAAGGATGTGAATTGATGCTCTCTTCAGGGGGAGTTAATGCGCGTTGCACTCTTTTTCCCTTACAAGGTTTTGTCCCACTGGGTTTTCCTTGCAAGGTTTTTAACGAGGCAACCAATAGGCGCATTTCTAAACATGTGTACTCTTTTTCCTTTTCTACAATTTTTTCCCATTGGGTTTTATTTTAGTTAAGGTTTTAACGAGGCACATATTTATTGAGTAGACATTCAAGGGGGAGTGTTAAGAATAGAACTCTAATTATGGTGAATGTCTATCTTATAGAAGAGTTTTACTTTGAGGCTAAGTCTTTTCTCTTCCTATAAATAGAGGGGTCTTACCCCATTGTAAATCATCCCAAAAGTATCAATAAAAATACTCCTCTCCCTACTCTCTCTGCAATATTGTTCTTGTTCTTTTATTATTTTATAACAATAATAGCTTAGTCGAATATCAGTCAAATTTTTAGATATTATAAAATTCGATTCTTTAAACATTACTTTCAAATAGTAAAAATTTATGACTTGATTAGCCTTTATTAGTGCACTAAGTCCGTAGTATCTTCCAACCAGATAGAACAAGGTTCACTGAATCGGTAATAAAGATCAGGTATTATTCATATTTCACCCTAGTTTGGGGGTGTGACAGTTGACCTCTTAATAGTTAATATCTAGGGGAAGTGCATGGTTGGCCACTAATAACACATATATTTACTTTTAAGTTATCGTTTAAAATGTCTTTAGTCTTTAGCTACTGTTTAATAAACTTTAACTACCCGGACGAAAATACCCTTCTGCTCATGTCCTTAATTTCAGGACTTCGTGACTGCATGTCCTTAACTTTTGAACTTGGAACTCTAAGTTTATGGCTTCAGGACTACATGTCCTTAACTTTTGAACATGTAACTCTAAGTTCAGGACTTCAGGACTACATGTCCTTAACTTTTGAATTTGGAACTCTAAGTTCATGACTTCAAGGCTACATGTCCTTAACTTTTGAACTTGGAACTCAAACTTCAAGACTAGCGTCCTTAACTTTTGAACTTGTAAGTCAAAGTTAAGGACCTATTGTCCTTAACTTTTGAACTTGTAACTATAAGTTAAAGACTACTTGTCCTTAGCTTTTGAACGTGTAACTGTAAGTTAAGGATTGTTTGTCCTTAACTTTTGTACTTGGAAATCAAAGTTAAGGACTTATTGTACTTAACTTTTGAACTTGTAACTGTAAGTTAAGGATTGCATGTCCTTAACTTTTGAACTTGTAACTATAAGTTAAGGATTACATGTTTAGAACTTGTAATTGTAAGTTAAGAATATATGTCCTTAACTTTTAAATTTGAATCTTTAACTATTGGACTTAACTTTAGGATTTCGAGTTAGAAACTCATAAGTTCACCAGCAGAAGAATCAAAAGATAAACTATTATGTGCAATTTCTAGTGTGTCGAGAAACAAAATCACTTGCATTTTGCTCATGGAAAATCATGACTCATGGAAACTCATCATAAAATTGGTGGAGGGTCTTGGGCAACCAAATAATTTCGCAGCCAATCCTATTGAATATGGGGATATACAATTCCTTGAACACAAGTCGCAGCATGTTCTCTTTTCCATGATAACGAACTTTTCCAGAACCATTGCATTTTTTAGCAGAAATTTCGAAAGTTCGAAAAGCGTATCATGCCTCCACGTCCGACACATCCTGATGAAAATGGGGCAAATAATATTAACACTCTTGAGATTGGGAAATACCGAGTTTGAAATCCAACTCTCCAGATTGATATTTCAAGTTAACACCAGAGAATACGAAGTTTTTATATTTTGAATGCATCAGTGTATTTCCATTTGAGGAGGAAAGAGTAACACAGTCTTTTCATATTAATTTTAATAGACTAATGACTATTATTGTTAAACATTAAAAATACTGGATAAAAAGTAAATATTAGCTTAAACAACGACTATCCCACGCCATTTTACTAATATATATATATATATATATATATATATATAATACGAAAAATCGGCCATTGTCTCGAGAAAAAACCTGCAATCATTCAACATATGTAAAAAAAAGTGCATTTTGTAAAAATAATTTAATTTGGTCTTTCAATACCTTCTTAGTGAATGCTAATTCTAGTCTTTTGAGTAGAACGATCAGCTCAGCATGAAGTACCGAATTTGATCAAACTTAATTTGATGTTTAATTGAATTCAACACACACTTATCCGTAAGAATAAAAAATGTAATGCAAATACGACATTGTTCTTATATAAAATACAAGTTCAGTCGCAATCACACTTGCAAAAGGCTGAGTCATCAAAAGAAAGTGGACCTCCTAATTAGAGCACGCATACTTTCAGTTAAAGGTAAAGAACCATATTTTTTCTGACTCTAACCTTTAGGATCGTTGGGTTGAAGATAAACTATGATTGGAGTAGTTATATTGAAATTACTTATGTTGGTAATTTTGTATTATTTTTTTATTGACCATTTGATATGTCGTATGAATAGTGAGATTATTAATTTTACTGCTTTATTCTGGAACTATTATTCCATCGTCTGACAAGTATATAAACTATCATAATATTATTTTTTAACTTAAAATAACTTATCCTGTAATTAATAACCAAACAATAAATAAATTAATACTAAATTTTTATCGAAGAATTATTTTTACTCGTCCACCGTATCAAACAACCCCTTAGTGGCCAGAAATATAGTAGTCACCCAATCCAAGTCACCTTCACAAGTGGGGTAGCTGCGACCAATAGTGGAACCCACGGATTTCTCGCATCTCTTCTGGATTTTGAAAGGGAGAAGATATTGTTGACACGGCTCCTCCCTTTTTGTTCTTATCTTCTCTGGATATACAATCTTTTCTGGTACAAATATGTGTATACAATTAAATTTCTATAATTATTTTTGAACTTGTACACACTAATGAGTTTTTCTGTTCTGGTATGGCTTAGTTAACCGGAGATACTTTATTATCGTAAAAACAAATATTAGTGCTGTGCACATTAGCCTGATAATATATGCACTCAATAAAAGTTTTTAAGTCCCGGCTTCTAATCCGTCTCAAAAGTTATTAATATAGTATTATCATTAGAATATTAGAAGAATGACATTGGAAAGTTAGGACTAAAGTTATGCACTATACTAGTGCTTTGTTGCCATCACTTCAGGGACGACTCAAATATATGACCTGAAATTATTGTTTATGCTGCTGCTTTACTCTTTTATTTTGGCCAAACACCTTATATATTTAAATAATTACTATTGACTCTAAGTGACAAATACAAAAGCTATCTACATATCGGGAATGGAACTAGAGATTGGTCATTTAAGGTTATTTGACTTCATTTAATTTGCTTCATAAGGATATAAATTGCAATATATAGATTATAGCCTTAAACCTAATTAATAGTGAAAACGACGGACAAGAACATAAACGAATAATCACTTTAATGCAATGTTTCAGTAAAATAAGAAGGCCTGGGGCTTTCAGACATCAAATTTCAAAGAACTTTAAGTTTTACATTTTTTTAAGAATTTGTTCAGAATAGAATTTCAAAAGACGACCAAAAAGAGAAAGAAAAGACAAGGTGCTAAAAGAACTCCAACTTTTACATTATATTAAAGTTTTTAAGTTAAGGTCTGTCTGATTTTAAAAATACAAATAATTAATTATTACGCTTCCATTCAACTTTAGTTAACCTAGTTTAACTGAGTGGAAGTGAATTTATCATTTTTGAATTTAAAATATTGTCGGTTGATTCTAAAGGTGTTAAATGGGCCGGGTCAGTTTATTGACAATCCGATCCAACCCGAATCAGCCTGACCGGTTAAGGAAGGACGGGTTGGTTAGGTTTAGGGGGTTGAGCCAGAGGGAGGGGGGTGCTTTTTCGCCAACCGGTGCCCCGGAACCTGACGAGCCCGACAACCCACTAACGGGTTTTTACCGGGTTCCAGCTTGGTCTAGCCCGATTATTGTTAAGTTTTTTTTATTGACTGTTGCTAATGGTCAAATTCAAAAATAACCATTGGGCCACGACCATTTTCTGCATTTCTGGCCCTTTCGGCCTACTCCCTTAGTAAAATAGTCTCCGTCCCTAATAATTCATAAATTATATTTTTAGCGTCTTAAAACTATAAATAGCCCCACATTTTCTTCATTATTTTTTTCATAATTTGCTTTCTTCTTCTACTCTAATTCTGTCTCAATCCTCTCTTGATTGTTGAATTGCTTATTGCTCTCAAGTTTTCAATTACTTACTATTTCAAGTTTTATCAAATATTTATACCATCTACTATAAAACTATAATTATTCAAGTGGAGTATGGTATCAATATTATCAAATATCAATTGAAGTGTGATATCAAATTTAGTTCAGCATCGAGACACTCGGTACACTCGTTCCATCCTCTTCCCTTCTTTGGTATTTATTTTTATTTATTATTTAGAATTATTAATTTATTTTTTAATTTAATTTATATAATGTATATATTTAGAGCAGTCAAAAAGGCATATACTAGTAGAGGTGGTACTCGTAAAAGTAAAATCGTAAAAAGATCAAGAGGTGGTGCTGGTTCTTCAAGCAGCTTTACACATATTTCTGAAAGTTCACTTGTAAATTTAAATATAGTTATGAGCAACTTCAAGAAGATTATATTATAAATGTTAGTTTAGATGGTATTCACTATTCAGTCATCTGATAATCTTAAAACACCATCATCTACACCTGCTATTGCTAGTCAAAATACCACGGATAACAGTCGTGGTAATACAAGTAGGTCTCTCCTCCCTAGTAAGAAGAATCGAAGACTAAGAAGTAAGTGTTGAATTTTTTTTGAAAGACTAGAAGAAGATAAATTTTATGTAAAATCTATTATTTGTAAGAAAATTTATAAACATAAGAACGGATGTAAACAAGGTGGAACAAATCAACTTGGGCACGTGGTAGATAACCATCCCTTTACATGGGGTGTTGTTGAAGAATCAGGCTAATAAAAATTGAATTCGATACTAACGATTTAATGGGTAAATACGATATAATGAAAGATTGAGAAGAATTAGTTAAAATGATTATTTTAGGTTGTTTATCTTTTAGCTTTACGGCTTCACTATATCTTGTTACTTATGTTCAAAGAATTTATAATCTTTTGTTTAAAGGTATTCCTAGAACTACTTATAGAGCTGATATCTTTAGGTTTTTTGGACAATGTCAAACATATATCCGTTATTTGTTCGCTAGTCTTTCTTGTAGATTTCTCTTACTTTTGATATTGGTCATGATGTTAATAAAATGATTAATTGTTACATATCATTAGATAGATGGTAATTTTGTATGTAAAAACATATTATTGCTTTTAAATATGATGAAGATCAAAGTCATATTGATATATTTATAAGTAATACTATCCATGAAGTTGTTATATTTTACAATCTTTCAGAAAAATTTTTGTGTATGTTGTTTGATAATGCTTTTAACAATAATGCTGCTATTACACTTTCAAGATTACATCTATACCCATCACTTTCTCAAATATTTCAAATGGGGTGTGCATGCTATATTTATAATTTAATTGTTAAGAGTTAACTTGAATGATTTAGAAATGAGACCGCTTTAGTTAGAATAGCTGGTAATATCATTCAAGGTAATAATAGAAGTGCTAGATTAAATATATTTAAGGATAAATATGTATATTATGGACTAAAACTAAGACTCATGCCTAAAGAATAGTTACTAGGTAAATTATACTTATTTATTCTTAAGATGCTGCTAAAAATATATAATGCCTATAATTAAAGTTGTTAATACTCAATATACTGATCCTAACTGTTTGTTAACATCTAGTACTTAGGATGTTATTGAAGATGTTGATATAGCTACACTTGAGTTTTCTGGAGCTTATTTATCCTACTATTGCAAATGGTTTAGTACATATAGCTGAAATTTCTCTTTTACTCTATAATTTTAAAAAGAAAGAAGGATATAGTTATGTTGTAAATCTATGCTAGATAAATTTAAAAAATATTTTTATCCTATTTCCACTATTACCTAATTGGTGCTATTTAAAATCTTCTGTCAAAATGGCTACTTGTCGCTAATTAATCACTGCTTTATATGTTTTATATGGATATTGAACTAACTGAAACCCTGATATTGAAACTTGCATTTCTGTTCTGTATAAAACATTTACAAGTTTTATATAATTATTGTGCTAACACTATTGATGCTTCTTATGTCGTAGATGCAAATATTCCTTTAAGTTCAGTTTCTACATTTGCATCCGGTTCTATGGAGGATAATGATGGTGTTGAAGATATTTAATTTGGTCTACACTAGGAGAGCATACAAAAACCAGTATCAAATTTCGATTCTACTCGCAAAAGGCAACAGAGTTTGCAAAAGGAGTTTCTACCGCTGACTTGGTGGGGACCAATTAAAATCAATTTCTTGTTCTTTCTGCCATGGCTTCTGACGTGAAAAATGTACCAATTTCAACAGTTGCATCAAAGAGAGCATTTATCCAAGCAAGACAACAATTAGAAAATACCCATCATTCATTGGGTAGCAATGCTTTAAAAGTTCTAATATGCTTCAGAGAGTAAATAAGATCATAACAGCGAAATCAAGGGCGTGAATATGCATGTGAATTGGAGGACCAAGAAATTAAAAATATAATAGCTTATGGTTCTGATTCAACCAACCCACGGAAACCAAGAACCTCATATTGACATGGATGAACTTACAAATGAAGCATAACATGTGATATATTCTTTCTTATTTTTATAACTGTTGTAAACTTTTAATTTGTAAGTTCAAAAATAAAAATAATAAAATAAAACTTGCCAATTAATTTGAAGTATTATTTATTATTCAATGAAAACATGTAACGAAAGCCTTTGAAGTTTGATCCTTATATATTGGTCTTATTAAATAATTTTATGTAGTCACTTAATTCAATTTTTAAATTTCAAAATTCAAATTTGAAATTTAAAACTTTAATTTTGTTCCGTTAAATACTTATTTTATTATTTAAAAGTTTACGAACACTTAAATATCAATTACATTGAATAAGGAAACACAATACAATAAAAAAAGCCCTATCCGGACCCGATAAGCCCGAACCCGAATGAGGCCAATCTAACCTAGAAAATCCCAGTCCACTATAAGCCGGTACCCCAGCCCGCCTTACTAATTAGACAAGCTATTTTTTTTCATGTTCAGCCCGAACCAGCCCCGAATTAACACCTCTAGTCGATTCCAAAAATGAAAATAAAATTTTAGCAATTACAGCTACATTAAAATATCTACAAATTACATAATATTTCTTGAATTATGTGAACTATTTAATCCAAAAGCTTAAGTTATTAAAGAAGATATTTTTATTTATTTAAGTTTTCAATAATTATACAATAATAACATCAACAAACCTAGTGAAAGTTTTAAACAATGATCATTGACAAAATTGTAAGAAAACTATTATTGGCAAAATTATGAAAAAAAGGACACATATTCCTAAATCAAAACAGTTAAGAAGAAAACGACCTCGTTCTTCTATTCTAGTTCTAGTCTATAATCCCAAACGTAGCTAATTTCTATTTTAAAAACCAAAAACGCCACAGGGTATTATAGTAAGCTACACAGATCCGAGTCTCTCTTGCTCCGAACATGTTATTCTTTCTTCTTTTAAGTTAGGCAGAATAATTCAACAAACAGGCCGTTAATAATCCAAAGACATCAGTGATTATTCTATTAAAAATTAGTACTAAAATAAAAAGAATTGAAGCATCCTAGACGTCACAGAAAACAACTTGTATGATTGCCTCTTAAATCTTCTTTTTACCACGTGTCATCATCACCGCTATTATATAGCAACCTAAACTGAAATTTTGAGCTCATTTGAAGTTAACCTGTGTAATTTTCGCAAATCACATTTTAAGTCAACTGCCATTGATATTCGATTACATGAACTACAGTTGTTAAAGAATTTGCAATGGAGTCGATAGTATTAACGACGCCGTTTAGAGTGCTGGAGGAGTCAACAAGTAGTTCAGAAAGTTCAGGTTCGGATCCTACAAACGCAGTGATATTTGTAGGGATCAGTTTGCTATTGGGAATCGCTTGCAGACACGTGTTGAGGGGTACCAGAGTGCCTTACTCTGTCGCTTTGCTTGTTCTTGGCATTGGCATTGGCTCTTTAGGTTCGTTTTTCCTGTTTATTTATCTATTTAATTTTATATTTTTCACTTCCTGAATGATCATCAGTACCCGAATGATCATCATGTGATCTAATTTGAGCTAAATTGCAGAATTTCCCGCATTTGACATTCATTTTGGATGTCTGTACAAATCTCAGGACACCTTTGAATCTATGATTTGCTAGTATCAGTGTCCTCTAAGCTGCACCCACAAATTAGCTTCAGCTGGTCCAGACTAGTATATCATAATGGGGCTTTATTGTAATTGCCTTCTTTTAAAGATAAATGAACTACCGGCCTCATCTAAGAACTTAAATTGTTAAAGAGGCGACTTATTCGTTTTTAATTCAGTAACATACCGACTTGATTTTCTTCTTCGGCCAAGCAAGTGAAAGCACTTGAGTTGATGGTGGTAGTGAGACCAAATTCAAAACCATAACATTTTGAATTAAGTGAAATCGCTCATCTAAAAGTTAAAGCTACTAGAGTAGGGATGCTTCTATTTATTTATCAGATCTGCAAAATTAACCATAACTAATAGATAGCTGGAGGAGGAGAGAAGAAAATCTGGAATGTTTGAAATTTTAGCTTTGATTTCTAATTGCTTAAGTGTAAGTGTTACTTTCTTTTTCTCTTTCTGGAATTTATTTTTTGGACATCTTTTGGAACATCTGCTGCCAGCTCGAGATGTAAATGACACTGATGTTATTGATCTTAAATATATTATTATGCACCACTGCTTCAGGTGCCAACAAAATTTTGAAGTAAAAGATCTTTATACTTTGAATGCTGATATATACATAACAAATTACCCTGCAGAATATGGAACACATCATGGGTTGGGAAGGATTGGAGATGGTATTCGTATCTGTAAGTTCAATTCCTTATATTATTCGCACAAGTATCCAATAAGTTCAATTCCTTATATTATTCGCACAAGTATCCAATAAGTTCAAATCAAATTTCTCTCTGTCTAATAGCAACTAGAACCCCCCATGACCCCAGTATACTATTGGTTAATTCTTCTGCTCTCAAATGTCTGTACGTGGTAAAACCATGAACCATTTGGCATCTGCACAGGGGCAAACATTGATCCTGATCTTCTGTTGGCGGTTTTCCTTCCTGCTCTTCTTTTTGAGAGTGCTTTCTCAATGGAAGTTCACCAGATAAAGGTACATTACAACTAGCCTTCTTTTCTTCTACTGCTCGTAGAATGCGGAAAGTATGGGCGCTCCAGTGATGATTTTTCTCCTCTATGCATGTACATCTTTATGTTATTATGCTTGTGCATTCTTTTGACTTCTACCTCCTTGCTTGTATTATTGCTTTGTCATGTGATTGTTTATAGCATAATTTATGCTATTCTTCACCTATAAAATAAAATGTCATGCATTATGTCTTCTTCATGTTTTACAACCTTATATCTTGCTGCTTTTATCTTTAAATGCTGACCAAGTATTGATCTGCTGGCATTGAACTTATTGTAAAGACTACAGTGGCAATATATTTTCTGATGAGTAATAGTATTATTATATAAAATGTAGCATTGAGGGAATGCTGTCATGCACAGAAAAGGCTGCAATTTACAAAAATGGTTTGCATTTTCCCCTATGTTCCTGGAAAGAAGACAGGAACACACAAAATTATATAAATTGTATAATCTTTCAATTTGGTCCAAAATGCTAGTAGATACAAACACCTAATTTTATTATATGAAATGCATCCTCCATGCTTTCAGAACATCTGCAGTTTCTTTCTCTCTTAATACCCATTACATACATGCTGCGGTGGTGACGCAAATGTCCTTGTGTTGCTTTTTCTCTCTCTCTTTCCAAACCAATAGGCCAGTAATTCTGTAAGCACCTAGGCAACACCAATATTACCTAACAGCGAGGAACATGTAAGATAGTTGGAGTACTAGGTGGCAATGTAGGAAGAGATGGTCTATGTCTTCAGATTCACTGCTCACAGGTGTGTCATCTATTGCATAGGACAATTTCTCTTTTCTGGAGGTTTTACTTGTGTAAGCCAACCACGGTGTAAATCTGCCCACATGAAGGATGCTTTTAATGGGGTGTTGATCTTCCACAGGTGCTTCCATGAGAAACCATTCTGGCTCTCCCTGATGAAACTAATGATGGATAACAAGATTTGATTTTGAGAGACACTTTTTGGTATGCTTTCCAGCACAAACAATCTGGTTTATGAGACAAATACCCGTACTTGTCCAGCTTCTCTATTAATCCTGTGATGCTGCCTATCTGTCATTCTTTTAAAAAGCTTTTACGCTTTTCTTCCCATCCCTTTTCCGTCGTGCATTGGGCTTCCATGTCTCGCAGTATTCTGCATCATATGGAACAAATCTTGAAATTCATCTTGTAGGAGGATGTGCCTAACCATGCATCCTGCCAAAACTTTATTTTCCTTCTGTAGCCTAAGTTGGATGCTGTAACCAGAAAAGAGTTCTTCCAAAATCTCCATAATGTACTTCCATAAGCAAATTCCATATGAAGAAGTGACTGAGTTAGACCACCTGGGGAGGAACTCAAACTTTACAGTGACTGCTGACTTCCCTATGGCATTCTGTTCAGAGTTAATTCCCAATTCCATTTGTACAGAAGACTTCTCTTGTGTAGATTTAACCCTTGTAACTAAATGACCATCTTCCTTTTGCACTCTTGCTCAGTTAACCACGTGGAATACTTTGGCTTCTGCATTACCATCCCGTGGAAAGTCCCCTTTAAGCTTTTTCAGCTTCAGGGAAATCAATGAAGTGGTATAAAGGACATGTGGTAGGTCTGAAGATGTATAGAATGCTACTAATTTAAACTAGTCTTCCCAAGAGTGAGATAATTCTTTTTCCAGTTTGACAGCTTTCTCTGGACTTTCTCAATGACTCCACCATACAGATGTGTTCCTCTGTTTTGTTCCAAGAGGAATCTAGAGGATGTTTCCCAGGGGATCTTGAACATTAGGTTCCCAGACTTGATGTTAGTTTCTGCTGGGATTGTCTTTCGATCGGTGAGTGCATATTCTGGCCCAATAGAGATCTATGCCATCTTCTGGTGTCATAATTTAGTTCTAGAAAACCTTCACACACTTTTCTATTGCCTTGAGTACATTATCCAGCGAAAGATGGAATAGATCCAGATTTTGTTTAATTTCTTTGTCAAGCCGTGGCAGGCTGCAGTTGGTGACTCCACTCTACGTAGAGTTTGTGCCCTTTACAATACTATATTACTGTTCACTATTCATAATTTTCTCTGGTTCAGATCTTATGAAAATTCAAATAAGAAGTTTAGTGCGTTAGTCTCTTTTGTGCTGACTCCTACTGTTATTTTTTATTTTATCGAATCCAACATTCACCTTGCTTGGATGTTCTGACGTACTTTCAAGGTTTTGCACCTCTCAAGTACAAAGAAGAGAGAAAAACAAATGCACCCTGCTAAATTTTTTACAAAACTAGCGAAAGCGTTCTTCAAACTCACGTTAGAAGAATGAAAGAAACCTCACCCACACGTTCCCCAATCCCGCAAGATTGCAAGAAGCGTTGAATAAAGGAAGAACAATAACATAAAAAGTAAATCACGTATTTGAAGCGATAGCTTAGAAAAACTAATCACCAATCTTTATTTTCAGCATATTGAGCCCTTTATATAGGCCTTATAATGAGTAAAGTTGACAAGGTTAAGGAAAACTAATCCTAATTAAACTAGAATAAAAAAAGGCTAAGAAAACCTATCCTAACTAAAATTGGACAACGAATTCTAGTAAGAATGGGATACCAACTATCAATCCTAGTTTAACTAGAACTACAAATGTAATTCTACTAAAACAAGAATAAAATTACTAGGAAATAAGAAATAACAAATCATAATTTTTAAGGAAAGGAAATCCTAATCTTGAATGGACACTTCGCTTCTTGATTTTCTTGGATTTTTAGCATTCTTGATCTTGCATCATTCTCCCCTGGTTGAAAAAGACTCGTCCTCGAGTCTAACAGCTTCCATAGATGGTGCAAAATTTGCTATAATAAAAACGGAGACCCAAGGGGGAAAAAATAGGGACCCAATGCTAACCGGGTTTTAAGTTACATTTTGCTAGTTTATCATAGAGCTTCTTCACGTTGTAAGCAAACTTAGCATGTGGTCGAACTAAATCCCACTTTCTTTGTTTCAACTTTCTACCAAGTCCTCTTCATGTAATCTTTCTATATTGACTCTCAAACTTCAACTTATGATATGAAGTTATTGGTATATAGTTAACCAAATCCATGTCTAGCTTTGAGTTTAGCATGGAGATCAACGCTCTTCTTGGGAATGCATCAATTGCATCGCTCGTACGCCAATAGTCACTTTGATGATAGCCATATATATTTATGATGTTAAGAAATCTTGTTTCTCCAACATATGGACTCAAATTCTCTATTACCCACTCCTTTATAGGTAGTTTTTCCTCTTGTTGTAGCATATTTCTATGGACTTTAGAATTAACGCAATATGTTGCATTGTTTGGATTGATTGAGTCAACAATCAAGTCAATATGGTGTTGAGCATCTCTGAAAGGCAAAGCCAACAACACACATGGCTGGATAATCCAATGGATCATCATAAAACTTTGGTGGTAATTCCTCAAGTTTTGGATCCAATACATGTTCCTCGTGTCTTTGATATTGCTCTTCATCAGCTTCTTCCTCTTCACACCCTTGATTATTTGAATATTTATCATAATGAGCATGGTACCTAACAAGAATGGGCATTGGGTCTAACTCAACCCCAAAAGCTAGCTTGTGAGGTGAGGATTGCCCAAGACATATAAGGAGATCAAGGACCTCAAATCCCTCCGATGTGGGACAACTCAACAGTACCTTAGTACTCTTGTGCCTTAGTTAGCTTTAACCTCTTTAGCTCTTTGTGAATGGATGGACACAAAAATGGTAGATGTGGCGGTTGTAGGCGTTATGGCGGATTTGGTAGTTGATTTTGAATCACCAAACCTTCAACCAAGGCAGTGAGATACTTCATTGATTCCGTCAAGCTATTTAACTGCACTTTAATTTCTTTATTGTTTCGTTCATGGATTATAGTTCTTAGTTTCTGAATTTTTAATTGAAGATCCCAAACTTGCTATTTTCTTGTTTTGATGACACGAGGAATAAGATAGCAAGTCAAGAATTTGGACCTAGAACTTGTGCTCTGATACCAAATTGATGTACTTTCAAGGTTTTGCACCTCTCAAGTACAAAGAAGAAAGAAAAACAAAAGCACCCGCTAAAATTTTTCACAATACTAGCGAAAGCGTTCTTCAAACTCATGTTAGATCATGAATGTAACATGGAAAGAAACCTCACCCACAAGTTCCCCAATCCCGCAAGATTGCAAGAAACGTTGGATAAAGGAAGAACAATGAAATAAAAAGTAAATCACGTTTTTGAAGCAATAGCTTAGAAAAACTAGTCACCAATCTTTACTTCAGCATATTGAACCCTTTATATAGGCCTTATAATGAGTAAAGTTGATAAGGTTAAGGAAAACTAATCCTAATTAATAGAATAAGAAAAAGGCTAAGAAAACCTATCCTAACTAAAATTAGACAACGAATTCTAGTAAGAATGGGATACCACCTAACAATCCTAGTTTGACTAGAACTACAAATATAATCCTACTAAACAAGAATTAAATTACTAGGAAATAAGAAATAACAAATCATAATCTTTCGGGAAACGAAATCCTAATCTTCAATGGATACTTCGCTTCTTGAATTTCTTGGATTTTTAGCATTCTTGATCTTGCATCGTGTTCAGCTATCAAAGTACCCGATCTGCACACCAAGCTTTTTGATGAAATTTTAATCTGTGAATCCATGATGCCTCTTACACTTTCGATGCAAGGGTTTTTTGCATCTGGCACACTTTAAACTGCTATTTTAGTTTCTTTTCTCTCTCTGTAGCTATAACCTCAGCAAAGTTTTTCACTTCATACTTTATGCTGTTACCGTGTGGTGAGGTTGTTCCTTTCTGTCTGAGTTCCAAAAATTTGTTGGCTATTTCCTGCCCACCATAGTTTTGACTGATTTCTCGGACAATAATTAAACTTCTATGTTCCTTTGGATGGTAGATTCTAATGAACCTGACATATTCATTGTAACTCTTGACAGACATGACATTCTTGATAATATTCCCTTTTTTCTATTTCCAGTGAATCTTTCCAAGTCCTTCAGAGTCCCTTAATAAACTTTAACAGATCAAGAGAAAAGAGGAGTTGTCTACCCCCTGATTATTTTAATGTAGGAATTGCATATCTCAATCCATTCGACTCAAATCATCTTTTTCCTATTACCTCAAGTGACTTTTCCCCGTTAGACAATACAATCCATCTTCTGAGAGTTCACCAATCATGTTTCATGTTGCTGTCTACATGGGTTAAGTACCACGTGACTAATGCAAAACTTCTGCTTAATCTATGAATCCAGAGGAAAGAGTATCGCGGGGAGCTGAAAGATAATAGTTTGTGTCTGTGAAGTTTGTGTATAAAAGAAACTGTCGAGATTTGGGACTCCGATGCAAGGCTGGGTGAGGCTTTGAGGTGTTTGAAGATGCAGGAATTGGAAGATGAGGAGTTGGGAGGGTTTCAGATGAAGGAAGTTGATGAAAGAAGTTAGATGATTGGCAGTGTGGAGAGGATCAGAGATATTCTATTGTGGCAATATACGAAAACCTTGAGAGCCCACAAACCAGAAACTTAGCACAAACAGCCTATGTTAACTCTCCCCTCAAAATATGATCATTGCAAAGGAATTTAAATAATTTTAATAACATGATCCCAGCATGTATCTTTTGGTGTTTATGGATAGAGAGGAACAAGAGATGTTTTGATGGCATCTCAACTCCAAATCACTCCTTGAAGGTTAAATGTCTTGTAAACCTATTTAGTTGGTATAAATTTACCCCTGTAAATAACTTAGAGCAAATTTTTGATTTTGTTAGCTCCCTAGATTTAGCTTAATCACTTATACTAGAGCTAAATCTCAATGTTGAACTCTTGTACTCTTTGCATCTGCTTGGTGCCATCTAAAAAGATAATCTGAACAACTCAACTGACAAATTAGCTTAAAAATGCATAGTCTTTTCGCTTTCCTTAGAAATCTCAAACATATTGCAGTGCATATTGACCTTAATTCTTCACATTTTTACTGTAATTGGAGAAGCGTTTGTCGGTACACTTCCATGTTAATCTCTTTGTTCTAGTATGTTTCCCTCTTAGAAGTGATCCCTTTTTTTTCCCTCTATCACTAATCATGTTATGGCATTTGGCTTAACACTATTTGTCTTCTGTAACATTATTTTTCTGGTTTCCACATCTGATTATTGAATTTGTCAATTTGGCTTTAACCTGTATTAGTGAACTAAACCAGTCATTCCTTCAAATGCAGAGGTGTGCAGTACAGATGATTCTACTTGCTGGGCCTGGCGTGCTTATTTCCACCTTTTGTCTTGGATCTGCCCTTAAGGTCAGCTGAATTCTGATTTTCCAAAGTTTAATAGTTTTTTCGGCGGAAGCATCTGAAATCAGTGACAAATGTAGCTTGCTTTTCCTTATAACTGGAGCTGGCAAACATCGTTGTTGCTTGGTGGACTTCTAAGTGCTACTGATCCTGTGGCTGTTGTAGCCCTTCTGAAGGAGCTCGGTGCCAGCAAGAAATTGGGTACCATAATTGAAGGAGAGTCCTTGATGAATGATGGGTAATTTACTCCTAGTAGAAAGACGTTGTATGTTGCTTATGTTAAGAGATGGAAATTTGCTTATTTTCCACATAGTAAAGGGGATAAGTGGAATTTCATTATAGTTGTATCCTCTTTCCTTCCCTTTTCCTTGGAGAGTTTTTCCAATAAATTTTGTTTATTCTTCATTGTGGTAACTCCTCCTTTTCCTTCAGGACGGCAATTGTTGTGTATCAGCTACTTTTAAGGATGGTAACTGGTTGGGCCTTTAATTGGGGAGCCGTCATCAAATTTTTAGTACAAGTTTCCCTTGGGGCGTATGTATATTTGCATTTAATATTAGTTATCTGCTAGTAGACGTCGTCTGATAAGTTTTGTTTTTGTGGTCCAGAGTAGGCGTTGGTCTTGCTTTTGGAATAGCTTCTGTTTTATGGTTGGGATTCATTTTCAATGACACAGTGATTGAGATCACCCTGACTCTTACCGTGAGCTATGTTGCTTACTTCACAGTATGTAACCTTTCGATCTTGCATACTTGAAACACTTTTTTTTTTGTTTTGTTTTGAAAAGGTAACAATTCCAATATATTAGTTAATTCATCGGCACAAAGTTTGTGCTGGGAGTCAGACTGTACATCATGAAGGGTGAAGACAAAAACCAAAAGCTAAACAATCCTTGTTCTTCTTACAAGGAGCCTAAGACTTCTATGATTGAATCCTGGTCATCAATATTTTCTAATTTACACTAAAAGCTAAAAAGGAGAATACAATTCCTTTTGTAGGGCTACTTGTATCTTCAAAGCACCTCGCATTCCTCTCCTTCCATACTGTCCACCAAATAGCAGCTGGTTCTTCCCGGCATTGTCCACCTAATACCCCTGAGGTTGATGAACAATTCCAACAACGGCCTGGTCATTCTACAGTGTAGAAATAGATAGCTTATTGTCTTTCTTGTCCACATATATAGCATCTAGAACCAATTGGTAATCTTCTTTTCCTAAGATTTTTCTGAGTAAGTACTGCTTCTTTAGCTACCAACCAAGTAAAGGATGTCTCTTTATATGGTATTTTAACTTTGGAAATGTGTTTCCAAGGCCATAAGCTGATTTGAGACACCTGATTCAAATCTCTGTAAGCTGAACTTACTGTATAAGGCTGTGCTTCTGCCATGAAAGAGTGTCTTCCTGCTCTTGTAGTCCTCTGCATTGTTCCAAGGTGTTATAAAATTCTGTTATTTCAGGCAAATCTCAATCCTAAAGTAGTCTTCTGAAGGTTAAGTTCCATCCCTGAATTCTCCATAACCCCTGTTGCTTATTCAGAGCAAAAATATCAGGGAATAAGCTCTTCAGACATCCTATTCCCAGCCAGTTGTCCTTAAAGTATAGTATTTTCCTTCCATCCCTCACATTGAAATTCAGTTTGAAAGAACGACTTCGCCGCAGTTTCCTGATTGATCTCCAGTCTCCACAGACTGGTTCCATAAACATTCTTCTCATCGCTAGTCATCCAGAAGCCTTCTTTTCCATACTTTTCCTTTATCACCCTGCCCCGTAGTGTTTCTTCTTCCCTTGTAAACCTCCACAACCCCTTCATCAATAGACATTTGTTCTTCCTTTCCAGATTTCTGATTCCCAGTTCCTCTTCTTGTTTACTAATAGGCAGCTTATTCCATTTAACTAAGTTCAATCCTTTTCTCTCTTTGTTTCCATGCCATAGAAAATCATCGCAATCTAATGTAACCTTGATGGGTAAGCTTGGAAAAGCCTCGTGATCAGGCTGTCCTGAAGAAGGTCGGCCATAAAGTGGCCGGAAACAGGTATACACGCTGGCGCGTGGGACAGATGCGCCGCCGGAAACCCTTCTCTGACCGGCGCGTAAAGGGTCCTTTTCGGAAGATTTTTCTAGGGTTTGGTCACCTCTGTCTTAGGGACCTTGGGGTGGTTTTGGATTTTTCACAACACCAAGGAATATGGATTTTGTTGTTGACAACTTCCTAAGTCATTGGAAAATTGCACGATGACGAGGTCTTTCTTCCCGGAAGTCGGTGGAATGATGCACAACGATAAATTTCTCACTAATGCTATGATACCATGTAAGAATGCACGAGAGAAAATATTATTAATTATCTAAAGTGTTGTACAATGCCCTATTCATATACAATGATTACATAATAATAGGTATCTACTTCCCGATGTGGGACACGAGATATGACTAACTACTTAATAGTTTGAAGGTCGAGGTCATGAGCAAATTGTTTGATACTCAGAAGCTGACCGGGTAGGATCACTTTCTAACAGACGTCCTACGTCTGTATATTGTGTTTTAGTATGGGGTAATTTGGTGTCGTGGAAGAACAAGAAACAGAATGTGGTGGGACAATACCTTGGTAGTTGGGCTTGAGTCATTACAAGTGGTATCAGAAGCAATACCGCACGTAGTGAAATGGGCAAACCTCAACGAGGACGTTGAGTTCTGGGGGGAGGGAGGGGGTGGGGTGGGGGCGAGTGTAACAACTCGTGGATCGTTGACAATTGAACTCGAAAGTGGTTTGTTGTAAAGCTTGCCTTAGAGAAATCCCACATTGGAATGGGAGGGAAAGTTAGGGGCCATACAATGGCGAGTTTAGGATTTAATTGTCGATGTACTTTTTGGATTAAAGCCTAAGGGGACAAAAAACCACGAGGCCTCAAAGGTTGCGTCAGAGCAGATCGAACTTACTGGAAAATTACGCAAAGAAGAAACCATCTGACCATTCAAATCACCAGATCGTATTATTCTAGCACTAGATCTTTCGATAAAAGGCCGAAATTGATGAAAATAAAACAAGAAACTGAATCAAACTTGTGGGGAACTTACCCTAAAAAGGCGGTTGCAAAAGTTGCCAAATGATTTGCACTTGAAAAATAGTTGTCGGCAATCGTTTCTTAAATAATAGATTTCCAACTACTAGAAACTAATTTCTATAGCATTTACTGGATGAATTGCTTGAATACTAGCTAGGAAAGAGGCATGTTGCCGCAACGATCACCACAAACAGACGTCTTGCAGGAAAGGTCTGCAGAAAGAGATGTAGTGTTTTCAGGAAAGGTCATTGAAAAGATGTGGGACACTGCTAAGGTCACCAGAAATTAGTATGGTGCATTTGGAATAATAGTTAATTAGATCTTAATGAAGTTCTTAGAGGTTCTGATACTATGTGAGGATATAATAAGGTAGATAAATTGGTGACTTGATGATAATAAAGTACAGAACACATTTATGTATATTTGTTGTTTAATTCAACTCTTGCGTTAACTCATAAGGCACACTAAGAGAAGCAATACAACAACTACGGCTCAATCCCAAACTAGTTGGGGTAGGCTGTATGAATTCTTGAATATAAAAAGTGCTCTGTTTCGGTCCACTAGTGTAAATAATACGACTAACTAAATTAACTATGTATTTGTAAGAAATAAAAGAGAAGAGAAGGCGAATACTTCAAAATAACTTGATTACAACAAATTATAGGTAGTTAAACCTGACAAACACTTAATAGTTGTCCGTCGTAGGACAACACCCACATGTATGACTTAACTCTTTCAATAATCTACTATGACATTTTAAAACTAACCGTTTAATATTCTAAAACGCTCTCTCAAAATTAACCTGGGAAAACCAACTTGAGTTTCTTTTTTTTGAAAACACAATAAAAAATAAATTGTTGCTCCAAAAGTCATCGCAGAAACTTTGACCACTAGAATCCAGTTGAGAAAGTTTTGAGTTGGATCTTGCTGGAAAATAGATTCTAGAGAAATGTCCAGAGATAATAATGTTGCCAAACGATTACCGAACAGAGGAGAACTGCCATATGAACAGATACTTGAAAGAGAAGAGGTGCTGCAAGAAAAGCTGTGTTGCTTGCTGGTAGTTGGAGAAATAAGTTGTGCCGGGTTTGTCGGAGAGAGTAGGATGCAGGTTGCCAAAGAGAGAAGGGCCTTGGTCTCTAGAGAGAGGAAGGGCGCTGATCAGAGGAGAAAGGAATGTTCCTAGTCACCAAAAAAGCTGAGTGGCATTGATCATTGGAAAAAGGGAGTGGCATTGATTGCTAGAAAAGAGGAGGTTCACTAGTCGTTGGAGAAGAGTGATATTGGTCGCCCAAAAAGAGAGAAAACAAAGGAATATTGATCAGGCAGTCAAGGTAAATCCTCCCATCGATATCGGAAGCTATTTGAGTATCTACCAAAATCATAAAGATATAGATATAATTTAAAGAAATAAAAGAGAGAAAAGAGAAATTGATTACTTGAATAGAACTTGTTTATAAGGCACACCTTGTTATAGTGTTAGACAAATACACATTTAGTGATTGTCCAATTTTGGAAAATATCCAGCTAAACTTAACTCTTCAACACTCTAATTTTTATATTCTCACACTAACCCTTTAATATTGATAAGAATGGACCTTGGGCCTAACTCAACCCCAAAAGCTAGCTTATGAGGTGAGGATTGCCCAAGCCATATAAGAAGACCAAGGACCTCAAATCCCTCCGATGTGGGACAACTCAACACCCCTCCTCACGCCCAGATCTCTGAAGCGTGGACAACATAAATGGGGGCCCAACATCGGTAACAATAATTGGGATGTGCCTGGCTCTGAATTCGAGGACGATCAGACTGTCCTGAAGGAATATTTTGAAATTCTAGCCGGAAGGTGTCTCACGCGCCGACGCGTGGGACAGACGCGCCGGCGGCGGCAGAACTCCGGCGGGCGCATGGCGGCGCGTGGGGGGTTCTTTTCCGGTGATTTTTTCTGGGGTTGGTCGGAATTCTCTCCCGAACCTCATGGTGGTCTCGGATTTTGCACAACACCAACAAAAAGGTGGTTTAGTTACGGATAACCTCTTAAGTCGCCAGAAAATTGCACGGCGACGAGGTCTTTCTTCCCGGAAGTTGCTGGAATGACGCACAACTATAATATTCTCACTGTTGCTCTGATACCATGATAAGAATGGACCTTGGGCCTAACTCAACCCCAAAAACTAGCTTATGAGGTGAGGATTGCCCAAGCCATATAAGGAGACCAAGGACCTCAAATCCCTCCGATGTGGGACAACTCAACAAATATCATGGCTATCTAAATTAGACAAGGCCTCTTAGGTGCATGGCTATTGGCTAATATTTCTTGATATATTCTCTTATGTTCCAGGGAAGAAAATTTAGAAACATGAGATATCTCTTGGAAACAATATCCTAGAAATGTCTATTAACTTTGTAGCATCTGCCACCAGATTCGTGAAGTTCAGAATTCTGAAGGAAATAGAGAAGGAAAAATATATAAATCAAAAGTATTGGCAGTCTTATTGAAAAATAACTGAAGTTATTTTAATATTTTCCAAGCAATGGTGTCACTTGAGAATGTTTCCAGGCTGATAATTCTTGGCACAAGGAAATTATTCTATCCTTTTTCTGATGTTATTGAATATTAGAAGAAAATGGGTCCAAATAGAGCGAAATGCACACTGATGATTCATATAGTGGGTACTAACTAGCTTGGCATTAAAGGATAAATATTGTCATTACAATTTATGTTGCATAGTTTAATTGAACATGCAATTTAAAATGCCTATATTACATTAATAGCAGAGTAATAAGATAGCGGTTGCGCATTTAATTTACAGGGTATTTCATATTGAAATTTCCAAATGAAAGGTCAAATAAATTTGAGTTTGAAACTTGTGAAAGTTGTATAAAATAGTACTATAATAATTAAATGGTGCTAAACATTTTTAGGATATTTCAAAATGGAAAACGTGTCACATAAGTTGTGAGGGATAGAGTACTTCATAGCCTGAATCTCTTTGATCAGTTTGATATGAATTAATAATTGTGATTTCTGATCTTTTAATCGATGCCATTTTTATAATCATCTCTATTACTTATTTGTTGTTGACTTTGTCCTTCATGTGGATTTACAAGTCTGCTGCCATTCTTTTCATTTTCCCTTATCCCATATGCTATTTGTACATCATGCCCCTTTACAATTTTTAAATTAAGAAAATGACCTTTTTAGATTTATTATGTGTAAAAGACACATCTCTTACGTCTAAAAGTAGATCTCAAAAAGAGGTTGGGTCATAAAATTAAAAGCAATTTTGTAAAGGGTAACAAAACCAATTGACCCATATGCAAGTCCAGTTCATTTTTTTCAATTTCTCATTTGTGCATTCCACGTTTTGTTTTCTACTAGTTGTTAGTGGCTACTTCAAGTTCACATATTTTTCCATGTGACGATGGCCAATCACAGCTTCCGTGAAACAGGCACAACAGGGGGCTGATATCTCTGGTGTATTGACTGTGATGACTCTGGGGATGTAAGTGTTAAAATTGATGCTTAGATATTCTCTCTACAGCTGGAAAACACTTTATTTTGATATGACATGCATTGACAGGTTCTACTCAGCTGTAGCTAAAACTGCTTTCAAGGGTGAGAGTCAACAAAGTTTGCATCACTTTTGGTAAATTTTCCTGACCCTCTTACAGACATTGAAATTGAACAACTGACAAGAAGACTTGCTTCTGGCACTAGAGCTTGTATAGTACTTCCCTTCCAAAGGCAAAAAGCAATAATTTTATAAAAACCTATAGATTCTGATATAACAACTGTAGTACCTACTATTTCTATTTTTTGTCATCTTGTTTTGAGTTGCACAGTTTACTGCTCCAGAAAAATCTACTAATATCCAATTTGAAATCGCGTAACATCATCTACAAGCGTTGCATTATATATTTGAGTATAAGATTTATGTCTTACCTTCTGATATCACTACCCACATGATTGAACATCTGTAAGATGATACCATGTCATATTTTTCATTTATATGTGTATGTTGGTTTTTTAATATAAATCTTACCTTTGTTTCAGGGAAATGGTAGCCTATATAGCAAATACATTAATTTTTATCTTAAGGTAAGTATGTATTTCAACTTTCTTATCAACTCTGTTGCTTTAGTCATTTTTAACAGTAGTGGTTAGCATTACTATTTTTGGAAGAGATCTTTAGATGGCTATGTTGCTTAAAAGAATTTAGGTTGCCAGCCTTTACTGTTTCTTCGTTCTAAATCCTATAAAAGCAACAGGTCAATTCACTATCAGCTAATCTAGTAAACTTGTTGAAAGAGTAATATTAAGAAATTCCGTTATTTGAGATAATGAGCAACTTTAGCATTATTAATTCTAATCTAGAATCAATCTGCACCAACAGGCAGGTCCCTGACAAACTGGTTATAAGGGATTTTTCAGGACAGGTGGTGTTTTTGGGGTCGTTGAAACCAAAGCAGCAGAAATGGACTTGCTGCTGCTAACTTTGGATATGGTCCTTGGTCTCTCCTTATATGGTCCTGGGCAATCCTCACCTCATACGCTAGTTTTTGGGGTTGAATTAAGCCCAATATCCATTTATCATGGTATCGGAGCATCAGCGAGAAAAGATCGCTGTGCTTCATTCCAGCGACATCCGGGAAGAAAGAACTAAGTCACCGTGCTATTTTCCGGTGACCTAAGTGATTGTCTGGGTCAAAGTCATTATTGATCAGTGTTGTGCAAAATCCAACATCCCCACAAGGTTCCCAATAGAGATCCGACCAAACCCCAGAAAGATTCTCCGGAAAATACCCATTCATGCGCCCCACACATCCGTCGAAAATCTGTTTCTGGCGGCGCGTCATTCACACCCTTCGCGTGTGGCTAGTTCCGGCCAGATTTTGAAAAACGATAAGACTTGAACCGTCTGATCGCCTAGTAATTCCGAGCCTATCCATACCTTTTTCTTTTTGCTCCAATCACTTTGAGATTTTCCGGCGACTATACTGCCTTTCTGGTGGCTACAATGATTTTTCCGATGAAACATCATTTGGAGAGATTACTTAGGAGGTTATTCTGAGTTTTTTCATTCAAGTTTCATCATACTCCGACAACCTTATTTATTTTTCGGCGAGTGGACAATGGTTTCTCAGAAGAAAAGAAAAGTGTTCTGATTTGGCATTTCAAGTTTAACAATACAACTTTTATCAAGAATTTGAGAAATTGTTTGTAGAAAAATGGGATCCAATACTATGAATAGTTGGATGGTTTATCTATTGGATTATATTGAGTTCCTTTAATACAAAGCATCTAAACATATCTTCATAAAAAAAGCATCTAAACATATATCTTGGCAAAATATCTTAAATCACCCTTAAACTTAGCTCAGATTATTAGTATCCTCCCCGAACTAAGCCCAGTCTTAATTACCCCCCTCAACTTGGCCTTTTGAGAGTCATTACCTCCCTAAATGCTGATGTGGCAAAAAGTGTGGGTGCATTCACCTGTCATGCGGTTTTTTCCGTCTATGTGGCATTTCTTTGAAAAATAAAATATTTTTTTTTACCTTTTTAAGAATAGTATTTCTTAGAATATTTTTTTGAATACAATTTATAATAAAATTGGATAGAACGACAGGTTAAATATTTTTTTTTGTCCAAAAATAATAAAATTTTAGTTAATCTTTTTTTGAATTTGACCTAAAAATAAAGATTTATACAACTAAAATAAATAGTCAAAGCATCTAAAAGTTATAGAACGTAGTTTGAAATTAATTATTTTGGCTATAATTTTTTATATAGCTCTAAATTACGGTGCTCTAAATTTTTTTTTATACTGATTTTACCTTAAAAAAAGTAAAAATACATAGTTGAAATAAATAGTAATCATTGCATCACAAAAAAAGAAATAAAAAGAGTGTACAATTGCAAGAAATTACAATTGCAATTGTATACTCTTTTTATTTCTTCTTTGGATGCAATGACTATTTACTTCAACTATGTATTTTTGATAGCTTTTTAGTTGTCTTGACTATTTGTTTCAATTGTATAAATCTTTATTTTTAGGCCAAATAAAAAAAAATTAACTAAAACTTTATTATTATTGGCCAAATAAAAATATTTAGCGTAAATAATGTAGTTATATCCAAGTTTTATTATAATTTTTTTAAAAAAGTAATATTCTTAAAAATGTATTCAAAAAAATGTCACATAGACAGAAAAATTCACGTGGCAGGTGAGTGCACCCACACTTTTTGCCACATTAGCATCTAGGGGGTAATGACTCTTAAAAGGCCAAGTTGAGGGGAGTAATTAAGACCGGGCATAGTTCGGGGAGGATACTAATAATCTGAGCCAAGTTTAGGGGTGGCTTGAGGTATTTTACCTATATATCTTTAGAGATAGCTTCCATTGTTCAAACAGGAGAAATTAAGAAATAGTCTGATTTACAAGTGGTCATTCAAAAATAGCCACAGTTTCAAAAGTAATTGAAATTTAGTCATTTTTCATATAAAGATAAATCTGAACGAAAATACTATCCAAAATTTGAAAAATACTTTTATATAATATACCGGAGTTCCATCATAAGTATACTGAACTCCAGTTTATCCTCCAGTATAATATACTGAACTTCCAGTATAATATACTGGAGTTTCAGTCTAACATATCGGTCCAAAATAATATGCTGGAAATTCATACACAGGTGCTCCAATTTCCAGTATATTATGCTGTAACTTTCCGCGTTTTGGAGTTCCAGCATATTCATACGCAGGTGCATTGGTTTCCAGTATATTATGCTGGAACTTTCCGTGTTGCAACAAAATAATGGCTATCTTTTAATGGCTAGTCCGAAAAATGGCTAGCCCGTGGTATTTTTTACGTTGTTCAAACAGGTAATAGCGTGACTTGTGTCTCCTAATCTTCATCCTCCGAGTCTTGGATCATTGATTCAAGTGCATCTTATCACATTTCTGATAACAAATCTCTGTTCACTACTATTTCATGTTCTCAATCTCTTCCAACAATCACAATGGCCAATAGGTCTCAAACCATGACAACTGGAATAGGTCAAGCAAATCCACTTCCTTCCTTACCTTTAGGTTCAGTTCTTTATGTTCCCGTAGTCTTTTTTATCTCATAGCCATTAGTCATTAGCCAAATCACTCAAATGCTCTGTTTTATTTATTGATGACCTTGTTTTTATACAGGAACGCAGTACAGGACGGATCATTGGTACCGACATGAATCAAATGGACTTTGTTACCATATCCTTGCAAAATCACGTAGGCTCACATCTTCTCTTCCTTCAACAACTTGTCATGTTACTGATTCACCATATTTATTATATAAACGGTTGGGACATCCTAGTTTGTCAAACCTTCTGAAAATGGTTCCTGATTTATATCACTTGTCCACTCTAATGTGTGAGTCATGTCAGCTTGGTAAGCATACCCGCTCCTATTTCCATCGGCATCTTGATAATCGAGCAGGGTCACCCTTTACTTTAGTCCATTCAGATGTTTGGGGTCTTAGTTGGGTCAGCTCTATCTTTAGATTTCGCTACTTTATCAGCTTCATTAATGATTATTCCAGGTGCACTTGGATATTTTTGACGAAAAATCGATCTGAGTTGTTTTCTATTTTCCGGACCTTCCACGCTAAAATTCAAAATCAATTTGGGGTTTCTATCATCACATTTCGTAGTGATAATGCCCTAGAGTATTTGTCTTCCTCATTTCAGCAGTTTATGAAGTTTATGAACTCTCATGGGATTATTCATCAAACATCTTGTCCATACACATCCCAACAAAATGGGGTAGCTGAAAGAAGAATAGACATCGTATTGAAACTGCTCGTACCCTACTCATACAATTTCATGTTCCGTTGCCTTTTTGGGAGATGCAGTTCTTACATCTTGCTATCTTATTAATAGTATGCCATCTTCAACTCTCCAGAATCAAGTTCCATTCTTTATCCTGTTTTCCCACTTACCTTTGTTCTCTCTTCCACCTCGTGTCTTTGGGAGCACGTGTTTTGCTCATAACCTCATTCCAGAAAAAGATAAGTTAGCTCCACGCGCTCTTAAATGCGTATTTCTGGGTTACTCGAGAACGCAAAAGGGATATCGATGCTATTCTCCTAACCTCCAGTGGTACCTTATGTCCGCTCTTCTTTGAAACCCAATCATACTTCACAGGGCCAGGTAATCACTTAGATATTTCTAAGGTGCTATCAGTTCCATCATTTGGAGATTCAGTCACTATTTCTCATTCATCTTCCTCTATAACTCCAGCTTCACCACCTATACCTCCGGTTACAGCTCCACTACCTATAGCTCCAATCCCACCACCTAAAGCTCCAGTATCACCACCTATACCAATTCAACCTTTTACAACTCCACCACTCCTGACTTATCATTGCCGTACTGATTCACATCCTGCACATGACCCTGCTAATACTGTGGACTTGTCTCCTTTTTGTCAATCGATTGGACTACGGAAAGGTATCCGGTCCACACTTAATCCTAATCCCCATTATGTTGGTTTAAGTTACCATCATCTGTCATCACCCCATTGTGTATTTGTAGCATCTTTGTCCTCTGTTTCCATCCCTACAGGTGAAGCACTGTCTCATCCAGGGTGGCGACATCCTATGATTGATGAGATTCCTGCTTTACACATGAGTGGTACTTCGGAGCTTGTTTTTCTTCGTTCGGGTAAATCAACTGTTGGTTGTCGTTGTGTGTATATAGTCAAAGTTGGTCCAGATGGTCAGGTTGATCGACTTAAGGCTCGTCTTGTTGTTAAAGGTATACTCAGATATTTGAACTCGATTACAATGATACTTTCTCTCCCGTGGCTAAAGTAGTATTAGTCCGCCTTTTTCTATCCATGGCTGGTGTTTGCCATTGGCCTCTTTATTAGTTGTATATTAAGAATGCTTTTCTTTACAGTGACCTTGAGGATGAGGTTTATATGGAGCAACCACTTGGTTTTGGTGTTCAGAGGGAGTTGAGTGGCCTTGTATGTCGGTTATGCCGGCCCCTTTATGGTCGAAAGTAGTCTCCTCGAGCCTGGTTTGGTAAGTTCAGTACAATTATTCAGGAGTTTGGCATGACTCGTAATGAAGCTGATCACTCTGTGTTTTATAGGCATTCTGCTTCAAATCTCAATATTTATCTGGTAGTTTATGTTGATGATATTGTTATTACCGGCAATGATCAGGATGGTATTACTAAGTTGAAGCAAGATCTCTTTGAACACTTTCAAACTAAGGATTTGGGTAGAGTAAAAGTATTTTTTAGGTATTGAGGTCGTTCAGTCTAGCTTAGGAACATAATCTCACAACAGAAGTATGCCTTATATATTCTTGAGGAAACATGAATGACAGGCTGTAGACCTTTTGACACTCTCATGGATCCGAATTCTAAACTTCTACCAGGTCAGGGGAGCCGCTTATCGATCCTGCAAGATATAGGAAGTTGATTGGTAAATTAAATTACTTTACAGTGACTATACCTGCCATTTCCTTTCCTATGAGTGTAGTAAGTCAGTTCTTAGATTCTCCCTGTGATAGTCATTGGGATGCAGTTATCCGTATTTTTTGATATATAAAATCAGCTCCAGGCAAAGGATTTTTGTTTGAAGATCGAGGCCATGTGCAAATTGTTGGGTACTCAAATGCTGACGGGGCAGGATCACCTTCTGATAGACGTACTACATCTAGATATTGTGTTTTAGTAGGAGGTCATTTGGTGTCTTGGAAGAGCAAGAAACAGAATTTGGTTGCTCGGTCTAGTGCAGAAGCAGAATATTGAGCAATGGCTGTGCAACATGTGAGCTAGTTTGGAACTAACATTTGCTTAATGAGTTGAAATTTGGTGAGATCAGCAAGATGGAACTTGTGTGTGATAATCAAGCTGCCCTTCATATTGCATCTAATCCAGTGTTCCATGAGAGAACGAAACAAATTGAGATTGAGTATCACCTCGTCAGAGAAAAGATACTCTCTCTCAGGAGATATTGTTACAAAGTTTGTGAAGTTGAATGATCAGCTTGCAGATATTTTCACCAAGTCCCTTACTGGTTCTCGTATTAGTTACATATGTAACAAGCTCGGTACATATGATTTATATGCACCGGTTTGAGGGAGAGTGTTAGACAGTAATATAAATAATATGAATTAGTCCTAGTCCAACATAGAATAAGAGTATGATATGTACTGTATAAATAGAGCTTGTTGTATTATAATTAAACAGAATATCAATAATATATTTTCTCCCGTGCTTTCTCACAAAGACAAATGAACAATGGAGTCCAAATGGGATGTGTGATGCTTTCACCATATTTATTTCCTCTAAAGTGGAGAACTGGTGAAATGCAGGTTTTAGATATGATGAGTGTAAGGAGGAACTCAATGAACAGAAAGGATGATTATGCTACTAATTTTCACTTTATAATAGAAAACAAAATCTGAAGAACTGGAAGTCAAAATCATCCTTGCGCTAATCTCTTTAAATGTTGGATGAGCCAAGAAGCTACAGATATCATCCTTAAATATCGTTTCGGTGCAGTTTGGTAGAAAGAAATAGAATGGCCTTTCAGTATGAGCAGGTGTCAGTGCTTAAGTCCTTTCTTTTGCATACTTAATATGCCTTAGGTTAACGAACACTATGTGACCATGGATGAGCTGAGCTTGTCAGATAGATGGTTTCTAGGTTTATGGCTGTTCTTTTTGTTAGTCAGTTTGTGGTGGCACTCTTTTTGCTAGTGCACAGGGGAGGTGCTCCTTTGGTGCCACTGTTTGGGGACTTTCCATCCTTAACCATCAGCAAATTAAAAGTACTGTTGAGAATTATGTTGCTGGTGGAAGTTATTTTGATGTTTTCTTTAGGTGCTTGTGTACATCAACAGTGCAGTTGGCTATGTTATTTATCTGAGTGGAACTGATTCTTGTTCTTATCAACTTATCCCATGAAAATGAAAACCTAGTTGCTGATTTTGGTTATCTTTGTCTGCAGTGGAGTCGTCATAGCTGAAGGAATTCTCCATGGTGACAATATTTTCAAAACCCATGGTACTACTGCTAAAATGACATTTGTCTTATGAAGACAAAAGTAACATTTATCTTACTGTAACCAATCCGATTTACGTATTTTCTTGTGTTATGTTTATTCTCCATTTATTTTCTGTACATTTTGCCTGCAATTGTTATTTGCAAAATTAATTTGGTACTAATGGGCTTCAAAAGATCTCAGATACTTGAGATGTCTTCTAACTAAGAGTCAATTGGCATTAAATCAGTGAAAGAGCCGGCCATGGTATTTGTTACAACATATGCATATAACATATACAAGATAATAAGCTTTTGGAAGTAAGAGTCATTGAGGTCTTTAATTTAATGACCCACATTATGTTTAAAAGTGAGAACTGTTGGAGGTCTGTAATTTAAATGACAACATGTTGATTTTAATAGTTAGTGCATTGTCCCAATGATACCATAACCATGAAGTAAAAGGTGTGTTAGCGGCAAGATGTTGTGCGGAGGAGATTCTTTTCTGCGTTCTCTCAAAGTTGTCAGCTTAAAAGGCTGACAACTTGGTTAGACCTGCGATGTTGTATGAGGCGGAGTGCTGGCCCGTGAAGAACTATCATGTCCAGAGAATGAAGGTTGCGGAGATGAGGATGCTTAGGTGGATGTGCGGACACACCAGGCTAGATAAGATTAAGAATGAAGTTATTCGAGAGAAGGTGGGGGTGGCCCCGGTGGATGAGAAGATGCGAGAAGCGAGGCTGAGGTGGTTCGGGCATGTGTGGAGGAGAAGTCCCGATGCCCCGGTAAGGAGCTGCGAGCGGCTGGAGATTGTTGGCGGTCGGCGAGGCAGAGGGAGGCCTAAGAAGTATTGGGGAGAGGTGATTAGGCAGGACATGACTAGAATGCAGGTTTCCGAGGACATGACCCTTGATAGGAAAGTCTGGAGGTCTAGAATCAGGGTTGTAGGATAGGGGCCCCTAGAGTTTTTCGTACGCCTCATTCGGGGTTGGGTGTGGGTCAGCAGGGTTACCCATAGATGATTTGTGTTTTAGCGTATGTTCCCCGTATGGCTGTTAGTTATGGTAGTTGCTGTATGATAGTATTGCATGCGATTGTATTTATGTTTCGTATGTTTAGATAATTATTTTACGCTATTTCCGCTATTTCTGCTGGAGTTACTAATGCTCTATTGTTTTTGTTTTTGTCTTTGTTTTGTTTTACTGCTGTTTTTCCTTTTATCCTATGAGCCGGGGGTCGATTGGAAACAGCCTCTCTGCCCTTTCGGGTAGGGGTAAGGCTTGTCTACATATTACCCTCCCCAGACCCCACCTGGTGGGAGTATACTGGGTAGTTGTTGTTGTTGTCTCAATGTTGTCAGCTTAAAAGGTGGTTTATAGCTGACATAATGGCTTTAAAAGTTAATAGAGAGGGATATAAATAACTTCCTTCTTCATCTCTTTTATTGAAGATGACTAATCAGTATTTGGTGTTTTATTCCTCTCAATATCTGAATGCTAAAAACGATCTTCCAGATAAGCCAGGTAGAATAGTGCAAGATACACGTTAAAGTTAAAACAACCTTCTAGTCTATCTGAAGGTAAAGAATACAAAAGGCATGCAATTGACTAAGAGGTTAACACCGTTCATCATTAATGTCATGGTTGTTCTATATTTTGGAGTAACACAAAACTTTTTACGCTCTTGCTGTGATTAAATCGTCCTCTTCCAATAATTCTGAGTTCCTTGGAGGTTGTTGGTGCTCTTCAGTTGGTGGTTTTCTCTGTGCGTAAGCAACTCTTCAATGTGACCTGTGCTCAATGTTGAGGATGACGTGAACTTGCCAGAAAACAAAAAATGCCATGATTGGGAATATTTTCGTACTTTCCCTTACTTTCATAGTTTGTGCATTTTCTCTTTTGGCATCTCTGTTTACACAAGTATTATACATTGTTCTCCTCCCTTCCTTCCTCCCTCCCTCTCTCTCTCTCTCTCTCTCTCTCTCTCTCTCTCTCTCTCTCTCTCTCTCTCTCTCTCTCTCCCCCTATGTATGTATGTATGTGGGCCAAGTTTCTGTTCTGTTTTTTTGATGCAGTCTTTACACTAAATTTAAAGTTCTGTTCAAGTTAAACTACATCTTTTTTGTTTTGCTTTGCCGTTAATGTGTTTCAGATTATTCGTGGGGTTACCTCATCCTTCTTTATGTGCTTATCCTTGTCTCGCGGGCCGTTGTAGTTGGTGTGTTGTATCCATTTTTACGATACTTTGGCTATGGTTTGGACTTGAAAGAAGCTTGCATTCTTGTCTGGGGTGGCCTTCGAGGTGCCGTAGCATTGTCTCTTCCATTGTCGGTCAAGGTAAGCTGTGTCAGACTCTCTCTCTGTGCCTTCTTATTCCTTAATTTCTGTAAACTCTCTTACCTAATCCCTTTGTTTTATAACTATGCCTTCTTGGCTGTTTTCAGCGTGTTAGTGATGGCTCTCAATATATCAGTTCTGATACTGGAACTCTGGTAAGTAAAGAAAGGAATTGAATTAACTAGAAATCCATCAAAATGGAAGTATGCTATATTTATTATAATTTAGCTATATTATTCTAGTCATAGAGGCCTCCCTCTCTTGCAGTTCGTTTTCTTTACTGGTGGGGTTGTATTTTTGACGCTCATCATCAACGGCTCAACCACACAGTTCGTCTTGCATTTTCTGGGAATGGACAAACTATCAACAGCAAAGGTAGAGTTGTTTGACTCGGAAGTATTTTGCTCTTGTTGGAGCCTAAGAGGTGGAAATTTGTTTTTTCCCAGTGGGTTAGCCAAAATGTGTTACTAAAATGACTTTGGTGGAAGAAACTTTTGATGGGTCTCATTTGGTGATCCAATAACACCCTATATCCAGATTGGTTTGATTGTGTGAACCAATTTTCCATCCACAACTCATTTTCTAAGATGCATAGCAAACTTTTACCCTTGTAATATTAGTGCCATAAGTTCCTTTTTCGTTTTTCTTTCTGTTTTCATCTCCGCTAATAATTTGAATGGGTTTCCATTTCCTCTTTTGGAGAGTGATTAAAAGCTACTACTCATAGGAAAGAAGGGTTTCATTAGTTTCGTAATTTTGGGACAAATTTGATTACAATTTATTCTAAAACCAGCTGTTTTATTATTTCAGTTGCCACGGCTTAGATATGGGAACAAAAAAAAGTCCATAATCAGAATAAAGAACATGAGCTACGGGCTAAAAGAAACCAAATTAAAATTCATGGCGGTTGAATCTTAATTGTTTATGCAGCTCTAATTGGATTGGGTGGTGTACCTGAAAAATGAAAATATTTTCATGTTGTATAGTAACATCTTCTTCATTTTGGTTACTCGATGGATTTTCCTTCCTTCATTCGAGTCAATTAACATTTCTGGTCTGGAAGTATTTAGAAATCAAATGAAACGGATTCATGAGGTTGGTAGACATAATAGGAGACAGAAGCAGAAAAGAAAGAAAATTTTGCAAAAGATATAGCCCTAAGCAAATGATGTAAGAACATTTGACATGGCTTGCTTATATTATAGGTGAAATTGTAAGAAGGTTTTGATTTCTTTAATGGGTGTTAATGGAGTAAATGCTTGGTTTAGGTAGACCCTATTAGATCCAACCCATATGCCAACCACATAAAATGGGTGACAAATGGATGAGTAACTATTCACCTAACCCCATTTATGCTTGCTCTTTTATAATCAGTTCACATGTTGCTGCCTATATTCTTTCTTTATGTGGTTTGTCAGTGGTTGCTCTCAGATTTGTCAGCCCCTCAGAAATTCAAATTGGCCATTCATAGCATAATATTTCTTTTATGGAACAACTGCTTTTCTCTAACTGACCAACAGAAACAGTACAGGATATTGAAATTAAGCAAAATCTGAGAAAAAGGATATTACCTTACATCCTTATCACACACGCACAAAAAAAAAATACGGATATTACCTTGACATTCAACACTGTTGAAAGACCAAATTCAATGATGGCAAGATGAGTAAAGATGGTTGAACGATAGAATCAAAAAGAGATGGAAGACCTCTTCCTCTCTGTCACTTGTGTTCCGGGGAAAAGAAGTGTCACGATAAGGAATTATATGTTTGGAAAAATAGCGGAGGTATTATGAATAAAAGAGAGATGGTATTACACGGATAATTAAAGAAGGTAATTTAACTAGTCGTGACTTATAAACTAAAACTCTTACCTTTCATGTTGAAATGATGGATGCTGAGGTAAGCAAACAAAGTCATGTTGTTTGCAGCTCTATATTTTTTAATTCTTCACCTATAGATTTTTGGTCACTTAGTTTTATCTCGTTGCATCACTTAGTTTTATCTCATTGCAGAAGCGCATATTGAACTACACAAAACATGAGATGTTGAATAAAGCTCTGGAAGCATTTGGTGATCTTGGAGACGATGAGGAACTAGGACCTGCTGACTGGCCAACAGTTAAAAGATATATTACTAGCCTAAATGATGTGGTGGGTGAACCAGTCCATCCTCATTCTTCAACTGAAAATGATGATAATCTAAACCATATGAATTTAAAAGATATTCGGATCCGCCTGCTAAATGGTGAGAACATGACACTCTCAGTTCTGGGGAAAAGTATATTTTGTTTGTGATCTATAACCGTTTGTGCCCAACAACAGAATATATGGACAAAGTTTTTAGATCATTTCTCCCCGATAATTTGTGCACTTTGCAGTATTGTGACCACTAACACGTCAAATCACCTCCCATCAGTACAATGTATATGAAGTAGAGCGTCTATCAGAAGGTGACTCTATGCGATGTGCATCTGTGAAGTAGAAAATCTACATGTACTTTATCATTGTAGAGCTGTCCTTTCTTATGATTACAATAACAACAACCCAGTAGAATCCCATAAGTTGGGATATGGGGAGGGTAGAATGTAATTTATCCTCATAGAGCTGTCCTTTCTTATGATTAGTCAATAAAATTCAGATTTGGGATTCGAAAGACTATCACACAGATAATTCATAGAATGATCTAGAATATTCACCAAAAAAGCAAATATCAGATCAAGAAGATAGTTCCAACCTTTACCACCTTTGTTTTCTTGTAGGGAAACAGTATTTTCTACTCCTGACCAATGATTGTACACAGAGAACACATTTATTCGTTTATGTAGATTTATTGCTTTTTTTTTGCTTGGACAAAGCACGTGAAAATATTTGATAGAAGAGTATCATAGAGGGAAGTAAGAGAAAGGAAGAAGAGGTTGAGAGAATCCGGGAGCTCTGCTTTAATAACAAGTGGGAAGTAAGTGAAAGGAAGAAGAGATTGAGAGAAGGCTTGGAGATTAACGTTTGTGTCTGACTTCTTTTGTTTGCTACTTATACCATATATGTCTGACTCAAATTATCTAACAGTAAAGAATATTCAAAGGTAATTTATGTTTTCTGATCTCAATCATGCATATTCAAGTTTGATTGCTAAAGAGAAGTTATGTTTCCAGGTGTTCAAGCAGCATACTGGGAAATGCTCAATGAGGGCAGGATCCCACAAACTATAGCAAATCTTCTAATGCAATCTGTGGAAGAAGCAATTGACCGAGTATCTCATGAGCCCCTGTGTGATTGGAAGGGTTTAAGATCTTATGTTAATATCCCAAATTATTACAAGTTTCTTCAGACAAGTGTTGTCCCCCGAAAGCTTGTGACATATTTCAGTGTTGAGAGATTAGAGTCTGCATGCTATATCTGTGCTGGATTTCTGCGGGCCCATAGAACTGCAAGACTGCAACTAAATGAATTCATCGGTAAGTAACTAGTAAAGATTTCTATATACAGCATCTTATTGACACATTTCTTTTCAGTGGTATGATGCTTTTTTATTATGTCTAGCTTTCTCTATTCATCTTTAGTTGAACAATTTCTTTCTGCCAGAGCTGTCAATATGGGCAGGCCAGCCCAGGCTAGCCCAACCCATGCGGGCCTTGGCATTTGATGGGTTGGGCTAGGCCAGCCCACCATTTCAGTGGGCTAAAGAATGGCCAGCCCCAGCCCAATCCAGTTCTACGTGGGTCATGGCCCCCCATGGGCTGGCCCACCGCTTTTAAATATTTATTTTTTTAAATTTATATTCTAACCTAGAAATGCAAAAAAAAATATTTACAAGTCAAAAAACATCTTGCTGGATAGAAAGCTTCTGCAAACTTAATAACCTTTGACATTTTTCCAATTGATTACAATAAATTACAAAGAAGGTATGGCAATATTTCATTCATTAAAAGTCAAAAGTCAAAAGTCAAAACAAACTACTCAAAAAAACTTTAATGAAACTTGTGGCATATCCAACACCAACACATCATCTTCATCAAGCTCATTTAAAGAGAGGAAAGAGCACTACTTCTTTTTAGGGTTTAGGAAATTTAGGATTTTATTATTTGCTTATTTCATACTGTAATTTAACTTAAATTTATGTTTAAAATTTACAATTCAAGACCTTGATCTTTTAATATGATGCACTTAGTAGACTTTGAGTTTAAGGTACTCTTCTTGTTACTTTTTGTTCACTATTCCCTTTTACATTTTATATGTCTAATTAAATATTTTTTAGTAGGCTCACAGGCTGGCCCAACCTAGCCTTGATCAAGCCTTACCCCTACCTTAGGACAGCGAGGCTGTTTCCAAATAGACCCTCTGTATCCTTCCCTCCAAGAATTACCCACCTTGCTCTTGGGGTGACTCGAACTCACAACCTCTTGGTTGGAAGTGGATGGTGCTTACCATCGGGCTATCCTCATTCTCAAAATGGCCTTAGAAAATTTTAGCACAACCCTACTAAATCACGGGCTGATCCGGCCCAGCCAAGAGGGCTTGATGGCTTAGCCCAAAAATCATCAATGACGAAGGATTGCTTGATTGATACCGAGACATTCTAGCTTAGCATAATTAAACATTTTTTCCTTTTCCATTGGCCAAAAAATCCACTTGCGTTTATAGATTAGAGTGCCATCATCTTGAGTAGTCTAACGTCATCAATTTAGTTTGTAAAGCTACATTACCAAGAATTAATCCTTAAATAATTTCGTTTAAAGGCTCGCTTCCCCTTGATTTTCTGGAAAAGAACCGTACTTCCAGGGTTTGCCTTGAGTTTTACGGTTCTTCTTTTATGTTTAATCGATGAAAACTACTGGTTAGGTCTTTTATATGAGATATCTCAAATTTTCACTTTTCTCTCTAAACAATAATCTGAGAATTGACTTCTGTAGATTGTGACTAATGGTGCAATATGGATAAAACAAAACAATTATCCACCCATATTAGAAAATGGGTTGGATAATGAACGTTTTTAAAAACTGGTCAAATACGGATAAGAACCATATTATCCACTTAGAAAATGGATAGCCACTGGATAACTATTGAATTTAACTTTTATATATTTGTAAAACCTCAAATTGGGGGTTTCTCAAGCTTGGGAGACTAAGTATTCTCTCAAAAGTGATCATATTCAAGAAGCCATATCCATATTATCCGCCGGTTAACCCATTTTTTATCTGTATTAAATATGGGCGGGTTGGATAATTTATCCATTTTTACATTACTCGTTTTTGACCCGCCTATATCCTGTCCACCACGCCCGTTCACCACCCCTAATTGTGACTACCCACAATTATGTTGAAGTTGAACTATTGCATTCAAGTAACATATGCTTCTCTAGTTTTAAGGTGAGTTATGATCTATTAGGCATTATTTTGATGAAGATAATACTAAGAAATGTTGAAAACTATAGATATTTGGCAAGGGTGGAATGAAAAGGGTTCCAAAGTGAGGTGACATCCTTAAGTTTGTCTTTTTATGCTGCCGGTACTAATGAGTGATAATGGTTACATATTAGGTAAAAAAGCTTTCACATATGAAAGAAATATCTATTGTTACATTATTTTCTCCTCGTATCCTCTTTCCGAAGCTGAGGCTCTATCGGAAACGGCCTCTCTGCCCGTCTAGGGTAGGGTTAAGGCTGCGTACATCTCACTCTTCCCAGACACCACTTGTGGGAATACACTGGGTCGTGGTTATTGTTGTATCTTCTTCCTGAAGAAAGGGTGAAAAAGATTTTACCAAGAGAAAGAAACTACAAAAAAGAAAAAGGGAATGTTCTCAGTTTTAAAAGGTCACAATTAATGAGGTAGGTTATTGAAGATTGATTTCCAATGAAGCATAATGTCATTGTAAACAAGATCTCATAAAACCACAATCATAAGTTGTAAACCATAAGTCTTTCTTAAATATTCTCTAGCTCTTTCTTAGCAACAGTACCTCACAAAAGCAGTAACTGTGAATTTCTGAAGGATCTTTGTTTTTTTACGAGTAGTAAGTATTTCGCCAAGTCCCTGATCATTATCTTTCACTAGCAATCAGTGAATTTAATTCATTTGGTAGATGACGGAACATGGAACACCAAACACAAGTACAGCAGCTGGGTCGACCTAGCTGCTTAATCTTTTTTGGCGCGTACTAACGAAATCGTTAACATTAGCATCAGTTTCATGGCTTTATTCTTTTATATCTTTTTATGGGGAAGCTTTCTGAGCTGTGACATCCTCCCAAAAGAGGAAAAAAGAAAAAGAAAAGGAATGATATGTATTGGAGTTACAGTTTCTTATGCAAGCAATTACCACTTCAGGTGAGAGTGAAATTGCTTCCCTTGTGATCAAGGAAAGTGAGGAAGAAGGAGAGGATGCACAGAAGTTTCTAGAAGAAGTCCGTGTCACATTTCCTCAGGTATACAAAGACATATCTCTCTCGTTGAGCTCAATATTTCCTGTTAGATTCAAACATGTTGAATAAAATACTAAAGGGTGCATATCTGATAGTTCAAGAAATTTTATGCTACCTGCATTCTTTTTTCCAGATTACTCCATGATTGAGTCATTTATACACTTAATTTGAAACCCAAGAATATAGCTGTCTGGTTTCTGCGACATATAAGTGAAATTTAGCCTGTTGACAATGTCCACTCTACTTCTTGAGTAATTTACCTGTTCTAAAAGCAAGTATGTATTCAGGTTCTCCGAGTTGTGAAAACCAGACAAGTCACATATGCGGTGTTGAATCACTTGATTGATTATGTCCATAATCTTGAGAAGATCGGTATATTGGAGGAAAAAGAGATGGCACATCTTCACGATGCTGTTCAGGTGAGCATCTTCTTCTCATCCTCTTGTTCTCTTTCATTGCTTTCGTATTACATCTGATTTCATACTTGATATTTGTACATGTAATTTGTTGCAGACTGATTTGAAAAGGCTTGTAAGAAATCCACCTCTGGTTAAAATTCCAAAAATTCGCGATTTGATTAGTACTAATCCTCTGTTGGGAGCCCTTCCTCCCACAGTGCGTGAGAGACTAATCGGTTCAACCAAAGAGATAATGAAGTTACGTGGTGCGACCCTCTATGGAGAGGGATCAAAGCCAACTGGAGTTTGGCTTATATCAAATGGAGTAGTGAAGGTAATTAGTAGTGTAACCGTTGTTACAATAATATTTTTAGCCAGAAATATTTCTGAAAATTTGATGTCCTTTTTATAGTGGTCTAGTAAGAGTGCAAGGAATAAGCATCTATTGCATCCAACTTTCTCACATGGGAGTACACTAGGTTTATATGAAGTGCTTGTGGGAAAGCCTTACATTTGTGACATTGTCACGGAGTCGGTGGTTCTCTGCTTTTCTGTTGATAGTGAGAAGATACTTACTGCTCTCAGATCTGATCCCAATATAGAAGATTTCTTTTGGCAGGTATTTTGAATGATCATCATTTTAACCATTTTAGCTTCCATAAATATGTATATGCTTAACTCATCTTTCTCTTTTCATTATTAGTATCATGGAAAATAGCACTTGGGCTCTCCAACTACTGAAATAAAATACTGAGTAAAGAAAAGAGAGAGAAGAGATTTTTGTTTCCTAACATTAACACTTTTTACATACTGCATGGTTCTTCCACTATTCTTTTTTACGCATCAACTCTTTTTCGGCCTACCTTTACCTCTCCTAAGGCCCTCCAAACCATTTCCAAACAGCCGTGTTTCTTGCATCTTGTCCTCAATAGGGGGCCACACCCACCTTCTTCTGAATAACTTTATTCCTAATCCTATCTAACCCGGTGTGCATGAACATCCATCTCAACGTCCTCATCTCTGTTATTTTCATCATCTTCTCGACATGGGAGCTCTTGACTAGCCAACACTCAACCCCATACACCATAGCCGGTCTGACCACCGTTCTATAAAACATACCTTTATGTTTTGGTGGTACTTTCTTGTCACACAAAACACCGGAAGCAAGTCTCCATTTCATCCATTTCTCATCTTATGCATATGTCCCACAACCTCCTCAACTGTAATCCGCCTACAATACCCAAAGTCACGACGACACTTGGAGGATCCCAAATCACCCAAAGTAATGTCTTTGTCCCCCTCCTCGTTCAAGAGACTATAGAAGTAAGTCTGCCATCCCTGACTGATATGCATCTCATCCAACAAAACTCTACCTTCTTTGTCCTTGATGCACTTCACTTGGTCCAAGTCACGGGCCTTTCTCTCTCACCTTGGTTAGCCTAAACAGCCTCTTATCCCCGCCTTTACCCTCAAGTTCTTCATATAAACGACTAAATGTTGCAGCCTTAGCCGCCATAACTGCTAACTTCGCCTCCTTCCTAGCCAACTTATGCCACTCCCTATTCGACCTCTTCTCCTCCTTGTCAATGCTTTCCACTATCTTCAGATACTCCGCTTTCTCGGTGTTCACCTTTCCTTAGACCTCTCTATTCCACCAGTCTCCGTTGCGACCACCATAGTAACCCTTCGAGAGACCTGATAGTGAGGCTAAAAGATACATTCTGAAATTTCAAAGCGAAAGCTACTGCCAACCAAGTGAAATCTCTCTTTATTGGTTTGTATTAGCTCCTCCATTACAATTTATGTGGCGGTGTTTGACTTTTGAAACTTGTGGTGTTAAGCGTTCCATGATATTTATGTAGCTATAAAACCATATCATTAGGGATAAAATGAGAAATTTAAAATTAAATTGTTTTCCGATGAGAAAGATGTCATTCTTTTCACAACACACTAATAAGGAAAGAGTGTGCTACATAAAATGGAACATAGGGAGTAACTAGAATTTAGGTCTTTCTGAAGCAGTGGATCACACAGGTTATCTCTGTGTCTGCAGGAAAGTGCACTTGTTCTTGCAAAAATCTTGCTTCCTCAAATGTTTGAAAAGACGACAATGCAAGATATGAGAGCTCTGGTTGCAGAAAGGTCAACTATGAGCGTATACATAAGAGGGGAAGGTTTTGAATTGCCTCACCATTCCATTGGCTTTCTGTTGGAGGGATTTGTTAAAGCTCATGGTTCGCATGAAGAGCTTCTTTCAGCCCCTGCACCGTTACTTCCTTCCTCTTGGGAACAACAAAGCTTCCACAATACTGAGGCATCAGGTTGCTTCTTACCCCTTTAACTGCACATCTGCTGTACTCCTCTCTTTGTATGGGGGAATGCTGATATTTTGGTTATATGTACCTCCATATGGCCTTTGATTAGAAACTTACATGCTTGTTAAACACAATTTTTTCTCCTTTGTTTTATTGGGTGCTTGGCAATTTTATTCTCTAAGGTTGGCATGGTTTGCATATATGCACTAAACAATTTTGCTTCAGAAATTGATAGTACTTAGAGCTTTGGTTACTTGCACAAATCGTCTGATACATAGCCCCATCTCAGAGAATTCTAATTAGTTTCTATTTTTTGGCTCATTATTAGGTGTCCATACAGCTAGTTTTTCTCATCAATCTTCTTGGTATCAAGTTGAGACAAGGGCAAGGGTGATTATGTTTGATATTGCGGGATTTCTAACAGGCAGGGGTCTCCAGAGAAGATCGTCTTCGCTATTATCCCACTCAATTGATCATCCCTCAAGGTCTTTTAGTAGAGAGCACGGTGGTTTAATGAGCTGGCCAGAAAATAGTTACAAGGATATGCAGCATAGACAGGATGTGGAACAGACTGGTCAGCATGGAACCAATATGTCTACCCGGGCAATGCAGCTAAGCATCTACGGTAGCATGGTTAGTAGTAACTTAATATTTTTAGATATTCTTTGAGTATGATTTTAAAGACCATTTTGCAACTTAATGTGTCACCAAACCTCTGCGTCGAAGCAAGGGCCCATAACAGAGTTTACTTAAATGTTAGGCTTTGGGGAATAGAGCACCTACTCAAAACAACGTGTCAATTAGGCCAGATTACTGTGTACTCTTTGATGGAGCATGCCATGTCCTTATACTTAATAAGAATGAGATTGATAAATAATTGGAATAGAGAAACTAGTATAGAAAGGAAAGTTGAAGATATGAATGGAAGAGAATATTTTCACTCATATTAGGTTGTATGATATGTTACAGAGATTTATAGGAATAAATATATACACAAAAACAGAACTAATTCCTAAACTTCAGCACCATATTGGGTGTCGATGTGGTGCAATAACTTTCACCCACACGAATCCATGATGAAAGAAACCTTGTTTCTCATTCCCAGCTGGCTATGTGATGAAAACCGCGCCTACCTATTTTAACCACATTCCAGTACCTATATGGTGTTTTCCTAGGAGAGCATATCCTAAAGTTCTTAATGTTGTAGGTATTTATCACAAGTTGATTAGTTCTCTCTATTGGTCAACTTAATGTACACTCCTATATATTTGGGTTTGAGCCCGAGGATGTGACTGCACATAATATATGAATTCACAGATGCAAAAATGATGTTACTCTACTTTTAAGTTTCTTAACATAGGTAGGATATATACTGGCTCAATTAAAGCAAACTTCTTTGCACAAAGTTTTTCCTGAAATTTTTTAAAATAAACTTTACCTCTTTGGATATGTTTATGCTCTTTCCCAGTAATCAATATATTAGATGTATACTGGAGGTCTTGGATGCACATTGTTCACTTGAGAGCAAGTGATTTCCCACTATGGAGGACTTGAGTCTTTTTAGAAAAGTTCTATTTGAACTGTACGTTAGTTAGATGAACACGATATGTATTCTCTGTCAGCAAGGTGTCTAAGTTGGAAAGATATCGTGCCCAAGTTACCCTTGCCTGGCACGCTACTTCATATGCTCTGGTGCTGATCAATCCAATCATGGTTTATGTGAGAATGGACGGGAAAAGAATCTATTATTGATGTTAATTGTGATACAATGAATCCTATTTATAAGTACACATAATATGTAACCTACTCCTATTACCTATGGGACTAGGACTAATTACATATATATATATTCACATAGCTATTCCAACACTCTCCGTCTTCACTTTTTCTAATATTTCTAGTACGTATCAAGCTTGTTACATATATAACTAATACGAGGACCAGCAAGGGACTAGGTCAAAATATGTACAAGTTGATCATTCGACTGCACAAATTTTGTAGTAATATTTTCTGAGAGTATCTTTTCTCCAACGAAGTGACAATCAATGCCAATATGTTTAGTTCTCTTATGGAACACCGGATTTGATGCAATGTGAAAGGCAACTTGATTATCACACACAAGTTCCATTTGGCTGATCTCACCAAATTCAACTCCTTGAGCAACTGTTTGATCCAAACTAGCTCACATGTTGCCATAACTATTGCTCGATGTTTTGCTTCTGCACTAGACCGAGCAATGACATTCTGTTCCTTGCTCTTCCAAGATACCAAGTTGCCTCTTACTAAAATACAATATCCAGACGTATAACGTCGATTAGGAGGAGATCTTGCCCAATCAACATCTGCTTATGACCTCGATCCTCAAAGTATCCAACGATCTGCTCATGACCTCGATCCTCAAACAATAGTCTTTTGCCTGTAGCTGATTTTATATAGTGAAGAATGCGAACAACTGCATCCCAATGATTATCACATGGAGAATCCATAAGCTGACTTACAGCACTTACAGGAAAGGAATTGTCAGTTTACTAACCAGCCACCTATATCTTGCAGGATCGCTAAACGGCTTCCCCTGACCTGGCAGAAGTTTAGAATTCGGATCCATAAGACTGTCAACAGGTCTACTGCCTGTCATTCCTGTTTTCTCAAGAATGTCTAAGGCATACTTCGGTTGTGAGATCGCAATACCTGAGCTAGACTGAGCGATCTCAATACCCAGAAAATACTTTAATTTGCACCCAGATCCTTAGTCTGAAAGTGTTGAAAGAGATATTACTTCAACTTAGTAATACCATCCTGATCATTGCCTGTGATAACAATATCATCAACATAAAGAACCAGATAAATACAGAGATTTGAAGCAGAGTGCCGATAAAACAAAGAGTGATTAGCTTCACTATGAGTCATGCCAAACTCCTGAATAACTATGCTGAACTTACCAAACCAGGCTCGAGGAAACTGCTTTAGACCATAGAAAGACCGGCGCAACCGACATATAAGGCTACTGAACTCCCCCTGAGCAACAAAACCAGGTGGTTGCTCTATATAAACCTCATCCTCAATGTCATTGTGAACGAAAACATTCTTAATGTCCAACTAATAGAGAGGCCAATGGCGAACAACAACCATGGATAAAAAAAGGCGGACTGATGCTATCTTTTTCCACGGGAGAGAAAGTACCACTGTAATCGAGCCCAAATATGTGAGTATACCCTTTGGTAACAAAATGAGCCTTAAGTCGATCAACCTGGCCATCTGGACCAAATTTGACTGCGTACACCCAACGACAACCAACAGTCGATTTACCCAAGGGAAGAGGAACAAGCTCCCAAGTACCACTCGTATGTAAAACAGACATCTCTTCAATCATAGCTTGTCACCATCCTGGACGATACAATGCTTCACCTGTAGGTTTAGGGATGGAAACTGAGGACAAAATGATACAAATGCACAATGGGGTGATGACAGATGATGGTAACTTCAACCTACATAATGAGGATTAGGATTAAGTATGGACCACATACCTTTCCATAGTGCAATCAATTGACTAAAGGGAGACAAGTCACAGGGTGGAAGAGTATATAAAGGTAAGTGGGAAACATGACAGAGAATAGAACTTGATTCTGGATAGCTGAAAGATGGCATACGATTAATAAGATAGCAAGATGTAAGAACTGCACCCTCCTCCCCCCCCCCAAAAAAAAAAAAACGCAATGGAACATGAGATTGTATGAGTAGTTTCAATAAGATGTCTATTCTTTCTTTCAGCTACCCCATTTTTTGACATGTGTACGGACAAGATGTTTGATGAATAATCCCATTAGAGTTTATAAACGGGTGAAATGGAGAAGACAAATACTCTAGAGCATTATCACCATGAAATGTGCGGATAGAAACCCCAAATTGATTTTGAATTTCAAAGTAGAAGGTTTGAAAAATAGAAAATAACTCAGACCGATTTTTAATCAAAAATTTCTAAGTGCACTTGGAATAATCATCAATGAAACTGACAAAGTAGCGGAATCCCAAGGTAGAATTGACCCAACTAGGACCCCAAACATCTGAATGAACTAAAGTAAAATGTAACTCTGCTCGATTATCAAGACGCAGAAGGAAAAGGGAGCGGGTATACTTACCGAGCTAACATGAATCACACTCTAGAGTGGAAAAGTGAGATAAACCAGGTGCCATTTTCTGAAGTTTTGACAAACTGGGATGTCCCAACTGTTTATGTAATGAATCTGATGATTTAGTAATAGAATAAGTTGTTGAAGGAAGACAAGATGCGAGTCCATGTGATTTTGCAAGGATAAGGTAATAAAGTCCACCCGACACGCGCAGTACCAATGATCCGCTCGTACTGCATTCTTGTATATAAACAAAGTCATCAAGAAATAAAATAGAGTATTTAACTGATTGGCTAAGTGACTAATGGATAAGAGATTAAAAGGACTACCGGGAACATATAGAACTTATTTTAAAGGTAAGGAAGGAAGTGGACTTGCTTGACCTATTTCAGTTGCCATGGTATGCGAACCGCTGACCATTCTGACTGTTGGAAGAGACGGAGAATATAATATAGTAGTGAAAAGCGATTTGTTACTAGAGATGTGATTAGATGCACCTGAATCAATAACCCAAGAATCGGAGGATGAAGATTGGGAGACACAAGTCGCGCTATTACCTATTTGAATAACAGAAACTATCTCTAAAGATGTATGTTTACAGGCTTTGTATTGAAGGAACTCAATATAATCCAGAGACCATCCAATTATTCATAGTATTGGATCCTATTTTGCTACAACCAATTTCTCAAATTCTTCACTAAAATTTTATGGTTAATCTTGGAATGCCAAATCAGAACCTAAGTTGCTCGGACACGGGTGCGGGTGTCCGACACGGGTGCGGATCTAGAGGTCGGATCCTTCGAGATGTAAATTCTAAGATTCGGGAATACGGATCCTAGTATGGATACGGGTGCAAGGATCCGGCTAAAATTAATTCAAAAGTATATATATATATATATATATATATATATATATATATATGTAAAAATATCTCTAAATATGTAAGAAATCTAGTGAAATACTTACGTAAGCTTGTAAAGTGTGGATTTCTTTTTTATTCTCAAGTTGTAAATAAGTAAAAGATTGATGTCGTAGATAAGGTATGTTATTTTCTTCAAATTATATGTTATTTTCTTCAAATTTATCCTAGTTTTGGTTCTGATTTCGGGAATCAAATTGTATCTTGTATCGAATTTTTCCGTCCGTTGTGGTCAAAGTACCCAAAAGTGTTTGACCAAATCCGATACGGATCCCATACCCACACCCATACTAGTGTCGTGTCGACACGGGTGCGGCACCTAAACTGAAGTGTCGGAGCAACTTAGATCAGAACACTTATTTTCTTTTTCTTAGTCAGATGGAGTTGAAAATCAAGGTCTTCACTTGAAATAGTAGAAATCAATAACTCATATGGGAAACCGGATGAAATAGCTGGGAAAACACTATTCACGACACGGAAAAGCATTGTTCACGTCGGAACACTGTAGCTCGCTGGGAAAATTTGAAGTTGTCGGATTAGAAAGAAAATTATATGGACAGACTCGAATCACCTCTCAAGAAAGCTGTCCTGAAGAAGCTGGGCCAAAAAATGGCCGTTACAGCCTGCACGCACCAGCACGTGGATCTGAGGTCTCGTCGGAAAATTCACTGTCAGCGGCTCGTGAGGGCGTGTGAAAGATATTCTTGCGGAGATTGTTTTCTGGTTAGTGCCGGAGGGTGATCTACCTCATGGTGGTGTTGGTTTTTGCACAACACCAACAAAAAGGAACTTTTAAATTGGACAGACCTGCAGTCGCCAGAAATTTTCCGGTTAACTTATTTCTTCTTCTATTAGTACACATAATATATAACCTACTCCTATTTTCTATGGGACTAGGACTATATATATATATATATATATATATATATATATATATATATATATGCTGCTATTCTAACAGTTATCTAACTCTGTTAAGTCTAAACCCCTTAAACATCTTCTGATGGATGTACATGGGACTGGCCATTTTGCGTTATTACTATATTCAACTGTGGGGTGGAAGTACACCTGCGGATGTTGTTTGTTAAGATTATGATTTCTCCTACTTTCTCACCTCTATCCCGCCCCTTCTCCCCTTCCTGTTCCCTGGGGTTGCACCACCAATATGGGCTTGAAGAGACCTTGTTTTGTTCATCTTCGAGTTGCATTCAGCTGAAATCACCGGTTTTATAATATTGGCCACTAAGAAGACTTGCTATTTTTGGTTATTAGATAAGCGACACAAGAAGGCGTGCCAGAAGTTTTCCCAGAATTGGTGAAGCTAAAACTTCTCACAGTCAGTCTTACCCAGAAGTTCCATCAAATCGTGCACAGAGACTTGTTTCTGTGAGATCCGAAGGATCTACCACATTGCGAAAGAATGGTCAAGCACAAGGAGAGAATAAAGATGTCTGTATCCAACTTCCAAGCGAGCCAATAGAAGAAAGTCACGCAAGAGAGGACTCGAGTGATGATTCTGGCGCAGAGGATGAGCATCTTATCAGAATTGATTCATCAAGACCGAGCTTTCCTCAATGGATCACGGAGGAAGAAAAAACATCATAGGCGTGCTCTACTTTTGTGTACACAATGTTATTTGAGCCTTTCCACAATGTAAGTATTGAAACTACTGCGAGCTTTGTGTTACTGACAGTTGTTATAAGCGCTCTTGAACAGACTTCCCGAGCTTTATGTGTCTTTTGTTTCATGTATTCGTATTATGCTTGAATATCGTGGTACAGTACCATTTTGTTCTTCAACAGTTCTTGGGAATAATTTTTCTTAGTATGTGCACAAAAAAAGTGCGACTTTTGTTGAGAAAGTTGTAACCTTACCTTTATATTGAGGTCTCAATTTTTGTGTAAGTGGCTTATTTTCTAGAAGATAATATACTCCCCCATTTCATATTCAATAACATACTTTCCTTTTTAGTCTGTTCCGAAATAATTAACACATTTTTAAATTTGGTAACAATTTAATTTTAAACTCTTCATTTTATCTTTTTTGCCCTTAATGAGAAGCTTTTATAGCTACACAAATGGTATGGACTCACAAACTTTTTACCCCTTAAACGTTTAACACTACAAATTTCTAAAGTCTTTTTCTTTTTTGTTAAATTCTGTATCGAGTCAAACAATGTCAAACAATATGAAACAAAGGAAGTAATAGTTTAGCTAGAGGAAGTTTTCTCTTTCCATTTTTAGAATGAAGTAGCTGCATGGCGTATTAGTTTTACTTCTGAAGTTAGATAGTAGTAGTACTTTGTTTTTTTTAATAGTTTTTCTATTTTTAATTTTTATTTCCAAGAAAACAATGAAATTGATATTTACTTTTACTTCTAAAGTTAGATAATTGTACTGTCCAATGTTGAACTCTTTCATTCTTTTTGAGTCGAAGAAGTCTTACTCATTTCAAAGACTAATGATGTTTGGAATACGAAAGTCAAACTATTAAAATTTTGTATGAATTTGGACATTATACTGATTCTTTTTTTTCTTATATGAAATTTATACATTCAGAATCTATACAAAATTATTATAAAAGAACATATATAAAAATATAACGTTTAAACAAAAATTGTTCGAGCATCTAAAGCTTCACCGTTAGTTCGGAAGTAAAGCAGGTATGTGATTTTGAGCTTTTGGTTTAATCAAAGACTCATTCGCACCAAAAACAAGCACAAAGGCAGAGAGGACTTTTATTCAAAGACCAAACAAAATAAAAGTACTGAGAGAAGTCATCTTGGAACTGACTTTTACGCGGCTTACGCGTCGCTTGAGCCTCCTTTATATACTGACGTCGGTGCTTTTTTTAATTATCCCACCTTTTCCCCTCTTTCTGTATCTTTTAAACAAAGCCTGATCAAGTTAATTAAACAGTCATCATTACATTAATTACACGACCACTAATGGCAATTAGCGTCGAATTTTCACGGCGGTAAATAGGAAATGCCGCCGCCGCAGCAACAGCAACGGCACCACGTTGGATACCGGAAAAGGGAGAGGTTCTTAGAAATGTAGTAAGAACTATACTCTCTTGCTTCTGTATACAACGTCGTTTCGAACGTTATTCTTCCACTGTTTTTGCTGCTTCTGATGATCAATAATTATATCCTGCGATATCAAAATCAAGTAAAAGAAGCACACAGGGATAATGTTAGAAGATGTTGTACAGCCATACAGGCTTTGATGTCCTAAATTATGAGAAAAAGAAAATAATTTTATATAGTTAACAAGGTATTTGGACTACGATCGAGATTCAAACTCATGATATCATAGTTTAAATCGTGACTAGTGTGCTGACTACTTGAGTTAAAATGCAGAGTTAGTTGGTCATAACACTATATTTTGTACTTCTAGTTTTGCCTTTTTCTGTTTCGTAAACGTACTTGTCCCTTTATTGTAGTACTTTTTGGTTTTGAATGTTCTTTTCGTTACCCTAATATAAGCAGGAATACAGTAAATTAATGATAATCACAACATCTGTGGCTATATTGAGCTTCCACATCTATACCACACTTTGAATTGTATATTAGTGTTGTTTACCCCGAGTAATTTCACCTAGTACCAACAGATAAATATAAAAATTAATAATAGAAATTAACAATAAAATAAAACAAATCAGTGTTTGAATAGAATTCAGCCCTCAAGCTTGAATACTCTCGAATAGAGGTGGATGTAGAGCATGAAATACGAATTTTCGGCAATCCAGTAATTCTTGCGTAAACTCTGTATTTATATTAAAAAATTCACTAAATATTTGTAAATATCTGATTTTGAACCCAGTTATTATTTGAAATTACGGTAGGAATCTACAAGCCTCAAATCCTGAATTTGCCTCTGCCCTCGAACTGATTGGTACAAGAATAGTTAAAAATATAACAAGCTGATGTTAGGGGTGTTCATCGGGCGGATTGGGCGGCTTTTACTCTTAACGGTTTGGCTTAACGGTTATCGGCTTTTAAATGTATTAATCCGTTAGCCACCCGATAAGATATTGGGCGGATTGGTATCGGGTTAGCTCTTAAAGGGCGGTTAATGGGCGGTTTATCGGCCTAACATACATGTTCACTAAATATATCTTATTCTCCTCGTCTTAGAAATAATGAATTGTTATAAAAAATAATATTTTAGAGGCAATATGATGTAGCTAATGAAACAATCGCCATCAGCATGTAGATTATAAAATAGATAAATTCACTACTAGTTCAGTATCGAGAAAAATAAAACAGAACTTATCTTCTGTTAGAGGCCACACTACATGTGTACTCATAAGCTTCGGATATAACCAAAAAAATCTATCGTGCAAATTTTCATTCAGCTCCCACAATGAACTTTTAAAAACTGAAGTGCTCTGGTAAATTCTACTCTCTACACTCCTCTTCTATAAATAACTATCGTTCTCCATTTTCCACAAGCAATCATCCAAAATGCGCAAAATTTATTTCATGGGGTGTCGTTGCTCTAGTCATAACCAACCTTTCAATTCTTCTTTTTCCATGACACACATAGAACCATATATGTAATAGACAACTCAATTCTATCACTAAATTTTATATATACATATACATACACACACACACACACACACACACACACACACACACACACACATATATATATATATATATATATATATATATATATATATATATATATATATATATATATATATATATATATATATATATATATTATATTCTTAACGGGTTAACGGATTAGCCGTTAAGAAAATTGAATAATCCATCCCCAAACCGATAAGCCGTTAATAAAAAAAATTCAATCCGTTTCCCATCCATTAAGCCGTTAAGCCGTTACCAATAAGCCGTTAAGCTTCGGTTTGGATCGGTTTTCGATTTCGGATCGGTTTTGAACACCCCTAGCTGATGTACAAGAATATGAACTAAAGAAAATGCGTTGTATTGCTTTTGTATCTGGAGTGTAAGTGTGCTACAAAATATTAGAACCCTCTTAATATAGTAGATGAATTCTATCTATGGTAAAATTCTTAATACAGAATGAAATCTCATGATTGACTAAATGTGCGGTCTTGACTCGATAAGTGCCGAGATTTCTGTCACGATCCTTGTTCGATCACGAATATCTCGGCCTTTTGTTATTCGGTTTCGCAAGCTTTATTCGATCTCGCTTGGTCTCTATCTGGCTTCGGTCTCGATCACGGCTGGTTTTGACTCTCGATCTTTAATCAATCATCGACTCAAAAGCTTACCAATCCATCTCCGTATTATGATCCGATATAGCTGAGACCAAACCTTCAATTAATCATACAAAATTAAGCAAGCACAATTTTAACTGAAAAACATACTTTTTTATTTTGCTCTATCGACAAAACATATAGCGTTAATTCGGATAATTTAAGTATATTGGATATAGCCTATAGGTTGAAGCGAAAGCAGATGGTACAAATTTACGGTGGTACTCATATTTAGATAGGTATGAGCACGTGTAAAAGTTGAATCTATCTCAGCACATTATGATAAATTGGGGGAAGTTTACATATACCCACCTTCGGGGCCGTTAGTGAAGTCATACCTATATTATACAAAAAATTGTAAAATTTATCCACTTAAATATGAAGTTTTTATATTTCTTCAATGTAATTTTAGAATCAGATCTATAGTTGTTTTATCTTTCTAATATAATTTCAAAATAAGATCTTAAACATTTTTATCTCTATAATAAAACATCTTTCCAATATAATTTCAGAAAATCAAATGTCAAGTAATTTTATTTTTTTAATGAAATTTCAAAAATTAGATCTTAAATTCTTTTATTTTCCAATGCAACTTCAGAAATCAAATCTTAAGTTCTTCTACCATTCCAATGCAATTTTAAAAAAACATGATATTAAGTAGTTTTATCTCTTCAGTACAATTTCAAAAATTAGATCATAAATTTTGAAACATAAACCTGTTCTTTGAATTGCAACAATTCAATACACGATTTAATAATTCAAATGTACTCCAAATAAGCTCAAATTTAAAATATACTTTCAAAGAACAAACCTCAATTTGTCAGAACAACAAAAATCTAACAAATTCATTTTGCAACTAGGCTAAATACATAAATAGTCCCTTAAAGTTATCATCTATTTTACTTGGACACTTTAACTAAGATATTTACAATTCAACTAAGTAATAAGCATTACTAGTAAACAAAAGGTAACTAAGAATTGATAGTTCCAACAAATATTCACGAATATAATTGAAAAGCTTAACAAATTGTAGTTTTTCTGATCAATTTTCAAAAGTAGCAGCGGTAAAAGAGTCAAAATCTTTTTTTTTTCCGGGTCGGCGAGAGAATGCTGGCTTGACCAATTTCTTTAGGGACTTTGGTAATTTTGGAAAATCAATGTGTTTTGCCTTCCAGTGAAATTGTGACGATGGTTTTAAAGGGCTTAATCTTTCCATCAAAGAGAAAATAAGATAAATAAACTCTTTCTAATTGTCTTCTAAAATCAAAACTAAAATTTCATCTTTAACTGGGTCAATATTGATCTCTTTCTCTTTTAGTATTTCTTTCCAATTGGGCCATTGTTGATTTTTCTCTTGTTGGAATTTCCCCCTAATTGAATCGTCATCTTTAACGGGGTCAGCTTTTGAGTGGCTTGAAGGAGCACTCATGTAAGGAGAAGTATAATCACTGCAATCCGCTAATGGAGGTTATATTTATAACCATTTATGCACAAAGTGTGTCCAAATGTTTGTTAATGGATAGAGAAGAATAATATATACATTCAGATAACAAGAGAAAAGGAAAGAGTAAAAATCAAATGGCTTCCGGGTACATGAGACATGAATACAGAGAAAAAAAAAAAAGAAACAGCAAAGCTCTCGGATACATGTGACATAAATAGAGAGAAGAAAAAAATAACAGCAAAGAGTAAGAGAAAAGAGGAATGAAAATTACCCAAAAATTGAGTACAGTTAAATCTTTTCTAAAAATTAAATATAAATTAAATAGAGTTGACCAAATAGGTTACCCCATGAATTTTTTACTGATAAATTGAAGAAAGAAAAATATTTTTTATTGTGACTCTTAGGAATGTGAATAACTTCTTACCAACATATGTAAGCAAGAAAAAAAAAATGAAAAACCCATCAGTGACGACATTCAAAGGAAAACAACCCATTTCTATAAGGACATGAGTGGTTCTTTTGTATATTTGAGCCCCCGTTTGTCTTATGGAGGTTTTATGTGTGTGTATCGGTGGCTATGTGATTTGCGGGGACAGTTTGATTTTGGCACAATCTAAAATTTCACTATAAGAATCGTGATGACACATAATCTCTAAAATTAGGTAAGTCGATCACTTACAATAGTAAAACTAATTAAAACATGATATTATGAAGAAAAGTTCAATACAAATGCCGAAATAAAGGTGATATAAACTAACACGAAATAAATCACAATAAATCCCCAAGACTAGATAATACAGAGTCACGAACTCTAACTGAATACACGAAGATAACTCAAATACAATAATATTCGGATAGAGAATTGATAGTACAAGGTAGGAAAGGACTCCAAGGGACTACGATGATTTAAGCAACTCTACCTTGAATCCTCACAATCAAAGAAAACTCTCACAGCCTGAATTTGCTATCTCCAACACCTAGATCTGCATAAAAATAAACAAAATGTAGTTTGAGTACACCACTATCAGTACCGAGTAAGTATCAAGACTAACCCTGATAGAATAGTGACGAAGTTCAAGTCAAGACACTCATCAATCAAATAACCTGTGCAAAATATCAAAATTCGGCATAAAGGAATTATAACAGAAAGCACTAATTATAATCCCATCAAATAAAATTATAAGCATTTAGAACAAATGAATGTCTTGTTACGAAAATAATTCATCAATAGAATCAACTCACGGTACCTCGTGCCACACTATCAATCATCCTCATACGGCAAAGACCTCGTGCCACAATATAGACCATACCCCATGAAACAAAGACCCCATGCCATAACAAAAGTCTCACTCGTTATAAATACCTCGTTCTACAATATAAGTCGCACTCGCACGTCATAAACCTCGTATTACAACATTATACCATAACCGCACGGCATAGACCTCGTGCCACCATGTATATCATACCCATATCAGTTACCAATAACACGTTCAAAAGGAATTTATCAAGAATAAAATAAAGTAATGCATGATAACAACTTCCTTTTATTTTAATCCGTTATGTTACCAATAACTCAATTTAAAATGAGATAATAATTTCATTTTGGTAAATTCATCTTGGAAGCCAAATCTTCAAGTAATAATAGAGGCACAAAGTAGCACATGTGAAACAACACAACAAATCACGTAATATGAATGACACACACAAGGAAGTCATAAACACAAGCAAGAATACCCTCTTTTTATCAACAATACGCCCCACATGCCATCACATATCATCCCCATATAGCCACCCTTATATCACCGCGTGCGCAATAATAAAATAGCTTTGCCACACATGTATTAATAATATCCCATTTTGTCTCAGCACATGCATTAACCCGATATACATAGCCTAACTTGTCTCACCGCATGTGTAATATCAATAAAAATAATAACACGAAAAAACCTCGTGCAAACACCCGAATAATCCGCTCAATAATTTCACATGTGCCATAATCATAATAACACATCATGCTAACAATTGTCATCAAAACATAAACTCACAATTTGCCAACACAGTTCACAAGGACAAACCAAATAAATAAATATGGATGGGTGTTCAATATAATAACACGAATTCAGCTAACTCATTTTAGAAACAATATCACAAATGTCCAACTTGGCCGATTTAGAAAATATAAATCCTAAAACATGATCTCTAGCATGGAACATGAACTCAAGGAATGATCCAAAGTGATACACGAAGAGCAAGGAGTTCCCACATAAATCAACGTAATATGAACGGCATCGGTTCATATCAGGTCCTAATACATACATATGATTATGTACACTCATCACCTTATGTACATACTGATCGCACATATCACAAATAAGCAATTATGCTAAATCCTAAGGGGTAATTCCACATACAATGTTAGGCAAGATACTTACTTCAAATTGCCTAAATCTAAACTCAAAAATAATTTTTTCTTTAAAATTCACCTCCGATCGGCTCAAATCTAACAAAAATTTGACTTGATACCATCAAACAATGCAAGAAAAGTCAATTTCAATTAATAAAGTTAAGATTCTTACTCACTTCACCAAAGGTCAATAAAAGTCAACCCTAGAACCACCGGTTAAAACTCGAGTCAAAGGGTAGATCTTGATTATTCATAAACCCACGAGTCAAAATATGTGTTTGATTTTGAAATTTGAGTCCAATTAGATTCTCAAATATCAAAATTTTGTTTTTCACAACATAGTAAAAAATAGCTTCCTTTTAAATCTCATGATTTTGATGTTAAAGTCCATAATGAATCAAGTTAAAATTACAAAAATTGAATTGAAATCACTTACCTAATAGATAGATGTGAAATTTCCTCCAAGCAATTGCTTCCTACCAAGTCTAGAGCTCAAAATATGATAAATGAGACTAAGTAGAAAAATCCCAACTAATAACCCACATGTATATGTCGTATTTGTTATCTAAGGTTCGGAAATGCAACCTCCAACAAATGCGACATATGGATCGAAAAAGAGAACCCTGTCAGCCCCTGAAAATGGCATTAACACAACACACCCTTCACAAATAAGACAGATCCTTTGCAAATGCTAAGTCTGAACAATCACAAAAGCGGCAACTCAATCACAAATACAATTATCCAGCCCAGGATCCCTTTTGAAAATGCGAGGTTGGCTTTGTATTTGCGAAGCCTTCCACCCTTATCCTTCATTCGAATTTGCAATATGAACATCGCAAATGCAGTCACCGCAAATACAAACTGGTGCTAGCATTTGCGAGACCTGCGACACCAGCCCAAAAATAGTAATCACTAAACAGTCTGAAACATTTTGAAACAAGTGAAACTCACATGAACCTCTAGACTCCACACCAAACATACACACAAGTACATAAAAATTGTGCAAACTCACTCACACACTTGGATTAAAAAATAACATATAAAACACGAATCAAGCACTAAAACACATGACAATCGCCCTGAAACTCAAGAATTTCTAGAAAAATAACCAAGCTTTCAATTCCTACCAAACCAACTCGGAATGACACCAAAATTTAAGATAAAGTAACATATGACAAAACACGCCTATTCCATGTCCCAAAACCAAAAGTCAAACCCGATATCCATAGGTCAGCCCATGGTCAACACTTTGAAATTGCCAACTTTTGGAAAAAATAGCCAAATTAACATAAGAACCTCCGAATGTAATTCCGAGCATACACCTAATTTCAAAATTTCTAGACAAACCTATAGGAGCCATCAAAATACAATTTTGGGGTCGTTCTCGCAAAGGTCAAACATTAGTCAACATTTGCAACTTAATCTTCCAAACTAAGAAGCAAGCATTCCAAATCAATCCAAAACCTCCCCCTAACCTAACTAACCATCCCGACAACTCATATAACCAAAAATACACACATGCAAAGCTTTCAAAGGAATAACAAAGCTCAAATACACAAAATGACCGGTCATATCATTACATTCCTCCCTCTTAAACAATACTTTGTCCTCGAACATGCCAAGAGTCGTTCCAAAGCCATCAAATCACTATACAAAATTACCATACACAGGTTATCTCAACCCGCATAGGCCCATCAAAACTACCTCGATTGGAGATTTTTCTTTCAACCGCTGCCTATAAGCCTTAGAACCAAATTTCATATGCAAACCTCCACCAAAGACCCGATTCTCACATAAACATCGTATTAACTTCAACCAGCTGCAATAAATCATAAATACATCCTTAAGGTATAACCACACGATGTAACTGTCACGACCCAAAACTCAACCTATCGTGATAGAGCCTATCATGATACTAGGCAAGACAACAACTTATACGTACCAACACTTTTAAATTCAAAATAAACTAAAACAAGCTTCAATAAGTGAAAATCTCATCAACTAGATGAAAGCATCACAACTCAATACAGAATTTTCCCAAAACCCGGGTGTCACATACTACATGAGCATCTATACAGTAACATATTCTTGAAATACTATCTAAACGAGTAGAACAGAATAAATAGAACTAGATAATAAAGTAGCTACCTCAAGGATCTTCGAACTGAATATTAGCTCCAAAGTTAGCAACCAGTATGTCTAGAAGCACCTGGATCTGCACACGAGGTGCAGGGTGTAGTATGAGTATAATATACTCAATAAGTATTTCAAATAAACAAGATAATGTATGAAAAACTTAAATAATTGAGGATACTAGTTATTCCGGTGTAACTCTCCCTTTTTAAATCAGTACAACACAAAAATATCACATAAAGCCTCGCGAGAAGAATATTTGTGTGTGCATATGGATAGTTTCTCAAATACCCCCCTCAGCAGTATCATGGCATGTAGAGATAGATAATCAAGAAAAATAAAATTTCCACTCACTGCATGGACAACTTACGTGTTGTACAAACAACTCACGTGCTAACAATAGAACCTGCACAGACAACTCACGTGTTAATAATATCATTATATAGACTTGAATGGACAACTCGCAGGCTGCACGGACAATTCACATGCCTATAGTATCAATATATGGAGTTGCATGGATAATTCACGTGCTGCACAGACAATTCACGTGCCAATAACATAATCTGCCCAATATAGTCACATGCCTCTAGTCCAAAAATATCATACAAAAGCAATTAAGCAGGTATACATGTATATATTGAATGGAATAAGATTCTCATGCTCTTGGGCTGGTATGAATGGCAGTGTAGCTCAAACCGGTAATTTCATCACTGAGAAATATTTATCAAGTTCGTTCAGGGATTTAACCTTTGTGTAGCCTCAGCATGGATCAAATAGATAACATAAACTGCTACCGTGGGAGAGATATCATAGCTTTAAGCTTATAAGTCAAATCTAGGCTTATAAGCTCCCGAGCACAACCCAAACATGAATATATGTCCCCGGTGCCCGCACATGGTTTCATTCCCACGCATGTGCGCACCCAATATCACGTAGCTATCACAACAATTCAGGCAATTGGTGCCTCAACCGAGTTTAAATATGACACTTACCTCGAGCAAATCGAACCACTCCACTAGCAAGCCCTTGCCTCGCGAATCGACCTCTGAACGCCTCAAATCTGGCCACAAACAACTCGATCTAATCTACACGGGCTATAGGGATCAATTTCATAAAAAATGCTAAGTTCTAAATCAAAAGTCAAATAGTCAACCCTAAGGCCACCTCTCAAACTCTAATAACAGTACAAAACATGAAAGCCCATTCAATCACAAGTCAACCATACAGAAATTACTCAAATCCGACATCAAAATCCTGCTCAAATCCCCCAAATTTGGCCTAAGAAGTTTTCTCCTTTTTCCCCAAATTTCCACTCTAATTCACTTATTAAATGATAAAATTAAAGATATATTCATGTACTTTAATCAAAACCAAGTAAGAATCACTTACCCTAATCACTCCTTTCGAAAATTTCTCCAAGAGTCCCCTCAATCCGAGCTCCCAAAATCAAATTATGTAAGATGACTCAAACCCTTGTTTTTGAAATATTTAACTTTGCCCAGAATTCCTTAATCGTGATTGCGAAACACAACTATGCTGCCCCACAAATTAACCTTATGCGAACACGAAAGGCTCCACGCATGCGCGATGCAATAACCCTCAAACTTATGCGACTGCGAATGCATCACGTGTTCACATGAACAAATGTGCATGACCCGGCTTCTACCTCATTTACTCTACGTGAACGCGACCTCAGCCATGTTTTCGCGATTCACTGGTTCCTCACCTACCCGATCTTATCCCTTAACTGTCTACCGCGTATAAAAAACCTCAGCTGCCTAGTTAAGCCTATGGGATCATAGACTTGTTCATGCGATTGCGTACAAGGAAACCAGACATAAACACTAGAAAAATATCAGCCATTTATCCAAATCAAATTCCATTCCGATAATCATCCAAAATCTACCCGAGGCACCTAAAGCAAACATATCAACAAGTCCTAAAACATCATACAAACTCGCTAGACACGTCAAATCACATCAAACAATGCTAATACCACGAATCACACATTAATTCAAGCTTAACAGAAACTAAGAAATTCGAACTTCTACAATCGATGATGAAACCTATCAAATTTCGTCCAATTGATCTCAAAAATTTTCACACAAGTCATAAATGACAAAAACGACCTATTCCAACTCTTGGAACCGAAATCTGAGCTCGATAACCACAAAGTGAACTCTAGGTCAAACTACTTAATTTCCAACACTAATATTTTTTTAAATTTTTTCCATTTTAAGCCTAATCAACCAAGGACCTCTAAATCAGTATCCGGACACACTCATAAGTCCAAAATTACCATACCGAGCTATCAGAAGCATTAAAACTTTATTTTGGAGCCATTTACCCATAAGTCAACCTTTTAAACTCAATCTTTAAACCTTTACACTAAGTGTCTCAACTCATTCCAAAAACATCCCTAGACCTAAACCAACTACCCCGGATAGTCACATAACAACAATAGAGCATGGAATAAGAAGTAAATGGGGGAATGGGGCTCCAACACTCAAAACGACCGGTTGGGTCATTATAGTGACTTTTCGCACGTATGCCCACAAAAACATCTCCGACCACCATAGTTGCCCATAATAAAATCCTTTACCGATAAATAACCTCCTACCAAACATAACCTTGATCAAAGCCTTAACCATATTGTTAATGCTCTAATAAACATGTGAAAACTAGAACCAACAAGTCGTGAAGTTCTCTCACCTAACTAGAACCAATGCCAAGCTCTAAGTTGATCAATGACATTCTTGTTCAGACATACCTCATCCAAGTCCGAGCACGCTAATTCCAAGTAAAATAATCTCATCACATCTAGTACATGCTATACAACCAGCAATCCATACCATACAACACCTAGGCACATACGTCGCAATCTGCACCTAACAAGCAACAACTTTAATGCAGCTGAAGATAGCAAGGGAAATGCATGAGAGAACTATTAACCCAATCCACTAAGTGCAACTTTCTATCAATAACATACTATGAACCCATCCCACAAGGTGGAAACAATACACACGAAATAATCACAAAGAATCTTATCTTAACATAACCCTAGCACTCCAAGTAGCCCGATAACATACTGATCTATAAGAAAACATGAGGATCTCATCCTCAACTCGAAATCACAAGAAGGTTAAATAGCCCATCAACCAAAAGCATTCCACCCTCTCAAATTCCACTGAACAAAATCACAGCATATAACATACTCTCCCTGCTTGTAGAGCACCTCAATCACAAGTCGTGGCCCAAACTATCCAAAAATGATGGCAAAAGCTACCATATCACGTAACAGAAGGACAACCTTAGTCGCATAACCCCCAATGATGATAAACTTAGTCTCCAACAATAGGATCCCCCAACGAGTGTAGGCACATAAATGGAGATACTCATGAATAATGAGGCACATCCAAACATGAAGCAGAATATGACTATACATACAAATAAGTAGGTCCCCAATCAAACAAAACTGATGCATCTCTACGATAAATCGGAACCATATTTGTAACGATATCATTCAGTGTAGTGTTGTCAGTCTTACTAGGAAATGCATAACAATGGGCCTGACCTCCCCCTATGGTATGCCCTCTCCTCGCATGTCCCCCATCTGTAGCTGGTTGTGCAGGCGTAGTAGCAACTAGAGGGGAAACCATACTAAGTACTCTACTCAGGAACACCCACCCGGAGTTTGGCACAATCTCTCACAGTATTCCTGATATCCTCACACCCAAAGAAACCTCACTGCTAATGTGGATGTTGGGTTTGTCCGAAATGAGTGCTCTAGGATCCATGGATAGTTAGAGCACCATGTGAAGCTTGAAGCAAAGACCGAATTGGATGGCCAAAAAAACCTATATCATGATGTGCCCTGCCCCCAAAATAGGGATAAGTAGATCCTCCAGATCCACGAGGCTTCTTAGCTACCATATTCTCATTCCCAAGACTATATATATGCTCCAATCTCCTAGCGATCTCCACAACCTACTGAAATGGAGTACCAGTCTCCAAATCCCGTGTAATCCGAAATAAGAGACCACAATTGAATTCCTCAATATATATGTGACTCTATCTCTCTCTTTAACAGTGGAAACCAAAGAAAGTGCATGATGAGATAACTCTGCAAACTATATAGCATACTTGGACACAATCATAGTCCCCTGAAACAACTACCAAAACTCGGTGCACAACATATCCCTAAGGGTCTGTGGATCAAATTCCCTAAGGGTATGTGGATCAAATTCCCTGAAAAATAGATTGGTGAACTAAGCCCAAGTATGTGGCACTATGCCAGATAATGTACTCTCCTCATAAGCCCACCACTATCTATACGCCAGCTGTGTCAGTATCTCTACGCTAGCTATGTCTGTTGGAATGTAGTAAGGGCGAACTCGCGTAACTCCACTATGACCATAGTGAGTAGAATATGGTAATACTGGTTTAGACAACCCTGCACATCCTTAGACGCTGCACCATTTAAATAGTAGAAGGAAAATACTTCTTAAACCTTTCTAGCCTCTTCTGCTGCTCCTTAAACACCATTATCATGACCTCAAAAGCTTAACTGCAATCACATATCGTGATGGCACCTTGTCTCTAAAATTGGGTCATCCGGCCACTTACAATAGTAAAACCAATAATAAACATAATATTATGAAGAAGACTTTAGTATAAATTTGGAAATAAAGGTGATACAAGGCATCACGACAAAAATTGAAACAAATACCCAAGACTAGGTAGTATAGATTCGCAAATTCTAACTGAATACATGGAAATAACTAAAATACAATACTATTTGGATAGAGAATTTATAGTACAAGGGTAAGGAAAGGACTCTATGGGAGTGCGACAATCAAATCAACTCTTCCTTAAATCCTTTCGATCAAAGAAAACTGTCACGACTTGGATCTACTATCTCCAACACCTGGATCTGTACAAAAATATGCATAAGTGTAGTATGAGTACATTAAAGTCGGTACCTAGTAAGTACCGAGACTATCCTTGGTAGAGTAGAGATCAATTTCAAGCCAAGACACTAATGAATCAAATATCCTGTGAAAATATCAAAAACTGGCAAAAAAGAATAATAATAGATAACAAACCGTAATCTCATCAACCTAAGCAATAACCATTTAGCAGAAATTAAGGTTATGTTCCAGCAATAAGTCATGAAATAGAATCACACACACACGTCACCTCGTCCCTACATTATCAAGTATCCTCACATGACAAAGACTTCGTGCCACAACAATGGCCATACCTTGCACGAAAAAGACCTCTTGAAAAAATATAAGTCTCACTCACATTGCATAGACCTTGTGACACCATGTATATCTTACCCGTGTCAGTTATCAATAACACGTTCAAAAGAAATTTACCATAAATCAAATAAAGTAATGCATGATAACAACTTCCTTTTATTTCAATCCATTATGTTACCAATATTAACATAATATGAGATAATAATTCCACAATGGTAAATCCATCTTGGCAGCCAAATCATCAAGTAATAATAGGGACACCAAGTGCATGTTAGGAACAACACAGCAAATTACGTAATATGCAGGACACACACAAGGAAGTAATACGCACAAGCAATAATACCCCTTTTTCATCAACAACACACTCCTAGGCCACTATATATCATTTACACATACCCACCCTATCTCACCATGTGCATAATAATAAAATAAGTGTCCGCCTTTTCTCGTCACACACATATTAAAAATATCCTGCCCAGTCTCACCACATGCGCAAATCCGATATGCATAGCCCACTTTCTCTCACATTATGTACAATATAAACAATAATAATAACATGAAAGAAACCTCATGCAAATACCCGAACAATCCACCCAATAAGTCCACACGTGTCATAATCATAACAACACATTATGCCAACAATTGTCATCAAGACATAAGCCCACTATTTGCCAACACAGTGCACAAGGAAAAGCCAAATAAGGGAACGTGGATGGATGTTCAACATAATAACATGATTTTGGCTAACTCATTTTAGCAACAATCTCACAAACGCTCAGCGTGGCCAATTTAGGAAATATAAATCCTAAAACATGATCTCTTGTATGGAACATGAACTCCAGTAATCATCCAAAGTGAGTATAGGAAGAGCAAGGACTTCTCAAGCAAATCAAGGTAATGAGAATGACATCAGGTCAAAATCCGGTCAAAATTCATATATATTGTTATGTACACACTCGTCACTTCATACACATGTCGATCACATATATCACAAATAAGTAATTAGGGAAAATTTTCCCAAAACAAGTTAAGTAAGATACTTACCTCAAATTGTCTAAAACAAGACTCAAAAATAACTTCTCCTTTAAATTTTGCCTCAGATCGGCTCAAATCTAACCAAAATCGACTAAATAGCATCAAACAATGCAAGAGAAATCAATTTCAATTAATAAAGTTATGATTTTTATACAAAAGTCAACCCTAGGTCTGCCTGATCAAACCTCGAGTCAAAGGGTAGATCTTCGACTCTTAAACCTCAAATTTTATTTTTCAAAACATAGCAAAAATTCCCTTAAATTTCCTTTCAAATCTCATGATTTTGATATTAAAATCCATAATAAATTAAGTTAAAATATTGAAATTGAATCAAAATAACTCATCTAATATCTAGATGTCAAATTCCTCTCATCCCCCCTCCCCCCCGGCCCAAGAATCGCTTCTCGCAAAGTCTAGAACTCAAAATGTGAGAAAATGAGACTAAGTCCCGAAATCTGAACTAATATCCCATCTGCAGATGTCACATTTATGATTAGAGGTTTGCAAATGCGACACATGGATCGCAAAAACGAACCCTATCAGCCCTACAAGTGTGGAAAATGCAACATCCTATGCAAATGCGAAGTCAGAACTATCACAAAAGCATCAGTTCAATCGCAAATGCTTAGCCTAGGTCCCCCTTCGTAAATGTGAGGCTGGCTTTGCATTTGAAAACCTTGTAACCCTTAGCCCCCCTTTGCATTCGTGATATTCACCTAGAAAATGCAGTCACCACAAAATTCAAACTGGTACTCGCGCACCCCTATTATCAAACTAACATATAGAACCACGAATCGAGCACCAAAATACATAGAAAGTATTGCCATAAAACTCAAGAACTTCTAAAAGCATAACCAAGCATTCAATTACAACTAAGCCAACTTGGAATGACACCAAGCTCACACACAAGTCACAAATGACAAAACAAACCTATTCCAAGTCCCCAATCCAAAATCCAAACCCGATATCCATATAATCAACCCATGGTCAAACTTAGGAAATTTCTAAACCTTCAAATTGCCAACTTTAAAAAAAAAATTGCCAAATCAACTTAGGAACCTCCAAATATAATTTTAAGTATACACCTATGTCCAAAATCACTATATAAACCTGTAGGAGCCATCAAAACACTATTCTGGGGTCGTTTTTGCAAAGGTCAAGCATCGATCACCATTTCCAACTTAATCTTCCAAACTAAGAACCAAACATTCCAAATCAATCCAAAATCTTCTACGTAAACCAATCAACCATCCCCCCAAGTCACAAAATCACAAATACATACATAGAGAGGTTCCAAAGGAATTTTTAAACTCAAACAAAAAAACCAGGTTGGTCGTTACATTCTCTCTCTCTTAAACAAACTTTTGTCTTATAACGTGCCAAGAGTTGTTCTAAAGCAAAAAAGTCACTAGGAAATATTACCATACATATACACACAGTGATCCCACATCACCTCAACCCACATAGTCCTGTCAACACTGCCTTGAATGGAGATTATTCCTTCAACTACATCCTATAAGTCTTAGAATAAAATTTCACATCCAAGCCTCCCCCAAAGCTCGATTCTAAATATACAAACTATTTCAACCTCAAATAGCTGCAAAAAATCATAAATACATCCTCAAGGTATAACCACAAGATGTAACTTATCGTTCATATGCCCACAACAACATCACTGACCACCAAAGCTACCCATAATCAAACCCGGTACCGGTAAATAACCTCATATCAAATACATACTTGCTAAAAGACTTTACCATGCTGCTAATGTTTTAAGAAACATATGAAAACTAATACCAGTCCTCAACTAACAAGTCATGGAGTTCTCTCACTAGAACTAATGCTAAGCTCTAAGCTGATCGGTGACATTCGTATCCAAACATACCTCATCTAGGTCCAATCATACTAATTTCGGGTCAAATAATCTCATCTCATCCAGTAAAAGATATACAAATAGCAAGCCACAGCATATACAACCTAGGCACATATGTCGCAATCCGCACCCAACAAGAAACAACTTTAATATAAATAAAGATAGGAAGGGAAACATAAAAGGGAACTAACCAACCTGTCCATATCCCCACCAGTACCATACTTTAAATCCATCCCACAAGGGGAAAAATAAAATACACGAAATAATCACAAAGAATCTTATCCTAACATAACCCTACTGCGGCACATAGCCCGGTCTAAACATACTGATATACAAGAAAATACTAGGATCTCATCCTCAACTCCAAATCACAAGTAGTATAAATAGCCCATTAACTAAAAACCTTCCACTCATATAATCCCGTAGAACAAAGTCACAACACGTTTTAAACGATTAATGCCTGTAGAGTTGTGGCCCAAACCATCCTAAAAATAAGGCAAAAACCACCATATCATGTAATAGAAGACCAACCCTAGTCTCATAAACCTCAATTATGACCAAAAAAGAACGATAAACACAGTTTTCCATAATAGGATCCCTAGTGAGTATAGGAACATAAATGAAGGTACTCATGAATCTCGAGGAATATCCAAAAATGAAACAGAATAGAACTACACATACAAATAAGTAGGACCCAAATCAAATTAAGTTGATGCATCTCTATGATAAATTGGAACCATACTTGTAATGACATTATCTAGTGCAACGACCTCAATCCTTCTAGGGAAAGCATAATAATGGGCCTAATTTCCCCTGCTAGGATTCCCTGTACCTTCTTGTCCACCATCTTTAGCTGATTATGCGGGTGTAGCACCAACTAGAGTGAAAACCATAGGCGAAGTACTCTGCTGAGGCACAACCGCCGAGAGTCTGGGACAATCTCTCACCATGTGCCTAATATCCTTACTCTCAAAGCCATCTCTCTGCTGACGTGGCTATGGGAGCTGTCTGAAACGAGTGCTATGGAATCTATGGATAATTAGCACACCACGTAAAGCCTGAATAGAAGACTGAACTGGTTGACCAACAAAGCCTCTTCCATGACTGATATTCGGCCAAAAATGCATATATTTACCCATTATTGCCTTATATTCTAGTAATTTTAAATATATTTGAGTATTGATTATATTGTTTTGTGCTCAATATTAAATTTTAGCTGTGTAAGAATAAAGCGTGCGAAGATAAGAGATTTGGAGTAAAATTAAATAAAATATGAAAGAAAATAAAAAAGAAGGAGAAGATGGGGGGTCACCCTTTGATGCTTGTTCCACCAAATGAAAAAAAAAACTAAACAAACTCCAAAGCAAATAATTAAAGAAGGCAAAGAAAATGTACCTAACAAAGGAAGAATTGGAGGAAAAAAGCTTACTAGTTTTAGCACCAGGTCGCGCAAGGTGAAAGTCTGGACACTGCGTCGCGGGGTCTTTTTTTCCATTTCACTTGAACTAGGTTATTTTGGTCCTACACGGTCTCAAATCATATAAAAGAGGTCCTAAACCTAATTTAAAGGGGATAAAACATATTTTTGGGATGAGAGCACGCCACTTTGGAGGGGAGAACACAAACTACGCTTGGAGGAGGCTTCTAAGTAGTTTTTTTCTCTTCTCTTTCTTTAACTTTATAGTTAATTAGTTCTAGATTTGTGGGTTCTACATGAACGTTGTAGTTTGAAGCTTGAATTATTCTTATTATTTGATTATATTGGTTTATTTATTCAATATTTTGCTTAATTATTTGATTTCTTCATCACCAATTGATTACTATTGTGAATCTATGATTGAAATCGGGAGAGAGAATTCTAGATTGCATATAAGATTGATTAGAGAGAGATCTTGAACCTCAATATTAGGAATAGATTTGAGGTTATGATAAAGATATACCGAATCGCTTTTCTTGGTTACTATACGTGAATTATTAATGTGTTCTTTTTAATCCTAATTCCATAGGAATATAGACGTTAGTCTAGCTTGGATAGGATAGTAGTAATTTGAGAGAAAACTACAATTAATTTTAAATCCTATTGTGAGCATGTGATTTTTACCTAGTTTAAATTACTTCTATAGATTCTTAAATTAGGGTTTTCCTTTATCTGTGTGATTTTAATTGCATAATTGTGTGTTTGCTTGCATGTTGAGTGTATTGTAATTCATAAAAATACCAAAAAAACATTTTGCATTAAGGATACGAGTTTGAATATTTTTAGGTTCAGTGATTAATTAGTAGCGTGAAAAAAAAAAAAATAACACAATCGGTTCTTTTACATTTTTACTTTTGACGTTTCAAATTTTTACTTAGTTTTCTGTTTAAATTAGGACTTAGTTGATTTTAGAAGATTAATTAGTTTAATTGTAGAATTAAATCAAATCCGTATTTTTTGATTTTACATGAAACAAAATTGAAAAAGGGATAAAAGGAATTACTAAAATAAATAAAAGAGAAAAAGAGAGATTTGGAAAAGGTGGCCAATTTGGGCCATTTGTGTAAAGATAAACCAGCCCAAAACCTGACCCAATCCGTAGGTAGCCCGGTACAAACCCCCACCGCCTAAAACGACGTCATTTGGTCAATTTCAATTGCAACGTCCTTATCTTTCGATCCAATAGTATCAAAGCTAGGTTGTGATTAGTATAAAACTACTTCCAAGCCCCCTACCCCAAAATGAGACCTCGTACCCTGTCTCTCCCAAACCGTAACATACACCGGTGTAACGCCACCGGTGTAACATACACATGAAGAGCAAGGATTTCTCAAGCCAATCAAGGTGATAAGAACGACATTTGGGTCAAATCTAGTCATAATTCATACATACCATTGTGTATAAACTTGTCACCTCATGCACACATCGGTCACACGTATCACAAAAAAGCAATTAAGACAAATCATAAGGGGTAATTTTCTGACACAAAGTTAGGCATGATACATACATCAAATTTCCCAAATCGACACTCAAAAGAAACTATTCCCTTAAAATTCACCTATGCCGGATTCAAATCTGACAAACATCGACTAAATAACATCAAACATTGCAGAGAATTTAATTTCAATTATTCAAGATATATAAACAATTCTCTAATGGTCAACAAAAGTCAACCCTAGATTTCTTGGTGAAAACCTGAGTCAAATGGTAGATCTTGACTACCCATAACTCCACGAGTCCAAATATATGTTTGGTTTTCAAATCTGAGACCTATTCAACTCTTAAATCTCAAATTTTCAATCTTAAAAAATAGTCAAAGATATTTAAAAATTCATTTCAAATCTCATAATTTTTACGTTAAATCCATTAGAAACCAAGTTAAAATATTAAAATCAATAGTTAATAGCCAGATATGAAATTCCCATCCACAAAATTGCCTCCAACCAAGTCTAGAGCTCAAATTGTGATAAATTAAACTAGTCCCGAAATCTCAACTAATAACCCAGCTGCAGATGCCGCTTTTGTGATTAGAGGTTCGCAAATACGACCTTCGCAAATATGACAAATAGATAGCAAAACTGAACCTTGTCAGCCATTGCAAATATCCCAAATGCAAAATATCCTTCACAAATGCGAAGTCCGAACCATCACAAAAGCAATAGCTCAATCGCAAATGTGATTATCCTAGCCCAGGTCTCTCTTTGGAAATGTGATTATTCCTTCCCGGGTCTCCCATCGCAAATGTGAGACTAGCTTATCATTTGCAAAGATTTCCACCCATAGACCTCCTTATAATTTGAGATATGCAACTCGCAAATGTGTTCTCCGAAAATGCAAACTAATTCTCACATTTGCAAGACCTACAACACCGACCCATAAACCAACAATCACTGAACAATCCAAAACACTCCCCAGTGAGTTCGAAACTCAAGCGAGCCCTCGGGTATCCAAATATCCACACAAGTACATAAATATCATTAGAACTCTCTCGCATACCTAGATCATTAAAATAACATATTAAATCATGAACTGAGCACCAAAAAGCATGAAAATTTCCAGGAAACTCAAGAACTTCTAAAAACACACTCAAGCGTCCAGTTTTTACCATACCAACTATGAATGATAAAAAACTTTATACAAAAGTCACAAATAAAAAAAGAGATGTATTTCGAGTCCCCAAACCAAATTTGAACCCAATAGCCTTAATGTTAACCCATGGTGAAACTTAAAGACTTTCTAAACCTCTAAATTGCCCACTTTCGGCAAAAATAATCAAATAAACTTAGGAATCTCTGAATATGATTTCGAGAATATGAATAAGTCTAATATCACCATATGAACCTGTAGTAGCCATCAAAATACCATTCTGGGATCGTTCTTGCAAAGTTCAAATATCAGTTAATATTTCCAACTTAAGCTTCCAAAAAGAACCAATCATTCCAAATCAATCCAAAACCCCCCCCGAAACCCAACCAACCATCTTCGTAAGTTACATAACTCCAAATAGATATACGGATATCTTAAAAGGAATAAAAGAGCTTAAATACAAAAAACAATAGGTTGGATCATTACAAGTTTGGTGCTGAAGAGGTTTTGGATTGATTGAGAATATTTGGTTCTTAATTTGGAAGTTTAAGTTGAAAATATTAACTGAGGGTTGACTTTTTTGAAAAAGACCCCGTAATGGTATTTTGATGGTTCCAATGGGTTCTTGTGGTAATTTTAGACTTAGAAATATGTCCGAAATTGGATTTGGAGGTTCCAGGGCTGATTTGGCTCTCTTTGCCGAAAAATGGCAATTTAGATGTTTAGAATTTCTTAAGTTTGACCATATGTTGACATTATGGATATCGGGTTTGGGCTAGTGTTTTGGGACTTGGAAGAATTTTGTTTTGTTATTTGAAACTTTTCTGCAAAGTTTAGTGTCATTCTGTGTTAGTTTGGTTAGAATTGAACGCGTAGTTGTGATTTAAGCGATTCTTGAATTTCATTGTAAATTCTATATCTTTCTGTGTTCGATTCATAGTTCCAGATATTACTTATGTGTTGTGAGTGTGAGAGAAATTTTGTATGATGCTTTTCATCTCCTGTGATGTTTGGTGTGGAGCCACATGGGCTCGGTTTAGTCTCAGATGCGTTTCAGATTGGTTTGGGATGGAGTCATAGCAGTTGGAGTGCTGGTGCTGCAGTTATCCTAAATTCGAGCAACATTTCCCATATAAAAATTCTAGTTGGATTTACAAGGGGTGAACGGAGTGACAGGCTTCCCACTTGCAAAGACACACTTGCAAATGTGAAATGGGGTATGGGCTGGGGGCTGATCGCTTTTTCCATTAACTGGTTGCTTTTGTGAAGGGGTCTGACTTTGCAAAAGAAGCCAGGGTCACTTTTAAGACATTTCCTGGGATCCACATAAGGCATTTATGTGATGGTTTTTCTGCATTTGCAACATTTTCTCTGTCGCTACCGCAAGTCGCATTTGCTACTTTCACATCTAAGCAACAGTTTGAGATTTCGGAACTTAGTCTCATTTATCGAAATTTTGAGCCCTAGACTAGGTGGGAGGTAATTTTAGGAGGAGATGTTCATACAAAGCAATTGGTTAAGTAATTTCGACTTAATTTCGATTATATTACATGAATATTTATGAATTGTAACATCATATCCATGTGAATTGAAGAGGAATTTTAGGAAAGTTTCCCTATATTTTAAAAAATAAAATTTTGACATTTGAGATTGGACTTGGACTTGGATTTGAAAACCAAACACATATATGGACTTGTGGGGTTATAGGTAGTCAAAATCTACCATCTGACTCGAGTTTTGACCGGAAGGGCTTGGGGTTGACTTTTGTTGACTTTTTAGGAGAAGTTTAAAGATCTTAAATTTATTAAATTAAATTTATTTCTCTTGATTTTTTTGATATTATTAAGTTGTTTTTGTTAGATTTGAGCTGAACAAGGTTGAATTTTAAAGCAAAAGCTATTTTGAGTGTTGATTTGGGAAATTTGAGGTAAGTATCTTGCCTAACCTTGTGTAGGGGGAATGCCCCTAAGGAATTGGCTTGATTTCTCATGAGGTGGAGAGCGTGTAAATGGACGTATGTGTTCCCTTTGACCAAATTTGACCCGAGTTAGTCTTATTGTCTTGTTTTGCTTGGGAGATATCTGTACTATGTGTTTTCACTTGGGTTGTTTACTTCGGTTCATGTTCCATGAGAGATCATATTTTAGGATAATAATTCCTTAATTGTCCAAATTGGGCATTAATGATATTTTTGATAATGTGAATTAGTTAAATTCATGCTCATACGTTAAACGCCTATCCTCATTTCCTTTATTGGTTTGTCCTTGTGCATTGCATTAGCAGATTGTGAGTTAATGTATTGATGACAAATCGTTGGCATGATGTGTTTATATGATCATGCCGTATGTGGACTTGTTAGGCAAATGTTCGGGTGTTAGTTTAAGGTTTCTACCGTGCCATTATTAGTGTTGATATTGCACATGCGATGAGACAATGCAATCTATATACATCTAATTTGCACATGTGGCTAGACAAGGTGGGATAATTTTTAATATGTGTGTGTCGAGGCAAGGCATGCATTTACTTTGTTACTGCGCATGCGGTGAGATAATGGTCGCTATGTGGCGATAAATTGTGAAGGCTTGGGGTCGTTAATTGATGATCTTTGTGTGGTGGTGAAAAATGGGTATTGTTGTTGTCACGACCCTAAACCCAGACCATGTCGTGATGGCGCCTATGGTGAAGATAAGGCTAGCCGATACCATATCCAATTTATTTTAAACAGCTAAAATATCTTAATTAGGTCATTAGCATAATTAAATCCCAATTAAAATAGTAAAATAGTATAATTTGCGGAATAGACATTGCCCGATAACGGGATATCACCAGCCATGAGCATCTAATAACCGAATAAAACATAAAGAGTGTACATAGTCTATTACAGAGCTAATTATGAGAAAATTAGATAGAGAAGCACTAGGCTGTGAACGACGAGCAGCTACCTAGTGGATCTCTAAATCTGCTAAAAGCTCTCAACTTTTGCAAGGAGGACCTGAAGCGCCTGAATTTGCACATGGGGTGCAGGGAGTAAAGTTAGTACTCCAACTCAGTGAGTAATAATAATAAATGAAGATTGAGCAATAAGAAATTACGTAAAGACACATCAACAGGCTATAAAGAAGCAATAAAATCCAGTAAAAAGCAATAAAACTATGAAAACAAGTAAAGTCCCCTTAGTTCAGTTTAAGCTTCTTCGAAAGGACTTTTTAGCAGTTAAGCATGTAAATGACAGGCAGCTACAAAAAATAAACACATAAGAATCTGCGCCTGGGGCACAACATCAACAAAATTTGCCCTTCGGGCAATAACATGGAACAACACTAGCCCCTCTTGCTATATATTATATGACAATGGGTACCCGCGCTTACTGGGGGTGTACAGACTTCTGGAGGGTCCCCTTACGTCCCAAGCACAATATCAAGACATCTCGTGATATAATAAACAGGCCCTCGGCCTCATATCAAAAAGCCACCTTGTGGCGTACAATCTCAGACCCTCAGCCTCATAATCATGATCAATGTATCACTGCTGCGGTGTGCAGTCCAACCCAAATGTATCCTTACAATAGAAGCCCTCGGCCTTAATAAGTCAGAATCTCATAAGCCACTCAGGCAACAGTAAAAGCTGATGCTTAGCTCAAACATCATTTAATGTGTTAAAACAGAGTAAACATGAGTGAGTTAAAATAGTAGAATATAGTATGACTAAGTACAAGTATAAAGTCAAATCACTGAGGAAATATCAGTAAAAATCCTCTAAGGGTCCAAATAGTTGGCACGAGGCCCAAATATGGAATTCAGCCTAAAACATGATGATAGAAGATAATTTTCAATCAAATACGCGGTAAAATCGTCATTTAGGATAAACTAAGTCACAATCACCAATGGTGCACGACCCCACGCTCATCACCCAATGTGTGCGTCACCTCAATATAGCACAATGATGTGAAATTCGGGGTTTCATACCCTCAGGACAATATTTACAATCATCACTCACCTCAATATGGTCTAAACTCTAGCCCGCGACGCCTTTGCCCCTCGAATCAGCCTCAAGTTGCGTCAAATATTAGAATCACGACGTCAAAATATGTTAAGGGAACGAAGCCCATGTGAAAATAATCAATATATAACTAAACCCCAAAATTACCAAAACCTGACCCTCGGGACCACATCTCGGAATCGATAAATTTTACATCATTAGACTCTTTATCTACCCACGAGTTCATACATATTAAAAGTCCCAAAATCCAACCAAAAATGGCCACTCAAATTGTCAAGTCTAGGTCTCCAATACCAAGCCCTAGTTTCCCCAATTTTAACCCTTAAATTCCCATAATCACAGCTCTAATCCGCTGAAATAATACCATATGATCGATTATTAGGTTCAATCAGTCTTAGCTCCAGACGATATCCCTTTATTCTCTCATCCAAATCTCCCAAAAAGCTCTAAAATAATCTTAGAAATGGCGGAATAACCCAAAATTTCGCGAAGGAAATGATATATACCTTCTGGCCCAAGCATCTCGCACCTGCGACCAAATTCCCGCTTATGCGGTACCGCTTTTGTGGTCTAGACAACCGCATCTCTGGTCCTCACTTAAGTCCTTAAATTTCGCATCTGCGACACACAAACCACGCGTGTGATGATTCCATAACCTCTTCTACCGTTCATGCTTCCTTTCTACTTGGCTGCATCTGTGACTCCCTTTTCGCTTTTGCGAGATGCCACCTGCAGTCTCCTAGCCCTAAGTGCGGTTATGGTGGCAATAGAACATCTTCAGCTGCGAAAACCAACTTCTAAACTTTCTGCCAACCATCTGAAATCACCTCGAGGTCCTCGAGACCTCAACAAAAAGCACAAACACATCATATACCACTACTCAAACTTGTAACAATCCTCAAAACACCTCAAACACCATCGAATCAACTAAAAAACATCGAATTCAAGCCTAAGGTTCCAAAATCCTCCAAATTACGCATTTGATCAAAACGTCTACCAAATCACGTCCAAATGACCTAAATTTTAGCACAAACATCCCGAATGACAAAATGAAACTGCTGAAACTCCCGGTTTCATTTTGACCCATATATCAAAATCTCACTATCAACCGACAAAACACTAAAATTTCACTTTCGCCAATTCAAACCTAATTCTACTATGGACCTCCAAAATATATTCTCATCATGCTCCTAATTCCCAAATCGACCTCCAAAGCTATCTGAACTATCGAAAATCACATCTGAGCCCTTTACCACATAAGTCAACATCCAGTTGACTTTTCCAGCTTAAGCTTCCTTAATGAGAGTAAGTGTCTCAAATCTAACCAAAACCCCGAATCCGAGCCAACCAACCCGATCAAACATAGAACCGATAAACAAAGAAATAAGAAGCAGAAATGGGGACACATAGCGGTTATGAGTTGACTGGCCAGGTCGTCATATCCTCCCCCTTTTAAATAAACATTCATCCTCGAACGAGTCAAGAAAAAACTGAAGCCTCAAACATCTGAGGATATCTGCTCCGCATCTCTCGCTCGGTCTCCTAGATTGCCTCCTCCACGAGCCGACCTCACCGCTGCACCTTCACTGAAGCTATATCCTTTGAGTTTAACTTTCGAACCTGATGCTCCTCAATAGCTACTGGATCCATCTCATAGGTCAAATCACCATATAACTGAACCGTATTGAATTATAGAACATGAGAGGGGTCCCAATATACTTCCAGAGCGTAGAACCATAAAATAGTGGATGCACACTCGACAAGCTGGGTGGTAAAGCAAGCTCATAAGCCACCTTCCCAATCCTCTGAAGTACCTCAAAAGGCCTAATGAACCAAGGACTCAATTTACCTTTTTTCTATAATCTCATAACACCCTTCATCGGCGAAACCTTCAACAGAACCTTCTTACCAACCACGTAGGAGACATCTTGAACCTTCATGTCAGCATAACTCTTTTGCCTCGACTACGCTGTATGAAGACTCTCCTAAATAACCTTCACCCTGTTTAAAGCATGTTGCACCAAATTTGTACCCAATAGCCTGGCTTCGCCCGACTCAAACCAACCAACCAGAGATCTACACTGCCTCCCATACAAAGCCTCATATGGAGCCATGAATACTCGATTGATAACTGTCGTTATAAGCAAACGCTGCGAGCAGTAGAAACTGATCCCATGACCCTCCAATCTTAATAGCAAAAGCACGCAACATGTCCTCCAATATTTGAACATCGCGCTCAGACTTCCCGTCCGTCTGAGGGTGAAAAGCTATGCTCAAATAAACCTGAGTACCCAACCCTCGTTGCACAGACCTCAAAAGCTGCGAATTAAACTGAGTGCTCCTATATGAAATGATAGAAACTAGGACCCCATGAAAATAAACAATCACCAGATGTAGATCTCTTCCAACCACTTTGAAGAATAAGTAGTACACACAAGAATGAAGTGCGCAGACTTTGTCAGCCGATCTACAATTTCCCAAGTAGCATCGAACTACTTAAAAGTCTGTGGGAGCCCAACTACGAAGTCCATGGTGATTCGATCCCACTTCTACTCTAGAATATCTATCGGCTGAAGCAAGCCACCCAGTCTCTAATGCTCATATTTCACCTGCTGACAATTGAGACACTAAGCTACAAATCCCACAATGTCTTTCTTCATTCTTCTCCACCAATAATACTGTCTCAGATCCTGATACATCTTCGCAACACCCGGATGAATGGAATATCGTGAGCTATGGGTCTCCTCTAGAATCAACTCCCGAAGCCATCTACCCTGGGCACACATATCTGACCCTGCATCCTCAACACACCATCATCACCAATAGTCACATTTCTGGCATCATTGTGCTGAACTCTGTCCTTAAGGACAAGCAAATGAGGATCATCATACTGTCACTGTCTAATGCGATCATATAAAGAAGACTGAGAAATCACAAAAGCCAAAATTCGACCGGGCTCCAAAATATCCAACCTCACAAACTTATTGGCCAAGGCCTGAACATCAACTTCAAGAGGTCTCTCCCCAACTAGAATATATGCCAAACTCCTAATACTCACCGTCTTTCGGCTCAAAGCATCAGCCGCCACATTGGCCTTCCCTAAATGGTACAAAATAGTGATATCATGGTCCTTTAGAACCTCCAACAACCTCTACTGCCTCTAATTGAGATCATTCTACATGAAGAAGTGGTGGAAGCTACAATGATAAGTAAACACCTCACAAGACACACCATACAAATAATTCCTCCAAATCTTCAACACATGAACAATGGAAGCCAACTCCAAATCATGAATAAGGTAGTTCTTCTCATAGGGCTTCAACTGAAGAGAAGCATAAGAAATAACTCTACCCTCCTGCATCAACACACACCCACTACCAACTGTTGAAGCATCATAATACACAATATACGAACATGAAACTAATGGCAATACTAATACTGGATCTGTGGTTAAGGTAGTCGTATGCTTCTGAAAGATCTCCTCACACCTATTTGACCATGCAAATGAAGCACCCTTTTGAGTTGACTTGGTCAAGAGCGATTCTAAAGATGAAAATCCCTGAACATACTAGTGATAATACACCTCCAAACAAAGAAAACTACGAATCCTCTGGCTGAGGACTGTCTGGGCCAACTTTGAACCGCCTCTATCTTCTTCGGATCAACCCGAATACCCTCATTGGACACCACATGCCCAAAGAATGCCATTGAACCGAGCCAAAACTCACACTTGGAGAACTTTGCATAAAGATTCTCCTCCCTCAATCTATGAAACATGACTCTGAAATGCTCTGTGTGCTCCTAGTGACTACCCGTGTATAGCAGAATATCATCAATGAAAACTCTGACAAACCAGTCTAGATATGGCCATTGTTAATAAAATACATGAATGCTATTGGGGCATTTGTCAGCACAAAAGACATCACCAAGAACTTATATTGACCATATCCGGTCCTGAAAGCTGTCTTAAGAATATCCGAGTCCTGATCTTCAGCTGGTGATAACCTGAACGGAGATTGATCTTGGAGAACACTCTCGCTCTTTGAAGTTGGTCAAACAAATCATCGATATGAGTCAAAGGATACTTGTTCTAAATTGCTACTTTGTTCAACTGCCTATAATCAATGCACATCCTCATAGTGCCATTCTCCTTCTTAACAAATAGAACCAGTGTAATCCAATATGACACATTAGGCCGAATGAACCCCTTATCAAAGAGTTCCTAAAGCTTCTCCTTTAACTCCTTCAACTTTGCTGGTTCCATACAATACAACAAAATAGAAATAGGTCGAGTGCTCGGCAGTAGATCAATACCAAAATCAATATCCCTATCCGGCGGCATGCCCCTCAGGTCTGCAGGAAACACATCGGGGAAATCCCTCACAACTAATATATAATCAATAGTGGGAGTCTCTGCACCGACGTCCCTTACAAAGGCTAGATACGAAAGACAACCTATCCCAACCTGAAAAGTTCACAGAAGGTTCTTCAATAGTATGCCCGATACACTGGGCCTTCAAGAATGAAATTACCCTTCTAGGAACATAATCAGCCGAACCTCGCCTCTCAATTCGTGGCACACCCAACATAGCCAATGTCAATGTCTTAGCATGACAATATTAAATAACATGTCACAGAGAGAGACAATCCATGCCCAAAATAACATTGTCTACCATACATAAAAAAATAGATCCACTCGGGTCTTAGACCCCCAATGGTCACCACACACGATTGGTACACACGGTCAACAACAACAGTATCACCCACCGGAGTAGATATATAAATAGGTGAAATAAGAGACTCACAGGGCGTATCTAAATAACGGGCAAAGTATGAGGAAACATAAGAATAACTGGAATCGGGATCGAATAATACAAGGGCATATCTGCGGTAGACTGAAACAATACCTGTAATAGCATTAGAAGCAATAACATCGAATCTAGCTGAAAGTGCATAAAAACGGGCCTGACCGCCACCTGAGCGACCTCCCCCTCTAGGGCGATCCCTAGCTGACTAACCTCTACCCTAGCTGGGTGGGTGGGTGGTGGTGAAAAACTGGTGCTAAAGGCAACGGTTGACCCTTCTACTGAGATGAACCACCAAGTCGACGAGGAAACTACCTCCACATATGCCCCATCTCTCCGCACTCATAGCAACTCCCAGGAGTTGGAGACGGGGATGAAAGGAATCCCTAACACCAAAATGACTAGCATATGCACCTAGCATAAAAGAGCCCTGAACTGATGGAGCACGGGACGAGCTCTGATATGGAAAGTTACTAAGTGATGATTGGCCCTGATAAAAACTGTGAGAACCATGACCCGATGACGCCCCATGATAACTTGGGCGAGCTGGTTGAGAATGCCTAAATGAGCGATCTCTGCCGTGCTGAAACTAACCTCTTGAAGGAGGACCACCATAACTACCAGATTCTTAAGGCCTCTTAACTTCTCTGTCATCTCACTCTTGGTAACAAACTGACTCAATCTCTCGAGCAATGTCTACAACCTGCTCGAATGTAGCACCAGACATCTTCTCCCTGGTCTTGAGGATACAAAGCTTATAAGTGAGGCCATCAACAAACCTCCTAATACTCTCTCTATCTATCGGAACCAACAAAATAGCATGACGAGCTAACTTAGAAAAACTCATCTCATGCTGCATCATAGTCATATCTCCCTAGCGCAACTACTCAAATTGCATGCGCAGCTCCTCTATACGAGATTGCTGCACATACTTCTCCAAAAAGAGAATGGAGAACTGCTGCCAGGTAAGGGGTGTTGCACCAATAGGCATACGCCTCTTATACGCCTCATACCAAGTGATGTAGCACCAAAAAATTAAAAAATACTGAAAGCAAGTCTGTAAGTCTCCACAACACTCGCTGTGCAAAGAATTTGCTGACACCTGTGTAAAAAACCCTATGCATCATCTCTATCTGCACCACTAAAGGTCGGAGGCTGAAGTCTGCCAAACCTCTCCAAGCTGCGCTGCTTGTCCTCCGACATGGCATGAGCTACATAGTTTTGAGCAGCTGCAATTGGCAAGGTAGGATGTGCCTCGTGTCTGAAGTCCCTACACAACCTGCTCAGGTGTGTGAGTGGCGGGAGTCTGATTGCCTCCCCCGACCTTAGAAGTAGCTGCGACTGTAATAACTGAAACCGCCTAAGCTAGGCCAGTGAGAACTGATAGAATCTAAGCCAAGGCCTCCTGAAGACCCGAAATCACAATGGGAATAGCTGGTGCTGTACGAGTATCCACAACTAGGACCTGATCCTGAACTGGGGTGGCTGGTGGATCTGCAGGTGCTGCCCTATCTGATGTACGGGCCACACCCCTGACCCTGACCCTACCGCGACCACGATCGCACCACATCTAGTGACCACAGCTGGTGGTACTGGTAGTCGTCCATCCTGACCGATAGCGCGTGTCCTTACCATCTGTGAGAGAATAGAATAACAGAGGTTTAGAACTCGGATTAACAGATTTGCACAACAAAAATTTTAGGAATATGTAAGCTTTTCTAAAGGTTCTGCAGCCTCTCGAGGATAAATACAAACATCTCTGTACCGATCCGCGAGACTCTACTAAACCTACTCATGACTCGCGAGACCTATGTAACCTAGGCTCTAATACGAACTCTTCACGACCCTAAACATAGACCCGATCGTGATGGCGCCTCTCATGAAGACAAGGCCAGCTGACACCACACCTATTTCATTTTAAATAGTTAAAATAGCATAATTAGGTTGTTAGCATAATAAAATCCCAATAGAAGCAGTAAAATAGTATAATTTGCGAAATAGACATAGCCCAACATCGGGGTGTCACCCGTCATAAACATCTAATAACCAAATAAAATAGAAAGATTCTATATAGTCTATTACAGAACTAAAATAGGATAAGATTCGATAGAGGGAGAAGCACTGGGCTATGAATGCCAAGCAACTACCTAGTGGATCTCCGAATATGGTGGAAGCTCTCAACCCTCACAAGCAGGACTTGAAGCGCCTGAATCTACACACGAGGTGCATGGAGTAAAGTGAGTTGTCCAACTCAGTAAGTAATATTAATAAATGGAGACTGAGAAATAAAAAATCATATAAAGGTATATCAACAGGCTATAGAGAAATAGTAAAAACCAGTAAAAGCAATGAAATGGTGAAAACATGTAAAGTCCCCTTAATTCAGTTAAAGATTCTTTAAAATGCCTTTTTAGAAGGTAAGCAAGTAAATGACATGCAGCTAGAAAAAATAAACACATAAGAATCCACCCCTCGGGTAATAACATGGAACAACACCAGCCCCTCAGGCTATATCTTATATCACAATGGGTAACCCATGCTCACTAGGGGTGTACAGACTCTTGGAGGGTCCCCTTACATCCCAAGCGCAATATCAAGCCATCTCGTGGCATAATCAATATGACCTCGACCTTATATCAAAAAGCCACCTCTTAGCATACGATCTCGAGCCCTCGGCCTCATAATAATAATCAGTGTATCACTACTGTGGCGTGCAGACTGACCCAAAAGTATCTTCGTGACACATGCCCTGGGCTTTACTCAGTCAGAATCTCAGAAGCCACTTGGGCAATAGTAAAACATAACGCTTAGCCCAAATATCAGTGGAAAACATCACTTAACATGTTACAATAGAGTAAACATGACTAAGTTATGAAAATAGTAGAATATAGCATGACTGAGTACAAGTATAAAGTCAAATCAGTAAGGAAATATTAATAAAAATCCCCTACGGGTCCAAATAGTCGTCACGAAGACCAAATATGGCATTCAACCCAAAACATGATGATAGAAAGTAGTTTTCAATTAAATACGTGGTAAAAACAACCAATAGGGGTGGACTAATTCATAATACTTTACAGTGAACGATCCCACACTCGTCATCCAGCGTATGCGTCACCTCAATAACACAATGATGTGAAATTCGGGGTTTCATACCCTTAGACAACATTTACAATCATTACTCACCTCAATCTGGTCCAAACTCTAGCCCATGATGCCTTTTTCCCTTGAATTGGCCTCAACTCGTGTCGAATCTATCCAAAATCAGAATCATAACGTCAAAATATACTAACGGAATGAAGCCCATGCGAAAAATCAATTTACAACATAAATCCCAAAATTACCAAAACCCAACCCAAGGACCATGTCTCGGATAAATTTTACATCATTAGACTACGTATCTCCCTACGAGTTCATACATATCAAAAGTCCCAAAATCGACCACAAATGGTCCCTCAAATCTTCAAGTCTAAGTCTCTAATAACAAGCCCATTTTCCCAATTTTCACCCTTAAATTTTCATAATCACAGTTCTAATATGTGAAATAATACCATAGGATTGATTAGTAGGTTTAAAAAATCATAGCTCCAGACGATATCCTATAATTCTCTCTTCCAAATATCCTAAAAGCTCCAAAACCGACTTAGAAATGGTGGAATAAACCAAAAATTTGCGAAGGAAATGATTTATACCTTCTGGCTTAGGCATATAGCACCTGTGGCCAAAATCTTGCTCCTACGGTACTGCTTTTGTGGTCTAGACAACCACATATGCGGTCCTTAGTTAAGTCCTCCACTTTCACATCTGCGACACACAACCCGCACATGCGCCATCACAGGTGCGGTTCCTTAACCGCTTTTGCGGTTCCTACCTCCCTTTTGCTTGGCCGTATCTGTGGCTCCCTTTTTGCTTCTACGAGATTGCACCTGCGGTCACCGCAGCCGCAGGTGCAGTTATGACAGCAATGGAACATCTTCTGCTGCCAAAACATACTTCTAAACTTTCTGCCAACCATCCAAAATAACCCCGAGGCCCCGAGACCTCAACCGAAAGCACAAACACATCATATACCACTACTCAAACTTGCACCAATCAAAATACCTCAAACAACATCGAATCAACCAAAATACATCGAATTCAAGCCTAAGGTTCCAAAATTTTCCGAATTACGCTTTCGATCCAAAAGTCTATAGATCACATCTGAATGACCTGAAATTTTACACACATATCCCAAATGACAAAACATAACTACTGCAACTCCAAAAATTTTATTCCGAACCCTATATCAAAATCTCACTTATCGTCTGGAAAACGCCAAAATTCTACTTTTTCCAATTGAAGCCTAAATCTACTATGGACCTCCAAAAATTATTCCGATCATGCTCCTAACTCTCAAATCACCTTCCAAAGCTATTCAAACCATTAGAACTCACATCCGATCCCTCTAACACATACGTCAACATCCGGTTGACTTTTCTAGCTTAAGCTTCCTTAAAAGAGACTAAGTATCTCAAACCTTACCAAAACCTCTCCGAACACAAACCAACAAGCCCGATCACACATAAAACAAATAAATGCAATACGAAGCAGAAATGGGTGAAACCGAATGGTAACTCATGAGATGACTGGCCGGGTCATCAAAATTGTTTGTGCTCATGACATCTTTGTGTGTGTCATGAATTTTTACATGATTTTTGTGTGATTTCTTACATGCCAATCTACTCCTCTATTATTCCTATGTGGAACGAGGTCTTTTCCATGCAAATGTGACTTATACTATGACATGAGTTCTTTGTTATGCAAGTGTGCTTGATATTATGGCACGACATCTTTGTCGTATGGGGCGTGAGGTATATTGTGGCATAAGGTCTTTGCCGTTGGAGGGTGATTGATAATGTGAGAACAAGGCACCATATGTATGTGATCTATTTGATAATTTATTACTGAAACCGAGTCTTTACTGGTATTGAGTTACTATCACCTGTTCTGATGAGATTAAAACTATTGCCTTATATTTTTCTTCCTTTTTCCAATATTGATATATTGTACAGGTTATTTGACAAGTGGGGTATCTTGAATTGAATCTCGTCACTACCCCATGGAGGTTAATCTTTCTACTTACTAGGTACTGACTGTGGTGTAATTATATTATTCTTAGGCATATTTTTGTGCAAATCCAGGTACCTCAGATTGTTTTCATCTCTAGAGCCTTGATCCGAGTTGTAGAGACTTCAAGGTAAACCCGTTCTTCCGCTTGTAAGTCTCAGAGTTACATTATATTGTTCTTTGCTACTATTTATTGTATTACAAATGTTGTTGTATTGAAGATTTATAGTGTACACTCTATACAGATTATGACTCAGTATTATTGGGTTTTGGGATTGGGATTGTTGTGTATCATAATGGATATATTTGGGCCATTTTCTCAGTTTTATTTAAATTTTAAGTTGTTATATTCTTTTTTGTGTTATTGTGTGATAGCCTTACTTAGTCTTAGGGACTAAGTGCCATCATGATCATTAAGAAGGGATTTTGGATCGTGACAAGTTAGTATAAAAGCTCTAGGTTCATAGGTTCTATGAGTCACAAGTAAGTTTTGTAGAGTCTTGCAGATAGGTACGAAGAAGTCTGTATTTATCTTCCAAAGGCTATGGAACTATTTGAAACTTTACTTCTTTCATTCCTTATCATGTAAATTATTGAATTTTGTGTTTCACCCATTGTCCTTCTATTCTCTCACAGATGGTGAGGATATGATCTGTCGTTACTAACTACAGTGACCTTAGGGCTGGTGTTGTTAGGCATCAGGGAAAATGAAGAGGCTGAGGAGGGAAATGTGCTACAACTAGAGCACCTACGAGAGCTGCAACAAAGGAGCCACCAGTAGCACCGGTTAGGGGGCAGACACCCAAGGCGCATGTTGCACATTTTCTGAGCATGTTTGCTATATTGGTTTAGGCAAGGTTGATCCTAGTTGTAGAAACTACTTCACATGATAGGGGAGGAACTCACAGTCTCTCCACCCATACTCTAAAGTAGTGGGCTCGTGTTGATCAAGCTTCGGGTGTTATGCTAGTGCAGCCCGTGACTACGATTTAGCTTGAGGTCAGGACAATGGTGTCAGAGGAAGAGCATACGAGGTGAGAGAGGTTCAGGAAGTATTTTCCTCCTACTTTTAGTGGCACAAGTTTTGAGGATGCACAGGGTTTTCTAGACCAATGTCACTGTATTATGCATACTATGTGCATAGTGGAGTTGAGCGGGGTTGCCTATACTAATTTCCAGCTGATAGGGATGACGTATAGACGGTGGCAGATTTATAAGTAGAGTAGGCCAGCTGGCGCAACGCCACTTACATGGGCTTACTTTGGTGATCTATTTTGAGGGATTTCATTCCATAGACCCTCAGGTATGCGTTGTACTACATGTTCCTGTAGTTTCATAAGGGAGCTATGATTGTGTAAGAGTATGCTATGAGGTTTAATGACTTATCTCATCATGCACTTGCTTTGGTTTACCTCATTAGAGAGAGAGTTTGCAGATTTATTGAGGGACTTAGTTATGGTATCAGGTTTGGGATGACATGGGAGTTAAATACTGATACTCCATTTCAGCCAGTTGTCGGTATCGCTAGGAGGTTGGCGCATATGCATGGTCTAAAGAGGGATAATAGGGAGGCTAATAATCCTAGTGCATCTGTAGGATCTACCGATCCTCATTTTTGGGGCAAGGCGGTCGTGGTTGACATTTAGTTGGTCATTCAGCTTAGTCTACACTTCAGGTTTTGCGTGGTACTCAAGTTATCCATGAGTCCTAGAGCACTTGTTCCGAACAACTTCCAAAGCCACGTTTGCATAGATGTTTCTTAATGTGTCGGGATATAGCTGCTATAGGTTGTGTGTCAGCGGAGTACTTAGGTTGTGGTTCCCGTTCCAATTGCTGCTATAGCTGCACTATCACGATCTGAATTCCACTAGTCATGATGGCACCTAACCCAGCCCACTAGGTAACCCAAATGACAGTTAAACAATTCTAATGAAGATAAATAAGAACTCCTTAAGTGAAATAATTAAAATTCTATATGATAACCCAAGGATTGATAGTACGTGTCATGAGTCACTAAGTCTTAGATTAACAAATTCGGTTTGAAAATAAATACAACATATGTTTGGAATTTACATTAAAAAAATTAAATAAAAAACTACCAAGGACAAATGATAGCTAAAGTAAGGCCGGTAAATCTTCAAGGCCAGCTCACACCATACACTGCAACATTAGCTCCAAGATCTACACGCAAGATGCAAAAGTATAGTATTAGTACAACCGACCCCATATACTCATAACATACCTAACCTCCAATTAAAAGAAGTGACGAGCTCGGATGTGGTCAGTGTATAAAACTGATAGCCAATAACAACTCGTAATAATATAATAAAGATAGTAAAAGTGAATAACTTAAAAGATATTATGCTCAGCTCTTTCAAGGTTACGGGAAAGTAGGCATGCTTTTCAAGTATAATTGTCTAATTCGAAATCGTACCGCTGAATTCAATTAAACTCGAGTTTATCATCAAATAAGACATTTCATTTACCAGTTAGCATGAGGAAAATACACCTCTAGACCTACATGTAAATATATACATCAGGTCATCAAATGTTATATTATTGTCTTGCATGAGGAAAATACATCTCTATGCCTACATGTCAAGTCATCAAATGTCATATTATCGTCTAGAATTAGAAAAATTATATATCTATGGCTACATGTCAAATATAATTGTCAACTAAATAATTTTACAATTATATCATTAAGCGCATTCATTCTCAGCACTCTCATGGTACCTAGCTCAAATGCTTCAGTTTATGATGCACATAATTACTCAAACCTGTATGGGTGCCTAGCATCAATTCCCCTTGCAAAAGCACGTGTATATATTATTGTGCCCGCGCTCACTAAAAGTATCAAACAACAAAGATCCGAATCCTATCCCAAGAGCTAATCAATAGTCAATATGACCTATTAATGCATGCAACCCGATCCAACTAACAAACTATAGTGTCACACCTACTTTTTACATGGCTACCCCGAAGGATAAAAAATATAAGGGAGTTTTTCCAATTGAGGTGACATTATTTGAAATGGGATTATTTATTTATTTAGGGTCGCCACTTGGGATAGGCTTGGATTTTTAGTGTCCCAAGTCACCGGTTTATTTAGAATCCCAAATCGAGGAAATTTTTCGACTGCTCAAATGGAGTCTGCGAACCAAAAATTCTAAGTAAGGAATTCTGATGACCCGAGGGAAGGTGTTAGGCCCCATCGGATCTCGTGGTTCTAGCACGGTCGCTTAAACTATTACAATCGGCTAAAATTCTGATTTTTATACATGTTCATCCTATAGTGTAATTTTAAATTGTTTACCGCTTTTTAAAATTGAATTTTAAGAATGTGAACGTCGTTTAAAATGTGCATTTGGATTGCGTCACATGAAATGCACCCGGATCCGAACACATTTTATTGGACATTTTGGGATTTGGATTTGGGTCACATAATATACACACCTGTATTTAGGAAGGTAAAATGATTAAAGACACGCCTAAAGCGACTAACACGTTATTATCTTTGCTGGAAGCCGTGAAGTTCGCTAAACAGCATGTCTCGAATTTCTAAGTATTTTAGTGTGAGCATTTAGAGAGGGCCACACAATTCATGGGTTTTATTTGGCGCGACGCACCCCATTTTATTTTTTAAGGCCAATATAGAATGGACTAGAATTTTCTATCGAATTTGTTCTTTATAGTCCTAATTGATCGATATCATTTATCACCAGCATTTCATATATGGGCTAATTTTAGGCCCAACATTGTGGCTTGGACAGTCAATGCCTTGCTTGAACTAACTCGAAATTTTTAGTGCTCCACCATCTCAATTTTAGAATGAGTAATGTGGTATTGGCGAGCTAACAACAGAGTTTAACCTCCAATTTGTAAGATAAATAGATTGAAAGGTAGGATTAAATATACAACTCCACATGCTAACAACTACTTGAACCATAATACACCACTGAAAAGAACTCATGTTAAGCTAGATTACACAATCAGTCACCTGATCAATAGGAATTGTAAGACTAATTGTGTACTACTGCTATCATTCTGGTCAGCATTTATTGTAAATTTCAACTAATCAAAATACTCAAAACAAACTAACGTATTAAGGACAAAGAAGTCCAATTATACAAGCCATTTGAAGTCCTCATTTCACCAAATATCAGATGCTGCTACTACACAACCTAGTATGACACTATTGCATGCACAAGTAAACTAATAAAGTGACATGGTCAGCTTGTCAGGTGAACAATATCCATATGAATACACATGAATTTAAGCAGTTTGAATACTCAAATCAACATGTAACTTCAAATTACAACTTCAATTACAAATTCCTTAGCCTTTGGCCATTAGAGGTGAATCAAATACATTGAACGAAACAAAGGAGAAAGGAGGAAGAGTCAGCAGGGAATTCACACAATTAGCAGTCGAAAATCAACAACAACATAGCAATAGGACCAATTTGGTAGCCAGATTTACACCAACCCAGAATGAACCAAAAACAGCCTTTGATTGACCTTAAAAACACTTGAAACCAAACCAGGGAACCTCCAAAAAATTTCAATAACCAAACCCAAGATAAATAATGTAAATCCAAAACCAGAACCTGAAATTAACTTGACCTTCAATGGAACAATATTTTTGGTTTAGAATTTTTTTCGCCCCACCCGGGGTTGGGTGTGGGATAGTAGGGTTACCCGTAGATGACTAGTGTTTTAGCGTAGGCCCCCTCTTGGTTGGTAATATGATAGTTGTCGCTTGTTATTGTCGCATGCGACGATATTTATGTTTCTTATGTTTACATAATCATTTACGTTATTTCTGCAGGATTACTTATGCTTTGTTTTGTTATTGTGTTTTGTCTTGTCTTGGTTCCTAACTTTATCTTTGTTTTCCAATGCAGCTCTTCATTCTGTCCTATGCGCCGAGGGTCGCTTGGAAGCAGCCTCTCTGCCCTTTTGGGTAGGGGTAAGGCTGTCTACATATTACCTTCCCCAGACCCCACCTGGTGGGAGTATACTGGGTAGTTGTTGTTGTTGTTGTTGAAGATCTAAATGACCTAATTTTTAAAGGAAAACTCTCAGGTATTCAGACTAAATAACATTCTTGATTTGGTTTTGAATTTGAATTGCAGGGATTGGATTCAAGATCTGAACCTTTTGAATATTTTAACTACTGGAAATTTTAGAGTCCCTGGAAATTTTTAGGGAAGTTTCAAGATTTTTTAGACTTCAAAACTTGTCAATGAAGGCATTAGGATGCCTTTTTGCAGCCAACCTATTAGGGAAACCCTTTTTTACTGTGTTTACCCATTAGTCCCCTTTTTATTATTAGATTTTATTCAACTAGTCCCCAAAAGATTGACTTTTGTCTCAAGTATTTGCATTAGAATCTTTGAATTATAACTTTAACCCTTTTTTAGAAGGGTCTAGGGTGTTCTTGTTTATCCTACAACATTTTATCCAGTTCTAAGCACCTAAATTACTGTTGAATCTATTTTGAAATTACAAACTTAGTATCAACTAAAACTCAAACCCTTTTACCCTAAAAGAGGACTATCAGCTATAACCGAAATAGATTAAACTAAGTGAAAACTAACTAATAACAAGCAGGGGATCCATGAATGAAACCGAGCTAATAATAACAAGAAAAATGAGAAGTGAATAATAACTGGAGAAATCAAAACCTATCCAAATAAAGACTGAATCTAAACAATTCGAACTAATATAAAAACCCCCTAGAACATGATTAATCAAACGAATAACTAAACCAGAACAAAAAAAAGATAAAAAATAGAAAATTACTAAGAAACCTACTACTTTGGATGAACAAATACCGAAAAAAATAACAATAAGAAAAGAAAAAATGATAGAAATACCTTATTTATCAAATAAAGGGATTCCGACCGTTCTTTGCAAAATCCTGACTGTAATTGTCCTTAACCGTGTGTTTCCATGAGAAACACAAGATTAAGGACTATTACAGTCCAAAATCGAACGAACTCCAGTCATCTTTGAAAATTTAGGGTTTGGGGTCAGTGTTCGATCTGAAATTTGAGACGTTTGAGGAAGATTCGAAGGGAGTGGGGTTCAGATTTGGGTAGAGGAGGCAAAGGGGGACCTATGGTGTATTTTCGGTGGCCGTCTGAATTGTCGCTGCCGTGGATGGCGGAACGGACTTGATTAAAATGGATATTTGAGGGAAATATAGGTATTTGAAAGAAACCAATCCCGGATTCGGAAAGAGGAGGTTGTGGAGGGATGAAGTGGCTTTAATTTGGAAGCTTTTGGGTGATCGCCGGCGGCGGCGAAAATTTATGGCTGGCAGCGGATCACGGAGGGGCGGTGGTTTTACACCGGTGTAATTTAGGGCTACGGGACATATATGAAGTTATTCGTGGGGGGGGGGTGGTGATATAGGACAATTATAGTGTTACAACCTTGCTCTTCCACCTTTCGATCAAAGACCAATCGATGACTCAGATTGATCTTGATGAAAACCACATCGTTTTGGCACCGGGGGGGGGGGGGTCCTGGACCGGGTGTGAGATTTGGCCTAGTATTATTTGAATGGGTCTTGAGGGTTTGGGCTGAGATGTTTAGACATAAGATGGCCCAATTCGAGTCTCCTAATAAGAAGACTAAAATTTTTATTTGTTTTATTCTTTTTCTCTTTTAATTAATTAATCCTCTTTTGTTTTTGCATTCTTTTTAGATTTTATTAAGTATAAAAATAAAAATAAAAATATACAAGACCAAAATTTAAACTCTACAATTAAAACTAATTAATTTCTGAAATAGCCTAAATCCTAGTTTTAAAAGGAAAACTAAACAAATGTAGAAAAAAGACTAGTTTTGTTATTATTATATTTTTTCTATTTTTTATTTTATATAATAAAAAATGTAAAATTGAGTCGTACATGAAAATGTACTTTATTGTATTTTTATTAATTATATCAGTTGAAAACTGCCCAAAGAAAAATGCAAACAAACACCAAAACATGTAATTAATTCCTAAAAATTCAAATAAAAGAAAGAATCTTAATTTTAATGAACTCTATAGGAATATATCGAGCGAGGAAAAAATCAATTGCTCACTGAGCCCCTCTTTGCTCGGAGACACGAAGGGTTTTCTGGCAAAGACAAATGAGCAATTATTGCCTGCTCGACACTCCATGAGAAGCATTTTTTGAAAACTGTCTGACTGAACCCTGCTTCAAAGGTTGCCTACATATCCTTGGCTACAAAAGCATTAGGTCAGTGTAGTTCGGGAGTGTTTTGGTAGCTGGGACTACCAGGAGCTGTGACTTCACTGCTGATGCTGCTTTTACTGCTTCTTGACGTCCTTATTACACCAAAAGGAAAATCAAATCTAAATTAGCTATGTCTATCAACTATGCGTTACACGATTCCTATCTATAAATCTCTTGGAGCTTGATATTGAGTTTTAGCTGGATTCGCCGTTGGCTCCAATCCGAATCTTGATGGTCGTAAGCTGTAGGTGGCGATTCTTTCTTCAGCACTAAAACCAAGCGGGACATGCGTGACTTGTGATTTTGAATCAAATTTGAGCAGTTCGCATCTTTCTTTTTCAATCACTCTGGATTTGCTTCTTTTGTTCTTTTCTTCTTTTCCATTATTCTGGATATAGATTTGCTCTTCCGGTCATCTCGAATCCTGCGCCTTGAGGTAAAACCTGTTAGGAAACTAAAACAAACAAACGAATGAAATTTTCTGCCCCAGTTTTCACTGGGAAAATTTCGTGAGTTATTTGCAAAACAAATCTACACTATTTCTTTAGTGAGAACAATAAAATCAAGATTACGTATCTTTCAGAAGGATTTCTAGGTTATGCTGGGAAAAGATACGAGTCCCTGTTGGGGATAAGAGGAGGATCCAAGGGTTATGCCGGCATAGGGATAAAGAGTTCCTGCTGGGGATGGAGAAGAAAAATCCACGGGTTATGCCTGGATGACATGACAAAGATTCCTAGGTGTTCCAGGGAGATCCACGGGTTATGCCGGGATAGGAAGAAAATTGCTCCTGAGTTATGTTAGGGGAATTTGCGGGTTATGCCGGGATGGGTAAAAAGACTCCTGGGTTATGCTAAGGGATCCACGTAACATGGGTTATGCCCGGGGAATCCGCGAGTTATGCCGGGATGGGAAGAAAAGACTCCTGGTTCATGCTAGGGGAATCCGTGGGTTATTCCGGGATTTTAGAAGAAATGACTCCCTGGGTTTTTCCAGGGTAATCCGCGGGTTATGCCGGGATGGGAAGAAAAGACTCTTGGGATATGCTAGGGGAATCCGCAGGTTATGTCGAGATTTGGGAGGAAAAGTCTCCTGGGTTATGCCAGGGGAATCCGCGGGTTATGCCGGGATGGGAAGAAGAGACTCGTGCTGGGGAATAAAAGAAAAAGACCCTCATATTATGCTGGGGATAAAAGTATAATGGCCCTCGGGTTATGCTAGGGAGACTGGAAAATGATCCTCTGGTTATGCTGGGGAGGTCCACAAGTTATGCTAGGGATAGAGAGAAAGGAACCCTCGGGTTATGTTGGCGAATGAAAGAAAGGAATCCTCAGGTTATGCTGGGGAATGAAAGAAAGAAAAGACCCTTAGGCTATGTGGGGATAGAAGGAAGCTGGTCCTCGGGTTGGGCCGAGGAATAGAGAGAAAAGAACCCTCGGGCTATGCTGGGGAATGAAAGAAGAATGATCCTCGGGTTATGCCGGGGAGAGCCACAGGTTATGCTAGGGAGGAAGGAGAATGATCCTTGGGTTATGCTAGGGAAGTCCAAAGGTTATGCTGGGGGCAACTATGGAATGTGGTCCAAGATTTGGAGGAATAGAGTTAAGGATCGGGGTCCTATGCTACCATGACTTGTGTGATTCTCCTTTTCTTCTTTTCTTTTATGAAAACCGCAGGAAAGGATTTAAAGAGAACTTCCCTTTTGTTTGATCATTGCCGCAATGCTATTCTTAGCTTATATGCATTTCATTCGGTTGCGTCTTCTATTTATCTAATTGCTTTGGAATACACCTGTTTCAGATTCCTATTTGTGGCCTTGATTGCTTGATCCCGGTCTCACTTCTATTGAGAAGACCTTTGGCTTTCATATTTTGCCTTGTTGGTTGGTCAGTAGAACTCATCTTTCAGACTTATTTCGCCTTCATAGGCCTTTCAGTTGTGATTTCTTTGACCCAGTGTCCATTTTTAGAACCTTTGGGTATCTTGCCTTTTGAAAATTGAGACAATTGGCCCACCTGGGCTTAACCTTTCTAATCTTCATTTTTCCTTCGTGGGAATTTGACTTCACTTTTCTTTCTTTCAAACTCTTTCTGCTTCCGAAGCGTCAGCCATCATGGCTAGACGGAATCGGCTAGAGGCGCCCGCTGAGACTGGGTATTTTCTTTAGTCCTTGCCAGGCGATCCTAGTGAAACTGGTCTTACCACCTTTTCTTGTGGAATAGTCATAGAATCAATTTTAAACCATAAGAGATTCAAGGAAGCATTATACAAAAGCAATCATATGGGTTTAATAGAAGCGTCCTTTTTGGGGGAAAGAGAAGGACTTATTTGGGGGTGCATGCTGACTTTAACTGGACATGACATGCTTCTCTGGATGCCCGACTCGTACAACATTTCTAGTTTCTCATGAACCCTATTTCATCCTTTCAAAATTCAAGAACCTTAACCAGACGTTTGATGGTGATATATCTTCTTTTCAGCTGATAGCGCCCTTTTGGGCTTTCGCTAATCGACCTATCTCATTTCTCTTCTTCCGTAACCCGATTGTGTTCTTTGCGAGTTTTCACTAAACGGACTCTCTCATTTCATTTTCTCTACTCACTATCGCCTTATGGTGACCAAAGGTTTTCACCGATAAGACTCTCTCATTTTATTTCTCTCAAATTGGATGGCATCGAATCCCAACAATGGCGTTTGTCGTTTCCCTGCCTATGCCAATCGATCGGAAGGACTTGGGCCAGGTTTTGGGTAAAAGGAGTTTGGATAGAACTACAACTTTGGAACCATTTTGGTGGGTTCATGGAAGAACCATTACATTATCTGCCCTTGTTTCCAATTTTTGGGGAATTGGTATTTTTTTTGGTGTTACTGAACCTCAGGGAGAGGCTGCCGACGTGTCATTTCGGAATCAAGTCAATTGTAGTTCAGTAAGTGTTTCCTAAACTAACTTTTTTTCACTTTCATCACTTTTGTTTCTTTTTCTCTTTTTTTTGTTTGAATAGCACTTTTGGGTTCCAAAGAGGGTGATCAAAGAAACGTAACCAACTCAAAGTGTTTGCAAAGGGTTGATAGTGTTTGGGGTAGAAGTAAGGAAAAACCTTCGTCAATTCAACCAGACTGAATCATTGCTCTAGGGAGTTCAAATGTAGTACCTTTTTCATGCATCTGCATTCACTGCTGCTTCGGGATCGTCTCCCTCGATGTCGCTCAGGCATAATGCTCTTTTGGGCAGTATTTTTCTGGACCTTTCCAGTTCGGAGCAAATTTTCCTTTAGCTTTCTGTTGGTGAGGGAGAATACGCCTCAATACAAGCTGTCCAACCTCGAAATTCCTGGGGCGCACTTTCTTGTTGTAAGCGCAGGACATTCTTTGTTGGTACAACTGCCCATGACATACCGTATCCAATCATTTTTTGTCAATGAATGAAAAATGCTCCAGCCGAGTCTTAATCCACTCGCTATCCTCAATTTATGCTTTGACTATTATCCGGAGTGAAGGAATTTATCTCTGCGGGTATAACAGCTTCATTTCCATAGACCAATAAGTATGGGGTGGCCCCTACCGATGTGCGCACCGTGGTGCAATATCCAAGCAATGCAAAAGGCAACTTTTCATGCCATTTTCTTGAGCTTTGAATCAATTTTCTCAGAATCTTCTTGATGTTCTTATTAGCTTCTTCGACGGCATCATTGGCTTTGGGCTGGTAAGGAGTGGAGTTTCTATGTGTTATCTTGAATTGCTCACATATTTCTCCCATCAAACGACTATTCAGGTTGGCAGCACTGTCTGTGATAACGGTTGCAGGAATACCTACGCGATAAATGAGGTTGGAATGCACAAAGTCTACCACAACTTTCTTGGTGACTTACTTAAGTGTGATGGCTTCGACCCACTTTGTAAAGTAGTCAATAGCAACCAGTATGAATCTATGTCCATTTGAGGCTTTTGGTTCGATCGACCCAATGACGTCCATGCCCCAGGCAGCGAATGGCCAAGGTGCTGACATAGGATGCAATTCAGTTGGCGGTGCATAAATCAAGGCACCGTGTACCTGACATTGATGACATTTCCGAACAAAGCTAAAGCGGTCTTTCTCCATGGTTATCCAGTAGTACCCTGCCGGAAGTATTTTCTTCGACAACACGTACCCGTTCATATGAGGCCCACACACTCTTGCCTGTACTTCATGTATAATCCTTCGAGCTTCCTCGGTATCAACACATCTTAGCAAATTTAGATCTCGGGTTCTTTTATTCAAGATATCACCACTCAGGAAGAAACCACTCGCATGTCGTCTAATGGTTCTCTTTTGATACCCATTGGCCGCTTGGGATATTCTTGTGTTTTCAGAAATCTCTTGATATCATAATACCATGGCCGAGTGCTGGATTCTGCCTTGGTCACACTACAGTACCCATGCCTTTCCCTGATTTGGATTTCCAAGGGATCGATGTAGGCGTTTCCGGGGTAAGGCAACATGGAGGCCAAAGTAGAAAGTGCATCTGCTAACTCATTGTGACAGCAAGGAATGTACCTGAAATGTATCGACTTGAAACATTTGCTGAGATCTATCACATGCTGCTGATAAAGGAGGAGTTTGACATCTCGAGTTTCCCACTCTCCTCGGCTTTCCGAATGATTAGATCTGAATCCTTCATGATCAATAATCCCTCGACGACTTGGTCCATAGCCATATTCATGGCCATGATGCAGGCGTCATATTCAGTTGTGTTGTTGGTGCAGAAAAAGCAAAGCTGAGCCGTGGCTGGGTAGTGTTGACCGGTGGGTGAAATTAAGATTGCCAAATTCCTACACCTTTTGCATTCACCACTCCATCGAAGAACATTTTCCAAGAAACGATTTCCTCAGATGTTACCTCCGCCGAATTCACTTCTTCATCGGGGAAATAAGTATTCAAGGGTTGATATTAATCATCAACCGGGTTCTCGGTGAGCAGGATTTTCCATTTCGCCAATCTCCCTGTGGGCATCGGTCTTTGGAATATGTACTTCAAATTATCCAACCTAGTTATGTGGTAGGTAGTGTGGGCTTGCATGTAATGTCATAGTTTTTGAGCCACCCAAGTTATGGCACAACAGGTTCTTTTTAGCAAGGTGTATTTGGCCTCATAACTGGTAAACTTCTTGCTCAGGTAATAGATGGCCTACTCCTTCTTTCTAATGACATCATGGTGCCCGAGAATGCAACCAAAAGAGTTCTCCAGGACCGTCAGATATAGAAATAATGGCCTTCCCGGTTCCGCCTCGACCAAGACTGGTGGATTGGACAGGTAGTCTTTAATCTTATAAAAAGCCTCTTGACTCTCATCTGTAGACTTGATTGCTGCATCCTTTTTTAACAACTTGAATATGGGCTCGCACGTAGAAGTCAAATGGACGATGAATCAGCTAATGTAATTCAGTCTTCCCAACAGGCTCATTACATCCTTCTTGGTTTTTGGAGGAGTTAAATCTCGAATGGATTTTTATCTTTGTTGGATCCAGCTCAATACCTCTCCGGTTGATGATGAATCCCAGGAGCTTGCCCGACGTGACCCCGAATACACACTTGGCTGGGTTTAATTTCAAATCATACTTGCGAAGTCTTTCAAAGAACTTTCTTAGGTCTTGTACATGATCACCTTGAGTATTAGACTTGATAATCACGTCGTCTACATATAGTTTTATCTCTTGATGCATCATGTCATGGAAGACAGTGGTCATAGGCCTCAGATACGTTTCCCTAGCATTCTGTAAACCGAAAGGCATAACCTTGTAGCAATAAGTACCCTAAGGTGTGGTGAAGGCAGTTTTCTCGGCATCCTTCTAATCCATCAAGACTTGGTGATATCCTGTGTAGCAGTCCACGAAGGACTATATCTCGTGTTTGGCATAGTTATCAACAAGGATATGGATATTGGGCAAAGGGAAATTATCATTAGGACTAGCCTTGTTTAAATCTCTCTAGTCCACACACACTCGGGTTTTCCCGTCTTTCTTTGGCATCGGGACTACATTGGCCAGCCATGTGGTGTATCAAAGCACTCGGATTACTCACGCCCCCAACTGCTTTGTGATCTCTTCTTTGATCTTATCACTGACACCAAGATGGTTTGTTGGACTGGAGGGCATTCGGGGTATGTAGGCAACTTATGAATCACCAAATCAACAATCAGCCCTGACATATCATCGTAAGACCAAGAAAATACGTCTTTGAATTCAATCAAGAGTTGGATCAGTGCGTCTCGAATATTTTCATTTGCATGGATGCTTATTTTGGTTTCCTTGGTTTCACCACGACCATCAAAAGTAACCGGTTCTGTATCATTTAGATTTGGACTAGGTTTATTTTTAAAATGTTCCAGTTCTCGATTGATTTCCCTAAAAGACTATTCTTTGTCATACTTTGGTTCTTTGTTTAATATTTCACAATTAGGCGGCACGTTTGATTCGGGGCACGAATTCCGCAAGCATGTCATGTTATTTAATGTCGCATTATTGGAACTCAAAGGAATGAATGAAAAAGAAATAGCAAAATCAGAAAGAATAAAGGAATGTAGACGATGAAATATTGATTTCATTTCTTTGGAATTCTAAGATAACAAGGTTTACATTTGGAAAATTAAAAGGTCAAAACACTAAAGGAAAACACCCCAGTTACACCCTCAGATATCTCGTGATGCAGAAAAGATGGCAAGATAGGACTACTGGGCCTCCCGCCTGATTGGAAATGGAGTAGCCTTCCAATTTTGCTATTTGGCGTTCGATCCATGTATAGCAACTCAGTGGTGCTCGAGACTTCTCCAAGATGAACTATGTTGGTTTCATACAATTGTTTTCTCATGGCCCCACATAAATCCTCTATTTCTTCAGCTTTGAAGGTTTCATATTTTTCCTCCTTACTGTACTTGGGCTTTACAAATGTTTTGTACAAGTGGAGTAAGGATTGTATTAAAGCCCATCCATTACGTTTTCTGCGATTCGCCCATGTTATATCCTCTTGTGTTGGGTGGAAGCCTAACCCGAAAAACTTCTCTGCAGTGGGTAAAGCAATTGGCTCAGCTATCCCTTGTAAAGATCTTCCGAGTCCCTTCCGCGGTTTGAATCTTTGTTGTATCATCTCTCTAACCACCATTATTGAGGCATTGGAGAGGAAAGGCTGGGGACAGGGTTTACCCTCATCATGTTGATCAGCCACCACAATTTCAAAAGCCTGATAAACTATATGCTCACTACCTTCTTTAGCTTCGAGGCAGGGGACAGAGGGATCACGATAAATGACTGTTCATCTTCACCATGGACCACAATTTCTTGGTTCTCATGTTTAAATTTCAACATCTGGCCTAGAGTAGAAGGCACAGCTCCCGCCGCGTGAATATATGGCCTTCCCAGGAGGTAATTGTAGGATGTGTCCATATCTAACACTTGAAATGTTACCTCAAAATCAAATGGGCCAATGGTCAAGACCAGATCAATTTCTCCTATTGTATCTCTTTTAATTCCATCGAAAGCTTGAATACATATATCATTGGGGCTTATCCTTTCCGTCCCGATTTTCATTCTCTGTAATTTGGAAAGTCGGCATATGTCCACCCCAAAGCTTTCATCTACCATTACCCTTTTGACGTAGTAGCCTTCGCATTTGACAGTTAGATGCCATGCTTTGTTGTGGGCGACTCCCTCTAGAGGCAAATGATTCTTACTGAATGTGATTTGAATGACAGTGAAGAATCTTTCTGCCATCCTCTCCAATTGATCCACAGAGATTTGGGCAGGCACGTAAGTCTCATTGAGAGTTTTGGCTAACACCTTCGGGTGTTTAGGAGAATCCATTAGCAAGGATAATAAAGAGACTTGTTTAGGGGACTTCCGAAGCTGGTCCACTACTCCATAGTCCGGCATTTTCATCTTTTTTAAGAAAACTTCAGCCTCCTCGGCGCTTACTGGCTTCTTGGGTAGGAATCTCCTTTTGGTGGCACTGTTCGCTTCCTCCAAGTCAGATTATTTCTTCACAGGGAAGATTTCTTGAGTTTCTCCAGTGATTTCTTTGCCTTTATATGTCACCACCGTTTCTTGATAGTACCAAGGGACTATAGAGGGGTCTGTCATAGGCCCTTAAGGTGCGCGACTAACCACCACAGGCTCATTCAGCCTTGGCTGATTAGTTAGTCTCCACACCACATAGGTTCCTTTGGGTACGTACATAGTCTTGTTCAACTCAAATCTCTTTGGGGGACTGAGATTCAATTGCTTTTCCCGACGACCCTGTGGGACAGAAAGGGCAGTTTCTTTGACAGGTGCCGCTTTAGTTTTAACCTCAACCTTCTTTTCAGTTTTTGGGTGCGTGGTTTTATTCTTCTTCTCCCCTTCAGCTTTCTTGGAGGCAGCTCTTGGCTTTTTATCTGCATCAGCAATAGCAATTATGGCTTTCAAAGCAAGGTTGTACTCTTTGTCCTCGTAGATCATCCCAATCACCGGTCTGTTGTTGTGGGCCGACAACGGGTTGTTTGTCACATTCGGGACATCTTCATCCCTTAACACTATTTTCCTTTATTATATTAGATCTTCCAGAGCTCGCTTCAGAGTCTAACAATTTTCTGTGTCATGCCTTTCAGTCCCCGAATGGTAAGCACACCGGACATCTCGTGATAGGACGACGATCCAAAGTTTTGTCTGTTCGGGGGTACAGGCTGTAATAGACCCAACTGGACAAGTTTTGGGAAAAAGCTAGAATAGGATTCTCCAATTGGCGTAACGTTTTGCCTTCTGGGTGGCTCCCGAGGACATAAATGATTTTGAGGAGGGCAGGGATTATAATGGTTTTGGGGAGGCTGGTTTCTGTAAGCCTTGTTCCTATTGACCTGCTGCTGCGGCCGTGCAAATGGTTGGGCATTCATAAAGACATAAGGCTGAGGAGCATAATGCATGTCTGGGTGAGGATAATAATATTGAGGGGTTCTTCCCGAGAACATGGGCCTAGGAGTATGATGCCTTCTCATACCTGACGCTGGCATCAGTTTTTTCTTTCTTTTTGTTCCTTGTGACTCCTCCCTCCCCACCCTGGATGGCCTGGGAGGTTGCACTGATGGCTGACTGACTTAAAATTCTTCATGTTTTCAAACCATTTTCTACCATCTCGCTAATTATATGTGCTATTGCAAAAGGCTTGCCCATGGTCGACATCATGTTTTGAAAGTAATCTGCTTCCTGGGCCTGGAAAAAAATAGTGACCATCTCTATTTCATCCATAGGAGGCTTCACCCTTGATACCTGTTTGCGCCACTTAATAGCGTATTCTCTGAAACTTGCTACAGGCTTCTTCTTATAGTTTGCCAAGGAATTCGTGTTTGGCGCAATGTCGATGTTTTATTGAAATTGACCTACAAAATCTCTTTCAAGATCGCCCCAAAAGTGTCATCGGGAGACGTCTTAATCCATATACCACTCTGAAGCAATGCCTACCAGACTTTCTCTTAAGAATGCAACCAATAGCTTTTTTTTTCTTGTCGCCCCACTCAATTGGTTGCAATACTTTTTCAGGTGAGCAATGGGGTCGCCATGACCATCATACTTTTCGAACTTTGGCATTTTAAATGCCAGGGGAAGGTGCACACATGGGAACATGCACATATCTAATAAGAGACACTCTTTTTCCTACTCAAGCCCTACATATTCTTTGAGCTCTGCTCAAGGCTCCTTATTCTTTTTGATATCTCATCTTGTTCAGGAACCTTGGGGGTTTTATCTTTTACTGATGCGAGCTCATATGGTAGTTGAGGATAAGTGTAGGTGGGGTATAGAGGAGGCTCAGTTTGGTAAGGGGGTGTTTGAAATGTGAAGGCCGTTAGATCAAACATGGGTCTTGACACTACGGGCTGTTTGGTGGCCGTACATGGGGGAGCCGTAAAGATGTTGGGGAATGTGCCAGATTTGAACATCTTAGGGCCGACTTCAGAAGGTTCTCCAACAAAATTGACTGGTATAGTGGGCTGTCCCAATAGGATGTTTGGATGGCTAATGGGAACAGTGGAAGTACCCCCCGATCTTGGGAAGACTCAGGAAATCCAGGGATGGAGCTTGGAGGCTCTTTTCCATTTGTCCACGCACCCCACATCTTCATGACCCTAAGACGTAGGATCCTGTTTTCCTCGGCTTCTGCAGACTCTAAGGCCGGGATAACTGTGATTGGGCTATATTCTGAGATGGGAGTTGCCGGCAAAGTCATTTCAGACGACATTTCTGTACTTCCTTTTGTTCTGGTAAAATACCGATGTGATGCTAGCTTACCACAAACCAACAATCGTTTCTAAAAGCCTAAGCTGGAATTCGACAGCAACAAATGGTTAGTTTGAGACATATAACAGATAGGGAATCGCACATTGGGGTATGATGCACCTATACAGTTAATGGATGTCTACATGTTTGCAATGGTTGCATGTGTCGTACCGGCTTTTACTCCATTTCCTTTCTTTTGATTTTTACTCTTTGTTTTTCTTGCTTTTCATTTTGTTTTTCTTCCTCTTTTTTTCCTCTTTCGTTGCTTTTTGTTTTTGTTGTTTTTAAGGTTATGGTCGAATCCTATGAAGATTGCCTATGTATCATGCCCCGCATGAATCAGGCTGAGCGTAGTTCATGCAAATACAAAGTGAAGGAACAATAAAATATTTTGGAATTTTCTATTTTCATAATAACAAACTTTTGTTACAAAGACTCGAAAAACTGACAGATTTAAAATAGGTAACTAACAGTCTCTGATGAAAGATAAACTACAGACTCGATGAACAACTAACCTTGCATAAAAGAAAATACAGACTCTACGACAAACTAACAGACATTAAGAAAAATACAATCTCAAGAAACCACAAATACATTAGGCTTCAATTGCTCCTAGGACCCGCAAAGCATGTTTCGGCCTTGCTGAGGGTCGACTAGCTAAATGCCCCTGGAGGTGATGGAGATCTTCCATTACGCGGAGAATAAAAAGCATAGCGGTGGCAAAGAACATAGATCAAGGCATATCCTCATAGCTGCTACACTTCATTGCGATATAGTGAGCGATTCTTTTGATTTTCTCTCGTATGATACCTTTCTCCTGTAATAACTGCCCAATCTACTTAGTTCTGGCTTCCAGAGTTTGTTCGGCTACTTGATTCTCCTTTCGAAGCTGTGGCAAATCTAATTCCAATTGCTCCAATGCTGTATAACAATGTTCCCTTTTAGTTTTAAACTATTTTGCCTGTTTAAGCATTCTGTTTTCTGTAATGATGATCATTTTTGTTCAATCCTGCCACTTTACCATCGAAATCTTCTTTCAATTGCTTAATGAGGTGTGCTCGTCTTGCCGCATTTTCAGCCAATTGTTTTCGAGCCCTGGCTAGTTCCCTTTCTATTTTGTTCAAATCAAAACTGTAGTCATTCACCTTCTTTCTTAGGCCATCTATAAGTTTTTTATCCTCGCACTTCAGACGGGGTTTTCTACTGCTACTTTCATTTTCTAAATTTGGGCATGAAGGGCTTCATTTTCCTTGACCAGTTTGTTCTTTTCGCCCTCATCTGCGGCGACCTGCAAATCTTTATCGAATTGCAAATTCATGACCTGCTTCTCCCGTTTTCCTATCGTAACCCTGTACTCGTGTTCTTTAGCCAACCAGTCCTACTGCTCTTGCAATGCTTCGACGAATTCCTAGAGATGTGGCCATTTGGTGGCCTCTCAAACTCAATTCCTCTCCTGTACCAAGCAAGGTATCATGGCGACACTTCACCTCTAGACCGATCCTGTACGCAAATGTTTGCTATTAGGTATTTGCATTCATTCCAAATTTTGCAAACAGTTGCTTCCGGAAATTGACCATCATGTCCAATCTCGACTACCCGGGTACTGAGATCTTTGTCTTTTGGCATTATTTGGCACCTCCCAAGTTGTCTCAAAACTCGATGAGGGCATAAGGCTGGATGCTCCTAAGACCCATTAGAAGGAAGTGAAGCCTAGTTGCCGGTATGTATATGATCTCGTCCATAGACAACCATCCCAGCGTCCAGTATATTTGACCGGTAGTAAGGGACCGCAAGTAAGATATCCATCCTGTTACTCCTTTGGGAAAGCTGAGCCATTCAATCATTGTGTAAAATTCCTCTATGCAAGTTTTCTCCGCTGAACCATAGCTCATAAAGTGGGGACGATGGCGTAGATGTTCGGTCATCCACTTTTGCAACAATAGATTGCACCCGTCAAACAAATCTTTCCCGGTCCTGCAAGCTGTGAGAGCACGAAAGATCTCGGTTACTATCATAAGCGCGAGTGTGCACTTGGCTTGGGTATGTAGAGTGCTGACAACCCCTACTATTTTTATGTTGATGTTCCCATCTTTCCTCGGAAACACCAAGAGCCCTAAGAAAGCCACCATAAAAGCAAAATGTCTATGGTCTTCCCATTTGACGCGGTTTCCTTTGCTGCATATTTTTTTCTTTGTTTTGTTGAAACCCCCTATATGACCATATCTGCTATACAAGAATGAAAAGGTGCAAAACCCTACCGCCAAGTTCGAGTCGTGTACCACCCTACTTATTTTTTGGGTATGTAAGAATTTATGCACAACTACAACTCTTGGAACAACCAAATACTTGTGTCTCAAAGGAAGTTTAGAATCCCAATGTACCAAGCTATTTCTTCTAAGGTCGGGGCCAATTCAAAATCTGAGAAGTGGAACACATTGTGCGCCGGGTCCCAGCACATGACCAATGCTCTTATGATGTCTCATCGGGGTACGATCTCCAATAGCCCGGGAAGGCCCCCCAGATATTTCTCGACCTCGTCTTGCCTTCTCTACCTAAATCATTGCACCAAAACCACAACTCCAGAGAGATTCTGCTTACAAATGAGAAAGGTTCGTTTTGGATTGTGCTCATCCTGCACATTTATTAAGGCGAATTACCAACTTAGGATTTTATTCTGTTTTACTTCAAAATCAAAATTGACCCCCTTCTTTTATGAAACTTGTTTTCTAAAACGAAAGCCCAGTTTTGCAGATACGGCCTTTCAGCACTTCTGGAGGAAGATTTTAAGGCTGTGCTCGCTAAATGGCCAAGAATAAAATAAAAACCCAAAGGTGGCCTATAGTGCAAAGTCAGCCTTCCGGCATCCCTTTCAGCAATATTCGACTATTCTTGAAAATATTGACATCACCCGATTTATTTAGGACAACAAATAAAATGTGACATTTGTTTTTCCTGACTAGAATCAAACCGGCGTAGTTTGGAAAAAATATTTTATCAAAACCAAATTTTTTAGAAAAGGTCTCTTTTTCTTTATCTTTTCTTTTCAAAAATCCGGCAGCATATTGGTACTGTTTGAACATTGGGTTCGGAATAAGTGATTACTCTTATTTAGCCCTATTACTGCCATTTTTTTCAAATATTCCCTCCTTATTCACAAGCCGGTCAACATACAAATCCAAAGCAAATAAATGCGCAAGTAGCACGTAATATGCATCAGGATGGTCTTTTCATTTCGGGTTACCTGTCCTAGACGGACTCAACCCCTGTGTTGAGTCCACCAAGTCAAATGCACGTGATGTAAGCAAATGTTCCTACTGGGGATCCGGCATGAGGCTTTGTTATTCTAGGTTCAGAACCTGGGCATTTTTCCTAGACTGTGTACCCAAGCGGACAACTCATGTCGAGGAGGGGGCTACGTATTGGGGACCCGTAAGATCGTCCGACTTAGTAACTTTTCCGAGGCTCTTTCTTATTTCAAGGTATGACACTAATAGAATAGGGAGTCTCAACCAGCGGGCACATCCCCGTAGATAAGAAGAGAAGGGTTTCGCGACAGTTTATATATACAATTTATCAAATATCAAAGCGGTAAAGCATTTAGCATCTATAGCATGGAACATGTAATGAAATCAGATAAAGCGAAATATGACGGTTATACTAAGCTCGAATTCTTGAACCCTGGAAATAGAGATTCTGGGTTCGATCACCAGCAGAGTTGCTAGAGCTGTCACACCTCCTTTTTACACGGCTACCCCGAATGATAAAACGTATAAGGGAGTTTTTCCAATTAAAATGACATTATTCGAAATGGTGATTATTTATTTATTTAGAGTCGCCACTTGGGATAGGCTTGGCTTTTTGGTGTCCCAAGTCACCGGTTTATATAGAATCCCAAATCGAGGAAATTTTTCGACTGCCCAAATGAAGTCTGCGAACCAGAAATTCTAAGTAAAGAATTCTGCTGACCCGAGGGAAGGTCTTAGGCACCCTCGGATCCCGTGGTTCTAGCTCGGTCGCTTAAACTATTACAATCGGCTAAAATTCTTATTTTTATACATGTTCATCCAATAGTGCAATTTTAAATTATTTACCGTTTTTTAAAATTGAATTTTAGGAATGTGAATGACATTTGAAATGTGCCTTTGGATCGCGTCACATGAAACACACCCAGATCCGAAACACATTTTATTTGATGTTTTGGGTTTTGGATTTGGGTCACATAAAATGCACACCCAGATTTAGGAAGGTAAAATTATTAATGATGTGCATATAGCGACTAACACGTTATTATCTTTGCGGGAAGCCGTGAAGTTCGCTAAATGGCATGTCTTGAATTTCTAAGTATTTTTGTGAGAGCATTTAGAGAGGGCCACACAATTCATTGGTTTTATTTGGCGCGGCGCACCCTATTTTATTATTTATGGCCAATATAGAACAGAATAGAATATCGATATCATTTATCACCAGCATTTCATATCTGGGCTAGTTTTAGGCCCAACATTATGACTTGGACAGTCCATGTGTTGTTTGAACTAACTCGGAATTTGTAGTGCTCCTCCATCTGAATTTTAGCATGAGTAATGTGGTAATTGGCGAGCTAACAACACAGTTTAACGTCTAATTTACAAGATACATAGATTGAAAGGTAGGATTAAAGATATAACTGCACAAGCTAACAACTACTTGACCCGCAATACACCACCGAAGAGACTCATGTTAAGCTAGGTTACACAATACGTCACCCGATCAATAGATCGTATGACTACTTGTGTACTACTACTATCATTCTGGTCAGCATTTATTGTAAATTTCCACTAATCAAAATACTCAAAACAAACTAACGTATGAAGGGCAGAGCAGTCCAAATATATAAGACATTTGAAGTCCTCATTTCACCAAATATAAGATGCTGCTACTACACAACCTAGTATGACACTATTGCATACACAAGTAAACTAATAAAGTGACATGGTCAGCTTGTCAGGTGAACAATGTCCATATGAATACACATGAATTTAAGTAGTTTGAATACTCAAATCAACATGTAACTTCAAATTACAACTTCAATTACATATTCCTTCGCCTTTGGCCATTAGAGATGAATCAAATATATGGAACGAAACAAAGGAGAAAGGAGGAAGAGTCAGCAGTGAATTCACACAATTAGCATTCGAAAATCAACAGCAACATAACAATAGGACCAATTTGGTATCCAGATTTACACCAACCCAGAATGAACCAAAAACAGCCTTTGATTGACCTTGAAAACACTTGAAACCAAACCAGGGAACCTCCAAAAAGTTTCAATAACCAAACCCAAGCTAAATAATGTAAATCCAAAACCAGAACCTGAAATTAACTCGAACTTCAATGGAATAGTACTTTTGTTTTATAATTTTTTCTGTTTGTTTTGAAGATCCAAATGACCTAATTTTTAAAGAAAAACTCTCAGGTATTCAGCCTAAATAGCATTTATGATTTGTGTTGAATCTAAATTGCAGGGATTGGATTCCAGATCTGAACCTTTTGAATATTTTAACTACTAGGAATTTTAGAGTCCATGGAAATTTTTAGGGAATTTTCAGGATTTTTTAGACTTCAAAACTTGTCAATGAAGGCATTAGGATGCCTTTCTATAGCCAACCTTTTAGGGAAACCCTTTTTTTACTGTGTTTACCCATTTGTTCCCTTTCATGTTTAGGTTTTTTTCAACTAGTTCCTAAAAGATTGACTTTTGCCTTAAGTCTTTGCATTAGAGTCTTAGAATTATAACTTTAACCCTTTTCTAGAAGGGTCTAGGGTGTTCTTGTTTATCCTACAACATTTTATCCAGTTCTAAGTACCTAAATTTCCCCTGAATCTATTTTGAAATTACAAACTTAGTATCAACTAAAACTCAAACCCTTATACCCTAAAAAAGGACTATCAGCTATAACCAAAGCCAATTAAACTAAGTGAAAACTAACTAATAACAGGCAGGGGATCCATGACCGCAACAGAGCTAATGACAACAAGAAAAATGTGAATTGAATAACAACCGGAGAAATCAAAACCTATCCTGATAAACACTGAATCTAAAATATTCGAACTAATATAAAAAACCCCTAGAACATGATTAATCAAACGAATAACTAAACCAGAATAAAAGAAAAGATAAATGAAAATTACTAAGAAACTGACTAATTTGGATGAACAAATACTGAAAACAAATATTAATAAGAACAGGAAAATGATAGAAATACCTCAATAATTGAATAAAAGGGATTCCGATCATGCATTGCAAAATCCGGACTATAACTATCCTTAATCGTGTGTTCCCATGAGAAACACAAGATTAAGGACTATTACAGTCCAAAATCGAACGAACTCTGGTCATCTTTGAAAATTTAGGGTTTGGGGTCAGTGTTCGATCTAAAATTCGAGACGTTTGAGGAAGATACGAAGGGAGTGAGATTTAGATTTGGGTAGAGGAGGCTAAGGGTAAACTATGGTGTATTTTTTGGTGGCCGTCTGAGTCTTCACTGCCGTAGACGCCAGAACGACCTTGATTTCAAATGGATATTCAAGAAAATAGACAGGGATTTGAAAAAACCAAGCCTGGATTCGGAAAGAGGAGGTTAGGGTGGGGTGAAGTTGTTTTAATTTGGAAGCTTTTGGGTGATCGCCCGCGGCGGACGATGGAGTGGCGGTGGTTTTACGGTGGTGTTACACCAGTGTAATTTAGGGCTACGGGGACATGGTACGAGGTTTTGGGCGGGGGGGGGGGTTGATATGGGATAGTTATATAGTTTTACGAACTTACTCTTCGACTGTTCGATCAAGACCAACCGACGGTTAAGATTGATCTTCATGAAAACGCCGTCGTTGTGACCCGGGGGGGGGGGGGGTCCTGGACCAGGTGTGAGATTGGGCCTAGTAGTTATTTGAATGGGTCTGGAGGGTTTGGGATGGGATATTTAGACATAAGGTGGCCCAATTCGAGTCTCCTAATAAGAAGACAAAATTTTTTATTTGTTTTATTGTTTTTCTATTTTTAATTAATTAATACTCTTTTGTTTTTGCAATTTTTTTTCCAGATTTTATTAAGTACAAAAATTAAAATTAAAATAAACAAGACCAAAATTTAAACTCTACAATTTAAACTAACTAATTTATAAAATAGCCTATATCCTAGTTTTAAAAGGAAAACTAAACAAATGTAAAAAATGACTAGTTTTGTTATTATTATATATTTTTTATTTTATATAATAAAAAATGTAAAATTGAGTCCTAAATGCAAATGTACTTTTTTTTTGTATTTTTATGAATTACGTCAACTTAAAAATGCCCAAAAAATGCAAACAAACACCAAATCATGCAATTAATTCCTAAAAATTCAAATAAAAGAAGGAATCCTAATTTTTATGAATTCTATAGGAATATTTTGAGCGATGCAAAAATCACGTGCTCAGATATGGTAGCATGCAACCTAACTCAATTATCAAAGTATTGCGCTATGCAACCTGATCTTAATATCAAACCATTGTGCCATGCAACTTGATCCAAATATTAGACTATTATGGAATGCAACCCAATCCAAATATAACTCACAACATCAAACTATGGCCCACATTAGTCATCAATCCACCCAAATTGTCCATATGCCAACATATCACAAAAACTTAATCAAATTATACAACACGAAATATCACAATAGGTCACAAATTCATCTCAAACTCATGTGACGTAGAAGTATACCAACAACATATGAGACAACATAGTAAAAGTGCACAGACATAGAGATATAACATATTGATATAAATATCATGGCTAATAGTTATGACTACGACTGAGGTAGATAGCTCGAATAGCCTATAATGCCTCAAAAAATTAAGCATATAGAATTGACATTATTTCTAGCATGAATAATTACTCATGTAGTCATACAAATTGAGAAAACATAATTTCAAAGAAGCATGATAGCAAAAGAAAGGATATATTAGCCTAAGAACGACCTGGATCATGAATACCTCAGTGCACGTACGCGCGCACGTCACCTAGAACATGCGTCACCCTTCACACATCTCAAATATCATAGTTCTCAAGGATAATTACCTTCAAATCTAAGTTTAGATATGTTACGTACCTTAAACAAGCAAAAATAATACCGAGAATGCCCAAAAAAATTCTCTAGAAATACCATACCTCGCTAATCGACCTTCAAATCTCTCAAAACTATTCAAAAGCAATTCCAAAATATCAAATAATGCCATAGGAAACAAACCCAAATGATAAAGGTCAAATCTTTCATAAAATTCTCAAAGTCAAACTACACGTCAACCTGGGCTTGCACCTCATACCAACAAAACTCACAAATTCTGGCACCCACTCTATTATGAGTTCAACCATACCAATTTCACTCAATTCCGACTCCGAAGCAATGTTCAAATTTGAAATATTCACTTTAGAAAAGTTTAGACAAAATCCTCAATTTATCTTTTAGATTGACCAATTAAATACCAAAATCGAAGATGGAATCATGTAATATAATCAAATACGAATAGAAAATACTTACCCCAATCCATGTGGTGAAAATCCACTGCAGAATTGCAAAAACCGAGCTCCAAATTAAAAATTTATTATAAATTACAAACCCTCAAACTAATTACAATCGACAAGTGAATCTGCTTTTGCGGTCACTTAGTCGCATCTGCAACAACCACTTATGCGGTAAAACATTTGCATATGTTTGCATTCCTCACAGCCCAACCTTCCACATTTGTGGAGCCACATCTATGTAAAACACTTTGCTGATGTGCAACACCCACCCCCTACTAAGCTTGCTTTTGCACTCTATCAACCACATCTGCAGACACTACAGCTGCGCCTATTATTTTATGTGTGAGACCAGACTAGATCTCTACCAAAAGGGGCATTAGCTAACATGATCTTAAATGATCACGAAACCTATCGGGAACTCCCTCAAGCCCCTCGAGACCCTATCTTTTTATGCCAACAAGTCCCAGATCATAATAGACCTAGTCGAGGTCTCAATCCACACAAAATAATATCAAAATCACGAATAGTAACTCAGATTAAGCTTAATAAACTATTTCAATTTCCAAATACCAAACTTACGCTAAACACATGTAACCAACTCGGAATCAATATTTCAAATAACATTACAAACCTTATTCCTACTTTTGGAACAATATTCCGAACGAAATAACATCAAAGTCAATTCCCAGCCAAACCTATAAACTTTCAAATTTCAAATTTTCAGCTTTTGCCAATTAGAGAAAAAATCTTCTAGAAACATCCAAATACAAATAGGGGCATCTGCCCAAGTCCAAATCACCATCCGAACCTGATCTAAAGTCGAATACACAAAACTCAAATTTGTTCAACTCTCCAACTTAAAGCTTCTAAAATGAGAATCATTCTTCCAAACCAATCCCGAACCACTCAAAAATAAAAATTGACAACACAAGCAAGTCATAATATACTGTATGAAGCTATTCATGATCTCTAATCACCAAACTGAATGCAAATTCTCAAAAAGGTCGCTTACATCGATATACATTCTCTCCCAATTAAACAAATATTCATCCTCGAACGTGCCAAGAGATTAAATCATTGTTAAAGCTCGCCACACATATAGCTATGGTTGATACCACATCACCACAATCTATATAAGTTTGACAACATAACCTAACCAGAAATCCTAACTTTAACCTTAGTCCACAAATCTTAGAACCCAATCTTTAATATCCAAAATTCATCATATTACCCGGTTCTCGCATCTATACATTGTATAAATATGAACAAGATGTATCTATCCATAACCGTATTTCAAGATATACTCACATGATATACCAGATAACTCATATAGTCAGAGCCATAATTTACGAGCACAATAGCTATTTAATAACAAGCCCCTTACTGGAAACAAATCTCATATCTAATACAACCTTCTTCTAAACCTTCATACACTACCAATGATAAAAGAAACATGTAATGACCTGGCCGGTCATTTAGAGCTATAGAGTGTCGTTCGGTGGTATGAGGTCCTTAGTATCTTCACTTCATGCTTTATGACTTGTGTAGTCAGAATCAATTTTTGGGAAGTTCGGAGTTGAGTCAGATAGAAAATTCTCAATTTGGAATCTTTAAGTTGGAAGTGTTCACTAAAGTTTGAATTTTAAATAAATGACCTTGCATTATGGATTTGAAGGTACCAATACGTTCGTATGATGATATCAGACTTGGGCGTATGTTTCGATTAAGTATCGGGTGGTCCAGAAGCATTTCGATGCTTATTGTGGAAAGTTGGAATTTTGAAGGTTTTAGAATTTTTTAAGATCGATTTGAATTTAAATTTAATGTTATTGATGTCCATTTGGGATCAAACATTGGAATAGGTTTGTATCATGATTTGTGACTTTCACGTTAAGTTTGGCATTATTCCGTAATGTTTAAGTGTAATTCGGACGCCTTCGGTGAAGTTTGAAAATTTGGAAGATGAAAGAAGGGCTTTGATCATAGATTCATAGTTTGAATGTTTCTTGATGTGATTTGAGGCCTCGATAAAGTTTGCATCATGTTTTATAATGGTTGGTATGATTGGCGGGGTCATGTGGGCCTCAAGTGTGTTTCAGGTGGGCGACGAGTCATTTCGCCATGTTTGAGGTACTGTTTCTAAGATCTAGTGCATCCTTCTTCGTGATCGCTAAGAAAGGGTCGTGATCATGAATAGGAAAGTTGGTTGTTCCAGGACTTGTGACTCACGATCGCAAAAGGAAGGTCACAATCGTATAAAATGAATTCTTACTATTAGTGGTCTCGCTTCAGGAGCTTATATCTTCCAATCTATAAGAAATTTAGGGAGGATCCTATGATAAAAGTTGTAGCCCTTTAAAACTAGTTTTTAGAAAATCAAACCATTTTCCATTTGATAGTTTTTACAAAACATTATGGCCAGTATACCCAAGGGTGTCTATGAAGAGGAAACAAAATATATACATTGCAATCGCGTGGTTTTGGCTGCAATTGCGATGAACAGAACAATGTTGGAACTTTTGTTAATCACGGTTGCATCAATAATGACCGTGAACGTGAAGTGTGAGGTCTGACATGTGTATTAAACATCTAATTTCGTGATTTTGAGCTTATTTCAGCACTTTTAAGTTATTCCTACTTATTTTGAGTTAAATACATGGGTTGTATACAGATTTCAACTTGGAAATTTGATACTAATTATGGAAGTTTTGGAAGAAAACCTAGAATTGGTATTTTTAGTTTTTCACCACAAAATTGGACATGAAATTAGAAGTAAATTAATATTTGAGTTCATAGTATTATGGGTAATGTTTAACTTCCAAAATTTTTAGAATCCATGCATGTGGGCCTGAGGATTGAGTTGGTTGACCTTTTGAGCGGAGTTGAAAATTATTATAAATTGATTAATTATGAGCATGTGAGTATTTTTTTATTGGTTTGCACGTTGTTTGACTAGTTTCAAATTGATAGGCATTGGTTTCAGGTGTTAGAGAGGCGTTGGAGTCGGTTATGGAACTTCGGTGTGAGGTAAGTCTCTTGTCTAACTCTGTGAGGGTGAATCTTTCCCATATGTATTAAAGTTGTTATATGCTACTAGTTATGGGTGCTACGGACGCACGAGGTGATGACAGCCCCTAAGTAGCTAAAAGCATGTTTATGTTCGGGTAGACTTAGGACTTTATCATATAATATTTGAATTATTTGAACTCATTTTGCTAGCTTAGTTAAGTGAATTTATAATTGAAATTGATTTTAGAATATTAGACAGAGTTTTACCACCTTCAATGATTTGGCAAGATATTTGATAAACGGTAAATGTCATGTTTACTTTATGCTCCTTCACCTATGTTGTAAGCACGTGACTTGTAATTCAATAATCTTCTTCCTTTCCTATGGATCGGTCCGAACACCTCGACAGTATATTGAGATGCATCTCTGGTTCGCGCCGTTCGACCTCGATAGTGCACACATCACTCTGGATTGGGCCGTATGACCTCGACATAATCGTGCTTATACCGCTAGCAACCCGTATATTCACGAGATACCCCTTCTATTCATGAGGCCTAGCATTTTATATAGTATTCCTTAACTGTTTGAGATTGCACTTGATATTTTAGATTTGTTGATATGGCATGATTTATATCAGCAAAAGAGATTTTGGAGTATTATGTTAGTTACATTTTTTATCTTACTACTATTGTTGTGTTTTATATCTGCTATGAGTAATCATATTGATTTATTGACCACTAGTATGTGTCGATGTCGACCCTCATCACTACTTGTCTAGGATTAGGCTAGATACTTACCAGGTACATGACAATTTACGTACTCATGCAACACTTCTGCACTGAATGTGCAGGATTTGACAGGTTCATTTGGTGGTCATCTTGGCGATAGACGCAACTGATGAGGAGACTTTATGGTGAGTAGCTTTCTATACTACCCCCTGCAGCCAACAAAGTTCCATCGTATTTAATTACTTTATCCTGTTAATTTTATATTTATTTTGTACTATAATAGGACACTTTAAGAGATGCTCATGCACTTGTGATACGGGGTTTTGGGATGTTCCAGAAGTTGTTTGTGGTTTTGCTTAGAACTTGCACACTTTTGTTATCTATTCTATTTAAATTGAAGTTTCCATGATTTTAATAGGTTGATTTCTTTATCTAATAAAATTCATAATTTTGAAAATAATAAAATGCATAATTAAGTTGGCAATTCACCGTTGGCCTGCATAACAACGATGTTGGGCGATATCACGATCTATAGGTAATTTTGTGTCATGAAAAAAATGCATAAACTCATAACCTATCATCCGATAAACAAGTCATGGAGCTCCCTCGACCGATAAGAACCATCGCCAAACTCATAACCTATCATCTTACACATGCATATCTCAATCCTACACAACACACTGCATATACTATGCCATTATACGAAAAATACGTGAACTTCGTAATTCACTCCGAGTCACAAGAAACTACTCACTCAATTAGACAAGAAATTTCTATTTGATTTTATTCGGAGAAAATCACTATACATCAGATGCTCCTCCGCCAGTAGAAAATATACATCTCAAACCATGGTAGAAACCATCAAGAACTCTTCGAAACCCATTTGCACATAAACAAACCATCAAAACTGAATCTCTCTAACACAACCAAGCCACGCAGGCCACCAAAACCTAAGAATACTGCCACAAAACACCTGTAGAAACTCACTACCTTATAAGAACCAAAAGAGCCAATCATATCCATTACCATGCCGATCCAACCTACTACCAAGCTATCCTATTTATGTAGTTCCTTCTGAATTTCCTTCAAATTGATTCTTCTCCTTGCCATAATACCATAGTCTTTAGCTAAGACTCACCACACGAGACCCTGGCATAAACCACACCGCCCTAAGGCTCATAAGCTGATGAATGCTCTCGTAATCACCCCAAATGTACCACAACCGAGATACCCACTCTGAAGAGACCTTCTGCGAATCTAAAGCCATTACCTTCACCTTCCTGATACTGATATATAGAATCCATAATGATATAGAAGTGCCACAATCCCTGACATCCTCCAATATGAATCTCAGCTTCTATCCAAATATACATCCTAAAGATTCTTAATTGGCACACTCAAATCCTGAATTCATTTGAACCATTCTCGAGAGTCTTCAAATCTCCTCAAATATCAATAAGACTGGCCAAACAGACCGAACGATCGGTGCCCCATTAGCACTCAGACATCCAAGGAAGTAACTCCACCTTAATGCAACCAAATAAATTCCTGCTCACTACATATTACATCCTTCCTCAATAAAACCTCAAAGTTTTCCGCGATTCTCATGTACTCATACATTTTACCCAGAATTTTCTTTAGTCAAGTCATCCTCGATCTCACCCTCGGTAGAACATAACTCATTTATACTTATACCTCAAACCATAACCAATACAACACATAATCATGAAATTAACATACCAATAGTGGACTCCCCCACTTGGTTCAAAGCTATAGATCAAAACACAAATACCAATGCCTATACTTTATTACAACCATAATATCGCAGTGAGAGTCAACTAAATTCTCCATCAGTTCATGCAACACATACCATATAATACCTTTAATCATTTGCAAATCTCATATTCATCCTCATAACAGTTAAGCACACTATCATAAACTATCCAAACTCAAATTGCAACACATATTTTACAGGTAAAAAAGAAGTCCCAACAAAAAATAATAGGGATCATACAAACCTTAGGATACCCCATAGGATATAGCCCACATGCTTTGCCTCAAATCGACCTCTCTTTATGTAAGGCCCCAAAAAATTTTGCTAGGTAATTTATGATTTTGTGGTGCTACATAGGCTAATTATAATACTTTTTGATATTAACATGGTGAGAATCAATTGGACTTGGTAAATAAGTGTACAAATCTTATGGTAAGTAATTTGGGGCCCAAGGAAAGGGCTACGCCTAAGTCAAATTGGAAAATTGCATAATAGGCTAAGATTCTAAATGAGTTTGCACAAGTCCACATTTTAAAAGATCTATCCGTCTAGTTTTCAACACTTCAAACTATTGATCATTTGGACATTCCTACAGAATGTTATGATCAAATAACCAAAGGCTTCACAAATACGATCCAGTGTCGAATTTGTGATCGCAAATATGTCGCATTTTTTACTCTGCGGTCGCAGATCTATTGTAGATTGGGCCAATGTTGCCCAGTTTTGGGCATCTATTTTGCGATGCATTCTGCGGCCCACATTCTTGTTTTGCATTCCATTCTGCGATCACAGATCCGAATTTGGAGATTTATTTTTCCTATTTTAATAACCAAACTTTATTTTAATATATAATCATTGGGACTAAATTTTAGGTCATTTTCTACTGATTTTAGAGAGATTTGAGAGCATGAGAAAGAGAGAGAAGGAGCCTAGCTTCATAATCACCCATCTCTTGCTCTATTTGTCAAGAATCAAAGAACCCAATCACATGTTTTTCATCTAAGAAGTAAGGTTCTATACATTAGACTTTAATTTCGAGTTTGAGGCATAAGATGGGTTATTAAGGTACGATTATTCGGTGTAATAGTATTATTATGGGCATATTATTTTTACCCTGTTAAGACGACTCCTACATGACTCTCAATTTTAGAATTTTCCTTTTTATTTTTTATGGACTTAATTTTGCGATTTTATTGCGTCTGTCAGTGTGTTTTCATTACTGCATGCTTAAAATCATTTATGATTTAATTTCATATTTTTGCTAGAATAATTGATAATGAGGATTATTTTCAAATATAAAATTTACAAAAAATAAGTAGTATTTATAGCATTTTAGTTATTTTTTTAATTTTAATTTGTTGCATTTTATTGTTTGTGTTGCATAAATAGAAAATTATTAGGTTGATTTATGTTAATTAGGAGTTTTAAAATATAATTAGGAATTAAAAAAAAAGAGAAAAGAAACCAACAAAACAAAACAAAATATATAACCACCTAAGCTGGCCACAATTGGGCCAGACCTAGGTGGCCCAAATCTTTTTTACTCTGTAAAACACCCATGCCCAGCCCAAAAAATGGGTCCCCAACCCAGTCCACACACAATCACCCCAAAACGATATCGTTTTACGGATAAGGCATCTCAACCGTTGATCAACAGGCCATCCAACGACCCTGAAACCCTTCCCAAGATCACACACAGACATATATATATATATATATATATATATATATATATATATATATATATATATATATGAACGTCCCTATAGATTCAAATACAAACCCTTCTCCTTCCTCATACAAATATAATCATTGCAACACCACCCCTTTACCATTCTAAAACCGCCGTTGACCACCCATCAACCAGCCTAACGCTGCCGCCGGAAATCTCCCCATGGCGGCGATCAGTCGCCAAACCACCTCAAGTTTACACCATCGGACCACCTTGACCACCTCTTTCCCTTCCCGTGGTCGGCTTCTTTCAAGCAAGTCCCTGTCTTCTGGAATATTCAAAAGAAGACTCTCCGGAACCACCGTCTCCGGCGACACCCCAAACTTGCCCAAAGCAACATCCCTGAAACAGCTCTCCTCCCTCTTTCCAACCATCCATACCATGCCTTTCCAATCCAAATGAAACGGCTCAAATATTGAATCAAAGTTTACCCTAATCCCTAAAACCCATCGGAACCAGTTCAAATTAGTCTCCGATGACCCTCTTCTGTCCCTCTATCCAACCCTACCACCCACATCCCTCAAACACAACTGAACACAAAGGAAAATCAGATCTTTGACTTCATTTGGTCTCAGAATCACATCCTCCCCCCTTGAACCCTTTGTCCCTCTTTAATACTCAAGGCAAAAGGCCTTAGAAGTCAAAGACCTCTCAAAAGGGGTCGGAAAGTCGTTGGAACTAGAAAAATTCAAGTCAGGGTTGCATGCAAAAGCTAAGTGCTCTATGCCTTAGTAACTGTCGATACTTGTATATATTTTATTGCCTTGTTTCTTTAAACCTTTATTTGTTTTCTACGATCTCATCCTGAAGTATTTTAATTAGTCATCTTTGCTTGCTATATGCTTTGGTTCCTTTGGGTGTCACTGGTTTGAATTCATTCGTCTTCTATAATATTCTGAGTGGTCTGATATGATGCTCATTCTTGCCTCTTGACACTTCAATTATTTCCCTCTAAAATTTTACATGGCTTGTTGATCTTTGCCTCTTGACTCTAGTTTCACCTCTGAAATTTTACATGGCTTGTTGATCTTTGCCTTTTGACTCTTCAGTAGTTTCACCTCTGAAATTTTACATGGTTTGTTGATCTTCGCCTCTTAACTCTTCTGTAGTTTCACCTTTGAAATTTTACATGGCTTGTTGATCTTCTCCTTTTGACTCGTCAGTAGTTTCACCTATGAAATTTTGCATGGTCTGTTGATTCTTGTTTCCTGATTCTGCACTTGTTTCACCTCTGAATAATTTTGTTAGATCCTTATCTTTTTGGATCCTACCTGTATTATATCATGTTTCTGAGTAGGTTTCTTCTTTTTCAGAGTTTCACACTAGTCATATTTCTTTTCTAGTAATTTTGATCTTCAGTATTTGCACGTGTTAGGATAAATTGCTTTTCTGAATATTGTGACTATGATATCAACTTTGTTTAATTTCTTCGTTTTTATTTATTGCTCCAAAGGTTTTACTGAGTGTTGTAGTTTGGCCATTTTTCATGCATAGTCGATTGGCGTTCCTTATTATGATTGTTTTGGTTCATCTTGACATATTCATGAATATTCATGTTATCCTGAAGTTGTGATAATTCTTTGCCCGAATCCATGAGATGCATTGTTTAATCCTTAATCTCTTTGAGTTGCCACTTCTACATAATTGAACCTGTAGTTTAGATTAAGATTTTGACCCATAACCTGAAGGCAATCAACTAGGGTCAGATTTGACCCAATAATTGAAAACCAAGGTTAAAAAAAATCTTAGGCCAGTAATTATGAAAAGGGACAGGGGTATAAAGGGTATTTGAATACAAGGAATCCTGTAACCACTCCTAGAACATTCTAGTGAGGGGTTTAAGCATAATTTCTGTCTCAAACTTGAGGCACAAGTGAGAAAACTAAGGACTATTTAGAAAAAACTGAAAATTAAGTAAGGGACTAAAAGGAAAACAAGGAAATGGGTATTTCCCTAAGGCTTCAATTATAAAATAGAGGAATCTGAACATTTTAATAGGTTGGAGTTTTCAGATTTCCGAGCATATTTTTCTTTTTGAAGCTTTTAGTGAATTAAGATATATATAAATATATATTAGGCTCTCTACATTCTTCAGAAATCCTAGGGTGTTGTTCTATTGTCGACTGATCTTCCTTGATAACAAGTTGGGCATAGTAAGCTGCTTTGAAGATCAACTAGTATTTTTGCTTTTCTCAAAACTTTCCTGAATCTCTGGATGATTACTGGCTGACTGGTTGTTGCATGCTTGCTATTTGCTTCATTTACTCATAGGTTTCCTTTCCTATGATACTCCAGGTACCCATTCCCACTCAAAGCTCTGAGAAGTTGTAATATTGTGGCTGATAAGAAGGAAATAATATTTCGTTTCAATTTCCTATTATAACTGTAATTGTAATGAACATGAACATGTTTTATGGACTGTATCCGGACTGTGCTCTTAATTTGCTTTAGTCCAGTAGATTTGCTATAGTTTGATCCAAGTTAGCTTAGTATTTGCTATTTGAGTTATATATATTAGGAATTTGACCACTGAATATATGTGTACTCTGAATGATGAGCACTTCGAGTAATTTCTTTAGATATCAATATGGAAACTTAATTCCTGCAATATATTTTTGAATAACCGGGTGTATAGTCTAAATGATTGTGATTACAATTGAATGAATGGCTGCTGTGGTTTGTTTATGATGGACTCATTAGTCCAGTGTTTCCGAGCCTAATCGAAAAGACCAGTAGATACCAGTTGTAGTGTAAACACTATACATCCCCGGGCTAACCAAAATAAAGCCCAATATAATATTAGCCACGAATGAGGCTAAAAATGTAAATGTCGAAACCTCCAAGTGTGTTATTCATGTATAAATTATTAGAATACCCTTAGATACAAGAATAATAGAACACTTAGTGTGCTTTAGTTTTCCTTTATAAAAAAACAAAGTGAGCCGTGCTAATTTGATCAAACACCACGCGGGGCTCCTTAACTTATTAAAATACAAAGAAAATTGGAAGTGCCGTATAGCAAATTTAACGGCCTTCCACGAATTTTTAAAGACGTAGTTGCTATAGGCGCAAATTTATTAATAAAAATATCTTCCTATGGTTGGGTGCGCATTTATGTGACCCAAAACCAAATCGTAATGAGTTAAAATATGTCTAATATTGCATGCGCATTTATGTGACGTGATTCACGATGTGTTTTAATGACATTGCAAATTTCCTAAAAGATATATATCAAAAGCGGTTAATAACTTAAAATTGCATATAGGTTTGAACATGTATAAAGAAATCAGAATTTTAGCCACTTATAATACATTTAAGCGACCGTGCTAAAACCACGAGATTCGAGGGTGCCTAACACCTTCCCTCGGGTTAACAGAATTCCTTACTCAAGAATTTTTTGTTCGCAGACTCCAATTGCGCAGTCAAAAATTCCTCGATTTGGGATTTTAAATAAACTGGTAACTTGGTACACCAAAAGCCAAACCTATCCCAAGTGGCGACTCTTAAATAAATAAATAATCCCATTTCGAATTATGTCACTTTAATTGGAAAAACTCCATTATACGTGTTATCCTTCGGGGTAGCCATGTAAGTAAAAAAGGAGGTGTGACAGCTCTCAACTCTACTGGGGAATTCAAACCCAGAATCTCTAGTTCAGGATTCAAGAATTCGAGCTTAGAATAGCCATTGTATTTGGCTTCTTCTGATTTGCTTACATGTTCTGTGCTAAATGCTTTTACCGCTTTGATATTATCTGAATTGTGTATATAAACTATTACGAAACCTTTCACTTCTCACCTCCGGGATATGCTTACTGGTTGAAACTCCCTATTCTGTTAGTGTTTTACCCTAAAATAAGAAAGAGGCCATACACGTTACTGATTCAGATGGCCTTTTGGTTCCCGGTACGTAGTCCCTTCCTCGACTCGAGTTGTCCGCTTGTGTACACGGTCTAGACCCCATACCGAGGTTCTAAACTTAGTATAATGAATCCTCATGCCGGATCCCTAGTAGGAACATTTATTAGGATCGGGAATTTGACTTAGGGGACTCAACATAGGGGTTGGGTGCGTCTAGGACAGGTGCCCAGAAATAAAAGACCATCCTGATGCATTTTACGTGTTACTTGTGCATTTATTGCCTTGGATTCGCATGTTTACCGGCTTGTAAACAAAGAGAATAAATTGAGAAAATAGCAGTGATAGGGTGATGACTTGTAAAACTAATGCTGAAAATAGCGTCGAAATGCTACCGGATTTTCCAAAAAAAAAAACAACAAAAAAAAACAAAAAACAAAAACAAACAAAAAAGCAAAAGAATTTGGGAGTTTTCCAATAATATTTTTGGTTTTGATGAATTATTTTGCCAAGACCAACCACTTTCTGCAAAAATGCCAAAAACAAGAAAAACAAATGTTCGAGTTTATTCACTTGTTTGGAAAGAAGGCGGGTGGTGCCGTTACTGCCGGCAATAGTCGAATGATACCGCAAGGGACGCTGAAAGGCTGATCTTGCACAATTGGCCACCTCTGAATTTTATTTTGACTTATAGGCAAGCACAGCCTGAAAAACCTTCTCTCCGAAGTGTTGAAGGACTATTTTCGCAAATCTGTTCCTTGTTTTTAAAATAAATTTCATAAATGTCGGCCTTAATGTTTTGGCGAATAATAATTCACCTAACAAATGTGTAGAATGAGCACGATAATGAAAAAAATTCCCTTGGAGTTGCGACTATGGTGGAATGATCTCGGGGAAGCAGGACAAAAAAGGGTCAAGGCACATCAGGGAGGCCTCGCTGGTTTACTGAAAATTAACCCAGGGGAGATATCATAAAGGCCTTAATCACTTTCTGGGACTCGACCCACAATGTCACGTTTCGGTCTTTGAGCTCACCCCGACTTTAGAGGAACCGGATATATTGGGACCCATGCAGTCCCTTCGAGGCATCAATACTTTATCGCACCCAGAGCCCTCGTTGTGCGCAAATTTCTGGATTCCTTGAAAATCAACAAAAAAGTCCACAATCCCGACTTATCGGCTAGCTTTTGTACTCTGCAATTTATATGCCAGAGGCATGGCCACATTGGAGGATTCTACAACCCTGAAAATGTTATTCGTAGCAAGGATAATTGGCTCAAGTGGGAGGAGCATCGATGTTTCGCTTTTATGGTGTCTTTCTTGGGTCTTTGTGTATTCCTGCGAAAGGACAGGAACATCGGCATACGGATAGCAGGAGTCGTTAGCACTTTGATGACCCAAACCAAGAGTACTCTTGCTCTAATGATCTTCTCTGACATCTTCCATGATCTTACCATCTGTAAAGAAGGAGGAGATTTCTTCGAGGGTTGTCACTTGCTGCTACAAATATGGATGATTGAGCATATATGTCACCGGCCTTGGTTCATGAATTACGGGTTGCCAACAAAAGGCTGCATAGAAGAATTTTGAAACAGGGTTGATGGGTTTAAATTTTAGAGGTGTCGCAGAATGGGTGTCACATCTCCGGGTCATCACCGCAAATCAAATAGAATGGACATTGGGTTGGCTCTCTGTGGACGAAGTTTTGTAAATACCCGCAACTGGACCTTTTCCTTTTAATGGGCATCCAAAGCATCCAGCCCTATGCGCCGTATAGAGTACTGAGACAACTGGGTAGGTGCCAAATGATCCTCATAGATGAGGATACCAGCCGCCATGTAGTTGAGATAAGCCCGAATGGTCAATTCCCCGAAGCTGTTGTACGCCAAATTTGGAGTGAGTGCCAATACTTGACAGCCGATACTCAAGTATGTGACGTATCTAAGAGTGAGGTTGCACCAGGGTATGTTGCTTGGTACAAAGGAGATATAGAGCCTGGGAGGCCGGAAAAGAGACCCCATCTCCAAGAATTTGCTGAGACATCACAACAGCTGTGGATTGGTTAGCAAAAGAAAATGAATATCAGGCTACTGTAGGAAGGCTGGAAAAGAAAATTCAAGAATTGCAATTTGAGAACAGTTTGTAAGCTGCAGCCACCGAGGGGGAAAACAAGGTATTGACCAAAGAAAACGAAACCCTACGATACCAATCTAGAAAATTAAGGAAGCCGCGGAAGATCCTCCTAGGAGTACAAAAGATGAAATGCTCATAGAAAACTTGCGACAAAAAATAACCGAATATGGGTTCGACCTGAATAAGGCGGAGGGCGAACTGTCTAGGGCTCAAAAGCAATTAATTATAAGTGCAGAAGAAAGGGCCCGCATACTGGAGCCATTAAAAAAATGAAGTGGCAATGAGATCATCGGTTTGAAACAGAGGGTTGTCATAGCAGAAAAAAAAATGGCCAAACAAGCCAGGGATTTCAAAGCCGAAAGAGAACATTGCTACGCGGTAATAGCGGGATTATAAAGGAATTTGCGGCAAATCCAAAAGCTAAATCAAGTAGCCGAATGAACATTTGAAGCACGGGCCGAGAAAATAGGGCGTCTACTACAAGAAAAAGGGGTTATCAGGGAAAGGGTTCAGGCAATCTTAGAATAAATTACCACAAAGTGCAACCACTGTGAAGACATGACAAAATCTATGTTTTTTGCTGCTGCCATGACATTTGTCCGTCAAGTGATGGAACATCTCCACTACCTCCAGGGAATTTTAGAACGCAAACCTGTGGCAAGGCGGACGATGCCCCGCAAGCTCCAAAAACATTTGAAATTTTAATGTACTTATAAATTTGTATTTTTCTTAAAAGAAGCAGTCTGTATGTTCTTTTACGCACCTTTCAAATCTGTAAGATTGTTGAGTCCCAATTTGGTACTTGCCTTTCCTTTTTAGCTTATGTAATCGAAGTTTATGTCTTTATAAATATTGAAAATCCCAAAAATATTTTGTTGTGTACATAACATTTTTCCGTGAACTAAGCTCGATCTGATTCATGCAAAGTCATGATATGTAGGCAATCTGTATAGGATTCGACCGTATTCTTGAAAAAGGGGAAAGCTAAAAGGGAATAAGAAGTAGGAAACAAAAGGAAATTCGGAATAAATGCCGGGATGACACATGCGACCACGGAAAGCATATAAAACCCGTTAACTGGATAGGTGCATCATATCCAATGTGCGTTACCTAACTGTTTGAATTCCAATGTCCAGTCCAGGTATTTTAAGAACAGTGGGTGGTTTGCGGTAAGCTGGCTTCACCCGGATACTTTAGATGATCGAAGGGAAGCACATAAATGTCGACCCAAATGACTCTACCAGGAGTCCTTATCCTAGAGGACAACCCAATTACACGAGTCCTGGCCTCCGAATGTGCAGCGGCTAAAGAGAACAGGATCCTTCGGCTCCGGGTTATGGAGATGTGGGACGCCTGGACGAATGGGAAAGAACCTCCAAGTGGTATCCCCAGATTTCCCGAGCTTTTTTCCGAGGTTAGGGGATACCTCCACCATCCCTATCAGTCACCCACATTTCCTCCTGGGGCAGCCCACCATATCAACCAACTTTTTCGGGGTGCCCTCTGAAACCTACCCTCCGATGTTTACATCTGTCATGGTTCCCAACATTTTTATGCCCCCTCCCCCCCGTGCGCAGCCACCACACAGCTTGCGGCACCAAGGCCCATGTTTGACCCTACATCTTTTACATTACAAACTCCCAACTATCAAACCGAGCCTCCCCCATACACCACATACACTCACCCTCAACAAGCATATGAACTCACCCCTGTACAAGACAAAACCCCTAAAACACCCGAACAAGAAGAAATAACAAGGAGAATGAAGAGTCTGGAACAAAGTATGAATAACATGCAAGGAGTAAGTGGGCAGAAGAGTGTATCCTACTCAGACATATGCATGTCCCCGCACGTATCTTCCTTTGGGGTTTAAAATGTCAAAGTTCGAAAAATACGATGGCCACGACGACCCCATCACTCATTTAAAAACGTATTGCAATCAACTGCGTGGAGCAGGAGGGAAAGAAGAACTCTTGATGGCGTATTTTTGGGGAGATCTTAGTGGGCATTGCTTTTTAATGGTACATAGACCAGGATATTACCCGATGGCATATCTTGGATGACCTCGCCCAGGACTTTGTAAGGCAATTCCAGTACAACAGTGATATTGCCCCGGACAGGAACTCCTTAGCCAATTTGAAAAAGAAACCTTCAAAAGGCTTCAGAGAATATGCTGTGAAGTGGCGTGAGCAAGCGTCAAGAGTAAAGCCACCCATGGATGAGACGGAGATGGTCACCGTCTTCCTACAAGCGCAAGAGGCAGATTATTTTCAAAATATGATGTCAGCAATGGGCAAACCCTTTGCAAAAGCAGTTAAGATTGGGGAGATGGTAGAGAATGGCCTAAAGGCAGAGAGAATTTTGAGTTAATCTGCCATAAGAGCAGCCTCCCTGGCCATACAAGGTAGGGCAGGAGGAATCCCAAGAAACAAGAAGAAAGAGGAAGCGTCCATGGCAGCCTCCGGGATAAGAAAACATCATGCTCACAGAACTGTATTCTCGGAAAGGGCATCTCAACATTACTATCCTCACCAAGACATGCACTATGCTCCCCAGTCTTATGCAATCATGAACGCCCAGCCCTTTGCTCGACCACAACAGCAGAACAATAGAAAACAAGCCCCAAGAAAAATTGCCTCCTCAGAATCACTACAATCCCCGCCCTCCAGAAAATACTTATCGTACCAGGGAGCAACCCAGGAGACAGAACTTCACTCCAATAGGATAATCCTATGCCAGCCTATTGCCAAAGTTGCTCCACATAGGACTCCTTCAGCCGTGCCCTCGAACAGACAAAACCCCGAGTCACCTTCCTATCTAAGGGGCGTACGTTGTGCTTACCACTCCGGGGCAGAATGACATGACATCAAAAATTACTGGACTCTAAAACGAGCGGTGAAGGATTTGATAGACAAAAAGAAGATATTATTTAGAGATAAAGAGGTCCCAAATGTGACCAATAACCCGTTTTCGGCTCACAATAATGGGCCGGTCATCGTAATGATTTGTGGGGACAAAGAATTTGATCCTTCCTTGAAAGACAAAATAGACATCGCTGAGGCAGATAGAAAACCAAAAGTTACCCCCAAAAAGATTGAGGAAAAGAAAATGAATGAAGCCAAGTTCCCAGAATCAGAAAAGAAGCCTGAAATCAAAACTGAGACGACCCTTACTAAGGAAAAATACTCTACATCCCACGAGGGCATCAAGAAAAGCAACCCACTTTGAGTTCTCCAAGAAGGTTCGAGCTGAACAAAACCATGTATGTACCCAAGCAAGCCTATGTGGTACGGGGATCGATTAAACCACCGTTGCTGAATGAGCCTGTGGTAATCAGTCGCGCACCGCAGAAGCCCATGACCAACCCTTTGGCAGTCTCTTGGAATTACCAAGAAATCATAGTTACATACAAGGGCAAAGAAATCATCGGGAAACTCAAAAAGGATATCCCACAAAGAAATACTCATATATGGAATAGGTGAACGCTGCTACCAAACAGCGATTTCCATCTAAGAGGCCAGTGAATGCTGAAGAGGCAGAAGCTTTCTTTCAAAAAACGAAAATTCCAGAGTATGAAGTGGTAGATCAGCTCCAAAAATCTCTTGAGAAGGTCTCTTTATTGTCACTCTTGATGAAATATCCCAAGCACCAGCAGGTGTTGGCCAAAAATCTAAACGAAGCTTACGTACCGACGGGAACCTCCATGGAGCAACTAGAGAAGACGGCAGAGAGATTCTTTGCCATTAACCAGGTCATGTACAGCAAGAATGACTTACCTCCGGAGGGAGCCGCCCAGAATAAATCATTGAACCTCACTGTCAAATGCGAGGGCTATGATGTCAAGAGAATGATGATAGATGGAGGATCTGGAGTAGATATATGCCACTGTCTACATTGCAGAGAATGAATATTGGGACAGAGAGGATCCGTCCAAACAACGTGTGTGTCCGATAATTTTATGGAATGAAGAGAGACACAATAGGGGAAATTGACTTGGTGCTAACCATTGGTCTGGTTGACTTCGAAGTAACATTTCAGATGTTGGACATGGACACATCCTATAATTACCTCCTAGGAAGATCAAGGATTCATGCAGCAAGATCGGTGCCTTCTACCCTGCACCAAATACTAAAGTTCAAACATGAAAACCAGGAGATTGTAGTTCTTGGAGAGGACGAACAGTCGATCGACCGGGACCCCTCTGTCCCGTGCCTCGAAGCCAATGAGGGAAGTGAGCACATAGTCTACCAAACTTTTGAAATTGTGGTAGCCGATCAACATGAAGAAGGCAAGCCACTCCCCCAGCCTTCCCTCTCAAATGTTTCAGTCATGGTTGCAAGGGAAATGACACGCCAAGGTTATAAGCCAAGGCCAGGGACTCGGAAGCTCCGTACAAGGCATAGCTGAGCCAGTCGCTTTGCCTGCCGCATAAACGTTCTTTGGACTGGGTTTTCATCCAACATCAGAAGATATCACTTGGGCCAACCGCAAAAAGCGTCAGGGATGGGCCTTGCCACGACCCCTACCCAACTTGTACAAGACATTTTTAAACGAACGTACAGTGAGGAGGAGGAGGAAGAAACCTTCACAGTAAGAGATTGAAGAGATATGTGGAGCCATGAGTGAGTTGTTGTACAAAACCAACATGGTCCAGCTGGGAGAAGGCTCAAGCACCGCCGAAGTGCTCTATATGGGACCGGAAGCCAAGTTGCAAAACTGGAAAGTCACGCCTGTCCCAGTTAGGAGGCAGGCCCGGTAGTCTCGCCTTGCTACCTTCCTTTGCATCACGAGCTATATTAGGGTGTAGCTCGGTCGTTTTCCTTTAACAGCTTTTTCTTTAAAATTCCAGTTGTAAACCCTGTTATCTTACAAGCTCAAAGCAATGAAATCAATATTTCATCATTTGCACTTCTTTTTCTTTCTCTTATTTTTATCTTCCTTTTATTTTTCATCTTTCTTTCAGTCCCAATAATGCGACATTAAATAAAATGACATGCTCGCGGACTTTATGCCACGACCCAAATATGCTGCCATCTGTGAAATATTGAACCAAGAACCAGAATACGATGAAGAAGAGGCTTTTAGGGAAATCAACCGAGAGTTGGAACACTTTGAAAACAAACCTAAGACAAACCTAAATGATACTGAACCGGTTAACTTGGGCAATCGAGATGAAATCAAAGAAACAAAAATAAGGATCCACGTGAATAAAGAAATACGAGATTTATTGGTTCAACTCCTTTTGGAATTCAAAGATGTATTTGCGTGGTCTTAAGATGATATGCCTGGTTTGAGTATGGATCTAGTGGTTCATAATTTGCCCACATACCCCGAATGCCCTCCGGTCCAACAAAAACAAAGAAAGTTTAAGCCAGATGTCAGCGATAAAATCAAAGAGGAGATCACAAAACAGCTAGAGGCGTGGGTAATCCGGGTGGATCGGTACACCACATGGCTGGCCAATGTGGTCCCGGTACTGAAGAAGGACGGAAAAACTCGAGTGTGTGTGGATTACAGAGATTTAAACAAGGCGAGTCCCAAGGATAACTTCCCTCTACCAAACATCCACGTCCTTATCGACAACTGTGCCAAGCACAAAATTCAGTCCATCATAGACTGCTCGCGGGAATATCACCAAAAGTTGATGGATGAGGAAGATGTTGAGAAAATCGCGTTTATTGTTACAGAGTTATGCCTTTTAAATTGAAAAATGCTGGGGCAACATACATGAGGGCGATTACCACCATATTCCACGACATGATGCATCGAGAAATAGAGGCATGTGTGGATGATGTGATTATCAAATCCAAGACTCAGGGTGATCATGTAAAAGACTTGAGGAAGCTATTCGAAAGGCTTCGCAAATACGATGTGAAATTAAATCCGGCCAAGTGCGCATTTGGAGTCCCGTCAGGCAAACTTCTGGGGTTCATCGTCAGCCAAAGAGGTATTATGACATCAAGAGATTCATAAAAACACAGAGTATCCCGAGCAAGCCACCGGGGAACAAAAGAAAACCATCTGACGGCATGCACGCAATTTTTTCTTGAGCGGTTACACTTTGAGTAAAATGACTCCAGATCTTAATTTTCTAAGATGTGTGGACACAGAGGAAGATGGGAGAATTATGCACGAAGTACATGCGGGCGTGTGTGGGCCCCATACAAACGGCTGTGAACTGGCAAAGAAGATACTCCGAGCTGGCTATTACTGGATGACAATGGAGAAAGATTGCTTCGGCTTCGTTCGAAAACGTCATCAATGCCAGGTGCACAGTGATTTGATTCATGCACTGCCAAATGAACTGCACCCTATGACAGCACCTTGGACATTCGCCGCCTGGGGCATGGATGTCATTGGGCCGACTATGCCAATAGCCTCAAATGGACACAGATTCATATTGGTCGCCATTGATTACTTCACAAAATGGGTTGAGGCCATCACTCTTAAGTCTGTTTCCAAGAAAGTGTGGTGGATTTTGTGCATTCCATCATCATTTGTCGTTTTAGGATTCCCGCTATCATCATTACAGACAACGCAACTAATCTAAATAGTCGGCTGATGGGAGAGATATGTGAACAATTCAAGATAACACATAGAAACTCCACTCCTTACCAACCCAAAGCTAATGGTTCCGTCAAAGCAGCTGAGAAAAACATCAAGAAGATCTTGAGGAAAATGATTCAAAGCTCGAGGCAATGGCATGAAAATTTTCCTTTTGCATTGATGGGATATCGTACCATAGTACGCACATCGGTAGGAGCAACCCCCTATTTGCTGGTCTATGGGCCTGAGGTTGTCATACCCGTAGAGGTAGAAAGTGTTGAAACACGTTCTCAAGGCACTAAACTAAACGTGTGTTCATATTTGTAGGTTTTGATAAATGACAAACGATGCGCAATTGACATATGACGAGGTCCAAGCACAAGCGCGCAAATGTCACGTAACGAAGTTCAAGCACAAGAAAAACAAAGATCAAGATTAAACAATGTTATACATGAGTCGCTCTTTAATTGTGATCTTGATCCGACAATTTAACTCAAGACTTGGCTTCTCTCGTAAAAACATTTTTATCAAATCATGCATATTTAATTTAGAGCAAAATGATTTTAAATCATGCATATTTATTTTATCAAAATTATTTTTAAACATGCCTCTAAAATCTGGACAAAGATAATCGATTATGTACTTATGATAATCGATTATGTTAAGGCAATCTGCATGACAATCGATTGTGTACCTTATGACAATCGATTGTGTTGAGACAGTGTCCATCAGATTTTTCAAAGCTACAAAATAATCGATTGTGAACCTTATGACAATCGATTGTGTTGAGGCAGTGTCCATCAGATGTTTGAAATCTGCATGACAATCGATTGTGTACCTTATGGCAATCGATTGTGTTGAGGCAGTGTCTATTAGATTTTTCAAGACTAAAAAATAATCGATTGTCCATATAGCATAATCGATTATGTAAATGACCGTTGCCAAAATATTTTCAAACTCCGTCAGATAATCGATTATAGGATTTTAATAATCGATTGTTTGAAGTAAAATCTGAAAAAGATTTTTTGAACGTTGCCAAGTAATCGATTGTATATTTCTGATAATCAATTGTTTTAAGTAAAATCTGGAAATGATTTTTTGAACGTTGCCAGTAATTGATTATACGTCTTAGATAATTGATTATGCTGCGTAAAATCTGGGAATGATTTTTGGAACGATTGGAAAACAATCGATTGTGCCAATTAGTCAATCGATTGTCGTAGCACAAAATCAGCAATTCTTAATTGGCAATTAGGCAACGGTTATGCATGTTTTTGACACTATAAATACATCTTCAAATCAGTCTTCTAAACACAACAACTGATCATATTATTGCTAAAGCTTGCATACTCTCTTATTCATCATTTTCTATTCATTACATAAGTTTTTGAGAGCCAAATTCTTGGCAAAAGTTGTTGCGTTCTTGAGCGTATTTATTTTACTCATATCTACTCTTAAGGAGAGTCTTGTTTTGAGTGCAAAGTGTTTTTATACACTTGAAGGGAAGTGTTAATCCCTTGTATTGTAAGAAGGAACGTTGTGATTCCTTTGGTTGAAGTCTTGAAGTGTTGTATCTTCGAGCAAAGGTTGTTGAGGCTTGTGTGACTCAAGTTCTCAGTTTGTAACGGTTTGATAAGCACCCGTAAGCTTAACGAAGTTAGTGGAAATCTCGAGAGAGTCTCTCGGGGACTGGACTAGCCACGGGTTGTGGTGAACCAGGATAACATCGGTGCGTTCGCTCCTTATTATTTACTTATCGCACTTATTTCATTCCAGCAATTTTTAAATTCCGCAAGTTTACGCTGTTTTTTATTGTAACGCTATTCACCCCCCCCCACTAGCGTTAAGCGTATATTCTAACAATTGGTATCAGAGCCCAACTCTCTGAAAAACTTAACCGTTTGAGAGAAACAATCCATGGCTTCTACTCGTGATTCTTTTGCAGGAATAGGTGAAGGACAATGCTCCACCCGACCACCACTATTCGATGGCACAAACTATATGTACTGGAAGGAAAGGATGAGAATATTCATTCAATCAAATAGTTTTCATCTGTGGAAGGTTATAATGAAGGGAGAACAAATTCCAACCAAAAAGGTTGAAAATGAATGGGTTCCAAAATCCGAAGATGAATACGATGCGGATGATATCCGAAAAGTGCAGAACAATGCTAAAGCCATCAACTTATTATATTGTGCTGTAAACGCTGATGATTACAGAAAAATATCATGTTGCACAACGGCGAAGCAAATGTGGGATAAGCTGGAAATCACGTACGAAGGTACGGACCAGGTAAGAGAGGCTAAAGTTGATTTTCTAACCCATGCATATGAACTGTTTCACATGAAGAAAGGCGAAAGGGTCGATGACATGTTCGAACGATTTTTAAAAATCGTTAATGACTTACATGCTCTTAAGAAGACCTTCACGGATAAGGAACTTGTCCGAAAAATTCTCCGAAGTCTCACTCCGGAATGGCGCTCCAAGGCCGACGCGATTCAAGAGTCTATTGGCATTTCAAATGTCACCATCGACGGATTAAGAGGTAATCTTAAAACTTATGAATCTACTATACTTAACCCTCTTGTTAATGATCAAAGGAAACAAAGAATCGCCCTCAAGGCAAGCACAAGCCAACCTCAAAATAACGAGGACGGAGATAACGAGTTCGGACTCGTTATTAAGAGATTTCAAAAGTTCATGCAAAAATAGTATGAACGGAAAGGCAAACAACAAGGAGATCAAGTAAAGTGCTATGGATGCGGAGAAATCGGGCACATTAAATCAAATTGCCCAAATGTCAAGAAGGAGAAGAAACCCTTCAAGAAACAACGAGCATACATATCTTGGGGAGGCGACTCCGGAGACGAGTCGAGTGATGAAGAAGAAGACGAAACCGCAAATCTTTGTCTCATGGCTCATGAAAACAATCAAGAAGAGGTATGTCAAATTTCTTCCAAAAACTTCTATTCTCTTGAGGAAATGCAAAATGCCTTTGATGAGTTGTATAGTGAATTCACTAAAGCTTCCAAAACTGTTAAAAACATTAAAGAAAATGCTTCTTTGAAAGAAAAAGATTTTGAAAAACAACTCTCTTTGAAAGAAAAGGATTTGGAAAAACTGATTTTGGAAAATGATAAGTTGAAAGAAGAAAACAATTTTTTCGGCAAAAGAAGCGCCGACAAACCCGAGAGTTCTAGTAAAAATTGTACTTCTTGCATGCATCTAAAAGATGAGGTAGAAAGACTTAAGGGCACCTTAGATAAGTTCAAATCTTCTCATAAAAATTTGAATGAAGTTCTTGTTAATTTGAAATCGACCAAACATGGGATAGGTTTTAAAAACGAGCCTAAAGAAAAAGTTGAAGCCAAACCCCAACCACCTAAGGCTCAACCTAGGACAAATAAAACAAATGTTCATCCTAGAGATAACAATCCTAGAATCAACATGCATGCTAGACCAAACACTAGAAGAAACTTTGAACATTTCAGGACACCTAGAAATGGCCTTCAACCTAGAAATAACTATTCTAGAAATGATGCATATCCTAGACCAAACACTAGAAGCAACGTTGAACATTTTAGGACACCTAGAAATGGCTTTCAACATAGAAATAACTATTCTAGAAATGCTACATATCCTAGAACAAATAGTAGGAGAAATGACTTTCATGAAATGCGCAATAGTCATATTGTCGAAAATAGAGTAAACAAATTTCGTCCGTCCAACTACTATCAACCTAGACGAATGCATAATCCTAATGTCATTTGTCATTATTTCAATCGAATTGGACATATTTCTCCTTCTTGCTTCACTAGACATAGACACTTAACTGCATGTCAAGCACAACAGCATGTTACACCTAACTCTCAAGGACCCAAAACAGCTTGGGTACCAAAGACTCATTAATTTGTCTTGTAGGTATGTTTGAAGGGATCAAGTGTACTTTGGTACCTTGATAGTGGATGCTCCAAACACATGACCGAAGACGAATCCAAGTTCCTTCAACTAGAACACAAGGAAGGAGGAAGCGTTCTTTTTGGAGATAACAACAAGGGAAAAATTATCGGCATTGGATCGGTCGGTAAGGATGAACCTTCTTCCATTAAGCATATATTGCTAGTTAAAGGCCTAAAACATAATCTCTTGAGCATAAGTCAATTATGTGACAAGGGAAATCTTGTTTTATTTGATTCGGATGAATGCTTAGTTTTTCGCCGTAGCGATTTTAAAATTATCCTTCGTGGTGTTAGAATGGATAACATCTATATGGTTGATCTCGAAAATTCTTCATCTGAGTATGTGAATTGTCTTATGAGCAAAGAAGATGATATGTGGTTATGGAATAGTAGAGTAGCTCACATCAACATGCATCTCTTAAACAAATTGGTTTCACAAAATTTAGTTATTGGTCTTCCAAATTTGAAATTTGAAAAAGACTCCATTTGCGATTCTTGTCAAAAAGGGAAGCAAACAAAAGCATCTTTTAAATCGAAAAATATTGTTTCAACTACTAGACCATTGCAACTTCTTCATATGGACCTTTTTGGACCATCTCGCATTGAAAGTCTTGGTAGAAATCGTTATGCTTTTGTTATTGTTGATGATTATTCTAGATTTACATGGACACTATTTCTTGCTCATAAAAGTGAAGCTTTTCATAATTTTAAATGTTTTCTTAAACGTGTTCAAAATGAAAAGGACACAACCGTCACTTCAATAAGAAGTGATCATGGGGGAGAGTTCGATCACAATCTCTTCGCGGATTTTTGTGACGAACTCGGTATCAAGCACACCTTCTCTGCTCCATGCACACCACAACAAAATGGAGTGGTGGAAAGGAAAAATAGGTATCTCGAAGAGATGGCTAGAACCATGCTCGATGAGGCTAAGATTCCCAAACCTTTTTGGGCGGATGCCGTGAGTACCGCATGCTACGTTTTAAACAGAGTAGTCATAAGGCCAATACTCATGAAAACTCCCTATGAACTCTACAAGGGAAGGAAACTAAATATCTCCCATCTTAGAGTATTCGGTTGTAAATGTTTTATTCATAACAATGGTAAAGATAATTTGGGAAAGTTTGATGCCAAATCCGATGAAGGAATTTTTATTGGTTATTCTTCACGTAGCAAAGCATATAGAGTATTCAATAATAGAACCGAAACTGTGGAGGAATCCCCTCATATTGTGTTTTCCGAAAATAATGCTCGCTTGGCGAGAAAGGATTCTAGTTTTGAACTTGCAGGTAGTTTAAACTCAATGAGTCCTCAAGACAAAGTACAAGAGGAAACTCCTAAGGAAATTCAAGATGAAATCTTGGAACAATTATCGGAGGAAGCGCCACAACTGGAAAAAGAAACGAAACTGCCTAACGCGTGGAGGACAATCAAAGACCATCCTCTCGAACAGGTAATTGGTGACATTGAACAACAGGTAAGTACTCGAAACACTCCTAAGAACACCTTAGGACATACTGCTTTCGTTTTTCAAATTGAACCTTCAACCATCTCCGAAGCAATTGGGGATGAATTTTGGACCTTAGCAATGCAAGAGGAGCTTAACCAATTCAAACGAAATGACGTTTGGGATTTGGTGCCAAGACCTGAAAATCATACCATAATTGGTACGAAATGGGTTTTTCGAAACAAACTAGATGAAAATGGCGTAATCACTAGAAACAAAGCTAGGCTTGTAGCAAAAGGCTATAATCAAGAAGATGGAATTGACTATGAAGAAACATATGCACCCGTAGCAAGGTTAGAAGCTATTCGTTTATTGCTTGCTTTTGCCTCTTCTATGAATTTCAATTTATATCAAATGGATGTAAAAAGTGCTTTTCTAAATGGTGTTATTCAAGAAGAAGTTTATGTAGAACAACCCCCGGGCTTTGAAGATTTTAAATCTCCCAATCATGTTTCCAAACTTAAAAAGGCGCTTTATGGTCTCAAACAAGCTCCCCGAGCTTGATATGAACGATAGAGCAAATTTCTTTTGGAAAATAAATTCATTAGGGGGAAAGTTGACACCACTCTATTTGTTAAGCATAAAAACAATGATATTTTATTAGTTCAAATCTATGTGGATGATATTATTTTTGGTGCTACTAACAATGCTTTGTGCAAGGAATTTTCTGATTTAATGACAAGCGAATTTAAAATGTCTATGATGGGTGAGCAAACCTTCTTTTTGGGGCTGCAAGTAAAGCAAATGAAAGAAGGAACCTTCATTTGTCAAGCTAAATATTGCAAAGAATTGCTAAAACGATTTGAAATGAGCAACGCAAAAGCAATGGCCACTCCCATGAGCACATCCGACCATCTAGGCAAAGACGAGAAAGGTAAGGAAGTCGACACCAAGAAGTATCGAGGTATGATTGGATCTATCCTTTATCTTACTGCTAGTAGACCGGACATCATGTTTAGCGCGTGCTTATGCGCTCGTTATCAATCATGTCCTAAGGATTCTCACCTAACTGCGGTGAAACGGATATTGAAGTATCTTGTTGGTACTGTAAATGTGGGTCTATGGTACCCCAAAGGTTCTTCATGCCAACTTGTTGGCTATTCCTATTTCGATTTCGCTGGATGCAAATTGGACCACAAGAGCACTAGTGGCACTTGCCATTTGCTCGGTAGCTCTCTAGTTTCTTGGTTTAGCAAGAAACAAGTAAGTGTTGCGTTGTCCACAACCGCGGCTGAATATGTAGCCGCGGGGAGTTGTTGCGCTCAAATTCTTTGGATGAAACAGCAACTCTTGGACTATGGCCTAAGTATCGATCACATCCCTCTTAGATGTGATAATACTAGCGCCATATGCTTGACGAAGAACCCCGTTCTTCATTCAAGAACAAAACACATTGAAATTAGGCATCATTTTATAAGAGATCACGTTCTCAAAGGTGATGTCGAAATTGAATTTGTTGAAACCAAAGATCAATTGGCCGACATCTTCACAAAACCTTTAGAGAAAGAGTCCTTCTTTCGAATTCGTAGTGAACTCGGGATTCTTGACTCCACATTGATCTAAGTCATGCATTGCATTTTCCCTTTCACATGATTACTAACTTGAGCGTCGGAGGCGTCTAACGTATTTTTGCAGGTATCGCCCTAAAAGCAGGGGGAATTATAAAGACTGGTGCAGAATAATCGATTCCTCTTTAGAATAATCGATTTCTCTTTAGTATATAATCGATTATCAAGTATCAATAATCGATTATGTTGACATTATTTGCTTTATTATCCCTTTTATGAAGATGAAATTTTTGATTAATCAATAAACAAGTTATTTACCAATTTTTTTGCTAATGTCAAAAGGGGGAAGAATAAGGGCTATGCACTTAATACTTATTGGCACAAATTAGGGGGATTTCATATGTTGAGGGGGAACTAATTGCATATATATATATACTTGTCTTGGATCGTCATTATGAATTACCTAATATGCATATCCCGATTAAGGTTTGCCATTATCAAAAAGGGGGAAATTGTTGAAACACGTTCTCAAGGCACTAGACTAAACGTGTGTTCATATTTGTAGGTTTTGATAAATGACAAACGATGCGCAATTGACATATGACGAGGTCCAAGCACAAGCGCGCAAATGTCACGTAACGAAGTTCAAGCACAAGACAAACAAAGATCAAGATTAAACAAAGTTATACATGAGTCGCTCTTTAATTCTGATCTTGATCCGACAATTTAACTCGAGACTTGGCTTCTCTCGTAAAAACATTTTTATCAAATCATGCATATTTAATTTAGAGCAAAATGATTTTAAATCATGCATATTTATTTTAGCAAAATGATTTTTAAACATGCCTCTAAAATCTGGACTAAGATAATCGATTATGTACTTATGATAATCGATTATGTTAAGGCAATCTGCATGACAATCGATTGTGTACCTTATGACAATCGATTGTGTTGAGACAGTGTCCATCAGATTTTTCAAAGCTACAAAATAATCGATTGTGAACCTTATGACAATTGATTGTGTTGAGGCAGTGTCCATCAGATGTTTGAAATCTGCATGACAATCGATTGTGTACCTTATGACAATCGATTGTGTTGAGGCAGTGTCTATTAGATTTTTCAAGACTGAAAAATAATCGATTGTCCATATAGCATAATCAATTATGTAAATGACCGTTGCCAAAATATTTTCAAACTCCGTCAAATAATCGATTATAGGATTTTAATAATCGATTGTTTGAAGTAAAATCTGAAAAAGATTTTTTGAACGTTACCAAGTAATCGATTGTATATTTCTGATAATCGATTGTTTTAAGTAAAATCTGGAAATGATTTTTTGAATGTTGCCAGTAATCGATTATACGTCTTAAATAATCGATTATGCTGCGTAAAATCTGGGAATGATTTTTGGAACGATTGGAAAACAATCGATTGTGCCAATTAGCAATCTATTGTCGTAGCACAAAATCAGCAATTCTTAATTGGCAATTAGGTAACAGTTATGCATGTTTTTGACACTATAAATACATCTTCAAATCAGTCTTCTAAACACAACAACTGATCATATTATTGCTAAAGCTTGCATACTCTCTTATTCATCATTTTCTATTCATTATATAAGTTTTTGAGAGCCAAATTCTTGACGAAATTGTTGCGTTCTTGAGCGTATTTATTTTACTCATATGTACTCATAAGGAGAGTCTTGTTTTGAGTGCAAAGTATTTTTATTCACTTGAAGGGAAGTGTTAATCCCTTGTATTGTAAGAAGGAACGTTGTGATTCCTTTTGTTGAAGTCTTGAAGTGTTGTATCTTCGAGCAAAGGTTGTTGAGGCTTGTGTGACTCAAGTTCTCAGTTTGTAACGGTTTGTTAAGCACCCGTAAGCTTAACGAAGTTAGTGGAAATCTCGTGAGAGTCTCTCGGGGACTGGACTAGCCAGGGGTTGTGGTGAACCAGGATAACATCGGTGCGTTCGTTGCTTATTATTTACTTATCGCACTTATTTCATTCCTGCAATTTTTAAATTCCGCAAGATTACGCTATTTTTTATTATAACGCTATTCACCCCCCCCCCCCTCTAGCGTTAAGCATATATTCTAACAGAAAGGCCTTCACTTTGAGTAATTGTTGAAGCAGAAATTGAGGATAGTGAATAGGTTAAAACTCGTTTGGAGTAGCTAGCATTAATTGATGAAAAACGAATGGCGGCGGTAGGCCACGGGCAGTTGTACCAACAAAGAATGGCTCGCGCATACAACAAGAAAGTACACCCTAGGAATTTTCGAAGTCGGGCAGCTGGTAATGAGGCGGTTACTTCTTCATCATTAGGAAGAAAAAGGAAAATTCGCTCCAAACGTGAAAGGGCCATACATTATAAGAAAGATATTGCCTAAACGAGCGTTGTACGTGGTTGGCGTTGAAGGAGACGAGCCCGAAGCAGTAGTAAATGCAGATTCAGTGTAGCAACGAACCCGATTGATTGAAATGACGAAAAAAACAAAAAAAAAAGAAGAAAGAAGAAAAGAAAGAAAAAAGAATCCAGATGCTTCCGCTGGATGGAATGCCCTTAGCAGTTTTAGCTCTTATATATCTGTAGTTGGGATTTGTCGTTTCTTCGTGGTTGTAACAATAACTTCAAGCAATGGAAAGAACAAAGGATGTGCTGCAAGTCCTTGGGCTGTTGAACAGAATCCAACCACACCGGAATGGATGGTAAAAAGTCCTCCAGCTTTTCATACTTTTGTAGAACTTCCCGCTATCAAGGAGACGAAAAGCTCTGATAAGTAAAAGAAGAAAAAAGGAAAAAAAGGAAAAAAAGAAAGAAAGAAAAAAGAAGAATAATACAAACAAAATTAGTTTAGGAAAAACTTCCTGAACAACGTCTGACTTGATTCCGAAAGGATACGTAGGCAGCCTCTCCCCGAGGTTCAGTCATATAAAAACAAAAACCCCATTTACCCAAGAAACCAAAAGTGGGGCAGAAATGTATTGTTTCAGTCACAAATCCATCCCATTTCCGTTATTCAAAAAGCCTAGTCCAAGTCCGTCCAATCAGTTGACCAAAACACGGACGTGGGAAGTACCTTTGTTGGGATTCAACACAACTCAAATCATAAGAGAAGATAAAGTTTGAGAGTCTTATCGGTGAAAACTTTCGGGCACCATAAGGCGGCGGCAAGCAGAGAAAAACAAAATGAGAGAGTCCGTTTAGCGAAAACTCACAAAAAGCGCTATCGAGCGACGGGAGAAGAGAAATGAGAGAGGCCGATTGGCAAAAACCCGAAAAGGGCACCGTTAGCCGAAAAGACGAAATGTTGCCGCCCAAGTCTGAATAAGTTTCTTTGGTTTTGAAAGCTGAAATCAGAAATCAGAAATGGATGTGGGCCGGGTGTTAAGTCCAAGTAGCATGTTGTTTCCGTTTAAAGCCGGTTCATATTTCCATATAAGTCCATTATTTTCCCTCCAAAAGGAAAATAACTCTTTAAAATCCATGTTTCATTCCTTTCCATATTAACTTTGATGTCTTGAACATTCCGTAAGAAATATAGCAGGGCTGGTCTCACAGGTTCATCCTGGCAAGAACTAAACGAATACCCGGCATCGTCTAGCGCGCTTAGCCAATCCTGGCTGATCATGATGGCTAATGCCCCAAAATCAAGGAAATAAAAGAAAGGAAATTCAAGGGTTTACGGACCCCCGGGCCAACCTACGAGGCAAATATCAGAAGTCAAGGGTTTTCCTCTAACAGAAATGGAGCTAATGTCAAGTATAACAAGGTTGCAAACCCAATCGCTGTTCAAACTAGCAGTTTGTTTTGTTTCTGCACTGAAATAGATGCAGGTGTGAACTAGAAAAACAATAGGAACATGGGGCAAACAAAAATAAAGGAATAGCGCAGGACCAAGAACGGTGTTGCATTAATAACAAAAGGGAAGTTTTCCTTTCATTCTTTTCTTGCAAACCCCTAAATAAGCATGATAGCATGGGATTCCAATCCTTAGCTTCCTCTTATGCAATTGTGGATTTCCTAGGCATGACCCAAGGATCGCATTCCACCCCCTCCAGCATAGACCAAGAAATTTCCTTCCTTCACTCCCCAGCATAACCTGGGAAGTTCCTCTTTACATCCACAGCATAATCTGAGGACCCCTTTCCTCCCGCTTTCTGCTCCCCGGCATAGTCTATGAGTTAATGCTCCCTTATCCTTACCATAACCAAAGGGTTGTTCCTTTCCTCCTCTATCCCCAGCACAGTTAAAAGGATCTCTATTGTCCTTCACTTCCTTGTAACTCCCTATCATAACCTAGGAATTTTCTTTCAATCCTGGCATAACCCGCAAATTCCCCTAGCATTACCTAGGAATTCTCCATTCATCCCGGCATAACCCGTGGATCTCCCTGGCATAACCCAGGAATTCTCTTTCAATCCCGGCATAACCCGTGGATTTCCCTAGCATAAACTAGGAATTCTCTTTCAATTCCGGCATAACCTGCGGATTCTGCTGCCATAACCCAAGAAGTTTCATTCATCCCGACATAACCCAATAATTCCCGTGGCATAACACAGGAATTTTCAATCATCCCGGCATAACATGTTGATTTCCCTAGCATAACCCAAGATTTCTCTTTCAATCCCGGCATAACCTAGGAATTCTCTTTCAATCCTAGCATAACCTGCGGATTCCCCTAGCATGATCCATGAAATTTTATTCATCCCGGCATAACCCGCAAATTCCTCTGACATAACCCACGAATTTTCATTTATCCCGGCATAACACGCGGATTTCCCTAGCATAACGTAGGAATTTTCTTTCAATCCCGGCATAACCCGTGGATCTCCCTAGCATAACCTAAGAATTATACTTCAATCCCGGCATAACCTGTGGATCCCCTAGCATAACCCAGGAATTTCTTCATAACCCATGATTCTCCTTTCATCCCCAGGTGGGACGTTTTCTTCCTTTCTCGGCATAACCCGCAGATCTTTTCTTAACCCAGGCACAGACTTTTTATTTTTATCCCGGCATAACCCGTGGATCCTCCTCATATCCCCCGCAAGGCCCCTTTTTATTTCTCAGCATAACTTTTCAACCAGTCCAAGGATACGCAATCCTGACTTTTGTTGCTTTCAATAAAGAAATAGTTCAAATTAATGTTGCAAATAACTCAAGAAATTTTCCCAGTGAAAACTGGGGCAGAAAATTTCGTTCGTTTGTTTGTGTTGGTGTCTGAGAATGTTTCACTTCAAGGCGCAATATTCGAGATGACTGAAAGCGTGAGTCTCAATCCAGAATAAAGGAAAAGAAGAAAAGAACAAACATAAGTGAATTCAAAATGATGAAGCTGACAGAGATGCGGACTGCTCAAAATTGGAATGAAGTCCCAAAATTCGCATGTCCCGCTTTGTTTCAAAAAGCGAAAAATAAACCACCGGTTGCAACTATTAGGCATCGAGATTCAGATTAAGGTCTACAGCAAAATCAACTAAGATCCAAGATCAAGATCCTAGAGATTTATAAATAGGAATCTTGTAAACCGTAGTTGACAGTCCTAGCCAGTTTAGCTTTTATTTTGTAACAAAGAGTCGGTAAGCGGTAGCAGCAGCAACTACTGTGAAATCACAACCTATGGTATTCCCAGCTACCAAAAACTTACGGAACTACACTGACCTGATTCCTTTGTCGCCAAGGATATGTAGACAACCTTTGAGGCAAGGTTCGGTAAGAATTTTTTCAAAATGCTTCACCCGGAATACTCAGTCGGATTAAAATCACTCATGTTTTCTCACTTGTCTTTGTACGAAAACTCTTCGTGTTCCCGCGCAAAGAGGGGAAACTGTGAGCATATGATTTTTACCCTGCCGAGACGATTCCTACATGACTCTCAATTTTAGGATTTTCCTTTTTATTTTTTTAAGACTTAATTTTGGGATTTTATTGCGTGTGTCTGTGTGTTTTCATTAATGCATGCTTAAAATCATTTGCGCTTCTTTGTCTCTCTCTGATTTTTATCTTCCTTTTATTTTTCAGGTTTCTTTCAGTTCCAATAATGCGACTCTAAATAACATGACATGCTCGCGGACTTTATGCCACGACCCAAATATGCTGCCATATGTGAAATATTGAACCAAGAACCGGAATACGATGAAGAAGAGGCTTATAGGGAAATCAACCGAGAGTTAGAACACTTTGAAAACAAACCTAAGACAAACCTAATTGATACTGAACCGGTTAACTTGGGCAATCTCGATGAAATCAAAGAAACTAAAAAAAGGATCCATGTGAATAAAGAAATACTGGATTTATTGGTTCAACTCCTTTTGGAATTCAAAAATGTATGTGCGTGTTCTTAGGATTATATGCCTGGTTTGAGTATGGATCTGGTGGTTCATAAGTGTCCACATACCCTGAATGCCCTCCGGTCCAACAAAAACAAAGAAAGTTCAAGCTTGTTGTCAGCAATAAAACCAAAGAGGAGATCACAAAACAGCTAGAGGCGTGGGTAATCTGTGTGGTCTGGTACACCACATGGCAAGCCAATGTGGTCCCGGTACTGAAGAAGAACGGAAAAACTCGAGTGTGTGTGGATTCAGAGATTTAAACAAGGCGAGTCCCAAGGAGAACTGCCCTCTACCCAACATCCACATCCTCGTCAATAACAGTGCCAAGCACGAAATTCAATCCATTATAGACTGCTACGAAGGATATCACCAAGTGTTGATGGATGAGGAAGATGCTGAGAAACCGCCTTTACCAAACGTTGGGGAACCTATTGTTAAAGAGTTATGCCTTTTGGATTGAAAAATGCCGGGGCAACATACATGAGGGCGATTACCACCATCTTCTAGGACATGATGCATCGAGTAATAGAGGTATATGTGGATGATGTGATTATCAAATCCAAGACTCTGAGTTATCTTGTAAAGGACTTGAGGAAGCTCTTCGAAAGGCTTCGCAAATACGATTTGAAACTAAATCCAGCCAAGTGCGCATTTGGAGTCCCATCAAGCAAACTTCCGGGCTTCATCATCAGCCGAAGAGGTATTATGAAATCAAGAGATTCATAAAAACACAGGAGTATCCCGAGCAAGCCACCGGGGAACAAAAGAAAACCGTCTGATGGCATACACAAAATTTTTTCTTGAGCGGTGACACTTTATATAAAAGGACTCCAGATCTTAATTTGCTAAGATGTGTGGACACCAAGGAAGGGAGAATTATGCACGAAATACATGCGTGCATATATGGACCCCATACGAATGGCTATGTACTGGCAAAGAAGATACTCCGAGCTGGCTATTACTGGATGACCATAGAGAAGGATTGCTTCAGCTTCGCTCGAAAATGTCATCAATGCCAGCTGCACGGTGATATGATTCATGCACTGCCAAATGAACTCCATCCTATGTCAGCACCTTGGCCATTCCCCGCCTGGGGCATGGATGTCATTGGGCCGATTAAGCCAAAAGCCTCAAATGGACACAGATTCATATTGGTCGCCATTGATTACATCACAAAATGGGTTAAGGCCATCACTCTTAAGTCTGTTGCCAAGAAGGTGTGGTGGATTTTGTGCATTCCAGCCTCACTTGTCGTTTTAGGATTCCCGCTATCATCATTACAAATAACGCAACTAATCTAAGCAGTCGGCTGATGGGAGAGATATGTGAACAATTCAAGATAACACATAGAAACTCCACTCATACCGACCCAAAGCTAATGGTTCCGTCGAAGCAGCTAACAAGAACATCAAGAAGATCTTGAGGAAAATGATTCAAAGCTCGAGGCAATGGCATGAAAATTTTCCTTTTGCATTGATGGGATATCATACCATAGTACGCACAGCGGTAGGAGCAACCCCATATTTGATGGTCTATGGGACTGAAGTTGTCATACACATAGAGGTAGAAAACCCTTCGCTCCGAGTAATTGTTGAAGCAGAAATTGAGGATAGTGAATAGGTTTAAACTCGTTTGGAGTAGCTGGCATTAATTGGTGAAAAACAAATGGCCGTGGTGGGCCACGGGCAGTTGTACCAACATAGAATGGCTCACGCTTACAACAAGAAAGTACGCCCTAGGAATTTCGAAGTCGGGCAGCTGGTATTGAGGCAGATACTTCCTCATCATCAAGAAGAAAAAGGTAAATTTGCTCCAAACTTGAAAGGGTCATACATTATCAGAAAGATATTTCCTAAATGAGCATTGTACCTGGGTGACGTTGAAGGAGACGAGCCCGAGGCAGTAGTAAAAGCAGATGAAGTAAAAAGGTATTACATTTAAACCCCTGTAGCAACGACCCCAATTGATTGAAATGACAAAAAAAAAACAAAAATCAAAAAAGAAGAGAGAAGATAGAAAAGAAAAAAGAAAAAAAAAGAAAACAAGAAAAAAAAGAAAAAAAAGAAAGAAAGTATAAAAGAATACAAACAAAATTAGATTAGGAAAAACTTCCGGAACCACGTCTGACTTGATTCCGAAAGGATACGTAGGCCGCCTCTCCTCGAGGTTCAGTCATATCAAAACAAAAACCCCATTTACCCATGAAACCAAAACTGGGGCAGAAATGTATTGGTTCGGTCACAAATCCATCCGAATGGTTCCAAGGTTGTAGATTCCCGTCCCAATTTCCTTTATTCAAAAATCCTAGTCCAAGACCGTCCAATCAGTTGACCAAAAAAGGGACGTGGGAAGTACCTTTGATGGGATTCGGCACAACTCAAATTTTAAGAGAAGATAAAATGAGAGATTCCGTTTAGCGAAAACTCACAAAAACCTCTATCGGGCAACGGGAGAAGAGAAATGAGAGAGGTCGATTGGCGAAAACCCGAAAAGGGCGCCGTCGGTCGAAAAGAAGAAATGTTGCTGCTCAAGTCTGAATAAGTTTCTTTGGTTTTGAAAGCTGAAATCAGAAAACACAAATGGATCAGGGCCGGGTATTTAGTCCAAAAAGCATGTTGTTGCCGTTTAAAGCCGGTTCAAATTTCCAGATAGGTCCCTTCTTTCCCTCCAAAAGGAAAATACCTCTATAAAATCCATGTTTCATTCTTTTCCACCTTAACTTTGATGTCTTGAATATTCCATAAGAAATGTAGCAGGGCTGGTCTCACAGGTTCCTCCTGGCAAGAACTAAAGGAATACCCGGCATCATCAAGCGCCCTCAGCCAATCCTGGCTGATCATGATGGCTAACGCCCCAAAATCAGGGAAATAAAAGAAAGGAAATTCAAAATCAAAAGTTCCATGAAGGTAAAGTAAAATCGGAAGGTTTTAAGCGAAACAGGACGTTGGTTCTTATCAAAATCCCCAAATCAAGCCCTGAAATCAGATCGGGACAAAACTCATTACAAAAAGCCTAGAAAACAAAAACCAACCCGAAAATAAGGACCCCCGGGCCAACCTACGAGGAAAAGATCGGAAGTCAAGGGTTTTCCTCTAACAGAAATGGAGCTGAAGTCAAGCATAACAAGGATGCAAACTCAATCACTGTTCAAACTAACAATTTGTTTTGTTTCAGAACTGAAATAGATACAGGTGTAATCTAGAAAAAAAAAAGGAACATGGGGAAAACACAACCAAAGGAATGGCGCACGACCAAGAATGGTGTTGCATTAATGACAAAAGGGAAGTTTTCCTTTCATTCTTTTCCTGCAAACCCGTAAATAAGCATGATAGCATGGGATTCCAATCCTTAGCTTCCCTTTATGCAATTTGTGGATTTCCTCGGCATGACCCAAGGACCGCATTCCACCCCCTCCCGCATAGACCACGAAATATCCTTCCTTCCCTTCCCGGCATAACCCGGGAAGTTCCTCTTTACATCCACAGCATAACCTGAGGACCCCTTTCCTCCCGCTTTTGCTCCCCAGCATAGTCTAGGAGTTAACTCTCCCCAATCCTTACCATAACCTAAGGGTTGTTCCTTTCTTCCTCTATCCCCAGCACAGTCAAAAGGATCTCTGTGTTCCTTCACTTTCTTGTAACTCCCTAGCATAACCTAGGAATTTTCTTTCAATCCCAGGGTAACCCACGAATTCCCCTAGCATAACCTAGGAATTCTCCTTTCATCCCGACATAACCCGTGGATCTCCCTGGCAAAACCCAGGAATTCTCTTTCAATCCCGGCGTATCACGTGGATCTCCCAAGAATAACCTAGGAATTCTCTTTCAATTCCGGATAACCTGCGGATTCCCCTGGCATAACCCAAGAAGTTTCATTCATCCCGGCATAACCCACGAATTCCCTTGGCATAACTCAGGAATTTTCAATCATCCCGGCATAACACGTGGATTTACCTAGCATAACCCAGGAATTCTCTTTCAATCTCGGTATAACCCGTGGATCTCCCTAGAATAACCTAGGAATTCTCTTTCAATCCTGGCATAACCTACGGATTACCCTGGCATAACCCATGAATTTTTATTCATCCCAGCATATCCCGCGGATTCCCGTGGCATAACCAAGGAATTTTCATTCATCCCAGCATAACCCGCGGATTTCCCTAGCATAACGTAGGAATTTTCTTTCAATCCTGGCATAACCCATGGATCTCCCTTGCATAACCTAAGAATGTTAATTCAATCCCGGCATAACCTGTGGATCCTCTGGCATAACCCAGGAATTTCTTCATAACCCATGATTCTCCTTCCATCCCCCGCAGGGACTTTTTCTTCCTATCTCGGCATAACCCGCAGATCTTTTCTTACCCCAGGCAGGGACTTTTTATTTATATCCCGGCATAACCCGTGGATCCTCCTCATATCCCACGCAAGGCCCCTTTTTATTTCCCGGCATAACTTGTTAACCAGTCCAAGGATACGCAATCCTGACTTTTGTTGCTTTCAATAAAGAAATAGTTCAAATTAATATTGCAAATAACTCACAAAATTTTCCCAGTGAAAACTGGGGCAGAAAATTTTGTTCGTTTGTTTGTGATGGTGTCCGAGAAGGTTTCATTTCAAGGCGCAATATTAGAGATGACCGAAAGCGTGAGTCTAAATCCAGAATAAAGGAAAAGAAGAAAAGGACAAACATAAGTGAATTCAAAATGATGAAGCTGACAGAGATGCAGACTTCTCAAAATTGGAATGAAGTCCCAAAATTCGCATGTCTCGCTTTGTTTCAAAAAGCGAAGAATAAACCACCGGTTGCAACTATTGGGCATCGAGATTTAGATCAAGGTCTACAGCAAAATCAGTTAATATCCAAGATCAAGATCCTAGACATTTATATATAGGAATCTTGTAAACCGTAGTTGACAGGCCTAGCCAGTTTAGCTTTTATTTTGTAACAAAGAGTCGGTAAGCGGTCGCAGCAGCAATAGCAATGAAATCACAACCTATGGTAGTCCCAGCTACCAAAAACTTTCGGAACTGCACAGACCTGATTTTTTTGTCGCCAAGGATATGTAAACAACCGTTCAGGCAAGGTTCGGTCAGAATTTTTTTAAATGCTTCACCCGGAGTACGCAGTCGGATGAAAATCACTCATGTTTGCTCACTTGTCTTTGTACAAAAACTCTTTGTGTTCCGCGCAAAGAGGGGCAACTGTGAGCGTATGATTTTTACCATGCCGAGACGACTCCTACAGGACTCTCAATTTTAGGATTTTCCTTTTTATTTTTTTTGGACATAATTTTGGGATTTTATTCCGTATGTCAGTGTGTTTTCATTAATGCATGCTTAAAATCATTTAGGATTTAATTTCATATTTTTGCTAGAACAACTAGTAATTAGGGTTATCCTACAAAAATTAAAATTCACAAAAAATAAGTAGTATTTCTGGCATTTTAATTGTTTTGTTTCTTTAATTTATTACATTTTATTGTTTGTGTTGGATAAATAGAAAATTATTAGGTTGATTTAAGTTAATTAGGAGTTTTAAAATATAATTAGGAATTAAATAAGAAAAAGGAGAGAAAAGAAAACAACAAAACAAAACAAAATATATAATCACCCAGGCTGGCCACAATTGGGCCAGACCTGGGTGGCCCAAATCCTTTTTACCTTGTAAAACACCCATGCCCAGCCCAAAAATAGGTCCCCGACCCAGTCCACACACAATCACCCCAAAACGACACCATTTTAGGGACAAGGCATCTCAACCGTTGATCAACATGCCATCCAACGGCCTTGAAACCCTGCCCAAGATAACATATATATGTCCGAACGTCTCTATAGATTCAGAGAAAAACCTTTCTCCTTCATCATACAAATATCACCGTTGTAACACCACCCCTTCACCGTCATGAGACCGCCTTTGACCATCCATAAACCACCCTAACGTCGCGGCCGAAAATCGCCTCAAAGCGGCGGTCAGTCACCAAACCGCCTCAAGTTTACACCATCGGAGCAACTTGACCTCCTCTTTCCCTTCCCGTGGCCGGCTTCTTTCGAACAAGTCCCAGTCTTATCGAATATTCAAAAGAAGACTCTCCGGAACCACCGTCTTCGATGACCCAACCCCAAACCTGCCCAAAACAACATCCCTGAAACACCTCTCCTCCCTCTTTCCAACCATCCATACCATGCCCTTCAAATCCATATGAAACGGCTCAAATATTGAATTAAAGTTTACCATAAACCCTAAAACCCATCGGAACCAGTTCAAATTAGTCTCCGATGACCGTCTTTTGCCCCTCTCCCCGACCCTACCACCCACAGTCCTCAAACACAACTGACCACAAAGGAAAATCAGATTTGAGACTTCATTTGGTCTCAGAATAAACCCCCCCCCCCCAACCCTTTTCCCTCTTAGATACTCAAGGCAAAAGGCCTTAGAAGTCAAATACTTCTCAAAAGGGGTCGGAGCATCATTGGAACTGGAAAAATTCAAGTCAGGGCAGCATGCAAAAGCTAAGTGCTCTATGCCTTAATTACTGTCGGTACTTGTATATATTTAATTTCCTCGTTTCTTTAAAATTTTATTTTTTTCTATGATCTCATCCTGTAGTATGTTAAGTAGTCATCTTACTTGCTATATTCTTTGGTTCCTCTGGGTGTCACTAGTTTGAAATCATTCGTCTTCTATTATATTCTGAGTGGTCTGATATCATGCTCATTCTTGCCTCTTGACTCTTCGGTTATTTCCCCTCTGAAATTTTACATGGCTTGTTGATCTTTGCCTCTTGACTCTTCAGTAGTTTCAACTCTCAAATTTTGAATGGCTTTTTAATCTTTGCCTCTTGACTCTTCAGTAGTTTCATCTATGAAATTTTACATGGTTTTTTGATCTTCGCCTCTTGACTCTTCAGTAGTTTCACCTCTGAAATATTACATGGTTAGTTGATCTTTACCTCTTGATTCTTCAGTAGTTTCACCTCTGAAATTTTGTAGGTATGTTGATCCTTGTTTCCTGATTCTGCTCTTGTTTGACCTCTGAATGATTTTGTTAGATGCTTATCTTATTGGATCCTACCTGTATTATATCATGATTCTGAGTAAGTATCTTCTTTTTAGAGTTTCATACTAGTCATATTTCTTTTATAGTAATTTTGATCTTCAGTATTTTCATGTGTAAGGATAAATTGCTTTTCTGAATATTGTGACTACTGATATCAGCTTTGTTTAATTTCTTGGTTTTTAATTCTTGTTCCCAAGCTTTTACTGAGTGTTGTAGTTTGGCCATTTTTCCGGCATAGTCGATTGGGGTTCCTTTTTCTGATTGTTTTGGTTCATCTTGACATATTCATGAATATTCATATAATCCTGAAGTTGTGATAATTGTTTGCCTGAATCCATGAGGTGCATTATTTAATCCTTAAACTCTTTGAGTGGCCACTTCTACATAATTGAGCATGTAGTTTAGATTCAGAGTTTGACCCATAACCTGAAGGCAATCAACTAGGGTCAGATTTGACCCAATTGTTGAAAACCAAGGTTAAAAAAAATCTTAGGTCAATAATTAGGAAAAAGGGACAGGCAAATAAAGGGTATTTGAATACAAGGAATCCTGTAACCACTCCTAGAACATTCTAGTGATGGGGTTTAAGCATAATTTCTGCCTCAAACTTGAGGCACAAGTCAGAAAACTAAGGATTATTTAGGCAAAAACTGAAAATTGGGTAAGGGACTAAAAGGAAAACAAGGAAATGGGTGTTGCCCTAAGGATTCAATTATAAAAGAGGGCAATCTGAACATTTTAATGGGCTGGAATTTTTAGATTTTCGAGCAGATTTTCTTTTGAAGCTTTTAGTGAATTAAGATATATATAAATATATATTAGTCTCTCCTACATTTTCAGAAATCCTTGGGTGTTGTTCTATTGTCGACTGAATTTTTCTTGATAACAAGTTGGGCATAGTAAGCTGCTTCGAAGATCAACTAGTATTTTTGCTTTTCTCAAAACTTTCCTGAATCTCTGGGTGATTACTGGTTGACTGGTGCTTGCTATTTTCTTCATTTGCTCATAGGTTTCCTTTCCTGTGATACTCCAGTACCAATACTCACTCAAAGCTTTGAGAAGTTGTAAGATTGTGGCTGATAAGAAGGAAATAATATTTCATTTCAATTTCCTATTATAACTATATATTATAAGAACTTTGGTGTTGTAATGAACATGAACATGTTTTATGGACTGTATCGGGACTGTGCTCTTAATTTTCTTTAGTCCAGTTGCTATAGTTTGATCCAAGTTAGCTTAGTATTTGCAATTTGAGTTATATATATTAGGAATTTGACCACTGAATGATGAGTACTTCGATTAATTTCTTTAGATATCAAGATGTAAATTTAATCTGTAACTTGTTAACGAGAAAATCATCCGCATCATTTTCTTACTTAATACCTGCAACATATTTTGTAATAACCAGGTGTATAGTCTAAATGATTGTGATTACAATTGAATGAAGGGCTGTTGTGGTCTGTTTATGATGGACTCGTTAGTCCAGTGTTTCCGAGCCCAATCAAAAAGCCTAGTAGATACCAGTTGTAGTGTAAACACTACACATCCCATGGGCTAACCAATATAAAGCCCAATATATAATTAGCCACGAATGAGGCTAAAAATGCAAATGTCGAAATCCTCCAAGTTTGTTATTCATGTATAAAATTTTAGAACACCTTTGGATAAAAGAATAATAGAACACCTAGCCTGCTTTAATTTGCCTTTATGAAAAAACAAAGTGAGCCACGCTAATTTGATCAAATACGACGCGGGGCTCCTTAACTTATTAAAATACATAGAAAATTGGAAGTGTCGTTTAGCGAATTTCACGGTCTTCCACGAATTATTAAAGACGGAGTTTCTATAGGCGCGAATTTATTAATAAAAATATCTTCCTAAGATCAGGTACGCATTTATGTGACCCAAATCTAAATTGTAATGAAGTTAAAATATGTCTAAAATTATGTGCGCATTTATGTCGTGATTCACGATGTGTTTTAATGACATTGTAAATTTCCTAAAAGATATATATATCAAAAGTGGTTAATAACATAAAATTGCATTATGGGTTTGAACATGTATAACAAAATCATTATTTTTGCCACTTATAATAAGTTTAAGCGACCGCTCTAAAACCACGGGATTCGAGGGTGCCTAACACCTTCCCACGGGTCAACAAAATTCCTTACTAAAAAATTTCTGGTTCGCAGACTCTGGGCAGGCGAAAATTTCTTCGATTTGGGATTTTAAATAAACTGGTTACTTGGGACATCAAAAGCCAAACCTATCTCAAGTGGAAACTCTTAAATAAATAAATAATTCCATTTCGAAAAATATCACTTTAATTTGAAAAACTCCATTATACGTGTTATCCTTCGGGGGTAGCCGTGTAAGTAAAATGGAGGTGTGACAATTATGTATACATGCATGTAAAAACTAGGTTTGTGTGAAGATTGTTGAAAAAAAATAAGTAAAGATTGGGTTGGGGAATGAAGAAAACCTTGTAAAAGAGATTTGAAATCAAGAAGCTCAACTAGTATTTGATAAAATGCTCAAATAAGCTAAAATCGGGAATACCTTCCTTAGTTTGTGTTCAATTTATTTATGTCTCAAAGTAGATTGGTTATTGCTAGAATTTTCAGAACGTCGTAGTAACTTAACGAAAGCTTAAACAAGGCATGCATGGCTAAAACCCAGTATTTTAGAAATTGAGCTCCATTGGTGCTTGTGTAAATGCGGTCAGACTAAAGTTTGGTTCCTTGCATTAATTGTTATTTTACATGAATTGGTGGCGTAACCTTATATGCATGAACGATGTGTCTCAACATGATCATTGTGCTGTCTTGATAACTTGAAAGGGGCAAAGGAAATGAATTATGTATTGAAATTCTTAGACCTTAAATTTAGATTAAATTTGCATTGTTGTGTCATCTACGTGAAGTCTTATCTATGCTTACAATTTAAATTGCTCTTCTGTGCACCTACTATCTAAGTGGAAAAGCTAATATTGATATTGGAAACGATGTAAATTACGGCCTAGTTCCAAGAATTATGTGATAAGTGTTGGCTCCAGGTACCTATGAAATGATATGTGTGAAATGAAATGATTAATGATAAGGGAACAATGCCTTGGTAAGGCGTCCTAGCCAATCGAGCCGAGATCAAACTCCGCTCTAGATTTTGGTGGTATTGTGAATGAATTCTGAAAAAAAGAGAAAATGAGATTGTGATTGAAGTATGTGTCTCAAATGATGCAACCTAGCTGATGGGGTCAAGATCGAACTCTGCTCAAGATAGCGGTGGTATTGTGAACAAATGATGAATAGTGTGAAATTCCCCAAAGTAAAGGCTATGGAAACATGATGTGATAATCGTATAATTCTTTATTATTAATAATGTTGTGATCGTTTAATAGCTTTTGAGTTATACTTGTGATTTCCTTATTTTTTTGTATGAAAGTTCTTTCTAACTAGATGGTGCTCAGTTATATGTATTAGTGTTATTCGATGGCACAAAAGTCCCTTTTTCCAAGGGTACTACATCTTTAAATGGATGTAGGTATTTCTATAGCAGGCAGTGTTGGTTGCAGCTAATGACGCATCATCCTTTCAGCTGACTTGGAGCCCCACTTGGTTTCGAGGTCCTATTTCATCTATTCATCATGTACTTTGTATTTGAGGTATAGTCAGAGCCTTGTTATCGGAATTTTCATATTACAATACTCTTCAGTTGTGTTTAGAGGCTCCGAAGATAGGTTATGGGTAGTGTCGTGTATTCGAATTAAAGTAGAAATGTGGATGTTTGGCAAAGAGTTTTAAAACTTGTAATGTTTTGATAATTATGTTTTAAGGTGCTAATGGGAATGAAATGGAAGTAATTAAATAATTACTAAGTATGATTTATGGATTTCATCTCCTATTTATTCATGAATTAGATTTTGTAGAATGAAAGCTAACAGGCTTGCTCAGTGGGGTTTACCCGATTGAATAGTGGTCGTGCTCCTCAATTTTTGGGTTGTAACAAACTTGGTATCAAATCCTATGGTTTTTTAAAGTGTCCTAGAATGTATCAGAGGCGTGTCTAGTAGAGTCATTCTTATCGGTGTATAGTCGACCGCATCTATAAGTTGGAGGCTATTTGGACATTTAGGAATTTGACCCTTCTTTGATACTCCAATCGTGCGATAGAGCTCAAGGTAGGGAGTTATTTTTCTCTCCAAGCCTTACACTAAAAATGAGTAATCATGATATCACAATACGTGAATTTGAAACCATGAAGGGGAATGATCCCATTCATTGAGTCCGAGGGGATTGACCAAGGACTTGTTAGGAGAATGTATTGAGATGTGGAGGGATTGGTAGAACCTATAGTTAATAGGGGAGTGCCCTTGCCCCAATTGATTTCCCTGCACAATAAAATCCTGTAGTATATATGCATGGTACCAACGTACATTAAGGATGTGGAGTCAAGGGGCATCGATTTAGCTATTGCTCTATCAACATAAGGTCAACAAGTAAGTCACTACATAGCTCAACCAACGTACTCTTGTTGTATATGTATATCCATATGGAAGAGTCCTCATAAACATGGTCTTCATAAGACATGAGTCACAAAGACTGATGTGTACCTACTCCTTGAAGGAACCGTATTGTTCGTGAATCCAAACTATCACAAATTCTCTTATTTACATGCCCTTGTGGAATTATGTTCTATAAATATGTCCTTGAATGAGGCTACAACTTTAGGATTAATACTTCCCACTTTCTTTCCTAAAATTCTCAACAAGGGATTATATCCGATGAATTTCTTATAGAATATTTTATTTAAATGGACAACATCTGCTAACTTGTACCTATGCACGCACTGTCATAAAGTTTACCTATGTGGTGTCAAGTTCCATGTAAGGCATCCCAGTGTTGCATTCCTTCTTAAGTCACTCTATTACTCATTTGTGTATTTGGCTTATATGGTTTGAACAATCACTCTACTCTCTTTCGAGTATCATCATGAAAGCTTCTCAATGTATGGTAACATAAGAGCATAACTTAACACCTATCACATGAGTGCATCGAAATTATCACCGTGTGCATAAAGTCTCCCTCAAAATTTTAGATCCTCACATCCCCGTCATAGGAAGATCTTGTGTCGCCATATTAGTATAACTTTCGTGTCCACTTGGGAAATCCCGTAGTAAGTAGTGTTAGGATTTATGCTCGTCACTAGAGGGGGGGTGAATAGTGCGGCACAAGAATATTGATAAATATTGCGGAATTAAAATTGCAGGAGTAAAGTAAATGCAGTAATTAAAAGATTAAGGAAAGGACACACCGAATTTATACTGGTTCACCACAACGTGTGGTTAGTCCAGTCGCCCAAAGACTCTCTCGAGTTTCCAATAACTCTGTTAAGCTTACGGGTGCCTAACAAGCTGTTACACTTGCTCGTAGATGTACACTCTACAAGACTTCAACTTGCTCGAGGATACCTCACCTCAAGACTTCACCTTGCTCGTGGATATCGCACCACAAGACTTCACACACTAATATTGAGGGTACTTAGCAAACCCGACAATCAATGAGAAGATATGGTCTTCTCAAACACCTTTCTCTTTTACAACAAGAACTCTCTAAAAAGAGTAGATAAAGAGATACAATATTAGCTCTATGAACAACTCAAAGTTGTCTCTCAATTGGCTCAACAAAAGCTCTAAAATGATGCACAAATAATATCAATATGTATATGAATAATGAGAGGTGTTGTGTGTATCAAATCAGCTCAAAAGACCTCTATCTATAGGTGGTAGAAGTAGTATGTCCGTTGCTTAATTAGCAATCAATTATGATGATTTTATGCCAAGATAATCGATTATCAGATTTGCATAATCGATTATCAGCTTAGCGTTACAAAATCGGAAGCTGATTTTGTGCTAGAATAATCGATTATTGGATATGCATAATTGATTATCTGCCTGTCGTTCAAAAACTTTGGCAACGGATACAAGATAATCGATTACGCCCAAGTGTATAATCGATTATCCTACTCTGCGGAAATTTCCAATAAATGGAATTTCCCAGAATAATCGATTATCACTTTTGCATAATTGATTATTCACCTATGCTGTCCAGAATTGAAAACTTACTTCAAAAACCATTTTGAAATGTGTTTATGATAAATATGATTTGATAAAAAGATTTTATGCATATTTATGATGACCTATGTTGAGCCAAAAGACGAGATAACTTAAACGTTGCTCTTACATTGGTTCTACCTAACGACCTACGCCTTGGGTCTTCGGTCTTGAACTTTTGAGCTCGTCTTTGACTTTTCCATGCAATCCATTCATCAATATGCTTCTCGGCATTCAATCTTGATTGTTTGTCATATAATAACGTTGTTTGACACTTGACTTCATTGTTTGTCATTCATCAAAACCTATACCTAAAAATCATGCTAATACAACCAAAGCACACATATCATGGATAGAATGATTTTCTACAATTTTCCCCTTTTTGATAATGACAAACAATAGGAGATATGCATATCGGATTCCCTCTAAATTCATGCTATATCTCAACATACAATTCACGCAAACGATTCCCCTTAATGATAATTCCCCCTCAAATAAGGCATACTATAACGTAGATACATTCCCCCTTATTTGATGCATATCGCCTAAACTCTTCCCCCTTTTGGCATTAGCAAAAAGAGAGTATGCAAAGGCTAGTTTCCCCTTTTGACACTTCCCCCTTTTGGGTATATCAATTGTTAGTGTCAAGAATAAAAAAGGAAATACAATGAGGAATATACATTGACGATACTTAAACAATCATACCAACATGAAATAATACCAAATGTTAGTAAAAATATAACAACCATAATAATGGTTATTTTTCGCAAATTATATTGCTTAAGAACATATCAACAGTTAATTTTTAACAAACCAATAGTTGTATTAAAAACACGAATCATTTATTTTTCAAGAATATATCAACTGTTATTCAAACCAAAAATAATATTCATCAAAACATGAATCAATTATTATTTTTAACAAAAATAATTGATACCAATTGTTATTCAAGATAAAAGTTATCAAAACATGAATCAACAAAAATAATTAATATCAATTGTTAACAAAGATATATTAATTGTTAACACATATCAACTATTAAGTTTTTATCTAAACTATGATAACTAACCGACATTCCCCCTCTTTGCAATAAGGTTTCGTGCTTGGTGCATCTACTACGATATTGTAGTCTTCAAGCACACCTGCAAACGTACCTAAAAATAGGTTTTAGGTACCCAAGCACTTTTGGGTCCTTGGGGGTTAGGCAAATAATAATCATAGCTCAAAGATAAATCCCTATGTTTTGCAAAACATACGGGTGCTATGTGTCCTACCCGGTTGCAATAATGACATATAACATTCGGGTTGTGCATATGTCTTGGTTGAGCCAAAAATGTTCTAGGTGATCTAAAGTCGTTATTCCTAGACGTATTGCGATTCCTAGAGTTATTTCTAGGTGGTCTAAAATGATTCATTTTAGACTCATTACCAAAATTCCTAGAGTTGTTTCTAGGTGGTCTAAAATGATTAATTTTAGACTCATTAGTGAAGTTCCTAGAATTATTTCTAGGTTGTCTAACTTCATTTCTATCATCCTTTCTAATATTCTTCTTAATTTCTTCAATGCTTTTAGGATCATCAACACTACGTTTTTCTAGTGTGTTCCTAAGTTCTATGTTCTCTATTTTCAAAGAACTACAAGAAGAATAATTGGAACTTTGATCAATTGAAGAGGCTTCATTCATCTCCTTAATTTTATTTTTAAGATCAAGATTATCATTTTCAAAAATTTATTTTCTTCTTCTAAGACTTTAATTCTAGCCTTGGCCTCTTTGGAGATTTTTGAAATCTTTTTCAATTCAACATATAATTCTTGAAAGGCTTTTTGTAATTCTTCAAAAGAATAAGAGTTAGAATTACTTACCTCTTCTTCCTCGTTGGCCATGAGGCATAGTGCGGCAGTTTCATCGCCCGAGCTGTCCGAATCCCATGTCACACGCCTTTGGTGTTTGTTCTTCTTCTTGTCCTTGGATTTTGGACAATGTGATTTGGTGTGGCCAAGTTTTCCACAATTTTGGCATGAAAGACTTGGTTCTTCCTTCTTTATTTCCTTTTTCATAAACTTATAAAACTTTTCGATCAAGGCATTTGAAATATTATCATCATTACTATCCGAATCACTTACCTCTTCTCTTTTAGAGCATGAGGCTTTGAAGGCAATACCTGGACCTTTATTTCCAAGATAAGGATTAAGAATAGTGCTTTCATAAGTTTTGAGGTTACCTCTTAGTCCATCAATTGTGATGTCCGTGATTCCTATCGACTCTTGGATGGCTTGGCTTTGGATCGTCATTCGGGAGTGAGACTCCGCAAGATTTTTCGAACAAGATCTTTGTTCGAGTATACTTTCCCGAGAGCATGGAGATTGTTGATGATCGTTGAGAATCGATCGAACATATTATCGATGCTTTCATTCTCCCTCATTCTAAAGATTTCATATTCATGTGTTAGAAAATCGACTTTTGATTCTCGGACTTGAGGCGTACCTTCATAAGTGATTTCAAGTTTATCCCACATCTCCTTGGCGGTTGTGTAGCAAGAAATCTTCCGATAGTCATCCGGATTCACTGCAAAATATAATAAATTGACGGCCTTTGCGTTATTTTCAACTTTCTTGATGTCCTCGGCAGTATATTCATCTTCCACCTTTGGAACCGTCGTTTCTCCAACTTTCTTTGTCGGCATTTGTTCACTGTTCTTGATGATTTGCCACAGACGAAAGTTATTTGATTAGATGAAGATTCTCATCCGCTCTTTCCAATATGTGTAATTTGTTCCGTCAAATAGTGGAGGCCTATTGGTGGAGTGTCCTTCGCTCATCATTCTTGCGTTCAATATTCTAAAAAAAATATATCGTTCTCTCAACCGGTTAAGGCTTCTAGAGAGTTAAGCTCTGATACCACTTGTTAGGATTTATGCTCATCACTAGAGGGGGGGGGTTAATAGTGCGGCACGAGAATATTGATAAATATTGCGGAATTAAAATTGCAGGAGTAAAGTAAATGCAGTAATTAAAAGATTAAGGAAAGGACACACCGAATTTATTCTGGTTCACCACAACGTGTGGTTAGTCCTGTCCCCGAGAGTCTCTCTCGAGTTTCCACTAACTCTGTTAAGCTTACGGGTGCCTAACAAACCGTTACACTTGCTCGTAGATGTACACTCTACAAGACTTCAACTTGCTCGAGGATACCTCACCTCAAGACTTCACCTTGCTCGTGGATACCGCACCACAAGACTTCACACACTAAGATTGAGGGTACTTAGCAAACCCGACAATCAATGAGAAGATATGGTCTTCTCAAACACCTTTCTCTTTTACAACAAGAACTCTCTAAAAAGAGTAGATTAAGAGATACAATATTAGCTCTATGAACAACTCAAAGTTGTCTCTCAATTGGTTCAACAAAAGCTCTAAAATGATGCACAAATAATATCAATATTTATATGAATAATGAGAGGTGTTGTGTGTATCAAATAAGCTCAAAAGACCTCTATTTATAGGTGGTAGAAGTAATATGTCTGTTGGTTAATAGGCCATCAATTATGCTGATTTTATGCCAAGATAATCGATTATCAGATTTTCATAATCGATTATCAGCTTACCGTTACAAAATTGGAAGCTGATTTTGTGCTAGAATAATCGATTATTGGATTTGCATAATCGATTATGAGCCTGTCGTTCAAAAACATTGGCAACGGATACAAGATAATCGATTATGCCCAAGTGTATAATCGATTATCCTACTCTGCGGAAATTTCCAATAAATGGAATTTCTCAGAATAATCGACTATCACTTTTGCATAATCGATTATTCACCTATGCTGTCCAGAACTGAAAACTTACTTCAAAAACCATTTTGGTTAAAATGAAAACGTTAAAATCATTTTGTTTGAAGTATTTGAAATGTGTTTATGATAAATATGATTCGATAAAAAGATTTTATGCATATTTATGATGACCTATGTTGAGCCAAAAGACGAGATAACTTAAACGTTGCTCTTACATTGGTTCTACCTAACGACCTACGCCTTCGGTCTTCGGTCTTGAACTTTTGAGCTCGTCTTTGGCTTTTACATGCAATCCATTCATCAATATGCTTCTCAGCATTAAATCTTGATTGTTTGTCATATAATAACGTTGTTTGACACTTGACTTCATTGTTTGTCATTCATCAAAACCTATACCTGAAAATCATCCTAATACAACCAAAGCACACATATCATGGATAGAATGATTTTCTACAAGTAGCTCACTTTGTTCCTAGTATTGTGGTTGTCCATGTTGTTGTCGTGTATTGCAGTTGGAAGTTAATACTCTAGAAGCATTCCAACTTATAACAACTGTTTATTTTCTCTTTACACCTCTACAATATGTGTTAATTGTGTTCCTTAGTTAGTGAATTTATTGTGCTAGTTTCCCAATACCTTTTCGATAACCATCAGAGAAAATATCCTTCTAGATGTCATTATAACACTTTCTTAATCATAAGAACCCTTTCTAGGCTCTCTGTCAAGGCCAAGCGCACCTTTGGAGGTTACCGTAGCACAACACGTGTTTCTCCTATTTTCTATCTTTCATTAGCATCTGGGTACTTCTCAAATCAAAATCCATGAAGAACTCATTAAGAATATCTGCAAAACTTCAAGGATTATTTTATACTATCTCATTAGGTTCCCACCTCACTTCAAGTTCATCAATGGTTGATAGCATGCCGCATTTGCTGATATTTAATGATCGCCTTTCGATAACGATTATCTACACATGTGCTAGTCCAATGATCTACTTATCAGTCTAATTCTCTCCTTTTGGTTTTGGGTTGAATAAGGAGCAATACACCTATTAAAACATTCGTATACCAAAGATTCTCTCTCAGTCACGTCTTATGGCATCTCCTAATTTGGCCGGTAATAGTTGGTTGTATAGAAGTGTGCTGTCGTGATTCCTTGTGAAGTAGAGTTGCTAACCATAATTGGATTTTTAAATTGTTGAGCTATACATCTCGTGAATACATACAGAGATCTTCTTTCCAAAATGTAGCTTCTCATAATCTCTTTATATTACCAATATTCCTAGTGGTTACAATGTAAAGGTTACTTCCATAAGACTCTCTCACTTTTTTTTTCATTTGTCTTGCATCATGTGTTTTTTACCCATAATCTTCAAATCGATATTATCTCAATGTCTCGACTAGTTATTCTACTATATGATCTGATTTAATTAACCTCACTTTTATGTACTGTACAGGCGCCCTAAGAGTGCACATATTTCCCCTTTTCTACAGACTTATAATGTCATCAACTCTGGTTAAGCTTGTCAATTCCAAGCGATGCTCTTAGTTGTGCAACCATACTATCTACTTTCATTAGGTAACTCTTCTAGTGAATATTATTTTATGCCGTACGGTGTCAAGGGTCGGGGTCCCTTTTGTTAGAATGAAAAAAGATATTGCTCGCACTCTTTATGAGATGTTCTCCTAAACAATCATCTACCTGGTCTACTTATCAAATGTGACAAGATAACCTAGGTTACTTTTACCCGATAAATGCATTAATATTTCTCATTCTTTCAAACTTATCCATGTGGGCAGTTTGAGGCCTTGTTTTATACTCGTAATGATTTTAAGTGCTTTCTCGCCATTGTTGATGATTTTCTAGGATTTCAAGGGCTTGTCTCCTGGGTTTCAAACTTAACGATTTTCCTTAAAGTTCGAGCTTAAATTGCCATGATTTCAAACCAAAGTGTTTCCCCTTTTCAAAAGTCTTAAATGGGTTGGATTGGATGGGTTACGTGGACTTCTACTCACTTGGCTTCTAGGATCATTGACAACATCATTTTCATGTGCAGGAAATTTTGCTACCTCTAGCATTCCGCCGCCTTAGGAAGGGTTAGATTGTTTGAATTATGATAATCTCATAAGTAGATGACTTCTTTTCCATCTTCATGCTTTTGTGGCATAGAGTCCTTGTGTCGCTTATTGTTAGGAGTGAACTCAATTTCCACATATTTCATTTGCGACCTCAATCACACCCATGTTGCAATAGTCTTACCATTTGAGCTCAACTACTTACCTTACCCTCAGGGCCACAACTGGTGTATCCTACTTGGTCACTTCTTTAAAAATCGCAAGTTTCACATACATGGTATCCTTATCTAAGAATATTATTTACCACTATTCTTCATTTGTCTGATAATTGATGTAGTCACCTGGACTAAACCATATCATCATAATTAAAAGAAATCCTCGTTTCTCTTAGTATGTAACCTCGTGAAATGCTATGCTCTACGCATAAATGGATTCCTGAATAATTCCAACCCAATCTTGAACTCTGTTGCTCCTTACTATATTGGGTCTATTTGGTATTAAAGGTTGAAATGTGTCATAGTCACCCTGTGATCACATATATTCAGTAGGTAACTTTATGGTCAATTTATTATAGCACATCTTAGAATAATTGTGAAGGTCACCACGAGCTTCGGTTATGTGATCGCACTGAGATTTAAAATTCAAAATGGTGAACCGGTTATTCTCAAAAAAATTTCTTGTAGATGTTATGTGAATAGATGATGAAGAGGACGTAAGCGCATTTCCCATTAGGTCGCACTAGGAGTGTGATGTTTCCCCGTAGTTTTTCCTCATGAATTTGTGTTTTCAATTGTCCATTTCTAAGAAGGCAGGTGGATATCATTTGTGTATCACCCTGCTGTAAATTATTGAAGGTGAATTTAATGTATAGTTAGCATATGCAAGGTATCTAGTTGTCATCCTTGTTAGATAAGATTGGAGGTTGGGGTTGATTCCATGAATGTGTTATGGAAAAGCCTATAAGTATAAGAGGACACATTGAAGGCTGAGAGTATTGTGGACATAAAGTGTTTTCTCTTGATTGTATAGCAGTTGGTTTTGATTTGAATAGTACCTTCTAAGTGTTATAATTTAAAAATGTGCAGTCCATGTCCATGGATCATCATGATAATTTAGTGCTTGTAATACTGGGGTTCATGTTATTGATATATACATTGTGGTGTTTTTTCGAGTTGTGGATGTGTTTTTAGGATTTTTTTTTTTTTGGTTCTCTGGCAGGTGGGTAGGCCTAGTTACAAAGGAGACTGCCAAAAATTCTGAAAATTTGAGGAGATAGTCAAAATTTAGGGACTTGAGGTAGGTGAGAAAAAGTGATATGTTAAGTTAAGAATTTAGGGTGGACTATACTCGTCATTCAAGGACAAATGATCCTGGGGGGGGGGGGGGAAGGATGTAAGGCCCCGAAAAATTTCGCTAAGTAATTTAGGATTTCGTGTTGCCACATAGGCTCATTATAATATTTTATGTGCTAATAACGTGGTGGGAATCAACTGTACTTGGTCAATAAGTGTACGAGTCTTATGGTATGTAATTTGGGGCCCAAGGAAAGGCCTAAGCCTAAGTCAAATTTGAAAATTTCATAATAGGCTAAGATTCCAAATGAGTTTACACAAGTCTACACTTTGAACAAGCATATCTACATATGTATAAGGTCTTATGTTATGAAAAACTATCATATGACAGTTCTTTGAGTCTAGTTTCCAACGCTTCAAACCGTTTGTCATTTGGACATTTTTATACAAAGTTATGATCAAATTACCAAAGGCTGGACAAATGAGATCCTGTGTCAAATTTGTGATCGTAAATATGCCGCATTTTTTACTCTATGATCAGAGATCTGTCATAGATTGGTCCAGTGTTGCCCATTTTTAAGCACCTATTTTGCGATGCATTCTGCAGCCAACATTCTTGTTTTGCGGTCCATTCTGCAGTAGCAGACCCGATTTTAGAGGCCTATTTTTCCTATTTTTGTAACGTGACCCCATTTTTTATATATAGTCATTGGGGCTTCATTTGGGGTCATATTCTACTTATTTTAGAGAGTGTTGAGAGCATATAGAGATAGAAAGAGAGAGAGAAGGAGCCTAGCTTCATAATCACCCATCTTTAGCTCAAGTGTTCAAGAATCAAAGAACTCAATCACATGTTCTTCATCTAAGAGGTAAGGTTCTATACATTAGACTTCAATTTCGAATTTGGGCATAAGATGGGTTATTAAGGTATGATTCTTGGGTGTAATAACACTATATATACACACAGGTACAAATTAGGCTTGTGAGAAGATTGCTGAACACAAATAAGTAAAGATTAAGTTGGGGAAGCAAGAAAACCTTATAAAAGAGATTTCAAATCAAGATGCTCAACTAGTATTTGATAAAATTCTCAAATAAGCTTAAACCATGAATACCTTCCTAATTTGTGTTCAAGTATATTATGTCTCAAAGTAGATTGGGATTGCTGGAATTTCCGGAACATCGAAGTAACTTAAGGAAAGCTTAAACAAGGTATGTATGGCTTAAACCCCGTCTTTTAGAAATTGAACTCCATTGGTGCTTGTGTAAATGAGGTTAGACTAAAGTTTGAGTCCTTGCATTGATTGTTATTTCACATGAATTGGTGTTGTAACCTTATATGCGTGAAAGATGTGTCTTAACATGATCAATTTGCTATCTTGATAACTTGAAAGGAGCAAAACATATGAATTATGTATTGAAATGATTAGACCGTAAATTTAGATTGAAGTTGCATTGTTGTCCCATCTGGGTGAAGTCTTATCCATGCTTACAATTTAAGTTGCTCTTGTGTGTACCTACTAACCTATATGGAAAAGCTAATATTGAAATTGGGAACGATGTAAAAATGCGTCCTGGTGAAAAGAATGATTTGATAAGTTGTGGCCCTAAGTGCCTATGAAATGATATATGTGAAACAAGATGATTAATGAAAAGGGAACAACGCCTTGGTAAGGCGGCCTAGCTGATCGAGTCGAGAATGGACTCCGCTCAAGATAGCGGTGGTATTATGAATGAATTCTGGAAAAAGGGAAAATGAGATTTTGATTGAAGTATATGTCTCAAATAAGGAAACCTAACCGATCAGGTTGAGATCGGACTCCGCTCAAGATAGCGGTGGTATTGTGAACAAATGATTAATAGTGTGAAATGCACCAAACTAAATGCTATGGAAACATGATGTGAAAATTGTATGATTCTTTATTATTGATAATGTTGTGATCATTTAAAGCTTTTGAGTTATACTTGTGATTTTTTTATCTTTTGTATGAAAGTTCTTTCTAACTAGATGTTGTTTAGTTATACATACCAGTGCTATTCGATGGCACTAACATCTATTTTGCCGGGGGCGCTACGTCTTTAAATGGATGTAGGTTTTTCTATAGCAGGCAGTGTCCCGCAGCTAGTGTTGCATCATCCTTTCAGCTGACTTGGCGAGCCCCACTTTATATTGGGGTCCTGTTTCATCTGTTCATCATGTACTTTGTATTAAAGGTATAGTAGGAGCCTTGTTACCGGTATTTCCATATTACATTACTCTTCAATTGTGTTAAGAAACTTCGTAAACAGGTTGTGGGTAGTGTCGGGTATTGGAATTAAAGTAGAAATATTGATGTTTTGCAAAGATTTGTAGCACTTGTAATATTTTTATAATTATGTTTTAAGCTGCTAATGGAAATGAAATAGAAGTTGTTAATGAAATACTTACTAAGTATGATTAATGGAGTCCATCTCCTATTTATTCATGAATTAGTTTGGGTAGAATGAAACCTAACAGGCTTGCTCAGTAGGGATTACCCGGTTGAGTACCGGTTATGCTCCTCGATTTTTGGGGCGTGACACTTTATACCCTTCCACGGTCATAAACATTACGCAATCTAATCTTCCTAAATCTGAAATCATATCACGACATGAAATATACTTCACTCCTCAACTAATCAACATGAAGAGACCCTTCAACACACCCATAACTCGGGACTATACATTATATCAACATGGAAATTAAGCACCAAATAGTTTTTTCTAAACTGCAAGAAGACCCTTCTCATCACATTCAACCATATAAACACATCAAGCAGTCACATCATACTCATAATATAGCCATCTAGCCATAAATTCTATGACTAGGGACACTGCCGGACTATAAACTCATACAATCAACACCTTTGTGCTCAAATCAGAGTCAAAATTCGGCCTTAAATCCTCCAGACTGGCCCATCATCGGCATAACAAATTGACATCTCGCACATATTCTGTCAAGCAAGTCTGAGGTTCAACTCTTGTTATACCCCCTAAACAGCAAAACTGGGCTTCAATGCTCCGGTTATCCAATTTGATTCATGCTCCTTATTCGACCCGTGGTGCCTGAAGGGTTTTCACCATCAAGCCTCTCCCGTTTTATTCCTTCTTTCAACGTACAGTCGCCTCAAGGTGCTCGTGAATGTTTTCACCAATGAGACTCTCTCATTTTTTTAATTCTCTTGGCTTTCATCGCCTTACGGTACTAGTGAGGGTTTTCACCAATAAGACTCTCTCATTTTTTATCTTCCTTGTTTGGACCCGACTGTTTCCCCTGATATGAATCACCTCTACTTGCTTGACTTGGCATCTCTCGAAGACTGACTGGAAGGTGTTTCTTTGGACCGTAATGTGGTATTTTGGATAGGGTTAGAAAGAAAGGGTATCAAAAGGCTCAAAACAACTTGAATTGGTTCAAAATTACAACTATTGGAATCAGATTTATTTTCACAACCGCAATTGGGGACTTTTGGATTTTATTTTGATGGGACCAAACCATGAGGTTGCCTACGTATCCTTAAAAGGAATCAGGTCGAACGTAGTTCATAGCATAAGAATTGCTTTGTTTTGTTGTGATACTCTTTTCTCTTTCTTTTCTTTCTCTTCTTTTCTTCTTGCTTTGTTTTTTTCTTTTTGTTGTTTTGTTGTTTTTTTTCTTCTTCTTTTCTTCTTTTTTTTTCTTCTCTCTTTTTTTTCTCTTCCTTCCTTTTTCTCTTTTTGTTGTTTTTTTGTTCTCTTTTCTCTTTACTTACTTTTTCCTCTTTTTTCCTCTTTTCCTTCACTTATATTTCACGTTTGCGTTTCTGATCTTTGCTACTAATTCCAAAAGAGGGATACGAAAGGAAATAAATAAGGCTCAAAGCGGTAACAAAGGATAAAGTGCTTAGATAGCAGAACAAAATGACTTCATCATTCCAACCTTCAAAACATGCCAAGTACAAACAAACATAATAAAACAACCCAATGAAATCACACATAATATCTTTTGACTACATCAGAATTGATAGCCATATCCACACATTTGCCTTCTAACTCTGTTAAATACAAAGTACCATTAGACAACACTTTCATTGCTATGAACGACCCTTGTAAATTTGGGGCAAACTTGACTTCGGCTTCAAACCGATGTGGCATGATGCATTTCAGCAATATTTCTTATGTTCTATCTGCACCAGTTTCACATGGTTCGGGCTCCAAATGATCTCAAAATGTCCAAATATGTACTTATTTCTCTCAAATATCCCAATCATCTTCAGAATTGTTTCATTACTTCATGAGTACACAAACTTTTAAGACCATGCCTAGAATTTTGCGTGCATGTCATATCAGTAGACAGATGGCAAAATTGTTCGAATAACAAAGTAAGTAAAAGAAACTGGGGTACAACCCTAGAACAAAACTAGGTAACATTAAATGAGTTGCTACGACTATAGGAACTAGGCAAAATAAAAGGACAGAAGGTTTGAGTCACAAGACGATATCTGGATTACAAACCTAAAATAACTAGGACAACAGAAATGACAATAAAATAAACCACCCAAAACTCCTCCCCGGCTAACCAAGAAAAGAATGTCTTTCCAATCACCAAACTCAAAGAAAGTCTGCCAGTGTATAGATGGAATATCTAAATGGTCACATATCTATTCAGGATGTATACACGGTAGAATACGTCTCAAAGGAAGTTTACCAGTGTATAGATGGAATATCTTAGAAATAAGTAAGATTCATGAGAGAAAATATACAAATTTCCTTCCAAAGTATGACACAGAAGTTCATGGTAACCAAAGTTTAAATGCCATAGATCTTGTTAAAGTAGATCATGCCTAATAAAAATTCTATAGAGGAAAGCTACTACATCATATTTCAGAGTCTAATCTTGTATGAAAAAGAAGTAACAACATCTAAGGGCATTCTGAAAGATTGAAGATAATAATACCGGAAAGCTAGTCATGCTAGTTCGCAAGATACGAATCCACACAACAGAATGGTTTACATATGAACCATGAAAATCCCAATATGATAGTTTGATTCATTTAAAGAATTAACTAGTTTCATACACATTAGTCATATAAACAATTGATGGCTAGATTATAGACCTTCATCATACCAAATTCACCATATAATATAATATATAAATTAGCTATCAAGAAATGAACGAGAATAAAGATTTTACCTTGAGGTAATGAACATCATTGCCACAAATACAAACAGATTTCATCCTAACTCTAATATTATGAGATCCTTTTGCAGCCAAAGTTCCTTTTTATTCAAAAATAAACCTTTGATTACAACCCAAAGAAAAATCTAAAAACTGAACTCGAACTGAAAATAGAAATCTTCTCACATCTTTGCTGCAGCTTAAACAAACAAGACTATTGACCGAAACCTCACTGACTCGACCTCAATCGAAGAAAAGAGATAGTGATTTCACTCCCTTTCCACGGCTATTTTCAAAGGGTATTTGTGATTGGTGCTTTAGATGGTCTTTTTTGCAGCGACACCGCTATTTTGAGTAGAGGTTTGAGCTGCATTTTAGATAGTATCGAGAGTGATTTTTGGTTGTTTTATGGGCTAGGAAGCTGATGGTTTTTTTGTTAAGGAGCAGCCATGGAAGCTGGCTTTTCTTATCTGAAGAAGAAGAAGATCGATATGGGGCATGATTCATTTGTTTTACAGCAGCTCCTGCTATGCTTAGCTTCTTAGGTCTTCTTTTTCTTAGGTGTGTATTTTTTGTATGTCCTACAGAAGCTACGCTTCATTTTTCTCATTAGTGTATATGTAGCGTCTTAGGTCTAGGTTGTATTTTTTGTATTTTACAATTTAGTCCCTAAGACTTTTTGTGTTAAGTCCTTAGGGTCTTTTATTTATTTTGGCTCAAAGAAGAGTCTAAAAGGGTCCCTAGACTATACAATGCCCTTTAATATAAGATAGAAATGATACACAATACATAATCTAATCCTAATTAATTATACTAAACATCAAACTATTTTTGTATTTTCAAAATTATGTAAAGATAAAAATAAGGTACTATTTCTTGTATTTTTTATAAAATTTATGAAAAAATACATGAACTAAAATATTTTTATTAATTTCACTTCTCTTAATAAAAATAAAGTAAAAGGGTCAAAATGAGTTGAAATAGCTATATTATGCCTTACATGCTAAAATATAAAAAATCTTGGGAATGGTAAAAAATAACATGTCTACAAGGATCCTCCTGGATAATGGGATATAGTTTCAAGTTTCAGGACCCTCATAGATAATGGGATACAATTTAAGTTGTCAGTACCCTCCTAGATAATCGGATATCATTTTAAGATGTCAGGACCCTCCTGGATAATGTGATATAGTTTAAGTTGTCAGGACCCTCCTAGATAATGGGATATAGTTTCATGTTTTCACGACCCTCCTGGATAATGAGATATAGTTTAAGTTATCAGGACACTCCTAGATAATGATATTGTTTCAAATTTTCAGGACCCTCCTGGATAATGTGATATAGTTTCAAGTTTTCAGGACCCTTCTAGATAATGGAATATAGTGTTAATTTCAGGACCCTCCCGAATAATGAGATCTAGTTTAAAGTTTTTAGGATCCTATTGGATATGGGATGTAGTTTTAAGTTGTCAGGACCCTCCTGAATAATGAGATTTAGTTTAAAGTTTCTAAACCCTCCTGGACAAAGGGATTTATTTTAAAGATTAGGACCATCCTGGATAATAGGATTTAGTTTAAATTTTCAGGACCTACCTGGATAATAGGATAAAGTTTTAAGTTGTCATGACCCACCTATATAATAGAATTCAATTTCAAGTTATGAGGGCTCTTTTGGATAATGAGATTAAATTTCCAAGCTGGCAGGACCCACTTGGATAATGAGACGTAATTAAGTTGTTAGGACCCTCCTGGATAATGGGGATGTAGTCAAGTTGTCAGGACCCTCATGGATAATGGGATACAATTCCGAGTTATCCGGACCCTCTTAGATAGTGGGATTTAGTTTTTAAATTCTAAGAGTTTTTTTGGTTAACAGGATCCGATTAACACCTACAGACATTCCCGGTACCAACATGAGGCAGAAAAATTTCTTTTGTTTTGTCACAATAATAGGAACCCACCCGAAGAACAAGGGAATTCATTTCGAGTTAAGCATCAGGCTCCCACCTGGCGAACAACGGAATCAATTTTCAAAGTTTAAACATCAGGCGTCCACCTGGAAAACAAGGGAATGTACTTCGAAATTTAAGTCGATATAGGTGCCCACCTGAAGAACAAGGGAATTCATTTCAAGTATAAGATGCACGCTCCCACCTGTAGAAGAAGGAAATTCATTTGAAGTTGAGATTAGAGGCGACCAACTAGAAAACAAGGAAATTCATTTCAAGTTTAAGTTACAGGCGCCCAACTGGAGAATAATATTGATACCAAATTTTCTTTATTATATATTTTTAATATGTAAAATACTTATAAAATAGCATAGATATGTATGTATAAGAATTTATTAATGTTTTATCATTTTTTTAAAAATTGTCTAGTTTTTTAAGCCAATTTATTCCCTTATTTTATTCATAAAAACCCAATAACAATTTCCAAATTATTTTTTTTGGTAATTAATTTTTTGGACTCTCATATTTATACTTAAATATAGCTCAGATATTTTTGTATATTTTTTATAAATTGATTTATTATTTTTAAAGCTAAATTGAATATAATTGCAATATTAGCCTCTTTTAGATTTTGATTCCGTTTATATCTATAAATTAAGTCTAGTACTTTTAATTTGATAGTTATGTACTATGAATAATTTTAGTACCATTAATTTATTTACAGAAATTATTTTATTATTTTTTTAAAATCAAATAAGAAAAATTGGCTATTTGAATATTAGCCCCATTTTATTTATGGCATGATTTTGAACACCAATTGAACCCAACCTGAAGCCCAATTACTCCGACCCAATTGCAATATGAACCAACCCAAACCCTATCCTATTAAAGTGCCCCACTTACCCATTCAATCAAAGCCATTGATCAAAATAATCAACGACCACTAGACCCCCTTGCCTTAATTAATCCCCAACGACCCCCTAAACCCTATCATTCCTCACAACACGCACTTAATCTCCCTTCTCTCTCAAATCCTCACTATAACACCTTTAAACCCTAGCCGTTGCCACCTTAATTCTCCCTAATCCATTGCCTTCGAAGGCCATTGGAGACCTGTATCACCCTCACATGGCTTCTATGCGTTTGTTTATGTGGTCTCATGACCGGATCATGAAGAGGCTTGGTCCAGACTTTGCTCGATGACTGTTTTTTGGTTGTCTCTAATCTTTCTCCGGCCAACCATGGCCATTCGAGTCAGACCTTTGACTCTTCTGCTAAGGTCAATGGTTTTCAAGGCCATTCTCACAGTTGGGGTTCTTCTAAAACCCTAATCGCTAAGGTGTTTTTAGTTTCTGTCAGATATGCTTCAAATCTATGTTTTCTTTGAACTTCTATGCATTTTCTCTAAGCTTCTTTTAAAAATCTGCTTCTAAAACTCTTTATCATTTCCGATTAGGGTTTTCTTGTTAAGTTATTTCAAAAATTTCTCTAATTTTTTACTGTTTTTCTATGTTTTCTCGTATTGTTCTCCTCTCTGAGTTTGCATGATAAAAACCCTAATTTCCTCTAAGGTTTCTGAATCCATTTGTTAGTATTTGTTTGATTTACATGTTTATCTTTTCTAGACTCGATTGGTGTTGAAAACCCTAATTTTTGGGTTAATTTGAGTTCCTGAGACTATTTATTTGTTTGATTTACTTGTTTATCATCTCTAGATTTAATTCATGTTGAAAACCCCTAATTTCATTTAGGTTCATTCAAGTCTCTAAGTATTTGTGTAATCTGTTTGTTCATCATCTTTAAACTCAATTGATTTCAAACCCCCAATTTCTCTTGGGTCTATTCGAGTATCTGAAAGTGCTTGTGCAATTCTTCTGTTGGAAGTTGCTCGACTTGATTTGAAATTCTTTTGTTTTAGCATCTCTTTTCTTTATTTTGTTTTGGGTTCATGCTATCTTTGAAACTCGACTATGTCTTCAGAAGGGTTTTTCACTTGACCCTTTACATGCTTTTGATACTCTATCTTTTTCTCTACTACTAACTCACTAAAACTTGACCTACGTGACTATCATGTTTCGAATGTTTGTTGTCTACCGACTTTGTGATATTATCGCATGTTTTTTCCTTTTACCAATAGTTTGACCTCACATGTCTAGTGTTTGTGCACTCTATTTGTATGCTATGTTTCCCTATATGATTGATCTTCAATTTTGTGACTGATTTCAAACTTTTCTTTTGTGAAAATTTGATTTCACTTACCTATTAAGGTTGATTGATTTCTTTCCTTGTTTTGCATTACTGAATCCTTTCCAAATTAAGTATATTCCCGTACTTAGACTTAATCACTTACTCGATGGTTTTACTACTTCTTTTATGACAATAATGAGTCTAATTATAAATTGACTTCTTTTCTTATTTTGGATTAGTCATTGTCCATTAAGAAATTGATCTCTTAATTAAAGGCAATCATGTGTGTAATTTATTCTGAATAGCGATTGTTTCCATGTTTGTGGCTTATTACTTCTCTTTCAGTCATTTACAAAAAGATATAAATACCGGTACTTCTTTTATTTCTATGACATGAACAAAACACATAAAATACTTTAAAATCTCTCTCTTTTCTTTGTTGCTACTTGTATTACTATATTACCTTGCTGGCTGAAAGCCAAGGCTAGGCTGTGGGGAAACTTGCTAATTATTCTCTACATTCGCATCTTTACTGGTATGTTCTAATTATCTTCTGAATCAATAACAACTTGTTTCTTTACTATTTCTTGCATCCATGTTTGTTTCATGTTTGCATTTAACCAAGTTCCATTATTAAGAATGTTGTAATTTCCTTTTATTTCTTATGAATTTATTGTTTCTTTATGTATGAACTTTATCAGTCACTTATGAATCAAAAACCACACATCCCCTATGTGTTTGGTATCTTTGGTTTGTTTGGGGCGTAGCAGCATTGAACATTGTTGTGCATGACTCAAACCTAATTCCTTGGGTTCATAACCTCTATATGATGTGTTTTTTGGTTGGTTTATGGGCATGCCACCATCACTTATTGTTGTACATGTCCAGACTCGACCCTTTTCTGGGTCACATTCCATTTGCAATGTATTACCACACTCCTGCCCCTTTGTGCACTTGCTGATGCTGCATAATTTTTGCTACTGTTTTCAAACCACCATTATCCCCTACTGCTCTTAATTTAATTTTATACAACTTTCTGCTTTGCACTTCCATTGTACTCTTAGACTTAGGTCCAACCCCTCTTGTGTGAGCCCTGCTTTGGGACCCGTGACCTCCCTATGAACTTGGACACATAAGTGATGGTCCCTCCCACTGCACTCATCTCTATATGGTTCTATGAATCTAGGTGTAAGCACTACCCGAGGATGTTAGAGACCCTTAGGGAACTCTAACACACCCAGTTCTTAGAAAGGCTTTGAAATCAATGACATCGGCAATGATACGATTCATTGCATATCCCAGGTAGGAAGTCAAATCAGGCTTTCCTATGGTTGTAGCTTTTTATTCCATTCTTTCTTTTGTCATTATTTCTCATTTGTAGTAAGTTTTAATAAACACTTGGGGTTGGCTAGTGGAAAAAGGGCTGGGTAATTATGCATTTTCAAGGGTAGAAAATATGCCTATATGACTACTTTTAATTCTACATGTTCAAATTGTATTTAGAAACCATGTCTATAGGACTTGATTTAAATCATGCATGTTCAACTTCAGCAATAGATAACCTACCTATAGTGATTATCTAAAGTTCTGCATGTTGGTCATTCATTTAGATATCGTGTATTTTAGGACCCAATTGGTTATAATCTGGCATCAAGTTTATAATGTTAAAATCAGTATAATGTAGAAATCATGCCTATAGGAATTCTCAAGTAAAAAACACTTCCTATTTTCATTGTCTACTAGATATTATGCCTATAGGTGATACGCTCAAATTACACTTTAATAAATAGTGTAAGGCGGCCGGTGTCAAATATAATAACCCAACAAGGTTGGGGTCGAATCCTACACGGAATAGGTATGAAAAGCTACTCGATTAGTGTACCACTCGACTTAAATCGTAATTCTATCTGGTTAATGGTAACAAGTGTATGAATTGAGTTTGGTTTGAGGAAATAAATAAATGTGATATTGAGAATGTAAATAGTTTGATTAAAGAAACCAAGGTTGTGTTCTCGTTAATAAAGTATAATGCTATCGCTATTAATATGATATATTTCTTATGGAAGGTTCGTTTGATATGCAAATAATTTCTAAATGACTACCCAATATTTTCCAAAAGGCGGGTAGTATTTCCTCTTTATGATTTTTCAAAATATAAAAGAGTTGGAACTAAGAACAATCAATATATACCAAATAAAATTCCCTTATTCCTAAGCAATTCTATTAAACAAGCTTTAAAGTCTTGAGTCTTTGGTATTTACTTCTATCAAATTTCAACCCACTTTCCCAAGTAAAGTAAGCATTTAATGGCACTTGTTAATATTTACAACCACAAACAATAAATGAAGCATGATAAGTAAATAAATATCAACAAACCATCAAAACCTTAGTATTTAAAGTTAGCTACACATATTAAAATACAAACGGAAGAGAATATTTAATTCCATAAAGCTTAGAAAGTGAAATATTTTTTACCCAAAATCTTCCAAAAGAAAGGAATATTAAATCCTTATATTGTAGCTACCAAAATCTAACAAGATGGCCCACAAAACCCCAATAAATCTATTTATTCTGGGCTAAAATTCGAGGTAAAATCTAAACAAAAATACCCTTTTTAGTTAAATATGCGGCCGTATACTTGTCGCATAACAGATATGCAGTTCGCATTCTTGACATGGCCATCACATAGTTCAACCCTAATTTCCTGGCCTTCATACATTCGTGGTTTGTGGTCCGCATTGTAGAAATGCGATCGCATTTTGTGTAGCATTCTCTACCTTCAAAAACCTTCAATGTTGAGTTTGCGATCCCTTCTGCGGTTTGCATACAAGTTATGTGATCGCAGACTAGACCACATTTGTTGCGTTGGATTTTGTCTAGAAAACTGTTTTGGTTTGAGATTCAAGGGCACATTCTGCGGCTCGCATGTTAGATTTGTGGTCCCATATCCACATTTGCGATGCCTTTTTGCTCTTTTCTTGTCTTTTTGTGGCTTCTTAAATTCATTTCCATGATCTTAAGTCCTTAGACCTCATATACTGCAAAAACACTACAATTACATAAGTATAAAAGGTAATTGTATCAAAAACAAGCTAAAAATCTAAGCAATTTGTATCAAACGTGCCGAAATTCTCCAGCACGTCAACATCCCCAACTTAAACTCTTGTTTGTCCTCAAGCAACTAAGAGAACACTATCCTATTCTAGACTCCATCTACAAGATATGGAATAATAGTGACCATGGGCGATGTTTGTTGTTAGTATTACAAGCATGCATTTTTTATTGCTTTACCCTTCCTAAACCATCAATATTTACTAAGAAACTAATCAAATTGTGAAACTTTGAGCCTCGAACAATGTGACAAAATATTACCCTCAGCTGAGTGCATTTGCAGATGACTCAAAAACTCTACTTCTGTTCAACCTCAAAATTTATTTGCCCTCACTAGAAGGAAAGTCTCAAAATCACAATATTTACAATGAATATAACAAGGGACGAATTTACAAATACACTCACCCTCAAAAAGAGTTTCAAGTGTTACAGAATACCATACCATAGGTTTGCCCTTATTTTAATTCATCGCTTTATGTTAAGAATGCTCGGTTATAGATCCCATAAGGATTTTTCAGGTTTGTAATATAAGCTTAAGGAAGGGTTGGATAAGCATTTGGGTACAAGTGACATCACCTTCCTTGAACACTACTCACATTCTTCTTTCTTGTTGATCTTTGGTTCTTTTCATACCACATAGCCTCATTTGGCATCTAGTTGCCAACATAGAACCACCTTAAATACATCTCAAATTTTCTTCAAGGCTCCATATTTATATACATACAAATATTTCTCTCTTTATTCCTTTTTTTATTTACATTTTTGTTTTGGAGCTTGAATGCTTTGCTATGAGCACTTTGAGGTATATATTCCTACACTCAATGTACAACCCTACCAATTTCCACATTGACACCACACCACTAACTTAGACTTTTAGCCTTATTCTCACTGTTCAAGGAGGGACGGGTTCAAAAGAGGGAATTATTTTACAAAAGGAAAAAGGTTTGTAATGAGGTGGCCAAAGAAAAGGTTAAAGGCTCAAATAGGGTACTAGTGATATAATTTGTGCAATGGTAGGCTTGAAAGGCTAACTAATTTTTCAAAAATCACAAAGACAGCCTAAGGTCATTTCTCCAACCAAACGTAATTGTTATATGCATCAAAAAACCAACCGGGCAAGTGTTAGCTAGCAGAAGTAAAAACAAGAATTATTTATACAAAGAATTTGCACACATGGCACACGAACTTACATAGTTTGAAGCCCTCGAGTCAACACTTGGAAATTCAAAGCTTTCATCATATATACATGTATAACTCTAGGTATAAATAGAGTCACAGAGCGAGCCTCAAGTTGACCACATTTGATATCTCTTTTTTTAATAATGGAAGGGTATACTCTATATACAAAAACACATGCTTGAAACTAAACAAGTACACCAAACCGGTCAATATGCTTCATTCTACTATCCTGGTTCTACTATTACACCTTTTGGAAAAGAATCCAGTGAAGAAAAACCAAGGGGAATTCATTGCTAATTAGTAAAGATGGACAACTATTACTTGTTTTTTTTGTTTTATATACACAAGGATAACATAACCTATGTATGGAAATCACAAAACATCAATATATATAGAACACAAATGAGTACATAAGTTAAGCAGTTGCCAATGTCACAAAAATATATATACCAGGCTACCACCCCCAACTAAAAGGCATGCATTATCCCTAATGCATAAGAACATGAAGTTGAGCTTAGGGGCTCCCTAAGATGCACTAAGCACTATGGGAGTCGGCAACTGGCTGGGTGATGGAGGGTCACCCTCTAATACTGAAGCCGGGATCGATGAGATCTCGATTGTGGAGTGACCTCTAGCGGTGAAGGAGAGATCTTTGGCTGATCTCAAACTAGAGATGGAGCTAGAGCTTGTGAGAAGCTAGCCTCACTCATTGATGGCTAAGTGGCCGATAGATCTGTAGGGGCGGCCATATGTGATAGTGAATGTGCTATAGCTACCTGAATTTTTTCTTGTTCCTCATCCTCAACTGTAGGAGTAGCAATCTTATTACTCTTCTCTAGAGGGCCTTCGTGCTCCTCGGACCAAGAATCCTCCTCATCCTCTCCCTCGTTTTCCTCCTCACTCTTAAACTCTGAAAACTGGCTGAAATCCTTCTTGAAAAGTATCTCAATATGTGAGGTGAGAGCTGGAGGTTGTGAAGTCACGGCAGTCGAAGGTATCCGTGATCAACGTGGAGAAGTCAAGGCCAAAACCTGGCGCTGTTGTGACCTCTCCCTGATCACCTTCATAGGAAAGTCACTAACCTCACCTTGCTTTATCCTCTCTACCCTCAACTCAATCTATTGCAGGTGATCCCTAAAAGATGTTTGGTGTTGTTGCAGTGTTGTCATTAAGGACTGAATAGGAGTCAACGCATGATTGGTGAGGATAGACAATTTCTTCAAAAGCTTGTCTACCTTAGCATTGGCATGCTGAGCTAGGGGACCAAGCCTCGAAATGGTAGGCAATGCAGTAGAAGTCTAAGTAGTGGTGGGCTGAGAGATAGTCTGTGAAGTAGACGTGGAAACAACTGGAGTCAGAGGAGTCACAGGAGTCTAGGAGCCGGAAGGCTCTACGTCAATTGGACCCTGAATTTGAACCTATAGGGGAGCAACAACATCTCTAATGCGTGTGATATCTATGTCCCTCAGCTCCTTCCCTATCTTATCAGAAAAGTGGTATTGTGGGGACCTTCACAACCTTGCAGAGAGCTGTGATCAAGCAGGGCAATGGGAGTGAAGTGGCGTGCTTCTTTGCTCGAATCACCAGATCCTGGAAGATAAGGGCACCCACATCAATCTTGATTCCCTTCAAAATGCATACAATGAGAAGGGCTTTATCAATGCCTATATCAGTCTTGTTCACGGACGGTATCAAGCGTGATGTGACAAAGCAGAGCCAAAATTGACCCTCTCTTGTGAGATCCTCCTTGTATATTTTTTGCACAGGGTTGATCCAAGAAGGTGTCCCCTTTTCTATCACCGAAGCAATCCAACTATGCTCGTTTTCCCCATCTGCCTATATGGCACATACTAAGCTATGCCCGATTTCCAAGTAGGAAAGTATAGCTCATTAATTATTTCACTGCTGCAGTCCACATATTCCCCTAAACTAGCACAATGTCACATAAAATACTGTTGCATTTGCGGTATGCATTTTGAAGGCTCCATACGATGCATAGAACTCATTATACTCAACAGGCGACTCGGTGAAGTATTCCCATTTTCTTGTCTTTATGTTCTCCCAGATGTGGGGGTACTGTTCTTGTAGCCCATTCAAACTCAATTGCTTCTCGGCCAGGACTTTCTATTTGGTGAGCGCTTCTCTGTACGGTGCCCTAGACCCATGAACCCTAAATCGGAGTTGGAAATCATCTCCGTGATTCCTTCTTGCCTCAGCTTGTAGGTCAACTTAGGGCAACATCTCCTCCTCATCAGACTTGGAAGGAGGTGGAACATTAGGGTCCGTTCAGGATCATTTTGCTTGTGACGCTTGACAAACGAAGGATGCCCTTTTCTTGTTAGAGGCTGAGTATTTCTTGGGATCAATATCTCTACAAGAGTGGAATGTGAGCGACATTGTAGGCAACAGTTAAAATAAAATAGAAAAATTCAAGAAGAAGTTGAAGATGCGATAGGTTATGCGATCGAATAACCACTACGCGGACCGCAAACCTATCGCAAACTTGACAATCATTACTTGATCTCGGCCTGTGATAGATTATATGATCGCATAACTACAATGTGAAGCGCATATCCATCGCAGATCTGATTTCTTAACAAAACTAACTCACAAAATGCGATCACAAATCCCACCACAAAGTGGAAAATACGATCGCAAAACTGCCGCAAAAACATGATTTTAATTGGGTGTTTCTATTTAAGTTTGCGGTGACTTTGCGGTCCACATATCAATTATGTGATAAATTTTTTTACTGCATTTCATCATCTTCCTCGGCCACTAGGGTTCAATTATATGGCAGAAAAGCGGACTGTATTTCGATCATGCGATCCGTAAACTTCGTCGTCCCCAACGGTTCAATTCAACTCTCAAAATGGCAGTCCTAATTCTCACTACCCAACACCCCACACATATTTCCTACCTAACATACTATCACAATATGCACAGACAACTACTTACAAAACACAATAAAAAATAAAGAAAGAATATAGAAATGAAATATAGTAGAACAAAGGCGAAATTGAAAATAAAAACTCAGGGCAAGGAACATATCAATGAAGATGAATAAGCACAATAAAGAGAGGAATTCTCAAGTTTTTTTGTCCTTCGTTAGATACCACTAGCCATTTTTCCCTTTTTTCGCAAGCAGTTCATTTTTTTTTCTTTTTTGTTTTGTTTCTTTCTGTTTAAAAAAAATATTGTTGTTTTGTTTTGAATGTGTGAGATCTAAAGGAATACGAAGAATATACCTGAAGGATTTGCGGTGGGTAGGTCACCGCATAAAACACTATAAAATAACAAAAGTGATATGTGGTGGATTCAAGTGACTTGCTGAAGGGCCCAAGATGCACTGCAGTACGCGATCCCATAGTGAGAATGCGGTCCGCATAGTGCACCAAATCATCGCATCTTTACCACTAGATTTAGCCAACACACTATGTTGGTTTGTGACCAAAATGTGGTCCGCATAGTGAAAATTCAACCGCATATGTGCAAAAAACTGTGCAAAGTGATTTTTCTCCCCTTTTTTTATGCAATCTTACCCCGTGTTATGATCTTTTGAATTCTCTGCACTCTGACACATGCTTTAAATTATTCAATTAAATTTATCTGACAAACTAAAAACTTTAAGGCCAAAAAGGGTGTTACCGCACACGAGTTGCCTCCCGTGAAGCTCTTGATTAATCATCGTGGCACGATGAAGTTTACGTTCCCTTGGATTCACTCATTGGTTGGGCACAGACTATCTTTGAGAGCTAGCTGCTCCACCAAATTTTTTTCTCCATCTGTGCCCAAATAATGCTTGACTCGCTGGTCATTCACTTTGAATGTTCGGAGGCCATCCTCCGATTCTAGTTCTATACCTCCAAATGGAGAGACAGTTACCACTTTCAAAGGACCATGCAATTTTTATTTTAGCTTGCCCGGAAACAATTTGAGACTTGAATTAAAGAGCAAAACCAAGTCACCCAACTTGAAATTCCTCTTCAAGATCTTTTTGTCATGGACGAACTTCATCCTTTCTTTATACACAGCTGCACTTTCATATACATGGAAACGGAATTCCTCTATTTCATTGAGTTGTCTTAACCTCAGAATTGTAGCTTCATGCCACTCCAAGTTCAACCTCTTTAGAGCCCACATGGCTTTGTATTCCAAATCTACATGTAGATGATGCTTTGACGAATACTAATCGATGAGGAGAAGTGCCAAAAGAAGTTTTGTACATCGTACGGTACACCCACAATGTGTCATCTAGCTTCCTTGACTAGTCGATCTGATTTGCATTTACAGTCTTTGATAGAATTCTCTTTATCTCCCGGTTGGAAACTTAAACTTCGCCACTTGATTGGGGATGATAAGATGTGGACACTTTATGCTTGACGCCATATTTCTCTAGTAGCCCCGTAAAAGCCCTGTAATGGAAATGAGACCCACTATCACTGAGAATGGCTCTAGGAGTGCAAAACTGAGTGAATATGTTTTTCTTTAAGAATACGGTCACACTTCTTGCCTCGTTTTTTGGTTAGCAATTGCTTCAACCCATTTGGACACAAAGTCCCCAACTACCACGATATACTTCATCCCATAAGAGCTTAGAAAAGGACCCATAAAATCAATTCCCCACACGTCGAATATTTCTATCTCCATCACAAAGTGCATTGGCAATTCATGAAATGCATCTTGGATATTGATCCTTGCCTTTGACATTTGTCACAAGACTTGACTATTAGATTGGCACCAAGATAGATTGAAAGACAATAGTAACCACATTCAAGCACCTTACATACCGTTCCATTTCCCCTATGATGACCCCCAAGGCGAGTCATGGCATGCTTTTAGAATTGGCATAATCTCTTCTTCGGTAACACACCTTCGGATGATGTTGTTAGCACAAACACAGAAAAAGTGTGGCTCTTCCCAATAGTATTGCCGACACACTCTCAAAAACTTCTTCCTTTTATAGGATTCCAATCCCTCCAAATTAAGGTTACTAACCAAGTAGTTAGCAATATTGGCGTACCAAGGAGCAAAACTGCTAGATAGTGCATATATTTGTACATCCGCGAAGGCATCATTAATTTCAAGATCTCCCTTTGGCCTTCCTGTCTCTTCAAGCCTTGATAAATGATCCGCCACTTGATTTTGCGTTCCCTTGCAATCCTTGACCTCGAAGTCAAATACTTGCAACAACAAGGCCCATCGAATCAACCTAGGCTTCACATCCTTCTTTGTCATAAGATAGCAAAGAGCAGCATGATCTGTGTACACTATCAACTTAGATCCCAAAAATATAAGCTCGGAAATTCTCTAACGCATAAACAGTGGCAAGAAGTTCTTGCTCAGTCACTCTATAATTAATTTGTTCTCCATTGAGTGACGTTCTTGCATAATAGACCGGGTGAAGAACCTTGTTGCAACGTTGTCCAAGCATTCCAATGACTACACCACCTGCGTCACACATGAGCTCGAAAGGAAGAGATCAATCGGGTGTGAGAATAATAGGTGCCGTGGTGAGCCTTTGTTTCAATTCCTCAAAGGATTTTAGGCACTTTTTGTCAAACACAGATTTGGCATCTTTCTCAAGAAGTTTTCACGTAGGATTTACAATCTTGGAAAATTCCTTGATGAAACGCCTATAGAATCCAGCATGCTCTAAGAAAATTAACACTTTAACAACAGTAGGTGGAGGAAGTTTGAAAATAATCTTGATCTTAGCTCGGTCAACCTTATGCCATGTTTTGAAATTTTATGCTCCAATATGATGCCTTCATCCACCATGAAATGGCATTTCTCCCAATTGAGCACAAGGTTGGTTTCCTTACATCTCTTAAGAACTTGTCTAAGATTGTTAAGACATTGCTCAAAAGATTCACCTACCACCGAGAAGACATATATGAAAACCTCCAGAGAATCCTCTACCATGTCTGAGAAAATGGATATCATGTATCTTTGAAAAGTATCCAGTGGATTGCACAAACTAAATTGCATCCGGCTAAAGGCAAAAGTTCCATAGGGGAAAGTGAATGTCGTCTTCTGTTGATCCTCCAATGCGATGTTGATTTGGTTATAGCCAGAATATCCATCAAGCAAGCAATAGAATTACCTTCCCGCTAGCCGATCAAGAATTTAAGCAATAAAGGAATAGGGAAATGGTGTTTGCATATGGCACTGTTGAGCTTCTGATAATCCATAACCTCCAACTGATCACCATTCTTGTTGGGATGAGCTCATTTTTATCATTTTTAATTATGGTCACCCTCCCTTTTTCGGTACACATTGCACCGGGCTCACCCAAGAACTATCGGCAATAGGGTAGACTACCCCGTCATACAACCACTTGATGATTTCTTTCTTTAAAATCTCTTGCACTGACGGGTTCAACCGTCGTTGATATTCCACACTTGGTTTTGTATCACTCTACAATTGGATCTTGTGTTCACAAATTCCTGCATGAATCCCTCGGATTTCAGTAATTGTCCATCCAATGGCTTGTCGGTGCTCCTTCAAAACTTGCAACAATTGTTCCACCTGCACATCATTCAACAAAGAAGAAACGATTATGGGTAGAGTATCACTGGAGCCAAGAAATATATACGTCAAGTGTAGTGGAAGTGGTTTGAGCTCTACTTGTGGTGGCTCAATAAATGAAGGCTTTGCAGGCGGAGTGGTTCTATTCTCCAAATCAAGAGAGAGCTTTGACAGGGCATAAGTGTAGGATCCAAGCCTCTCCAATGCATTTACTGATTCCTTATACCCTTCCATATCTTCACCATCAAAGTTTACAAAATAGCCGCCAATGCCTTGCCGAGGCATTGTTCTTCAATTTTCATTTCAATTGTATCCTCTACTTCATCAACAACATCAATCACCGAGATGTTTTCATACTCATGTGGTAGTTCCATATCCTTGCTTGCTTGGAATGTAACATCTTCATCATTCACACGAAATTTGATCTCATTCCGTTCCGAATCCATTAGTGCTCTTCCTGTGGCAAGGAATGGTCTCCATAAAAAGATAAGGATATCTTTGTCAACTGCACAATCAAGGATTACGAAATCGGTGGGTAAATGAAAATTTTCCACCTTTACAAGTACATCATCAAAAACTCCCACCGGTCGCTTGATGGAACGATCGGCCATTTGCAATCTCATACTTGTGGGCCTTGGCATACTTAGCCTTGGAACAATCCGGTGAGTCACATTCACCACTTCATTCTTTGTAGTTCTCTTCTTGGTGATAAAATCTTTCAAATATTTAGCAAACCCCGACATCTCTTAAAATGCTTCCACAAATGGAATATCCACCGATAATTGCTTGAGAATTTAATAGAATTTTTCGATTTTTCTATCATCAATCTTCCTACGATGTCTTTGGGGAAAGGGAGGAGGAGGTCTACGAAAAGGTGGAAGAGTTTTTGGTGTCTTTTTTACCTTTTTCTTTACCTCTTCCCGGTTCTCTTTTTGCACTTGCAAATTTTCCAGAATCTTCTCAACTTCGAAAATACTTGGCTCTTCAACCTCAACCCCTTATTCGGACTCTTCTACATCAACCACTTGTTCACCCTCTCCTTGTAATACCTTCCCACTCCGAGTAGTAATTTCCATGACATGAGAAGTTGGGCCACTCCCACTACCCTTTAGGTTCGCAATTGTGTCACTAGGGAGTGTTCCCTTTTGTTTTGGATTTTGTTCCCTAGAGAGGTCTCTCATTTGCATCTCCAATTTTTGAATGGATACGATATAAGATCCAACAAGTTAGGACATGTTCCTCATAGAAATTTCGGACTTTTCTTGATTTTGCTATACCGTTCAAGCATACCTTCCAACTTAGATTCACTTGAGGAACCTTGATCTGAATATTGTCCCTTTGGAGGAACATAAGGGTTTGATCTCTGGTTTGAAAATTTGCTGTTATTGTTCAAATTTCTTTGATTTGAGCCACCTTGGTCATTTCGCCATTGTTAGTGGCCTTACCCTTGCTGATTTGACCTACATTGATTTTGTTGTCCTTTACCTTGGTATTGTTGTCTTTGATACCATCATTAAGGGTTGTTGATGTAGTTTGCTTCCTCAAAATCTTTGTTTAATATAGCTTGCAAATCCTTCACCACATTCAGCATTTTGTTTCATTTTTCGTGAACTTTTTTGTCAACATATTGATATTTGTGGCAAGCCTTGCGATTAAATGATCTATCTTGATTCTCGTTAATTAGGTTGGTCAAGGAGGGAAAACCATATGCAATTCCACCTATTGTATCCTCGGAGTGCCAAGCTTGATTATGTTGCACAATTTCGTCAAGGATCTGTGTGACCCTTGTGAATGTCTTGTCCATAAAAGATCCATCAACTGCATTCTTAGCTACAGTTGGTTCATCGTATCAAAGCCCTTGTAGAGTTTTTCCAACAAGATGGAATCTAGAAAACCAAGATTGAGAGACCTAATCAAATATAATTTGAACCGATCCTATGCCACATGTAGATGTTCTCCCCGTACTTTCCTGTAAAAGAAGATTTAATCCCGGAGCTCAGATTTCTTACTTTGCAGGAACCATTTAGCTAGGAATGCTCGGACAAGTTCAGGCCAAGAATGAACAGAGTTTGGTGGCAAATTCTGAAGCCATTTCCTCGCATCTCCAATTAGTGAGTACTTGAAAAACCTCAACCTTAAGGCGTCAGTTGTGACGTTGTTTTTCTTGTGCATCACGCACGCACCCAACAAGTTTCTAAGATGTTGTGTCGGATCATCATCAGTGAAATTCCTAAAAACCCCTCCGCTTTGAGCATATGGATTGAATTATGTTCCACCTTGAATATTGCTGCACCAACGGCCAAAGATACAATAGCATTTGTATCCTCAATGTACTCCTCTATGTCCGCAAAATGATTTTCTTCCATTTCTTCCTCTATTTCTTCTTCGCACACGGATATGTTTTCCTATAAAAACAAAGCAGAACAAGGAAAGTGTGATGGAATAGAATAAGACATAAAATAAAGCACACATTAATTAGTAATTTCAAAACCGTATTCCCCAGCAATGGCACTAAAATTTGATATGCTCAAATTAGAGTTTAATAAATAGTGTAAGCGATTCGGTGTCAAATATAATAACCCAACAAGGTTGGGGTCGAATCCCACAGGGAATAGGTGTGAAAAGCTACTCTATTAGTGTGTCACTCGACTTAAGTCGTAATTCTATCTGGTTAATGGTAACAAGAGTATGAATTGAGTTAGGTTTGAGGAAATAACTAATTGTGAATTGAGAATGTAAATAGTTTAATTAAAGAAACCAAAGTTGTGTCCCCGTTAATAAAGTGTAACGCCATCGGTGTTAATATGATATATTTCTTATGAAAGGTTCTTTTGATATGCAAATGATTTCTAAATGACTACCCAATATTTTCCAATAGTTGGGTGGTATTTCCTTCTATGATTTTTTCAAATATGAAAGAGTTGCAACAAAGAAAAATCAATATGTGCAAAATAAAACCCACATATTCCTAAGCTATTCTATTAAAGAAATTTTAAAACCTTAGGTCTTTGATATTTACTTCTACCAAATTCCAACCCACTTTCCCTAGCAACGTAAGAATTTAATAGCACTTGTTAATATTTGCAACCACCAACAATAAAAGCATGAAAAGTAAATAAATATCAATATATATATTCAATGTTATACACCCATTAACATGACTCTCATTTGAGGTCCACAACTTTAGTATTTAAAGTTAGATACACATACTAAAATGCAAAAGGCAGAGAATATTTAATGCCATAAACCTTACAAATTTAAAGATTCTTGACCCAAAAGCTTCCAAAATAAAGGAATATTAAAGCCTTGTATTGTAGCTCCCAAAATACGACAAGATGTCCCCACAAAACCCCAATAAATCTATTTATAGTGGGCCAAAATTCGGAGTAAAATCTGGAAAAAATATCCTTTCCGGTTAAATATGCGACTGCATATCTGTCGCATAACAGACATGTGGTCCGCATTCTCGACATGGCCATCACATAGTTCAACCCTAGTTTCCATGCCTTCGTCGCATTCATGGTTTGTGATCCGCATTGTAGAAATGCTCGCATTACGCATCGTATTCTCTACCTTCAACAACCTTCAATATTGGGTAGGGGTGTTCATCGGGCGGATCGGGCGGCTTTTTACTCTTAACGGTTTGGCTTAACGGTTATCGGCTTTTCAATGTATTCATCCGTTAGCCACCCGATAAGATATCGGGCGAATTGGTATCGGGTTAGCTCTTATCGGGCGGTTACTGGGCGCTTTATCGGTTTAATACCTAAGGGCTCAAATGTATTCTGTCCGCACAGTACACACTACATTGTCCAATGTCCAGTTCCATTTCTACTTCTTTTCCTATTTCAATTACATGAAAACAGTAAAACACCGAAAGATCAAGATCAATAAAACACTTCATGTTAATTATCCCATCAAGTTACCTAATGCCTTAGATTATAGCTCCTCCGAAATGTACTAGGTAAGATCAACCATATGAAGCCTGTTGACAATGTAGTTTTTCTTGTAGCTGGAATTAAGCATTATGGAAGTAAGGTTTCGTTAGCTCGAGTTGAGCTTCAGCTGTGCTAAAATAGTAGCTTTCTAATTTATTTTTGTTATGCACTTATACTTATTCATTTTTAAGGTTTTTAGTTTTTATATTTAATATATATAATTATGTAAGTAAAAATAAATTACATATATTTATTCTTAACGGGTTAAGGGATTATCCATTAAGAAAATTGAATAATCCTCCCCCAAAGCGATAAGCCATTAATAAAAAAAATTCAATCCGTTCTCCATTCGTTAAGCCGTTACCATTAAGCCATTAAGCTTCGGTTTGGTTCAGTTTCGGTTTCGGATTGGTTTTGAACACCCCTAATATTGGGTTTACGGTACATTCTATGTCTCACATACACGTTATGTGATCACAGACTGGACTACATTTCTTGCATTGGATTTTTCCTAGAATGCTATTTTGGTTTGCGATTCAAGTTCACATTCTGCGGCTCACATGTTGGATTTGCAATCGCATATCCACATTCCGATGCCTTTTTGCTCTTTTCATGTCCTTGTGGCTTTTTTAAGTCATTTCCATGCTCTTAATTCCTTAAACCTCATATACTGCAAAAAATACTACAATTACATCAGTAAAAAAGGTAATTGTATCTAAAACAAGCTAAAAATCTGAGCAATTTGTATCAAATGTGTCGAAATTATCCGGCACATCAATTGGATTTCACATCATTCATTAAAATATCATGCCTATATGGATAAAAATCAATCATTTAAACATCATGTCCATAAAAGTCTAAAAGCAGTTATTTTAGATATCATGTTCATAGGAATAAAATTAGCAATAATGGATACCATCGTCTGCAAGATCTGAAACTAGTTTATTTAAAATTAGTCTACTCGGAACCAATCTTTAAGCAACTTAATATCTTCTTATCAACACGACTTAGCAAGCATTCCTATAGGATCTCCAACCGTCTATTTTAAAATGTTACTACTTTTCCACATTCGGGATTAGCAATAGATACCATGTTCCTAATAGTCTCACCTGAAGACTTAGGCAAGCCTTAGGTAATAAAACTAATTCGCCTCTGTTAATTAGTAACTGCTCCAACCGGCAGGCAGGCCTGATTTGGACTTCTTATCTGAGGTATCTGATGAATTTGGCTCTGACTCAAAATCTCCTATTTAAGACTTCTAAAAAAATTCAAACTTTGCTTTTTGTTTGAGTCATGCTTTCTAATTTCTTTATTTGATGAGGTATACTTGAGCCTTCATTATTTATGTGCTTCCCCATAATGTGCCGTCCTAATTATTTTGTATGTCGCCTTAGATTTTCACTTTTGAAAGCCCGAGTCAGCCTAATGTCCCTCCCTTTAGTTATAGTAGTCCTAAGTGCCTCTGGGACTAATAGGAATGTGGCGGTTAATAGCATGCAATGGTGGTCGGGACCAACTTGTTCTTTAGTACCTTAAACGAGGTGGAAAATGGTAGATATGGATATGATGACCGGTGTGCTAATACCATGTGTAGCCCTTGTCTTCAGAAGTGATTACCGGGTATTGCATTAAGTGATCCATATTATAAATAAACCTAAGACCCCTTTCCTTTATTGCCTTTTCTTTTTTTAAGCATTGTAACTCCTTGTTTAAAAATTAGCTTTTTTAATTTCTCTTTCGAACTTTGTTTACTTTCAAACCATTGTGTATTAAAATCCTCTTTTATTTGAGCCTTACTTGTTTACATGTTAATTGCGCCCTAAATTTACAATAAACTATCTTGTCGGTACCATACTAGTGGATCTTGTGGGGTGCCTAACACCTTTCCCTTAGGATAATTTTAAGCCCTTACCTAATCTCTGTTTATTCAAATGAACTTAGAATTGAACCCTATTTGTGTCCTAATGAACCTTAAATTATTTGGTGGTGACTCTTCAAATGCAAAACCCAGTTCCCAAAAGGAACGAGTTGTCCCAACCAAATGCCATACACCTGATTTCGTGAGAAAAAGGGGGCGCGATAGCATGACGATTATGCTGAGGAAAATTAGGCTTTTACCATTTCAAATTGTACTTGTGAATTAGTACTTTCCTTTCATATGCAATTACCTATTTAAATTCCTTTAAGCAATTAATTTCTTTTACAAAGTAAAATTGACTTGTTTTTTGTTTTCATTTCTTTATTAGGCTATAAACTGCTATATTTACTACATTCTTAAACATGCGAATATGTGCCAACATGCTTTTTAGTTATTTTATAATTATGTTCGACATCATATTCCAATTGTGCCAAACAAATATCATAGCAACGCTTATAATGAGTTGTTGCACTCCTCCTATATTATTCCCACCTAAATTCAGAAAGGCATATTTACGGTAAAACCAGTCGATCAACGGTGTAGTCGATGGTTCCGTGCATTCCCCTTTCAGTTGTCCGCTCAAGGGTACGAGTCTAAAACCCCATATAAACCTTACTATATTCAAAATTGTGCATGCATCATGGTTAAACCTAGTTAGGTTAGTTATCTTGTCCACATAATGATCCTATAAGATAGCTTTGTCCAAAGTCCACTGGGTTTCCCTAGACCCAAACGGACATCACAACATTCTATGCATTTATTTGGAGACCTAAAATGCGTCATGCTAATTTTTGGTATTAATATCCGAGTCTGATGGGGGGTAAGAGCCTAACCTTATCTACCTTGCAGAAATATGAGGCACGAAGTCTCTAGATATGGCATGGTCACCAACAACCATCCAAGGTTGCTAAGCTAGTGGACGGATCTTCACTCTAGTGATCAAACTCTCGTCCGAAAATATCCGAGGAATCCACCATTTCATTTTGAAATCTAACCCAACAACAAGATCATAGAGGCTGCTACACTGTTCTGGGATTATGAAAGGGCTGTGTTCCATTTTGGGGACATTCAAATGACACCCCTGTTAGAAGACATAGGAGGGTTAGCTGGTTGGAGACTCTAGGTCTACTGATGCCTGAGAACCGTAAGGGCAGGGGTTTCCTTAAAATGATGGGTCTAAAGAAGAATCCAAAAGTGACATGTTTGAAGGAATCCTACATCCCTTTTGACTATTTATGTGAGAGGTAGAGTCACAGAAAATCCTACCGTACCTACTCGGATGAGTTTTCCATTACATCTTTGGGATAGATTCATCGAAGGGTCGTCATATTTAATTTTTTTTTCCTGGGGCTGATTGTGTTTCTAACAAAGAAAGCAAGGATTCGCACATGGCTAGCCATGGAAACTAAAACTCTTATGGAAGGGATTGGCGGGCAACCATTTAGCATTGTGCCCAAGATAATTATGGATATATACCGAGCCTTGGATAAGTGTCAACGAGGTGCAAAACTCTTCGAGAGTTGCAATTTTCTACTTCAATTTTTGCATATGGAGCACCTCCAAAGGGATGAATACCGACAAGACATCACGCGAAAGGACTGGGATGACTATATCGCTTTTCATCATCCAAAGTGAATGAATTACATGCCTAATATGTTCGCTCAGTCAAAAGATGCAAAATGATGGGTAGAGCTATTTGATAGCCTAATCAAAGAATAGGTCGAGTGGATGTTTGAGTGGTTTTCGATCGAGGAATTCATCACCCGATCCAGAAATGCACATTTTTTTATACTGATCAGTATGAGGGGAACATATCCTTACATCGCTCTCTGAGTTATAGGACAGGCCAATAGAAAACAAGTTATACCCAGGGTCGACAAGATGAGTCATTTCCAAGATGACTTCAAGGATGCTTATAGTCCTTACAAATGCCAAGCTCAGCACATGTGGCATTGTAAGATCATAATGGGAAAGACACTATCGAGCCAGACATGTATCATGCTGGTTATGCTCCTTTCTACTCTGGGTGGTTGCAAGATAATCATGATGGTCTAGGTCGGCTAGGGTTCACCCGGAGTCACAGAATCATAGATTAAGGGGCCGAGACCCAAGTCAAATATGATTAACTATGCCAGAGGATTCGAGAGTATGAAAGTGAGCACCGCAAAATACAATAGTCCAACCATAATCTAATTGAGGAATGGAAGGACATGTCTGTCAATGGCAACAAGTGCCTAGGATACTTGGAGCGAGGCATAGTGGACTTGGAGAAAAAGTTTCCAAAGAGGGTCGAAGATTGCCAAAATGATGAAAGAATCGAAGGTGGACACCTAGCCAGGGCCTACCTATTGTTGGGACTTCATGAGTTGGGAAAGTTGTTCGATGTAGCCATGGATGCCGAATCAGGGGAAGGACCTTCTGGGACCAACTAGATAGGAAATTTTCTTTTCACTTTATAAAGTGTAATAAGGCCAATGGCCATTAGGGATTTTCATTTCCTGTTCATTTAGTATCAATTTGGGATTCATCTATATTTTATCAATGAAATGCGGCATTTAGCATCCTAAGTTCTCAAAATCAACTTGTCGCTATGCATACCTAGAGCACAACGAGGCTCCCAAATTAGGACACACTTTATATCTCTGCACTATGTGTTTAAATATTGCAATATTATTAAGATCCCAACTAACTTGGTTAAATTTTGTTTTGTTTTATTTTTTTATTCCCCTCCCGAAAGGTTAGTTCGAGCACTCTGGAAACATCATCGTATTCCACAAGATCCAGTGGCCTTCCACCCACTTCTCCTATAAGTCCTGTTAATAACAAAAACAAGGCAAAATGGAAGATTGGAACGTTAGAAAGTAAATCACAACAGCAGAGGTCATTGATGACTATGGTATTTGGGTTCCCAATGAGCATTTGTCACAACTCGAGCTGAGATTATTTAATAAAGTTCAGAACATGGCCAACCTATCCTTCTCCCTCAGCACCCTAGACACCATCTTTCCCAATGGCTAAAATCCCACACCTCCACAAAAGAAACCAAATCGTCCCACTATTCCAACAAATAACCAATGCAACACTTGCCACACTCCAAACAACAATCCGTTAGTCATCCCCGTACCATAAACATCACAAATGACCACTTCCACACCCACAAAAACCCCATTTACATGGAGATTGTACCACTATCCACCCAACCTATATTTTGCACCCCTGAGTCCGAGAAGAAGGGTTTACTCATAGGGAACTTGGCTGAAGAGCTTAAGAGATTGACAATACGAATCCAAGGCGTCGAGGGATGTAAAGGTATTGAAGGGTTGAACTATGAAGATCTCTGCATACAACCAGATGTTGAACTACCAGAAAGGTACAAACCTCCCAGTTCAAGATGTTTGATGGTACATGTGATCCGAGGGTCCATCTAAGAACATACTTCGATAAGTTTGTCGGGGTAGGAAAGGACGAAAGGATCCGCATGAAACTATTCATGAGGAGTCTAAAGGGAGATGCTTTGTCCTGGTACATCAGCCAGGATCCTAAGAAGTAGTCAAATTAGGTAGGTATGGCCTCTGATTTCATAGACAGGTTCAGATTCAACACAAAAAATGCGTCGGATGTATTCTACATTTAAAATCTCAAAAGAAGCCTCCAAAAACATTTTTGCGAGTGTGCTACTTGCTGGAGGTAGAAAGCTGCTAAGGTCAGACCAATCTTAGAGGAGGAACATATGGACAAATTATTTTTCCGGGCCCAGGACCCCTATTATTATGAATGCTAATGTTGATTGAAAATCATAAGTTTTCCGACATCATCAAGCTGGGAGAGCGAATTGAAGAAGGAATCAAAAGTGGCGTGGTTACAAACTTTGAGGCCTTGCAAACAACAAATAAGGCCTTAAAGTCTGGTGGTGTGTCAAAGAAGAGCGATGTGGGGCCGTAATAGTTTCACAAAGGACCAAGTCTCCCCTTAAATTCCAAACCTACCATATACCTCAACTCACATATTAGTTAGTTCCAAACTGCCAAATGCCTTTCTACTAAGCCCCAGCACCAACTTATCAATCACATCCACCTCCTATATATCAGCATACCTCGCACTAATATTCCCAACCTGCACACGTCTACCACACCTACAATGCCGAACCATATCATTACCAATCACCACCCGTATGCCTAAGCTTTCCTAGGCCCTGACCTAACTTTTATCATACGCTCCCAAAATAATAAATAGCCATTCCTGAACCTATGGACCAGCTATACGACAGACTCAAAACCGCCAAGAATGTCACCCAAACAAATATTGTGCATACCATTCTGGCCTGAAGGGAAATACCATATACGAATGCCACTCTCTAAAGGACATGATATAGTCCTTAATTGATAACAAGGTCATTGTAGTAAGGGAATCCGCTCTGGATGTTCGTAACAACCCCTTACCAGATCACAAGGGTGGGGGTGTTCACATGATTGAAATAGAGGATGATTGGAATCCCTAGGGATCCATCATGTTGATCATAGAAGGCGATGATCTAAAGAAGATAGCAGTTACTCTTAACTCCATCATGGTCTAGATTCAACCATCCGAGGTCACTGAGGTAGACGTGTCTATCCCGCTTGAGTTTGAGGCAGCACAATCAGCTAAAGCACCGGCACTGTTCGAGGTTACAATTTTACCACCTAAGGAATGTGTCCTATTTGAAATAAATGTAGCCGCACCAATTCCAGTGGTGATGACCACCATGCTCTCATTCTATTCAAAAGATATACATTGGTATTATACGGTCGAGGCTAGGAGGAAAGGAAAAGTCATGTTTGAAGAGACTACCGCGCCATAGGGTATGACGAGGACTAGAAGAGTCAATACCCCTGAACACTTAGCTGAGTTAAGTAAGCAAGATTCCAACAAGTCACTCATCATTGAAACTGGTTCAGATGGCCTTTGGAGGAAGATACAGGCTAAGGAGTATTCCGTCATTGACCAGGTAAACAAACCACCAGCACATATATATGCTATCATTGCTTCAGAACTCCAAAACACAGAAAAATGTCCTGTGGAAGGTGCTGAGTGAGGCATACATTCCGAGTAACAACAACGACGGAGAAATCGCCAATATGTTGGGAAAAATGTTAGAAAGCCATAAAATCAATTTCTATAAGGACGAGCTGCCAAAGGGTTGGGTCACACATAGCATTGCATATCAATATGCAATGTGAAGATTACTTCATCACTAAGATCATGATTGATGGGGGATCCAGTCTTAGTATATGTCCATTGATAACACTCAAGAAGCTGGGTAAAGGACTGCTCGAGATAAAGAAGGACTAATCAATGTGAAAGCTTTTGATGGGTCTCAGAGGTCCACCATCGATAAGATTAGCTTGTGTCTACAAATCGGACCAACTTGGTTCGAGGTTGACTTTTAAGTGATAGATGTGACATCATCCTACAACATGTTGTTAGGGTGACCTTGGTTTCATTTTGCAGGGGCAATGGCTTCAACACTACATCAGGCCATAAAATTTGAATGGGAATCACCAGGAAGTGATTATTCACGATGAGGGCAGCAATTCTATATACAGTCATTAGACCGTTCCAGCAATAGGGAGAAGAACAAAGTTAGGTGGAGAGACCTACCACCATATCGAGCGAGTCAATGCTGTAGACAAAAGATCAATGGTGGGATAACAAGATCGAGTGTATATTGAATTAGAGTGGGTATAAACCTGGCAAGGGGCTCAACAAGAACCAACAAGGGATTGCTAAACCCAATAAACTCAAGAAATACGGCACTAATTTCGGTTTGGGATATGAGTACACATGGGATGAGTTTAACAACTGGTCACCACCATGCCACGGTACTTACTATCTGCTGGATCAGCCAATACCACCTTTGGAGCAAACTTTCCAACAGGTTGACATTGTTTATAGGACAGACGAAGAGAACCACTTGATGCGGTGAAGAACTTCTTCTTCGAAGACAATGACATGAAATGTTGTGTTGTCTTTGAAAAGGTTGGGGGAGGAAGGTCCTTCCATACGAGCTGTGAGTAGCGGAGCATACCTCAACAATTGGACCATTAGGACCACCAGAGCTCGGCGAGCCTCGGGTGTCAAGGATAGACAAGCATCATGCATTATTTTTACTTTTAATAGATAATTTTTCTTTTCGCATTTTTTATTTCCGAGATAAGATCTTCAATGCTCAAAATAGTTATGGAATTTATCAAAGCATTTGGATTTTTTCTTACGAATCAACACCTTATTATTTTCCTCTCATTGCTTACTTGCATAACAATACTATTACTTCTCTTGATGAACCAATGACTGTGACATGCAATGCAACAACGCAACAAACAGATATTGACTCAGGAGGAGATGAAATACCAGAGGAGTTCGTCAAAGAAGTTGAGAACTTTGAAAACAGACGTAAGTCCAACCTAGACAAGACAAAAATTGGGAGATGCAGAGAATGTCAAGGAAACACGAATCAACGTCCATTTGTCACCATCGAAAAAGAAAGAATACACCGAATTTCTAAAATAATATAAGGACATATTTGCCTGGTCATATGATGACATGACTATTCTAAATACCTCTATTGTGGTCCATAAACTGCCAACTGATCTGGCATGTCGATCCGTAAAGCAGAAGCTTAGGGAGTTCAAGCTTGACATGAGTTTGAAAATTAAGGAAAAAGTCATTAAACAAGTCAAAGCTAAAGTTCTCAGGGTATTTGAGTATCCGGCATGGTTAGCCAACATTGTACAGGTACCAAAGAAGGGCGGGAAGGTAAGAGTCTGTGTCGACTACTAAGATCTCAATCGGGCTAGTCCGAAAGACGACTTCCCCTTGCCAAATATACACATCTTGATCGACAATTGCACTAAGTACGAGTTATAGTCATTCGTTGATTGCTTCACCAATTATCATCAAATCTGGATAGATGAGGAAGGTGCTGAGAAAAAATCTTTCATTACGCTATGGGGAATGCATTATTTCAAAATGATGTCGTTCGGCCGAAAGAATGCAGGGAATACCTATTTGAGGGCCATTCCTACCATTTTCCATGATATTATACACAAAGAAATTGAGGTATATGTGGATGATATCATTATCAAGTCCAAGAAGTCCATTGATCGCGTGGAAGATTTGAGGAAGTTCTTCAATAGATTGTAAAAGTACAACCTGAAATTGAATCCCGCAAATTGTGTATTTGGGGTTCTTGCCAAAAGTTGCTTAGGTTTATTTTGAGCCGCCGAGGAATAAAATTGGATCCATCAAAGTTCAAGGTCATTCAGGAACTTCCACAACCAAAGAACAAGAAATTCATGATAACTTTCTTAGGAAGACTTAACTATATCAGTCGGTACATTGCACAGTCTACAGTTATCTGTGAACCAATCTTTAAGATGTTGAAGAAGGACGCCACTACCAAATGACCGATGATTGCCATAAAGCCTTAAATAGAATCAATAATACATGTCAACACCACCAGTCTTTGTCATGCCCGAGCTAGGTAGACCCTTATTACTTTACATTGCAGTACTAGATGGAGCTTTCGGTTGTATTTTGGGGAAACACGATGAAACGGGGAGAAAGGAACAAGCCATTTAGTATCTCATAAAAAAGTTCACTCCGTACGAAGCCCGATATTCTCTTTTGTAGTGTACCTATTGTTCTTTGATTTGGGTAGCTCAGAAGTTGAGACATTACTTCTATGCCTATGCCACGTATCTCATATCAAGGATAGACCCTTTAACATACATCCTTCAGAAACCTATGCCCACTAGCAAGCTAACCAAATGAAAAATCCTGCCAAGTTGATATTTTATACGTATGTCAAAAGGCGATCAAAGGACAAGTATTGGCAGACCACCTTGTCGAAAACCCCGTGGATGGAAAATATGAACCTTTGAAAACATATTTTTCCAGTGAAATGTTATCATTCATAGGATAAGACATTGCAAAATCCTATAATGGTTTGAGAATGTTCTTCGATGGAGCAGCGAATTTCAAAAGAGTTGGCATAGGGCAGTCTTAGTGTTAGAAACTAGTTAGTATTATCCGGTATCTGCCAATCTTAGTTTCCCCTGCACTAATAATATGGCCAAGTACAAAGCTTGCATCTTAGGGCTCAAGATGACCATTAACATGAACATTCAGGAGTTGCTAGTGATTGGAGATTCAAACTTGCGTATACATCCCGTACGGGAAGAATGGGCAACCAAGAACTCGAAGATACTCCGGTATCTGCATCATGTACAAGAATTAAGAAAGTGGTTCACGAGGACGGAGTTCCAACATGTCCCTAAAGCCCAGAATGAGTTCGTTGATGCATTGGCTACCCTATCATCTATGATACAACATCCAGATAAGAATTTCATTGATCTCATTACAATGAAAATTCATAATCGGCAAGCTTACTATGCCCATGTTGAAGAGGAAGAAGACGGAAAGACTTGGTTTCATGATATCAAGGAATATTTGGCAAAAGGAGAGTAAATAGAGGTTGCCAACCATACTCAGAAATGCACTCTTCGGAGATTCTCCAACAATTTATTTCACAACAGAGGAATCATGTAAGAGGACTCCAGACTTGGGATTACCAAGGTGTGTCAACGCAAAGGAAGCATCCAAGCTGCTAGAGGAAATTCATGCCGGGACCTGTGGTGCATATATGAACGGTTTTGTCCTAGCAAAGAAAATACTTTGGGTTGGTTACTTTTGGATGACTATTGAAATAGACTGCATCTAGTATGTCCGGAAGTGCCATCACTGTCACATACATGCATACATGATAAACTTACCCTTCGAGTGAGCTCAACATAATAAGCTCACCATGGTCGTTCGCCGCTTAGGAAATGGATGTTATTGGACAATCGAGCTTGTTGCTTCCAACGGACATAGGTTCATCCTTCTGGCAATTGACTACTTCACCAAGTGGGTTGAAGCAGCATCTGATAGGGCAGTGACTAAGAAAAGCATGGCAGACTTTGTCCACGATCGCATTATTTGCCAATTCGGGATTCTAGAATCAATCATCACCAATAATGGCTCCAATCTCAATAGCATCTTAATGAGAGATATGTCTGAAACATTCAAGATCAGACACAAGAATTCTATAGCCTACCGGCCTCAAATGAACGGAGCCATGGAAGTTGCCAATAAGAACATCAAGAAAATATTGAGGAAGATGATAAATAAGCATAAACAGTGGCACAAGAAGTTATCATTTGCTCTGTTAGGGTATTGCACCATAGTCTGCACATTAACTAGGGAAACCCCCTATATTTTGGTACATGGTAAAGAAGTTGTCATTCTCGCCGAAGTAGAACTCTTTCCTTAAGGATCATACATGAGCTGAGCTTGACAATACATAATGTGTAAAGAGTCGTTACGAGCAGCGAGCTCTCATGGATGGGAAAAGAATGAATGCAATTTATCATGGTCAACTTTATCAGAACAAAATGTCTAGAGCCTTCAACAAAAAAGCCAAGCTGAGGCAATTCACACCAGGGCAGCTAGTATTAAAGAAAAATTTTCCGCATCAGGATGAAGCCAAAGGGAAGTTCTCTCCCAACTAGTAGGGTCCATACATGGTTCATCGGGTTTTGATAGGAGAAACCCTCATACATGAAGAAATGGATGGAGAAATTTGGCCAAAGCCGATTAATTTAGATGCAGTTAAGCGTTACTATGTGTAATCTCCATGTTTTCCCTACATACTGAAAATTGAACTACGTTTGAACTAATTCCCATATAAGAGAGGATACATAGGCAGCCTTATCGGTTCAGTCACAATTCAATAAAATTTTCAATTCCCTCAAATTTGGAAATTGGGGAAACATTTTGAGGATGACCGTCAAAATTCTGAAGTAATTTCAAACGATCGTCGCATGAGTAGCATTCTGAAGTATCAACCCATCAAACTGGGATAGAATTTTGAGGAGTACCCTAAAAATGCCGTAGCGGGAGATGTTGTGATGTCTCGTACCACGTCATAGTCGTCGGTTCATCTAAAACCTATTTTTTATCATACATCTATGTTATACTTTTACAAAATCATGCATGTTTATTATCGAAACAGCTTTGTTTAGCAACGATGCGCCAATGATACAGACGGAACCGCCAGATCAAAGTCAAACGAGTCAAGCAAAGTTAGTTGGGATACTAACTAACCTTCCACTTTACAAAACTCACGATTTTTCTTTGGATGCAGGCAGCAGGATTACGAAATCATTAAACACATTGCACCACTCATGGAACAAACATTGTTCTAGAATACGATTCTCATCACCATTACACTTACCAACATTCGCTATCTGCACACCAGTGATGTATGTCACAATGCTCCCAGTAATTGCCACGTCACAATTTGCTATCAACTATGAAACTCTACTGCTATTTGCTATCTTATTTCTTGCATAAGGCTACCATTCTGCCTTCCGAGGTTATGCTCTATCTGCATCTGCATTGTATACGGCTAATATTCTTCCTTCCAACTTGCATAAGTCACCTATTCTGCCTTCCCAGGTTAAGCTCTACCTCTATCTACATCTGCATTCCATAAGGCTACCATTCTGCCTTCCAACTTGCATAAGCCTACTATTCTGCCTTCCGAGACTAAACTTTGTCTCCATCTGCATCTCTATATTGCATAGGACTACTATTCTGTCTTCTGAGACTAAACGTTGTCTCCATCTACATCTCTGGATCTCATGAGGCTAATATTTTACCTTCTGAAGTTTAAGCTCTACCTTATTTACATTTGCACGGCTGAAAAATTGCCACCTACTACATTTGCATGGCTGAAAGATCGCCACCTTATTTACACTTTCCTTGGCTGAAAGATCACCACCTACTACATTTTCATGGTTGAATGATCGCAACCTTATTTACATTTGCACGGCTGAAAGATCACCACCTTATTTATAGTTGCACGTCTAAAAGATTGCCACCTTATTAACATTTCCCATGGGTGAAAGATCGTTACCTACTACATTTGCACTGCTGAAAGATCGCCACCTTATTTACATTTGCATGGCTGAAAGATCGCAACCTTATTTACATTTTGCATGGATAAAAGATCGCCACTTCATCTACATTTGCATTGGTTGACATATCACCACCTTTTATATATATCGCATGTTTGAAAGATCGCCACCTACTGCATTTGCATGGGCTGAAAGATTGCCAAATACTGCACCTCATTGGCTAAAAAATCACCAAATTATCCGAAGATGTCATCGTTTGAAGGCACCATCCTCATAGCCCGAGTGCACCAGTTCATGGCTTGAAATCTTTTATTATACGCTTCTTGGCCCAGGACATCATGGTCTAAGGACATCATTCTAACTGTATGAAAACAACATTCATGGTCCGATCGGAATTTGCATCATGTCTAAATTTACACACAATATATGCCGGTATTGCTTATTTGCAGGTAAACCAGCGAGCAACGGCCATCTCGGCCGCAGCGATCACGCTCCAGTTCCTGTAGCCTTATCAGACCATCACCGTTCACCCCATCTTGGATATTACATCTACTCTTGAAAGTCTCCGCGGCCTAAACCTCTTCGAACTGTTCCGCTAGATCAAAATTGCCCATCATATCTTTACTCGACAAATCTTTCATCCTTTCTGGGTAAAGAGGGGCAGCTGTTGATATCCAATTTTTCTCTATATATTTTTAATATGCAAAATACTTTAAAAATAGTATATATATGTATGTATATATATATACATATATATATATGTATATATATATATATATATATATATATATATATATATATATATGTATGTATATATATATATATATATGTGTGTGTGTGTGTATGTATGTATGAGTATGCTCAAATGTTTTATCATGTTTTGTTAATTTTTAAAGAGTTTTTAAACCAAGTTATTCATAAATCCCCAATAATAACTCCCAAATTATTATTTCTGGTAATTCATTTGTTTTACTCTCATATTTATACTAAAATTTAGCTATCATATTTTTAATAAATTGATTTAGTATTTTTAAAGCTAAATTGTATATTGTTGCAATATTAGTCTCTTTTAATTGTGTTTATATCTATGAATTAAGTCCAGTATTTCTAATTTGATAGTTATGTACTATAAATCATTTTAGTACCTTTAGTTTGTTTATAGAAATTATATTATTATTTTTATAAATCAAATAGGAAAAATTAATTGTTTGAATGTTAGCCCCATTTTATTTATAGCCTTATTTTGAACCCCGATTGAACGCAATTTGAAGACAAATTACTCCGACCAAATGGAGATCTAAACTGACCCAAATCTTATCCTATTAAACCGCCTCACTTACCTATTCAATCTAGGCCGTTGATCAAAATTATCAACGGCCACCAGAACCCCTAACCTTAATTAATCCCAAACAACCCCCTGAACCCTATTATTCCTTATAACATGTTGCCTCTGAATCTCGCTCCTCTCTTAGATCCTCTCTACAACACCCTCAAACCCAAGCCAGTGTCACCCTAATCCGCCCTAATCCAAGGCCTTCCAAGGCCATTGGAGACCTGTATCAGCTTCTCATGGCTTCTTACGTGTTCGTTTCTGCGGTCTCATGACCACATCATGAAGGGTCTTGGTCCAGACTTTTCTCGATGACTGTTCTACAGTCGTCTCTAATCTTTCTTCGGCCAGCCATGGCCATTCGAGTCAGGCCTTTGACTCTCCTACTTAGATCAATGGTTTTCAAGGCCTTTCTTGTCACTTGGGGTTCTTCTGAAACACTAATCTCTAAGGGTTTTTAATTTTCTTTCAGATATGCTTAAGATCCATGTTTTCTTTGTACTTCTAAGCATTTTTTTAAGCTTCTTTTAAAACTCTGCTTCCAAAACTCTTTATCTTTTCCGATTAGGGTTTTCTTGTTAAGTTATTTCAAAACTTTCTTTGATTTTTTACCTGTTTTTCTATGTTTTCTCGTATAGTTCTCCTCTCTGAGTTTGCATGTTAAAAGCCCTAATCTCTTATGATGTTTCTGATTCCATTTTTTATTATTTGTTTAATTTACTTCTTTATCATCTCTAGACTCGATTGGTGTTGAAACCCCTAATTGTTGGGTTTATTCGAGTTCCTAGGACTATTTGTTTTTTTGATTTACTTGTTTATCATCTATAGACTCGGTTGGTACTGAAAAACCCTAATTTCATTTAGGTTCATTCGAGTCTCTAAGTATTTTTCTAATCTATTTGCTCATTATCTTTAAACTCGATTGGCTTCAAAACCCTAATTTCGTCTATTCGAGTTTCTAAAACTGCTTGTGCAATTTATCTCTTTGAAGTTTCTCAACTTGATTTGAAATTCCTTTATTTTAGCATCTCTTTTCTTTATATGATTATAGGTTCTTAATATCTTTTAAACTCGACTATCTCTTCAGAAGGGTTTTTCACTTGACCCTTTACATGCTTCTGATACTCTATCTTTTTCTCTACTACTAAGTCACTGAAGCTTGACCTACGTGACTATCATATTTCGAATGTTTTTTGTCTACTAACTTTGTGCTATTATCCCATAATGTTTCCTTTTGCCAATAGTTTGGCCTCGTATACCTAATGTTTGTGCGCTCTATTTGTATGCTACGTTTCCGTGTTTGATTGATTTTCAATTTTTTGATTGATTTGAAAAGTTTCTTTTGTGAAAATCTTATTTCACTTGCATGTTAAGGTTAACTTATTTATTTCCTTGTTTTACCTTACTGAATCCTTTCCATAACAGGTATTCCTGTACTTAGACTTAACAACTTGCTCGATGGTTTGACCATTTTTTTTGACAGTAATTAGTCTGCCTATAAATTGATTTTTTTTCCTTATTTTGAATCTGTCACTACCCGTTAAGAAATTGATCCCTTAATTAAAGGGATGAACAAGTACCATGTACTTCTCTTCTTTCAAAGACATGAACACAAGACATAAAATACTTGAGTTCAAACACACACCCCACTAAAATTTCTCTCTTTTCTCTGTTGCTATTTGTATTTCTGCCTTACCTAGCCGGCTGAAAGCCAAGGCTAGGCTATTGGGGAACTTTCTTATTTTTCTTTGCATTCGGATCTCTACTACTATCTTCTAATTAGCTTTTGCATCAACAACAACATGCTTCATTACTGTTTCTTGCATCCATGTTTGTCTCCTATTTGAATTTACCAAAGTTCCATTATTAAGCATGTTGCAATCTACCTTTTCTTTCTTATGAATTTATGTTTCCATTATGTATGAACTCTATCAGTCATTTATGAATCCCAAACCCTACATCCCCTATGTATTTGGTATCTTTGGTTGGTTTGGGGCAAGATAACGTTGAACATTGTTGTGCATGACCCAAACCTTATTCCTTGGGATCATAACCTCTATATGCTATGTGTTTTGGCTGGTTTATGGGCATGACAGCTTCACTTATTGCTCTGCATGTACAGAATCGACCCTTCTCAGGGTCACATGCCATCTGCAATGTATTCCCACACCCCTGCCCCTTTGTGCACTCTCTGATGTTGTATAACCTTAGCTACTATTTTCAGATCACCCTTCTCCCCTAATACTCTTAATTCTGTTTTAAACAACTTTCTGCTCAAGCACTTCTACTCTACTCTTAGACTTAGGTTCAGCCCCTCTTCTGTAAGCCCATCTTTGGAACCCATGAGCTCCCTCTGAACATGGACACATAAGGGTTGTGCCCTTCCACTGCACTCATCTCTATCTGGTTCAATGAATCTAAGTGTAAGCACTGCCCAGGATCTTCGAGACCCTTAGGGAACTCTGACACACCCAGATATGAGAATGGCTTTGAAATCAATGGTATCAGCAATGATACGGTTCATTGCATATCTCAGATAGGAAGTCAAATCAATCTTTCCAATGGTTGTAGCTTTTTCTTTCATTCTTTATTTTATAATTTGGTATTTCTGGTTTGTAATAAGTTGTAATAAATACTTGGGGTTTTCTAGTGGAAAAATGGTTTGGTTATTATGCAAGTTCAAGGGTAGAAAACATGCCTATAGGAGTACTTTTAATTCTACATGTTCAAACTGCATTTAGAAACCATGTCTTAGGATTTGCTTTAAATCCTACATGTTCAACTTCACTACTAGATAACCTGCCTGTATGGATTATTAAAAATTCTACATATTGGTCATTCATTTAGATATCATGCATTTTAGGACCCAGCTGGTTATAATGTGGATCAAGTCTATAATGTTAAAATCAGTATAATATAGAAGTCAAGCAAATAGGAATTCTCAAGTAAAAAACCATGTTTATTTCCATTGTCTACTAGATATTATGCCTATAGGATTTAATATCATTCATTTAGATATCATGGCTATAGGGGTCAAAATCATTAATTTAGACATCATGTCTATAAAAGTCTGAAATCGATAATTTTAGATATCATGTTCATAGGAATAAAATCTGCAATAATGGATACCATCGTCTGCAGGATCTGAAACTAGTTTATTTAAAATTAGTCTACTTTGAACTAGTTTTTAAGAATCTTAATATCTTTTTATTAATACGACTTAGCAAGCATGCCAATAAGATCTCCAACACTCCATTTTAAATTGTAACTACTTTTCCACATTAGGGATCAGCAATGGATACCATATCCCTAATGGTCTCACCTAAACACTTAGGCAAGCCTTAATTAATAATAACAATAAAACTAAATTCGCTTCTGTTAGTTAGTAACTGCTCCAACCAGTAGGCATGCTTGATTTGGACTTCTTATTTGAGCTTTCTGATGAATATGGCTCTAACTCAAAATCCCCTGTTTAGAACTTCTAAAACAATTCAAACTTTGTTTTTTGTTTGAGTCATGCTATCTAATTGCTTTATTTGAGGAGGTATACCTGAGGCTTCATTGTTTATGTACTTCCCCATAATGTGCATTTCTAAATATTTTGTGTGCCGCCTTAGATTTTCACCTTGGAAACCCTGAGTTAGCCTACTATCCCTCTCATTAGGAATAGAAATCCTAAGTGCTCTGGGATTGATAGTAATGGGGCGGGTAATAGCATGCAATGGTGGTGAGGACCAATTCCTGCTTTAGTACCATAAACGGGGTGGGAAAGGATAGATATGGACATAATGACTGGTGCGCTAATACTACGTGTAGCCCTTCTTTTGAGGGGTGATTACTGGATATTGCATTGATGTGATCCATATTATAAATAAACCTAAGACCCCTTTCCTTTATTGCCTTTTCTTTTTTAAAGCATCGTAACTACTTGTTTACGAATTAGCCCTTTTAATTGCTCTTTAAAACTTTGTTTACTTTCAAACCGTTGTGTATTAAAAGTTCCTCTTATTTGGGCCTTATCTGTTTACATGTTAATTGCGCCCCAATTTCTCAATAGACTGTCTGGCCGGGAACCACACTAGTGGATCTTGAGGGGTGCCTAACCCCTTCCTCTTAGGATAATTTCGAGCCCTTACCCAATCTCTGGTTATTCAAATGAATATAGAATTGAACCCTATTAGTGTCCTAATGCACCTTAAATCATTAGGTTGTGACTCTTCAAATGCAAAACCCAGTTCCCTAAAGGAACAAGTTGTCCCAACCAAATAAATCCGATTTCACGAGAAAAAGGAGGAGCGACAAACAAGGGGATTCATTTCAAGTTTAAGGTTTCGGCACCCACCTGGAGAACAAAGGAATTCATTCGGGTTTAAGTCATATGCAGGCACCCACCTAGAGAACAAGGGAATTTATTCTCACTTTAAGTCAATAGGAGACGCCCTACCTTGAGAATAAGGGAATTCATTTCTAGTTTTAAGTCATTAGCAGGCACCCCGCATGGAGAATGAGGGAATTTATTTCAAGTTTCCAGTTAGTAGCAGGCACCTACCTGGAGAATGAGGGAATTCATTTCAAAATTCATTTCAAGTTTCAAATCGGAGATAACACGAGTTTCCTGAAGAAAAATGTTTTTACCTCGAGGCACGGGGGTTTGAGATGATCAAAAAGGAAGTCTCAATCCAAAAAAAAAAGAACGAAAATAAAAAAAGAGGGAAATAAATCCAAATGCAGAAGCATATGAAAGATGTGATCTGCTCAAGACATGGCTGAAGTCACAAGCACTGGATGTCCAGTCTTGATCTAAAGAAGCTAAAGAAAAACGAACTAGCACCTGCACTTAGCAAGTATCATGGTTCAAATCTACAGTCTGCATGAAGAACCATGCAAGACTCAAGATCATGCTTCATAAAACTTATAGATAAGAATCTTGTAACTCATAGTTGACAGGCTTAGTTAGTCTTTTTCATTTTTTGATTTTGATGTAATAACAAGACCGCAGACTGGAACCTTGATGGATCGGCACCTCAATCGGCTCTCCACCTTGATATATTCTATCACAGTTCATACTTCTGAACTACACGTAGTTTGATTCCTTTATAGCCAAGGATATGTACGTAGCTCAGATACCATGGCTCGGTCACATTCTCCTTTATTTTAGTTTTTTTGTCTCTCTAAATAAGGGTCGGGTCAAAACATGTCTCGTCGTTCTTTATCTGAAAATACTGGGTGTTTCCAGTCAAAGAGGGGCAGCTGTAGATATGTGATTTTTGACCCTCCCTGAGACTTTGCACATTTTAACGTTTAAATTGTTAGCTTATGTCTAACATTGCTATTTCAATTAATTTTGACTCTTTACTTTATTTGGTCACATAAATAAAAATAACAAAATATATTTTTTTTTATTTAGGTAATTGATATGAAATAGTTTCACTTTTAATTTTTAATGTTATTTTCATTAATTAGAAATGATTTCATGATTTTGTAGTTGTTATTTTAGGAGTTAATATTTTTAGTCTAGATAGCACCTAATGCCTAAGAACCTTCGGAGATCAGTTGTTTTTCATTTTCTGGAGACCAACCAAAAACCTAGGTACTCATCTTATTCACCCCATATAACTCGTAAAAACCTAGAACTTAGAACAACATACCTTTGTCCTTCACCTATACAACAATAACAGCCGCAGCTGCTCACCCCAGCTCAACTCCAGCTCCTAGTTATCGCCGACCAGCATACACTAACAACTGCTGCCTTGCCAGAACTAATCACTGGTGACTGGCGATGTTGTCGGTCATATCACCTCTCTGCCACCAACCTCGCCACCTTCAACCCATCGGAATTCCTCAATAGTGCCATCCTAGCTGACACTAACAAACGAACGCTTCCGCTTTACCCCCTAAATTCAGTAACCTCAAACATCAGCAACCCATTAACACTGATGGCGCTACCTGAAAAAAATAATATGTGAAAGCTTAAAAGGAACAGGAGAACGAACAATAACAAAAGAGAACGGAAATGAGCAACAAATTTCATGACTTCATCTCGCATTTTTTGGGCCGTTTACAAACTTAAATAGAGCAGCCATTTCCTATATTAGATCCAAGTGTAAGATAACATTTTGGTATAATATGTTACAAATCTCACATACAGAAAAAAAATTGTTCAAAAACAAAAACAAAAACTGGACCAAAAAAAGAATTAAAGAAAATCAAACTCGAGATACATAATGAAATTTAGGCTGTCTCTTTTGGTTTTGATTTCCGAATGGAGTGGAGGTGAAACAGGTGTTTGATCGTTGGAGTTGCCGCTTGAGGTTGCCATTTGTGGTTTCTGCAAAAGTTCTTGTCATGGCCCAAACCCAGAGACAGTGGTGATGGCACCTCTCGTGGAGACAAGGCCAACCAACTAAACACAATTCATACTTTAGAACAGTTATATAGTTCATAAGCAGTTTAAACGAAATTTAATGATAATAATAATTAGCGGAAGTACAACCCTACACAGCCCGAACTAGGGTGTCACAAGTCACTAGCATCTACTAGAGTTTGAATGAAACTACAAGGTCTGAAATATATAAAATAGGACTAATAACAAGAGAAGAAAAATACGGTTCTGCAAACGCTGGCAGTCACCTCGCTAATCTTCGATAACTTAGCCGCCGATCAGCTCAAGACCCGCTATCGCAGGAACAAATACCTGCATCTACACACGAGTTGCAGGGAGTAAAGCGAGTACTCCAATTCAGTGAGTAATAAAGGTAAATAATAGTTGAGCAGTAAGAAAATCACGTAAGGCAAATCATCATGCTGTATAGAAGCGGTATAAAACCCCTTGAGAAAAGAAATGAAGGTGAGAAATCTTTAGAAAAATCTTAGCCCAGTTTAAAACTCTTTTGAAAATGACCTTTTTCAAAAAGTTATGCAAATAAATGCAAACTATTTGTGCTGAAGTCGCGATCATAACAAATAAGTTTAAGTCAAATACACGGTAAAATCATCAATCGGGATGGACCAAGTCGCAATCCCCAATGGTTCTCTACCCCACACTCACTATCCTGCATGCAAGTCACCTCAATATAGCACTACGATGTGCAATACGGGGTTTCAAACCCTCATAACATCATTTACAATCATTACTCTCCTCGAACTGGCAAAATCTCTATCTCGCGATGCCTTTGCCCCTCAAGTCAGCCTCTACGTGCTTCGAATCTATCTAAAATCATAGCGAATACATCACAATATGCTAAGGGAACAAAAGCCAAGCAAAACAATCAATGGGCATAAATCCCGAAACTACAAAAACACGAGCCCCAGTCCCACTTCTCAAAAATCAAAAATTTTCATATCATTAGATTCCTAATCTTCCCACGAGTTCATACATATCAAAAGTTCTTAAATCCGACCTCAAATCCCAATTCAAAAGTCTGATATCTCAAGCCGTAGTTCTTCAACTTTAGGCTTAGTTTCCATAAAATTCTCGGTGGATTTCACAATATAATCGAGTTTTTAAGACCAAGATTCTTACCTCAAGTCGTTTCCCCTTGAATCACTCTTTGATTTCCTTCAAGAATCTCCAATAATGAGCAGCTATGGGAGAAACTTGACCCACATTCGTGAGCAAGATGATTTTAAAGACATTCTGCCTAGGGGTATTTTTCCTTTATGCGATCGAAGGAAGACCTTCGCGATCGCGAAGTACAAATGTTCAGCCTGAATAATTAACTCTATGCAAAACCGATGTCTCCCATGTGAACACAATGCACTGCCAACTTACTATGCGATCGCGGACCACACTTCGCGTTCACGATCACCAATTTCCAATCCAATACTTCAAGTCCACGTTACTCTATGCAAACGCGACCAGTCCTACGCATTCTCGATCGGAACATTCCATCTGCTATGCAGTCGCATCTCCATCTGTGTGATCTCAAAGAATGATTTAACAGCTCCCTCCAAGGCCTCGATGCGATTGCGAGAGAACTATCGCGGTCGCGATGAACAAAATATCAGAATTGGAACCTGCAATTTTTCTGAAGTCCACAAAGCATGAAATGGTCTGATTGACCACCCGAATATCACCTGAGGCCCTCTGGACCTCAACCAAATATACCTGCACAATCCATAACACCATTTAAACTTGTTCCAATTATCAAAAAAACTGCAACAACATTAATTTACTCAAAACTCATCGAATTCAAGCCTAAGTTTCTAAAAACTTCTGAAATACACTTTCGATCAAAAACTCAACCAAACGACGTCTGAATGATCTGAAATTTTGCACACAGTTCTAAAATGACATAACGAACCTACTACAACTCTCTTAATTTTATTCCGACTCTCGGATAAAAATCTCACCTTCCAACCGTAATTCGCCTAAATACTAACTTCATCAATTCAAGCCAAACGCCACACTGGACATCCAAAACCAATTTTGATCACACTTATACATATTAAATCACCTAATAAAGCTAATCAAATCATAAAGATTTCAATCTGAGATCATATACAAATAAGTCAACCCTTGGTCAAACCTTTCGAATTCAAAGCTTCCAACTGAGACTGTTCCTTCAAATTCATTCTGATTTTTCTACAAACCTAAACAAACGATCTACATCAGTCGCACTACATTATACGGGGCAAGTCATGCCCGAAAACTGGCGATCAAGGTGCAAAAGCTTAATACGACCGGTCGGGTTGTTACATCCTCCCCACTTAAACACATGTTCCTCCTCGAACATACCCAAGGTTGTTCTAGAAGCCACCCACTAGCTGAATAACCTTACAATTCACCCGGGGGTGATCCTGCATCAGCCTATCTCGTATAGGTCTGGTAGATCATTGCAACTAAAATTACACAATCCAGCCTGGCCCCTAAGCCATAGAACCACATTTCCACTCCTGAAACCATCAATATGATCACAACATCACACCTATACTCTAAATAGACCTGAACCAGCTGTAATAACCCATGCCTTCAATCTTGAGAGTAGTCTCATGATATACCACAAAACTGAAACTCTTAGATATAACTTCTATTCGCAGCAACTGCCCCACAACGAATACTAGTAGAAAACCTCTTATCGACTAAAGTCTCATTCCAACACTTCCATTTACTTACAACGATAAATGAAACACGCAATAAACCATAACCATTTCTCTTGATCAGCCATCCATAAGGTCACTTACCCTTTGGCAAGGACCATAGCAAATTTTTGAATCGAACCTCGATATATATCTATCAAGCATGCTGAAATCGAATCCATTTGTATTTATTACAGATCCCAGCAACCTTATCTAATCCACCACAATCACTCTGGTGACATGACTCACCAAGATAGGCTAAGGCCATAACTTGAGAATTCCGCGCACTAGTGAGCAACAATCCGAATATACTCATATTATGAAACTGACTCAACGAAAGAACTATACCTCAAGCTCACCAGTATCATCACAGCACACGGCTGAGAACTCGTCTCACATCATAGAAATAGAACATGCGAATCTAACTTGGAAGGTCATATCTCTACATAGCTTCATTGCAATTTCACGATCCTAACCAAACACTGGTCCACATAAAACACCTCAAATCACTATGCTCGAAATAGACAACCGTGCACAATTTGATGCCTGGAACTAAGGAAAATCACTGCACTCATGGTGAAACAAGTAACATATACCATGAAGACCCGATAGGACATAACCGATACGCCATCCACCGAGAAACACCCAATTACTTTCCCGCTCGACTTCCACTATGAACCTTAATAGAACCACACCATATGTGCCATAACTAACAAATCATAACACATTTCAACATAGAAAGGCCACTCCTAGATCTCCCCAAATCACCAACAAGCTCGATAACGATCGATTCAACCTATCCCTCAGCAATATAATTCGGGGTCAACCAAGCCGCCTCAAGCTAGAACATGCATCCACTTTGGCCTGCCAACGAATTCATCATCAAGGAAACTTGAAGCTATTCTATCCTCTACAATAAATCCTGCTGGTGCCATACGATACGGTGCAAGGCACCAAATCAATACCGAAGTCAACAACCTTGCATGCGACATGCCTGGCCACGAGAAACATATTCGATAAATCTTTCACCATCAAAACTGAATCAATATGAGGACCCTCAACACTGAAACTCATCAGAAGAGCCCAAGTAAGAAGGACAATCCTTCCCAGCCATTCACTAGGTCTTCGAAATATAAGAATCCCAAATAGGACATAATCCGTCAAAAATCGTCACTCAACCTGTGGCATTTTCCAGCATAGCCAATAGCGTCGTCTTATTGCAATCTTCCTGAATAACACATCACGGAGACAACTAGTCTGAAACCAATATCACATCCAAAATCTAACATACTAAGCGACAAAAGATCCACTCGGGTCATCAAATCCTAATAGTCGCTAAACAGCCGATACACGCGACTCACAACAACAATATAGCCTGAACGTGAGAACACCCAGTCTCCAATTCCATATAGCACACAATTCACCATACCTGATCCCAAATTCCACTGTCCAAATACATATTACCTCAAGTACCCAATCATTTCACGAAAGATACCTTGAAATTCCCCCGTGCCATCAAGCAAACTAGAATATCAGCAGTCGATCCAATCTAGAGAGTGCCACAATGCTATCAAAATTCTATCAACCTAATCACATTTCTTTTTCTAAAACATATACCCTCGTAAAATCACTATGATTAGCAATACCATTTTCTTAATCATCTGAAGGTCGTCACCCAATCACCTGAAGCTTGTTTTCTCTAATCACTAAAAACTGCCCGTGCTGCCTGAGAATTTCATGACTTTCCATTTGTAATTAAATCATAACCTTACACGCGCAAATCCTAAGCCTCCACAACATTCCACAAATACTATACCACCCTGGGGTAATCATGAGAACTTCATCTCCCCTCCGAGCCACAAATACAGACGTACTCAACTAGTCAAGAACTTTCCATTGGCCCCATCTAGAAGAAAGTCACTATACATCCCATGCTCTGCATGCCCATAGAAAATATAACTCTCCAAACCACACTAAGAAAGCCATCGAGAACTCTCTAAGTTACCTTTGCATAAATCAGACCTGCCAGGATTGAACTCTTCTAACATGACCAAGCTAAGTAAGCCTCATAACCTAAGAGCATTGCTGCAAAATATCCGTAAGAACTCACTGCCTCGAATACACATAAGGAGTTAATCATATCCTTACCATACCGGTCCAGTGTACTATCAAGCTACTTCAGCTATCTAAGTTTCCTTCATATTCACCTTTAACTTTATATCACCCCTTGCTGTAGCACCACAATTACTCCTCTCACAATTGGGAAATATGAAAAGATCCTTGACGCGCCCATAACTCAGCGCTACACATCAGATCACAACAGAAATCAAATACTTAATAGTTTATCTATCATCCCCCAGACCTTCTTCATCACTTCCAAGTCATATAGATACACCTCGGAGTACTAACATACTCATCACTTAGCTATCCAACTGTCATTCCCACCAACAGGGGAAATACTGAATATATATAAGTTTTAAAACACTTGCTCACACAATCATCACTTCAGTGCTCAAGCCATAGGAAAAGATCTGGCCTCAAGTCCTCTAGACTGGACCAACATGAAACTCACATAGATCACATCTCGCCCTTCGATCGAGGAATCACAAGCCATCAAGAAACATTTGATACTGAGAGCTCATGCGCGCATGTGAACGCGTGGAAGGAAGTTCAAAAGTTACCTTTCAAGCTAAATCAATGACACACGATGAGAATTCAAGAATGTGAAGTTTTCCTAAAGGTTCCGTAGCCTCTTGAGGATAAATACAGACGTCTCCGTACCGATCCGCGAGACTCTACTAAACATGCTTATGACTCGTGAGACCTAGTAACATAGGCTCTGATACCATCTTGTCACGACCCAAACTCAGACACGCTCGTGATGGAACCTCTCATGGGGACAAGGCCAGCCAACTAATTCCAATTCATCCTTTTAAAAAATTAAACAGTTCATAAGGAGTTGAAATAGAATTTAGCTATAATAATTAGCAGAAGTACAACCCAACACAGCCCGAACCGGGGTATCACAAGCCACGAGCATCTTTTGAGTTTGAATACAACTACAAGGTCTGAAACATACAAAATAAGACTGATAACAAGAGAAGAAAATGTGGTGTTGGGAATGTTGGCAGTCACCTAGCTAAACTCCGATAACTTAGCTGCCAATCAGCTCAACACCCGCTACCGTGGGAATGAATACCTGCATATGAATGTGAGGTGCGGGGAGTAAAGTGAGTACTCAAACTTAGTGAGTAATAAAGGTAAATAATAGCAGAGCAGTAAGAAAATCACGTGAGGCAAATCATCATGCTATATAGAAGCGGTATAAAACCCTTTGAGAAAAGCAATAAAGTTGTAAAAACTTTAGAAAACGTCTTACCCCAGTTTAAACCTCTTTTTGAAATAACCTTTTTCAAACATTTATGCAAATTAATGCAAATAATTTGGGCTGATAAGCATAGAAATCTTCCCCGCGAGCGCAATATTCACTAAACATAAAATGACAGGCAATGAGGTAGATATCACATAAAATAGCACAATAATAGATAATGGTAGACAAATAAATAAGTAAGCATATAAAATAGTATCGGTACTGCTGCAGCGTGCAAGCTGATTTATATACCACAACGGCGTGCAGCCTGATCCATTTATCGTCGACAGTGCTCACTGGTGGTGTGCAAACTCCGGGAGGGGCCCCTTATAGCCCAAGCGCAATATCAAGACATCTTGTGACATCAAATTTAAGCCCCCGACCTCATATCAACATTAATATCTCACTGCTGCAGCGTGCAGCCCGATCCAAAAGTATCCTCATCACACAAGCCCTCAGCCTTAGTCAAAATCACATATGCCCCTCGAGCAATAGTAAAATATGATGCTCAGCCCAAAAATATTGTTGGAAATATCATTTCAAATGTTAAAGCAAAGTAAACTTGGTTGTGTTTTGAAAACAGTGGAACATATATGACTAAGTTCAACTATAAAATCAAAACAGTGAGGAAATATCAACAATCATCTCCAAAGGGGTTCAAACAGTTGGCACGAAATTTAAATATGGCAATCAGCCCATGTTACGATGATAACAAATAATTTTCAGTCAAAATACACGGTAAAATCATCAATCGGGATGGACCAAGCCGCAATCCCCAATGGTGCTCGATCCTACGCTCGATGTCCGGCTTGCAATTCACCTTAATATAGCACTACAATGTGCAATCCGGGGTTTCAAACCCTCAGAACATGATTTACAATCATTACTCACCTCGAATTGGAGAAATCTCTAGCTCGCGATGCCTTTTCCCCTCAAGTCAGCCTCTACGCGCATCGAATCTATCCAAAATCTTAGCGAACACATCACAATATGCTAAGGGAACAAAACCTAAGCAAAAACAATCAATAACGGGCATAAATCCCGAAATTACCAAAACTCGAGCCCCGAGCCCACTTCTAGAAAGTCAGAAATTTTCACATCTTAGATTCCTCATCTTCCCACAAATTCATACATATCAAAAGTTCTTAAATCCGACCTCAAATGGTCCCTCAAATCCCAATTCAAAAGTCTGATTTCTCAAGCCCTAGTTCTTTAACCTTATGCTTAGTTTCCATACATTTTTAGGTGGATTTCACAATATAATCGAGTTTTTAAGACAAAAATTCTTACCTCAAGTTGTTTCCCCTTGGATCCCTCTTTAATTTCCTCCAAGAATCTCCAAAATTGAGCAGATATTGGTGAATATATACCCACATTCGCGAACAAGATGATTTTAAAGGCATTCTGCCATGGGGTATTTTTCCTCTATGCGATCACAGGAAGACCTTCACGATCGCGAAGTATTAATTTTGAACCCTCAGAATTAACTCTATGTGAATGCGGCGTATCGCATGCTAACGCGGCGTATCGCATGCGAACGCAATGCACTGACAGCTTACACCATGTGATCGCAACCACACTCCGCATTCGCGGTGAACAATTTCTAATCCAATACCTATGGTCCACTTTACTGTATGCAAATGCAACCATCCCTATACGTTTGTGATCAGTAAATTCTATCTACTATGCGATCGCATCTCCATCTATTCGATCGCAAGGAACGATTGCACTGCTCCCTCCAAGGCATCTATGCAATTGCGAGAGATGGTCCGATTGACCACCTGAATATCATTCGAGGCCCTCGGGACGTCAACCAAACATACCCTCATAATCCATAACACCATTAAAACTTGCCCTAAACATCAAAATACCTCCAACAACATTAAATTACTCAAAACTTATCGAATTCAAGCTTATGTTTCCAAAAACTTCCGAAATATACTTTCGATCAAAAACTCGACCAAACAACATTCGAATGATCTCAAATTTTGCACACATATGTCAAATAACATACTGAATCTACTTCAACTCTCGAAATTCCTTTCCAACTCTTGTATCAAAATCTCACCTACCAACCGGAATTCGCCAAGATACTACCTTCATCAATTCAAGCAAAATTCCACACCAAACCTCCAAAACCAATTCTGATCACACTCCCAAGTCATAATCACCTAAAAGCTAACTAAATCATAAAAAGTTCCGATCCGAGCTCATATACAAATAAGTCAACCATTGGTCAAACCTTTTGAATTCAAAGCTTTCGATTAAGACTGTTCCTTCAAATTCATTCTGATTTTCCTGAAAACCAAAACCAATGATCTACATCAGTAACACTACATTACACTGGGCAATTCATGCCCGAGAACTGGCGATCAAGGTGCAAAAACTTAAAACGACAGATCCGGTCGTTACAGTTTTTGTTTTTGTGTTTGATTTTTTGATCGAGTTCAACCCTCGAAATTCTCATTAAGTTTTAATCATTAGAGATTCAAATATATTGAAAAGAAGTTCTATTTATATTTGAGTTCATGGAGTATGTTCGTTTTAGATCAAATTCACATAAGAAGGGTTCTTGCTCAAACTGAGGTTCAATTCTCCCATCCACTACGCATTTTATTCTAGCTAACGTTAATTGTTTGCTTGGTGATATAATTCCATTAGTTGTGCAATTGTTCTCCGCAGTTTTGAATTTGTTCACTTAGTTATCTGCTCATATTTTACACGAATTGGTTATAGTTGAACATGATTTTTTTCACAGTATAGAAATTGGGTTGCTATGCATTGACTGAACTCGTCAAATTATATTGAAGAGGCTTGGGTGCTAAAGTTTTTTAAATTAATCTTTAAATTGTTTATTGCTTTATTACTTGCCTATATTTAATAAGATCCTTCTTGGTCCCTTAATATTCATAAACATCATAGCTTTCTTTAGACGCAATCAATAATAAATTATTATAGCTACGGGTACGATTCTCGTGTCGTAGTTGTGATACATAATTTTTAAAATATGGCTGCACATTTATGTAACTTGGCCATAATATTTTAATAATATTAATAAATTAAACGTGTTGTAGATAGTGGGTACGGTTTCCATGACACGATTCGCAATATGTACCAAACAAACAAGTGTATGACAATCGTAACTTATTCTAGAATAATTCCATAACTAATTAAAAGCGGTCAGAGATTAAAAATGCACAATGGGTATAAAACATATAATTAATAAGATAATTAGCCCAATAATAATAGTTGGGAGACCATGCAAAATCAAAAGAATCTGAAAATGCCTTGTACCTTTTTCGAGGGTTAACAGAATTCCTTACCCAGATTATTGTGTTTTACGGACTGTAAAATAGAGTCCAACTTCCTCGATTTGGGATATTAAATTGGGGACTTTGTACACCATAAATTATACCAAATGGCAACTCTGAATTCGAATATAAATAATTTCGTTTCGGTTATTGTCACTTCAATTGGAAAAACTCCATATATACCCCTTTTCGGGGTAGAAAAGGCTGTGATGCACATTATGTTGAAACACGTTCTCAAACTAAACGAGTGTTGATCTATGTAGGTTTTGATAAATGACAAACCAACGAGGATGGAACGATAACAGTCAAAGTACAAGAGAAACAGTACAAGATCAAGAATCGCAATGAAGTTATTGTTGAGTTTATTGTTGAGTCATTTTATTTTGTGATCTTGATTCAACGACATATTCAAGTATTGTCTTCTCTCATAAAATATTTTTTCATCAAACCATGCATCTTTAAGTTAAAACAAATGAGTTGCATTTTAGCCAAAATGATTTTTTAAACATGTCTTTTGAATCTGGACAACAACAATCGATTGTCTAAGACCAACAATCGATTGTGTTAAAGACCGCCAAAACTGGAACTTTCAAAATTAAGTAAACAATCGATTATCTGATTTCAACAATCGATTATGTCATGTCACAATAGATTATATGCTTTAAACAATCGATTTTATTAAGACAGTGTTTAAACAAATTTTTCAAAACAGTCATACAATCAATTGTCTGCTTGGTACAATCGATTGCCATGAGTCAGTGACTAAATGAATTTTTCAAATAAGTTATACAATCGATTGTTGACTTGGAACAATCGATTGTCGTGAGGCAGTGTCTAAATAAATTCTTCAAAAGCAGAACAATCGATTGTGTTATGTAAACAATCGATTGTACTGAGGCACTATGTTACCGAAATATTTCATAAAACAAAACAATCGATTGTCATGGTCTAACAATCGATTATATTCATACCGTTGTCGGAAATGTTTTGAAACCTTAAACAACAATCGATTGTAATAGGTTGACAATCGATTGTTGAAACTACAAAATCCTAAGCAGATTTTTAACAATCAATTTTCTTCTTAAAGTCAAGATCTGTTGGTTGAAAATGAATTACACAATCTGTTATATTCAAACCTTTGTCAGAAATGTTTTGAATATTTGAACCACAATCGATTGTACGAATCTGACAATCGATTGTTGAATTACCGAATCCAACAAAGATCTCTTACAATCGATTTTCTACTTAAAGTCAAGATTTGTCTTTTGAAAAATTAGTCACGCAATCGATTGTGGAGTCTTGACAATCGATTGTCGGAGCACAAATTCAGGGATTTTGTTTGACAATTAGGCAACGGTCTGATACTCTTTGAATGCTATTAATACCCCTCTGAAATACCTTTTTCCTAACAACAACAGAGCATAAATCTTACATATTATTATTGCAATCATTCAATCTTAAATTCATTATTTTTGAGAGCCAATCTTTGATTAAGTTGTTGTGTTTCTTGAGCTGATTATTTTGTACTCATACCCACTCTTTGAGAGAGCTATTGTATAAGTGAGTATTGAGTGTTCATACACTTGAAGGGATTTCTATAATCCCTTGTTGTAAGAAGGAATATTTTTCCTTCGTGTGAAGTCTTGGGGTGAGGTATCCTCGAGCAAGGTTGTTTGAGACTTGTGTGATTCAAGTGCTCAGGTTGTAACGGTTTGTTAGGCACCCGTAAGCTTAACAGAGAAGTCTTGAGGTGAGGTATCCTCGAGCAAGGTTGTTTGAGACTTGTGTGATTCAAGTTCTCAAGTTTTAATGGTTTGTTAGGCACCCGTAAAGCTTAACAGTGAAGTCTTGAAGTGCGGTATCTTCGAGCAACGTTTGTCGAGGCTTGTGTGATTCAAGCTCTCAGGTTGTAACGGTTTGTTGAGCACCCGTAAGCTTAACGAAGTTAGTAGAAATCTCGAGAGAGTCTCTCGGGGACTGGACAAACCACAGATTGTGGCGAACCAGTATACATCGGTGTGTTCTTTCCTTACTTATTTACTTTCCACACTTATTTCATTCCTACAGTTTTTTAATTCCGCAACTTGATTTTATTTCTGCATAATTTTTATAAACGCTATTCACCCCTCCCCCCCCTCTAGCGTTAAGCACTCGTTCTAACAATTGGTATCAGAGCCTAACTCCCTGTAAGACTTAACAGTTTGAGAGAATGTTTCTATGGCTTCTACTAGTAGTGCTTGTGCAGGAATAGGTGAATGATTTTGCACCTTTTTGCCTCCAATATTTGATGGAAGCAATTACACATATTGGAAAGAGCGGATGAGAATCTTCATCCAATCGAACAACTTTCGTCTATGGCAAATCATCAAGTATGGTGAACAAATGACGACACAAGTTGGAAAAGCCATGGTAAGTGAATACAACACCAAGGCAATCAATATGTTGTATAGCTCTTTGAATCAGGAGGACTATCGAAAAATTTCCCACTAAAAAACTGCCAAAGAGATGTGGGATAATCTTGAGGACACTTATGAACGTACGCCTCAAGAAGCGGACAGCTCATACAATGAACCGACTGCCCGATGCCTCATGGCCAATGAAGAAGAAGAGGTAAATACTTCTAACTCTTACTCGTTTGAAGAATTTCAAGTAGCTTTTAAAGAATTATTTTATGAATTGAAAAAGATCTCAAAAATCGCCAACGAGGCCACGGCCAAAACAAAGGTTTTAGAAGAAGAAAATCTGTTTTTGAAAAATGACAATGTTGATCTTAGAAATAAGATTAAGGCGATGAACGAAGCTTCTTCAATTGATAAAAGTTCAAATTGTTCATCTTGTGATTCGTTGAAAATAGAGAACTTAGAACTTAGGAACACACTAGAAAAACGTAGTGTAGACATTCCTAAAGTAGTTGAAGATATTAAGAAGAAAAAGCCTAAAAAAAACAAAAGGCGTAAGAAGAATAAGAACTGTGATGCACAACCTAGAAATAATTCTAGGAGTTTTAATGAGTCTAGAGCTAACCCTTTTAGACCACCTAGAAACAAATCTAGGATTATTAATGAGTCTAGAATTAATAATTTTAGACCACCTAGAAACTATTCTAGGAATTGTGCAAATGAGCCTAGAAATAATAATTTTAGGCAACCTAGAAATAATACTAGGAATGAGACTAGACCACCTAGAAACGATACTAGATTTTTTAACAAATCTAGAATTAATAACTTTAGACCGCCTAGAAATGACTCTAAGAATTTCAACGCTTCTAGGAATGACTTTAGATCACCTAGAACATATTTGGCTCAACCTAGGCATAGGCACAACCCGAACGTGGTATGTCACTACTGCAACCGGGTAGGACACATAGCACCCATATGTTTTGCGAAACATAGGGATTTATCTTCTAGCTATGACTATTATTTGCCTAACCCCCAAGGACCCAAAAGTGTTTGGGTACCAAAAACCTATATTTAGGTATTTTTGCAGGTGTGCTTGAAGGCTACAATATTGTAGAATATGCACCAAGCACGACACCTTATTGCATCAAGGGGAATTTCGGTTAGTTATCATTTTCGATAAAAACCGAAATATTGATATGTGCTAGAAATTGGCATTAATGCATTTATTGTTAAAAATTGATTCTTCGTCTGTTGAATTAATTTTTTAATTGATATATGTTGATATATCAACTATTCTTTGTTGATACATGTTCTGATAACTATTTTTTGGTATCAATTATTTTTTTTTGTTTTGATAATACTTCTATTTCAAATAACAATTGGTATCAGTTATGTTTGTTAAAAATAATAATTGATCCATATTTTGTTTTGATAAGAATCTAATTGTTGATATGTGTTAACAATTAGTATCTTTTTTATCAAAATAACTTTTGAAATGTTTGTGCAACAATTGATAACAGTTGGTATGTATTAACTGTTAGCTTGCTTCTGATAAAAACATTTCATTTATGGATGTTATTGTTATTTGTGATTTAAATAACTGTTGATATATACTAGAAAAATAAATAATTTTTTGGTGTGTATTAATGTTAGCATATTTTTGTTAAAAACATTATACTCATGTTTCTTTTCGAATGCTATTTCTGGCTTGAAAAATAATTGGTATATTCTTGGAATAAATGATTCATATTTTTAACAGTTGATAAAAGCATTTCTGTTAAAAATTGACTCTTGATGAATATATCATTTGGTCTGAATAATAGTTTGTATATTTTTCAAAATTGATTCATGTTTTTAATAAACTATTTTGTTGGATATTTTCAGTTGATATATTTTTGGTAATATGTTTTGCTAAAAATAACAATTAGTATCACTGTTAATAAAATAACATTTGATACATTTGTTATGTTTTTCAATAAATGGTTTTATCATTGTTTTTATAACAATTGGTATATTTTGAAAAATATCAAATTGATATGTTTTGTTTTTCAAACAATTGGTATGCCTTGAAAATTATTCTAGCAATCTTCATATTGTATATTCCTCAATATCCTTCCTATTTTATTTTGACATTCAGGAAATGCCGAAAAAGGGAAGTAGCCTTAATATACTCTCTTCTCGCTAAATGCCAAAAGAAGATGTTTAGGCGATATGCTTCAAATAAGGGGGAATGTCTTTACATTTTAGTTTGCCTTTTTTAAGGGGGAATTTTTCATTAAGGAAAAATAGATTGCATGAATTTTATTGATAATATTATCTTGATGATATTTCTTGGATTTTAAAAATAATTTTTATGATATTATTTTTCAAAATAAATTTATGTTGATATTTTTGGAGCTACTAATGTGTTTATATGCAAGGAGTTTGTAATACTCATGACTAGCAAATTGAGATGTCAATGATGGATGAGCTTAATTTTCTCTTGGAGCTGCAAGTTAAGCAAATGAAAGAGGAAACTTTCATTTGTCAAACAAAATTTTGCAAGGAGTTGCTAAACCAATTTGAAATAAGCAACGCCAAAGCAAAGGCCACTTTAATGAATATATTTAACCATCTTGACAGAAATGAAAAACGTAAAGAATTACCAAGGTATGACCATTCCTTACTTTACCTTACTGCTAGTAGACCGGACATTATGTTTAGCGTTTGTCTATGCGCTCTATATCAATCATGTCCGAAGGATTCTCACCTAACTGCGGTGAAACGAATAACGAAGTACCTTGTTGGAACGATAAATGTGGGACTTTGGTATCCCAAAGATACTTCATGCCAACTTATTGGCTATTCCGATTCCGATTTTGCTGGATGCAGATTGGACCGCAAGAGCACTGGTGGCACTTGCCATTTGCTCGGTAGCTCATTAAGTTTCGTGGTTTTAGTAAGAAACAAGTAAGTGTTGCGTTATCCACAACCGAGGCTGAATAAATAGCCACGGGGAGTTGTTGTGCACAAATTCTTTGGATGAAGCAACAACTCTTGGACTATGGTCTTAGTATTGATCACGTCCCTCTTCGATGTGACAATACTAGTGCCATAAGCTTGACGAAGAATCCTATTCTTCACTCAAGAACGAAACACATAGAAATTAGGCACCATTTTATAAGAGATCACGTTCTCAAAGGTGATGTCGAAATTGAGTTCGTTGAAACTAAACATCAATTGGCTGACATCTTCACCAAACCTTTAGATAAAGAGTCGTTCTTCCGTATTCGAAGTGAACTCGGAATTCTTGACTCTACGTTGATCTAATGCATACACTTAGGTTGCATTTATCTTTTGAATAATTACTGACTTGAGCGTCGGAGGCGCTTAATTTTGTTTTGCAAGTATCGCCCCAAAGACAGGGGAATTTATTTCTTGTGAAATACAACCGATTGCTAAATTTGCATAATCGATTGTCATTTATCATCTGTGTTGTCCGTTTTTGCACTGCTATCCCACAATCGATTGTCAAGCATCCATAATCGATTGTTCAATAATTATTTAGGTCCTTATAACTCTCTGCCTCGCCACAATCGACTGTCAAACGTCCATAATCGATTGTTCAATAATTATTCAGGTCCTTATACCTCTCTGCCTCTTCACAATCGATTGTCATATATCCATAATCGATTGTCTTAAAATCACTGGACCATGAAATACTCACTGCCTTCATACAATCGATTGTCATATGTCTACAATCGATTGTTCAACGAATACTTATGTCCTTATAACTCACTGCCTACATACAATCGATTGTCAATATTCCACAATCGATCATTTGTCTTCTGACCATAATTCAAAATCTTCAATAACCGATTGTTTGGGATCCACAATCGATTGTCAAACGGTAGTATTCAAATTTTTTACCGTTCTGACTTCTGCAAACACTTACACAATCGATTATTTTTTTGTCAGTTCCAAGTACCGTTCAAATATTCCTTTACAATCGATTGTGACTGTTCAACAATCGATTGTGTAACTGTAGTGGCTCAAAAATCTTACCGTTTCAGACTTTATTTCTGCCAACCATCTCCCTTAATTGCCATCTCTACTTCCCACTCTATAAACAGGAGTTACTCTCTACATCTTTCTCACTTCAAATCAATTCAAGCTTCACAAATCTCTTGAAATCTTTCAAAAACTCTCTAAATCAGCACTCAATATTCCATCAAAATGTCAAGCAGACATCAAAAACGATCCCGTCATGGCAAGAATATTGCCTCTTCCTCTACTGCTCCTACTCCCTTCTTCCCTTATCAAGACGGTTCCAATCTAAAATTTGAATCTGAAGCAGAACATACTAGATTCATAACCAAATTCGAAAATCGAGAAATTCTACCTCCTCGCTTTTCTACTATTCAATATCTTGAATCAAGCGCACCCGCAGCAACTGCGAATATGCTTCCGGAAAGCATACTTATTGACTTTTTATTTCTTAACTATCCACATCTTCATCCTCCATTTATTCGTGCCTTCTATTCCAATCTTAAGGAGGACGATGATGGTGATCTTGTCACAAACATAAATGGTGTTCAAATTCTTTTATCTGAAGAAAACATTCAAACGATTTCTCGACTTCCTCGAAATGGGGAAGACATCTCTATGTACATACGAGAAGGCGGCGTATTATTTGATGAACAACTCCTCCTAAATCAAATCGGGCTTGGATCATTTGATCCTAATCTTACCACTCGTCGTCCTACCATCACGGGGATGCTCCCTGAGTATCGCTTGATTTTTTACTTCGTAACTCGTGTGCTCAAACCCCGTAAGCATAGCCACACCACTATATCACAAGAGGACGCAAAACTACTTCACGCCATTATCACCGGAGCTCGCATCAATTGGTGCAAGTTCGTCAAGCTTCACATGCTCGATGCCGTTGGGGACGATAAACCCTTCCTTATGCACTTCTTATAATGAATATTCTTGAAGCTACCGGTGTTAACACCTCTAATGGTCCAATCAAAAGGGGCACCAAACATTGGGAAATTTCAGCATCTTCCATTCCCACTGTTGGCGAACACGCTGCTCCTCCTCTTCCTCGTCCTCAACCACGCCGTACTCAAAATCCCACTCTTCAATCTATTTCCGACCAGCTTTCTACACTAACCACTTCCGTCAATCAATTGACATATGAACTCCATGGATATTTCTATCATGTTAATTATCCATATGCTGGTCTTGTCCCGTATGAAACAGTGCCGGACAACGTCGACGACGAAGAGAATGATGAATAAAATTTTTTGTTTTATTTTGTATAATGTAATTTATTTTCTGCCCAGTTTCTTGTATTTGTGTTGTACTTCTTGATCTTTTAATGAAAAGTTTCTTCTAGCACTTTTTGTTAATGTCAAAAGGGTGAAGAAAACGGGCTATGCATACTATAATATATTTGCATAAATTAAGGGGGAATCACAAATTGAGGGGGAATACTTGTCTTGAACTGTTATTAATATGCATATCCCGATATAGGTTTGCCATTATCAAAAAGGGGGAAATTGTTGAAACACATTCTCAATTTTATTAAGACAGTGTTTAAACAAATTTTTCAAAACAGTCATACAATCAATTGTCTGCTTGGTACAATCGATTGCCATGAGTCAGTGACTAAATGAATTTTTCAAATAAGTTATACAATCGATTGTTGACTTGGAACAATCGATTGTCGTGAGACAGTGTCTAAATAAATTCTTCAAAAGCAGAACAATCGATTGTGTTATGTAAACAATCGATTTTACTGAGGCAGTGTGTTACCGAAATATTTCATAAAACAAAACAATCGATTGTCATGGTCTAACAATCGATTATATTCATACCGTTGTCGGAAATGTTTTGAAACCTTAAACAACAATCGATTGTAATAGGTTGACAATCGATTGTTGAAACTACAAAATCCTAAACAGATTTTCACAATCAATTTTCTTCTTAAAGTCAAGATCTGTTCGTTGAAAATGAATTACACAATCTGTTATATTCAAACCTTTGTCAGAAATGTTTTGAATATTTGAACCACAATCGATTGTACGAATCTGACAATCGATTGTTTAATTACCGAATCCAACAAAGATCTCTTACAATCGATTTTCTACTTAAAGTCAAGATTTTTCTTTTGAAAAATTAGTCACGCAATCGATTGTTGAGTCTTGACAATCGATTGTCGCAGCACAAATTCAGGGATTTTGTTTGACAATTAGGCAACGGTGTGATACTCTTTGAATGCTATTAATACCCCTCTGAAATACGTTTTTCCTAACAACAACAGAGCATAAATCTTACATATTATTATTGCAATCATTCAATCTTAAATTCATTATTTTTGAGAGCCAATCTTTGATTAAGTTGTTGTGTTTCTTGAGCTGATTATTTTGTACTCATACCCACTCTTTGAGAGAGCTATTGTATAAGTGAGTATTGAGTGTTCATACACTTGAAGGGATTTCTATAATCCCTTGTTGTAAGAAGGAATATTTTTCCTTCGTGTGAAGTCTCGGGGTGAGGTATCCTCGAGCAAGGTTGTTTGAGACTTGTGTGATTCAAGTGCTCAGGTTGTAACGGTTTGTTAGGCACCCGTAAGCTTAACAGAGAAGTCTTGAGGTGAGGTATCCTTGAGCAAGGTTGTTTGAGACTTGTGTGATTCAAGTTCTCAAGTTGTAACGGTTTGTTAGGCACCCGTAAAGCTTAATAGTGTCTTGAAGTGCGGTATCTTCGAGCAACGTTTGTCGAGGCTTGTGTGATTCAAGCTCTCAGGTTGTAACGGTTTGTTGAGCACCCGTAAGCTTAACGAAGTTAGTAGAAATCTCGAGAGAGTCTCTCGGGGACTGGACTAACCACAGATTGTGGCGAACCAGTATACATCGGTGTGTTCTTTCCTTACTTATTTACTTTCCACACTTATTTCATTCCTGCAGTTTTTTAATTCCGCAACTTGATTTTATTTCTGCATCATTTTTATAAACGCTATTCACCCCCCCCCCCCTCTAGCGTTAAGCACTCGTTCTAACACATTAGGCCGACCAATGGGCTCCCAAATAAACTTATATCATCCACAAATAGATAAATGTCCCTCCACAAGTCCACAATAACCTAAACATAACACATACTATAAGTAATCTAACTCTGGTCATATCTTCATAGTCTACATCTAAGACTCTCAGTCTCCAAATCACAACAATATAAAAATATCAATATCTGATCCTAACTCGACCACCCAATTGACTTACAGATATCTCATGCACAACCATCTCACAAGAAGTACTTTCATAATTATTGTAATGACATGGCTGGTCATTTTAAGTATAACAGCCTTGTACCCTTACTTATTGCTTATTCTATGATCCTTTGTTGTTATATGACTTTTAGGGTAGTTGAATCAGTTCCAGAGATGTTTCGAAATGAATTGGGACACTTAGTCACATAGTTGGAAGCCTAAGTAGAAAGAGCTGACTGAATATTGAGTTATGGGTAAATGGCTCTATAATATAGTTTTGATGGTTCCTATAGCTCTCTGTATGGTGAGTTTGGACTTAGGAGTCTGTATGGATATTGATTTGGCGGTCAGTAGGTGATTTTGGTTTGAAACGGTGAAAATTGGAAACTTAAAAGCTTAGAGAGTTGAGAAGTTTGACCGAGAGTTGGCATTGAGGTTACAAGGCTCAAAATTTAGTTTTGAAAATTTGAATAGGTCTATTGTGTTAATTATGGATTTTGCGCAAAATTTTAGGTTAACTGGAATTGGTTTGGTATGTTTCGGCATTAGTTTTTAAAGTTATAAGTTCATAAGTTCATTAAGCTTGAATCGATATGTGATTCATGGTTTTATTGTTGTTTGATATGATTTGACGCTTCAATCGAGTTTATATGCTATATTAGGACTGGTTGGTATGTTTTATTGAGGTCTCGGGGGCCTCGCGTGTGATTAAGATCATGTTTGGCGTATTGTGGAACTTGGAAGACTGCTTTGCTAGTGCTGGTGTTGGTTTCCTTATATAGGATCGTGAGAGGAAGTTTGAGATGGTGACTGGTTCTTGTGGCAGTTGGGAATTTTGCTTTATGCATTCATGAGAAATTGTATGCGATTCCGAATCTTCTGGAGTGAGTGAGTCGCGAAAACGTGGGTTAAGTTGCGTTCGCGAAGAGGAAAGGAAGAAGCTAGTGTCATGCGATTTTGTTCTTCATGATTGCGTGCATAGGTTCATGGCCGCGTAGTGTATTGAGCCCGCGAGTCGCATTCACGTGGGTTTATTCGCGAAGAGGTAATTTTTGCTAGCTTGTATTTTGTGTTTCGGGATCTAGAAGCATTTTTCACAATCGCGAAAAAAGGCATATGGGCAAACTCTTAAACATAACAAACAAGGTTAGAATTATATTTCATGATTTGATTTAGGGAGCTCGGGTTAAGGCAATTCTTGGAGGGATTTTCAAGGAAGTTATTCGAGTAAGTGAGTCTAACTTGGATTTGGTTAATATGCATGAAATATCATTGTTTTATCATTATTTAGTATTTTGGGTTGGAAAAATTGGGGAAAATTGTAGAAACTTCATAGGCATTAATTGAATGATTTTAAGGATGAGTTGTGATCGGATTTCAGTAATTTTTGTACAGTTATACTAGCTGTTAAATTGTTATTTGGATTTTGTAAATTTTCTTAGTTTTTGAGACATGGGCTCGCGATTGAATTTTTGAGTTAATTTTTTTTACTTATGCTTAACAACATAACTTTACCATATGGAATTGATTCCTATAGCTTGTATTGATTGTATTCAGTTGTTTGTGGCTAGATTCAAGTTGTTTGGAGGACGATTAGAGAGGCCAGGGCTTATTAGAGCAGAGATTTGCACAATTTGAGGTAAGTAACACTTCTAAATTAGATTTTGAGGATATGAATCCCTGAATTACATGTTATGTGATCGGTGTTGAGGTGACACACATGCTAGGTGATGGGCGTATGGGCATGCACCATCAGGTCTTTTAAGGTGTTTCAGAGGATTGAATAGGTGGCTTACAAGCTAGCGTTGCCGCCTAGTCTGTCAAGTGTTCACCTAGTGTTTCATGTATCTGTGCTCTTGAAGTATGTCGGTGATCCATCATATGTTTTGGACCTCTACATGGTTCAGTTGGATGGTGATTTGTTATGATATAGAGCCAGTGGCCATTTTGGACCGGCATATTTCGAAAATTGAGGTTAAAGAACATAGCTTCAGTGAAGGTGCAGTGGAGAGGTTAGCAACTCAAGGAGGATACTTGGGAGATCGAGCGGGAGATACGAAGTACATATCCACGCCTATTCGAGACTCCAAGTATGGTTCAATCCTCGTTCAAGGATAAGCATTTGATTAAGAGAGGGAGGATCTAACGACACGATTAGTCCTTTTGAGTGTTGTAGCGTAGTTCCTCCATTTATTGCCTATTAAATGCTCATGTGTTATGATGTGACTTGTCGAGATAGTTAGTTTAGTTTCAGGTATTTTTCAGAATAAATTGGGGCACTTTGTCCCAAGGTAGGAAGCACGAGTTTACCGGATGTTGAATTATGCGTAAATGGAACCGAAATGGAGTTTTGATGGTTCTAATAGCTCTGTTTGGTATTTTGGACTTTGGAGCGTATCCGATACTGATTTGGAGGTCTGTATATGATTTTGGCTTGAATTGGTGAAAGTTGGAAAATAAAAGTTTGGAGAGTTGAGAAGTTTGATGTAGAGTTAACTTTGTGGTTACTGGGCTCGAATTTTGGTTTCAGAAGTTTGAATAGGTCTGTTGTTTCAATTATTACTTGTGTGCAAAATTTGAGGTTAATCGGAGTTGGTTTGGTATGTTTCAGCATTAGTTCTGAAAGTTAGAAGTCTATAAGTTCATTACGCTTAAATCGATGTGTGACTGGTGGTTTTAGTGTTGTTTGATGTGAGTTGATGCTTCTAGTGATTCGCATGATATTTTGGGACTTGTTGGTATGTTTGGTTGAGGTTGTGAGGGCCTCAGGTATCATGTTCGGTGTATTTCCGAATTTGGAAAGATTCTTGATTTTGTTGTTGCTGGTTTCCTTATAGGAAATCGCGAGTGGAGGATCATGATCGAAAAGAGTATTTTTGGTATCTAGGGAAATTATTCTATGTATTCGCAAGAAGCTGTATGCGAACGCAAAGCTTGGGAAGGCAGTGCCACGCAAACACGTGAGTTAGGTTCGCAAAGAAGAATGGAGGAGATTGGGGTTCACGGGTTCGCATGGGGTCATTCGCTTATGCGAAGATTAATTTTGGCAGCTGGTGGATTTGTGTTGTACGATCGTGAAGCATTTCCCTCAATCAAGAAGAAGAGCACTTGACAAAATATAATTTGTCAAAAATGAGAGTTTGAGTTATATTTCATAATTTGATTTTGGGAGCTGGGATGTGACGACCGGAACGCTCATCTTAAGAATTTAAGCCCCTATCCCCTAATAACTTCTTTTCCCGTGTTTATTTCTGCTATTTTGAATTGCCACGATGTTCTGTTCTAAGTTTCAGAAAGTTACGGGACACTTAGTCCAAATGAGATCTTAAGTGTTGGAAATTTGACTGTAGTCGGAATAGTATGAAGACGACCATAGAATGGAATTACAGTGGTTCTTTTAGCTCCGTTGAGTGATTTTGGCCTTAGGAGGCGTGATCGGGTTATGTTTCGGAGGTCTGTAACTAATTTAGGCTTGAAATGTCAAAAGTCAATTTTTCGGATCTTTCCAGTCCAATAGTGATATTTTGATCCAAAGGTCAAAATGGAATTTCAGAAGTTGTAGTAGCTCCGTAGTGTTAAATGTGACATGTGTGCAAAGCGGTATTATACTTGTTTGTGTTTTTGGTTGAAGTCTCGGAGGCCTAGGGATGGTTTCAGAAGAGTCATCGGAAGAATTGAGAGTTGTTTGAGCATTTTCAACTGCTAGTTTTCTGTCATAACCGCACCTGCGGTTGGGTCTCGCAGGTGCATAGTCATTGAAGTGGCGTTGTCATCGTAGAAGCGAAATTGGGGAGGAACAGCAGGATACGCAGATGCGGAAGGTTTACCGATGAAGCAGTACCACATCTGCGAATGGGGAATTGTATGTGCGGAAGCTGGGCTTTAAGTGAAATTTCATAGATACGACCATGTCCTTGAAAAAGTGAGACCGCTGGCGATTTGAAAAAAAAATTCCATCTATGTATTTTGGGTAAGTAGTTCTTGCTCGGTTTAGACTAGTTTCCATGAATCTACACTTACATCCATCCTTTAATTTTGAATTAATGGTGGAAAATTGGGAAAATATTGAAGAAAGTTCCTAGATAAAACAATTGAGTTTAGATCCTAATTTTGATATCGAATTAGAGTAATTTTTATACATATGAACTCACGAGAGTTGAAGATACAGGATTTGTAAATTTCACCTTAATCTGATATATGGGCCCGAGGGGAATTTTTGTTATTTTACTTAATTTCGCATGCTATCATAGAATTTCTTTGTAGAATCAGTTGCTTGAAGTGTCATTTACATTATGAAATTTAATTGAATAGATTTAGGCCGTCTAGAGCTGAGTACTCGTGGCAAGAGTGTGATTTCGGATTGCTTTGATCTGGTTCGAGGTAAGTGGCTTATCTAACCTTGTGTGGGAGATATTCCTCGAAGGATTTCTATTGTGATAATTGAAATGCCTTGTACATTAGGTGACGAGTGCATACTTGTGCAAATTGTTGAAAATCCTATTTTTATTAAAATAGCTTTAATTATGTTTTTCCTTTCCTGCCTACACTACTTGGAATTTTAAGTCTAATGTACTTAATTACTCTATTTGCTTCCAACCAAAAGGTTTTCAGTTCGAGTCTCCCTAAGAGTAAAGCGAGAAGTTCTTGGAGAGAAGGATGTCGATGGTCTATTTGGAAACTACCTCTCTACCCCAGGGTAGGGATAAGGTCTGCGAGCAGACTACCCTCCCCATAACCCACTAAGTAGGATTATACTGGGTTGTTGTTATTGTTAAAGCATGCTAGGATAGAATTTCCTCCTTTACCTTGATGTGAAGTTGAGTTTAATTGAGTATTCCTTGTGCTACTATTGTGTGTTTTACTTTGGGATTGTAGGACGGCATCCTGGAAGATCCTCTGTACATATTTATGATTCAAGCTGAAGTGTGGGATACCAAGAGATCCTTGGCATATTTATTAAGGATACCAAGAGATCACTGGTATATACTGAGAATACCAAGAGATCCTCGGGATACCAAGAGATCCCTAGTATATTGAGGATATAAAGAGATCCTCGGGATACTAAGAGATCCCTAGCACATATTAAGGATACCAAGAGATCCTCAGGATACCAAGAGATCCCTAGCATACATTGAGGATAACAAGAGATCCTCGGGATACTGAGAGATCCCTAGATATTTATCTTTGTGAAATATGGTACTTCTTGTGACTGTTTTGTCTCTATTTCAGTTATTATTGTTATCCTTGCTATCCTGTTTTAGTTCTCATTGTTATCTTTTGACTGTACTGTTTTACCTTATACTATTATATCTTATATTTTATTTAATCTCAGTAGGGCCTTGACCTTCCTCGTCACTACCTGGCCGAGGTTAGTCTTGGTACTTATTGAGTACCATTGTGGTGTACTCATGCCCTTTCTGCGCATGTTTTTCATGTGTAGATCCAGGTACCTCTACTTATACTTACCACCCTTAAAGTGAGGCAATCCTTGGTAGACTTCTAGGTAATATCTGACGCGTCCACAGACCGAGGATTCTCTCTCCATTCTCTTTTGTACCTATAGCCGTTCTATATTTACTTTGTTTTATATATTGTGGAGTTAGAGCACTATTTAGTATCCTTTGCTTGTGATTTAATCAGATTCCGGGTTTTGGGAAATGTATTAGTGTTTGAGAGGTTATGTTGTGTATGTCGAGCAGCACTATTAATACTTCTTTATTCACTATTTCTATTTTTATTTGTTTTTCTCTGCAAATTGGTTTATTTTCTTCATTATTAGTCGTACCTAGTCGTAGGGACTATGTGTCGTCACGATGGTTCACGGAGGGCGAACCGGGGTCGTGACATCAGATTGAGGCGATTCATGGAATGAATTTTCGGGAATTGATTGAGGTAGTAATTCTAACTCGAATTTGGTTCATATACATGAATATATCATTGTTTTTATAATTTAATTAGTGTTTTCGGTTGGAAAAATTTGTAGAAGGTCGAGTTGTAATCGGAATTGAGTAATTTTGGTATGGTTAGACTCCTCATTGAATGGGTGCTCTTATTTTATAATTATTGTTAGATTCCAAGATATGGGCACGGGGTTGACCTCTTTAGTTGTTTTTATTAGTTTTTTTAAAGAACTTAGTTTGTCATATGGAATCGATTCCTATAGATTCTATTGATTGTATCGAGTTATCTATGGCTAGATTCAAGGTATTCAGAGGTTGATTCGTGTGGAAAGGGTTTATTTAGAGATTTTTTTGGTTTGTGGCAAGTAAAACTTCTAAACATGGGTTTGAGAGATGAATCCCTGAATTATGTGTTATGTGATCGGTGTTGAGGTGAGCACATGCTAAGTAAGGGGCATGTGGGCGTTCACCGTGAAAATTATGAGTCAGTCGATTCTGTGGAACTGTGTAGTCATCTTATCTGAATATTATTATTGTATTCTATGTGATAGAGGATTAAAGTTATGATTTATGTTAGGCTATATATAGAAACTATTAGGACCCACAGTAATCGTTCTTTTGTTGTTGAGTTATTTACTTAATTTGTAGTCATGTACTCAGTCGCATTCATCATTGCATATCATATCTCAGTCTATTATCATTTATTATCACATCATGTATCATTGTTTTGGGCTGGTTGGCCTGACTGTTGTGAGCCCAAGAGACTGGAGAGATTGATGACTAAGTAAGGTCGATGGCTTGTTTGTGAGTGATGTTGATGGATCGGGGTGAGCATCGCATCTGGTATTATTGACTCATGGTAAGATCGGGTTTCAAGCTGCAGCATGTATTGTTAATTTATGATGGGATCGGGCTATGCGCTGCAACATGTTTTATTTGTGCTTAGCAGGATCTGCCCCTTCGGAGTCTGACATACTTTCAGTAAGCACAGGTACCTTAAAGTGTTGAATTACTAAGTGTGATGAGCGAGTATTGAGATAGTTAGATTGAGTACTCTGAGAGTGTGACTACCTGAGGTTTTTATTGTGTTGCATCACATACGACATGCACATTGACATGTAAATTTAGATATGTTATATTCGTATCTATGAGGCTAACAGTTATATTTGAAAGTATATCTATATTCATGTACTATGTACCAACAGATTATGAGTTACTCTGAGATATTATTGTCATATTTTCTTGTCGTTCTGTACTGTTAATTATGTATTTGGATGGTATTGGTTGAGCTCATCATTGCTTTCAGTCCAGGTTAGTCTTGTTACTAATTGAGTACATTGGTCGATTATACTCATACTACACTCTGCACTTTGTGTGCAGAACCAGGGCACGGTTGTTGTTGATTTTGGAGATTTATCTGTTCGGAGACTATCGAGATAGGTGCTTTTGCATCCGCGGACCTTGACTCTTCTATTTTTTCTTTCTATGTTATTTATATTATTCTACCTTCGTAGATAGTGTTTTAGCAGTCAGACCATGTTATTGTATAGATGCTCTTGTACTTAGTGAAACCCGGATTTTGGAACTTTTGTATTGATTTACGAGGGTTTCTTCTAGTTATTATGAGAACTTATTTACTTAAGCCTATTTCACTATGATTAAATTAAAGATATTTGTTATTTCTGAGTTGTCACCTTAACTAGTATCTCGAAAGCAGCCACCACGGGACATTTATTTTGGATCGTGACACATGCCAACACATTAAGGGAATTGGCATTATTTAAGTTTTATATAGGTTTGGCAGAGGTAACCCTAACAAATTGGCATAAATAGCTAAATCCTAAATAAACCTGATTTTTTATTTATTCTCTCTTCCTGTGTTTTTTTTCTCGCTCCCTGTACTTCTTCTCCATTTTTCTTTTTCAATCTTTTTTTTTATTTCTTCTTCTTCAATCTAGAAAATTTTCTTCTTCAATGTAGATCTGGAAAGGCATGTTCTTTAATAATGCTTTGGAGGTTGTAATGTTTGAATACATTTTTCTAAGAAGTTTAGATAAAAAGATTTGATTTTTATACATTGCGATATACAAATAATATAATTATTTTTATTATGATATATATTGATAAAAAGGTAACAATAAATGTGAAATAACTAGCGGTGTGTTTGGTATGAAGGAAAAATATTTTCCTGAAAAATGAGCGATTTTATCACTTATTTCCCTTGTTTAGTTGATGAGTGGAAAAATATTTCCGAAAAATATTTTCTATTGTTTGGTTAGAGAGTATAAAATATTTTTAGAAAAATAACTTTTGATACAACTTTCCTCAACCCACCTTTCCCAAATTAACATGTTTCATGTATCCTCCCCACCCCCCCCCCCACAAAAAAACCCCTTCTCGGACTTTATTTTCTTCAAGAATTTAATTATTTTTTTTTAATTCACACAAACCAAAGTAACTAATGTGCTAACTTACTTTTTACACAAGATCAGCGTCCAAATTTGAGTTTGATAACTAAAAGGAAAATACTTTATTTTTTTGAAAAAGAAAGTACCTTTTCTCCGTCATAAGAAGAGAAGAAAATACTTAGTTTGCTTAAATGAAAAAAAATTACTTTTTCTACATCATAAAAAGAGAGTACTTATCTTGTTGAAATGGAAAAAAATACTTTTTCCCACATCATAAAAAAAATACTCGTTTTATAGAAATGATAGAAAATACTTTTACTAATCATGAAAATACTTATTCACTGTATTTTTTTTTAAAAAGTACTCTATCTACACCATGGAAACAAAATACTCTTAGTAATAGTTCTATTGCTGATGGGTGATGAGCGATGTTGGGGTGGATGAGGTGGGTGGGTGTGGTCGGGTGAAGGTGGTTGAGGTTGGGGTTGTTTGGTGTGGGGTGGGATGAGGGTGGTTTGATGGTGGGGTAGGGTGAGGGTGGATGGGTTGGGGAGGTTTCAGGGTGGGGTGGGTGAGGGTGGGTTGGTGGGAATGGGGAATAGGGCGGATAAGGTTAAAAAAAATTGGAAAAAATATTTTTCCTCATTTTAATAGGGCAAATATTTCCTCCAATTGGAAAAAAATTATATGACGAGAAAAATATTTTCTAAAATATTTAAGCCAACTAATTGAAAAAATTAAAAAATATTTTCCTTCATGCCAAACATACACTATATATATATATATATATATATATATATATATATATATGTATATGTATGTATGTATGTATGTATATATATATATATGTATATATATTTTTATATTTAGATATACAAAGATGAAAAATACAATTTTAATATACATGTGATATATAAACAAGGAAGAAGAAAGAATTATGATATACACATTATTATTGTGATATGTATATATTTATTGGCTATTTGATGTGAATATTTATAACTAGGGTTATTTTCTGCTAATTATGCAGGTATATTGTCACACTACGCCACAATGGGATATTATTCCATTTATTTCAATTTATGTAAATTTATTAGTCCGTTCAAAAAGGAAGGCCTCATTTCTAAATTTGAAAATAATTTTGCTTAAACTTACAATTGTATGCTTAATGAGAAACTTTTATAACCATATAAATATTCTGAGCTTCTTTTTGACTTGTTTAAGACCATAAATTCCAAAAGTCTTCATTTTTTAAAAAATTTCGTATCCAATCAAATAGCTTCATATAAATTAGAATAGAGTAATATTACTCTTAATTCGTTCCAGAAATAATTTTGCATTTATAGTCGAAAAAATATATAAAATTAATATAATTTTAATATACACATATAAAAAATATATAAAATTTATATATTATTTAATAATTTTTTGTACAGCGATTATACAATGCCTATTTTTTCAATTAACATTCCCGAATTGGGAGGGATTTGTCCGATCCAAATCGGACGATACTGGGCCAACTTTGATATCATGATGACGCTGCAACAGTATTTCTTTGACGGCATCAATCTTAGTAGGAAATTAAAAAGTTAATGAAATCCCAAGGACACAATATAAAGTGTATATAATTCTGAAAGAGAATCTAGTTCTGTATTCATTTGGGATTTGAGAAAAGTAAAAGGTAGAGGATATGTGTTCACATATATCTAGGTTAGGTTTTCTCTATACTCTCTTTGCTTTAACAATCTTTTTCTTTATTAGCGAAAACAAAAAACAATCTTTCTTTTCCTTTTTCTATTTCTCTTTTTGCTACTTGTCTTTTCATTTATTTGTTGATCTATTTATTTTATTTTGTCTCAAATCAAGTAATAAATGGCAATTATCGTACTTTATCTATCCCAATTTATATGGTTACTCACACCGTATTTAAAATAATGATTTGAATATTTAAGTTTTTTTGTCAATAAATTTCCTCAATCCGTTTTACATTTTTTTTTTTACGAATAGAGTGAACTGTTAATATTATATACTATATTTAAATATAATTTTCTTACTTCATGTCTGCATTTTATCCCGTAATGCAAATTCAATATTCATTGTTCCTTTTAGTATGTCATAAGTATCAATTAATATAATGGCTTAGCGGTATTTTGTGATGACCCAAAAGGTTATCACTTGTTTTAGAAATAAATTTTGTATTTCGAAGCTTTAAAAACCTTTTCCTGCATTACATCGATTTGTGTGTGCAATTTGGGCGCGTAGTCGGGAGCCCTTATGTGCAAAATCTGTCAAAAATGATAATAAGTTGACTTTGATCAATATTTTGGGTAAACAGACCCGCACGCATGATTTGACAATCCCGGAGGGTCCGTAGGAAAATATGGGACTTGGGCGTATGCCCAAAATCTAATTCCGAGGTCCCAAGCCCGAGAAATGAATTTTAAAAAAAATATTTTCTAATATATATATGAGTTTTTAGAAATGAAAAATGTTTGGAAGTTGATGGTATCGAGTCCATATTTTAGTTCCGGAGCCCGGTACAGGTCATATATGTGATTTAAGTCGAGCATGTAAACTTTGGTAAGAAACAAAAGTCGTTTGATGTGATTCGGATCCCTAGTTGTGAAAATTGAGACTTTAGATGTTTTGAGATTTTTCATAGATTCCTATGTTAAATTCGTTGTTTAAGATGTCATTTTAACTATTACGAATAAGTTCATGTGATATTTTTGAGTTAGAATGCACGTTTAGTTTGGAGCCCCGAGGGCTCGGGTGAGTTTCGGATAGGTATCAGAAGGTTTTTAAACTTAGAAATGTTGCAGGTTTTCAGTTTCTGGTGCACTGGGATTTTGTTCTTCGCGTTCGCATGGCTTCACTCGCGAATGCGAAATGCAATATCCCTCATCCTCGCGAACTCGGAACTTATGACGCGAATGCGAGGCTGTGGCGGGAGTAACTTTTGCAAATGCGTCCAGGCACTCACGGACGCGTAAGGTTAATGGAATGGGGGAGGGATTTCACATTTGTTCTACGCGAACGCGGCCATTCGACCGCGAACGTGAAGGATTTTGGAGCTGAAACTCTGCAAACGCGAGCCAGTGATTGCGAACGCGATGGTCAGCTGGGCTTAAAGCATCGCGAGTGCGATGAAGACCTGCCCGGTTATTTTAAATCAGTAGCAAAAATGGACAGAACCCGTTTACTTCATATTTCCGAAATTTGGGAGCTTTGAGACGATTTTCAAAGAACATTTTCTTCCCCAAAACATTGGTAAATGATTCCTAAACCTTTTTCTTTCGATTTTCCATTGTATTCCATTAACTTTCATCCTAAAATCTAGGGTTTTTATGGTAGAAATTAGGAAGTTTAGTAGAGTTAGGGCTTTTTGATTAATTGGGATTTAGACTTTGTTTTGTGGTATGATTTCGAACTAGTTGCATATTCGGGATCGTGGGTAAACAGGTGATCGGGTTTTGGTCCGAACCTCGATTTTTGACCAAGTGGGTTTGACTTTTTCAGGAAAATCATAGAAAATCTATAGTTAAGCATTGGATATGAATTCTTTAGCATTTATTGATGTTGTTATATCAATCTGTACTAGATACGAGTTATTTAGAAGAAAATTCTAAAGGAAATGCAATGTTTGAGGCTTGACTTGACCGTGGAAGTTTGAGGTAAGTGTTTGGTCTAAACTTGGCATGAGGTATTAGGAGTCGAGTCCTATTTTCTATGTGTTATACGTTGCGTACGACTTATAAGCATAGTGACGAGTATCTATACGGCGTGTTCAAGCATGCCCGTGAGCCTTAAATTGAAGTCGTTGTGTTCTTAACAAGTACTACAAACGGCTAAGTTATTGATTCTCTGTGTTGTGTAAGAATTAAGAATATTTTTGTTGAAATTGCTTATGGTTGAGTATTGGTGCTAGTTAAGGTTTCTTTTGTGAAGTTAAATATATGCACAAGTTTGGTTATAGCTGATTCCCTTACCGGGACGTACTTACTTCTTATTGTCGATTCCCTTGCCAGGATATTATTGTTCCCTTGTTTCTCCCTTGTCGGGACTCTTTGTGACTAGTGTAGAGTTTTATATTAGGATCGGGTTGTCCGCTAATATTATATTTGGATCAGGTTGCATGAGGTATTCACTGATCATCGCAGTCTTCAGCATTTGTTCAAGCAAAAGGATCTTAATTTTAGGTAGCAAAGGTGGCTTGAGTTGCTAAAAGATTATGATATTACTACTCTGTATCATTCGTGAAAGGCCAATGTAGTGGCCGATGCTTTGAGCGGAAAGATAGGCCGTATGGGATTTTGGCGTATATTCCAGCTGGGGAGAGGCTTTTGCAATTGATTTTTAGGCTTTGGCCAATCGGTTTGTGAGATTAGACATTTCAGAGCCTGGTCGGGTATTGGCTTGCGTGGTTTTTCGGTCTTCTTTGTATGATCGCATCAAAGAGCGCTAGTATGATGATCTGGATTTGTTTGTCCTCAAGGATAGTATGACGAGGCCAAAGATGTGACCATTGGTGATGATGATGTATCGAGGATGCGGGGCCGGATTTGTGTGCCCACTGTGGATGGGCTTAGAGAGTTGATTCTGTAGGAGGCCCATAGCTCGCGGTATTCTATTCATCTGGGTGCTGCGAAGATATATTAGGATTTGAGGCAGCACTATTGATGGAGGAGAATAAAGAAAGATATTGTGGGTTATGTAGCTCAGTGCTGCAACAATATTATATTTGGATCGGGTTGCACGCTGCAACAATACAATATTTGGATCGGGTTGCATGCCGCAACAGTAATATATGATATGAATCGGGTTGTCGCTGCAACAGTATCTTTATGATTTAAATCGGGTTGCGCGCCACAACAATAAATGATAAAAATGGTTATTGATTTGTTACAGTTTCCTTATTCTCTCTATTGTGAATTTTATATTGTTCTCTATGTTTCTCTGCTAAGTTACTGTTGGTAAATGATATTTCGTCGCAGCATGTTTCCCCCTCTCATCCTTAAATGTGCATCCCTGCTTTTATTATTTCGTTGTATATGATATAACTGCACATGTTTATTTGATAGTCTGGTTCTAGCCTCATCACTACTTTGCCGGGGTTAGACTAGGAACATACCAGCACATGGGGGCGGTTGTGCGGATACTATACTCTGCACAGTGTGCAGATCCTAGAGCAGCAACTTTTGGATCATAGCTTTGGGTAGCTGTCTTCAGTTTAGTCAGAGACTCCGAGGTTGTCCAGCTGGCATCCGTAGGCCTTGACGTCTTCTCCTATTCTTGTAGTCTGTTTATTTTATAGCTTTTTCATGACTAAAAGTGTCGACCATCTATGAATGACCAGGATCAGAATGCCAATCGACGAGATGAGCCTACGAAAGATTTCAAGTTCAGACTATGATGACTGGCATCCTCATGCAACCGAGTTCTAGCTAGAAAGATGTATATTACACACCAGAGGTTGGTAAGAACTGACGTTTGGAGACCTAACCTAAGTAGGCCTACCAATGAAGAAATAGGTACTTGATTGGGCGGGGGCGGTTTGGTTTCAAGGCCCTCGCAACAGGAAGAAGCATTTGTCACTGAGACAATTATCATAGATCTTTTGAGACTCTTGTTTATGGTATTTCTAGACAGTCTGTGGAGTTATGACACCAGTCTTGGGTAGTTATTATATGGATTTGTATTGGCATTTTCTTAAACTATTGCATTTCAGTCTTCCGCTTATTAGATTATTGTTGTTTATCATTTGTTGGTTAATAATTGTAAAAGGACAAGAATGGGAAAGAGGTAAACAATTCAAATGGTCGGCTTGCGTAGTTTCTATTAGTAGGTGCCATCACGTCTCACGAGGATGAAACATCCAAGTAGTGACAAATTCTTTTCTAATATAAAAACATGGCGCAACTACTACACTTCCAACTTCTGTAAATTCTTATAGAACAATAAAAGTATTTTACATAAAATTTGGAGATTTGGCCTCCTGACTTCAACTTATTTATTGAAGTGAGCTCCTTTGATGGAAAGTCAAATCAACAATTCAGTATAGAATATAGCAATACCCATTGACTGCAAGGTCATCCCAAGTGAGCACCTCTCGACTCTACATAGGCTCCTAGTTTTGGACTTGGAGATAAAGAGGAGTAGGAGGAAGAGGGCGCGATGCAGGATCAAGTGGGGTAACCTGACCAAGGACAAAGATCAGGAGTTAGGGGAGAAGTTGTTGGCTATGAGGGCCTGCATGAGTAGGGGGACAGGTCTAGTATGTGGTGCACCACTGCGGATTGCATTAGGGTAGCTACTAGAGAGGTCTTAGGGGTCACGAAGGGCTCTCCTAGGTATCATAAAGGGGACTGGTAGTGGAATGGAGAGGTTCAAGGTATAGTAGAAGTTAAGAAAGTTGCTTATTTGAAGCTACTGGAGAGTACAAACGGAAAGGAAAAATGGACTTATCGGGAGTGTTACAGAAAGGAAAAGAAAGAGGCAAAGTTAGCAGTTACGATGGCTAAAAATGCGGCATTTGCTCATTTATACGAGGAGCTCGAGGGCAGAGGCGGGGACAAGACCTTGTACTGGTTGGCCAAGGTGAGGGAGTGGAAAGCCCGCGACTTATACCAAGGCAAGTGCATCGAGGATGGAAACGTTTTGTTGGATGAGGCACTTATTAGGAGAAGATGGTAGACATATTTCCATAAATTGTTGAATGAGGATGGGGATAGACGCATCGTGCTGGGAGAGTTGGAGCACTCTGAGAGTCGGCAAGATTCTAGGTACAATAGGAGAATTATAGTAGATGAGGTGGAAGGGACGATACGTAAGATGTCCAGGTGGAGAGCGACGGAGCCAGATGAAATCTTGGTGGAATTCTAGAAGAGCGTGGGCCGTGCAGGTTTGGAGTGGCTCACTTGGCTATTTAATGTTATTTTTAAGACAAAGATGATGCCCGAAGAATGGAGGTGGGGTACAATGGTTCTGTTTTACAAGAATAAGGGTGATATCCAAAATTATAATAATTATAGGGGTATCAAGCTGTTGAGTCACACTATGAAGGTTTGGTAGAGGGTAGTGGAGGCCAAGGTGAGCAGGTACGTGTCTATTTCCGAGAATTAGTTTGGATTCACACTGGGGTGTTCGACTACGAAAGTGATTCATCTGGTAACGAGACTAGTGTAGCAGTACATAGAGAGGAAGAAAGATTTATATATGGTGTTTATTGACCTTGAGAAAGCATATGATAAAGTTATGAGTCAGGTCTTGTGGAGGTGTTTAGAGGTTAGCGGTGCTCCGGTATCATACATTAGTGTGATTAAGGATATGTGTGATAATTCTAAGACTCGGTGAGGATTGGGGATGGTGAAGCATTTCCGTGTGGTGATGGGGTTGCACCAGGGATCGGCTCTCAGCCTATTTTTATTTGCCTTGGGGACGGATGTATTGACGCGTCACATCCAAGGGGAGGTGTCTTGTTGCATGCTATTTGCCGATGATATAGTGTTGATTGACGAGATACGCAGCGGAGTTAACGCGAAGTTGGAGGTTTGGAGACAGACTTTGGAGTCTAAAGGTATCAAACTAAGTATAACCATGACGGAATACTTGGAGTGCAAGTTCAGTGACAGGACCCATGATGCAGACGTAGAGGTTAAGCTTGATGCTCAAGTTATCCCCAAGAGAGTGGGTTTTAAGTATCTCACGTCTATTATCCAGGGTAACAGGGAGATTGACGAAGATGTCGCGCATCGAAATGGAGCGGGATGGATGAAGTGGAGGCTCACATCCAATTTTTTGTGTGATAGGAATGTGCCGCTAAGACTTAAGGGCAAGTTTTATTGAGAGGTGGTTCAACTGGCTATGCTGTATGGGACTGAGTGTTGGCCAGTCAAAAACTCCCACGTACAGAAGATAAGAGTAGCAAAGATGATGATATTGAGATGGATGTGTGGGTGTACTAGGAGAGATATGATTAAGAATGAAGATATCCGGGACATGGTGGGAGTCGCCTCTATTGAGGACAAGATGCAGGAGTCGAGGCTGAGATGGTTCGAACATGTTAAGAGAAGAAGCATTGATGCTCCAGTTAGGAGGTGTGAGAGGTTGACCATGGAGAGTTTGAGAAGAGGTCGGGGTAGGCCTTAGAAGTATTGTGGAAAGGTGATTAGGTAGGACATGGCGCTGCTTCAGCTCATTGAGGACACGACCCTTGATAGAAGGGGTGGAGGTCGAGGATTAAAGTAGAAGGTTAGTTGGTAGTTTATAGTTGTTCACTGATAGTTTTAGTAGTATGCATCTCCCTTCATATTCTTAGATTTTTATTATGTTATGTAGTTTTGTTCTCCTTAAGTATTGTATTTCCTGTTACTATTATTTGGTGTTACTTATCGTTTATCTTTTCCTTTTTTTCCTTTTATCTTCCATCTTTCTTCCTCCCTTGCTTTTCTCTTCTTCTTCTTGCCCTTCTTGAGCCGATGGTCTATTGGAAACAACCTCTCTGCCTGAAAATTAGGTAGAGATAAGGTTTGCGTATATACTACCCTCCCCAGATCCCACTTGTTGAGATCAAACTGGGTTTGTTGTTATTAATACCCAAAATAGTGAGTATGTCATTTAAAAAAATAAATCTAAAATTTTAATTTTTGATTGTCATATTCCGTGATAAGTCACATAAAAATATTTCTAGGGTTTCTATTATTCTTTTTTTGATTATATGCATAGTATTTGATTGACCATAAAATTTTAAAAATACAAAACAAAATGTTGAATCTTATGATTTTAAATTAACTGTTTGTATAACAAACAAAGAATATCTTTTTAATTGTCAATTTTGAATATGTAATAAATGAAAGAATCTTATGAGTTTAAACTAAACTTTTGTATGACATAATAAGAATATCTTTTGAATTTTTGGTTTTAAACATATAATGTCATTTCTATAAATGAGCGTCATTAAGGCCAAAAGAAACACCGGAATTCAAGATTTACGGTACTAATGTAGAAATATGATATTTTAAAATAAATTTAATAAGAAGTAAGACATATAGATTAAAGAAGAATTAGTCCGAATCCACCTAATTTCTTAAACTAAAAATAGTCGATGATGTGCAATATATTTAAAATTTACTTATAATATGCATATAACTGTATAGCCATTGTACACTAACTAGAAATAGTCGGCGATTGTATAATATAAAAAAAGTTCATATATAATATGTGTTTAACTATGTATAACCATTATATAATCTATATATACTGGTTAGAAAAAGTAAATATTTAATTTAGCAGGCTATTTGTGTAATAATTCAATTAAAAGGGGAGAAAATAGTAATCTTATTTGACTTGGTTTAAAATTTAAGGGGAAAATATAAATACTTTTAAAATTTATGATCTTAAATACTCCCTCTATTTTAATTTATTTTGAATCTATTTTCTTTTTAGTTTTGGTAAAAAAAATGACCCTTTTCATATTTAGAAACAATTTATCTTTATGCAATGATTCATAGTCACACAAAATATATGTGTCTCATTTTACACAAGAAGTTCAAAAATCTTCTCTCTTTCCTTAAACTTCAAGCGCAATCAAATAAATTCACATAAATTGAAACGGAGAGAGCATTTCATAACATTTATGTATATGTACTATATAAAACTTTTAGAACAATATTTTAGCAATTAGAGATAAATTAAAAAACTTAAATTAAATTAAATTATTTTCAGATTTAAGAAAAAATATTCTTTTTTATGGGGCCATATATGTGGTTAGGAGAAATGGAGGGAGGACAATAGCATCAGAGAAGTGAGAAGTCAGATCTTGTTATGGTGGTCTGTTGTCGTCCAGGGAATGTTATTCTGACAACAGCATGCACAAGTCCTCTCTCCATATACATCTCTTGTCATTTTTGTTTCCTCCGTAACGTCATTCCCTCAGAAAATGCAGAATCTATATTTTCTAATTGTTTAAAGAAAATACTTTCGAATTTTTTAATGAATTTAAAACTGCAATAAAGAAATTATATCACAATTCATGTGTGATATACGTCTCGATCTTGTGGAGTATACAATTAAACGTCGTCCATAAGTATTCAAGATCCACATATAAGCAATTTTCACAAATGACAACATAATGTAAAAAGAAAAAGCAATGGACCCAATTGTATCAATAATTCATCGTCAGGTTTACTGTTTCATATGAAACAAGTAGTTCCATCCTTTGACATATTATTATTTTTGCTTTTCAGTGTCAATAGTCTTTTTTTCATTTTGTTTCCATCTCTTTTTCGCACTTGGATTGAGGCCCAATTAATTTTAAGAAAAATTTATATTGAAACATAAAATACTTCATAATAAAGGTGATTTCTTACTCAAAATTTGAACTCAAAACCTCTAGTTAAGGACGAATGCATACTTATCGCTCCACCACAACTTTATTAACAAGGTCAATAATAGTTGGTTTGATTTTACATGATATTTTATCGAAGCAACTATTATAAATAATGACCTGAGAATCTCCTGGAGAGACAATGAAAATGAGAAAGAAATCAATCATCATAGATTAGCAGATTTTCCACTGATGCATACCTAACTTAAGTTATTAATACTAAACCCTAATGAATGAAATAAGAATAAAATACCTGTGCCACAAAACGTCAAAAGTCCTTTTTCACCTAACGCTAATAATAGTCTAAAAAAAACATTAGATATTCATAATATGCTAACCTAGATATGGCTACAAAGGGTCTGCTTATTTGCTTGCCATACAGCTGTGAGTTATGCCTGCCATTATTGTTTAAGTTTATATTTATTTACTAACAACATAGTTTTTTTTACATGATCAAACAATAAAAAATTTGTTAAAAAAAGTTGAAAATATAAATGCGTGGAGCATTAGTTACTAATAAATAAGGTAATTAATCAGTTTCTACAGGTCTACAACATGTAATATGCACTTATATCGTAAAATTCTTCAAAACTTTATATTAAAAGATATTTGAATACATATATTTGTCAAGACGTTTGACTAGGGATGTTTTGCAATTCTTGGGCATAAAAAAGTTCACAACGCATGCATGTTAGTCCCTCCTCAAAATGAAGGGCTTGAACATAGGAGCATGGGAGTTAAACGCAATAAACAAAAACGTTCAAAGTACCATAAATAGTGAATACATTGATATTAAATGGTAATGAAGGGGCTTTCTAGGTGTTTCCCCTGTTACATACCTCTTGATGTTTGTATGTTTTTGAATTTAGTGCCCCTACGGCTTGTATATTTACCTATAAAGAGAACAACCTACTACCTCTTGTGACTAGCATGCGTGCGAAAGGAAATACTATTACATTTGTACAAGTGTTAAATAATAATTTAAAGGCGTAACAATTTTATGGCCACTTAAATTTGTAGGGTTTTTGAAAGTCGATACACGAACTTTGAATTTTTCTATTTGGACACTCCAACTTAACAAAGTAGGTAATAATATACATATTTGACTGTTGACCACGCCCATGTGGAAGCACTACAGCTCACACGCGTAAACTGCGTGCAAATCACACTCCCAAGATGCGTGAATAGTATTATTTTTACTTAAAAATATTAGAATTAAAACAAAATATAAATAAAAAAGAAAAAAAGACTTTTCCAATTTTTTCATATTCTCAGGTGTCCACCATGGATTAAGTGATGCTATCATATGAGTAAGTGATGTTATGAACTTTACCAGACCATGCCGAAGCATGTAAGTTCAGAATCCTAGTGAAAGAGGTTGAGTAGAAGTGGAGGGTGCATTGATATTTGGACGAACACTATTATATGAACAATGTGCAGAATGACCATTTTGGATATTCGAACAATTTGGTCCATGTAAGGTCTGGTTTGAAGGTTTGGAAACATTCTCCTGAGGAGCAGTAGTAGTTTGGCATTGCTTTTGAGTCCTTTGGTTTGCTTGATCACCTTGCTCGGCCAATTGGTGAAGTTTTGAGTTTTCAACTTGGTAGTGATGATTGATTTCTTGAATGGATTGAGCTGAATCTTTGCTTAGAGGATCCATGGGTGTAGTAGAAGGGATTCCAATTGGAAATTGGTCTCCAATTGGCCCAAAATTGATAGGGACATTTTGTCGAACACCTTGCTCAACCGGACTACCTGAGCTTTTGGATTGTAAAATTGGAGGAATTGGTTGGTACCATATGAAAATTGGATGTGTAAGAGAGTTCTCCTCATCAAGGCGAACATTTTGGTACTTTTCTTTTCCAATTTGGATACCCAGAATACCTTGCACGTTCATTTTTACCTCGCCGGAGTTCTGCTGCTCGTCGGAGGGGACGATTCCCACGATGGAATTGTCGAACTATGTTTTAGGCATTTTTTACCTTTTTGTATTTGTAACTTTTTTTCCTGATTTCTATTTAAAAATGGGACCCACAAATAACACATGGCAAGTAATAAATAGCTTAGCATGATGTGTTGTATATGTCAGCACAATTGATATACACGCTCTGGTGGATGTGTTTATTATTACCTATTTTGTCATGTTGGAGTATTCAATTGGGAAAATCCAAAGTTCGTGTATCGGCTTTCAAAATCCGTACAAGTTTAAGTGGTCAGGAAGCCATTACGCCTAATTTAAAAGAAGCACCCTAATAGTTTTGGTAACACTCTTTAAGGTTACTATAGGAGGAGGGCCTTGAAGTAATGGTAAAGTTGTCTCCTATGATCTATAGATTACAGGTTTAAGTCGTGGAAGCAACCATTAATGCTTGTATTAGGATAGACTGTCTCTATCACACTCTTTGGGTGCAGCCCTTTTCCGAACTCTGCATAAATGCAGAAAGTTACAGGGTTACCTCAATTCTTTAGGTTATACTATAATGTTGTTTTTAGGTTGCGAGCTACTCGAGCCAAACATGTTTATTATAATATCGAGCCAATATGAGCTCAATCGAGTTTTTTTCGATGGATAGAGTTCTAACTACCACAAAACACAACAGAAAATTAATGCTCGATAATCAAAGATAGTATAGTTTAGTTATCATCTCCACAGGGACTGTATTTAAACATTTCTTGGATAATATTCAGTTGATTACAATCGATAAAACTTAACACTTGATTTGATGATAATTGCTACGATTAACTACTAATATAAAGCAATTAACAATTGATTACAAAAAATAGTAGATGAGTAACGAAGAAATATCAATAAGAGGGATAATGGTAATTGACTAGATAGGTGCAAAATAACTTAATCGAGATCCAGTTCTTGAGTTAATTTACTCTATAATACGGTTGATTCTCAAGAATTCAACCGATAATAAGATTACACTTGAAGTTAATGTTAGTCCTTTGATTAAACGTTAAACTCAATAATTAATCCAATTGAAGCACAGTAAACAATTACAACAAAAAAGATGGTTATTTTATAAAGAGTAACTCCTCACGAATATTTCTCTATTTTCTAGTTCAATTAAAAATTCAAGAGGTTCTTTCGATTACCTATTTGAATCACGAATTTACACTAGAGCATAAAATGCAAAGAAATTTAATATAAAATTCCTCTTTCGATTATGCAAAATAATAAATAACTTCACAATACAAATCAAAACTCCATCAGTTAATTATAAAATTTATCAAGAATCGAATCCCTAAAAAAGTTATCCAAACACTGTATATATCGACACCCTAATGGAAATTACACCATAGTAATAGGGTAAGACATCTCAGTAAGGTTCAAAAATAAAGAAAACATCAATTCTAATGATTCGATACAAACACCCATATTGCACTGATTGCAGGTTGAAATATTGGTAGATACTTCAGTCTACTTGCCTTGGTTGGTTCTCCAATCTTTCGTAGGTCAAAAATGCTCTAAAATTTGTATTTTTGGTGTATTTAAACCATGTAAAAAACTTGGACAGAAATCACTCTGTCAGACAAAAAGTTGCACAACCGTGCTGCGACCTGCGGCGCCTTATTCTGTGCGATTGTGCCTTTTTCTAGGAGTAAACTCTCTGATCCAATTTTTGACATCCAGACTTTCTGCTCGGCCTTGGTACATGATCCCGACTTAATTTTCGGGCTTCTACTTAGACTTCAAAGCTCCAACTTATTCGATCTAGCTCAAAATTACCTAAATAGCTTGGAATCATTTCTTGCAAGGTATAAATCACGCAATAAGCGTAATCCACTATCATTTAAGCTCAAACACACGTAAAATATAGTAATTATAGTGTAATACTATAGCTAAAATATGAGTTTCTAGCCTATTATAAACACCCCACGCTTAGACCATTGCTTGCCCTCGAGCAATCAAACTACACTTCACATAAGAATGACCTTTTCATCAAACAACCTCTCTAACACATCATGCCAAGAATATTTAAAATAGACTAAGTACCTATCATAACATCCTAACCTCAATACTAGACTCAAAAGCAAAACACGTTTTTAACACCCTTTTCACTTACTCTAAACAAAGGTCAAAGACTTTACCTTACCTTCACAAGTTACGTGGAGTAGTTCCACACACAATAAAATTCAAGAAAAATTTGGGACTCAAAGATAGAAAGAATTCACTCACTCTCAGAAATAAAATTCATGCGGCACAGAGAATGTACCATAAGCTTGCCAGTAGTATAATACTCTACTAATTGAGCTCATTCAGTCAAAAATGAAATAGGACTTTATGTTAATTGTAATATAGCCTACGGAATGGGTAGGAACTATTAATACATATACATTTACAATTCGAACCCCACACTTGTGTGGAAGAAAACCTAGACCTTCACATCATATTAACACCAAGCTCGCATTATCTTTAAGAATAGACAAAGCATGATTTATCACTAGCAAGGAATAATTTTCTTTATAATATATACAAATGCCAATATTATTTTTCCTTCTTTTTTTCCAATTCCCTACAAGTGGCTCTCACAAATCAAACTGGTACCTTTCTCCTTTTTTATAGTTCCACTCAAAACCCGAACACACCTCACTTAGCTTTTTCAAGCTCATAAGAAAATCAAATGTTCAAAAGAGGTAAAAGGTTCAAACAGATAGTCAATTCAAACAAAGTGGATCTCGCTTACAGTGTGATTGCAAAAGAAGTACGATTACATGCTCAAAAGGGGTTAACTAAGATATACAATAATTAGGCGGGTCACAGACATATAATTGGCTCAACAAGAAAATGCCTATATCACTTCCTAGAATGAACACAATTTCTATTTTGCTTTGCAAATGCACATCGCAAGTTGTACGCATCAATGTACAAGCACACCACATCAACAATACCTCACACACACATAGGAACATAGCTCACTTTAGATCGGATATATCCTGACTCTCTAGTCAAAGCAACTAAGCAAAATTACAATTAACCAATTTAAGGAACTTATCTAAGAGTCAAGAATTGAGCATAGGCATCACAACTAAAGGCACTCACTACTCTCAAGGAACGACGAAGTTAAGAAATATTGCTTCAAACAGTGCACCTTTGACTCAATATTCTTTATTTCTATAAAATTAAAAGTAAAAACTAAGTACAACCGGTTCAATTCAGACCCTTGAAAAAGGAACCGCGGCACAAAGAAAAACCAAAGGAGAATTGTTACACTACCTAAGATAGTAAAATAAAATAAAAATAAACTAAAGGACATATTTTTATATTTTCATTTTTTATTTTTTATTTTCTAATTTCTCTTTTGACTTCAAATCCCGCAAGAAGCCAGTCAATGAAATCCATTGTCGGGTGGAAATAAACAATTAAATACTAACTATTACAGGCCACTAGAATTCAAAGTTATGATTACAAACCATATTTTTACGAAAGTACGAACCAAATCAAACAAAACTAACTAGCAAATAGAAAACAAGTACAATTACAAAAAACTAGGAGCACCCCACCCCACACTTACGAATTACATTGTCCCTAATGCAAAACATTAAAATAAGAGTGAAAGGTAACTCCATGAGGTCCATGGCCTACTCCTCATCAACACCGCCAAAGGTGCGTATATACTCTTCATCATTGAAGGGAATAGAGTTTGTGTCCTCATCCAGTGGCATCTATGCTCCATCGTCCACGCCGAACCATTGCTGAGTGATCGCACAGAGGGGATAGACCTCCTACAGCTATGTGAAGTCAATCTCCCACCAAGCCGCACGAAGGAGGATATTAGCAAAAAGCATCTTCAATGTCTCCTCAACATGAACAAATATCTTATCTACAGGAACAACAACAACAAAAAACTATGATATCGAAAGGCTTAAGAGAGTGCACAACCGAATTTATCCGGTCATAATAGCAGTCTTCCTTCACATAGTGCGTTCGTAGAAGCTGCGTGATCATGCTTGGAAATACAGGCGGCGGGCACCAAGTGGTCATACTCGAGACATGTGCTTATACATAATATTACCCATATCAAACATCATATGAGTCAAGATAGCATAAATGAGATACACCTTTAACGGGGAGACATCAGTGTTGTTTTGGGTAGCATGATCTTTGCCTTAATCAACAGGAGAATGACTCTAATATGAAGCTAGAAATGGCACTTCTTCATTTCTTTGTGGAACTCATTAGCATGTCGCGTCTATGTGGCAAGACACCCCGTAATACACTAATATCATGACGGAGAGCTGACGTAGCGACCTCGGGAACAACTTATGCGAGTGCACTATGAAACCCATGATTTGATTAATTACCCGGGAATTAAAGGGAATTATCTTGCCTTACACCTCCACTTTAAACACCGCATCTAAACTGGCCCCAGGTTGCCAGTTAGCATCGAATTCCTTGACCATGTTCACATTCATCGACTCACCAGGACGAAACAAGCTTCAAAAACCCGAGTATCTGATGTTGTAAATTCCCGAGTACTTCTTGGCTAGCTTACCATCATCAATACCAACTTATGCATTGGGACTCACTGCAAAAATAAAGGTTTGGTACCACATCCTAGCATGAGTTGGCATAACCCAAATGCCATACTTGCAGCTTGGTACTATATCTGCATCTGGATCAATGCGCTCCTCTTCTTCTCAACTAGGGCATGGTGAGGTGTTCGCCTACCTCCTCGACAACTACTAGAGTCAACCTCAGAAGAACCAATATTAGAACATTTTTAGGACGGCGAGACATTGTACTTTCACAAGACAAATAATATTAGCCACAACACTTAAATCAAAAGCAAGAACAACTGGGGTAACCACCCCAAACTTATGTTATTGGCAATTTCACAAGTACAACGTATATCGGGGGCTTAGACTACCCCATTGAAAGCATGCCACACGTATTTAACCACTCAACCAACCACCAACATATTAATATAACAACACAACCATGGAATACTCCAATGAAAATACACACTCAAGAAGATAAACTAGTCACTAAGAAAAGAACAATAAGAAGTTATACTAAGTCCTTACTAACAAAATAAAGAAGGTATAATACGAAGCTACACAAGTACTTAGCATAAGTAGGACACCCCAATTATCCCGTAGCAACACAGTAGAATGGGGTGGTCAATCGATTAGGACTCGGGACGAACACATTAAATTCTCACAACATAAGAACATGAACTCCCACATCACACTTATCATTAAGCATCACAAACTTACAAAGCACTTCCCTACTAAATTAACAACACTGCACAAATTTTATGTCACTAAGGTATTTAAATAAATACATTGTGAGAATATCTTTCGCCTTCATATTTCAACTCAAAGTGAGTTAGATTACCATATAACCACATCAAATACACCACTCACTACACCCACAGAATCATCACATCTTCATAATAGCATAAAAGTGCACAAATTTTACACAAAAAGTCACCAATTTTCGGCCTCATGGTCACCCCTACCAAGATTCACCATAAATTAATTCCAACATCATCAAAACACACCAACAATCACCCACAATCATAAGGAAAATGAAAGTCCCACAAGTTTATGCACAAAAGTCGAAAAAATATAAGAAAAATAGCTAAAAGAATAACTAACATAACTACCAAGGGGTAGTTTGAAATAAATCAAAACTAGCTAAATACTACAATTACATACTAAAAGAAAGAGAATAGATGAGAGGATGAACTTACCTTGATGAGTGTTGAATGTGAGTAGAAGAAATTTGAAGAAGAAGAAGAACAATGTGGGAATTGTGGAGAATTAGAGAGGAGAGGCTTGTGAGAGAGAATGAGAGATATAGGAGAGGAAGGGGGTCTAGGCTTTTCTTAAATATTTTTAATATTTTTTTTTCATATTTTGGATGACATCTTTTTCACCGATGCGATGCGGTAATGGAGAAATACAAAGATCTATGTTCTGACAGATTAGCCCGTTTGGCCTAGCGCGGTGCCCCATGCAGCATGCTAGACACTTTCTCATAGTTCTGATTTTTTTCACTTTATAACCTACGGGTCGCACTCCAACTCTATTATTTACTTATTTTGTATCCGATTCATTCTCATATATGTTTAACCAATTATCAAAACTCCTAAGTTCTAATAATCCTACACTAAAATGATCCAAATATTCCACTAAAGCAAGAAACAGAGTTAGAAGTAGTTCTGAGTTATAGTTTGTCAGCTTGACTCCATAGGCTTATTTGATCAGGATAATAGAGGACTGCTTGTCAAATCCTCTAACAAGGTACTGTTTCAACATGTACCCATTCACCTTAAAGTTTCCTTTCTTTTCCTCATCTTGTATTTCAATGGTGCCATACGGTGAGATGTATTTCATCACATACAGACATGTCCATCTTGACTTGAATTTTTTGGGGAACAAACTAAGTCTACTATTGTATAGAAACACTTTGTCCCCTTCATAAAACTCCTTTGGATTAACATACCATCATGCCATTTTTTTGTCTTTCCCTTGAAATTTTGGGCATTTTCAAATGTGTCTAGTCTAAACTCCTCTAATTCGTTCATCTGCACCAACCTGTGTTCACATGCAAGACTAATACCAAGATTAAGAATCTTAATTTCCAAATATTCTTTATGTTCTATTTCAACAGGTAGATGACAAGATTTTTGGTTGTTTTGAATGAAGTTATGTATGCCCATCTTCATCAAACTTTATAGATCATCCTTACAAGAAGATCTAACCATCTTTTCAAGAATTCGTTTAAGTTCACGATTAGCCACTTCAACCTACCCACTAGTTTGGGCATGGTATGGAGTTCCTATTTTGTATGTCACCCATACTTAGACAACAAGGCAATGAAGTACTTGTTCATACAGTACAACCCATTGTGACTAATAATCACTGTAGGTATTCCAAAGCGGTAAAGATGTTCTTCTTTAAGAACTGACACACCACCCGAGCATCATTGGTCCTAGTAGGGATTGCTTTGACCCTATTAGAGGATAGTTAATAGCTACTAGGATATACTCATATGAATGAGATGATGGGAACTGGCCCATGAAGTCAATGCCTCAAAAGTCAAAAAAGTCACATACTAGAATGGAGTTTAGTCACATCTCTTTCCTCTTGCTAATGTTACTTACCCTTTGACATTTTCCACATATAGCTACGTATACCCATGGTTGTTGTAGAAAGTAGGCAAATAGAAACAAGTTTCAATAACCTGTGTTGCAGTGTTGTTTCCACCATACTATCCTCTAGCTGCTCCATCATGGAAATGAGAAAGAATACTTGCCATCTCTCCTGCAGGAACACACCTTCGAATCACACCATCTGCACATGGTTTAAACAAGAAGGGTCATTTCAAAAATAACTTTTTAACTCACCTTGAAGCTTCTTTCTTTGATCAAAGTGCACGAGGAAACCATTCACTAGCCAAAAAGTTAGCAACATCAACATACCAAGGTGGTATTTCGAAGACCCCAGCAATAGAGAAAATATGCTCATCAAGGAACTTTTCCCTTACTTTTACTATTTCAACCGGAGGCATCTCAATTCAAAATAGATGATAAATGACTTGATTTTGTATGCCCTTCCTATCTTTGATCTCCAAGTCAGACTCTTGGAGCAACAACAACTACTGCATCATACATGGTTTGGACTCCTTCTTACTCAACATGTATTTTAAGGCTAAGTGATAAGCGTGTACAATCACTCTACTCCCCACCAGGTATGATCTAAACTTGTCAAAAGTGAAGACCACAGCAAAGAACTCTTTATATGTACTGGTATAGTTAACTTCATCACCATTCAACGACCTGCTTGCATAATAGATGGGCCTGAATATCTTATCTTTTATTTTTCTCAGACCGGCTTCCACAACAACATCACTAGCATCACGCATTATCTCAAATGGCGAGCTCCAATTAGGTGCGCCCATAATATGAGAACTCACATGCTTTTCCTTTACCAATTCAAATGCTCTTAAGCACTCTATAGTGAAAACAAACTTGACATCCTTCACTAGAAATAAAGTCAAACACTTGGTAATGTTGGAAATGTTTTACATGAACCTCCTATAGAATCCAACATTCCTCCAAGAAACTCATTATGCTCTTCATGAAATTCGGTGGAGGGAGACTAAAAATTATATCAACCTTAGCTCTATCATGTTCAATTCACTGTGCAGTCATTTTGTGGCCCGGGATAATTCCCTCTTTCACCATGAACTGGCACTTCTCCTAGTTAGGAACTAAGTGAGTGGATTCACAACGTTCAGCATGAGCTCCAAATTATTCAAGAAATCATCAAAGTCATCGCCAAAGAGGGGGAAATCGCACATGAATACTTCTAGCCACTTCTCATTTAAATCATAGAATACAGACATCATGCACCTCTAGAAAGCAGCTAGTGCATTATACAAGCCAAATGGCATCCTCTTATAAGCAAAAATACTTGTAGGGCAAGTGAATGTGGTCTTCTCAACATCTTCTAGGGAAATGGGTATCTAGTTGTAGCCTTAGTTCCCATTCAGGATGTAGTAGCATCTATATCCAGCCCACTTTCTCGTGTATTTGATCAGCAAGTGCGAAGTGGTCCTTCCATGTTGCATCATTCAGCCTTCTATAATCAATTCAAATTACCCACCTAGTGACTGTTCTCGTGGGGATCAATTCATTGTCTTCATCATTCACCATTATCATTACCCCCTTCTTCGGTACAACCTGCACTAGACTCACTAGCAAACATGGATGGGGAAAATATTTCTCGCATCTAGAAATTTGATGATCTTCTTGTGCACTACCTCCTCCAATTTTTTATTCAGCTTGCATTGGTGCTCCATCACTTGCTTATTATTTTCTTCTAACAGAATTTTGTGCATGCAAATGGCTGGATTGATTCTTTGAATATCAGCTATACTCCAGACAATGACCTTCTTGTACTTTTTCACCAGCTCCACCAGCTTTTGCTCCTGTGTACCTGTTAGAAGCCTCATCTTTTAGCTGCTCAGTATCATCCACTTGATCCTCAGTTTCAAGAGCCATAGACTGTTTCGTTGTTTCAATATCTTCATCCTCCACTACGCTAGACTGAGTAATACATATCTCTAGAGTATCCCCCACAAACTTGTTAAACTTGAATTTTTCAGACAACTCCCCAAAGACATCTAGCTTGAAGCACGAGTAAGCAGGCCCCTCATCATTAGGTTATTTCATCATTCTCTTCATCAGGAACACCACTTTCTCATTTCCCACTCTGAGCATAAGTTGTCCCTCGTAGATATCAAGGATATCTCTACCTATACATAAAAAATAAATTACCTAGAACTAGAGGAACCTCCTTGTTTACCTCCATATCCACCACAATAAATTCTACGGGGAACACAAACTTGTCCACCCGCACTAGAATATCCTAGATGATTCCCTCGGGTAAAATGGTTGTTTGGTCAGCCAGTCTTAGGGACATTGGTATTTATTTGATCACTCCAAGCTCACCTTCTCATTTCTTGAATACAGTCAACGACATTAGATTTATAGATGCATTGGAATCATAGAGGACATTGTCAAACTCCCCAACGAGCATGGTATGGTGAAGCTTCCTGGGACCCCACACTTTTAGGGAATTTTATTTTGTTATATGGAACGAGCATTTAACTTGACCATTGTTGTGTCCTACAATTTTCTCTTGCTAGACTGGATTTTATAAGCAGGCATATGAGTAAGTACCTTTGTGAAGGTAATGTTCACATAAAAATGTTTGAGCATCTCTAAGAATCGCCCAAAATATTTGTCAACTTTTTCATGCTTCATCGTTTGAGGGAATGGTAATGCTGGCATATGTCTACTTTCTTTAATATCCTTTTGTACCCCATTGCTCCTGCTTTTTTTCTTTTCATTCTTTTTCTCCATTGGTGTCTAAATTTACTTGTTTTCCTCCTCGGATCTACCTTTCACCATTGGGTCATTCAATATTTTTCCACTTCTCTGAGATACAACTTTGATTTTTTACTTTGGTTCCTTTAAATTTCAGAGGGAAGAGTCCTAAGAGCCCTCTCAAATAATAAATTTGCAATTTGTCCCATTTTCATTTCTAAATTCCGGATAGCCATGCCCTACGTCTTAAATTTTTCATGTATTTTGTTGATGAATGACTTCATGAGATCTTCTATTCTAAATTGATTTGGTAGTTGTGGCTGGTATTGCTTCCTCTACTAGTTCTTAAAACCTGGTGGTCCTTGATTCTAGGGTCTAGGAATATTTTGCTGCCATGAGTCCAACCGCTTAATGAACTCCACAAAAAACCTGGATGTCTTTGACACATAGCATTATAAATGTTCATAGGTAGTTTCCCTTATTAAATTTCCTTTACAACGTTGAATTCCTCAGCTGATGTTTAACAGTCATGTGTAGGTGTCTCATTCCACAAAAATCACATATTGTTTGCAGCTCACTCTGTACCTGTCCAGTGTTAGCTTTCTTATCTCTTTGGCAATGGTATCTAGCTAGGCTTGCATGGATGTGTCAGACTCCACCTGGTGAGCCCCAACTGATTTTCTTATATCATTACTTGTTGTTGGCCACTTATTAGCATCCTTAGATAGTTCATCAAGGATCAAGACAATCTCTTCTGGAGTTCTCTTTATAAGTGGACCTCCATATATAGTATTTCGAGTTCGTCGGGAGCATGGTGTTAGTCTATCCCAGAAATTGTGGAGTTGCATCCATAAATCATTTCCATTATGCTGACATTTTCTGACTATTGTCATGAATCTTTCCCAAGCTTTGTAAACTCTTTCTATCTTCTTCTGGTTGAAATTTTTGATTTCCCTTCTAAACCTACCTATTTTTCAGCTGAGAAGTATTTGTCGAGAAACTTTTTGATCATCTCTTCCCATATCCTGATCGACACTGTGGGTAAGCTACGAAGCCAGTGCTTCACATCATCTTTAGATGAAAAAGGGAATGCCCTTAAGTAGACCACTTCCTTTTATACTCAATTGTATTGGAAGGTTTCATGATTTCTTCAAAGTCCATCAACTGAGAGTTGGGATATTTGTTCACCTTCCCTCTGAAAATACATTTGTTTTGGATAGTTTGAATCAAGCCATGCTTTTATTCGAAGTTGGTTGTTGCTATGGTAGAGGTCTGACACTTGATAGTCCTTGATTGTAGACTGAACTAGTATAGTCACCCAATTATGTTCCAGGGCTGGGTGTTGTATTCTCGAACTAGTCTTCAACCAAGGGTTGGTCTAGATTGAATGTTCTTCCTCCATTATCTTCAACAGTATCATCAAAAATTCTACTGACTGCGTTAGCTGCTATCCGTGCAATTTTTGTTGTTCTGCCTCTCTTGAAGCTAAGTCTACTCCATCATTCTCTTTGTTTGCCATGTTATCTTGAGTTGAAGTTTGACCCAAGAAATTATTTGTTAATTCTATTTTTTTCTTAGTCCTCGCATGTGTTTCTCCAACTCTAGTTTGTAGAGTATCACTTCCTTTGAAGAGAATCGAGTTATACTATTGTTCCCCATTATTCCTCCGTGAAAATCGGGTTTATGACATTCGATTGGGACAACTCTTTCTTTTTGGGAAATGGGTTTGCAATTTTGAGTAGTCTCCACCTAACGATTTTAAAGTGTGTTAGGTCACCTATGGGGTTCAACTATAACTACATTTTTTGATAACCTGATATAGGGTAAGAGCTTGAAATTATCCTGAGGGGAATGTATTAGGCACCCCTCAGGATCCACTAGTGTGGTTCTCGGCCAGATAGTTCTTTGTGAATTCATGTAATTAATAATTAAACAAACAAGGCTCAAATAAGAAGGGATTTCAAATACACAAGTGTTTGGAAATGAAAAAATAAAGCTAAGTCTTGAAAGAGTTATAACTAAGCATGTTGATGAATATAAAGGCGGTCCTAGGTTTATTTTTAATATGGATCACTTTAACACAATACACAGTAACCACTCTTCCTGAGAAGGGCTACATGTGGTATTAATGCACCGGTCATCATATCCATATCTACCCATCCCACCCTGTTAAGGTATTAAAGCACGAACTAATCTCTACCTCTATTGAATGCTTTTACCCATCCCATTCCTATCAGTCCCAGAAAAATTTAGGACTAGTATTTCCTATAAAAGGGAGGGTTTTAGGCCGACTCTTGGGGTTTTAAAGGTAAAAAGACCAAGTCGAAATTTAAAACACATAAGACTGCATATTAGGGCAAATATGTGAACAACTAAGAGGCTCATATATACCTCCTTAAGTAAAGAACATAAATATATTGACTTAAACACATTTAGGGTCAGAATTTAAAGTACTAAGACAAGGAAGTTTTAGTTGTTGAAGCAGACCCATTTATTTCACAACTTAGATAAGATGTCCAAATCAGGCCTGCCTTCTGGTTGTAGCAGTTGCTAATTAAACAAAGGCATATTCAGTTCTATCATTATTACCTAGGGCTTGCCTACGTGTGTATTGAGGATACCCTATGAGCATGACATCTAATACTAATTAGAAATGGCAAAGCAGTAACAATTTTAAACAAGAAATTTGGATCCTATAGACATGCTTTCTAAACCACATTAATGAAAGGATTAAATTGTTAAAACTGATTCAAAACAGTACGAGTGAAGCTGATTTTTACTAAACTGGTTTCATATCCAATAGACGAAATCTTAATTGTTGCTAATTTTAATTGCTACAGACATGATATCTAGTATTAAAGGCTGATTTGGTCTTATAGGAAGGATATCTAATTGAACATGAAATGAAGCAAGCAGGATTTACAGCAAAATTCCTACAGGCATGATTTCTTTAAAAATACATATTTTAATCCATAGACATGACATCTAATTTCAAAGCTGATTTTTAAACTTATAGACATGATGTCTGATTATAGTCATTAGATCCTATATACGTGATTTCTAAGAGTGGAGGTAAATTTGCGGAACTTTATTAATCAAATCTTATAGGCAGGATATCTAAGCGTAGATGTAACACATGGAGAAATTTATTAAACAGATCCTATAGTCATGTTATCTACGTCTAGAGTTAACACATGCAGAATTTGAAAACAGACCTTGTAGGCATGTTATCTACCCTCATAATAGCTAAAACATACATAATTACCCTGTCCATTTTCACTAGCCAACCCCCAATATTTGTTACAAATTATTACAGACCATATACTGAATTACATTAGAAAAGTGTAAAATAAGAAGTTACAGCCATATGAAGCCTGATTCTGACTTTCTCTCTAAGTTATGGAACAAACCACCTCAAATGCCACTTGCTTCAAAGCCTTTCTCAGACCTAGGTATTCCAAAGTTCCCTAAGGTTCTCAAGGGACCCCGGACAATGTTTACACCTAGGTTTGCATAACCAGATACAGATGAGTGGAGTGTGGAAGAGCTAGCCCTTATATGTCCAAGTTCAGATGGAGCTTAAGGATCCCAAGGAAAGGATTATGCAATAGGGGAAAAACCTAGGTACTAAGAGTATAGTGAAAGTGCAGAACATGGAGATTTATTTAAAACTGGACTAGGAAATAGTAAGGGTAAGGGTGATTTGAAAAAAGTAGTGGTAAAACTTAAGCTACACAGAATCAGTAGTTGCACAAAAGGGTAAGAGGTTTTAGGAATACATTGCATGAAGGGTGAGGTTTTAGGAATACATTCCATGAAGCATGTGACCCTATAAGGGGTCATTTTGAACATGCACAACAATAGATAATGCTGGCATGCCCACAAACCAGCTAGAGAACACAAACACAAAGAGGAGATGCGGGGTTCAGGATTTATACACATAGGAGAGCATTAATCTAAAAGTGGAAGGGGGCACATTTCAGCATGCTAGTAATGTAACTTGATTGCAGGCACATAAGCAGAAGTGGACAAACATGAGAGAAGTTGGAACAACTATAGAAACATGTTGTTGTTGATGCTTGTAAGTTAACTAGGACATACCAGTAAAGAAGCAAAGTACAGAAATGAAAAGCAAGCAAATTTCCACAGCCTAACCTTGGCTTTCAGCTGGCTAGACAAAGCAATAGCACATGTATTAATGGAGAAAAGAGAGAGTTTTAAGTGAAGTGTGTGTTCTGAACTCATATGGTTCTGTGTTTGAAAGACAATGGGGTGGGTATTTATAGGTTTTGAAAACGAGTGAAGCAAGGTAATGGTAAGTCTTAACTCAAACATGGAAAAAATCATTAGTCTGAATCAATTTACCCAAGTGATTCCCTTTAATTAAGGAATCATGGCTTAACGGGTACTAGCATGTTTCAATTAAGGAAAGAAAATAAATTTGGGAACAAATTAATTATTGTCATAAAATGGGTAGTAAAAGCATGAAGTAAACATTCAAGTCTAAGTCCAAAGAGGCTTATTTTGAAAAGGATTCAGCAAGGTAACATATCCCAGAAAAGGAAAAGGAATCAATCAATTTAAACAAGCAAGTAGAAATTAGGGCTTGTAAGAAAACTTTGCAATCAGTCTCAGTATCAAGATCAATCAAGGAATATCAATCAGTATATAAATAGAGTGAATAGAAGTATTAGACATGCGAGGCCAAGCACATTGGCAAAAGAAACAACATACAATAGTAGCAAAAATAAGCATATGATTCAGTAGTGAACAAAGTTAGATAGACAAGGCTCACACATATTAGCCAAAACAAAGAGGAGAGTCAAAGACAAGTAAAGGTCTCACTGTAATATGTGAGGAAACCTTTTGAGAAGTTAATGTTACAACGATATCCGAGTTAAAAAGATAGTAAAGCTCAGAATCAGATAAGTCACATAAAGAAAAGAGAGTTTGAAACACGGGACCTTTAATCGTGTCAAGTATACTTTCGAACAAACAGTCTCAGGCCAAAAGACCTATGGTTTTCACTAATAATCGAGTTTAAGATGGTAACCCCCATAATTAAATAAGTCAAACAAGAACGAAGAACTTAATCGAGAAAGTACGCATTTAAGCATGCAGTTTCAGAACTCAGATGAGACAAAAAGGAACTAGGGATTTAACTTGATGACTTAAGTAGAAGGAAAACATAGCAAGTAGTTTGAACATAGTAAAATCATAAAGTAACATCAAGAATTAGAGAAGAAATTTTTTGAAAAACAGTAAAGGAAAACCCTTATAAAGAGTCATTTTGAATGAAAAGTTGAAGAACTTTGGAGAAAACACTTAAGACATTCATAGTAAGCATAGAACTATGGTAGATCTGAGAGAAAAATCAAAAGATCTTAAAGATTACGACTTCAAAAAAAACTCAGAAGAGGTGAGAAAGTCCTTGAATGTTAATGATCAAACCACAAGAGTCAAAGATCATGGATGGCCGGAGAAAGGTCGTGGATGGCCAGAGAAAGGCCATGACAAGAGGTGAGCAAGATTGGACCAGATTCCTTCAAGGACTAGCCATGAAACCACAGAAACAAACACCCAGGAGCCATAGAAGGCTGATATATTTCTCAAATGACCACAAGGGGTCATGGATTAGGTAGATATTGGGGTGGGATTATTGGTTGTCGGTTAGGGTTTAGGTGGGGTTTCAGAGAGATTTGAGAGAAATGGGAATTCAAGGCAGCGTTCGGTGAAGAATGAGGTAGGGCAAAGGGTCTTTTAGGAATAAAAAATCAAATTGCTAATATTGGCCGCTGATCTAAATGATCAACGACCAAGATTGAAATGGTTAGGTAAGGGATCTGGGTTGGGTAATTTAATTGGGTTAGGGGTCTGGTTTGAATGGGAATTGGGCCGCGGTAATTGGATTCAAATTGGGATCAGATTTAGGCTACAATTAAAATGTAATTGGGTTGTTATTTATATAGCCAATTTTCCCTTTTAAAATTATAACAATAATAAATTAATATCTGAAAATAAACTGAAAGCACTAAAATGATTTATAATATATACTTGATACATTAAAAATATCGAACTTGATTTTATTAATATAAACACAATTAAATCTTAAAAGATACTAGTCTTACAATTATGAATTTTATCTTTGAAAAATATAAAATAAATTCATAAAAATATGCCAAAATTAACTTAGCTATATTTTAGCATAAAAGTGAATGTCCCATAGATTATTTTCCAGAAATTGTAATTATGGAAATGATTATTGGGTTTTATAGATAAAAAGGGAAATAAATTGATTGAAAAACATTTAAAATTATGAAAAAATACTAAAACACTTGAATATGTTTATATATATAAATATATATATATATATATATATATATATATTTATTTATTTATTTATTTCATGTTGAAGTTGTTTTGCATACTAAAAATATATAGAAAAAATTGGGTGTCAACAGCTGTCCCTGTTTACTTGGGAAGGATGAAAGAGCTTTCGAGTAAAGATATAATGGCCAATTTTGATTGAGCGAAATGATTTGGAAAGCTTCAGGCTGCACCCTGGCTTCTAAGTTGCCTATATATCCCTGGTTTTACAGGAATTAGGCCATATGTAGTTCAGGATTTGTCCGCGGAGTTTGTCGATGGGTTCTTTCCAAGAATGGACGCGACATCTTAGGCTGGGTGAGCGGACGACTTACAAGAATGGTTAGGTTTAATGTAGTTATGGGCACTGGAGTGGATACGCTCCTGCCGGGACAGCTGTTGCTTGCCGGTTTACCTACAAATAAGAAACAATACAGGTGTGTACTATACATAAATTTAAACATAATGCAAATTCTCGTCGGACCATGAATAATATCTTCGGACGGTTAGGATGACGTCCTGGGCCACAAAATGTACAATAAAGGATTCGCAGGCCACAAAATGATGCTCTCATGCTATGAGGATGGTGCCTTCGAATCATGGTGCTTTTGAATAATTATATGCAAAAGAATAAAATGGGTCCTCAAGCCATGACTTGGTATTCTCGGGCTATGAGGATGGTGCCTCCGAATGATAATGCCTTTAGATAAGTTCGCAATACTTCAGCCCACGATGGATGCAGTAGAATGTGGCGATCTTTCAGCCATGCAGTGTGGCGATCTTTCGGTCGTGCAATGTGGCAATCTTTCAGCCATACAATATGGCAATCTTTCAGCCGTTCAATATGGGTGGAGATAGCATTCAGTCTTGGAAGGTAGGATTGTAGTCTCATGCAATACAGATGCAGATAGAGGTAGAGCTTAACCTCGAAAGGTAGAATAGTAGCCATAGATTGGAAGGTAGAATGGTAGACTTATGCAAGTTGGAAGGCATAATGTTAGCCTTATGCAATGCGGATGCAAATAGAGGTAGAGCTTAACCAATAAAGGAAAAATAGTAGCATTATGAAAGTTGGAAGGCAGAATGGTAGCCTTATGCAATGTAGACATAGATAGAGCTAGAGCTTAACCTCGGAAGAAAATTGTAGCTTTATACAAGAAATAAAATAGCAGATGGTAGTAGAGTTTCTTAGTTGATGGCAGATTGCGGCATGGTGATTACTGGGAGTGTTGTGACATACAAAACATTACGGGCGCGTGCTGATAGCAAATGTTGGTAAGTGTTATGGTTAAGAGAGTTATATTCTTGAACACTGTTTGTTCCATGAGCGTGCAGTGTGTTTTAATGATTTCGCAATCCTTGTGCCTGCATCCAAAGAAAAATTGTGAGTTTTGTAAAGGGGGAAAGGTTAGTTCGTATCCCCGCTGGCTTTGCTTAATTTGTGCTTCTTTGATCTAGTGATACCATCTGCATCATTGGGGTAGCGTTGTTAAACAAAGCAGTTTTGACAATAAACACACATGATTTTGTAAAAGTATAACATAAATGTATAATTAAAATAGTTTTTAGATTAACCGAGGACTGTGACGTGATTCAGGACAATGCAACCTTTCTCGCTATGGAATTTTGAGGGTCCTCAAAAATTCTGTCCCAGTTTCTAATTTTTGTGGAAGATGAAAAATTTATTGAATTGTGATCGAACACATATGTCACACCCTAAAAAAACCAGGAGCGCGACCGACGCTCGACCGAGTAAGCCCGACTGAGCAAGTCTGTTGGGTTTCATTCTGCCCAAACTAATTCAGAATTAGCAGGAGATGGAATCCATTCATCAAATTCTGAAAAATATAACATTATTTCTAATTTAATTCCCCATTACCAAACTCCACCCACAACCTGTCTACGGAGCCTCTAAATACAAGTGAAAAATATTATGGAAATGCCGGCAACAAGGCCCCGACTATACCTTAAAGTGGATATCAATAACAAAAGATGTAGACCATAACCTCTTGAAGGAAAAAAGGGGCTCATCAAGTCTTCAAAATGAGGATACTCCACTACGCGTGATCAACAGCGTCCTCTATAGAGCCGCCTACATTCATTAAAAAATGTAGCGCCCCTGACAAAAGGGACGTTAGTGCCATTTAATAGCTAGTATGTATAACTTAACACCATCTAGTTAGAAAGAACTTTCATACAAAAATAAGGAAATCACAAGTATAACTCAAAAGCTTTAAGCGATCACAACAATAACCATAATAAAGGTCATACAATTTTCGCATCATGTTTCCATAGCCTTTAGTTTAGGGCATTCCACACTAGTTATCATTTGTTTGCTATACCACCGCTATTATGAGCGGAGTCCAATCTCAACCCGATCGGCAAGGTTGCCTCATTTGAGACATGCACTTCAATCACAATCTCATTTTCTCTTTTTCTGGAATTCATTCACAATACCACCGCTATCTTGAGCGGATTCTGATCTCACCCAGATCGGCTAGGTTGCCTTACCAAGTCATTGTTTAATCGATTCGTTTCACATATATCATTTCATAGGCACTTAGGGCCACAACTTTATCACATCATACTTGGCACTTAGGTGCATTTCATAATCTAGTTCGTTTCACATATTTCACATCAATATCCACCTCAACAATAAGCCATTCAATTCAAGGGGGTCAAGTACAGATGAGACGAAACACGAATCATGGTCATATAGAATATTTCAGAAATAATACACCTCAAGTTCTCGGCACGTTGGCCACAATCTATTTCCCAAAGTCATTTGATTTATTTCAACCATCTTTATACATCGAGGATTTCACATAGTTTGGCATAACAATCTCAATTTCAACTTTAATTTAAGGTCTAGTCATTTCAATACATGATTCATATTCACCGCACCTTTTTAAATCATCAAGAATAGCACATTAATCATATCGAGATACATCTTTCACGTATATAAGGTCAAAACCCCAAATTCATATGAAATAACAATCAATACAACAATTCAACTTTAATCTTATTGTATTTACATAAACACAAACAGAGCTCAATTTCTAAAAGAGAGGGTTTTATCTATACATACTTGAAATTTTCCCCTTAATGATACTACAATGATCCAATACAATTAAGCAATTTCAATCTACAATGCAACATTACATAGGGCCAATATTAGTAACAAATTCCATAGCTTAAGTCATTTAGGCATATTATCAAATACCTTGTAGGTATAGTCTTTTCATTTCATAACCATAGTATTAGTTCATCCAACCATCACCACTAACCATCAATTTATTCCACCATCATTCCTAAGTAATTTATAACTTCCAACAACATATATATATATGACTAGCCATACACACCTAACCATCAACCTCCTTAATTAACACATTTTAGAATCTCTACAACACCAACACAACCTAGGTTAGGCATTTATGGCTTCCAATCACCATCCCATGACTTTTAATGTATATATCCTACATAAATAATCACCATAGAGTAGTTAGAGATGATAGACATACCTCTTGTAGTAAGAATCTTGAGAATCCCCACTTGTAGTATTCTTGATCAATTTAGGGATTTGAATGGGAATCTATGGATTTTCAAGATCAATCCTTGTTAATATAAGTATTTAAGAGTAGTAATCAACGAAAAATACTCCAAAAATATTACCTTGGATCATACGAGGGAAGTATGGGATGGATTCGCCTTGATGAAACAAGCCCTAACTCAAAAAACTGACTTAGAGACACTCCATACCAAGTCTTGGGGTATTTATCGGGATGCTAGGCGTGCGACCGCAATCAAACCGCGCCCGGAATGTCGTGGTCGCACTCATACCGCGCTCGCACCACGTTCGGAGGTATAAACACCGAGTTTTACTGGAGACACGTGTTTGATACATGTCCGGTAAAATGGTCATAACTTTCTGTATGCACCTCCAAATGACAAACAGTTTGATTAATTAGAAACTAGACTCAAAGAGACATAATATGATAGTTTGTGAATCACACAAATCCTAATATACATGTATATGCTCGTCAAAATTGAGGTCTTGCGCGTACTCTTGTGGAATTTTTAGCCTCGTGTAATTTCCAACTTGGTTTAGACATAGGAATCTCCATGGACCCCAAATCATTTATTATATGACTTATACAATTATTGCCTTATCCAATTGATATCCATTATATCATAAATCCTCATTTTCACACAAAATAAAATAATTATCCTACCTTGGCACCCTAAAATCTTAAATTACTTAGCAAAATTTTTTTCGGGGCTTTACACCATAGGGATGCCTAGGTTTCCCCTCTTAAAAGGGAATCACGTCAGGCATAGTTCAATTACGTGATATAGGGAAAGCATAAAAATTACATAGCAACGCTTAACGGTATATTAATTAATCGGCTTTGGCAAGACTTCTCCGTCTATTTGTGCAAGTATGATGGCTCCTCCTATCAAAACTCAGTGAACCTTTTGTGGGCCCTACTAGTTGGGAGAGAACTTCTCTTTGGCTTCATCCAAATGTAGAAAATATTTCTTTAACACCAGCTGCCCCCGTGTGAACTGTCTTGGCTTGACTCTCTTATTAATGGTTGTGAACATTCTGTTCTGATAAAGTTGACCATGGAAAACTGCATTCATTCTCTTTCCGTCTATGAGAGCTAGTTGCAAATAATGACTGTTCACCCAATCTGCGTTGTTGAGCTCAGCTTCCTGTATGATCCTTACAGAAGGAATCTACTTCAACGGGACTGACGGCTTCTTCACCATAAACCAGCATATAGGGGGTTGCCCCGGTTGATGTGGGGACTGTGGTGCAATACCCTAATAGAGCAAATGATAACTTCTCGTGCCACTTTTTATGCTTCTCTATCATTTTCCTCAATATCTTCTTGAAATTCTTGTTGGCGGCTTCTACGACTCTATTCATTGAGGCCTATAGGTTGTGGAATTCTTGTGTCTGATCTTAAAGGTTTCACACATGATTTTCATCAAGTTGCTGTTGAGATTAGAGCCATTGTCAATAAGGGTTGATTCTTAAATACCAAATTGACAAATAATGTGGTCGCTGACAAAGTCTGTCGCGACTTTCTTAGTCACTTCTTTGTAAGATGTTGCTTCAATCCACTTGGTGAAATAGTAGATTGCCACTAGGATAAACCTATGTGTGTTGGAAGAGGGAGGCTCAATTTGTCTAATGACCTCCATTCCCCAGGCTACGAACGACCATGGTGAGCTTATTATGTTGAGATCGCTTAGAGGTACCTTTATTATGTCTGCATGTATCTGACATCGATGGCATTTTCGTACATACTGAATGTAGTCTTTTTCCTTAGTCATCCAAAAGTAACCAGCCCGAAGTATCTTCTTTATGAAGACAAAATCGTTCATATGTGGATCGCATGTCCCTGGATGAATTTCCTTTAGTAGCTTGGACGCTTCTTTTGCGTCGACATATCTTAATAATCCCAAATCAGGAGTCCTCTTATATAGAATTCCTCCCTTATGAAAGAAGTTGTTGGACAATCTCCAAAGTGTGCATTTTTAGTATGATTGGCAAGCTTCGGGTACACTCTTTTTGCCAGATATTCCTTGATATCATGAAACCAAGGCTTTTTGTCTGCTTCCTCTTCAACATGTGCACAGTAAGCTGGCTGATTATGGATTTTTACTGGAATGGAATCAATAAAACTCTTTTCCGAATGTTGTATCATTGAAATAGACTGGCTAATGCATCGACCAACTAATTTTGGATTCTAGGAACATGTTGGAATTCTATCTTTGTGAACCTCTTTCTCAATTCTTGTACATGATGTAGATACGGGAGTATCTTGGAGTTCTTGCTTGCCCATTCCTCTCGTACCTGATGTATAAATAAATCTAAATCTCCGATCATCTGAAGCTCTTGCTCGTTCGCGTCAATGGCCATCTTGAGCCCTAAGATATAGGCTTCATATTCGGCCATATTGTTGGTGCAAGGGAACCTGAGTTAGGTAGACACTGGATAATGCTGACCGGTCTCTGATACTAAGACCGCTCCTATGCCAACTCCTTTGAAGTTTGATGCTCCATCGAAGAACATTCTCCAACCATCATAGGATTCTGCAATGTCTTCACCTATGAATGATAGCTCTTCATCAGGAAAATATATTTTCAGGGGTTCATATTCTCCATCCACGGGGTTGTCGGCAAGGTGGTCTGCCGGTGCCCGTTCTTTGACTGCCTTTTGAGTTACATAAATAATGTCACACTCATTCAACAGGATTTTCTGTTTGGCTAGCTTGCTAGTGGGCATGGGCTTCTGAAAGATGTACTTCAAAGAATCCATCCTTGATATGAGGTACGTGGTATAGACACAGAAATAATGTCTCCGCTTTTGAGCTACCCAAGCCAAAGCACAACATGTGAATTCTAAAAGAGAATACATGGCTTCGTACGGGGTGAACTTTTTGCTGAGATAATAAATGGCTTGTTCCTTTCTTCCTATTTCTTCATAATTCCCTAAAACACAGCGGAAAGCTCCATCTATCACTACAAGGTAGAGTAATACAGGTCTACCTTGCTCGGACGAAACTAAGACTGGCGATGTTGACAGGTACTCCGTAATTTTACCAAAGGCCTCTTGGTAGTTATTGATCCATTTTTTAGCGGCGTCCTTCTTTAACATCGTAAAGATCGACTCACAGATAATTGTAGGATGAGCTATGAATCGGCTGATGTAGTTCAACCTTCCCAGAAAACTCATGACATATTTCTTGTTCTTTACTGGTGGTAGTTCGTGAATAGCCTTGACCTTTGATAGGTCTACTTCTATTCCTCGGTGACTCACAAAAAACCCAAGCAACTTTCTAGCAAGAACCCCAAATGAACACTTTACGAGATTCAGCTTCAGGTTGTACCTTCAGAATCTACTGAAGAACTTCCTTAAATCTTCCATGTGATCAGTGAGCTTCTTGGACTTGATGATGACATCATCTACATATACCTCAATCACCTTGTGTATCGTATCATGAAAAATGGTAGTCATAGCCCGCATGTAGGTGGGCCCTACATTCTTCAGGCCGAATGGCATCATCTAGTAACAGTACACTCCCCATGGCATAATGAAAGCCATTTTCTCAGCAGTTTCTTCATGCATCCTGATTGATGATAACCAGTGAAAAAATCTACAAATTGTAGCGACTCATGTTTGTCGCAATTTTAGATTAGGATTTGTATATTCGGCAATGGGAAGTCGTCTTTCAGACTAGCCCATTTGAGATCTCGGTAGTCAACACAGACTCTGACCTTCCCGCCCTTCTTTGGCACTAGCACGATGTTAGATAACCATCTCGACTATTCTAAAACCCTGATAACCTTAGCTTTGACTTGCTTAGTGACTTCTTCCTTGAGTTTCAAACTCACATCAGGCTTGAACTTTCTGTGCTTTTGCTTTTACCGAAAAGGACATGTCAGATCGGTTGACAGCTTAAGGGCCATAATAGACGTACTCAGACCAATCATGTTATCATACAACCAGGCGAATATGTCCTCATATTCCCTTAGTAATTCAGTGTGTTCCTTCTTTTCTGGCGGTGATAAGTGAACACTGATTCGTGTTTCCTTGACATTTTCTGCATCTCCCAAGTTAACAATCTCTATCTCGTCCAGGTTGGACTTAGGTCTATTCTCAAAGTTATCAACTTCATTGACAATCTCCTATTGTATGTCATCTTCCTCTGAATCAATGTTCGTTTGTTGTGTTGTCTCATTGCATGTCATAGTCACTGGTTCATCAAGATAAAATAGTAATATTGTATAAGTAAAGTAAAGAGAAAATGATAGCAATAAATATAATTCATTAGAACAATCAAACACTCTTTGATAAATAGAATAATTGTCTTGAACATTGATGATCTTATTGTGGAAACTAAAAAAATATGAAAAGGAAATCATTCAATAAAAACAGTGAAGAGTGCTTGTTTTACCCTTGCTACCCCGAGGCTCGTCGAGCTCTGGTGGTCCTGATGGTCCAATTATTGAGGTATGCCCCTCTACTCACAGCTTTTATGGATGGAACTTCCGCCCCCTCCTTCTTGAGAGTAACACAGCAATCCATATTATTAAATTCTATAAAACAATGTTTTTACTGTTGTGAGTGCTTCTTCTTTGTATGTCCCATAGTTGATGTCATCCTGTTTGAAAGTCTACTCCATATGCAGTATCAGTTGCTCTAATGGGTAGAAAGGACCACACCATGGTGGCGACCAACTATTGAACTCTCCTAAGTTTATTGATATCCCAGACCGAAGATACTGCCATGTTTCTTGAGTTTTATAGGTTTAGAGATCCCTTGGAGGTTCTTTCCAAGTCCCTTACCAGGTTTGTGCCCACTCCTATTCAAGATGCTCTCTATCTTGTTATCCCACTATTTGTCTTTGTCGACAACATTGGCCCGCTCGATGTGGTGGTAAGTCTCTCCGCCCAGCTTTCGTCTTTCTTCGATTGCCGAAATAGTCTGGCGACTGTATATAGGATTGTTGCAAACACTGTGATGATCACTTCTTGGTGATTCCATTCGAATTTTACCACAAGATGAAGTGTTGAAGGTACATCCCCAGCAACATAAATCCAGGGTCGTCCTAGCAGCAGGTTGTAAGATGCTGGCATATCTATCACTTGAAAGTTGACCTCGATCCATGTTGGTCCCATCTGCAAACACAGGCTAATCTCACCAATGGTGGACCTCTGTGACCCATCAAAATCTTTCACTGTGATTGCTCCTTCTTTTCTCTCATGCAATCCTTTTCCCAACTTCTTGAGTGTTATCAACGGATATATGTTAAGGTTGGAACCCCCATCAATCAGGATCCTAGTGATGAAGTGGTTTTTGCATTGCACGGTGATGTGCAGGACTTTGTTGTGACCCAATCCTCAGGTGGCAGCTCGTCCTGATAAAACGTAATTTTATGTCTTTCTAATACCTATCCCAACATATTAGCCATTTCCCAACAAGTTATGCTATTTGGCACGTACGCTTCATTCAGTAGCTTCAATAGAGGGTTTTTATGTGTCCTAGAATTGTAGAAATGAGAGGATAGATATATGTGCTGGTGTTTTGTTTCGCTGGTCGATGACCAAATACTCCTTGGCCTGTATATTCCTCCAAAGGTGATCTGGACCTGTATCAATGATGAGTGGCCAGTTAGAGGTGCGCTTGCTTGACTCAGCTAGGTGTTTAGAGGTATAGACTCTCCTAGTTCTTGTCATATTCTGTGCTGCAACAATCTCTTCAAACCTGACTTTGCCTTTTCTCTTAACCTTGGCTGTACAATCCCAGGGTATAACTTTCGTATGAAATGGCGGCATGGTAGACATTGCCACTGGGATTGGTGTGGCTATCTTTACTTCGAATGGAATATGTTCCTTGAGTGGCAGAACTGCAACCTTAAATGGTGCTGATGCCTTTGTTGATGGTGCTGCTTCAAACTCAAGATGGATAGACACATCTACCTCAGTGACCTCAGACAGTTGGATCTGGACTATGATGGGGTTGAGAGTAACTATTGGTTTCATTGGATCATCGCATTATGCGGTCAACCCGATGGATCCCTCGGGATCCTAATCATCCTATGTGTATATCATGTGAATACCCCCGCCTTTATGGTATGGTAGAGGGTTGTTGCGAATGTTCAGAGTGACTTCCTTTATGACAGTGACTTTGTTATCAATCAGAGACTGTATCTTGTCTTTTAAAGAGTGGCATTCATCGATGGTGTGTCCCTTCATACCGGAGTGCTATGCACAAAACTTCTTTAGGTTAACCCACTAAGAAGAATTCTCAAGGGTTATAGCAGGGACGGGGTGACATAACTGACTTTGAGTCTCTCATATAGCTGATCAATGGGTTCGACGATGGCTGTGTATTGTTTTGGTGGCCTCCAATAAAAATTAGGTCGGGGTCCTAGGGAAGTTTTAGCGTGTGGGGGTGATAATGTGATGGTTGGGCATCATAAGTTTGGTAGACATGAGCTAGCTAGGAGTATCAGGGTGAGGTAGGTTAATATGTGTGAGGTGGAGATGACTGATAAGTTGGTAGTAGAGCTTGGTAGGAGGGTGCTTGGTAATTTGGGGATGGCTGATATGTGAGTGGAGGTATTGGGTAGGTTTGGTATTTGAGAGGAGACTTGGTCCTTTGTGCAACCATCACGGCCCCTACATCCCTCCTTTTAGACAACACCACCAGACTGCAAGCCTTTTTTTAGCTTGATAAGTCGCGAAGTTTGTAACCATATCGCTCTTAATACATTTTTCAACTCGTTCCCCAACTTGATAATGTCAGAAAACATATGATTCTCAATCACCATAAATCGTTCATAGTATTGCGGGTCTTGAGCCCAGATAAAGAACTTGTTCATTTTTTCTTCTTCTAAGGCGGGTCTAACCTTAGCAGCTTCAGACCTCTAACGAGTAGCATACTCGCGAAAGGTCTCCATGGGCTTCTTCTTTAGATTCTGGATATAGAACATGTCTAGCGCATTCTCTATGTTAAACCTGAACATGTCCATAAAATCAGATGCCATACATATCAAGCTCAACCATTTCTTAGGATCATGGCTGATGTACCAAGATAGCGCATCTCCGTTTAGACTCCTCATGAACAGTTTTATGAGGATCCTTTCATCTTTTCCTACCCCATCCAGTTTATCACAGTATGTTCTCAGATGGACCCTTGGATCACCTGTACCGTCAAACATCTCGAACTTGGGAGGTTTGTACTCCCTCCGGTAGTTCAATATCTGGTAGTATGCAGAGATTTTCATAGTTAAACTCTTCGATCCCTTTACTTCCCTTGATGCCTTGGATTCGCCGGTTAGTTTCTTAAGTTCTTCAGCCTAGTTTCTGATGAGTAGACCCTTTTCATCGGACTCAGGTATGCGAGATATAGGTTGGGTGGAGAGTGGAATGGTCTCCATGTAGATGGGATTGTTGTGGTGGCCTTGTGTGTGGGCGTGGGAATGGTCATTTGCGGAGTTTTGTTGTTCTGGGATGAGTAGTGGAATGTTGTTTGGAGTATGGTAAGTGTTGCATTGGTTCTTTGTTGGAGCAGTAGGATGATTTAGTTTCTTTTGTGGAGGTGTGGGATTTTGAACATTGGGGAAGTTGGTGTCTGGGGTGCTGAGGGAGAAGGTTAGGTTGGCCAGATTCCGAACATGGTCGATCTCTTCTTGAAACATCAACAATTTCTGCTCAAGTTGTGACACATTTTCATTGGTAACCCGAATACCATGGACGTTAGTGGCCTCTGCTTTTGTGTTCTCTTTCCTGATGTTTAAATCTTCCATTTTTCCTTTGTTCTTATTCTTCACATGACTAAGAGAAGGAGTCGGTAGAGGGCCCTTGGATCTCATGGAATAAGATGATGTTGCCAGAGTGCACAAACAAATCTTTGGGGAGGGGAATAATAAACAAAAACAAAAATAAAACAAAAAGGTAAACAAATTAGTGGGGATCATAAAAAGTGTTGCAATATTTAAACATGTTGTGCAGGAATATAAATTATGTCCTAATCGGGGAACCTCATTGTGCCCGGAGTGGGCCTAGAAATAAGTTGATTTGGAGAACTTGGAATTCTAAATGCCTCATTTCATTGATAAAGATAAGACGAATCCTAAATCGACATTAACTAAACAAGAAATAAAAGTCACAAATAGCCATTGGCCCTGTTACATTTTAAGCAAAGAAGATAAATTCCTATATACTTGGTCCCAGAAGGACCTTCCCCAGATTCGACATTATTGGCTCCTTCGAACAACTTTTCCAACTTGTGAAGTTCCAGCAATAGGTATACTCTGGCTAGATATCCGCCTTGATTCCCTTTAGCCTCTTGACAATCTTCAACCCTTTTGAAAAACTTTCTTTCCAGTTCCACTGTGCCTCGCTCCAAGTATCCTAGTCTTTTTCTAGCTTTGGTAGCCATATTTTTCCATTCCTCGATCAGCTTCTGGTTGAACTCTTGTATTTCACAATGTTTACTTTCGCACGGATCTTTTTATCCAACTTGTTGTACTTGACTTGCTCTTAAGCCTTTTCATTAATAATCATGTGGCCTCGAACAAACCCTGGCTGGCCCAAACCATCATGATTGTCTTCCAACCAACTTGAATAGAAAGGAGTGCAATTGTTGGACTATCTATCTTGCTCTATGGTGTCTCTTCCCATCACGATCTTGCTATGCCACATGTGTTGGGCTTGTCACTTTTAAGGACTATTATCGCCTTGGAAGTTGGCTCGAAAGTGGCTCTTTTTGTCGAACCTAGGTATGACCTACTTCCTACTAGCTTGCCTCATAACTTGCAGAAGGACATAAGGATAGGTTCCCCTCAAAACAATTAGTATCAGGACGATGAACTTCTCCGTCTGAAGCCATTCGAACATCCAGTGAACTTGTTCCTCGGTCAGATTATCAAATAGCTTAACCCATCTCTTAGCATCCTCGGGCTGAGCGAACATGTCGTGGATGTATTTCATTCGCTTTGGATGGTGGAAAGCAATGTGATCATCCTAGTCCCTATGCTAAATTTCTTGTCGATATTCGCCCTTTTATAGATGCTCTGTGAGTCAAAGTTTATGTAGCAGATTGCAGCCTTCAATGTGTTTTGCTCCTTGTTGACACTTCTCCAAGGCTCGGTATATGTCAGCAATAATCATAGGTACAATACTGAGTGCATGGTTGTTAATCCCCACCATTAGGGTTTTGGCTACCAAAGATAGCCCAGTATGAATTCTACCTTTATTCATCTGAAATACAATCGGACCCAGGAAGCAAAATATGAAGACGAAAACCCTGCGGTGGACGTGCCCTAAGGATGTGATGGCAAACTCGCCAGAGTAGGTGCGGTAAGATTTAATGTGATCTTACCTTTCGTACAAATAGTCAAATGGGATGTATGAATCCTTCAAGCATGTCAATTACAAATTCTTCTTCGAACCCATCATTTTAAAGAAGTCTCTACCTTTGCGATTCTTAGGCATTAGCAAGCCCCTAGTTTCCCATACTAGGACATACACTCCTCTAATCTCCTCCGGCAAAGGTGTTAATTCGATAATCCTGAAGCGGAATACAGCCCTTCACAATCCCAAAACAATGTGGCAGCTTCTATGATCATGTTATTGGGTTGGATTTCTAGGAGGGATGGTAGATTTCCCATATATTTTCTGACAAGGTTCTCATCACTAAAGTGTACATCTTTCCACCAGCTTAGCAACATTGGGTGGATGTTGGTGACTATTTCGAATAAGGGGACTTCATGCCTCAAATTTCTGCAAGGCAAATAAGGTTAGAACCTCCACCAGACTCGACTATTTAATATTAATGATTAGATGGAAGAACCTAGTTCTCCATATAAATGCACAGAACGTGACGATGTCTGTTTGGGTTTTAGGGAAACCCAGTGGACTTTGGACAAGGCTATCTTAAAAGATCATTATATGGACGATATAACTGACCCAGCTAGGTTTGACCATGATGAATGCACAATTTAGACAGAGTTAGGTCTCTGTGGGGTTTACAGTGGTACCCTTGAGCGGACAAATCAAGGGGGGAGTCTCGGAATTTTCGAGTGCAGCGCGGATTGACTAGTTTTACCACAAATATGCCTCTCTAAATTTAGGGGGTAATGATACAGGAAGAGTGCAAGCACTCATTATAAGCGTTGCTATACTATTGTTTTTGTGGCACGAGTGGAGTATGATGGTGAGCATGATTATGCAATAATTAAAAGCATGTTGGCATGTATTTGCACATTAATAAATCGATAAATACAACAGTTTCAAAATTTAAAGCAATAGAGAAAAGAAAACAAGGAAGATATATCAATTTTGATCTTAAAGATGAAATTAAATGCTTAAAAGGGATTAAATAGATAATTGCGCATAGAGAGCAGTACAAATTCATAAAAATAATCTGAAATGGTAAAAGCCTAAAAGTCCCTAGCAGAGTCGCCATGCTGTCGCACCCTCTTTTCCTCCGCATAAATCGAGTTTATGAAATTCGATTTGGACAACTCTTTCTTTTTGGGAAGGAGGTTTGCAATTTTTAAGAGTCGCCACCTAACGATTTTAAGGTGCGTTAGGGCACCTATGGGGTTCAACTGTAACTCAGTTTTTGATAACCAGGGATAGGGTAAGGGCTTGAAATTATTCCGGTGGGAAGGTGTAAGGCACCCCTTAGGATCTACTAGTGTGGTTCCTGGCTAGATAGTTCTTTGTAAATTTGCACAACTAACAAGTAAACAGACAAGACTCGAATAATAGGGAATTTCAAATATGTAAGTGTTTGGAAAATGACAAAATAAAGCAAAGTCTCGAAAGACTTATAACTAAGCATGTTGACGAATATAAAGCGGAAAGAAATAAATCAATTTAAACAAGCGAGTAGAAATTAGGTAAAAACTTTGCAATCAGTCTCAATATCAAGATCAATCAAGGAAGATCAATCAATATATACATAGAATAAACAGAAGCATCAGACATCTGAGGTCAAGCACATTGGCAAAAGAAACAACATATAATAGTAGCAGAAATAAGCATTGGAGTGAGTAGTGAACAAAGTTAGATAGTCAGGGTTCACACATATTAGCCAAAATGAAGAAGAGAGTCAAAGACAAGTAAAGGTCTTATAGTAAGAGGTGAGGAAACCTTTTGAGAAGTTAGTGTTTCAAAAACAGTCAAGTTAAAAAGACAGTAAAGCTCTAAATCAGATAAGTCACATAAAGAAAAGAGAGTCTGAAACAAGGAACCTTCAATCGAGCAAGTATATTTTCAAACAAACAGTCTTAGACCAAAAGACCTAGGTTTTTCCACAATAATCGAGTTTAAAAGATAGTAAAACCTAGAATCAAATAAGTCAAACAAGAATGAAGACCTTAATCAAGCAAGTACACATTTAAGCATGTAGTTTCAGAACTCGAATGAGACAAAAAGGAACTAGGGTTATAACATGCTGACCAAAGAAGAAGGAAGGCATAGCAAGTAGTTCGAACTTAGTAAAATCATAAAGAAACATCAAGAATCAAAGAAGAGATTTTCTGAAAAACTTTAAAGGAAAAGCCAAATGAAAAGTCGTTTTGAAAGAAAGTTGAAGAACTTTCGAGAAAACACTTAAGACATTCATAGTAAGCATAGATCTATGGTAGATCTGATATAAAAATCAAAAGATCTTAAAGATTAGAGTCTTAAAAAAAACCTAGAAAATGTGAGAAAGACTTTGAAAGTTAAAGATCTAACCAGGAGAGTCTAGGATCAGCCTTGACAGGCCATGAATGGTCACAGAAAGGTCGTAGATGGCAAGAGAAAGGCCATGACAATAGTCGAGCAGGACTGGACCACTTCAAGGACTAACAATAAAACCACATAAGCAAACATCCAGGAGCCATAGAAGGGTAGTACATATCTCAAATGACCACGAGCGGCCATGGATTTGGTAGATATTGGGGTGGGATTATAGGGAGGTGGCTAGGGTTTAGGTATCGTTTCAGAGAAAATTAAGAGAAAGGGGAATTTTAGGGTAGCGTTTGGTGAATAATGGTTGGGTAAGGGGTCGTTTAGGGTTAAAAAAGGAAAGGGTTAATATTGGTCGTTGATCTAAATGATCAACGACCAGGATTGAAAGGGTTAGGTAGGGGATGCTGGTTGTGTCATTTAATCGGGTAAGAGGTTGGGTTTGAATGGGAATTGGGCCGAGGTAATTGGATTCAAATTGGGTCATATTTAGGCTACAATTGAAATATAATTGGGCTATTATTTAAATAGCCAATTTTCCCTTTTAAAAGCACTAAAATAATTTATAACATATAATTGACACTTTAAAAATATAGAACACGATTTTGTGAATTTATACACAATTAAGTCTTATAAGAGCCTAGTATTGCAATTATGTACTTTAGCTTTGAAATATACTAAATAAATTTGTAAAAATATGCCAAAATTATATTAACTATATTTTAGAATAATGATAAAAATCCAATAAATGATTTGCCAAAATTAGTAATTTTGTAAATAATTATTGGGTTTTATAAATAAAAAAGGAAAATAAGTTGATTGAAAAACCTTTATAATTATGGGAAACATTAAAACACTTGAATACGCTTACATATGCATATATATGTTATTTTGTATTATTTTACATACTAAAAATACATAAAATAAAATTGTTTGTCAACAGATACACTTGAGAAATTAAACCGATATCATACACACAAGTGAGAAAACATGAATACACTAGAGTTAAAAATTGGTTCCTCAATTACTATTAAAAACTATTTTAAATACTATTGATTTTCAATACCCATCAACAATGCCAAAACTTGACGAGCACCAAATACAGCATAAAATTAATGCTCGCTATACAAAGATAATATAGTTTAATTATCGTCTTTATAAGGATTGGATTTAAACAATGTTCGGATAATCTTTAGTTGATTATTATCCATGAAACATAACACTTCATTTGATGACTATTACTACAATTAACTACTAAAAATTAAGCAATTAATAATTTATAGCAAAAGACAGCAGATGAGCAACGGAGAACTTTCGATGAGAAAGATAAGGGTAATTGACTAGATAGGTGCAAGATAGCTGACTTTGGATTCAATTCTTGAGTTAATTCACTCTATGATAAAGTTTTTTCTCTTAAATTCAACCAATAATCAGATTACACTTGAAGTTAATGTTACTCTTTCGATTTAACATTAAAATCAATAATTAATCCAATTGAAGCACGATAAACAATTGCAATAATAAAATAGTGATTATTATCTATAGGGTAACTCCTCACGAATATTTCCTTATTTTTTAGTTCGATTAAAAATTCAAGAGGCTCTTTTGATTACCTATTTGAATCATAAATTTAAATTACTGCATAAGATGCAAAGAATTCAATATAAAGCTCCTCTTACTTAAGCAAAATAATAAATAACTTCACAATAAAAATTAAAGCTCTGTCAATTAATTCTAACATTTATCAAGAATTGAAACCTTAATTAAGTTGTCGAAACACCATATATATGTCAATACCCTAATGGAAATTACTCCAGAGCAACGGAGTAAGACATCTCAATAATGTTAAAAAATAAATAAAATATTAATTCTAATGTTTCGATACAAACTCCTTATTGCACAGATTGCAAGTTTCAATATTGATGAATTCTTGAGTCCACTTGCCTTAGTTGGTTTTCCAATCTTCATAGGTCAAAAATACTCTAAATATCTTTCTTTTGATGTATTTATACCATGTAGAAATAAGTCCGGATGAAACTATTCTTTTCTAGCCGAACTGGGAAATTCAGACAAAAAATTATATTGTCGCGCCGTGTCTCACGGTTCCTCATGCAGTGGGTGTGCCTTTTTCTATGAGTAAATTCCCTCATCCATTTTTCAACATTCAGAATTAGTGCTCAACCCCAGAACGTAGTCTTGGCTTAATTTTATGGGCTTCTACTTGGACTTCAAAACCTCAACTAGTTTGATTTAGCTCCAAATTACCTAAATAGCTCAGAATTATTTTTTGCAAAGCATAAAATACGTAATAAGTATAGTGAGCACCTAATTTTTTTACCATATTCGATTTTTTCACTCACTTTTAGTATTTAAATAGTAATTAAGTTTAATCTTGATATGTTAGCCTCTATTTCTATTTTAGTAGGTTTATTTGATAAAATGAAAATTACACTACGAGTGTCACATTTTAGATAATAGTTGTATTTTATTTGCAAAAAAAAAAAAAATCACAAAAAAATATATAATTCTCTTCTAATAAGAGTAGTAATTTTATACCTGTTCTAGTAGTTTCTTATTTTGTTTTTGCTATTTTAAAATATTAGTGCACTATTTTTATTTTTTGAATTATCTTTAAAAAATACAAAATAAAAAGAACTAACGAAAATTGAGATACGTAGCCAAAGATTCTTCTCCATCCATATTGTAACTAACTTCATAGGTGCACGTATTTTCTTGTTTTCCACGTTTTGGATTGACATGCACATTTTCGTTTCTTTTTCATTTTCTTTTAGAAAAAACAAATAATCCATTCTTACAATCTATTCCAAAAATAAACAGCTCACCACTCTCATCCTCTTACACTACATGACACACACTTCAGAGAGGAGATTCCAAAATCCAAATTCACTGATCTTATGCAATTTTCATGTACAGTCCATATGGGACAAAAATATATATATACTCTTAAGACTCATTTCTTGCTCTCCAAGTCCACAACACACATATATACTATATATATCTAGCACATAGAGCTGCATGAGGAGAGAAAAAATAACAGGAATTGGTGGTATATGAAAATATAATAGAGAGGGGGGGGGGGGGGGGGGGGGAAATGAACGGCAAAAGAACCCCACCCCTCTGAGCTCATCGTCCTCAATACCACCCCTAACGACCCCTTTGTTCCATCTCCCCCCTCATTCCAACAACTACTTACAACAGCCTAACGTCGGACACAACACCTTGAATTCCATCTTCTTCTTCGTGAATACACGAGAGACCTAGGAGCTAAGCAGCGCCATTGACGACCAAAAAAATGACGTCACTCCTTCCCCTCCATTAATCTACATGTTGAGCCGTCACTGCTGATCTCTTCTTCTTCTTCTTCTGCAACTCGCCTGAAACCAGCACCGAAACCACCTTTAACACCGCAAAACAACCCAGAGTCTTTCAAAAATCCAAGCCGTCATTGAGGTGGTTGTCGTCCGAGGTTCCGTTAACGAGGTCGACGATGTTTGGTTATACTTCTAACGAGTTGTTGTATAAGTCGGAGGATGATTGTTATCATTATATAAAATAAGTACGTTGCTTTGCAATACTAAAGGTTCTCTTCCTTCTGTTTCTTTTATCTCATATTCATTTTACTTGTTTGATGAAAGATCTTGATTAATTTTTACTTCTCTGTATTGGTTTTTCCTTCGGTCCTTGAGATTACCTTTTTTCTGTTTACTTCCTTCATGAGCTTTGCTAAAATACTCACATATCTATTAATCTTAGTTTTGTTCAAACGGGTTGTATGTCTGGTGTAATTGTGGTAGTATTCATGTGGTTAATTTTTGTCACAGTAATAGTGAACTCCCATGTGCAAATATAGAAATTAGTGATTGAAAGATATTGAGACGTAGAGTGATTTTATGGTTTTAAGACTTTGGTTATATGTCATTACTTAATAGTGTAGATGTGCGTTTAATATATTATTATGATTATGTATACGTTCGTGTAACATAATTATAAATTTAATTCTAAAAAGTAACTCGAGAGATGCGTTTGCGCAACTTCGAACAAACTCTCAATAATAAAGTGGGTGCTAATAGACCGCTAATTTAATGTAATTTTCTAGGGGGAGGTGTGCCATCGGTAATTGAATCCCTATGGCCCTTGTATTAATTTTACGATTTAGATGTTTAAATGATGTTCATCGTTTACTTTTAGGCACGTTTAATAGCCCTACTAATATCAACAAGAATGGGTTGACAAAAGTCTCGGTTCGCATATATGGTGAAGGAGTAGAGCGTTTCTTCAATAAGGATGAGGAGATTAGAACTTTTGAGTGCATGTCAAAGAAAGGTCAAGGACCTAATTTCTTGGTCAGTTTCCAAATGGTAGAGTTGAAGAGTTATTCAGTCAAGGGTATATGAAATTTCTGAATAAATCTACTTTGTTCATAAAGTCAGCATTAGTGTTAGATATGAAGCTTTTATCTATTGGACATATGTTGCTTTGTGAGTGTATGTTACTATAAAGTTGAAAGTGTAGGTGTTAACATTAATGATTTCTTGCAGGTTTTGCCAAATAAGACCGGAGTACGCATACGACTTCAACCAAACTTTCTTAATAAATAAATAAAAATATTATTAATTGTGGACATTACGCGTGATATGATTTTTGATTCACCAAATAAAAGAATATACGTACACATAACTTAATCCTTTAATTATGAATAATCAAGTGATATAAAAGCAGTAAAAATATAAATGTACATAGCCCTAAAAATGAGTAGTTAAAACGGTTTAATCCAAATAATAATCACTAAGCGACCATATTAGAACCACAGAATCCGGAAATGTCTAACACCTTCTCCCGAGTTAACAGAATTCCTTATCTAGATTTCTGGTTCGCAGACTTAAAAAGGAAAGTCAAAATTTCCTCGATTTCGGATTTAAAATAAACCGGTGTCCCTCGAATAAACCATCCCAAGTGTCGACTCTAATTTGAATAAATAATCTCATTTCGATTGTCACTTTAATTGGAAAAACTCCCCTATATACCTCCTCGGGTGGTGTAAAAAAGAAGGCGTGACAAGTGTAATCCATTATTATTTAAGCTCAAATACATATAAAATGCAGTAATTAGAGTGCAATGCAATGGCTAAAATACGGATTTCTAGTGTCATGCCCCAAATATTCTAACATTGGGAGCCGTGATGGTTCCTACTAGTGAAAGCTAGGCAAGCTAATTATTACAATTATTTAACCTTTTTTATTTTTAAGCCCTTAACAATTGTGAATCAACACTACATAAACACCGGAAATAATAAAGTAGAATACTGAAATGTAATAATTTAATAATAATACCGATACCAATCCATAAACATAAGCTCCCAGAACTGGTATCAAAATCTCACAGACTGTCTAAGAATACTACAAATAGAGGTCCGAAAAATGAATATAATGTTGTTTCAGAAATACATAAAAGAAATAGTATGGAAAGATAGAAGGAGACGCCCAAGGCATGTGGACGCTTGCAGGATTACCTTGGGTCACCTTATGGACTGAAGACAGCAACCTCACATTGGTGCGAAAGCTACAACACCGAGATCAACACATAGTAGAAAGTATAGTATCAGCACAACTGACCCTATGTGCTGGTAAATGCTTAGCCTAACCTCGACAAAGTAGTAACGAGGCTAGGACCAAACTATCAAATAAACCTATGCAGCTAAATCATATACATCGGAAAAATAAAGAACGAAATTTACAATTAAAGAGAGTAGGGGGAAAGATGATGCGGGAAATATCAAAGTACAACAGAAAACCAATAGATAAATGTAAAGAATACCATAATTAAATTATCAGCAAGAATTAGAAAACCAAAGACAAGTGCACGGCATCACCCTTTGTGCTTTTTCTCTTGTCCCCACAATTAAAATCAAATAATCGTCACGGCATCACCCTTCGTGCTTTTACCTCACATAATCATGACACGAAATTATCGTTCGTGCATTATCACTCATATCATGGCACGATATTTTATATCATGCGGCATGGCATCATCCTTCGTGCTTTTACCTCACAATATCAGCACGACTTTAACACTCTTAAATCATACACGACATCGCCTTTCGTGCTTACACTCTTCCTCACCCAAGCAACAATCACAAAGCAATTTGGGAAAGGGATTCAAACAAGATCCCGGCAAGGGAACAATAGCATAACTACAATATACCAGCAAGGGAACAATAGCATAACAAAAACATTCCGGCAAGGGAAATAATATCATGAGTAATCACATCCCGGCAAGGGAGAAAATATCAAAAGCAATAATATTCCGAAAAGGGAGACAATATCATAAACCTCTTCTCTTTTCCATATTACTTCACAACTCAATTCTCACCTTGAGTCAACGTCTAGGATGTTCAATTATTAATAATACTTTCACAAGCCTTGTTCAACAATAGAAATCATCATATAAAGCATGAATTATACGAAATGGAGTCACATTTATCATAATATAATACTCACGGGCATGCTTGACACCGACTTATGGATACTCGTCACCATGCCTATACATCATACTCAACAATTAATACATAGCAAATAAGACAAAACTCTTATCCCTCAAGCTAAGGTAAGACCAAACACTTAACTCATTGTCACCCCCACAATTCAAGTCTCAACTATCTCTTTATCCCTTGTTTTCAACACCAATTTGCTAGTAACTAGCCACAATTTACTTAATGATATCAATAAATACTAAATGAATCAATTCTAATGCATGAAAATAAGTTTTTTAAAGATTTTCCTAAAAAGTCAAAAATTGACCTCGGCGCCACATGCTCAAAACTCAAGGTTCAAACAAAAACCTTATTACTCATTCAGCTAGGAACTCAATTATATAATTTGTTTTGAAAAATCGAACCTCAAATTGAGATCCAAATCCCCAATATTTGAAAATCTTAATTTCTACCCAAAACACCCCATTTCCCCATGAAAGCCCTTGATTTTGAGTTAAAATCATGTGAAAAGATGTTATAGATTAAAGAAAATAAGTTAGAAATGACTTACAATCAATTTGGAGAAGAAATTTTTTTTGGAAAATTGCACAAGAGAGCTTAGGGATTGAGAGAGTTTAAAAATGGAGAAAAATGCATCTAAGTCCCAATTAACTGGTCGCAGATGTCGCAATTGCGACAGGAGCTTCACAATTGCCAAGCTCACAAATGTGAACAAGGCCTCGCATTTGCGAAAGGTGGTTCACATTTGCGAACACTGGCAGGCAAGCTTTCTTCGCAAATGCGATCAAGTCCTTGCAATTGCCAAGCCTGTTTGACTCACAATTACAAAGTCTGACCTTGCAATTACGGAATTAAAGCCTGCAACATAACTGAACCTGCAACAACCATTTCCTTAAGTCCAAATTCACTCAGTGCCTATCAAAAACTCACCCGAGCTCTCGGGGCTCCAAACCAAACATGAAAGCAAATCCAAAAACATCATACGGAATTGCTCGTGCAATCAAAATATCAAAATAACATCAACAACTATAAATTAAACCCCGAATTCATTAAATCACTCAAAAACATCAAAATTTCCAGTTTCTCAACTATAGATCCATTTTATACGAAACCGATTCCGGCCATTACCAAATTTTACATATTCAACTTAATTATTATTTTAAATTTGTACCGGGCTTCGAAATAAAGATACGGGCTCGATACCATCGAAAAATGCATCAACTCACTTCTAAAAATCTTTATATTTTTCAAAAAAAAAATTCTTTAAAATTTATTTTTCGGGCTTGGGATCTCGAAAGACCGTTGGATCACGGGTCCGTGTCCGTTTACTAAGAATATTGACCAAAGTCAATTTTATTCAAGTTTTAAAGCCAATTTCCTTATTTTACTTAGTTTTCACATAATAAAAGCTTTATGGAAACGCACCTGCACTATGCACGTAAATCGACGTGAGATAAAAAGAGATTTTTAAGGCATTAAACACATAATTTACTTTTAAAACGAGAGGGTCATCACATATAGCCTACCATCAGTTCTCTTTGACTTATTGTATATGGGTAAAATCGGGTCTAACGTCTACCCTATTTTTTGCTGCGTGAAAATGGAGGAAAGGCACAGATGCACGAGATTATAATCGAGGTTAAAGACCCTTCGTATAGAGACTCAAGGAGAACGAACAATATGCTTGTAATCGGGTCTGGTAAAGTGACGCACCCCGGGAAACATGGTAAATGGTTACGCATGACGGATAAAGGGCCATGATATCCATATCCAATCGAATATCATGACATGAATCTCCTTCGCTGTCGATTATGGATCAGTAATTATTGGGAGAAGATTTTTACCTTTCTTAGACTTATACAAGGGATGAAACTCTCCTACAGTATAAAGAAAAAAATTTCTTTTGTAAGACACATTGTATTACACGAATCAAATCATTACAAGTTTATTTTCTGCCTTTTAGCTACTGTTAAAATTTTGCTCATTTATTCTGTTATTCATTCACGGTCGTACTTGAACCGAGGGTCTGACCAAGGACGAGGTTATTTATCAGTCTAAATTTAGGCTTGATCATAGTACTGTAATTGAGTTGAACGTTTATTTCACTTCTAACTTATTTGTTTGATATTCTTAATTATTTGTGTCAGATAAAATCACATATTTTTAAAGCTTACAATTTAATTATTATCCAATTTTAAGGTAAACACATATCATTCATTTCCCTTCCTGACGAACAAAGGAAATTAAAGGATAATTGTCCAATACTTGCGTTCTCTTGTCCTGCTTTTCCTAAGTACTTTTCAAACAAAGTATTTGCCTAGAACGACCCAGCTCACATCTAATCACTAATATAACAGATTTCAAATAGAACATAATTATGCGCATTACACTAATGATTAATTAGGGTCCCTGCACATTAACTTTTAGCATAGGGTGATGACTAGTCCTTGAGTAGTGTTGATGGGAAACGGTCCTCCTTTTTGAAACTAATGGCGACATGTGTAACTGTGTTCCGAGTGATTTTATTTTATGTTTCACATAATTTATATTAATTGTGTAAGATCTTTTTTTATTTTATATATTTGTGGACTCATATCTTATACATTTTAGTCCATAAAATTCTAGGACTCACATAGTTGTAAGGCAAAAAAAAAAATCTCACATAATTAATATCAATTGTGTGAGACACAAAATAAAATTTTTCCAAATATTTTCAATATATGCTACTCCCTACAAAACTTAGTGCATAAAATGTATGGACTATGGAGTATGGACCTTCCACCAACATTATTTAGTGCTAGGTAGTATAAGTGCAAGCATGTGCAAAAAAGTCAGAAAACACTTTAATACTTGTAATAACTTTAACTTTTATTTAATTTTCCTTCGATATGTTCCTTCTTTTCTATACGGCGTTTGTTCACGTACCTCACTTGATTCATCAAGTATTAATAACTTGCTATTAACTTGAAAATAAAAAGATATAAAAAAGAATCACCTTATGTCCCACCGGTGAGACTTAGAGATTCAAATCTTGATTTTCAAAGTTATTTGAATTACTTCAACTCTGCGATCGATAGCTACCCATCAAAGGAGGCATATAACATAAAATATCCATCTTACTTTGTTTGTACAAGCATTAATATCAATATCAGTTTTGAAGATAAAAAGTTTATTTCTCTTGGTCAAGTCGAGTTATTTGTAAGAGTTAATGTTTGGAATTCATATTGTGGCAAAAAACCAACACACGCTTGATATTTACATTCAATATGGAAGCGTAGCATGTAGACATTTAGGGGTGTGCATTCGATTTATCGATTCAATTTTGACCCTTATCGATAATTACTTATCGATTATCGATTTGTATATATGCTTATCGTTATCGTTTCAATAAGATTTCGATTTTTTCGATTTCGATTTATCGATTTTGGGGGCTTATCGATTCGGTTATCGATTACACTGATAAGAAAATTTGCGGGATTCCACGAAACGTATATCGGTATAAACGTGCCTAACTAATATGGACAAAAAGAAGCTAAAATAAGATGAACACCATTTATAACATAAAAATTGTATCAACAAGCACATGCAACAAAACTAAAGTAAAGGATCAAATGTATGCCACCAACACCCCAACGGTATAAAAAACAAAACTAACAAAAACAAAATACATCATCACGGATAATTTTGTTTTTAATTAATTTGAACTTCATTCGCTTGATCATTTCATTCCTTAAATGTGGTAGAGGAAATAATATGTTAAGGGACGTAGGGTTAATGAAAGGGTATAGATTAGGAAAAATGATATTGTATAGCCGCTTTCAAAATAGTAGCGGAATATATATACATTCTGTATGTTATATTAATCTACACAAATATGTAATTACTTATTTTACAAGTGTCTACAGTCTAGGGGCGTGCATTCGATTTATCGATTCGATTTTGACCCTTATCGATAATTACTTATCGATTATCGATTTGTACATATGCTTATCGTTATCATTTCAATAAGGTTTCGATTTTTTCGATTTTGATTTTTTCGATTTCGATAACAAATAATCAATTCGATTTATCGATAAACCGATTCGAATGCATACCCCTATAGACATTCTCAGTTCATTTAAGTTATTTTTAATGGTCACTTAAATACCTTAAGGAGTTTTTTGGTATGTGAGAATTGAGATAACTGATAATAATTATGGGATTAGATATAACATTATTTTATTATGTGTTTGGTTGAATTTTTTAATCCGACAATAGTAATCTCGAGACCAATTATCCCGCAGTTATTATTATATTTTATATTAAAAGTGAGACAATAATTTCGGGATTAATTAATCCTAGAATAAATACTAAAATAACAAAGATGTGCCATTCCCCAAGACTCTTCCCCTAAAGTCTTTTAAACAATATTTTAAGATTAACATAGAAAATAAATCCATCCCAACTTATCTAATATTGACCAAATACGATTATATTATACTTTATATATATCTCGTTTTTAGTTTAATAAACCAAACATCTTTCAACAAAAATATATTCACTAAATAATCTCGTTATTATTTAGTCCATATATTATGTCATGGGTTGCTTTCCATACACGCCCCATGACCCATTGGTCATGTCCCATGGCGACCAAGCAGCCTCACAATGCCTAGCGCCAAGTGACAAATGCGCGTGCACCTCTATCGCCCCACCAATGCATCTCGCCAGCGCCCAGCGGCTGGCCAATGACAACAGCACTGCGCGCACTAACAATGATGCGCGCGTAGATCCTGATGACTTGCCTGCACCTAGTGGTAGGCCCATTCCAGCAGCGCCTCGCGCACAGATCCTGATGCAAAGCTCCAGCGCCCAGCCTCAAGCAAACAGAACAAGTGTCGCGTGCGCCCACAGCACCACGAGCACAGACCCTGACCCGCAAGATGAAGTTGCAGCCAGATTTGTTCTGCATTGTAATAAACTAAGTCTTTTTCATTATAATTCTAGGCTATTATTACTTCATTTTCATTCAGCGTGCTTTTACAGCTTTCTTAGGGCCAGTCATGTAACTTTGGTTTTTATTTTTTTAGTATTATTAAGGGGACAAGCAATCAAACATTTTCAATCAAGCATTTTCTGTGCTGGTGTCTCTTCCTCTCGACACTGCATCTTTTGTAATCAGCTTTCAGTCATCAATAAAATCATCATCATAATTCAAAACCCAATTCTCGCTCAACTTCTGCAATTTCTCGTGACATTGGTTTTCCCTCACGACACTGACAATCTAGTCTAGCGTGCGGCGGGGACCTTATTGGTGGACAGTAATCGCACTTACATCGGTTTCTTAGCCTTACGTTGCCCTTCAAAGGAACCTCAGGAAGGCTTCGCGCAACAGTTGGTATCAAAGCTTAGGCTCGACATCAGACGAGGGAACATATTTGCCATCATCACCATTTCTGACCATGGTAAATCTTGGGGAGCGTCTAGCATCCCTAGAGGAGATGTTTGACCGATTACGACCCATCGTGGATACGATGCCTCATCGGAGCACCAACCTAGGGCAATGGTCGGACGACCTGGACTGTCAAATGCGGATGGTCAAAAATGACATTGCAAACATCAGTCGTGACTCTGAGGATGACCGGCAAACGGCAACAATTGAAACTGCCAATATTCATGAAAATTTTGAGGACCTCCAACAGGAGCGTGCCATTGATATAGCCCATCGGGAATAGGAGGTAGACAGACTAACTGCCATGCAAAAAACCATAGACGACTTGACAGGCCAGCTCAATGTTGTTAATACTGCCCTCCAGTGCCTACTTCTAGGAGGCAACAACCACATCAGGGGTGCTTCAAACCCAAACATCATTCCACAAAAACTTAAGATACCAAAGACAAAGCCATACGAAGGATCTCGAAATGCTAAAGAAGTGGAAAACATCATCTTCGACATCGAACAATACTTCGATGTCATGGGCCATTTGGAGGAATCCAAGAAGGTAGCAACTCATCAGGGCGATGCCAAACTTTGGTGGCGGGTCAAGTACGAAACCATCAAGGCCGTGAAGATACTCTCCAAACATGGGATGAATTGAAGGTAGCCATACGCCTGCAGTTCTTCCCCGAAAATGTTGAATACAACGCAAGGAGAACCTATAGGAGCTCCGTCACACCAAGTCAGTGAGGGAGTACGTGAGTGAATTCTCCGTGCTCATGCTGAACATACGCGACATGGGGGACAAAGACAAACTCTTTGCATTCATAGAAGGTTTAAAACCTTATGCCCGTATGGAACAATAGAACAACGGGTAGACACCCTACCCAAGGCCATTCAAGCTGCAGAATGCCTTGGTGATTATCATTTGGAAACTAAGAATGGCAGGGCCCAGCTACCTGTCCGAGGGGGATTCAACGGGAAGCATCCCAGCAATGGTGGCCCAAGAAAAAGTAGGGGAGATCGGAGTGCATCCAAAACTTAGAGTCATACCTCAAACAGCAACATCTTTGCATCCATCAACAAAAATCAGGGGAGAAAGCCTCCCTCAGAAAGCCATCACTGCGGCGGGGGGCATTGGAATAATGAACGCCCAACTATCAAGGCCAGTGCTCATCAAACTATCGAGGATGAGTCAGATGCATCAGACATATCAGAAGAAGACCAGGTAGGAACCTTCAATGCAATTTGTGGCTCTATCCCACATGCCTTAGTGGGGACCAGTGCCTGTCCTCCTAAGAAAATATCAAGCCCAATCACCAAGAAAGGGAAGAAAAAGATGGACGAAGGGCCTCCTACAAAAGCAAGGACCCTAATGTTTGTCAAATTGAAAGTGAACGGCAAGCCCCTTCACGCACTGATAGACACAGGTGCTACCCACAACTACTTGGCTTCAGCTCTGGTATAGCGCCAAGGTCAAATTATGCAAAAGAGTAAAGGCCGCGTCAAGGCTACCAACTCGCCGCCCTAGACATTGGATGGAACAACTACAGATGTCCCAGTGAAACTTGGCCCATATAAAGGAAACATCGATATGCACATCGCAATCATACATGACTTCGACATAATAGTGGGTTTGGATTTCATGAGGTAGACCAATACCATACCAGTACCACATGCTAACATGCTCTTAATGATTGGAGAAAACGGGGCCAAGGCATGCACCATACCATGCAGCCCCATAAAGATGTCAACTGGAAACATCTCGGCCTTGCAGTTGGAGAAGGTAGCCAACAGACATGAACCCATGATTCTGATGACCCTTCGCAAAAACAATCAACCCTCATGTCATCAACCTCAACAGACTGGTAACGCTCCTCAGTGGGTGAAGACATGCCAGCCATGCCACGAGGACAAACTGGAGCATTAATCACATATGGGACCCTTGCAGTAGTTACATGTCCCATAGAGATCATGGGAAAGTGTTTCCCCCAGATTTATCACGGGATTGCCCCAAGGCGGTAATCTTGCATCCATCTTGGTTGTCATAGATTAGTTTTCAAACTATACAACTTTCATAGTAGCCCTACAAAACATCTCAACAGAAGATACAGCTCGACTCTTCTTCTCACACATTGTCAAACATTGGGGCCTACCCAAAGATATTGTTAGTAGGCGCGACTCACGCTTCACTAGCAACTTTTGGACCTATCTCTTTAAGTGCTTTGGGTCGACATTGAGTCAGAACTCAGACATCCATCCACCATCGGACGGACAGACAGACCGGTTCAATGACATGCTGGAGGAATATCTCTGCAACTTTGCAACTGGATATGGAGCTCTTGGATGTTGCTCAATTGTGTTTCAATTCTCAGAAAGAGCTATCATACCAACAAAAGCCCTTTTGAAATTGTTACTGGACAACAACTGTTTCTCCCGCAAGTAGTGAATGCATCAATCGTGCCTAAATCTCCTCGAGCTGCCAACTTCTCGAGCGAATGGGAGCGCAACATGGGGATAGTGCGGAGCTATCTTTTCAAAAACCAAAAGCCGGCAAAAAGGTTCACCGTACAAAATCTTTGCTTTGTCCAACATCAAGCAGGGGACAAAGTAATGTTATGCATCCCAAAGCGATACTTGTTTGCAGAAAGGACCCTTGACCCTTGCCTGCAACAAATATACATCGGGCCCCTTCCAATAGAAAACGCATTGGGAAGTGTACATACCAGGTGAAAACTCCATCATGGTTGAAGATCCATCCACTCTTCCATGTCAGCCGCATGAAATCATTGCATCGCTATAACAACAAGCTCAAAGAACAGCAGACCTCCCATCCATGAACCACCAGACTCATCATCATCAGCATCATTCCTATCATAAGGCTCCGAGGACGGCGCCAACTCAGGTAGGGGAGAATGTCATGGGTTACTTTTCATACACGCCTTATGACCCCTTGGTCGCGCCCCATTGCAACCTAGCAAGCCTCACAATGCCTAGTGCCATGGTCGGCCCCGTGGTCTTGGCTGCAACAAGTAACAAGTGCGCATGCGCCTCTGTCGCCCCATTGATGCATCTCGCCAGCGCCCAGTGGCTGGCCAATGACAACAGCGCCGCGCATACTGAAAATGATGCACACGTAGATTTTGATGCCTTGCCGGCACCCAGCGGTAGGCCCATTCCATCAGCGCCACGCGAATAGGTCCTGATGCCAAGCTCCAGCGCCTAGCCTCAAGCAAACACAACAAGTGTCACGCGTGCAGACCTCGACCCGCAAGATGAAGTTGTTGTCAGACTTGTTTCTACATTGTAATAAATTAAGTCTTTTTCATTGTAATTCTAGGCTAGTTTTACTTCATTTTCATTCAGTGTGCTTTTACAGCTTTCTTAGTGTCAGTCATGTAACTTTGGTTTTTATTTTTTTAGTATTATTAGGGGGGACAAGCAATCAAACAAATTCAAGCAAGCATTTTCTGTACTGGTGTCTCTCCCCCTCGACACCGCTTCTTTTGTAATCAGCTTTCAATCATCAATAAAATCATTAATCATCATTCAAAATCTAGTTCTCTCTCAGCCTCCACAACTGCTCGTGACATTGGTTTTCCCGCACGGCACTGACAATCTAGTCTAGCGTGCGGCGAGGACCTCACTGGCGGATAGCAACCGCACTGACATCGGTTGCTTAGCCTTACGTTGCCCTTCCAAGGAATCTTAGGAAGGCGTGTAACAATTATAATTACGAGATAACTTATTGTCCTACCAAACTACTAATTTGTTTCTCTACCAAATGACTCCTACTGTCTTATCGGAGAAATTCAAAAATAGCCAAATTTACAACTAAATCGTTCAAAAATAGCCCAATTTCATAAGTAATAGAAATATAGCCATTTTTATGTATAGATAAATTTGAGAAAAAACATTGCTGGAGTTCAAGTATACATATGCTGGAACTCCAGTATAATATGTTGGAGTTCCAGCATAATATACTGGAGTTCCAGCAAGTATATTGGTCCAGTATAATATACTGAAGTTTGGAGCAATGACGCTCTAGTCTCCAGTATATTATACTGGAGCCAGTAAAGTATATCGGTCCAGCATAATATGTTGGAGTTCATACATAGGTACACCGTACTCTAGTATATTATGCTAAATCAATCTCTATTACAGCAAACTAGTGGGTATTTTTTATTAACTTAGTAAACACTGACTATTTTTAAATGACCAGTTCGAAAACTGGCTATACCGTGATATTTTTACAACAAAGCATCATTTAAGAGTTAGAATTACAGTTGCAAACCATATATGACATGTTCCCTTCCCCGCCACCGTCGTTACTTTCACCGCTACCGCCGCCACTACCGACTTTGAGTATTTGCAATATTTACCTTTCGCCGCATCATTTTCCTCTTCTTCGATCTACTCATCACTTGGTTTACTGACTCATCGATTGGAGATTTTCTGTTTGGTCGCTTTATCCACCTTCGGAAGGCATCATCGGCGTGACTCACCCATTCATCGTACTGGTAAAACTAGGGCAAAAATCGAATTCTCCATTTGGTGGCCGCCGACGAAACTGTTCCAAAAAACGATCTACACCAAGCACTCTGAATTTCACCGAATCACATTGAAGGAATTGCAAATTTTTCTTTTTGGTTTACTATTCGTTTATTGTCACCCCACGGGTTATTACACGTCTCCAGTGACTAATCAGGTTCTAACGTTCCTACTCTATTATTTTAAATTGCATATTTGTTCTTTGATACTGGTAATTGCACGTGTTTTCTTTAAAGAATCTAAACAATCTGTTTCATCCTTTCAATACGTATAATTGCACTCTTTTTCTTTAAAGAATCTAAACAATCTGTTTCAGGGTGTCAATATTTAGTGATTATTTTCAAAGTCTTGTTCTTCTCAGTAGTAACCACTTTTAAATCTATTTTTTGTTATAATTCAAGTGATATCTTATTTTATTTGGCTGTTTAGTGGAATTTTGTTCAGTATTCTTGATCAATATTTCATTGTATTAGCTTTGCTTTCTGAATATCCATTTTTTACATTTGATTTTTGCTTTTGATTTAGAATATTTGTTCTTGTTTTGAAAATTTTGAAATTGGTAAGAAAAGATACACATTGATTGAGATTGTGTGATTTTACCGTGAACACTTCATAGTATTAGCTTTGTTTTCTGAATATCCATTTTTTACATTTGATTTTTGCTTTTGAATTAGAATATTTGTTCTTATTTTAAAAATTTTGAAATTGGTAAGAAAAGATACACATTGATTGAGATTGTGTGATTTTACCGTGAACACTCAACCCGAATATCTGAGCTTTTGAAAACTCAAACGTTACCGAAATAGTCCGTCTCTCTATTTAATCTTATTCTCTAAACAGTTTAACATCCTATTTGCTCTTTAATTATAGTACTATTTAGAGTACTCTTTTGACAAAAACACTTTAAAGTTCTGATCCCGTTAAGAACTTAGCGAAAATCAAGATCTCTGATTTTGTGCTTTGATTCTTGCTTTTCGCCGGAAATTTTTCCGGCAACTCCTGCTCTTTTCTTTCTATTCTCTCCTCTGCTTTTTTTTGGGTGTGTTCTGTTTTCTTGGACAGGTGACTATTTTACCGGCGAGGATTTCCGGCAAGCCACAGTACTCCCGGTGACCCCCGTCCAGACTCGCGGCAGGACGCAATAGAACTACACGAAGCTTCAGGAAAACTTGGGCGCATCAAAGCATACTTTCAGGTTTTCCACCAGGAGTTGGTACCTCCCGCTCTCTTGTTTACTTTGTGCACATTTTTCCATATTTTAGCTAGTATTTCGAGTGAGGTCTACTCTGTTGCTATCTAGTTTGTACCTTTTTGCGTATTTCGTTATAGTGCGTGTGTGCGCCACTGTTCCCCAAAGTCGGTTGGAGGGATAGTGGCCGCGGCGGGGGATAATAGCGTAAGGTCATGTCCTCGGGGGGTGGGGGCGGGGGCGGGAGTGAGTAGGGGAGCAGGGGGTGGTCCTACGGGTAGGGCGGGAGGGAAGGGTGGGAAGAGGGCATCGGACGCCCATAGATTAAGGATTGGGTCATGCAACATAGGCACTCTGACGGGTAAGTCCATAGAGCTGGCGAAGGTTCTTCAGAGGAAGAGGGTTAACATAGCGTGCGTCCAGGAGACTAGGTGGAATGGGTCGAAGGCGAGGACTGTAGATGGGTTTAAGCTGTGGTATTCTGGGGTCGTGAGAGGTAAGAATGGAGTGGGCATCTTGGTAGATAGGGACCTAAGGGAATCCGTGGTCGAGGTTAGGCGAGTGAATGATAGGTTAATGTCTATTTAGATGGTTATTGGGGGTTGCGTCCTCAACGTCATCAGCGCTTACGCGCCGCAAGCGGGCTTAGACGAGGAGGCTAAGAGGCGCTTTTGGGAGGACTTGGATGATCTGGTGCGTAATATTCCCCAATCTGAGAAGTTAGTTATTGGAGGGGACTTTAATGGTCATATTGGGGCTGATGCTGGTGGCTATGATGAGGTGCACGGTGGCTTCGGCTTTGGGGTTAGGAACGGAGGAGGCACTTTGCTGCTTGATTTCGCCAGGGCTTCCGAGCTTCTGATTGTGAACTCGACATTTCAGAAGAGGGAGGAGCATTTGGTCACCTTCAAGAGTTCGGTGGCGAGGACCCAGATTGATTACATCCTCATCAGAAGGAGCGATAGGGGTATGTGCAAGGACTGCAAGGTTATTCCGGAAGAGTCTCTTTCAACTCTTCATAGACTCTTAGTGATGGATGTCGGTCTCTGGGTGAAGAGGAAGAGGAGGGGCGCTCGGGGACAACCGCGGATTAGATGGGGTGCTTTGACTAAGGAGAAAGAACAGGAGTTGGAAAGGAGGTTAGTTGAGGGCGGAGCTTGGAGAAGTTCTGGGGAAGCGAACGCTATGTGGACAGTGACGGCGAACTTGGTCAGGGGGGTAGCACGGGACGTGCTCGGGGTAGCCAAGGGATATTCAGGCAGACATCACGGTGATTGGTGGTGGAACGATGTAGTCAAAGGAAAAGTGGAGGTAAAGAAGGCGGCGTTCGCTAGGTTGGCAGGGAGCACAAGCGAGGAAGAACGGAGAGCGAACATGGTGATATACAAGGTGGCGAGGAAAGAAGCAAAGATGGCAGTCACGGAAGCTAAAAACGCGGCGTTCGGTCGCATGTACGAGGATCTAGGGGAGAGAGGCGGGGATAAGAAGTTATTCCGGTTAGCTAAAGCAAGGGAAAAGAAGGCACGTGATCTAGACCAAGTTAGGTGTATCAAGGGCGAGGATGGTAGAGTTCTGATGGGGGAATCTCAAATCAAACAGAGGTGGCAGGCGTACTTTCGGGACTTACTTAACAAGGAGGGGGATCGTAACATAGAGCTAGGGGAGCTGGGGCATTCAGAGAAACATAGAGAGCTTGGGTACTGCAGGCGCATTAGGGTGGAGGAGGTCATGAGGGCTTTACGTAGGATGAGTAGGGGTCGAGCGACCGGGCCTGACGAGATCCCGGTGGAGTTCTGGAAGTGCATGGGTAAGTCAGGAGGGGAGTGGCTCTCCAGGTTGTTCAATGCGATCTTCAGGACCAAAAGGATGCCGGATGAGTGGAGGTGGAGTACAGTGGTGCCCTTGTACAAGAACAAAGGGGACATCCAGTGCTGCAACAACTATAGGGGAATCAAATTAATAATTCACACGATGAAGATTTGGGAGAGGGTGATTGAGGCGCGGGTGAGGGAGGTGACATCTATATCTGAAAACCAGTTTGGTTTCATGCCGTGCCGCTCCACTACAGAGGCTATCCACCTTGTCAGGCGGCTGGCGGAGCAATTCAGGGATAAGAAAAAGGACCTACACATGGTGCTTATCGACTTGGAGAAGGCGTATGAAAAGGTCCCAAGGGAGGTGCTATGGAGGTGCTTGGAGGCGAAGAGCGTGCCGGAAGCCTACATCAGAGTAATCAAGGACATGTACAATGGAGCTAAGACTAGGGTTAGGACGGTGGGTGACGAATCAGACCATTTTCCAGTGGTTATGGGGCTCCATCAAGGATCGGCGTTGAGCCCCCTCTTGTTTTCCTTAGTGATAGATGCTCTGACCCGACATATTCAAGGGGATGTGCCTTGGTTTATGCTATTTGCTGATGACATAGTATTGATAGATGAGACGAGGGTCGGTGTTATTGAAAGGTTAGAGGTATGGAGACAGACTCTCGAGTCTAAAGGTTTCAAAATAAGCAGATCTAAGAAAAAGTACCTGGAGTGCAAGTTTAGCGCCGAGCCGAGCGAAGTAGGCAGGGACGTGATGATTGGTTCTCAGGCCATCGCCAAGTGGGACAGCGTCCGATATCTTGGGTCTGTGATTCAGGGGAACGGAGAGATTGACGGGGAAGTCACTCATCGCACAGGAGCGGGGTGGTCAAAGTGGAGGCTTGCATCAGGAGTCCTGTGTGACAAGAAAGTTCCACACAAACTCAAGGGGAAAGTCTATAGAGCCGTGGTTAGACCTGCGATGTTGTATGGGGCGGAGTGCTGGCACGTGAAGAACTCTCATGTTCAGAGAATGAAGGTTGCGGAAATGAGGATGCTTAGGTGGATGTGCGGTAACACCAGGCTAGATAAGATTAAGAATGAAGTTATTTGAGAAAAGGTGGGGGTGGCCCCGGTGGATGAGCAGATGCTAGAAGCGAGGCTGAGGTGGTTTGGGCATGTACGGAGGAGAAGTCCCGATGTCCCAGTGAGGAGCTGCGAGCGGCTGGAGATTGTTGGCAGTCGGCGAGGCAGAGGGAGGCCTAAGAAGTATTGGGGAGAGGTGATTAGGCAGGACATGACTAGAATGCAGGTTTCCGAGGACATGACCCTTGATAGGAAAGTCTGGAGGTCTAGAATCGGGGTTGTAGGATAGGGGCTCCTAGAGTTTTTCGTACGCCTCATCTGGGGTTGGGTGAGGGTCAGCAGGGTTACCCATAGATGATTTGTGTTTTAGCTTATGTCCCCCCTATGGCTGTTAGTTATGGTAGTTACTGTATGATATTATTGCATGCGATTGTATTTATGTTTCGTAAGTTTAGATAATTATTTACGCTATTTACGCTATTTCTGCTGGAGTTACTAATGCTCTATTGTTTTTGTTTTTGTTTTTGTCTTTGTTTTTGTTTTACTGCTGTTTTTCCTTTTATTCTATGAGCCGGGGGTCGATTGGAAACAGCCTCTCTGCCCTTTCGGGTAGGGGTAAGGCTTGTCTACATATTACCCTCCCCAGACCCACCTGATGCGAGTATACTGGGTAGTTATTGTTGTTGTTGTTGTAATTACAGTTGCAAACCGAGTCTAACAAAACATCATGTGTGAGTTACTATTACAATTGTAAATGACTGGTCAAACAGATAAATTATAAAATGACACGTGTATTTTTAGAAAATGTTATAACTTTCTTATTAAAAAAATATCTTTTCTAAAAAAAGAAAAAAAAATTAAGGTAACTGAGCCAATGACTTCTGCATAAGCAACTTAAAATGGTGGAAAATTGGTGATTTAGGACAACTTAATTAAATTGGTGATTTATGCAACTTCGTTTCATACTTCTTTGTTGAAATTTTCACTAATTTGAAGTTACTAAATTCGTTTAGTCATTTAAGCCTTCAGAAACTGAAGGAATCTTGAAGTGTGAAATGGATGACAGGTAATGTTCTTTTCAATAATCATAATAAACCAAACTAATTTTGTTTACGGGTTGACGAGTAATCCATTTTCCCCATATTAATTGTGCTTCCGCAACCATAAAGGAATCATTTTACAATGCGGACTGCTTTATTAGTTTATGAATATTTGAGAATTGTTATAAGTGGTATTTAAGATAAATGTCTATATATTACCCTCCCCTCTTTGTGAGACTATACTGGATAGTTGTTATTGTTGTTATCTAAATTTTAGATAGATTTGGAATTTGTACTTGATGGCTAAGTTATTTTTTTCCCTACTAATTGTATGAGGTTTTCTGTAGGAATATTTTATGAATATTATTATTACTAACGTAACCTACTGAAAATAAATAAGTAACATAACAATGCTCTTATCATGGTTTTTTAAAATTTATGAAGTAACATAAATTGAAAGAATGACGCTTTTTGTCTTCAAGAAATTTTTGAATAACGTGGTTGGCCTATGATTCTTTAAAATATGGTAAGTGACAATATAAAAGCTAAAAAGACTAATATTGATTAATATTATTCAAAAGGAGTAACTTAATTTTTATAAAATATAATGAGTTGTCATTCGTAGAATATTTATTGTCTTCAAACTGTTCCGTCCGCATTGCTTTAAATTTACTCTTAGCCAATTAAGGTTATTATACTACAAGTGATTTTACTATTTTTATATCGTAAGAGTTTTGTCTACTTAAAAATAATTTATTTTATGAAGATTAGTTTAAAAATAATTGAATTGGATCTTTTGCTATAGCTAATTTTAAAATGTAAACATTTTTTCCCTTAATTCCAAAGAAAATAATGCATTCTTAGAAGACTAAACTTTTTCGAATGTGTACCTATATTTTGGTATATAAATTTTATAGAAAAAGTATTTGCTTAAAGGGTAATGACATACTATTGAATACTATTGCATAACTGGTATACTTTTACATTTTCACCCCATTGGAGTAGACTTTTAACGGTCCGTTCCTCTCAAAAGTTGCTAACTATAGTTTTTTGACCATTGATAACATGTGATAGTTATTTCACATTAAATAAAAATAACTTCATCATCCATATAACAACTCTGACCAAGCATTAGTGCCACGATGCAATTTTACTTTAGGTCGTGATCGCACCTAACATCGCTGTCAAGCAAAATAACGCAAAAATATTAATAAGTTTTAATTTTATTTATTCTAAAAACAGTTACCACAATCTCAAAGTTTGAATTTAAAACAAGCGAAAATTAGATCGTACCATAATAGTTATACAATCCCTAAAAAAATAGTTTATTAATATGTGTGCCAAGACCTGGTGTCACAAGTGTATGAGCATCTAGTAGAATATACAAGAGAAATCTATCCTACTGTCCGAACTAGAATAGACAACCGAAAGTACAGAAAGACTTCATCACGTTGCTGGATGGTATAGGAATGGAGCAGCTCACCGTGAAATCTCGGACTACGATCAAGTGTGACTAGTAACCATATGTACCTACTTCAGATCTTGTACAAATAAGTACAGAAGCATAGTATGAGTACATAAGCAATATGTACCCAGTGAGTATCCCGTCTAATCTCGAAAAAGTAGAGATGAGAGCTCGACTTGACACTTACTTGGGTCAATTAACATAAGAAAGTGTTATACTATGCATGGATGTCACAATTAAGTAGCAATTTATAGTATGGAGTGATAAGTCATTCCCCATATAATATCATAATTAGCCATTTACATTTTAGGGTATTTAGCAAGACAAGTAACGAATATAAATTCACATAGATAGCATACGCACATTATGTCGAGAACGTACGGTCAGGTCCAACATAAAAAGAAATATGCACTGCCAGACGATCGAATGGGTCTATTTCTATCAAGAAGATCGGGCCGATCCACAAATATCAATCATCATCAAGATGCCACATAAGGCACATTCATAGTCAAATAAATCCATACAAGTTATCAAGTGAGTACATGAGTTCTTATACATTTTTTTCCAACTTCTAACGTCCTAGGTGATCTTATTAACATGAAAGGATATAGACATTTACAAACATAGCATGATAAGGTTCCTAAACTATCCGGACAATTAACAAAATAGTAGCTACCCATGGACTCTCATCATTTCTTGTATACGTATCTTCCATAATTAGCAAAACATGATTAATTAGCTCACATATGGAGACAATTCCCTCTTACAAGGTTAGAAAGGAGACTCAACTCGCTCCAAAGCGTACTTCCAATATCAAGAACGTGCTCAAACCCTCAATTTGGAACCGAACAATCTAAATCTAGTTAAACAAGGTAGGAACTAGTCAATACAAGCTCAAGAGTTAGCATTTTAATTACTAAAGTAATTTTTCAATCCTAAACACAAGTTTCCTAAAATCCAATCCCAGGCTCACATGCCTAGATTCCGAAACTTTTCAAAGAAAGTTGTTCTTTATAACAAAAGGATCAATAAAATATGATTTCTACTTCATTCCATAACAAATTTCGTGGTTAAATCTAACTTCTATCAAAATCCTAGGTTTTTCACTAATCCCGTGATTTTTCCTTAATCCTTCTATGTTAAACTACCCGAGGTTCAAGTATTAAACTAGAAATAAATAGGATGAACTTACCTCAAGATGCTATGTGAAAGTCTTCTCTCAAGAGCTCCAGAATCGCCCAATAAATGAGTAAAAGTGAGCAAATATTGCCTAAAGCCCGTAATAAATGAAGGTTACTGCTTCAGTGATTTTCGTATCTGCAGCTTTAGGCCATACCTGCGCCTGCCGCATCTACAGAAAGGTGTCCACTTCTGTGCAAATTCAGCTAGGCCACTGGGCCGCTTCTGCGGGAAGCAATCGCTTATGCGGTTCCGCTTCTGTGGAAGCTTAGCCGCTTCTGCGGCTTCTGGCTTGGCCACTTCTGCGTTCTCGCACATGCGGCTGACCAACCGCAGGTGCGGTTATGACAGAAGACTGGAGCTTCCGCTCCTTCCCAAGTTTTCCAACTTCACTCGAGCCTCGCCTGATTGACGCCCGTGGCCCGTCCGAACATACCGACAAGTTTGAATTCATAAAATAGAGGCGCTCAAACCTTCAGAACGTCCGAAACAACGCTAAATCTAAGAATCATCCCCCAAAACCAATTAAATCAAACTTATGAACTTCAAGTTATTCAATTCACTACCAACACGATGAAACGTACTTATACTACTCGGATTGACACCAAATTTTACGGGCAAGTCATAAATATTATATTGGACCTGTAGCACGCTCTGAAACGAATATACGGGCTCGATACCAACATGATCAAGCAAGATTTAATTTCATTAATTCCTTAGAATCTTAGTTTATCAATTTCTAATAAAAATTCATTACTCGGGCTAGGGACCTCGAAATTCGATTTCGGGCATACGCCTAGGTTCCACATTTTCGTACGGACCCTCCGGGACCGTCAAAATACAAGTACGGGTTCGTTTACTAAAAATTTAGATCAAAGTCAAACTTAGCCTTTTAAGAAAATTTTAGGAAATCAAGTGTGCCTATTTCAACTAAAACTCTTTCAAATCCCGAACCAACTAACCCCCAGGTCGTAAATTAGTTAATGCAATCTTAAAAAATCATATTTAAGGGAGAGAAGTTCTAAAAAACAAAACGACAAGTCGGATCGTTCAACTAGCAGAACGTCTCTTTTCGTTTAGTCTATTAAGTGTTCCTAGTTACCACGTTCTTGGCAAATCATCATAACTACGACATGAATAATTTTTAAATTATAAATATCTGGAATCTTAAGAATTCATTATTGTTTTTTAGGTGTCAGCCATGATAATCTTTGTGGTCTAACGTCTTATCTCTCTTCAGGCAAAAACATATTATTGGACTGATTTTTTGGCTAAGAGACTTCGTGCTTTTAGTATTGTGATGACCCGAAAGGTCATCTCTTATTTTAGAAGTCAATTCAGTGCCCCGAGACCTTAAAACCCTCCTTTTATCTCACCTCAATTTGCGTGCACAGTTCGAATGTATATTCAGAAAGCTTTTATGTGAATTTGAGAAAATTGCTAATTTTTCCTTTAAAATTAAATTTAAGTTGATTTTGGTCAATATTTTTGATCCGGACACGTGATTTGACGGTCTCAGAGGGTCCGTAGAGATATATGGGACCTGGCGTATGCCCAAAATTGAATTCCGAGGTCTCTAGCCCAGAAAATAATTTTTAAAGAAATTGTTTAACTGAAAGTATAAAAGTTTATGGAAATATAAAGATGTTTGAATTCTATAATATCGGGCATGTATTTTGATTCGGGAGCCCGATACAGGTTTGTTATGGTATTTAAGTCATGCCTGTAAAATTTGGTAAGAAACGGGATTTATATGACGTGAAACCAGACCTTTAGTTGAGAAATGGAAATTTTATTGTTCTTGAGTATTTTTATGAATTTGAGGTTTAATTCGTAGTTGCTGATATTATTTTGATAATGTGATCATACGAGCAAGTCCGTATGATATTTTTAGACTTCCGTGCATATTTGGCTTGGGGTTCTGAGGGCTCGAGTGAGTTTTGGATAGGCCACAAAGTGTTTTGAACTTAAGAAAATTGTTGATGTGATTGCAGGTCTGTAGACGTCGTATTTTTCAGGGGGGATAGCGGGACATGGGAGCCTCAGCTCATGCATCGATTTACCGAAATAATCTTTGCTCTCCCACTTCCTTCAATTCAAAAGGCGAGCAACCCTTAAACAAAAAGGCCTAAGAGGATTCTTCTTTATATATTACATAAGCCCCAAAGTAGGTAGCCCCGAAAGTCGAAGTCAAGCTCACAAATTTGAGCCCGCAATTGCGAAGAATTTATCAGAATTGCAAAGATAGGCTGGGGAGGGAGACCTTCGCATTTGCGAAACTCTTTTTCAGAAATGCGACTCCAACAATGATCGCCATTGCGAACGATGGTTCGTATTTGCGAAGTAAACATGGCAGGCCTACCTTTGCATTTGTGAAGACTGAGCCGCATTCACGAGTTCGCATTTGCGAACCTAACACCGTAAGTACGATAACTGCACCTATGTAAATTATCACTTAGATGGATTTTTTCTCATTTTTCAAACTCTTACAAACCCTAAGCTCTCTTGGGCGATTTTTCAAAGAACCATTCTTCTCCAAACCATTAGTAAGTAATTTCTATCTCATGCATTTCAATCTAATCCATCTTTTTATATGATTTCACTTGAAAATTTAGGGTTTTCATATGGGATTACGTGTTTCTGGGTAGAAGTAAGGATTTTAGAATTTTGGAGATTTGGACCTCGATTTGAGGTTCGTAAATTGTATATTTAATTTTGTGGTGAATGAGTGATCGGGTTTTGGTTTGAATTTCGGGTTTTGACTAAGCGGGCCCAGGATCGATTTTTGACTTTTTGAGAAATTCATATTCATGCAATAGAAATGGTTTACTTAGCCTTTAATGATGTTATTGAATTAATTATGGCAAGATACTAGTATATTGGTGGTGAAATCAAGAGAAAAAGTTGTGGGTTGAGTGTTGAATTACCGGCTGGCTTGAGGTAAGTGTTTGGTAGAACCTTGACTTGAGGGAATAGGAATCTCCAACTTATTTGCAATGTAAAATTCCATGTGAGTGGCGTATAGGTGTGATGACGAGTACCTATGCCCCACCAACATCACCATGTCTAGTTGTTTCCCTTCCCTGTCTACTATTATATTATTCCTTGCCTTAATTGCTACATATTTAAAGTGTTTCCACGCCTTAATTGCTACGTGCTCATAACTACTTCCATGTCTAATTGCTTCATATTGACTGTTGCTCTCAATATTGAGGTATTCAATTGTTTCCTAGTTTCGTCTATTTATTCTGTGGTGCATTATTGATTTATGGGTGCCTTGTAATACACCCTGGTTAGTCTCGCTGAGTAGTTTACACTGGTGAAGTTGTTTCATCGTAGTGATATTCGGTTATGTGAATTGAGATATAAGTACATTAATGGATTTGGCTAAAATCTTTGAACACATTTCTTCATTTAGTGATTGGTATTGACTTGTATACTGGGATGTGGTTGCACGCTGCAACAATATTATACGGAATCGAGTTACACGCCCCAACAAGTAGGAATAAGGGTAGACATGTGGGGTTGGATTGCACGCCGCAACAGTGTTATAGGATTGGGATCGGTTGCATGCCTCAGCAAGAAAGAATAAAAGTGAATATTGATTCTTTTGATGTTTATGTGATGGGATTGGGATCTGCGTCGCATCAGTTGTTGTTATATGATCATTATCTATTGAGGTTTGTTAGCGTGATGTTGGAATACCCCTAAGGATTGGCTATAGCTGAGAAGAAGTAGTAGTATGGTTGTATTCCGTATTTATTTAACATCAGTTATTGGTTATGTTCATTCTGTATTACCTTTCTGTTTAGTATATATTGTTGTAGGTTCTATGACCCATCGTAGCCTCATCACTACTTCATCAAGGTTAGGCTCGACACTTACCAGTACATAGGGTCGGGTTGTACTGATACTGCACTCTGCACTTCTTGTGCAGATTTTGGAGCTAGTGGTTGATCAGGGTTCGAGGGCGATGCCTTCAGTTTAGAAGACCCAATGTATCCATGCAGACGTCCAGAGGCCCTGGCGTCTCCTTCTTTTCTTACTGTATTATTTTTTTTACTTTTCTTCCGAAATAGATGTATATTTTCCTTTCCGACCATTACTTGTATTAATCCTAGACAGTTCGCGAGTTGTGACTCCAGTTCTGGGTGGATGTTATGTCGGATTTCATTATGGTTCTAAGTTAAACCTTTTATACGTTTTCATCAGCTATTATTTCCGTTGTTTTATATTGTTAAGTTATAAACATTTGTAAGATTAAAGAAAAAGCTAGATTTTTTGTAATTGTCAGCTTGCCTAACTTTTACGAGTATGTTCCATCACGATTCACGAGGGTGGGAAATATATTCTTCTCTGTCGTGCAATTTTGTTCTCTCATTACTAAATTGGACCCTCTACTCTTGTTTTTTCATGAATGGAGAGGTCACGTACCGCTTCTTCAACTGAGCAGCAGCTCACCCCGGTGATGGATCAACCACATCTTCGAAGGCTTTGTGGAGTTTGGACAGGTTCACCAAGGTTTTTACTACCACTTTTGGCGGTACATCTTCTATGGATCCCCATGATTATTTGGACAGTAGTCATGAGGTTCTACGGAACATGGGGATAGTAGAGACCAATGTGGTCGACTCTACTACTTTTTGTCTGTCTTGATCCGCCAATATTTTTTGGAGGATTGTTGTTTGTCTAAACCAGTTGGGTCCTCGGCTTTGACTTGGGATCAGTTCTCTCAGCTATTTTTGGAGAAGTTTCTTCCTATCACTCAGAGAGAAAACTATCAGAGGAAGTTTGAGTGTTCCAAGGGTTCTATGACTGTCACTCAGTACCAGACCAGATTTATTCACTAATCCACTCATGCTTGTCACGCCCCGAACATGGGCCTGAACGTAACACGACACTCGGTGCCTGACTACTTGTGACCGAGCGAACCAACTAGTTAGCTGAATCAACATGTGATATCATAACATAAAAAATGCAGAGGATAAACTAACACATGCTGATATACTGAAAATCTGAATAATATAAATCAAAGTACAGAAATACTAATACAATTTTGAAACAGATTTGCAGCCAACATAGCTTAACATGAAAATCTTGAGACTCTATCTAACTGTTATTCTAGTCTATGAAGCCTCTAATAAAGTACTGAAAACACTGTCTGTTTGTAAATACTGAAAGAATGCAAAGTAATGATAATGCCCAAAAAAACTAGGGATCACCAAACATCTGGTACGAGAATCCTAGTGCTCTGAATCTTCAATATGTAAATCATTACCTGCATCATGAGATACATTCCCGGGCAAAAGGAACGTTAGTATATTTGAATTGCAATGGTATGTAAAGCAATTGAAAGAAAGAATTATAAATGTTGAAACTGAAACTAAGCTGATAACAGAGAATTGATAATTGGTACTAAAATTATACTATTAATACAGAAACTGAAATGTTAAGTGATAATTGAAGTGATAACTGGTAACTGAAATGATAAATGATAACTAAACTGAACAAAGGAAGTAAGGATATGAATACTTCCTCTTCTAAATTATGAAAAACCTAACTATCGGAATAAATAAATTATAGCCTCAGGACCTCTATATATATATATATATATATATATATATATATATATACGTGTGTGTGTGTGTACGCGCCCGCGCGTGCGCACAACTGCGGCCTCATGCCCAAGTATACGTATACATACTGCACCCTCAGTTCCAAAGATGCATAAAGCATAAACTGCGGCCTCTGGCCTAAATATAAGTGTTCAACATTCAGGGATTTAAAATTAGGAACTAAGAATCATACTACAATACATGATAGTAAAATACTGAATCACACTGAGTTACATGATACCGGAATACTGGATCACACTGAGTTACATAATACTGGAATATTGAATAGGACTAGACTGAGACATGTATTCTTGAACTAATTATGAACACTGAAACTTCAACTATTTATGGTATACTGAATAATCTATGCTATGACTCGGGGGAATCAAACCCAAATTTATATTGATTACACACTGAGCTCACAATGTTCAGAATGAAAGTCATTAACGAATTATGAAGCTAAATAATAGAAGTTCTGCAGCTATTCAAGTAACTAGGCTAAACTATCTTTCTGAGGAAATTAGTAACATCGTAAAAGAAATGTAGTGTAGGGAAAATCATTAATATTCCCAAACATAGAGAGTAAGCCTAACATACCTTAACTTCATACTCCTGAGCGTAATACAACAATCGTCAATTCTTTCAACTTTAATCTATATCAATATAAGTCTAAGGGATTCCATATTAGCAATAATTCACATGTTTTAGTCACTAAAGCATTTTCTCAAACACTTGGTGACATAAAGGTTTATAGTCCTTATTAATGGTGTTTCAACATCCAACAAGCCGTTCTCTTGATCCTAGATAAATTCTAAAATCTCAAATTTCTTATAATCAATGTTATTCTTTTTCACCCATAATATAAACAACATCCTTAACTAATAATCAACAATCAACAAGCTAAACCTATAATTGTTCATGCTTTTCCATCAAGCTCATCAACTCATATCTTATGAACTTGTAGCCTACAATCATTAATCCAACACTATAATCAATTAGAGGGTGAAGATATTACCTCCTTGACGTTCAATCTTCTTGAATTCGAGTTCTAGAGTTCCTTCTCTCAACAATGATGTCCAAATCGAATATCTAATGACATGGAGGGTTTACCCATGTTAATAAGATGTTGGAAAATTGCAATTAACTTAGAATCACCATTAGAACTTACCTTGGACGGTGGAGGGACCATAAGGAGTTAGATTTTTTAGAGTTCCCATTTCTAGAGCAAGTTTTTATATTATGGGGCTGTAGGGACAATGTATGGCTTTAAAGAAACCCCCCATATGCATGCTCGCGCACCTATAGACCTGGCCATTCTACTGAATGCGCAAAATGGCAATAACACTTCTTGAAAAGAAGCGCGTCGTGCTCGGGGCGTGCTCAGGCAGCACTTATTGCATACTGTTTTGTAAAATGCATATAACGTTTTGCACAGAGATTCGTTTGGGATCCATAATATATCCTTGGAAAGATATTGCAAAGTCCGACAACTTTCATGCTTTGAGTTTTCTGAAATTTCTTACACATTTTCACTAAACTCTAGTGGAAGACACACATTCTGCAAACTTAGTTGATTTTGTCAAATCTTATGTACCTCACATTCCATCTTGATTTTGAAACAACTATTTTACCCATAATCATCCCTATGGGACTTAACATGTCCAAAATATAACCTTACTACTCCTTTAACTCATTCATACCTAAGCCTTTGAAACTTCCCACGGAGAGAGAGAGAGAGAGAGAGAGAGAGAGAGAGAGAGACAGAGAGGAGGTTCATTGAGGGACTCGTTTAGCCTATTCGATTGCAGATGGCTAAGGAGATAGGGAGAGAGATCTCCTTTAAGGATGTGACCAATGTTTCCAGGAGAGTTGAGATGGTTCTATCACAGGAGAGTGGTCAGGGGTCTGACAAGAGGCCCTGTCATTTGGGTAGGTTCAGTGGAGTCTCGTCTCGAGGAAAATATTTTTTGGTAGGGGCCATACTTTCAGGCTGTTTCATTTAGCACTAGAGTCTTCTCACGGTGCTCCAGGTGGCCATGGTTCTCACATGCAGTATTTTGATCAGCTCTCCTAGAGTGCATTGCTAGCTCCTATCAGTGCACCTCTACTCCAGAGTTTTCATGGTCGTCAGTCCTAGAAGCTGAGGGCTTGTTTTACTTGTGGCGACACGAGGCATATTGCTAGTTTTTTCCCTCGAGCACCGAGCATATCTCAGCATCAGGGTTCCCATGCCATGGTTCAGGCACAGAGTGTTCCACCGCCCGCTCAGCCAGCTAGAGGTAGAGATAGAGATGTTAGAGGTGGGGGTACAGGTATTAAAGGTAGAGGTCGGGCCGATATAGGTTGAGATAGCCAGCAAGAGACCGTCCTAGGGATATAGTTCAAAGTGGTGGGGCCCAGCCCCAATGATATGCTCTTCCACCCAGGCATGAGGTTGAGGCCTCTGATGCAGTTATCACACGTACTATTTTGGTTTGTAGTAGAGATGCTTCAGTTCTATTTGATCCAAGATCTACATACTCCTTTGAGTCATCTTGCTTTGCACCATATTTGGTCTTGCCTAGTGATTCCTTGAGTGCCCTTGTATATGTATCTACATCGGAGGGTGATTCTATTGTGGTAGATCTTGTCCATCATTCATGTATAGATACGACTGGGGGTCTTAAGACCCGAGTAAATCTATTACTTTTGGATATGGTTCATTTTGATGTCATATTGGGTATGGACTGGTTATCAACTTACCGCGCTATCTTGGACTACCATGCGAAGAATGTGACCTTATTCTTGTAGAGTTTACCTCATTTACAGTGGAGAGGGACTCATGGTCATTCCACCTGTATTGTTATCTCATATACGAAGGCTCGGCATATTGTTAAAAAAGGATGTTTGGCCTATTTGGTGCATGATCGTGATTTTCCTGCCGAAGTTCCTTTTATGGATTCTATGCCCATTGTTTGTGTGTCTCAAAAGATATTTCCTTTAGACCTTCCGGAGATTCCATCCAATAGGGATATTGACTTTTGCATTGATTTTGCTCCGGCCTCAGCCCATCTCTATTCCACTATATCTTAAGGCCCCGCCGCAGTTGAACTAATTGAAGAAGCAGCTGCAAGACTTGCTTAATAAGGGATTTATTAGACCTAGTATCTTGCTCTGGGGTGCGCCGGTGTTGCTTGTGATGAAGAAGTATTGGTCGATGAGGATGTTTATAGATTATCACCAGTTAAATAAGGTCACAATCAAGAACAAGTATCCATTGCTAAGGATTGATGATTTGTTTGATCAGCTTTAGGGTGCTGAAGTATTTTTGAATATTGATTTGAGATATGGCTACCATCAGTTGAGGATTAGGGCATCTGATGTCCCTAAGACAAAACTTTCCACACTCCGCATGGGCATTATGAGTTCTTAGTAATGTCATTTGGGTTGACGAATGACCCCGCAACTTTTATGGACTTGATCAATTGAGTGTTCAAGCCTTACTTGAATTCCTTCGTGATAATCTTCATTAATGATATTTTTGTCTATTCCCGCAGCCGAAAGAAGCATAAGCAGCATCTTCAAGTCGTTCTCCAGACTCTGAGGGGCAGTCACTTATATGCTAAGTTTTCGAAATATGAGTTCTAGTAGAGTTCAGATGCATTCTTGGGTCACGTTGTATCAGTAGAGGATATATTAGATAGATCCAAATAAGATAGAGACAGTCAAGGACTGACCTAGACCCGCATCATCTACAAAGATTCGGACTTTCTTGGGTCTGGCGGGTTACTAGCGTGGGTTTGCGGATAGGGTTTCATCTATAAGCCCCGATGACTAGGTTGACCCTAAAGGTTCCCAGTTTAGGTGGTCGCACGAGTGTGACGTGAGCTTTCAGAAGCTCAAGACAGCTTTGACTACGATACTGGGATTGGATTTGCCCACAGGTTCAGCGTCGTATACAGTGTATTGTGACACATCTCGTATTGGACATGGTGCAATGTTGATGTCGGATGGTAAGGTCCTTGCTTATGATTTGCGAAAGTTGAAGATTCACGAGAAAAGTTATCCAGTTCATGTTTTGGAGCTAGTAGTCATTGTTCACGAGTTGAAGATTTGAAGGCACTATTTATATGGCGTCTCATGTAAGGTGTTCACAGATTACAAGAGTCTGCAGTATTTGTTCAAGCGGAAGGAGCTAAATTTGAGGTAGAAAAGGTGGTTGGAGCTACTTAAAGACTATTATATCACCATCTTGTATCATCCGGAGAAAGCCAATGTAGTGGTCGATGCTGTGAGTAGGAAGTCAGACGGTCAGTATAGGTAGTCTTGCGTATATTCCGGTAGGTGAGAGACCACTCGCTTTGGATGTTCAAGCTTTAGCCAATTAGTTTGTGAGGTTGAATGTTTCTAAGCCCAGCTATATGTTAGCTTGTACAGTCGCTCATTCTTCATTATATGAGCATGTTAGAGATTGATAGTATGATGATCATCATTTATGTGTCTTTAGGGATACGGTGCGGCACAGTGGTACCAAGCAGGTTAGAGTAGGAGATGATGGAGTTTTAAGGATGCAGGGTGAAGTTTGTTATCCTAATGTGGATGGACTTCGAGATTTGATTCTAGAGGAGGCACATAGTAAAGAGGCCCATAGTTCCTGGTACTCTATTCATCTGGGTGCCGCTAAGATGTATCAGAACTTGCAACAGCATTATTGACGGAAGAGGATGAAGAAGGATATTGTTACAGATATGGCTCGGCGTTTAAATTGTCACAAGGTAAAGTATGAGCATCAAAGACCTGGTGGTTTATTTCATAGGATTAAGATTCATGAGTGGAAGTGGGAGCGTCTCAATATGGACTTTGTTGTTGGACTCCTATGGACTCAGAGGAATTTGATGCAGTGTGGGTTATTGTTGATAGACTGACCAATTAAGCGCATTTTTCATTCTGATGGTAGTCTCCTATTCTTCAGAGAGGTTAGCGGAGATCTATATCCGAGAGGTTATTCGTCTTCATGGTATGCATTTGTCTATCATTTATGACCGAGCTACGTAGTTTACCTTACATATATGAAGGGAATTTTAGCGTGAGTTGGGCATACTGGTCGAGTTGAGCACTGCATTTTATACTCATATTAACGGACAATCCGAGCGTACCATTCAGATTTTGGAGGATATGCTACAAGTTTGTGTTATTGACTTTGGAGGCTCGTGGCATCAGTTCCTTCCTTTAGCAGAGTTTGCCTACAACAACAGCAATCATTCGAGCATCCAGATGGCTCCCTATGAGGCATTACATGGTAGGCGGTATCGGTCGTCGGTTGGGTGGTTTGAGCAAGGTGAGGCTCGATTTTTTGGTATATATTTAGTATATGATACCTTGGAAATGAAGATCATTCAGGATAGGATTCATACAGCTCAGTCCAGGCAAATAAGTTATGCTAACTATAAGGTTCGTGATATGGCTTTCATAGTCAGAGAGCGAGTGTTGCTTCGGGTGTCACCTATGAAGGGCGTGATAGTTTGAGGAAGTAGGGTAAGCTAAGCCCTAGATTTGTTCATCCTTTTGAGATTCTTGATTGAGTGGGAGAGATGGCTACAGACTTGCATTGTCACCAAGTTTATTAGTTGTGCGTCCAATGTTTCGTTTATCTATGCTTCGGAAGTATCACAATAATCCATCCTACATGTTAGACTTCAGCACTATCTAACTGGACAAGGACTTGACATATGAGCAGGAGCCGGTAGCTATACTAGACCGACAGATTAGTTAGTTGTGATAAATGAATTTCCTTTCAGTTCGTGTGTAGTGGAGAGGTCAGTCTGTTGAGGCAGTGACCTGGGAGTCCGAGTTCGATATTTGGAGCCGATATCCCCAATGTTTTACCGACTCAGGTACCTTTCTCATGTCCTCTCGATGATGAATAGTTGTTTTAGGGGTGGAGAATGTGATTACCTGAAAGGTCATCTGTTGGGTGGTTTGAGCAAGGTGAGGCTCGATTTTTTGGTATAGATTTAGTATATGATACCTTGGAAATGAAGATCATTCAGGATAGGATTCATACAGCTCATTCTAGGAAAATGAGTTATGCTAACTGTAAGGTTGTGATATGGCTTTCATAGTCAGAGAGCGAGTGTTGCTTCGGGTGTCACCGATGAAAGGCGTGATAGATTTAGGAAGTAGGGTAAGCTAAGCCCTAGATTTATTCGTCCTTTTGAGATTCTTGATTGAGTGGGAGAGATGGCTACAGACTATCGTTGTCACCAAGTTTATCAGTTGTGCCTCCAATGTTTCATTTATCTATGCTTCGGAAATATCACAAAAATCCATCCTACATGTTAGACTTCAGCACTATCTAATTGGACAAGGACTTGACATATATGCATCAGCCGGTAGCTATACTAGACCGACAGATTAGTTAGTTGTGATAAATTAATTTCCCTTCAGTTCGTGTGTAGTGGAGAGGTCAGCCTGTTGAGGCAGTGACCTGGGAGTCCGAGTTTGATATTTGGAGCCGATATCCCCAATGTTGTACCGACTCAGGTACCTTTCTCATGTCCTCTTGATGAATAGTTGTTTTAGGGGTGGAGAATGTGATTACCTAAAAGGTCATCTCTTATTTTAGAAGTCAATTCTGTGTTCCGAGGCCTTAAAAACCTCCTTTTGTCTCACCTCCATTTGATTTCACAGTTCTGGCGTATATCTGGAAAGCTTTTATGTGAAAATTTGAGGAAAATGTTAATTTTGCCTTTAAAATTGAATTTAAGTTGAATTCGGTCAATATTTTGGGTAAACTGGCTCGAACCCATAATTTGATAGTCCTAGAGGGTCCGTAGATAAATATTGGACTTGGTATGACCGTAATTAAATTCCTAGGTCCCTATCCCGAGAATGAAATTTTGAAAGAAATTGTTTAACTAAAAATATAAGAGTTTATGGAAATTTAAAGATATTTGAATGCGATAGTATCAGGCTCGTATTTTGGTTCCAGAGCCTGGTACGGGTTTATTATGGTATTTAATTTTTTCTTGTAAAATTTGGTATGAAATAAAATTTATATAATGTGAATTGGAACTTTAGTTGAGAAATGAAAATTTCAATGTTCTTGAGTTTTTTGAATTTGAGGTTGAATGTGTAATTGATATTATTTTGATGATGTGATTGCACGAGCAAGTTTGTATGATATTTTTAGGCTTGCATGCATGTTTGGTTTGGAGCACTGAGGGCTCGAGTGAGTTTTTGCTAGGCCGCGGAGTGCTTTGGACATAAGGAAATTTCTGGTATGATTGCAGGTCTGCAGATGCAAAGTTAGGCTCGCAAATTTAAGCCTGCATTTTCGAAGAATTTATCGCAATTGCGAAGATAGACTGGGCAGGGACACCTTCACATTTGCAAAGCTCTATGTCGCAAATGCGACTCCAACAGTGATCACAATTGTGAATGTTCGTCCGTATTTGCAATGTGAATAGGGTAGGCCTACATTCGCATTTGCGAAGCCTGGGCCGCATTTTCTAGTTTGAATTTGTGAACTTGACATTGCAAATACGACAACTGTACTTGTGTAACTTAGACGAATTTACCCATTTTTCAAACTCTTCCAAACCCTAAGCTGTCTTGGGCAATTTTTAAAAGAAAGATTCTTCTCCAAACTATTAGTAAGTAATTTCTAATTCATTTCTTAATCTAATCCATCTTTTTACATGATTTCACTTCAAAATCTAGAGTTTTTCATGGGGGATGTGGTGTTTTTGGGTAGAAGTTAAGATTTTCGAATTTTGGGGATTTGGACCTCGATTTGAGGTCTGATTTCAAAATAAATTGTATATTTGAGTTCGTGGGTGAATTGATGATTGAGTTTTCGTTCGAACTTCGAATTTTGACCGGGCAGGCCTAAGGTCGGTTTTACTTTTGGGGAAAAACATTGGGAATTCATATTCATGCCTTATAATTGATTTACTTAGCATTTTCGATGTTATTGAATTAATTATCACTAGATATGAGTATAGTGGTGGTGGAATCGAGAGGAAATGTGGTGGTTGAGTGTTGAATTACCCGTAAGCTTGAGGTAAGTGTTTGGTCTAACCTTGACTTGAGGGAATATGAATCCCCATTATTTGCTATGTGAAAGTCCTTGTGTGGCGTATAGGTGTGGTAACGAGTACCTATGCGCTACCAAAATCACCATGTCTAGTTGTTTCCCTTCCCCGTTTACTATTATATCATTCCTTGCCTTAATTGCTACCTGTTTAAACTGTTTCCATACCTTAATTTCTACTTCCATGTCTAATTGCTTCATATTGACTATTTCTCTCCATATTGAAGTATTCAATTATATTCTAGTTTCGTCTATTTATTTTGTGGTGCATTATTTCTTAATGGGTGCCTTGTGGTACACCATGGTTGGTCTTGCTGAGTAGTTTACACTATACATGTTTATCGGACGGGCTGGGACAGGTTGAACGGGAAAAACTTCAGCTCGTTCATTTTTTCAAGCGGGCAGTTTATCGGGATAGGATAACTGATCGATAGGGGTTGGAAATTTTCGTGTCATTTGGGCCCATTCGGGTTCGGGCTTAACAGGTTCGGGCATGCGAGGCTAGTCTAAATTATTTTTTTTGTTTTTCAATTAAATTTTGACCGTTGGCAACAGTCCAATAATAAAATAAAAAAATAAAAATTTGCAACGGTAACTCGGCTGGTAACGGGCTACATCCCTTTAATAACACATTAATGGGTTAACGGCTTAGCGGGTACGGTGCACCGTTATCCAAAATATTTTCATCCAAAACCAACCCCCCGGCCAATTCGTCCCAATCCACACATTAAGCTACAGTAAGGGGCTGACTCGGGTTGAAGCGGGTTCAAAATGGGTCAGCCCGACCCGATTAACACCTATAGTTTACAATGATAAAGTTGTTTCATCGTACTCATATTCGGTTGTGTGAATTGAGGTATAAGTACATTAGAGGATTTGTCTTAAATCTGTGAACACATACCTTCATTTTGTGATTGGTATTGACTTATATAATGGGATCGGATTGCATATCGCAGCATCATTATATGATTGGAATCGGGTTGCACGCTGCAATAAAGAGGAATAAGGGTGGACATGTGGGGTCGAGTTGCATGTGGCAACATCATTATACGGTTAAGATCGGGTTGCACGCCGCAATAGTGTTATATGATTGGGGATCATATTGCACGTCACAACAAGAAAGAATAAAAGTGAATATAGATTTTGTTGATGTTTATATGATGGGATCGGGATTCGCGCCATATCAGTTGTTGTTATGTGATCATTATATGTTGAGGTTTGTTAGTGTGATGTAATAATACCCCTAAGGATTAGTTATAACTGAGAAGTAGTAGTAGTAGTAGTAGTAGTAGTAGTATGGTTGGATTCCGGATCTATTAATGTCATTTATTGGTTATGTTCATTCTGTAGTACCTTTCGTTTAGTATAAACTGTTGCAGGTTGTATATGTTGTACGCCCCGCCATAGCCTCGTCACTACTTTGACGATGTTAGGCTCCGCACTTACCAGTACATGGGATCATTAATACTAATACTGCACTCTGCACTTCTTGTGCAGATTTCGGAGCTAGTGACTGATCAAAGTTCGAGGGTGCTACCTTCAGTTCAGGAGACCCAAGGTAGCCAGGCAGACGTCCGCAGGCCCTAACCTCCCATTCTATCCTTATTGTATTCTGTTTTTACTTTTCTTCCGAAACAGATGTATATTTTCCTTTGAGACCATTACTTGTAGAAATCTTAGACAGTTTGTGAGTTTTGACTCCTGTTCTGGTGGATGTTATGTCGGATTCATTATCGTTCTAAGTTAAACCTTTAAGTTGATTTCTTCCGCAATTATATCCGTTGTTTAATATTGTTAAGTAATAAACATTTGAAAGATTAAAGAAAAAGATGGAATTTATGTAATTGTCGGTTCGCCTAGCTTTAAGAAGTAGGCATCATCACGACTCCCGATGGTGAGAAATCCGTATCATGACAAATATATATAGATAAATAAAGGGGTTCTACTCCATTGTAATTCATTACAAATCAATAAAAATTCAGTTTCTCTCTCTATATTTTTCTCTGCAATACTCTTGTTCTCCTTATATTATTTTATAATACGTTATCAGTAGGAGACTTTATCGTCTCAAGAAGCTCATTGAGAAGATTAAGGGATAACTTTTCTCCTCTTTTAATTATGACTGATATTATGAAAAGAAGGTTCAGTGCGAGCAATAGCTATATGACATAGGTGTTGAATGCTGAAATCCATTTAGATGCATGTGTCTTGGAGACATCATTAAAGATAAAAATAAAGCATCTACCTAAGATTGTACTAAGACCTTGATTTTCTTGTGTCATCACCTCGATGAAGGGTTGAGAATAGAATATCTTACAGTCAAAGATCCACTTATTTTGTGGAATAACTTAAATGAAAGATATGACACTTAACGTTGGTCACTCTTTCACAAGCATGATATGATTGGGCTCATCTGAGGCTCCAAGATATTAAATGTGTTTTTGAATATAATTCTGCGATAATCATAATTACTTCTAAATTGAAATTCCATGGATATAGTATCAGTGACTATGATATGCTTGAAAAAATATTTACCAATGTTTCATGCATCCAATATGTTCTTGCAACAGCAATACCGAGAGAAAGGTTTCGAGAAGTACTCTTAGTTGATTTCTCTTCTCCTTGTGGCTAAACGAAACGACTTGCTCATGAGAAATTACGAAAATTCACCCACTGTGTCTGCACTATTACCTAAAGTGGATGAGGTGTATTCCCATTATGCTAAGCGTAAAAAAGGTCGGGCCCTGTTCGTGGCCGTGATCGTGACAGTGGCCGTGGTTATGGTCGTGTCCAAGGAAGAAATTTTCCTGATGTTAATCATCTCCCAAATAAAAATAATCACCAAAAGTGGAAAGGAAAAGATGAGAAGCCAAAGGCAAAGAACTGGAAAATTGAATGCTATCTTTGCGGTAGAAAAAAGCATTAGGTAAATATTTATCATACACCAAGATAATTGGTTGAGCTTTATCAAGCATCCTTAAAGAATAAACGCCTTGAAGCTAATTTTATCTCGACAATGAATTTGGCATAACCCACTTGGATATGGACTTCTTTGAGCACCATGATAGAAAAATATATCACATGATCGGTGATGGATCCATGGTTAAAGATAATTGAGTAGTTTGATTTTTATCTTATGCTATTTGTAGTAGCTAGTGAATATACTTTATGTAATCACAATTTTTAACATGAATAATAGTTATTAATACTTAGCACTGTTTATTTTATAGAATAGTGTTAGTTCGTTTTGATTAAATATAGTTTTAATATTTGTTTTAAAAAATGTTTCAGTTTACTTAGACAGAGAATATCTTGTAGTAATTATTTATGTTAAACTGTCTTGTTTGATATTAACACTAACTACGTTCTTTATACCAAAGTTCATTATTTTACACAAATAATCACTAGTGAGTCGACATGATGTAACTTTTGTCGTTGTTCTTTTATGTTTTTATTTTCCAATAAACAATATTTTTACAGTTCAACAAAAAAAATGATAAATTATACGTAAAACAAGTTCTTTTCCCTTTACGACCATTCTTAACTGAAATCTTCATAATCTTTGGCTAATTTCTCATAAAACTTATGAAACTACATAATGAGTGTTTCAATACATAGCTTCTCACTAGTTCAATGCAAACTTTGTACATAAATGATACTAATTTTTATAGTACCTATTGTTATTGAATAATATATACGTAAAATATGATTGTGCTATACTAGTTTTTATGTTGTACATGCTACCATTGTAAATTTAGTATTCACATAATCGAATTATTGATTTAACTTTATTTCTTTCCTTTTCCGTCTGAAAATATTTATATTTATTCGTATATTTCTTTTGTATATCAACCCATAGGAAGTTAATATGGATATCTTACCAAAAAAAAAATTTTGGATCAAAGTCTAATTGTAAAACTATTTATTTAGTTGATTCATGTACAATATATATAATACTTAAAGATAAGAAATATTTCTCTTATTTAAGTATGTGTAAGGCAAATATTACTACAATTTATAGTAGTAGTAATCTAATTGAAGGATCTAGAAGAGCTACTAATAACTCTACGTAGGGGAACAATAGTTATCATGGATAGTGCAATGTTCTCCTCCAAATCCAAGAGGAACTTGTTGAGTTTTAAAGATATCTAGCGAAATGGATATCATATTTAGACAATAGATGATAATAATCTTGAATATCTCATAGTTACCAAGAATGTCTCTTGACATAAAAGGGTTATTGAGAAGTGTCACGACCCAAAACTAGTCTATTATGATGGCTCCTAACGTGGTACTAGGCAAGCTGACATTTACGAATTAACTTCAACACTTTTAACAGAAAATGGATTTAAAGCAGTTTAAATATTAAAACTTCTCATAAACAGGATAGAAAATCCAAAACACAACCCGAAAATTCCCAACGCCGAGGTGTCACTGAGTACATGAGCATCTAAATATCATAACTCTAGAAAAATATTGTCTATCATACCCCTAATCTAATATAATAAGTGGAAGGACGGAGAAAGAGAAACAAGGTCTGGGAAGCGTCGGGAAGCTACCTTGAAATCTCCCAAAAAATCAATTATGCAAGGAAACCAACACCCACCGCATCCGAAAACACCTGGATCTGTACACGAAGTGCAGGGTATAGCGTGAGTACAACCAACTCAAAAAGTAACAAGACTAAATAAAGAACTGAAAGTAGTTATGAGCTTTACAATTATAGTTCATTATCAGTAATTTCAACATAGGAAAATAGGCATGTTTTCAAGTTTGACAATTTAAGTCCAATCAGTTACTTCATGACAAGTTTAAGTGAATCAGAGTGTAATAACTTTCAGAAATTTCAAGACAGTGATACATGGAAGCTAAGTGCAAAAATAATGAAATCAAATGCATCCTCGCAGGGCAACAATCATTAGGCCCTCCCTTTTTTGCTCAAAACTCGGCACTCGCACTCACTAGGTACCTGCAATCACTGGGGGTATATGCATACTTCGAAAGAGCTCCTTCGGCCCAAGAGCTGTAATCCACACGGACAACACGCGTGCTATAGTATAAATATCTGGATCCGCATGGAAAACTCATGTGTTGTACAAAAAACTCAATTAGGATAAAAGTGGAACATCCCGTAACTCATGTTTACACTCAAAATGGCCTTTCAGAGTCTTTAATAAAACGTCTGCAATAGATAGCAAGACCGTTACTCATGAAAATGATTTTGCCTAATTCTATTTGGGGTTACGCCATTTTTCATGCAGTAATGCTAGTTCGTCTCAAACTGATAAATTATCATAAATATTCCCTATTAACATTATTTTTAGATCATGAACCTAATATATCCTTATTAAGAATTTTTGGATGGAAATATATGTGCCTATGCCATATCGCACTAAGATAGATCCCCAAGGAAGGATAAGAATATACGTTGTGTTTGGATCGCCCTCCGTTATTCTCTATCTCGAAATATTAACAGAAATTTATTCACTACTTGATTTGAAGATTGTCAATTTAATGAGATACAACAACAAAAACAACAACAACAACAACTACCCAGTGTATTCCCACCAGGTGGGGTCTGGGGAGGGTAATATGTAGACGAGCCTTACCCCTACCCGACAGGGCAGGGAGACTGTTTCTAATCGACCCTCGGCTCATAGGGTTAGGTGAAAAACAGTAGTAAAACAAACAGAAATAAAACAAAACAGAAACAATATATCATTAGTGCAATAGAAATTCCAGCATAAATAGCGTTAGAAATAATCTGAACAAAGGAAACAAAATACCAAAATACAATAACAAGTAATAGTATCGTACAGTAAACACATATCATCTATGAATAACCCTGCTACCCCACCCCCAACCCCGGGAGGAGCGGACGAGAAACTCTAGGTGCCCCTATTCTACAACCCTGATACTAGACCTCCAGGCTTTCCTATCAAGGGTCATGTCCTCTGAAACCTGCATTCTAGCCATATCCTGCCTAATCCCCTCTCCCCAATACTTCTTGGGCCTCCCTCTGCCGCGCCGACCGCCAGCAAATACCAGCCGTTCGCAGCTCCTCACCGGTGCATCGGGACTTCTCCTCCGCACATGCCCGAACTACCTCAGCCGCGCTTCGCGCATCTTCTCGCCCACCGGGGCCACCCCCACCTTCTCCCGAATAATTTCATTCCTAATTTTATCTAGCCTGGTATGCCCGCAAATCCACCTAAGCATCCTCATCTCCGCGACCCTCATCCTCTGAACATGGAAATTTTTTACGGGCCAGCACTCCGCCCCACACAACATCGCAGGTCTAACCACGGCTCTATAGAATTTTCCCTTGAGTTTGTGTGGAACTTTCCTGTCACACAGGACTCCTGATGCAAGCCTCCACTTAGCCCACCCTGCTCCTATACGATGCGTGACGTCCCCGTCAATCTCTACATCCCCCTGAATCACCGACCCAAGGTAACGGACGCAGTCCTTCTTGGCGATGGGGGAATTGGTGAAACCAAACGAGAATTTTTGTGGAAAAATTCATCATTATCTCATCTTGATCCACGTGCCTCTGCTCGTGAAAAATAGGTGCAAAATATTATTCATTTGCAGAAAAATAGCAACTCAAATTCCAGACGTATTTACAGATTTTAAAAGGATAACAAAATCACAATCCCTACAAAGAATGTTCCAATCCGTATTGATGTCCTTGGTCGACAATCTTTTAGTGTCATAGCTAATGAATCAAAAGCACGCCTAAAGTGTGGCAGACCATTGGGTTCTAAGGATTGAAATCCTAGAAAAAGAAAAATAAATAATGAATAAGACACTATGAAAGAAACCCATGATTCAACCAATTTTTAGATTCATGAGGAAATCACAGAGCCTGAAACTCAAGAAAATAAGAAACTATCAATAAACCCAATCGATATTGAGATGAATTTGAATCGATTGGATATAGTGGTAGATTATATTTTTGCATATAATGTTGCATCTATCACTATGTAAGATAGTGAGGATCTTAAACCTCAATATATTGGAGAATATCAATAAAGACGTAATTGGACAAAATGGCAAGAATTTTTTTTTTTTTTAGCTCAAACTGTCCTTTGTATTATATAAGAAATATGTACAAGTATGCCTCTATAGTAGTAGTATGGACACTACTACTCATGACAATGTCAATCTAACTAATATCCACTTATGTCTAACATTCTATCAACTATTAAGAAACAAAACTAAGGATAACAATTGAGCAGTTTAAGCCCTTCTTGCCACCTTTTACATTTCCTACTCCTAGTATGAATCAATAAAGGTATCTCCTTGCAACATTATTCCTCATCAAACCTTGCATCTTCAAATCTAAGTAAATTCCTATACCTCCAAATCAATGCAACAGTGGTGATAAATGTTGTTGCAGTAAGTGCCTTCAGCCAATTCTTACTCTTCACTTTGTTGCATATCTAGCTAAGTTCATCCTCCCAGCAGCTGATTCTTCTTACATGTCCCAGCCATGCACATATTCTACTCCATACTCCTCTTGTGATGTCACATTCAAATTATAAGTGCTTGAACTCCTCATCTTTCAATTTACAGAAGGTGCATAAGGGAGGAATGTGATTACCAAAATGTTGCAGTCTCTCAATAGTAGGGAGCCTGTTATGGGCAGCCATCCATACAGTAAACCTATGCCTTGGGAGAGCATTTGAGCACAACATAATGTTCCTCCAAGAGACCTTAGGAAACACAGGCAGCAGAGAGATGTACATATTATGAATTTGATACCTTCCATTCCTGCATACACTCTGCAGTCTGTTGAACATGTTACCTTGTAACTGACTATTCTCCATCACCAGATCTTTGCAGCCAATAATCTTCTTTACCACCCAAGATGAGTTGGAAGGAATACTGACTGTTTGAATGCAATTACTCTTTATGTAGTAAGAGTGTACCCATCTTACCCATAAACAATCCTTTTTATTAGCCAAATCCCATAACAATTTTGTGACTGCTGCTTTGTTCCAGATATGTAGCTTCATAATGTTGAGTCCTCCAGCTGAAATAGGCTGACATATCCTATCCCAGGCAATAAGGGCCCTCTTGGATAAAGCCTTTCCTGACCAAAGAAATGATCTACAAGTTGCTTCTATTGTCTTCAGTACCTTCTTTGGGATGATGAATACCTGTGCCCAATATGTTTGCATTCCAAAAATCACAGCCTTGATGAGTTGAACTCTCCCTGCATAAGATAGAAACTTAGCTGACCAACATGTTACCCTTGCTGTGATCTTCTCAATAAGTGGCAGGTAATGTTGAATGGATAACTTCTTGGAATCAAGAGGAACACCAAGGTATCTGAAGGGAAGCTGTCCTTCAGTATACCCTAGAACATCAATGATCTCCTTCTTTGCATCCTGAGTAACTCCAGCAAGATATATAGCACTCTTGTTTATATTTGCTTGTAATCCAGAAGCAGCAGAAAAGATAAGAAAGGTGCTGTGTAATATCTGAATTGAGCCCAGATCAGCCCTACAAAACATAAGTAAATCATCTGCAAAACAGACATGGGATATATTGAGCTTTCTGCACCTAGGATGGAAATTAAAGTTTCCATTCTTATGCAGTTGTTGAAGAAGTCTGTTCAAATACTCCATAGCCAATACAAATAGATAAGGTGACATAGGATCTCCTTGCCTTATTCCTCTCTTAGCATTGAATGGTTTAGTAAGCCCACCATTCATTACAAGAGAGTAAGAAGCAGTTGAGACACAAGATATTATCCAATTTGTGAATTTTGCAGGAAATCCCAGAGAAATAAGAACTTGCTTAAGAAAACTCCATTCTATAGTATCATAAGCTTTCCTTAAATCCACTTTCAGGACACATCTAGGTGAAACTCCTTTCCTAGAATATCCTTTAAAGATCTCATGGCTGAGTAAGATATTATCCATAATACTCCTTCCTTCAATAAATGCAGACTGTGCTGGACCAATCAGATTACCAATTACTATCTTCATCCTCCTGGTAATCACCTTAGAGATGATTTTATATAATGTAGTACAGCATGCTATAGGCCTGTAATCCTTTACAGTGATAGGGGTTTTTATCTTTGGCACAAGAGCAACTGCAGTGGTATTTATCATATGAGGCATTTGACAAATATTAAAGAACTCTTTAGTTGCATAGTATATGTCCTGCTGAACTGTCTCCCAGCACTTTGTAAAGAATTCAATAGGAAAACCATCAACTCCAGGGGCCTTGTCTCTAGGCATATCATTTATAGCTTCACTTATCTCCTTCATGGTAACTGGCCTAATGAGCTCATTTTGTTGATCAGTGGAAAGACACTGGCCATTGCTCATTATATCAATGTCCACACAAGGAAGCTCAGTAGAAGTCTCCCCCATTAATGATTGAAACACTTTAATAAATTCCTGCTCAACAGCAACAGGATCAGTTAGCTTAATACCTGTGTCTGTATAGATGGATGATATTGTGCTTTGGCCTGTTCTGATTTTCCATTGTGCATGGAAGTATCTAGTATTTGCATCACCACATTCAACCCACACAGCCTTAGACTTCTGCCTCAGTACTTGCTCCTCTATATTGTTCCATTTGTCCAGTTCAATTAGTAAGCTCCTTTCCTCCTGTATCAGCTCCTGAGAAAGGGAGGTCCTTTGCATTTGATGCTGTAGGATGTCTAGTCTCTCTCTTGTCTGGATGATTTGCTGCTTGTACTTGGCTAGATGAGTATTTAATGCCTGTAGTTCCTGCTTCACCTTCTTTAATTTCCTCCAAGCTTGTTGCATATAAGTACCTTGATATTCCTCCTTCCAGACTTGGTTCACAATGTTATGGAATTTTGGATGTTCCATAACATTGTTATATAGTCTGAATGGCTTGGGATGCAAAGGCTTGTAATCACCAAATTTCACTAAGATAGGAGAGTGATCAGATACCATCGGATTCATATAATCTGCCTCCAGATGCCCAAATTGTTGCAACCATTGATAGTTCCCTATTGCCCAGTCAATCTTGCTGTATACTCGAGAGTCAGCATCTTGTTTGTTAGTCCAAGTAAAATGCCATCCTGTTGCCTTAATGACAGTCAGTTGCAACTCAGTCAAAGTCTCTTTGAAATCCTTTACTTCAGCTTCAGTCACAGGGGAGCCAATCCTGTCATCAGAGTTTAGCACACAATTAAAGTCTCCACTTATAAGCCAAGCATCTTGTGTAGGTATAGCTATTGCCTTTAAGTCACTCCAAAGCTGTGATCGAAGTGTTGCTGTGTTGTGTGCATATATGATAGTAAATTGACATCTAATTGCACTTCTTGAATCCTCCACCAAGCAATGTAGGTACTGATCAGATAGTGCACCTATCTGGATATGAATATGAGTCTTCCACAACAGCCAGATTCTCCCATTGGTTGCTCTTTCATAATTACACTTCCACTGCCATCCCTTAGCAATTTTCCCAAGTATAATCTTAGCCTTGTGTTCTTTAACTCTAGTTTCAAGTATACCTATTACATCTACTTTATTATCTACAAGGAATTGTTTCAATTCCTTTTGTTTAGGAGACTGATTAAGTCCCCTAATATTCCATGTTACCACAATCATGGATCCACATTAGGTATACTGTAAGAGGGACCAGGATCAAAACCCCTCTTAACTTGTTCATTCACAACTGATTTTCCCCTATTTGCTGCAGAACTCAACTGCTCATTTCTAGCAGTAACATTTGCTTCAGTAATGTTCACATTAACTTCAGAAATATGCACTTCAGCTGCTTGCTTCTCTTTTTCTTGTTGCTCAATTATACTTGCATCTTTTGCAGGAATATCCTGAATTTGCTGTACTACACTACCAGCATTTACCTCAGTAACAACATTTTTATTCACCTCTGTATCCTTTTCAACAGCCTTCTTAACAATCCATTCCTTTTTATTCTGTTTCCCCTGATATTTGTTCCTCCTGTTCTCTCCTTTCTCCTTTTTCTGTTCATCTGAATTATCATACCAACACTCAATTGTCTCATGCCCAAATTTCAAACAATGATTACAAAATGTTGGCTTCCAATCATACTCAACATTTTGAATTTTAGATCCATATGGAGTGTCAATCTCTATTTCATCTGGTAGCTCATAAGCAGCATTAACTTCAACAAGCACTCGAGCAAAGGAGATCTTATCATAGTGAGCAGTGAAACTATCTGTATATAGAGGCTTCCCAATAGCACTTGCTAGTTTGCTCAACACCTCAGCAGACCAATATCCTACAGGTAGGCCAGGGAATCGAATCCAAATGGGAATAGTGCTAAGAACACTATTATGAAAACTGAAATCAATTTCCCAAGGTCGCACCACCATAGGTTTATTCCTGTATGTATATGGACCAGCCTGCATAACTGCATCCCTATCATCAGTACTAGCAAATCGAAAGATACAATATCCTTCAGCATGAATCAAAATTTGAGGCTTAGCAACAAAGTTCCATACATGCATTACAAAATTTTCCATGTTTTTTTCATTAGGCCTATCACCAATCACAAAGCCAATCAATGAATTTTGCCAATACTCCAATTGAGGCTTCAGATCTTCTTCACAGATGGTAACTATTTTCCTACCATCTCGCATAGTAGGAGGAACAAAGGATAATGATTTCCCCATATTCACATCGCGATTACCTCTAACAATCTCAGCAGCTGTTGGTTTTGGCTTTGCATGTTCTTCAATAACTGCTACTGTTGGTTTTGGCTTTGCATGTTCTTCGATCGCTGCATCTGCTTTTGCATGTTCCTCTTGTGCCATTATCTCTGAGAATTGCAGTCGCCTTGCTGTATTATCAGTCACCATACCATCTCCTTTTACACTTGCAGCTGGTATTACATGCTCATTAGATTTTTGAGGAAGAAAATTCCCAAATGTGAGAGGTTCTAGAGTAGTAGTGATGCCATGTTCAGGTGTGACAAGTTTTGGAGGGTTGCTATTGACGGTCGGAGCATTATTACGCCGTTTCCTAGCCATTTCCGGCAGCAATTCCGGTTGCTAAAATGCGCCGGAAGGGGAAGGGAACTGTTTTATTGATGGTGCTAAAATGCGCCGAGAGAAACGTGAGTTGGATTCACTTGCGAAACGTGAAGTTTTTGGGACTATAGTCCAAACACTGAATAGTTTTAAGCATGTTGGCTATAAATGGGTCTTTGTACATAAGGGAAATGACAAAAATGAGGTATAGAGATATAAGGCACGCCTTGTTGCACAAGAATTCAAAGGCCTGGTGTCGATTATGAAGAGACAAATTCACCTGTTATGGATACAACAACATTTTTTTATCTTATTAGTTTTGTTGTCCACGAAAATCTTGACATTAATTTAATGGATGTGGTTACCGCCTACCTTTATGGCTCACTTAATAATTAGATATACATGAAAATTCCCGAGGGATTACAAATGCTTACCATACATAATTCATGTACCACGAAATGCTTTCCATCAAATTGCAATGATCTTTGTATGGTCTAAAGCAATCAGTACGAATGTGGTATAACCGTCTTAGCGAATATTTATTAAAGGAAGGTTATATAAATGATGTTGTTTGTCCATGTGGTTTTATAAAGAAAATAACATTGGAATTTGTTGTACTTGACGTATATGTCAATGATATAAACCTTGTTGGAGCTCCTATAGAACTCCAAAAGACAATTAATTATTTAAAGAAGGAATTCGAGATGAAAGATCTCAGAAAGATATTTGGCAAATTGGATTTTGTTCATCAACCTACCTACGCAGAAAAAGTATTAAAACGGTTTTACATTAATATAGAACGTCCATTGAGTACTCTGATGTTGGTTCGATCACTTGATGTGAATAAGGATCTATTCCGACCTTAAGAAAAGAATGAAGAGCTACTTGGTTCTGAAGTTCTATATCTTAGTACAACTAGGGCACTGATGTATCTTGCTAATACTACAAGGTTTGACATAACTATTTCAGTTAATGTCTTAGCAAGATAGCTCTGCTCCTACAAGGAGACATTGGAATGGAATTAAACACATATTGTGTTATCTAAAGGGACTACTAGTATTGGCTTATTTTATGACAATAATTGCAGTCACGATCTGGTTGGTTATGCCGGTGCTAGGTATTTATCCGACCCACATAAGGCTTGATCTCAAACAAGCTATGTGTTTACATATGGAGGCATTGACATACCTTGGAGATCAACTAAGCAATCAATCGTAGCTACTTCATATATTATACTGAGATAATTTCTATTCATGAAGCAAGTCGAGAATGTGTATTGTTGAGGTCTATAATACATCTTATTCGAACAAATGTGGTTTGAAGTGTAGAAAATTACCCGCGATTTTGTATGAAGACAATACAGCATGCATAGCCTATTAAAGGGAGGATTCACAAAAGGATATAGGACAAAGCACATTTCACCAGAATTATTTTTCACATATGATCTTCAAAATAAATGGTGATATCAATGTGCAACAGACTCGTTCAAGTGATAATATAGTGGATTTGTTTACCAAATCTCTATCAACATCAACCTTCAAGAAAAGTGGGATGGGAATGCTCAAGGATGTAAATTGGTGCTCTCATCAGAGGGTATTACGCATTGTACTCTTTATTCTTTATAAGATTTTGTCCCACTAGGTTTTCCATGCAAGGTTTTTAACTAGCCAATAAACATTTATACACTTTTTCCTTTACTAGAATTTTTCCCACTAGATGTCATTTAGTTATGGTTTAAACAAGGCACATTATATGTTGAATATACATTCAAGGGGGAGTATTATAAATAGAATTGTATTTAAAGTGAATGTCTATATTTTAGAAAGATTTAAGGTTTGTTACTTGGTGGGTAAGTCACTTTTCCCCCCCTATAAATAGAGGGGTTCTATTCCATTCTAATTCACTCCAAATCAATAAAAATTCTCTCTCAATTTTTCTCTACAATACTCTTCTTCTTCTTATATTTCTTTATAGCAAGAATATATATATATATATATATATATATATATATATATATATATATATATATATATATATATATATTGAACACCAAATTAAATAAAACTTTCAAGAAAACATTAGAGCTTCTATTTTCACAATCGAGCGTTTGAATCACGTCAAACCAATTTCGTTTCTCACCAAATTTCACAGACAAGTCATAAATATTATAATGGACCTGTACTAGGCTCCGAAACCAAAATACAGACTGGGTATCAACAAGACCAAACATCAGTAAATTCTTAAAATCATTAAACTTTCAATTTTGAACAAAAGTTAATAACTCGAGGTAGGAACCTCCGAATTCAATTTCAGAAATACGCTCACGTCACGATACGGACTTACCGGGACCGTCAAAATACGGATCCGGATCCGTTTGCTCAAAACATTGACCAAAGTCAATTCAAACAAATTATTGAGTTAAAATTCTTATTTTTATCGATTTTTAACATATAAGCCTTCCGAATAAACACCCAAATTGCGCATACAAATCGAGGAAGGCTAAAATAAAATTTTAAAGGTTTCGAAACACAAAATATAGTTCTAAAACATAAGGTCATCACATTCAATTCCTCGAAATTCATGATTGAAGTTCAAATGAGAAATGAACTACTCCGACTCAATCTATGTAAATGTATTCAATTGAGCATGAAATTAAAGAAACAACTTGTGTGAATAAAATAATTTTATTAAAAGTAAAAAGAAAATTTAAAATTAAATTGCTACTTATTAAATATAAAGATAAATTAATTTTTTGGAACATATTAAAAATAAATGACTATTAAATAAATTGAAACGAAGAGAGTAAGAAGTTAGAGCTACACATTGTGCCAGTATTGTTAATCCACACAGCAACTGTACTTCTCAAGGAATTTATATCAACGCTTTACCTTTTCCTTTATTTCTCTTTGTATGTATTTTTCTTTTTCCTTATGGTCCTTTCTTTTCTTTTTCTTTTTCTTTTTATCCCTTCACCCCTAACCAATTTCAACATAATATATAAAGCCTACGGATGCAATAGTCAAAGGGATAGTTCACTTTAGTCACATGCATTGCTTTCCTCCAACTATTTTTTTTTCTCATAACCTGACACTTCTTTTAAATTTTTCGAAAAACAGGCCTGACGCTTATTTGATCATTTATATAAAATTGGGATGACATAATTGTCAACATAATGTAAAGGGATTATCTAGGGATTATAAAATTTTAACAAACAAGTTACAATTTATCCAATGTTAAAAGCTAATCGTTATTTCTTAACCCTTTACTTTTATATCTTTATGAGCTTTTCTCCTGATATGTCTTTCTAGTAATTTCAAATTTCACAAAGATAAGAAAAGTGCGATAAAAAATAGTAAATAACAAATCTATAAAGAAAAAGAAAAACACTTTAACTCGTACTTTTCCAATTTGTTTCAATTTCCATTTCAAGAAGATAGAGGGACTTCAGTGAGTTCGCAGTTGCAAGCATTTGTTCGCAGAAATAACGTTGCAGAAGCAACAATTTTGTGACAGATATACAAATCGCTAGGCGGTGTTATAATTCTAATGGTTTATCTCATTTTTCATTATTTTGAAATTTAAAGCTCGGCTAAAGGAGATTTTTTGAGGAATTTGTTTGACGGAATTAAGGGGTGTATACAGAAGCGGCTCAACCCAAAGCAACTAAGCCACGGCTTTAGGCCCCCAAAAATATAGTGCCCCAAAATTTATTCATGTTATATATATAATAAGTATATTTTAAATAATTATTTCTATAATTATTTAAAATGATAAGTAAATCTTGTGATAAATTATTCACTATATCAATAACATTTTGGCAGTTCCCAATATTATACTATTTTATAGGAAAAATTTAGTTGATAAATAGCATTAATATTTTTATTTCCAAAAACTTCTAATAACGATTTACCTTTAGAAACTGCACTCCATGAAGCCGCCACTGGGTGTATAAGAAGAAGAAGACGTAAACAGTTGAATACGGCAATAAACAGAGGAAGCAAAGCCCACACGTATACCGACACAAGTTAACAGTAACTTTTAATTTAGGAGTTAATAATATATCCAATTCTGTATTTAGTAACTTATGTATCATCTATGGCTGAGAATTTTTCATAGTAATAAATCAACAAAAATTACTGCTCGTTTGTTTCAATAAATCCTCAATTAATTCGATTCTTATTATATAAAATTTTAGCTTAATATTAGAACCTTTTTCAGTCGAGTGAGTGGCTTTTCGACTTTAATGGGATAGTTAAATCCATTCTGGTCACTACGTACAATGAACATCCTTTTAAAGATCAACACAGTCCTTAGGAAATCTTTCATTGTCAGAAGTAAATCTAAAGTAAAACATGTTTCAAACTAATGTTCAGTAACAAACATAGGAGTAACTATGATCTATACATCCATTTAATTACCTCCATATCTATACAGTTCATATAAACTTGCTTTTTACTCCCCCCCCCCCCCCCCCCCCCCGCCGAAAGAAAATTAACTACACATTCTCCTCCTAAATTCTGAATTCCCTACTCACAGCCCTCCTCCAGAAATTTTTTAAAAAAATTGACAAGTTAATCCTAGGTCCTCTATTTGCTCAACCTCGAGTCCTTATAATGGTTATTGTCCCTCTTCCTTGGGTATGAATTTTAGTGAGCGCCACCACAGTCTTGCCGGACAACCCCCGTCCGGTCGGAGATACTGTTGGCCGACAGGCGAAATCTCCGACCGGATGCCTAACCGGTCGGGTGGGTTTCATTAGAATCCTCTCGTTGATGTCGTTTAATGTCACGTCCCCCTCCTGTCCTCCTGGCTTCACTACGCCAAATGGATACACCACTTTTGCTGTAATCCTTTTCTTTGATCTCTTTTGATCACTTCCTCCTTCAAATAATTAAGAAAATAACTTATTAGAATAGGTTAACCTAACAATTTACACTCCGTAATTAATGGCGCTACAGTTACGAATATAATTCAAATAAAAAAATTATACAGTAGTTAATATATGACTATGGTCAATGGCTTTTGATAACGTAAGGCTATGAAAAAAAAGTGAAACCAGTACAGATCACAAGCCTGCATAGATATAACCTCGAAGAACGCCATACTTCTACTATTTTTTCCTCAATTTTTGGGCTATCTTACATAGAAGCAACGGCAACAGAATACATAGTTTAAAAAAAGAAAAGAAGCAGCGAGTGCAAATCTGTTACCCTTTGTTGAGATAGAGGGGGATTTAAAATTGGTTAAGTAAAAATTTGATAATAAACTTACTAATAAAGTTGAAAGACTTTTATGCAAAATTTTGAAATTGGCAAACTGTATGTCATGTTGTTCAACATTTCTTGAAAACCGATAGCAAAACTAATCGATATGCATGACCCTGCCGTCATAAAAATAAAAGTTGCAGTCCACAAAATAAAGAGAGAAAAAACAGCCACACAAGACAGTGATCGATCACAGCCAAATAAAAGGCGAATTTAAGGTGTGGAGTCCAAAATGATTGAGCTTGCTCTTATTATACACATACATTTTAAACTTTTTTTATATAAATTTAATACTAAAGTAATTAATTTAATTGAACCTACATGTTGAGTTGTCCCACATCGGAGGGATTTGAGGTCCTTGGTCTCCTTATATGGCTTAGGCAATCCTTACCTCATAAGCTAGCTTTTGGGGTTGAGTTAGGCCCAATGTCCATTCTTATCATGGTATCAGAGCGTCTCCTTATATGGCTTAGGCAATCCTTACCTCATAAGCTAGCTTTTGGGGTTGATTTAGGGCCAATGTCCATTCTTATCACTACACGACACCGTCTAAATGGTGTAAAGACCCAAAGAGAAGGATTAAAAGTAGAGAGAGAGAGAGTTTTACCAGTAGGAAAAGTGGGGTATTGTGGCAGGGCTTCTTTATCAGAATTGGAGAGTTGAGTGTCGAGTTTTTGATGATGAGATGATGCTGAAGAATAATAGTTAGTTTCATGAGAAGCTGAGATGGCTTCCTCCTCTGTTCTTTTCACATCTGTTGTAATATTGGAATATTCCTCACTCATTTTGCTCATAGGAGGATCCCCTGTCATTAATAACACCCATGCACACAATAATCATTATCAATTTTATCATAACAGAAATCTCGACTTTTAATTTCAATTTAATGTGCAAATTATAACGCCTGTTACTAATCATTACCAATTAATAATAACTGCATTTGATTGAATTATATGGAAAATTGCTTTAGCCTCTTAAAACAATTGAATTCAATTCCATTCTACAGTGAGAAGAAAAGGGAAGAATTGGAATTACCCGAAAAGCTATCACACTTAGTTATCTGGCTAAAGGAATCATAATCCTCAGAAAAATGCTGGTCCATGTCGGAACTCCACAAATTCTGCACATAATTAAGAAAACATTGAACTGCAATGTTTGCAACTAAAAATTAAAGATTCAGGCAATGTAATTCTCAAATATACCTTTATGGAATTGTTTGAATCTTTAGTTTGATAATTCTCATTATCATCAAACAATAACAAACGTCTTCTTTTAGAACTGAATTTGAATAAAGCATCTTGAAGATAGCCACTGGAGAAGTCAGAATCAAGATTGGGCAGAAATGGTGGAGTGTTTTCCATAACTATATATAACAACAAAAACAGTAACACTTGAAGGTTAATATAAGAAAATGAGAAGAAGAAATTAAAGAGTGAAAAGTAATTAAGTAGAGATTTTACATGGAGTGTTGAAAACTTGCAGGTCATGGAAATCCCAACCTCCTAGGGAAGAGCAGCTAGTGTTGCTGTAAGCAATGGAGTGAAGGTCACCCATTTTACTTACCTTTGATAATTTTTTTGTGATGGAGAAGTCTAGTATTACCCCCAATGTGTCATCCTAGCTACTATATTTAAGTAGAGACAAAATATATGGCCCACCAAAATAAAGCAAGGTGAAAAACAAAAAAGAAATATTTGCTGGAATTCTTAAATGGGGAATCTAAAAGTTTCAAAACAAGATTTTGGGCTTACATTTTTCAAAACTTGTCATAACAACGACAAGTAGAATTTCTCAAATTCAGTGTTTTAAAAGGTGTTTTCGGGACGAGACCCACTAAAGTTGTTCGGAGGCAATAGCGTGATGCGAAAATTTCAAAAGACGTACGCATAGCAATTTGGGACGTATGGCCTATGCATTTGAGGCACATTTTTGTAGTGAGTGTAAGCCCGAAGGACTTTTTCAAGTTAAAACAAAATATGTTGAATAAGTGCTTCATATAACACTCAAATTCTCAAAATATGTTGAATAAGCGCTTCATATAACACTCAAATTCTCAAAATATGTTGAAATATATTAAATTTATTAATTGAAGTCTCAATTTATGATCTTTTCCAATCCTTTATCTCGTCTGCTAGTCTGCTAATATTTTTTCTTTTACAAATTCAAAGATAACTCAATTATCCTTCATAGCAACAAGTTGAAAGTTCAAATTTCAGGTTAGTCAGCCTTTGTTCCTCCATGTAGAAAATTTTATTATTTTCGACTTAATTCCATCAGATCTATAAGAACCGCAAAGTTCTTGCTTTTAAGTCCAAAATGAATCATTTAGAGCTCCGATTTCTAGTCCATTTTATTTTCTTTTGGTAGTTCGATTGTGGAATTTCTTTGTTGCTGTATTTACGGAGTATGAGTGCGTGACTTGTTATAATTGATCCTATTGATAGCACAGTGAATAGGTCTGTCATCTTGATAGAGATACAAATTGAGAGACGGAGAAAAGATTTAGGTGCCTTCACTTGATTATCTTCAATGTTTTAGCAAGGTTTTGGAATAAGTTTGATGAGAAGCACTTTCCCTCTCTTAGACCCCTCTCTCTTACTCTAGAAACATAAGGAAATATGCTCAAAATGAGCTATTACACCGAATATAACGATAGGGGGTCGGGTTTAAAATTTGGAGAATTGGAGCCCCGAGTCAGATCTGCGATCGCAAATGTCAACATGCGGTCCGCAGAATGGACCACAAAATTCTCCCCAAAAACAAGACACACTGAATAAATTTGCAGCAAAAATATGGTCCACATTCACGTTCTGCGGTCGCCGAATGCACCGCAGAACTGCCCTTCATAAAATCCCCATGAAATTATGTTGCAGCCAAACGCACACGCAAAAGCTTTTGTTAGTTGAGAGACGGAGAAAAGATTAAACTCGAAAGTTGGTACATATAAGACATTATTAATGGTATCACCTCCATCTAATTGACCACTATCAACATGTGACACCTTATTAGACTCTCCAGTAGACAGTTGCACATTTTCTATATTACTACTAACAATTTTCCATGTAAAAGTTGTTCATTACCAACCATATGGTTTGTGGCTCCAGTATTTACTATCCATTTTTCGTCAGTATTTCGTTCATAAGAAATATTACCTGTCATGTATGCACTGGTAGAAGATTCAGAGATTGATGCCTTATTCAATAGACTTTATATATGACTATACTGTTCATTAGTGAACATTTTCATAGGTCCTAAGTTTTGTTGTCCTGATGAGTGTGTTGCTTAGAGATGAAACCCTGCATAGGTCCCCAATTGTGTTGCTCTTGTGTCATCATGGCTGATGAAGGTGAGATCGGCCGAGTCTTTGAACTTCCAACCATGTTAGCTCTCTTTTTAGGGGTAAAATCTCCTGGATAGCCTATTAGTTTATAACAGTTAGCCCTTAAATGTTCCTTCTTATTGTAGTAATCATATTTCATCAACTAATAACACTCTTCCTTTGTGTGCCCTTTCAAATGACAGAAATTACATTCAACATTGAAGTTTTTCCTTTGCTTTTGACCAAGTTTAGAACTAAATAAAGTTGTAGGATCTAAGAACTCAACACAATAACTACCTACCGCCACTAATTTTGACTCTTATCCTGAAGGATCACAACATAAGCTTGATTAACCGTAGGAATTTTAAACTTCATTAAGATTTGGCTACGAGCTTGACTATGGCCATCATTTAATCCTAATAGGAATTGCAATAAACATTGATACTCCTATGGTTCATCGATTTTCTTTGATTTATCATAACAAGCAGGATGAGGCATAATTGAGTCATATTCGTCCCACAATTCCTTCAATTTTGAGTAATAAATCGAAACAGAGGATGTACCTTGTGTCAATGTACAAATCTCCCTATGCAGGTAGTACATTCATTATGCAATGACCTTATCAAATCATTCCCAAAAATCTGGCCAAATTTCATGTGCAGTTGATCGCAACAATACTCCACTCAGCAAATCGCGACTCACATTGTGCATAATCCACGATTTCAAAATAGCATTGCACAATCCCATATATTTACATATTTATCTCCATAGGTATCACATGTTATTTAACCGTCTATAAACCCTAACTTGCTTCGTGTAAGCAACGAGACATCTATCGCTTGACTCCAAATTGTGTAATTCTCCATTCCTAGCAGCTGAAAGACAAGAGATAGTGCTCCTGGTGTGTCGGATGGATGCAAATACAACGGATGATTATAATCTACCACAATCATAGATTGGTTTGTGATTTCGTCTCCGACCATGGTTATTTAGGGTTCCAGAAAAAAACTGATAAGCTCGACTGAAACATTTTTTAGAAATGAACAATGAGTCTCTCGTTTGCAACAATTCTCAGTGAAAACCTCTAGATTCAATCGTCTAGACGATCTAATACCATGTCAATTTTTTGAATTTGCACAAGAGATGAAGAACAAAACAAGAGCAGGGAGAGAGAATCTCATTTTCTATTATGTTCCAAAAAATACTGTACACCTTCACTAATACCAAAATAACCGACTAACTACAGTATTAACACCTAGCTATAATTACTACTAATCTAAATATGGTTAAATTAAACCTATACAACATTAACATGTGCCATGACAAGTTTCACATATCTCATTAAAAATAGGTTTGGGAATTCATCTTAAAATTATAAAGATTAGAGTCGTCAATATGGGCTTGGCTCATTGGGTCAGCTTAGACCAGCCCGTGATTTAGTAGGGATGAGCTAGAAATTTTGGAGCCCATTTAAAAATGATGCTTTTAAGCCTGTGGCCCGTGAGACTTGACTGGGGCAGTCCGGACCGTGGGCCTAATAAAAATATGTATTTAGAGTACATAAAATATAAAATACTATATGATAAAAAAAAAATAACAAGAAGAGTCCCAAGTTTAAAGTGTTTATTAGTTTAAAAAATTTAATTATTCTTAATATTTAACTAATTAGTATTGCATACGAATTGTAAATGTAGATGAAAGTGAATATGTTAAGACAATTTTCTCACAAACGGATTCGAATGTGTTTGATGAAGATGATGTGTTGGATATCACATAAGTATCATGGTCGTTCTCTTGAATAGTTTGTTTTGAGTTTTGACTTTTAGTGAATGAAATGTTGTCTTGTCTTATAATTTTTTAGTGTTTATTGTGATATATTGGAACAGTATAAAAAGTTATTAAGTTTTGTAAAAATTTTCCAATAAGATTTTTTAAAATTTTAAATATTTATCTTTTTTTAGGTTAGAACTTAAAGAAAAATTTTTTAAATTATATTTAAAAAAATAATAGGTCGGCCCTTAGTAAACTGCAGCCTAAAAAGGATTGGGATAGGCTGACCATTATAAGGCTTATCAAAATGGTAAACTAGCCCAGCGCAATCCATCTATTTTTAAAGTTCACGTGGGTTGGACTAAGCTAGCCTGTCCCGCCCATGTTAACCGCTCTAATAGAGATCGGTACCATAATTATAGGGGTGTTCAAAACCGATCCGAAATCGAACACCGAACCGAAGTGAAGCTTAATTGCTTAATGGTAACGGCTTAACGGACGGAGAACGGATTGAATTTTTTTTTATTAACGGCTTATCGGTTTGGGGGCGGATTATTCAATTTTCTTAACGGATAATTCGTTAACCAAAGAATATATATATATATATATATATATATATATATATATATATATATATATATATATATATATATATATATATATATATATATATATATATATATATATATATATATATATATATATATATTATTTTTACTTACATAATTATATTATTAAATATAAAAACTAAAAACCTTAAAAATGAATAAGTATAAGTGTATAACAATTTCGTGCACAGTCTATGTCTATCACATCACTACTGGCTATAAGCATCGTTTCCCATCTTTTTTGGACAATGCCTGCTGAAGTTCACATGCTCGTTTGACGTCTTGCTTTTACTGAATTGTAACATCAGAAGAAGAGGAGCTTCATGGTTGACGGATACATCCGGTCACAAAGATCACCTGTTATATGATTCAATTCACAAGGTCATTTCCCTTAGGAAGGAATAAAAGGTGAACTGTCTACAGGAAATTGCCTAGAAAATTCCATCTTTGTGATAATATTGAGTGCTACTTGTACATATCTTATCCTTTTGCCATCAAAATATATGTTACCTCTGTTTGTGCATTCTTGTACATAGTAAATCGATAAATCGCCCGGTAACCGCCCGATAAGAGCTATCCCGATACCAATCCGTCCGATATCTTATCGGGTGGCTAACAGATGAATACATTTAAAAGCTGATAACCGTTAAACCAAACCGATGAGAGTAAAAAGCCGCACAATTCGCCCTATGCACCCCTAGTTAATTAGTCTGCATTATCCTCCACGTTACGTTGGGAGTTTAATCTTTTTCTCCTCTCCTCTCTTTATTCAATAGTAAAGTTTATGCTTCATTCAGAAATTCGAAACGAAACTTTTTAAAACATTGGGGAGTTGAGAGAGGAGTAAAGGAAGGAAGGAAGGAAGAAAAGCAAATAAAGTGATAGTGCGATGATTTTAGAAGTAATCAGTCAACGGGCAGCAAGTAAGGAAAATTCAAAGAAAGAAAAAGGAATAGATTTTGTTTTTCTTGGGATTCGTTAAATGGCCACCTTTTAATATTTTTGCATGATTTAATAAGTGAGTGTGGGGTGGGGGGACTAAATAATTGCAGTGCTTATGATATCATTTTGCTGGCTACTATTAAGGCAATGCATGAAGTTACCAGACAACAAAAATTCAAATTCAGCTTTTCCCCTCTTTTGCTTTCTTTTCCTTTCTTTTGCTTTTTTTTTTCTGTTGAAGTTCTCTTTCCTACAATCCAATGGATAAGAACTGGTGTAATAACTTAATGAATAATGATATTAGGCAATTATCGTCTCGCAAATTAGTTTTTAAGGTTGAGTTAGATTTAGAGTTTTCAATTTTTTCATTATGATAACTAGGCTATTCTTGATTTGCTCAATATTAGCTTTATATTAAGCTAGATTGTCCCATTTTGGTTTAAGGAAATGACCTGTATTTTCCTTGTGGTTTTGCATAATTTTAACTTTATAGGTTAACTTTTGAAATTGAGTTAAATCGAAGCTCCGTTCGCTTAACGTTGTTTAGTAACTTAAGATTTTCTTACTTCTATAATCAAATCAGGTGTCATACTGATTGAAGAAAATGATTAGTATATTAATAGTTTTCCCTAATATATGGTATCTGAAAAAGCAATTAGACATTTAAATGGGATGAGAAGATTTACATGCTATTTTCCTTAGAAAACTACAGCAAAACGTTTAACTACATCTTCAAGCAAAATCTTAGAATCATTACACTACTGTGTTTATATGAAAATTTTCCTTTGTTTTCTTTTTTTTCTGTGTTTTTTGTGTGTATAATATATGTAATCTTCTGTTTTTCTTTTCCCCTTTCTTTGTGTGGTTTTCTTGAACTTTTTCATCTTCTGACATGGTTGATGGTTCCCAACTGTTTTCCTCCTTTCAACTTTAGGTTTGTTTGTGGGGCTTTCTCTTTGTCATATCAGTTACCATATCACACCAAAGTTTTTAAAAACAAAAGTAGACCCCAAAATCTTTTGAGAGTTTCCATGGGTTGGTTAGCACTCCTATTATTCTAACTTTAGTGGGACCCATCAATTGTCATGCTGGCTTTAGGTCAAATTGGTTTGTGGGCCCAAGATGAAGAATTTTGTATATGTGGGACCATATCTTGATGTATTTTTCAAACATGAACCAAGAACTTTGATTTATTTCTGATAATATTTGAATTTATCACATTGTAGTTTGTGTTGCATATCATTGGAAATGTTAAGTCATTCGAAATACAAGGTGCTAAGACATAGGTCAAATTATAGCTAACCTTGACATTGTAGGTATACTTTTATAGAATAATAGTTTAAACAAAATGATTTAATTTGACTTTAAAGTCAAATCAAGTATATTTCGTTCATTAAGTATTTTTAATTAATATTTCGAACTAAGATTTGATCATCCAATTAGATAATACTCCTATCTTAGTCAAGCTGTTTATTTTACGTTTTTAATTGTAAAGTTTAAGTATAACTGACGTTGATTAGTTATCTACAAACATTTATTTCATCCAAAAATCAGAATTTACCACAGATATTATGCAAAAAGATATTCAACAAAATAGCTGAAATAGGCCGTGACTTTAGTCATAATAAAGACAGTGATTGACGCGAATGGATGACCAAAATACAAAGGAAGGTGATACATTTCATGAGAATGATTTTCACTTGGACATTATAAGCAATACAAAAATGTCACTTATAAACTGCATTAGCTTTTAAAAGAGTGAAATAGTCAATGCATCTTATATACATGGAAAATAGACATATATTATATATGTAACGACCCGACCAGACGTTTTGGACATTTGCATTTCGCTCGGTAGTTTGAGGGCATGAGTAGCTTTATATGATAGATTATAACTTATGCAAATCGCCGGTTTTGGTTTTCAGATTATTCGGCATCGATTTGGAAGAATAAATTTCATTGTTGAAGCTTTAAGTTGGAAGGGTTGACCAAGTTTGATTTTTGTGAATTGGATCCTAGAACAGAATTTTGATGGTTCTGTTTTCGAATGATGATTTTGGACTCAAAAGTATACCCGGATTTGCATTCGGATGTTTGATGTTTCTACAAGGTTTCGGCAAAAATTGACGAAAATTGAAAATTTGATGTTTTGAAAAGTTCATAAGTTTGACCTAGAGTTGACTTTAATTATATCGGGTTCGGATTGTAATTCTGGGAATTCGAATAGTTTTTTTATATAATTTTGGACTTGTGCGCAAAATTTGAGTTCAATCCGGATTGATTTGATATGCTTCGGTGCGAGTTTTGGAATTTGAAAGTTCAAGGTTCATTCAAGTTCGAATTGAGGTGCCATTCGTCATTCGATTTATTGTTATGTGTGATTTGAGGCCTCGAGTAGGTCCGTGTTATGTTATAGAACTTGTTGATATATTTGGACGGGGTCCCGAGTGGCTCGGATGAGTTACAAACGTGGTTCAGATCAATTTTTTTCTCTTGTTGCATTGTTGAAGATTTCTGGCGCTGGTGTAGCCACATTTGCGGAGTCTTGATCGCAGCAGTGACTTCCCAGATACGGGTTGTTCATCCTTGAAGCAGGAGAAGATTGGGTGCATACTCTTCGCAGATGCGGAAGATTTGGACGCCTCTGCAGCTTTGCAGAAGCGATGGACTTGGACGCAGAATCGAGATGGAGCGCATAAGCGCATTTGGCTTCGCACCTGCAATTATGCAGAAGTGAAACAGTGTCTATATGTGCGACTGGTTGACTGATTAGTGGATTCGCAGAAGCGAGGCTTTGGGTCGCAAAAGCGACGCTGCAGAAGCGGCTCACAAATGTGAAAAATGCCTGGGTAGACTATATTTAATTCGAGGATTTGGTTCTTTTATCACATTTTATGATGTGGGATTCAGATTTAGGCAACTTTTGAAACAATTTTTACTATGTGAAGTGTGGTAACTGTTCTCTACTCATTTTTTATTTAATATCATGATTCTATCCTCGTTTTCGATATTTGATTGAGGGCTCCAAAAGAGAGAATTAAGGATTTTAGCCTAAAGTTTTAATAAAGTGATTTTTTCTTTAATTTTGAACATCGATTAGGAGTCGAATTTGAGTAAAACTAGTATGGTTAGACTCATAACTAAATGAGTTATCAGATTTTCTAATTTTTATCAAGTTTCGAGGTGCGGGCACTTGTTGGTAGATTTTAGGCTTTTGATTAAGGATTCGATCTTTATCATTTGGAATTATTTTCTTAGGCTTTATTTGATGTATTTGAGTTGATTTTGGTTAGTTTCGAGATGTTCAGAGGTCGGTACGCGCGGGATGGAATTTTGGAGCATCGTTTGGCTTGCTTGGTATTAAATTTTGCTTGTTCGAGGTAAGTAACACTTCTAAACTTGGCGCTGAGGGTATGAAACTCCGAATTACATATTATGTGTTTTGGTGTTGAGGTGATGCACATGCTAGGTGACGGGCGTGTAGGAATACACCGTGTGAATTGTGACTCCAATATTTCTATGGTACCGTGTAGTAACCTGATCTTATATATAACCACATAATCTCTACGTACTAGAGATATTGAGTTGTGATCGATGTTAGAAACCATGTTTAGGCAACACGCATATTCTGTTGACCCATCGAGGTCATATTACTGTTGAATTATTTATTTAAATTGCAATTTCATACTAAGTCATGTTTATTCATTTATATTTGGGTATGGATCTTCCCTGGGCTTGATTGGCCTTATACAGTACTAAGTGACTGACTGCAAGTGCTATGTATATTTTCGAGATGGATCTTCTATGGGCTGGATTGGCCATATATAATACTGAGTGACTGAGCATGTCGCGTGATTGATCAATGATAAGTGGAAAGTGTGATATAGTGAGATTGAGTATTCTAAGAGTATGAGTACATATGTTTATCTCTCAAATACATTGCATTAACTTCTCACACATGTTGACATATAGGCATAAAGATGTATTTTCCAAGCCATTTGAAAATGAAATATTTACCCGTTGAAAGCTTTTTAGGAAAACTTATAGTTTTCAAACTTACTCATATTTTTGGTGATTTAAGTAAAAGATGAGGATTTTCACTGGTATACTTGTAAGCAGTCCGATTTTCTGGAACTGTGAACAAGCTGAGAATTTTATCTCTGAGTTACTTCTCTTATTGCTTTCATTGTGTTATTATGAATTGTTATTGACTATTGGTGTTGGACTCCGACCTATGCTCCAGCTCGTCACTACTTTTCAACCTAAGGTTATGTTTGTTACTTATTTAAGTACATGACGTCAGTTGTACTCGTACTACACTTTTGCACCTTGCGTGCAGATGTTGGATGCTGATGTTGCTGTAATTTACGGGAGCTGGAACTGAACACGTATCTGCATTCCAATTGTAGCTGCCTCTTGTTCATGGTAGCCTTAGATTTATAAGAATCTGTTTATGTACATTTCGAACAGATGATGTATTTATTTCATTCCAGCTTTGTAAATTCTAATCTTAGAAACTCATGATTTATTCTAGCAATTCTTTGTATAAAAGCAATTCTATTATCATTTCTTCTCTTAAAAAATCTCATTAAATTGGATAGTTTTTCTTGCTTACCTAGCAGGATGTGTTAGGTGATGTCACGATCCTAGTTCGTCTTTTCTGAATATATTGTGATGACACCTAGTCCCTACGACTAGGTCAGCAAAACAATGCGGAAACAAATAACTTACCGAAATTATAACTCAAATCAAGGTTTACCAAAAACAGAAAACGGAATATAGAATGCCACTTGGCACATACAACACCATATCTCAACTGCTACAACACTATCCCAAAACCCGAAAACGCACGGGAACATAAGCTAGAAGAGAAATATAGTAAAGTGATCTAATCTCCAGAGTATCTAAATCAACAATACGATAGAAGGGCTAACACTACAAGACATAATAAGGATGGAGACTGTTAGGTCGTAGGATGTGGCAGAAGCACCTTGAAGTCTCCAAAGGCTCTCCATGCCTCAAAGGTAATATGCCTTAATAGTGGTACCTGAATCTACACATGAAAAACATGCGCAAAAGGGGCATGAGTATACCACAATGGTACTCATTAAGTACCAAGCCTAACCTCGGTCGAGTAGTGACGAGGAAGGTTAGGTCCCTACTGAGAGTAAACATAATAATAAATATTGCAACAGTATGAAATAAATTGGAATAATGAGTACAACTATGAAGTAAGACAGGTTATACAAGGCAACAAATAACACACAGAAAATAAGGTAACACAGAGTGAACAGCTCAATACCAGTACCAACAAGGAGGATCTCCCAGGATACCGTCATGTAGTCCATCTCATCAACTGTCCATGGATCTACGGGGATACCGTCCTATAGTCCATCATATGTGTATATCTAATGGATCTCCCGGATAGCGTCTCATAATCCATCATATGTATATATATCTGAAGGATCTCCAGGGATACCTTCCCGAAGTCCAACTATCAATGCGCATGGATCTACCGGAACCCCAGTTCGTAGTCTCAAATGTAAACACCAAGTAGTTCCACATAAATGTGCAAGAGGTATCTATCAGGAATCGAACCTGCAGCCCTAATGTAAATGTGCGGGGGGGGGGGGGGGGGATGAGGGAGGGGGGATCTATCGGGAATCGGACCCGCTGTCCCAAAGTAGAGATGCAGGGGAATCTATCGGGAATCTAAACCGCAGTCCTAAAGTAAATATGTAGGGGGGATCTATTGAGAATTGAACCCGCAGTCTCAAAGTAAATATGCATGAGGATCTACCGGGAATCTAACCCATAGTCCCAAAGTAAACAAATAGGGGGGGAGAGCTATCGGAATCCCACATCCGAGTCCCAATGTAAATACACAGCCATAACAAGAAGATATTCAATAATGAAGTTCAAAGAAATACAAGGCAATAGGTAGTTCTAGCCTAACATGCTTCACGTAGTACAAACAAAGCAACTTAAGCAAATAGGCAATTTAGATCAACTAAGCATGATTTTTCTAATCTAACACAGGCTATGATTGCAAATAGAATAAAGCTGGTAAGAAAGAAAACTCAATCTAAATATTTAAGTAAAACTAGATTTTATTTCAACAATTATCTCAAGTACGTGTTCGTCACCTCACTTACAGGGTATTCAATTACCAAACATTGTATCCTAAGGGTAAAGTTCCTCACACAAGATTAGACAAGTCACTTACCTCGAATCGGCTCAAAGTCAACTAGGAATCACGCCTTTGTCATGAGTATCCGACTCCAAATGGCTCAAATCCATTCAATTTAATTACATATCATAAATAACATCTAAAAACGGATTCTACGATTAAATTCAAAGCTAAGACGCGAAATTGGGTAAAATGATCAAAATTCCCCTCAAGACAGCATCTCGAATTGGGTGAAACTTACATTTTCGGAAACCTCATACTCTCACGAGTCTATACATAACAAGAACACAAAATCGGAGTTCAAATGGCCCCTAATTCCCATATTAAAATTTAAAAATCCCAAGCCCTAGTTCTTCCATTTTCAGTTAAATTCCATGATTTTCTAGGCTAATTTAACAATAAAATCACGTTTTTGGTTCATATAACTTACCTCCAATCACTTCTCCTTGAATACCTCTTCAATTTCCCTCAAATAAGCTCTCAAATGCGTGGCTATGGTGGAAAAATAAGGCTTAATGCGCGGATGAAACGTTATAAACCTTCTGTCCTGGTCCTGTAGTTTCGTCATCGTGATCGTGGACCAAACCTCTTGATCGTGAAGAGAAAATTTTCAAGGCTTCAAAAAAATGAGCTATGCAAATGCGACGCCTTCCCTTCGAACGTGATGCTTGTTTTCCCCAGAACTACGCAAACGCGACCCTAGTGTTGCGAACGTAGAGAACAACTTCACCGGACCCTCAATACTAATACGTGATCATGAACTCTTCCCTGCGAACGCGAAGCATCACTAACTAACCTTCCACGATTGCGAACCAAATAATGCGAATGCAAAGAGCATTAACTTGGCCTGCTAAAATCCTTCTATGCGATCGCGGCCCCAGGCTCGCGATCGCGAAGGACAAATTACACCTGCACTGCTGCTGCAATTTTCTGCAAATCTTCAAAGTCTCAAACTTCCCGTTAGCCATCCAAAATCACCTCGAGGCCCCCGGGCTCAACCAAAAGTGCCAAAATCTCCTAAAACCTCATTCAAACTTGTTTCAATCGGTACACCACCTCAAACAACACCAAATCCATCAATTTGCATCGAATTCAAGCCTAAGTTTTCTAAAAACTTCTGAACCTCGGATCTTCGAATGACTTGAAATTTTGCACACATATCCCAAATCACATAACGAAGATACAGTAACTCTCAAAATTCCATTCCGACCCTTGGATCAAAATCTCACCTATCAACCAGAAATTTCAAAATTTCAAACTTTGGCATTTCAAGCCTAAATCTACACCGGACCTCCAAAACACATTCCGAACATGCTCCCAACCCCAAAATTACCTAACGAAGGTGACGAAACCATCAGATTTCCATTCCGAGGATGTCTTTATACTATTTCATCTACGGGTAACTTTTCAACTCTTAAGTTCTCATTTAGGGACTATGTGTCCCAAAACTCTCCGAAACTCAAATCTGAACATCCCGGAAAATCATTTAGCATAAATAACCTTGGGGAAAGCAGTTAATTAAGGGATCCCGGCATTATTTCTTAAGACAATCAGCCGGGTCGTCACAGGTGCCATCACGACTAGCTGGATTTGGGTCGTGATAAGTTGGTATCAAAGCTCTAGGTTTATAGGTTCGACAAGTCATGAGCAAGTGTCTAGAAGAGGCTTGTAGATCTGTATGACATCCATACCTATCTTCGAGAGGCTACAGGATATTTAAGATATAATTTCCATCTTTCTTTCCTTATCGTGCAATATTGATTCAGCTTGAAGTGTAACTCCTTGAATTCTTTCCATTCAATCGTATGCACATGTAAGCGCTCGGTATCAATTGTGCATAGACGGCTTGCGATTTCCATTGATGAGGTGCGAGATATGATTTTTGTTTGCTGATGATGGGTCAGTCTGGAGGAATTGAGGTCGGGTATTGACTATTGCTTGAGCACGAGGATTTTGATTGTGTGAGCACATACTTTTGGACTTATACGTCCAGTGGTGTTCCTATGAGTGGAATTCATGGCTCCACTAGTTGCTGGATGGCTCCGTGATGAGTATGATGTGACTGCGAGACGTCTTCATATGGTTTGAATGTGACGAGAAGAGTTTGCTAGAGATGTAAAAAGGACTATTGGGCGCTTTATTTCAATATTAATTTGACGTATTTGTTCGAATTACGTGTGTGTTGAGGGAATTTTTAAACAACAATTGTTTAATTGTGGAATGAAGTAGATTTCATGTCTTATTATGAGTTCAGACTCAGGATGATTAAGTGATTGCGTAGTAGTTGTGGTTGTGAAAGGGAATAAAGAGATGTCAGTTTGAGGGTAAGCAGGTGGATTATAAATTGTAAGGTAAACTATGGATGCATGAATTTTATGATATTATGGAGGAATTCTTATCTACTAGTGGGTTATATTTGTGCGATTTGAGTTTGGATAAGTTGTAATAGTTGACCTGACCATCACAAGAGTGAGTACGAGATTTGCAAATAATTAAAAGAATTAGACGGTTTGTACTACCAGTCCTTGAGAAATTCTTTATATAAAAGCAGTTGTACTATCATTTATTCTCTTTACAAATCTCATTAAATTGGATAGTTGTTAATTACCTTACCTAGCAGGTTGGATTAGGTTCCATCACGTCTAGTTGTGTGTGTAATCGTTCACAACGAGCTTTGTGAATCATTAAATACTTAACCTGAGGGGTGTACATAGGTCGGGTTGGTTCGAGTTTTGTAATTACCAAACCAAACCAATTATGTCGGGTTATTAAGTCTAAAGAGCAAACCAAACCAATAAAACTCGGATTTTTCAATCTCTATCTTTCTTGAATTTTCGGGTTATTCGGTTTTTTTCGGGTTTTTCCACGGTAAAATATTTGTAGCACAAAATATGTAACTTGTGCTCAACATATTTCTTTAATCCTGCTAAAATACTACTATATAAGGTATTTTCCAAGAAAATAATATAAAATATAAGATGTATCATGGCATTATTCTAATATTTAACAATAAAGATAATAAAATTATGTAATATAAATATTGCTAATTAAAAAGTCATAATAAAAATAAACATAATCTAAAAGTATTAAGTCATACTAAAATGAGTAGACTAATAAGGGTGTATTAATTACATGCCAAATCGTTAAAGAAAAGATAAAAATAGGTTATGAATTTTTATCTAAATTATTATTAAAAAAATAGATATTCAATACATTTCCATTTGCAATATTGAATTGAATGTCTTTTGTTAGTATTAGTATTAATTTAATTTTGGTTTGGGCTTTTGTTAGCATTATTTAAGTTACTAATATTAATGACTATAAAACTTATTGGAACATTCAAAAGTTGTAAGTCCAACCTTGAAATAATACCTAAGATAAAATTATGAAAAACTTTAATAAATATTTATAAATTACATCACAATAAGTATATTTATATATTAAATATATCTAAAATTTCTCTATATATAATGTCGGGTTGGTTTGGTTTCGGTTTGACTTTTTTAGTTCAAACCAAACCAAACAAATTATAGTGAGGGTTTTTTTTTCCAACACAAAACTGTTTAACCAAAAAATAGAATTTCGGTCAAAGCTTTATCTTCAGAAGAACTCGAGTTACTGATAATCAAAAATGAATAAAATAAATTGATTTTGTAAATAATAAGATGAATAGAAAGTAAAGTAAATAACTATACTCCAATAGTGTGTTCGTGTCCTTACAAATGAGCAGTATTCTCCTTTTTATAGCAATCTTTAAGATATACATTTTACTTTTATCATTATAGAAAATTAAAATCATTAAATATTACTTTACATAATTATTATAATTTAATACATATTCTCTAATGTTTTCAGTATTTAATGCTCATTAAATAATGTATATGTACTTTCCTGTACTCTCAGATTCATTCTCTTTAACTCTTGGATTTAAATAGATACGAGCGTCGAGTCTACTCGTGCCTCTGCTCGTGTATGTTGCAACTCGTGACTCTTTGCTAATCATCATTCTTTGAACATCATTCATGTCATGATGTGTCATCTTTCAATCACTTCGATATGTGTAAACTCAATTTTTCCCAATACAGATAGTCCCCCCACTTGCCATTTATTCATCAATTAAATATTTGGGAAGTGGATTTTATTGAAGTGGGATTTTTGCCGCCATTAATGCTATTATAGAATCTACGCTTCAATTGTCACTTTCATTTAATGCTTATTATACGTGGCATATTTTTGTTGGTTTTGCGACTTTGCAATGCTTTAAAAGGCTTTTTTACGGCTTCACCAATTACGAAACAACAATTTTCATTATGACCTTTCCATCATTGCACCTTTTCCTTTGATAATTTCTTCCTAGTATAAACATAATTTTCATCTTTGTCTTTCTCACATAAAGTTCAAAGTTTTTAGAATATTCAATTCTTGTTCTCATTTTCCTCGTAAAACTTTTAGAATATTCAATTCTTGTTCTTCATCTTCCTCGTACTGCCATGTCTTCGTCAAATCCTAATAGTTGATAATCTTCCTCTTGCCCCTAATAGGAGTCGAAGAGGAGGTAGACTACGCGATTTAGGGTCTTCATTCATACGGGGTTCTTCTCTTCCTTCATTTAGTTCTAGTCCTTCTTCTAGAACTAGAGGTTCTCTTTCTCATAGACTTTCTTCTATAGGTAAAGAACCCTCTGAACCTCTTCGTGAACCTTCTGTGGGAGAAATATTTCCTGTAGAACTATTTTTCTATAACGATAGAGAGTCTCTTAGAAATCAAGTGTCTTTTTTGGACCGTGCTGGTATCTATCCAACTCAGATCATTGATGGTCTGACTTTTTTGATTCCTAGAGATTGCCACTGGGGTCATAACTTCCTTATTGTATTTCCCAATGCGAACCATAGAATCACCTCCTATTTGATGAGGTTTTCTTTTGTTTATACGTACCCTTTAACATTAGGCTTCAAACCTGCTATTGACCTTGTTATCCTTGAATTCTGTCAATTTTTCGACGTCTGTTTAGGTCAAATTGGTCCCATAGTGTGGAGGGATGTTGCATGTCTAAGGCATTTGACTAATATGGTCGGTGTGCCTTTCACCTTTGCCCATTTAGTTCATCTCTTCTCTCCCAGACTTTTTTTCCAATGTGATTTTACTTTAGTGGCAAGGAGCAAGAGAGTTTTGGTTAGCACTGAAGATGACAGAGACCGTGGCTGGTACGCCCGGTTTGTTACTGCCCCCACTATTGGTTTAGTGGGTGAAGAAAATGTTCTCTTCCCTGAGAAGTGAAATTTTTTACGTGAGTTTCATTTTTAATAACTTTCTCGTATCCCTTTTCCCTTGATTTTGATGACCCTTATTCTAATCCTTTTCTTTTGTAGCAACTATGGGATTGTTGATGAAATTACCAAATTCCGCGGTTGGGTAGGAAAGCTATTGAATACTGCCCAATGGAGGGTAGATCTTGGAAGACTCTTTCCCAACGATTTGGTTAGAAAGTGAAAACTCATTATAAGAGTTTCTTCTCTTTTTTTTTTAAATTTTTTTATTATTTTTTAAGAACTTATTTTAATCCTTATTTCTATTAGGATTTTCTGTTCACGGGATTAGTGTCGAGGTGGTCATAGCTTCTCCTATTTCCTTGAAAAGGGCCCAAGAAATAATTTTGGGTTCTTTATCTAAAAGAAAAGCTACCGATGACCAATACTTTGAAGAAGAGGAAGATGGGGGTTCATTGGTAACATGGCCATGAGCTCGTAGACGTATTATTTATGATTATGAGGCATCTTCCCCACGTCCTATTCCTTTTACCTAGTCTGTTAAAGCCTGGTGGTGATCCCTGATGATGATGTTTGATGATACACCCGCTGTTGCTCAGGATTCTGTTGAGAAGCTTTTTAACCGCGGGTTTGGTAGTGAAAGCTTAGGTTCCGTTTCTAATGAAGCACCCCTAGCTTCTTTTTCTGCTCCCGTTCCTATGATTCCTTGTTTTTTGATCGTGGCTGTTACTATTTCTCCCCAAGCTGTTTTAACTACTTCTACCGTTCCTCTCTCAACTACCCCTCCTTCATCTTCTTTACCCCGAAGTTGGGTCCTCAAGTAGAGGTGAAGCTATGAGGCAAGTCACTATTGAAGTTCCTGCTGAGGGTAACCTTTGAGGAAATCAGGTCAAGCTGACGTGTGGCTAAAGCCTTTGGTTGGTCCAATCGAGAGAGCTAAGCTTGATAGCCACAGTTACTTGAGCTTGATAATATTGTGCATGGTTCTTTAAGGGTATCCCTTTTTCAAACTTTACTTTAACCTTTTTCTATCTTCAGGTTCTCATTCCCCCCCTTTTAGGTCAATCTCATCGGCACAGAGATGATGAAGAGGGTTAACCTTTTAGAGTAATTAGTGTGTGACTATCGAGTGGAGGCAGATAATTGGAAGGAACAATATGAAAGTCTTCAGATTGACAAATGAACATTAAAAGAAAGTAAAAGTACCTTAGAGCAGTAGGTAAGGGCTTTGACGTCAGAGTTGGCAGTTGAGAAAACTTCCTTATGTCAAACAAGTAAAGAAAAATATCGTCTTGAAACCTCATTTTCTGAGGAACTTTCAAAGGAAAGTGAAGAGATCAGAGAGTTGAAGGCTCTCTTAGATAAAAAAGAAGCATATGCTGGTGAACTTGTGCAAACTTTGACTCAAACTCAAGAAGACCTCCGGGTATCCTCTAATAAAGTTTGCTCCTTAGAAAATTCCCATGCTTCTTCAAGCTTCTTATGAATCTGCCTTGGATGAAAATGAGAATTTAAGAAATAAACGTGCTGACTGGGAAAGAGACTACGAGATTCTTGAAGATAAATATGCCATTGAAGTGAGTTGGGTGTTTTTAAATTCTCACCATTTACCCTCGTTGAAGTTAGCCAGCAGAATTTTAACTTGGAGTCACAGTTAGCCAAAATTAAAGAGACTATTGAGAAGACTCAGCAGAATCAAATTTTCCTTCTCCAGTAGTTGAACTTCTGGAAATTTTGAAGAAGATACAGGTATACCCACTCCTTCAAGTAAAGTTGAACCAACTGTTGTTGATGTCCCCGCTTCAGTTCCTTCAACTTCTTAATGAAAAAGTTTATGTTGTTTGAATTCCTTTGTTTTTTTTTCTTTTTGGTGGTATGCAGTTGTAACCCTTGGTCTTTCTAAGGGTTTGTTCAAAACGTCAAGTCCCCAGACCTTTTATGGGGCAATTTGTATAAATAACTTTCAGTTTATGACTAAGTTCATACATAGTCTAAGCTTTAATATTAAGAAGTTTCGGTTGTGTTTGAACTTCTGTTTTAATTATTCTTGCCTTTATTTTTATGGACTTACTGAATAATTTATATTTTTATTTTTCAAAAATACTTCTGTTCTTTTTTAGCTTCATGAATACTCGAATTAATTATGAATTATATAAAAGAGGGACCTTTTATATTCGACATTTAATGAAGAAGACGTCTCAACTTCATAATGGTGTTAATGTACGATTAAAAAATAGGAATCCACACGTCTTTTGGGATAATTTCAACAAGTTTTTATTTGAACTTTGTCAAGTTTCAAATAACACTTTGCATGTATTTCAATTACTTCTATAACTTTCTCGCAACAGTTTTTCTTATAACAGATTTAAAGAAAAAATATACACAAGGTTTTTACTTATAACGCGTTTCAGTACATTTAAAAAAAAATGAACACAGGGTCTTTATTCATAACTCATTTCAGTACATTGTCTTTACCCTAACTATTATAAGGTTTTTCTTTGGCCCTTGCTCGTAACTTTACTCTGCACTTGACTCATTTAATAAGTGAACTTTTCAGGCTTGAACTTTGATTATTTCTCAATTTTCTTTGCCTTTTTATAGACATGTATATGTATATAATATAGTCCCCTAAGTGTTTGAGCTTTGAAGTATGAAGTCTTGAACATTTGGCTGTTCCTCTGATTTGGTCTTTTCCCTGGAAAGGAAAAACACACGGGACTCGGAGTTGTAATTATAGATGAAGACCGCTTAACCCGTTTCAATTTTTATTAGAATAATAATAACCCTTGACCGGGAATTTTAATTAATTTCTTGTGCCTTGAAGGTCGTGACTTATCATTTAGTACGGGCTAGCTTTTATCCTATCATATAAAATCTTTAGTAAAATTTTAACAATTCAAAAAATAAAATTTTAAAGTATGGATACCTGACCGTAGGTATTCCTTAGAAATAGGATCTCTTCAAGTGACCAGCATTCCAATGTGAAGGAAGTATATTGCCATCCGTCATTTCTAGCTTGTATGCTCCTTTTTCCTGCGATACCATGAATCCTGTAAGGTCCTTCCCAGGTTAGACTTAATTTTCCCGCATTAGCTTCCTTCATAGATTGAAAAACTTTTTTGAGCATGAAGTCCCCAATCTTGGAGTATCTTAGATGTACTTTTCGATTGTAGTATCATTCCAAGACCTGCTTTTGTGCTGCCATTCTTATTACTGTTGCTTCCCTTTTTCCTTCAAGTAATTCAAGGTTTATGATTATTTCTTCATCATTGGATTCTTTTGATTCTTGTGAACCTCGTACTTGATTCTCCTATCTCGACTGGAATTAGGGCTTCAGCTCCATAAACCCATGAGAATGGGGTTTCTTCTGTACTTGTTTTTGCTGTTGTACGGTATGCACATAAAACACCAGGTAGCAATTCTGGCAAATTACCTTTGGATACATCTAAACACTTCTTTAAATTGTTGATAATGACTTTGTTTGTTGACTTAGCTTGGCCATTACCCACCGAATGGTAAGGTGTAGATGTAATTCTTTTGATCTGCCAACTTTGAAAAAAGCTCTGTGATTTGTGCGCCTATAAATTGAGGGCCATTATCACACATGATTTCCTTTGGCACACCGAATCTACATATGATATTGCCAAATGAAATATCTAACTTCTTTTTCCCACCATGTTTGAATGCTCCTTCTTCCACCCATTTAGTAAAATAGTCAGTGAGTACAAGCAAATATTTTACCTGTCCTTTTGCTTGTGGTAGTGGACCCACGATATCCATCCCCCATTTCATAAAAAGCCACAGTGCAATGACCGGATGTAACAACTCCACATGTCTATGAATGCTATTACCGTATCTTTGCCATTGATCACATTTAGCCACGAAATTTTCCGCTTCTTCTTCCCTTTTAGGCCAATAATAACCTGCTCTAATCATGGTTCTTACCAGTGATCTATCTTCTGTGTGACTTCCACACTGTCCCTCGTTTATTTCTATCATTATATATTCTTTTGAGAAGCTCCAAGACACCTTGCTAAGGGACCACTGAACATTTTTTCGATAAAGGTTACCTTGCATTAAACAATATCGAGCAGTCTTTTTTCGAAGCGCGTGAGTTTTTTTCTTGTCTTCGGGGATGGTACCATACTTCAAATAAGCGAACATCTCGTTTCTCCAATCCCATGTTAAGTTATTGAAATTACCTCATGTTTGTCCAAATCGAGTGCCGAATGAAACAAATGAATTACAGAGTAATTTTCGTTACTCGCCACGTCTGCAGCAGATGCGAGATTGGCTAATGCATCTCCTTCTACATTTTCATCTCTTAGTATCTGCATGACTTTCTAGGTTTGAAATTGTCATCAAATCCCGTACCTTTTCTATGTATTGCTGCATTCTTGATTTCCTAGATATATAAGTCCCCAGTATTTGGTAAAATACGAGGTGCGAGTTGCTTTTGATTAGGACTTGATTAATACCAAGTTCTCGTGCCAGTTCCAAACCTACAATTACTGCTTCATACTTTGCCTCATTGTTAGTTATAGAATGGTATTTTACGGCTTGACGAATGGTTTCACCCGTAGGTGGCACCGAAATAAATCCCAAACCTACTCCTTTCACGTTAGATGAGCCATTAGTAAATAAGGTCCAAATTTCTGGATTAGACCCGTTTAACACCTGTAATTTTTTCTGCTTCTAATTGCATTCCTTGGCTAAAATTAGCTAAAACCTCTGGTAATACCTGAGATTTTATCATGGTTCTGGGCTGGTATGTGATATCATATTTACTTAACTTTATAGCCCATTTAGCTAAACTACCTGACAACTCATGCTTGTGTAATATATTACATAATAGATAAGTAGTAACTACAACAATAGGAAGACATTGAAAATAAGGTCTTAGTTTTCTAGATGCCATGATTAGTGCAAATGCAAGCTTTTCTAATTGAGGATACCGCGTCTCCGCATCTAATAATGATTTGCTTATATAATAAATTGGAGATTGCTTACCTTGATATTCTCGAACTGAAACAGCACTCACTGCTACTTCTGATCCAACTAGATAGATAAGTAATTTTTTCTCAACCTTTGGTTTTGCGAGTAACGACAGATTTGACATGTATGCCTTCAAATTTTTGAGTGCTGGTCGACAATCCTCAGTCCATTCGAACTGATCTTGATTTTTAAGGGCTGAAAAGAATTTAAAATATTTTTCTAATGATTTAGAAATGAATCTCCCCAAAGCTGCAATTCTCCTCGTTAGTCTTTGCACTTCTTTCTTATTGGTAAGCATATTAGGGATTTCTTAAATGAATTTAATCTACTTGGGATTCACTTCAATTCCACGGTTATAAACAAGAAAATCAAAAAAACTTACCTAGTGTAATGCCGAATGCACATTTTTCAAGATTTAGTTTCATATTGAATTTTTGCAAGATCTGAAATGTATCTAACAAGTGCGACATATGATCCCCTGAATGTTAAGTTATAGCGAGCATATCGTCTATATAGACCTCCATAGTTTTTCCCAATATTCTTGGAAAATTTTAGTCACCAAACTTTGATATGTTGCACTAGCGTTTTTGAGACCAAAAGGCATTACCTTATAATAGTAAGTCCCCTTGTCTATTATAAAAGAAGTTTTTTTCTTCATCTATAGGATCCATTTGATTTGGTTGAATCCTAAATACGCATCTAAAAAGCTTAATAACTCATGTCCTGCAGTAACATCAATTAGTTAATCTATATGTGGTAGTGGAAATTAATCTTTAGGAAAAGCTTTGTTAAGGTCTGTGTAATCTACACAAACTCGACATTTACAATTCTTTTTCGGTACCACAATATTATTGGCTAACCAATTAAGATACTTTACCTCGCGGATAGACCCAATCTTTAATAACTTTTGAACCTCATCTTGAATCACCTGATTTTTGAAAGTTCCTTGCTTTCTTTTCTTCTGTTTGATAGGTGGATATGATGGGTCTTCATTTAACTTGTGAGTCATTACCTCCAGTGGTATTCCTATCATATCAGAGTGGGACCAAGCAAAACAATCCACGTTAGTTTTCAAAAATTCAATCAACTTACCTTTCATGTCCTGGCTTAGATTGTCCCCCATGTAAACTTTCTTTTCAGGCCATTGTGTAAATAACACTACGGCCTTCAATTCTTCAATCGTTGTTTTTATATTTTTATTTTCCTCTGGTTCTTGAATGACATCAAGACTTTAGTCCATATATGTTCGCCCTTGTTTAGTTGAGGTTTGTGTTATGATATCCTCAACTGGATTCTGTAACTGCTATTTTTCTTCATTTCTTGTACTTGAATCTACTACGGAGTTGGTGCTCTTGGATGTTTGTTGATCCCCACGGATTTGACATATTCCTTATGGTGATGGAAATTTAATAACTTGATGTAAGGTTGATGGAACGACATCCATCTCGTGGATCCATGGTCTCCCGAGAATCATGTTGTAAGCCATCTCCATATCTATCACCTGAAACTTTGAATCTTTGATAACTCCTTCCGCAAATGTAGTGAGTATTACCTCCCCCTTTGTTACAATGCTGGAATTGTCAAATCCAGACAAAGTATGCGCCTTTGGTACTAAATTATCTCCAGCTTGCAGCTGACATAGTAATATTAGAAGAATAATGTTCACGGAACTACCTAGATCAATCAAAACTTGTTTCACATTAGTATTATGTACAAGTAGAGATATTACCAGTGTATCGTTATGTGGAGTTAGTACGCCATTCGTATCTGCATCATCGAGCGTAATACTTTCTTCTTCTAAGACATGTCGCACCCGCTTCCCGTGGGCAATTGTGACTTTGGAAGCTTTATTGGACACTGTGTACGTCACACCATTGATTTCTTCACCTCTGGTGATAACATTAACAGTTCTTTTAGGAGAAGGTGGTTTAGGGGAATCCTGCCTATTCTTCATGTATACTTGCTTACCTTTCTCACTGAATAATTCGGTGAGATACGCTTGCTTCTATAGATGATCAACTTCACCTTGTAACAACCTACAATCTGTCGTTTTATGACCATAATCGTTGTGGAGTTTGCACCATGGATTAGGATTACGTCTAATTGGATTTGATCTCATTTCTTTGGCCACCGCACCTTGTCTCCCATGCTCTTGAAATAGCTACGAGCTTAGTGGTGCTTGCATTAAAATTGTAACCGCCAAATCTTGCCTTCAAGTTTCTATCATCATCCCGCATGTCTCGCGTGTTTCGATCATTACCAAACTTTGATGATGAACCCGACTCTCTATTCCTTGATCTATGATCATACCTTGAATTGTCATGTTTCGATCATGAATCTTTTTCTGCTGGACCCATATATGGTTCATACATGTTCTTACTGGAACTTTTTTCTATTTCTGCCCTTCTCGAACTTATTGTTTCTTCTTTTTGAGACTGTGAGATAATATCCTCTTCTATCCTTAGAATTGTGTTGTACCTGTTGTAAACGTCATTCTTTGTTGTCACTGGAAATTCACGAAGACTTTCCTTAAGTCGCCTCGTGGATTTTGATCTTCTTTCATTCAGATTACTAGTGAAGGCTATATCTGCCCAATTTTCTGGAACACATGGTAACGTCATTCTTTCATGCTGGAACATGTCCACGAACCCTTTAAGAAACTTTGTTTCCCTTTGTTTGATTTTAAAAATATCCTCCATTCTTTTTTTGACTTTTAGAGCTCCCGAATGTTCTTCGATATACAAATTTGCAAGCTCAACAAAAGAATTTATGGAGTTTTCAGGTAAAAGATAATACCATGTTAGTGCTCCGTTAGTAAGTGTTTCACGAATTTCTTGACCAGTACTGATTCAATTTCTTGTTTGGTCAAGTCGTTGCCTTTCACTCCGATTGTGAAGGCAGTCACGTAATCTCGTGGATCAGTTATTCCATCGTATTTTGAAATATCGGGCATTTTGAACTTCTTTGGAATTGAGAGAGGAGCAACACTTGGCTTCCAAGGTTGTTGTGGATTTTATCTATATCTATCCCTTTAATTGTAGGAGGTACTCCATATATTTGCTTTATGCGGTCACTTTGCTCCTTTCTGTTTCTGCAATGTTAATACTAAATTTTGTAAATCAGAATTAACCAAGTTACCTGGTTCTCCATCTCGTAACTCACTGGGAATTCCACCACTGCCTGAATTAGCAAGCCCAGAACGAGAATTTTCCAAAGTATTGGTATTTGGAGTAGGTGTTGTTGGTGCAACATGTAACTGGCTGGTGAAGGCCTCAAGAGCTTTATTGACCTGTTAAGCAATTAGCTTTTGCAAATCCTCGTTGATACCTTCTTCATTTTAAATTTGAGCATTTGCATTTGAATTAGATCCATCAGGAGTGCCCTCTCGAGATCGCCAAGGGGAGCTTCGTGGAGAACGAATCGGGGTGCGGTCATCTTTTAAATTCCCCTGGAGTTGAGGATTTCCTTAGTTGTTGTCATTAACGTTTGACATGGTTGTTGATGCAACAAAAAAGGTTAGATTAAGAAATAGATTATTAGATTCCCGGTAACAGAACCATTTTGTTTAACCAAAAAATTGAATTAAGCTTTATTTTTAGAAGAACTCGGGTTACTGATAATCGAAAAATAAAAGAAATTGATTTTGCAAATAATAAAATGAATAGAAAGCAAAATAAATAAGTATATCCTAATAGTATTTTGGTGTCCTTACAAATGACCGGTCTTTTCATTTTTATAGCAATCTTTAAGATATATGTTTTGCTTTTGTCATTGTAGATAATTAAAAACATTAAATGTTACGTTACATAATTATTGTAATTTAATACAGATTCTCTAACGTTTTCAGTATTTAATGCTCATTAAATACTGTATCTGTACTTTTTTGTACTGTCAAATTCATTCTCCTTTACTCTTGGATTTAAATAGATACGTGCGTCGAGTCTACTTGTATCTGTTCTCGTGCCTTTGCTCTTGCCAATGCTCGTGTATGTTGCAACTCGTGCCTCTTTGCTAATTATCATTCTTTGATCAGCCTTCATGTCATGACGTGTTATCTTTCAATCACTATAATATTTGTAAACTCAATTTTTCCCAATATACAAACAAAATCAGACCAAATCATAGTCGAGTTTTTTTTCTCGGTTTGACTTAAATTATCGAATTGATGCGGTTTATCGGTTTTCTTTGTACACCCCTACTTACCCTATTACCAATAACGTGTAGGTAACCTGGTTAGGCTCTTGACCCTTGGAGTAATCATATTAGGGCTTAATTGCCAATAATATTATTTATTTTGTAACTTTGTCAAGCAATGCTGCACTACTATGTGACCTCGAGGCAATACATACGCGTGTATGTGTGCTTGCTAGCCTCAGTCTGGTCAATATATCACACGTCCTCTTTGGCTATTTTCACTGATATGGTCAGTGTCATCACAACATTCCTTTTCTTAAGTCACAATTCTCAATCCTAAAGTCCTTTCCGTTGTATGTCTTCCTTTCAGCAAGGAAAAGGTCTTGTTGGATCAATACTCAAAATAGTATGTCTGGCCTCATTAGTCATTAGGCTTGAACTTCCTGGCAGGATAATGTATGCCCATAGGACCACAGCTCTTGTCATTATATTGTTGTGCATTCTACTGTGCTGCGTCACAATCCAAGACCACTTACTATAGTAACTCCCTTTACCGTGAGCTCAGGCATGATTTTGCACAACTTGTCATTTTAGCTAGTGTTTGGTCATATATCTTAAATTTATTTTAAAAACTCTTATTTGAGTGAAGTTTTGTTTGAAGATGAAAATATATTTGGACATACGTTTTCAAAATATATTTTTCAACTTTGTTTTTAAAAAACATGTATATAAATCCAAAGTTTTGGGATTTTGGCCCAAAATCAGCTCATAGCTGATTTTGGGATTTGGCCAAAATATAGGCACATTTATGATCAAACATAAGTTTTGAAAATAAATCCCAAATTTATTTTAACAAAACTCATAGCCAAACATGGCCTTATTGTCATAACTCACAGTGTATTTGATTTTAGTTGGGTTTGTGCTGGTTACTAGACTTTGCATTCATGTCCTAAATTAATGTTTATTTTGTATTATTTTTAAATTACATCAACTCTCTCTCTATTTATCTATATATATATATATATATATATATATATAGAGCCGTTAAAATAAACTTGGCCTGTGAGGCCAGCCCAATCCGGCCTACTATTTGGGCAGGGTTGGGTTGAAATTTTTTTAGTCCATCTAAAACGGAGGCTTATAAACCCAACTTAAGTCAGCCCGCTGGCCCTTCAGGCTTGATTGAGGATGGGCTTGGGCTGGTCCGTTGGCCAAAAATTAATTAAATTTAAATTTAAATATTTAATATTTTAAAAATAAAAATTAAAAAATTATAAACTATAATTCCCATTCCTTAAACTTAAGCTACTCATTTACCCGTCCACATCAACTAGAATTTAGATTTTTGATATACATGTAGTATGATAAGATAAGTTTTTCTTTTGCTTAATTAAGAACAAAATAGGAAAATTATAAGTGGCCAATAATAATTCTTTTCAAAAGAAAATATTACTTTAAGTGGTCAATGATTAATTTGGTTACTTTAATACATTTTTAATAATTAAACTGCTCTTTAGTTTGGAAAAATATCAAGTTTAATACCCAAAGAAAATTGAATCCATTACTTGCAAATTTCATGAATTTTAAAATTTTTATGTAAAATCAAAAAATGATGTTAAACCTAAATTAATAAACCCAACATTAAAGCTTATTAAAACAATTCCTGAACACGAGGAAAGTGAAAGAAAAGTATTAAAAATATTCATGTAACGTTAAAAAAAAAGAGTTAGAGATATAGAATTTAAATTTCAATTACGAGATTCTTTATAAAATATCAAGATTGTTGAAAGCTCTAAATAAAAATAAGCCGTTCATATGGTTAAGAGATTATGTCATGAAGAAATATTTAAAGATCTTAAGGAAAAAAAACTAAAAAACAATTGAAGCACTGGCCCACCCTAGCATACGACCCTTTTAGGGCTAGGTTGAGATGGTCATTTTAAGTCCCATTTAGATGGAGGGCCTTGCCCACCCTATCCCATCAAATTGAAAAGCCCACGAGGCTTGGGTTGGATTGAGCTGGCCTGATATATATATATATATATATATATATATATATATATATATATATATATATATATATATATATATATATATATATACATACATATATATATATACATATACATATATATATATATATATATATATATGTATATATATATATGTGTATATATATATATGTATATGTATATATATATATGTATGTATATATATATATATATATGTGTGTATATATATATATGTATATGTATATATATACATATATATGTATATATATATATACATATACATACATATATATATACATATATATATATATATATACATACATATATATATATATATACATACATATATATATATACATATACATATATATATATACACATATATATATATACATATATATATATATATATACACACACACACATATATATATATATATATGTATGTATATATATATATATATATATATATGTATGTATGTATGTATGTATGTATGTATGTATGTATGTATGTATGTATGTATGTATGTTTGTGTATGTATGTATGTATGTTTATAACGGATTCTAAGTTGTTTGAGAATGAGACACGATAAGTTTTATATATTTATTTTTCTTCTTTGGCGAAGTGGTGTAAAGAATGTCGTCTGCACCATTGATTTATGAGGGGGAGCTAGTTTTGCAGTTGCGAATTCGGTAAAACTCAATAGCTTTATTCCAAAATCTATATTTAGTTTAAGAATTGTAATGAATATATACAAAATATTACTTTGAACCCAATACTTTAAAAAGATTGGAAATTTAAACCCATAAATTTTAAATCTTGGCTCCACCACTGTTGACGTCAAAACTATTATACATCTGTTGGCTTATGGATTTTTGTCAATTTGTTTCTTAAATAACGTAGATTGTGAAAATAGAAAGAATAGAGAGTGGTTTGGGTCTTAATGTGGTATGGTTATTTTATGAGAAATATTCATAAAACACTACCTTTTAGTGATAATTACCTATGTATAGATACCATTTGCTATATTACGAATTATAGATACGTTTTCTGTTGTTATAAGATATATTAGATGTATTTAAGCTACTGTATTCATGAATACAGTAGAAAAAATTAGCGTCAATCAGGGAAGTTTAGCTAATCAGTTGTTGTATTTGAGTGTATTCGATTGTATTCATGGTGTGAAACAGAGAATTACAGTTGGACATATTTTTGTATTCGAATGTATTCAACTGTATTTATGGCATGAAACATAAAATTACAGCTGGACAGATTATTGTATTCGATTGTATTCACATCATGAAATAGGGGATTACACTAAGTTTAAATGGAAAGTGAATCAATTAACATAATAAACTACTAATATAACTTAACAAACTAAATTATAATACAAAATTTTGTATTTCCAGTTGAAAAAAAGATTTTCAACCGAAAAATATCCCAAAAACATAACAATCTCAAAGAAATTATATAATACGTCTGAATACATAAATTATATTAATCAAAAAAATATATGAAAATACACTGATGAGACAGTGATATACAATGAAATACATAGAACACAATGAGATACTTTGAAATATAATGAAGAAAAAGATAATGTATTCGATGAAATACATCGAGATACATTGAAATATATTAGCAGAAAATTCAAGTTGCTCAGCCGGGGAGGAGGGAGTCGAGAAGTGAAATTACCCAAATGGGTTTCTTCATCAACAAACCTATCTTCGAAATTCAGTGAATAACTCAATGGATCATAAAGGAACTGATCAGTAGAAGAGAACTGTTGTCTCTTGTGCCGATTAGATCCAAAGCTGAAAGTAGTAAAACCTTGTCTTTTAAATTCGGGAGGTTATTGGATTCCCAAGTCAGCGCCCGATTTTCATCAGAGGATGATGGCAGAGGCAGTGGAAAAGGGTGGCAGTGAGGAAAGCAACAGGAGAAGCAAAAGGAGTTCTTCAACTTTTGCTACAGAGATAGAGCTTAATTGGGTGTAGGAAAAGGATGATTTTCGTTCATTGGAGTTTGAGATTTGGGAGTAAAAGTAGAGGAGAAATTGAGGGGTTTTACACAGTAGAGAAATAGAAAACAACAGATATTCTAATACATGAGAAAAATAATACAGGCGTATTTTATGGCTTAAGAGTAGGAAGTGACCATATATAGATATTTGGCTATAAAAATCAAAAGATTGCTATGAAATATTATTTTTTAGAAGAATTTTATTTAAAATAAAAAAGATATCAACCTTTGTGATTGTAGGTAAAAATACCTTATTTTATTGAGTGATACTCCCATATGTTTATGTCCCGGCCCACATCGGATATGGACGGGGCTTTTTATTTCTTTATATATTCTTGGATAATTCTTTATTGGTTGAGTTGGATCCACTATTTATTTTTAATTATTATATCAGACTTAGATTCTTTCAATTTTTTGTGTCATCTGATGTTGGGCTCGCATCTTATATTATTCACGCTTCAGATATTCAGTCTTCAGTTGGGGGGGGGGGGGGGGGGATAAAGTGTCAGTATCCACATCAACTATGGGTGAGATGTTTGATCTCTTTATATGACCTTCAATAATTTTTACATCTTCATTAGCTTTTGAAGTTGAGATAAGTTTAACCTCCATTTCTTATCAAATTATTCCGGATAAAAATCAATAGTTAACATCGAAATCTTACCATATCGGTATGCTAGAAGCAAATGGAGTGGGGATAAAAAATGTACCATGAAAATACCAAATAAGGTACAAATGAAGTGCAAATGACACTATTTTTTAGGTGTGAATGTTAGGATATGCCCTGATTTTTTGTACCATATTTAATCATCCAAATATGGTTAACGGAACTATGGAATTATAGATGATACATTGAGGAACACCAAACTAGCAACACTTTTATTTAATAGCAGACTGGAAATATTTATATTTGTGAAACATAATAGTCAAATCGCTGGAAATTCGTCTTTATTCCTCCATACAAGTTGAGAATTCTAAACTCATGGAACAACATATCCTGCAAAGGTTACAAAACAAACAATTTGATTAGGACCCTGATATGCCTTGCAGAAAAATAAGAGAATAGAACTAAATGGGTAACCATTTAAAGTGGGCTTTTAAACAAATGGGCCAAATATTTTAGTTTTAAAGCCCATACACCTTTCCCCTCTCTATTCATTCAGAAAAGCCCAAAGATTCATTTAGGCTCAATTTGAGCCCATAGATTCACATACACAAAGTGTCACCTTAAATGCAAAGTACGAATGTCAAAGAACAAAATAGACAGCATTCCCATATGGAATTGGGCTTCGTGTTTTAAGTGTATATTTTCTTGTATTAGATAAAATTACAATTCCACGCGGTGGTGGATACACGTTACGGCAAGCGGTGTCACATTGAAATTTTTGTTAAATATATTGGATATACATAGTATACGAAATAAAAATATTAGATATAAATATAAAAAATGACACTACTTATCATTTTCGTTTCTTCAAACTTTGACATCACTAACTGAAAATCTGGCATAAGCAATTGATTTCAGGAAGCCACTTGCAATTTTTCTGAGATTACTAGTTGTAAACATTCACGCATATTCTGAAGCGTCTAATATTACGTAAAGCTCCATGTTTTTAGTTTATCATAGCAAACCTTTTATTAAATGATATAAATGCGGACAAAATTACTTTAATTAAATTCGTTTGTGTAGTAATTATGGTTAAATAAAACTTACGTCCACATCTCTTCCCAAAAGGTCTATTTTTGGTGTTGCACCTCTTGGGGATAGTGACAGCAATAGCAGGATTAACTCGTGCATTTTTAGCTGCTGGTGACAGAAATGCCGCACATAGGCATTTTAGAGAAGTCTTTAGCAAAGCCCCAATTTTACCACAGCAAGCTGGAGGAACTTTTGTCCTACCATTTTTGGCTACTCCAAGACATGGAATTAAGCTAGCAGCAAGTGCATTTCCACACTCTCCTCCTTTTCCCGCAGCATTTGCTTGAGGAATAAATGAATTACTTATAGTTAGCAAGTAAACAAATATGGCCACAAAGCAAATGTTATAAATGTTGGAAGTCTTATATCATTTTGGCTAAATAGAGAACTCTTTTCTTTCTAAGTATGTAAGATATGCTTGGTTTTATGGAATTGATTAGTGGCTTGGTTTATACAAGATTTTGGTTGTGGAGGAGTCTTGTGAACTTGAAATGTGAAAAGGTGAAGCTTTTTGCTTAGTGGGGTGGTTGAAGCTACGTGGAGGGTTGGAATGGCTAGGTTTGTGCATTAAATCATTCAGTGTTGTAATGATTTTCTTCATAAAAAAATTGACACATTTCATCGTGTAAGAATTTAGAGAATGTTTTTGGAGAATTTTTCTTGTGTATCCATTTCTGTTGAATGTAAAAAATAAAGAAAAAATTTTACTTTATACTTATTAATTTTAAATTATTTATCCTTTAATATTTAGGCTCCAATTATTTATTATTCTTACTCATTAGTGACGGATGTACACACATACTTATGGGTGTTTGAACACCCATTTTTTTAACCGAATTTAGTAAATTTGCATAAGTAATTATAAAAATAGTTAGATAAATATAGAGCGAGCACCCATAAATAAATTTTTTTCGTCTTCTTTCGTATTTTTTATCGGCGAGCACCCATCACACAAAATTCTGGAACTGCCACTGCTACCAACTATTTACCCGCTAATTCCGGTCGCTGCTTTGCCAAAAATGGAAGCGATGAATAATATCAAAGTAAGAAGGTTCATGTGCAATCTAGACCTCTCAAAAATAAATAAAACGAAATAGGAAGATTCTAAGAATCCACATATAATCTGCGACCCTGAAGAACCAGATGCTACTAAGTCAACAACGGTATAGTTAGAGGCAATCATCCTCTTTATCAACTTTCCGGGGAAAAAAAACTCTACAAGGGTTTTGACTCAACCCCAGACGCAGAGACACACTAATTGACTTTTCTTGAGCTAAACCCAATTGATTTTCATGGGCGAAATAATATTTTGGTTTAACAATTAAATTAATTTTTTAACTCTTTACATATAATTGTATGCCCTGATGGTATAGCTATATATTACTAGTATCATATGTTAGTTAATATTCTTTTTGATTGTATTATCTACATTTAATTGGTATACAATTTGATTTTTCTTTAGTAATAATATAAAAAAATAATAAAAAATAGTAAAAGAGTAAATTAAATTAAATTATAAAGAGAAAAAAATATAAAAAAAAGAAGTTAAATAGAATTAGAAAAGAAAAAAATAAAAAATAAAAAGAACACGAGAAGAAAGGAAAGGAGAAAAGAAAAAGAAGAAGAAAAGAAGCATAAAAATTAAAAAAAATTGAAAAATAAAGAAAAATTCCCCACAAAAACCTACTATGGATAGAAAATATAATTAGTTTATAGGTCGAAAATAAAAAGATAGACAATGATAAGTAATTTTAATTTTATGAGTAATTGTGTCAAAACTCCTAAATAAAGCTAATGTACTAATTGTAAAAAATATCAGATTTATCTGTTAGTGGACTCTAATTTGTTGATCTTGATCATACGACTGTGATGCTTCATCATGGCTTGAAAATGTGCCTGGGATTACTCACTTGTCTTTTTTGTGCTTGTACATTTTGTATTAGATTCAGTCGAACAGTCTCGATTAGAATTTTTGTATGGGCCTTTATTTTTATTTTTTTTGAATAAACAGCTTTCTATTTCATTTCGTCAAAAAAAGTATACTTACAAAGCGTTGATGCTGACCATCTATTCTCGTACGCTATACACAGTCACTATCCTATTATTATTTTAGAAAATACAAACACACTATGATGATACGTGATGCAACTATCGTGAAGAAAGTCTATCTCATTTAAAACTAGGGAAAATGATCTAAGTTATGTAGGACAGCCACCACTTATGTCTTGAAGCCCCTCTACAGTGAAGATGGACTACGATTTCCTTGCATACAGTGTCGCTCATCAACATGCCTCCCTGGAATCTCAATTTATTCCGCTCCTTCCATATCGTCGGCACCAGAATCCCAAATAGGCAAGCTGTAACTTCTGCTAAACCATTTCTACTCTTCGCCAGCTTACTAATCTACGCACATTCCTCCTGCCAGTCAGCAATGGTACGCTTATGGCCCAACCAGTTGAGGAGTCGATACCAGAGCTCTTTGGTTTTCAAACAGTCAAAGAAAAGATGCTCAAATGTCTCTCGATACAAACCACAGAAAATGCAATCTTGTGGAACCACAACATTTAGCATCTGGAGTCGATCCACAGTTGCAAGTCGCTTATGTAAAGCCAGCCATAATATAAACTTATACCTGGGATGTAGTTGAGGCTGTAATATGATTGATTTCTACTGGACCTTGCTGCATTGAGGGAGAAGCTGTCTATATAGCTTGTTATTACTGAAGGAATTCCCCTGTTGCACTTGCCTCAACCTGGTCTCTAGATTTCCACTAAGTGTTGCAATACCATTTATCAGACTCCTCGATTCAAAGATTTTTCTCATTGCCCAGGCAGCAGCCTTAGGCACCAACATATCTTCAAAACAGTGGTTCTTGATATAGAAAGCATGAACCCACTTTATCCATAGACTATCCTTCTTCTTAGTCAATGCCCACAAATGCTTGACCACAGCAGCTTTGTTCCATTTAGCTAGGTCTAAAACATTCAGACCCCCTGCACTGTAAGGCAAGCACATAGTGTCCCATGCAATCAGGGCCTTTCTGGAGACTGTGGCAGAACCAGTCCACAGATAGGATCTGCAGATGGCCTCTGTCATCTTCAAAAAAACTTTGGGCAATAAAAAAATCTGTGACCAGTAGGCTTGAATACCAAACAGAACAGATTTTATCAATTGAAGCCGACCAGCATAAGATAGAAGCCTTGACGACCAGCAGTTGATTTTCTGTGTAATTTTCTCCACCAGTGGCCAGCACTGTGAAATGGACAGTTTCTTCGAATCCAGAGGCATCCCCAGGTACTTGAAAGGGAGACTGCATTCTGGAAATCCCAGTATATGAAGAATCTCCTGTTTCTGCCAGTTGTTTACACCTGCTAAGTACACTGCACTTTTATCAATATTAGCATGAAGACCAGAGACCTTAGAGAACTCATGAAGGATCTGTTTCAGTAGGCTGACTGATTGAATATCAGCCTTGCAGAACAAAAAGAGATCATCCGCAAAACAAACATGTGCTACACCTAACTTCTTGCATTTAGGATGGAACATGAAGTCTTTCCTCATCCTCACTTGCATAAGCTGTCTATGTAGATACTCCATTGCCAGGACAAAGAGGTATAGTGACATCGGGTCACCTTGTCGCAGACCTCTTTTCCCTTTAAATGAAGCAAGGAGCCCTCCATTGAAGTTGAGAGAATAGGTTGCAGTTGATATACATTCCATTATCCACCCTATAAATTTAGAAGGGAACCCCAAATCCTGCAGCAATCTACTAAGAAAAACCCATTCAACTGAGTCGTAAGCCTTCTTTAGGTCCACCTTTAGCACACACCTAGGAGAGAGGCCCTTCCTGGAGTAGCCCTTGAACAATTCTTGTGTGAATAAGATGTTATCAATAATGCTGCGACCCTCAATGAAAGCTGACTGTGACCTGCCCACTAGAGAATCAATAACCCCTTTCAACCTAGCTGTAATAATCTTTGTGAGGAGCTTGTACAGGGTTGTGGAGCAGGCAATTGGCCTGTAATCCTTGACTTTGGTTGGATTCTGTACCTTGGGAATGAGAGTTAGTGCAGTGCTACTAACACCAGAATGTAGTTTCCCAGTTGTAGAAAAGTCTGTCACAGCTTCACAAATGTCATCCCCTACAATATGCCACTGCCCGATGAAAAACTCCACTGGGAAACCATCCATCCCAGGTGCCTTCTCATGTGGTATGTCTTTTATTGCCTGTAGTATTTCCTCCCTTGTTACTGGTTGTACAAGAGCATCATTCTGTTGTAAAGTGAGACAGGGCCCCTGATGAATTATTTTAGTGTTTGGACATTGGATGATGCTATTGTTCCCCCCAGTAGTGACTTGAAACATGCAACAAACTCTGCTTCCACCTTCCTGGGATCAGATAGTTTAATCCCCTCTTCAGTATATATAGAATTGATAGTGTTGAAGCTTGTCCTCATCTTTAGTTGAGCATGAAAGTATTTTGTGTTGGCATCTCCACAGGTAATCCAGTAAGCTCTAGATTTCTGTTGTTGGATCTGTTCCTCTATATTGCTCCACTTCTCCACCTCCACAAGTAACAGTCTCTCCTGATCAATCAACCATTTATCCATACAATTTGATTGTAGTTGAATCTGGATAGTTTGTAGCTTCTGTCTTGCCTCATTGAGATATAACCTATACTTTGCCATATAGGTATTTAGCTCCTTTAACTCTAGTTTTAGGGCCTTTATTAATCTACGTATAGTCTTCACTTGCTTAAATATTTTAGAGACCAAATCTTTGGTGTTAGTCTTGTGTACTTCAAGCCTGTTGTTTGAACCTTGTGTCCTTCGACACCATCAGTTAACACGATAAAGGAATAAATGAGAGTTAAATTAAATCATAGAGGAATTGTTACCTAACAAAATGACAATTAAGTTCAACATTATTACAAGAAACTACGAAATTTACAACAACACTTTTTGTTGTAATAGGTAAAAAATAAGTTATTGCAGGTTAGCAAACTCCAATGCGAAAAATCTATGCAACAAAAATCAATGTTGTCAAAAAACTAAATTATTGCAACAATCTTGTTATTGCAATAAATTATATTTTGTTATTATAAAGGCATATAATTGTAGTTTGTAAAAATATTCAGCAACAAACATATTTGTTCCGACACATCAATCATTTTTCTAACAATATAAGTTGTCTAAAAAATAATGGCGGGAATTGCTAGTTAATTTGTTATCAAGAATTTTAGAAACAAACATTATTGTGGCAATAAATTACTTTGTGTCAATAACATTAATTATTGCATATAAACTTCGTGAAATATTTTTAGCAATAACTTATGAATTGTTGCTATATACATAATTCCTATATGCTTTTAGATTTTTAATAAATGTATATAAACTACCAGATATTATATATATATGCAAAAGGTCAATACATAAAGTTGTTGTACTAAGTATTTACGCCCTTTTAAAATCTAAATACTTCTAAAATTTTTTACTAAAAAGGATAAAAACATCACCTGTCCTAAGTTACTAAATTCTAATCTAATAGAGCCCAAAAGACAAATCTCCCGACTTGTGCAGCACATGAACCAGATTGCAAGTAACATTGGTTTAGCATTATCATCCTACAAAAAATAATAATAATTAGACTTTGATTTAAAATAGAGAGAACCACAGAGGTTTATTTACATTAGACAGTATGGTAGCAGTAACAATATTCAGCTAAAAAAATATAATAACATAAACTCCTAAATATCATATCAAGTATCTACTCCAAAAAAACTAAATAAAAATAGATTAGAAAATACTTCAGAAACTCCTTAACCTCATTAACTAAAATAACTGCAAGAACTAAGGTGCAACCAACTAAACATGCAACACTCTTTTATGAGGTTTAGTAAGAGTATCAACTGAACAAACAAAAAGAAGTCAAGTATTATCAATTATCCAAAAAATGTCTATCCAAACACGAAAATAATGTGCATTTTATTATCACAATGGAGGGAGTTTTTGATACCTGATTCTAATGGAAATGGAGGGAGTATTGTGGATTCAGGCACAACTTTCACATGCATAAATGATGGCGTTTTCAAGCCTGTGCTTAGTGCATTTGTGAACCAAGTTAAGGGTATTTCAAGAACTGAAAATATTGAGAAATTAACCGGTTTAAGGCCATGTTTCAATATTTTCAGCCATAAAACAGTTTCTTTGCAAGTTTCATTTCCAAGGTGGTTCAGAGATGGCATTACCATTGGCAAATAACTTTTCCATTGCAGGAAAATGATGTGATTTGTCTAACTATGATCATTGATAGTGCTTTTAGCCTGGAGTTGTCAATAGGACCATCGATAATTATACATGTCAGAATTTTTAAGCCATTCAACATAAAAAGCATGAAGAGATATCTCCATTAGTGTACTAGTTAACAGAGAAAGGATCCAGGATTCATCACACCATGCATATTATTTAGATAAATATATCTCCAAGAAGCTCGAGAACATTTTGATGTTATATCATACAATCAGTTGATAACTAATATCTAGGAAATGTAATATGATCTCTATTTTGTTTGTTTATCTGAGCAAACCTTGACCAGTCTTAAACATACAAATACTTTTTTTCAGTTACAACTTTTTCAGACTTAAATCTTGACAACTAAACATTTACCATGCATGCTGGTCAATATTTAGATCAAATCATGAGGAAAAAAACTCTAGTTTTTAAGCTCATGTGGCTAATAATGATAATAATAGTTCAGATCCTTTTTTTGGGTTTGTTTTTATGTGAAGGCAAACCTTATGAGAATTTACAAAATTATATATATGGTGAAACGAAGTCTTTTGTTTGAGTGCAAGGGCTAGAAAAATGTTATAGGAAGGAGAAAATTTGCTTGAAAGTGGAGTATATAATTGCATATCTTATGCTATTCTTCTACTAATTAAAACCAAGTTTTCCTTTTTCTTTTTCCTTATTTCCTTTTCTGGGGTCTTTTCTTCAGTTGGAAAGTTTAAACTAGGAAGTTAATGGAACAGAATATAAACTGAGATCCAGTTTATTCCAAAACCTGAGTATGAATTACTGATTTTATTTACTTTACTTTGACAAAAGAATAAATTTTTTTTTCAGCAGAGCATATATAGGACTTGATCCCTAAAACAATAAGTAGGGATCCAACTAAATACTTTACTATTTAACAACTTAGTTACTCGTACAAAGATATAATTGGATTTGCTTACTAATTGGTAAAAGTTTCCTTTTAATTCTTAAATTTATTGCTCCTCTTTTAATTTCCCTTCGGTTCGTACTTCTGGTCTGAGTTGATCATAAATAAATAATTGTGTACTCTAATCTTCAATGCCATTAAATTCGTTTCTTGAATATAAAACAATAAAGATCATGTGGGGTGGAGTTTTCCAGATATTGTGATATATATTTTTTCAGAGTTTTGGTGAAATATATTAAATAATTACTTAGGATGAAAGATGGTTATTGATGTACATGCATTCATGAATTAACACAATTCTTTCCGGTGCTCTTGTTCCTTATAAGATGTATCTAATTATGCGCGATAAAAAATTTATTTTTACATAAATTCGGTGGAGTTTACTTATCATGATATCATCCATAGGATTTGCAGGACTTGACTCATATGAACCACTTAAATTTGTAATAAAATTAAAAAGTACAACAAGAAGTCTGTTAAACAGAGCACAAATAACGATGATAGTACCAAAGATAAAACTATTTTGTAATATCGAAAAGACTATGATAAGTTTCATTTTTTCATAACAATAGCAAAGAATTAATAGAAAGCACTAAGTACTATAAGTGCAATTAATAGGTTTGTTAACAAGCTTAAAGAATCTTTGCAGCTAAAGGGTACTAATATAACCAAACGCAGTTGGAATTCATCCTTCATAACTATTAAAATAACCTAACCTAAGTTCAAGATTTGGAAGCAAAGCCAAACTCTTTGGAATTTTTCCAGTAAATGAGTTACCCTCTAAACCTAACCACAATGAACTTTCAATGTGAGATTAAAACTGTTATCGAAATATTAACATAATTGATAGAAGAAAGCTTGGATATATCTAAAGGGCATGTACCAATTAAGTTATCTCCAAACATAATAAGCTCTTCAAGTTTGTCTACAAGGCCAATTTTAGGTGGATTGATACAAAACAGAGGTACATTAGAAATGTTCAAAGATATAACACGTGACTCATTGTTATATGCTACAACTTCAAATTTAGTTCAAAAAATGTAATGACCCAAAAGGTTATCACTTGTTTTAGAAATAAATTTTATATTTTGAGGCTTTAAAATTCTCTTTTTATCTCACCTCGATTTGTGTGCATTGTTCGGGTTCAGGCACAAATTTCACATGCATAAATCATGGCGTTTTCAAGCCTGTGCTTAGAGCATTTGTGAACCAAGTTAATGTTAGAATAAATGCTTAACGCTAGAGGGGGGTGAATAGCGTTTTATAAAAAATTTTGCAGAAATAAAAATTAACTTGAATCAAATTGCGGAATTAAAAGAGTATGGAAGAGATGCACCGATTTTATACTGGTTGGCCACAAGTGTGGTTACGTCCAGTCTCCCGAGAGACTCTATCGAGGTTCTACTAAACTCGTTAAGCTTCCGGGTGCTTAACAAACCGTTACAACTGAGAACTTGAGTCACACAAGCCTCAACAACCGTTGCTCGAAGATACCGCACTTCAAGACTTCAAATGAAGGAATAAAATGTTCCTTCTTACAACAAGGGATTATAGAATTTCCCTTCAAGTGTATAAACACTCAATACTCACATATACAATTGCTCTCTCAAAGAGTAGATATGAGTACAAATTAATAAGCTCAAGAATACAACAACTTCTTCAAGAAATTGGCTCTCAAAAGTGATGAATTCAATATGAAATAATTGATGCAAGAGTATGTAAGCTTTTGTAAGTTTATGCTCAGTTGTTGTACTTAAAAAAGTGATTTAGAGGTGTATTTATAGGCCTCAAAATGCCCCAGACCGTTGCATAATTGTCAAACAAAATTCCTGATTCTGTGCTCATATAATCGATTAGATGGTCTATATAATCGATTATTTGACCAACGTTCAAAAAACAGTCTCGTGATTTTAGGGAGAATAATCGATTATGTAGACTGTATAATCGATTATATGCAAATCTTTCAAAAGATCATATCCTGATTTTAAGGAGAATAATCGATTGTTTATGAAACATAATCGATTGTACGTTAACGTTCAAAAATCAGTTTAAGATTCTGTGCTAACATAATCGATTATCAGCTGTGTATAATCAATTATTTTTTAAAGTTTAAAACGACACTTTGGCAACGGTCTGAACATAATCGATTAGTTGAAAAGGATAATCGATTGTTTTGCTTCTTTGAAAATTTTATTTAAACACTGTCTCAATGTAATCGATTGTGGAAAACATATAATCGATTACTTTGCAGTTTGAAAATTTCAGTTTAAGCACTGTCTCAATATAATCGATTGTTAAACAAGTATGTAATCGATTGTTCTGTTATTTTTGAAAATTCCAGTTTTGGCGGTCTTAATATAATCGATTATGTAGCATATATAATCGATTATATATGTCCAGATTTAAAAGACATGTTTAAAAATCATTTTGGCTAAAATGCAAATCATTTTGTTTTAATTCAAAGATGCATGTTTTGATGAAAATGATTTTGCGAGAGAAGCCAATAGTTGAATCTGTTGTTGAATCAAGATCACACTATAAAACGACCCAAGTATAACTTTGTTGCTTTACTTGATCTTGTTCTTGTTTGTCTTGTGCTTGACTGTTAACGTTCCATACTCATTGGTTTTCATTAATCAAAACCTACACAGATCAACAAACGTTTAGTTTGAGAACGTGTTTAAACAATTTTCCCCTTTTTTATAATGGCAAACCAATATCGGGATATGCATATTAATGACAGTCATATTAATGACAGTTCAAGACAAGTATTCCCCCTCAATTTATGAGTTCCCAAATTATCTTTTCCACTATTATGGATAAAACATTTACAACCAAAAACTCTAAGATGGGAGATATTAGGCTTTCTTCCCTTATAGAGTTCATATGGGGTTTTCATGAGTATCGGTCGAATGACTGCTCTGTTTAAAACATAGCAAGCGGTACTCACGGCATCCGCCCAAAATTTCTTGGAAACCTTTGACTCATCGAGCATGGTTCTAGCCATCTCTTCGAGGCAACGATTTTTCCGTTCAACCACTCCATTTGGTTGTGGTGTACGTGGAGCCGAAAAGGTATGTTCAATACCGAGTTCGTCACAAAAATCCGCGAAGAGATTATGATCGAACTCTCCCCCATGATCACTTCTTATGGAAGTGACGGTTGTACTCTTTTCATTTTGCACACGTTTAAGAAAACTTTTGAAAGCATGAAATGCATCACTTTTATGAGCTAGAAACAATGTCCATGTGAATCGAGAGTAGTCATCAACAATTACAAAAGCATATAAATTTCCACCAAGACTTTTAACTCGAGATGGTCCAAAAAGATCCATGTGAAGAAGTTGTAAAGGTCTATTGGTTGAAACAATATTCTTTGATTTAAAAGAAGCTTTTGTTTGTTTTCCTTTTTGGCACGTGAGTCACAAATAGAATTTTTTTCAAAAGTAATATTTGGAAGACCAATTACTAGATCTTGTGAGACTAGTTTGTTTAAAAGATTCATGTTTATATGAGCTACTCTACGATGTCATAGCCACATGTCGTCTACTTTACTCAATAAGCAATTTACAAAACTTGATGAAGAATTTTCTAGATCAACCATATAGATATTATCTATTCTAATGCCACGAAGAATAATTTTGAAATCACGACGACGAATAACCAAGCATTCTTCGGAATCAAATAAAACAAGATTTCCCTTGTCACATAATTGACTTATGCTCAAGAGATTATGTTTTAAACCTTTAACTAACAAGATATTTTTAATAGCGGAGGTTTCGTCCTTACCGACCGAGCCAATGCCGATAATTTTTCCTCTGTTATTGTCACAAAAAATAACGCTTCCTCCTTCCTTGGGTTCTAGTTGAAGGAATTTAGATGCATCCCCGGTCATGTGTTTGGAGCATCCACTATCAAGGTACCAAAGTACACTTGATCCCTTCAAACATACCTACAAAACAAATCAATGAGATTTTGGTACCCAAGCAATTTTGGGTTTTTGTACGTTAGGTGCAACGTGGTAGTGTGATTGACTCGTGTTGATGTGCCGATGTCGAGTAAAACACACGGGAGCTATATGCCCTATTTTGTTGCAGTAGTGACAAAAGACATTTGGATTATGCATTCTTCTAGGATGATAGTAATTAGAAGGTCTAAATCCGTTCATCCTATTTTTATAAAAATAATTTTGATGCACTTTTCGAGGATTTTGTCTAGGTGGTCTAAACATGCTAACATTTCTTCGAACATTTGTTCTAGGATGATTAACATTTCTAGGGTTACTATTTCTAGGTGGATTTATTTTAATTTCCCTAGGTTGAGTCTTAGGTGATTTAGGAATGGACTCAACCTTTTCTTTAGGCTCATTTTTAAATCCTATACCGTGCTTAGTGGATTTCAAATTATCAAGAACATTATTCAAATTTTTGTGCGAGGAATTAAACTTGTGTAATGTGCTTTTGAGACTATCTACTTCTTCTTTCAAAGATTTGCAAGAAGAACAACCTTTGTTTGAGCCTTCGGGTTTGTCCATGCTTCTTTTGCCATAAATTGGGTTTTCTTCTTTCAACTTTTCATTATCGAAATTTAATTTTTCAACTTCCTTTTCCTTTAAAGAAATTTGTTTTCTTAAATCAGTTATTGTTTTTGAAGCACAAATAAACTCATCATAAAGTTCATCAAAGGCGTCTTGCAATTCTTCAAAAGTGAATTTATTTTTGGAAGTGGTACATACCTCGTTTTGTTTTTCTTCATTTGCCATGAGACATAAGTTTGCGGTCTCCTCTTCTTCTCCGTCGCTAGATTCGTCGCCGGAGTCGCCTCCCCAAGAGATGTAGGCTCTTTGCTTTTTACCTACCTTCTTCTCCACTTTGGCGTTTGGGCATTTTGGTTTTATATGCCCGAGTTCTCCGCATCCATAGCATTTTAACTCACCTCCTTGTTTCTTACCTTTTCGTTCATACTCCTTTCGCATGAACTTGTGGAATCTTTTGATGACGAGGCCGAGCTCGGTGTCATCGTTGCTTGAGTCCTCATCAATTTGAGGTTGAGCCGTTTTTGCTTTTAAGGCAATTTTCCTTTGCCTTTGATCATCTACAGGAGGGTTAAGAATAGTAGACTCATATGTTTCAAGGTTACCTCTTAGCCCGTCGATTGTGACATTTGTTACCCCGATTGATTCCTGGATAGCATCGGCCTTTGAACGCCATTCCGGATTAAGTCTTCGGAGAATTTTACGGACAAGTTCCCGATCCGTAAATGTCTTCTTAAGGGCGTGAAGATCATTGACGATTTTTGAAAATCGTTCAAACATGTCGTCTATTTTCTCACCTTCCTTCATGTGAAACAATTCATACTCGTGAGTTAAGAAATCAATTTTTGCTTCACGTACCTGGTCTGTGCCTTCGTATGTGATTTCGAGCTTATCCCACATTTGTTTTGCGGTTGTGCAGCATGATTTTTTCCGATAGTCATCGGGATTTACTGCGCAGTACAACATATTAATTGCCTTTGCGTTGTTCTCTACCTTTCTTATATCATCCGCATCATACTCCTCTTCTAATTTTGGGATGAGTTTATCACCATCATTTTTAGTTGGTAGTTGCTCTCCTTTTTTAATAATTTTCCAGATATGAAAATTATTTGACTGGATGAATATCCTCATTCTCTCTTTCCAATAGGTGTAGTTGGTTCCATCAAATAGTGGTGGCCTTGTGGTGCATGAACCTTCACCTATTCCTGCATAAGCACTACGAGTAGAAGCCAGGGAAAGTTTCTCTCAAACGGTTAAGTCTTACAGAGAGTTAGGCTCTGATACCAATTGTTAGAATAAGTGATTAACGCTAGAGGGGGGGGGGGGGTGAATAGCGTTTTATAAAAAATTCTGCAGAAATAAAAATTAACTTGAATCAAATTGCGGAATTAAAAGAGTATGGAAGAGATGCACCGATTTTATACTGGTTGGCCACAAGTGTGGTTAAGTTCAGTCTCCCGAGAGACTCTCTCGAGGTTCTACTAAACTCGTTAAGCTTCCGGGTGCTTAACTAACCGTTACAACTGAGAACTTGAGTCACACAAGCCTCAACAACCGTTGCTCGAAGATACCGCACTTCAAGACTTCAAACGAAGGAATAAAATGTTCCTTCTTACAACAAGGGATTATTGAATTTCCCTTCAAGTGTATAAACACTCAATAATTACTTATACAATTCCTCTCTCAAAGAGTAGATATGAGTACAAATTAATAAGCTCAAGAATACAACAACTTCTTCAAGAAATTGGCTCTCAAAAGTGATTAATTCAATATGAAATAATTGATGCAAGAGTATGTAAGCTTTTGTAAGTTTATGCTCAGTTGTTGTACTTAAAAAAGTGATTTAGAGGTGTATTTATAGGCCTCAAAATGCCCCAGACCGTTGCATAATTGTCAAACAAAATTCCTGATTCCTTGCTCATATAATAGATTAGATGGTCTATATAATCGATTATTTGACCAACGTTCAAAAAATAGTCTCGTGATTTTAGGGAGAATAATCGATTATGTAGACTGTATAATCGATTATATGCAAATCTTTCAAAAGATCATATCCTGATTTTAAGGAGAATAATGGATTGTTTATGAAACATAATCGATTGTACGTTAATGTTCAAAAATCAGTTTAAGATTCTGTGCTAACATAATCGATTATCAGCTGTGTATAATCGATTATTTTTTAAAGTTTAAACAACACTTTGGCAACGGTCTGAACATAATCGATTAGTTGAAAAGGATAATCGATTGTTTTGCTTCTTTGAAAATTTCATTTAAACACTGTCTCAATGTAATCGATTGTGGAAAACATATAATCGATTACTTTACAGTTTGAAAATTTCAATTTAAGCACTGTCTCAATATAATCGATTGTTAATCAAGTATATAATCGATTGTTCTGTTGTTTTTTAGAATTCCAGTTTTGGCGGTCTTAATATAATTGATTATGTAGCATATATAATCGATTATATATGTCCAGATTTAAAAGACATATTTAAAAATCATTTTGGCTAAAATGCAAATCATTTTGTTTTAATTCAAAGATGCATGTTTTGATGAAAATGATTTTACGAGAGAAGCCAATAGTTGAATCTGTTGTTGAATCAAGATCACACTATAAAACGACCCAAGTATAACTTCGTTGCTTTACTTGATCTTGTCCTTGTTTCTCTTGTGCTTGACTGTTAACGTTCCATGCTCATTGGTTTGTCATTTATCAAAACCTACACAGATCAACACACGTTTAGTTTGAGAACGTGTTTCAACAATTTCCCCCTTTTTGATAATGGCAAACCAATATCCGGATATGCATTTTAATGACAGTCATATTAATGACAGTTCAAGACAAGTATTCCCCCTCAATTTATGAGTTCCCCCTGCAAATGTTTATTAGTGTGCATAGCCCTTATTCTTCCCCCTTTTGACATTAACAAAAAGCAATAAAATTTTTATTAGAAAATAGTGGAATACATAATAAGACTTAAAAAAAAACAGAAAATTAATCAACTACAAGCAAGATTAAATTATTCATTGTCATCCTCATCATCCGGCACTGCTTCATGAAGGACAAGTCCAGCATAAGGATAGTGAACATGATCAAAATATCCATGAAGCTCATAAGTCAATCGAGTGACATTTTGATCAATACGATTGACGGAGGTGGACAATGAAGCAAGTTGGTCTGAAATGGTTTGAAGAGTTGGAGCTTGAGGGCGACGCGTTTGAGAAGTTGGAGGAAGAGGAGGAGCCACGTGTTTGCCGACATTGGGAAAGGAAGATTCGGAAATTTCCCAATGTTTGGTGCCCTTTTTGAGAGGACCAACAGTGGTGTTGAAACCGGAGGCTTCAAGAAGATTCATTACAAGAAAGGCATAAGGAAGTGGTTTATCGTCCCCAATGGCATCAAGCATGTGGATCTTGACGAACTTGCACCAATTGATGCGAGCCCCGGTGATAATGGCATGCATAAGTTTTGCATCCTCATGGGAGATTGTGGTGTGATTGAATTTGCGAGGTTTGAGAACTCGAGTGATAAAATAGAAGATTAGTCGATATTCCGGGAGCATGCCCCTAATGGTTGGGCGACAGTTGTCTAGAGTAAAATCAAATGCTTCAAGCCCTATTTGGTTTAAGAGAAGTTGTTCATCAAATAATGCTCCAGCTTCTCTAGTGTAAAGTGAAATGTCTTCCCCATTTCGAGGAAGTTGAGTGATTTGTAAGGTTTCTGCGGTTAAAAGAATTGTAACTCCATTAATGTTGGAAACAAGATCACCATCTTCGTCCTCCTGAAGATTTGAATAGAAGGCGTGAATCAAGGGAGGATGAATGTGAAGATATTTAAGATATAGAAAATCAAGGAGTTGGCTTTGCCTAAGTATGTTTGCAGTTGCCGCGGGGGAGCTAGATTCAAGATATTGATTAGTCGAAAAGTGAGGAGGAAGGATTTCTCGGTTTTCAAATTTTTTCGTGAATCGAGTTAGTTCGGGTGCAGTGTCGAACCGCAAATAAGAGCCGTCTTTGTAAGGACAAACGGGAGGAGGAGCAGCGGAAGAGGAAGCAACGTTTTTGCCAGAACGAGAGCGTTTGGTGTGCCTGCTCGTCATTTTGATGAAAGATTGAGAGCTGTTGAAGAAGTTTTGGAGAGATTTTCAAGAATTTTTTTTTGAAGCTTAGATTGATATTGAGGTGAATATACTGAAGGTGGAAGACCCTATTTATAGAATAGAGGAAAGAAAAGCATTGAATGGGAAAAGGCTGCAATTTTGGAGATTTCTAACAGTCAGAAACGGAAAACATTTGAACACTGACCGTTGCATAATCGATTATGGAGTCGAAATAATCGATTATTAAGGACTTTTGAATTGTACTCAGAAGAAAAAAAATCGATTATGTAAGTGTTGCAGGAGCCAAACGGTAACAAAATTCGAATACTGACTGTTTGAGAATCGAGTATTAAACCTGAATAATCGATTATGGACAATATTTGAATTTGTCAGAAGACAGATAATCGATTATGCGATTGGGGTAATCGATTATATGAAGGCAGTAAGTATTGTATGGTTAAGTGATTCTGAGATAATCGATTATGGGACTTTGAATAATCGGTTATATTAAGGCAGTGAGTTATAATGCCCGAGTGATTGTTGGATAATCGATTATATGAAGGCAGTGTTATACGGACAACAGAGACGGTAAGAGATAATTGATTCTGCCAATGTAAATAATCGATTATTGTCAAAAACTTGTAAAACAATCTTAACAAAATCGATTAGCGATACAGATAATCGATTACTATATATGATTGAAAAAATCCTGCACAACTCAGATGTTAGAAATAATCGATTATGCGTAGTAAATAATCGATTATATGACACCAGTGTTAAAGAATTCCCCCTGTCTTTGGGGCGATACCTGCAAAAGAAACTTAGGCGCCTCCGACGCTCAAGTCAGTAATTATTCAAAAAATAAATGCAACCTAAGTGTATGCATTAGATCAACGTAGAGTCAAGAATTCCGAGTTCACTTCGAATACGGAAGAACGACTCTTTATCTAAAGGTTTGGTGAAGATGTCGACTAATTGAAGTTTAGTTTCAACGAACTCAATTTTGACATCACCTTTGAGAACGTGATCTCTTATAAAATGGTGCCTAATGTCTATGTGTTTCGTTCTTGAGTGAAGAATAGGATTCTTCGTCAAGCTTATGGCGCTAGTATTGTCACATCGAAGAGGTACTTGGTCAATACTAAGACCATAATCCGAGAGTTGTTGCTTCATCCAAAGGATTTGTGCACAACAACTCCCCGCGGCTATATATTCAGCCTCTGTTGTGGATAACGCAACACTTGCTTGTTTCTTGCTAAACCAAGAAACTAATGAGCTACCGAGCAAATGGCAAGTGCCACTAGTACTCTTGCGGTCCAATCTGCATCCAGCAAAATCGGAATCGGAATAGCCAACAAGTTGGCATGAAGAACCTTTGGGATACCAAAGTCCCACATTTATCGTTCCAACAAGGTACTTCATTATCCGTTTTACCGCAGTTAGGTGAGACTCCTTCGGACATGATTGATATCGAGCGCATAAACAAATGCTAAACATGATGTCCGGTCTACTAGCAGTTAAATAAAGAAGAGAGCCGATCATACCTCAGTACTTTTTGGTATCGACTTCCTTACCTTTTTCATCCTTGTCAAGATGGTCGGATGTGCTCATTGGAGTGCCCATTGCTTTAGCATTGCTCATTTCAAATCGATTTAGCAATTCTTTGCAATACTTAGATTGACAAATGAAAGTGCCTTCTTTCATTTGTTTCACTTGCAACCCCAAAAAGAAAGTAAGCTCACCCATCATTGACATCTCAAATTCACTAGTCATTAAATTTGAGAATTCCTTGCATAGAGACTCGTTAGTGGAACCAAAAATAATGTCATCAACATAAATTTATACTAAAAGAATGTCATTGTCTTTACTCTTGATAAAAAGTGTAGTATCGACTTTCCCCCTATTGAATTCATTTTCTAATAGGAATTTGCTCAAGCGTTCATACCAAGCTCGTGGAGCTTGTTTCAGACCATAGAGTGCTTTCTTGAGCTTAAAGACATAATCCGGAGATTTAGAGTCTTCGAACCCCGGGGGTTGTTCAACATACACTTTCTCTTGAATAAATCCGTTGAGGAAGGCACTCTTGACATCCATTTGATACAATTTAAAATTCATTGAGGAAGAAAATGCAAGTAATAAACGTATAGCTTCTAAATGTGCTACGGGTGCATATGTTTCTTCATAATCAATGCCTTCTTCTTGATTATAACCCTTTGCAACTAACCTAGCTTTGTTTCTAGTGATAATTCCATTTTCGTCTAATTTATTCCGAAAAACCCATTTCGTACCAATTATGGTATGATTATCGGGTCTTGGCACCAATTCCCAAACGTCATTATGTTTAAATTGGTTAAGCTCCTCTTGCATTGCCAAGGTCCGATGCTCATCCCCAATTGCTTCGGAGATGGTAGTAGGTTCAATTTGGGAAACAAATGCCATATGACTTATGGTGTCTTTGAGAAGGTTTCGAGTACTTACTCCTTTCTCGATGTCGCCAATTACCTTGTCGAGAGGATGGTCTTTAGACGTCCTCCCAGCCTCAGGCATCATCGATTCTTGTGATTGTGTCTCCTCTTGCGGTTGTTCCATGGGTTCATCTTGAATCTCCTTTGAATTTTCCGTTTGCTCCTTGTCTTGAATATTCATCTTGTTTAAAGATTCTGCAAGATCATCACAAAATTCCTTTCTCGCCAAGCGAGCATCACTTTACCAAAATACAATATGAGGGGTCTCCTCGACAGTTTCAGTACGATTATTAAATACTCTATACGCTTTACTACGAGATGAGTAACCAAGAAAAATACCTTCATCAGATTTTGCATCAAACTTTCCCAAATTATCTTTTCCATTATTATGGATAAAACATTTACAACCAAAAACTCTAAGATGGGAGATATTAGGCTTTCTTCCCTTATAGAGTTCATATGGGGTTTTCATGAGTATCGGTCGAATGACTGCTCTGTTTAAAACATAGCAAGCGGTACTCACAGCATCCGCCCAAAATTTCTTGGAAACCTTTGACTCATCGAGCATGGTTCTAGCCATCTCTTCGAGGCAACGATTTTTCCATTCAACCACTCCATTTTGTTGTGGTGTACGTGGAGCCGAAAAGGTATGTTCAATACCGAGTTCGTCAGAAAAATCCGCGAAGAGATTATGATCGAACTCTCCCCCATGATCACTTCTTATGGAAGTGACGGTTGTACTCTTTTCATTTTGCACACGATTAAGAAAACTTTTGAAAGCATGAAATGCATCACTTTTATGAGCTAGAAACAATGTCCATGTGAATCGAGAGTAGTCATCAACAATTACAAAAGCATATAAATTTCCACCAAGACTTTTAACTCGAGATGGTCCAAAAAGATCCATGTGAAGAAGTTGTAAAGGTCTATTGGTTGAAACAATATTCTTTGATTTAAAAGAAGCTTTTGTTTGTTTTCCTTTTTGGCATGAGTCACAAATAGAATCTTTTTCAAAAATAATATTTGGAAGACCAATTACTAGATCTTGTGAGACTAGTTTGTTTAAAAGATTCATGTTTATATGAGCTACTCTACGATGCCATAGCCACATGTCGTCTATTTTACTCAATAAGCAATTTACAAAACTTGATGAAGAATTTTCTAGATCAACCATATAGATATTATCTATTCTAATGCCACGAAGAATAATTTTGAAATCACGACGACGAATAACCAAGCATTCTTCGGAATCAAATAAAACAAGATTTCTCTTGTCACATAATTGACTTATGCTCAAGAGATTATGTTTTAAACCTTTAACTAACAAGATATTTTTAATAGCGGAGGTTTCGTCCTTACCGACCGAGCCAATGCCGATAATTTTTCCTCTGTTATTGTCACCAAAAATAATGCTTCCTCCTTCCTTGGGTTCTAGTTGAAGGAATTTAGATGCATCCCCGGTCATGTGTTTGGAGCATCCACTATCAAGGTACCAAAGTACACTTGATCCCTTCAAACATACCTACAAAACAAATCAATGAGATTTTGGTACCCAAGCAATTTTGGGTCCTTGTACGTTAGATGCAACGTGGTAGTGTGATTGACTCGTGTTGATGTGCCGATGTCAAGTAAAACACACGGGAGCTATATGCCCTATTTTGTTGCAGTAGTGACAAATGACATTCGGATTATACATTATTCTAGGATGATAGTAATTAGAAGGTCTAAATCCGTTCATCCTATTTTTATAAAAATAATTTGGATGCACTTTTCGAGGATTTTGTCTAGGTGGTCTAAACATGCTAACATTTCTTCGAACATTTGTTCTAGGATGATTAACATTTCTAGGGTTACTATTTCTAGGTGGATTTATTTTAATTTCCCTAGGTTGAGTCTTAGGTGATTTAGGAATGGACTCAACCTTTTCTTTAGGCTCATTTTTAAATCCTATACCATGCTTAGTGGATTTTAAATTATCAAGAACATTATTCAAATTTTTGTGCGAGGAATTAAACTTGTGTAATGTGCTTTTGAGACTATCTACCTCTTCTTTCAAAGATTTGCAAGAAGAACAACCTTTGTTTGAGCCTTCGGGTTTGTCCATGCTTCTTTTGCCATAAAACGGGTTTTCTTCTTTCAACTTTTCATTATCGAAATTTAATTTTTCAACTTCCTTTTCCTTTAAAGAAATTTGTTTTCTTAAATCAGTTATTGTTTTTGAAGCACAAATAAACTCATCATAAAGTTCATCAAAGGCGTCTTGCAATTCTTCAAAAGTGAATTTATTTTTGGAAGTGGTACATACCTCGTTTTGTTTTTCTTCATTTGCCATGAGACATAAGTTTGCGGTCTCCTCTTCTTCTCCGTCGCTAGATTCGTCGCCGGAGTCGCCTCCCCAAGAGATGTAGGCTCTTTGCTTTATACCTACCTTCTTCTCCACTTTGGCGTTTGGGCATTTTGGTTTTATATGCCCGAGTTCTCCGCGTCCATAGCATTTTAACTCACCTCCTTGTTTCTTACCTTTTCGTTCATACTCCTTTCGCATGAACTTGTGGAATCTTTTGATGATGAGGCCGAGCTCGGTGTCATCGTTGCTTGAGTCCTCATCAATTTGAGGTTGAGCCGTTTTTGCTTTTAAGGCAATTTTCCTTTGCCTTTGATCATCTACAGGAGGGTTATGAATAGTAGACTCATATGTTTCAAGGTTACCTCTTAGCCCGTCGATTGTGACATTTGTTACCCCGATTGATTCCTGGATAGCATCGGCCTTTGAACGCCATTCCGGATTAAGTCTTCGGAGAATTTTACGGACAAGTTCCCGATCCGTAAATGTCTTCTTAAGGGCGTGAAGATCATTGACGATTTTTGAAAATCGTTCAAACATGTCGTCTATTTTCTCACCTTCCTTCATGTGAAACAATTCATACTCGTGAGTTAAGAAATCAATTTTTGCTTCACGTACCTGGTCTGTGCCTTCGTATGTGATTTCGAGCTTATCCCACATTTGTTTTGCGGTTGTGCAGCATGATTTTTTCCGATAGTCATCGGGATTTATTGCGCAGTACAACATATTAATTTCCTTTCCGTTGTTCTCTACCTTTCTTATATCATCTGCATCATACTCCTCTTCTAATTTTGGGATGAGTTTATCACCATCCTTTTTAGTTGGTAGTTGCTCTCCATTTTTAATAATTTTCCAGATATGAAAATTATTTGACTGGATGAATATCCTCATTCTCTCATTCCAATAGGTGTAGTTGGTTCCATCAAATAGTGGTGGCCTTGTGGTGCATGAACCTTCACCTATTCCTGCATAAGCACTACAAGTACAAGCCATGGAAAGTTTCTCTCAAACGGTTAAGTCTTACTGAGAGTTTGGCTCTGATACCAATTGTTAGAATAAGTGCTTAACGCTAGAGAGGGTGGGGGGGGGGGGTGAATAGCGTTTTATAAAAAATTCTGCAGAAATAAAAATTAACTTGAATCAAATTGCGGAATTAAAAGAGTATGGAAGAGATGCACCGATTTTATACTGGTTGGCCACAAGTGTGGTTACGTCCAGTCTCCCGAGAGACTCTCTCGAGGTTCTACTAAACTCGTTAAGCTTCCGGGTGCTTAACAAACCGTTACAACTGAGAACTTGAGTCACACAAGCCTCAACAACCGTTGCTCGAAGATACTGCACTTCAAGACTTCAAACGAAGGAATAAAATGTTCCTTCTTACAACAAGGGATTATAGAATTTCCCTTCAAGTGTATAAACACTCAATACTCAAATATACAATTGCTCTGTCAAAGAGTAGATATGAGTACAAATTAATAAGCTCAAGAATACAACAACTTCTTCAAGAAATTGGCTCTCAAAAGTGATGAATTCAATATGAAATAATTGATGCAAGAGTATGTAAGCTTTTGTAAGTTTATGCCCAGTTGTTGTACTTAAAAAAGTGATTTAGAGGTGTATTTATAGGCCTCAAATGCCCCAGACCGTTGCATAATTGTCAAACAAAATTCCTGATTCTGTGCTCATATAATCGATTAGATGGTCTATATAATCGATTATTTGACCAACGTTCAAAAAACAGTCTCGTGATTTTAGGGAGAATAATCGATTATGTAGACTGTATAATTGATTATATGCAAATCTTTCAAAAGATCATATCCTGATTTTAAGGAGAATAATCGATTGTTTATGAAACAAATCGATTGTACGTTAACGTTCAAAAATCAGTTTAAGATTCTGTGATAACATAATCGATTATCAGCTGTGTATAATCGATTATTTTTTAAAGTTTAAAACAACACTTTGGCAACGGTCTGAACATAATCGATTAGTTGAAAAGGATAATCGATTGTTTTGCTTCTTTGAAAATTTCATTTAAACACTGTCTCAATGTAATCGATTGCGGAAAACATATAATCGATTACTTTGCAGTTTGAAAATTTCAGTTTAAGCGCTGTCTCAATATAATCGATTGTTAAACAATTATATAATCGATTGTTCTGTTGTTTTTGAAAATTCCAGTTTTGGCGGTCTTAATATAATCGATTATGTAGCATACATAGTCGATTATATATGTCCAGATTTAAAAGACATGTTTAAAAATCATTTTGGCTAAAATGCAAATCATTTTGTTTTAATTCAAAGATGCATGTCTTGATGAAAATGATTTTACGAGAGAAGCCAATAGTTGAATCTGTTGTTGAATCAAGATCACACTATAAAACGACCCAAGTATAACTTCGTTGCTTTACTTGATCTTGTTCTTGTTTCTCTTGTGCTTGACTGTTAACGTTCCATGCTCGTTGGTTTGTAATTTATCAAAACCTACACAGATCAACACACGTTTAGTTTGAGAACGTGTTTCAACATTTAATTGTATTTGAACATTGAAGAGAGCTGGCTCAAGTTGTAAAGTAATTTGTGGAAGTATAATTTGCAACTTAACTTTATAGAGCATTGTGAGATGGACCGCGGCGCTTCGCGCCCGAGGCGTCCCATACCGCCCCGGACACGCCCGTCCGACTAGCGCGCAGACTGGTTTCGCCCTGCCATGGGCTCATCAGGGATGCGGCAATAGCTCCCGACCAGCTGTGCCCCCCGTATGCTTCGGCTCCCTTCATAGTCATGTCCAAGACAAGCGACATGCTCCCCAAACTTAATCGGGTCGGCATGCCTAACTCGGCCAAGCCAATACGCAACTAGGGCAGAGCACCTTATGGCTAGAGACGCCTCCCCTCCCCAAGGCAGTTTACTTGCCAGTCCGCACGCACGCTATGTCCCTACTCTGAGGCCGTGACAACTCTCCCCCACCCGATGATGCGGCGACCCGACGCATTGCTTTCGCTGCAACTCCTTTCGTTTCCACACGGAACTTGCACCATCATTCATGCTAGCACCATACCTCCTCGTCCTGCCAACTTTGGGGCTCAGGCACATAATCATGGAGACGGCTTCACACTTCGTCGGTGCGTCCACTTCGTGGTTTCATCTAGATTTCACAGCAATTTCTTTGCTCAAGCCCGCTTTACTTTGGCGGAGAAGAAGTCTATTTGCCAAAGGACCGTCATGCTCCACTCTGTCACTCAGTGCCCCCATCTTTGCACTTATAGCAGCCATTCCGAGCTTTGTGCATTCATGAGCTGACACCTTGCAAGAGAAGTTGAAGAGCATGTTTGCTCTGATACCAAATGAGACGGACCGTGGCGCTTTGCGCCTGAGGCGTTCCATACCGCACCGAACACGCCCGTCCGACTAGTGCGCAGACTGGTTTCGCTCTGCCATGGGCTCATCAGGGAAGCGGCAATAGCTCCCGACCAGCTGTGCCCCCGGTATGCTTCGGCTCCCTTCATAGTCATGTCCAAGACAAGCGACATGCTCCCCAAACTTAATCGGGTCGGCATGCCTAACTCGGCCAAGCCAATACGCAACTAGGGAAGAGCGCCTTATGGCTAGAGACGCCTCCCCTCGCCAAGGGAGTTTACTTGCCAGTCCGAACGCACGCTATGTCCCTACTCTGAGGCCGTGACAACATGACACGTCCCGCGCCAATTCTGTCCAGAATCCGCGCCCAAACATGTCCAACGCCTCAACATCCGCGCCAGCACGCGCATGCTCCAGCATTCAATGCCCGTTAGCCTTGTCGGAGCACACCTGCATGCCTTGTCTGCCAACTACTTCAGAGCATGCTTGCACACCTTGTCTGCCAGCAGTAAATGCACCAGCATGCCTTGTCTGCCCAAACAGCCAGCAAACTGTTCAAATGCCCCCTTATGTATTGTAGGACTTGTATAAATAGCAAGCACTTAGCCATTCCGAAAATCATCCATCATCCTTCAATCTCTGTAATCTAAGCATTGTAAAGCATTTTTCAAAGGCAATAAAGCTCATATTTCCCTCTTGAATTTCTGTGTTGCTATCCAGCGTTCCCTTAGTACGATTCTAGGCAACAAAGGCTTACTAGACTGCCAATTCCGCAGGCAGGTTCAATCTAGTGTCGCACGAACTTAGCTTCAGCTCTAAGTCCGTGACAAAGTGGTATAAGAGCCATGTTCTAAGCGTGACAACAATGGCCAGCGACGGAGAAGTTTTTGCAGCCCACACTGCCAAAACCCTTGCAAACGTTACCAGAAAAACCAAGAGCAAAAAGATGACCAAGAAAGCCAGTAAAATGCCAATCAATACCGTCCAAAGTGATGCCGCCAACCTTCTATCTCCAGAAGTGAGTGATTGGGAACGAGAAGAGTTACCCACAAATATTACTCCAGAGTTAGATTTGGCTACCAGGGTCGAGAGAGCCCACAGAACAGCCGAGTTGCTGGGCAATCGCTTTAACAGGTTCGAAGGCGAATACGAGTCTTTCAAGGAGTCTGTGCTCGAGGAGAATGATAACTTTCACAGGGACATCGATGAGCAGCGGGATGCACGGGAAGAGACTCAAGCTTCCATCGAAAAACCCAAAAATCTGGTCGAAGTATTAAATGCCAGAGTGACGGAACTTGAGGAAGCTGTACGTGGAGAGAGACATGCTGTTCCAGTCGTAGAGCGCGAGGTAAGGATCGACGCTCCCAAGCCACCCATCTTTAAAGGCGTCCGTGATGCCCAAGAAGTGGAGAGTTTTCTGTGGCATCTTGAAAATTATTTCAAGTTCAGCAGAATAGGCAGCGATGAGTTGAAAATCCAAACAGCCGTACTCTACTTGACAGAGAACGCAATGCTGTGGTGGAGAAGAATGGATCAAGATATCAGTAAGGGACATTGCACTCTCAGCACATGGGAGCAATTCAAAGAAGAATTGAAAAAGATGTTCTTTCCCAGCAACGTCTTTGACAAAGCCATGAGGAGGTTGCGTGAAATGAAGCACACAGGTTCTATCAAGGCCTACATCAGGGAGTTTACAACCCTTACCCTTCAGATTCCGGATCTCACCCCAAGAGACTCATTGTTCTACTTCAAAGACGGACTACAGGGCTGGGCCAAAACTGAGTTGGAACGCAGACAGGTTTCCACTCTCAACGAGGCTATTGCACAAGCCGAAAGTCTAACTGACTTCAAGCAGGACCGCGGCACGGTGAAGCAGATGAGGAGTAACCCTGCCAATAGCGGAGCAGAACGAGAGCGGGGCAGAAACAACCGTTCTCCCAGGAAGTCACTTAGACAGGAGCTTGCCGAAAAGAAAAACCAGCCTAACTAGCAGCGCAGGGAGACAAAATGTCACATTTGCGGAGGATCCCACTGGTACGTAACATGCCCACAAATGAAAAGCATAGGTGCCATATTAAAGGATCACCAGCAGAAAACGGTCAAGGAACAAGGCGAAAGTTCCGAAAGCCCTGCACATATAGGCATGATCGGACTTTGCGCAACTACTACACAACCTGCCGGGCAACTGAAGGCTTTCCCCACGCAGTACGTGGACATAACCATCAACGGACACTCAGTTTGTGCCTTGGTGGACACCGGAGCAGAAGCCAATGTTATGACCCAGACGGCAGCAGAAAAATTGAGTCTCAAATACTATCCAACCGAGGTTCGGCTCATAACAGTCAATGCCCCACCGACGCCAATCAAAGGTATTGCCAGTAGCCTGGACATCACATTAGGCAGCTGGAGAGGTAAGACAAACTTTGCTGTAGCTCCCCTAGACATTTTTGAGGTTGTGCTTGGTCAGGAGTTTTTCCGCCAATGCCCATCTGTTGTATCTCCATACTTCCAGCAAATGATTATACTGGAAAAGGGCAAATCGTGTTTGGTTCCATTGGTCGACATGCCAGCACACCTTCCTAACCTTTCAGCTATGCAGGTTGAAGACGTCCTGCCCAAGGAGTTACCAAAGCAGCTTCCACAGAGGGAAGAACCAAAGCATCCGGCCACTATCAAGAGTTTGAGTGAAACTGATAGCGCCCCAGAAGGTATTCTTCCTTGCAACAAAAGCAATGTGGTGGCCACCGCCTTAAGTCAGAAGGCAAAACTTGCTGCCATCGCAACAGTCCAATGCGACATTCGGGAGTCCATTAAACAGGGCTTACTGCAGGATCCAGACGCAAAGAGGCTGATGGAACTAGCATCTGAAGGTAAGACCCAAAGCTTTTGGGTCAAAGAAGGCTTTTTGCTTACCACAGGTAGAAGGGTATACGTGCCAAAACATGACAATATCAGGCGGCGAATCATGAAGAAGAGCCACGACACCTTGTGGGCAGGTCATTCGGGGCAACTCCGTACACGGGCCCTCATTGAAGCAGTCTACTATTGGCCAAGGATGCGGGATGACATCGAGGCCTATGTAAGAACTTGCCTTATCTGCCAGCAGGACAAAGTAGAGCAGCGCCAACCTGGAGGGCTCTTGGAGCCACTCCCCATAGCAGAGCATCCGTGGGAAAGCATCACCATGGACTTTATCACCGGCTTGCCGAAGTCCAATGGTTTTGGTACTATCATGGTAGTGGTGGACAGGTTTTCTAAATACACCACCTTCATACCAGCCACTCCAGGGTGTAATGTCAAGGAAGCAGCCCAACTGTTCTTCAAGAACGTGGTCAAATACTGGGGTCTGCCGAAGAACATAATCAGCGATCGTGACCCCCGTTTCACAGGTAATTTCTGGAGAGAATTATTTCAGTTTCTAGGTACGGAGCTGCAGTTCTGTACCAGTTTTCTTCCTCAAACGGACGGCCAAACCGAAAGGGTAAATGCCTTACTGGAATGCTACCTGAGGCACTATGTAAGTTCAAATCAGCGGGACTGGGCTAAGCTACTTGATGTTGCCCAATTTTCTTATGACTTGCAAAGGAGCAAGGCAACCGGGAAAACACCATTCGAGCTTGCAACATGTCAACAACCACAAACTCCCCTCTCACTGCCAGCAGCACCCGAAGGGAGGAGTTTGGGCGCCTATCATCTTGCCAAAGGGTTCAAGGAGCAGTTAGACACTGCAAAATCTCACCTTGCCAAAGCAGCTAAGCGGATGAAGAAATTTGCCGACCGGTCGCGACGTCCAACAGATTACCAAGTTGGAGACTTGGTACAATTCAGGGCACTAAGGAACTTAAGTCACAGTCTAGTGCGCAAATATGAGGGACCATTCCGGATTCTTGCCAAGGTTGGTAAGATCTCTTATCGGTTGGACCTACCACCCGTCCTAAAAATTCATCCAGTCTTCCATGCAAGTGTTCTCTAGCCTTACCATGAAGACAAGGGGGATCCGACTCGGGGACAAACGAGTAGACCGCCCATCACAGTTACTGTTTCACATGATAAAGAGATAGAAAATATCATTGATAATCAAACTAAGCAAAGACGGGGTCATCCGGCAAAGACCATGTTCCTCGTCCACTGGAAAGGACAATCTCCAGAAGAAGCTACATGGGAAAAGACGAGGACCTATGGCAGTTTCGAGATAAGGTAGCCGAATTCATACGGATGTAGGATGCACCGAGGTCGTCGCATCATCAAGTGGGGGAGCATGACACTTCCCGCGCCAATTCTGTCCAGAATCCGCGCCCAAACATGTCCAACGCCTCAACATCCGCGCCATCACGCGCATGCTCCAGCATTCAATGCCCGCCATCCTTGTCGGAGCACACCTGCATGCCTTGTCTGCCAACTACTTCAGAGCATGCTTGCACTCCTTGTCTGCTAGCAGTAAATGCACCAGCATGCCTTGTCTGCCCAAACAGCCAGTAAACTGTTCAAATCCCCCCTTATGTATAGTAGGACTTGTATAAATAGCTAGCACTTAGCCATTCCGAAAATCATCCATCATCCTTCAATCTCTGTAATCTAAGCATTGTAAAGCATTTTTTAAAGGCAATAAAGCTCATATTTCCCTCTTGAATTTCTGTGTTGCTATCCAGCGTTCCCTTAGTACGATTCTAGGCAACAAAGGCTTACTAGACTGCCAATTCCGCGGGCAGGTTCAATCTAGTGCCGCACGAACTTAGCTTCAGCTCTAAGTCCGTGACAATTGGCTCAAATTGTGAATTGAGTTGTGAAGTTATAACACCAGTCTTGGGTAGTTTATGTATGGATTGGTATTTGCATCTTTGTTAAAATATTACATTTCAGTAATTTGCTTATTAAATTTCGCTGTTTGTTTAATGTTGGTTATAAATTGTTAAGGGATTAAAATAGGAAAAAAGGTAAATGAATCAATTGGTTGGCGTACCTAGCTTTCACTAGTAGGCGCCATCACGACTCCCGAGGGTGGAAAATCCAGATTGTGAAAAGTTGGTATCAGAGCTCTAGGTTACTTAAGTCACATAATTCACGGACAAGCTTAGTAGAGTCAGAGGGATCGGTACGGAGACGTCTTTATTTATCCCCAGAGATTACAGAGTTAGGAAAAACTTAACATTTATTCTTTCCTGTCGTGCAGTTTGGTCTCAATGCTAATTTAATTTCTACTATATTCTTTCACAAATGGTGAGAACACATGCTTCCTCATCCACTGATCAGCAGCTCGATCCCCCAACAGCAACTCCCACGAGGGGCAGAGGGCGAGATCGAGGCTGTGCTAGAGGCCGGGGTTGGGGCAGAGCTCATCCCAGAGCAGCAGCACCAGCGGCAGAGTCTCATGCTGAGTTTGACGATGAGGTTCTAGTTCTGGTGGGCCCAGATTAGTTCCCGGGGGGTTCATTGCTACCCAGTACTCCAGGATGCTCTCGTCCGTCTAGTGGGCCTTATGGAGATTGTCACCCAGGCATGCTTGCTTCCTGTAGCACCACCTATCTCTCAGGCTGGAGGAGGAGCCTAGAGTCCTGCTACTCGCACTCCAGAGCAGATGACTCCCCAGTTTCAGACCAGTAGCTAAGCTCAGCCAGTTGGAGTAGCTCAGCCGGGTGTAGTAGCCCAGATCGGTGATGGAGCAGCTATGTTTTGTGATGCCTTGTGGAGATTGGACAAATTTACCAAGCTCTTCACTACCACTTTCAGCGGTGCATCTTTTGAGGATCCCTAAGATTATTTAGACAGTTGTTATGAGGTTCTCAGCAAAATGTGGATAGTGGAGACCAATGGGGTCAACTTTGTTGGAAACACGTTCTCAAGGCATTATACTAAACGTGTGTTCATATTGGTAGGTTTTGATGAATGACAAACTATGCGCAAATTGACATCTGACGAGGTCCAAGCACAAGCGCAAAATTGATATATAACGAGATTCAAGCACAAGACAAATATCGAGATTAAGTTTTATATGAGTCGGTATTTAATTGTGATCTTGATCCGACAACTTAAACTCAAGACTTGGCTTCTCTAGTAAAAATATTTTTAACAAATCATGCATATTTAATTTAGAGCAAAATGATTTTAAATAATGCATATTTACTTTAGTCAAAATATTTTTTAAACATGCCTCTAAAATCTGGACTAAGATAATCGATTATGTACGTATGATAATCGATTATGTTTAAGTCAGCTGCTTGACAATCGATTGTGAACTTATGACAATAGATTGTGTTAAGGCAGTGAGCATCAGATTTTTCAAATCTGCATGACAATCGATTGTGAACCTTATGACAATCGATTGTGATGAGGCAGTGTCCATCAAAGTTTTTCAATGCTCAAAATAATCGATTGTGAAGCTAATGACAATCGATTGTGATGAGGCAGTGTCCATCAAAGTTTTTCAAAGCTCAAAATAATCGATTGTGAAGCTAATGACAATCGATTGTGAAGAGACAGTATCCATCAGATTTTTCAAAATCACAAAATAATCGATTGTGAACTTATGACAATCGATTATGTTGAGGCAGTGTCTTCCAGACTTTTTCAAAGTTATTAAATAGTCGATTGTGAACCAACAACAATCGATTGTCAAGAGGCAGTGTCATAATTGATTTTTCAAGACTGATATATAATCGATTGTTAACTTAGTATAATCGATTGTATAACTGACCGTTGCCAAAATGTTTTCAAATACCGTCAGGTAATCGATTATTGATTTCTTATAATCGATTGTTTTAATTATAATCTGGTAAGGATTTTTTGAACGTTGCTGAGTAATCGATTGTAGATTTCTGACAATCGATGGTTTTAAGTAAAATCTGGAAATGATTTTTTGAACGTTGCCAGTAATCGATTATTGATCTTAGATAATCAATTGTTATGCGTAAAATCTGGGATTGATTTTTGGAGATCTGGCAAACAATCGATTGTGGTAATTTGACAATCGATTGTCACAGAGTAAAATGAGCAATTCTTAATTGGCAATTAGGCAACGGTAATACAAGGTTTTTCAACTATAAATACAGATTCAATTCAGTCTTCTAAACACAACAACTGATCATACAATTGCTAAAGCTTGCATACTTTATTGCTTATCATTTTATATTCATTACATAAGCTTTTGAGAGCCAAATTCTTGTCGAAAGTTGTTGCGATCTTGATCGTATTCTTTTTACTCATATCTACTCTTAAAGGAGTGTCTTGTTTGAGTGCTAAGTGTTTTTGTACACTTGAAGGGAAGTGTTAGTCCCTTGTGTTGGAAGAAGGAACTTGTGTTTCCTTGGTTGAAGTCTTGGAGTGTTGTATCTCCGAGAAAAGGTTGTTGAGGCTTGTGTCCTCAAGTTGTAACGGTTTGTTGAGCACCCGTAAGCTTAACAAGTTAGTGGAAATCTCGAGAGAGTCTCTCGGGGACTGGACTAGCCACGGGTTGTGGTGAACCAGGATACATCGGTGCGTTTGTTCTAATTTATTTACTTATCGCACTTATTTATTTCCTGCAATTTTTAAATTCCGCAAGTTTACGCTAATTTTTATTATAACGCTATTCACCCCCCCTCTAGCGTTAACCGTATTATCTAACAATTGGTATCAGAGCCCAACTCTCTGAAGACTTAACCGTTTGAGAGAATCATCCATGGCTTCTACTCGTGATTCTTTTGCAAGAATAGGTGAAGGACAATGCTCCACCCGACCACCGCTATTCGATGGTACAAACTATACATACTGGAAGGAGAGGATGAGAATATTTGTACAATCAAATAGTTTTCATCTTTGGAAGGTCATAGTGAATGGAGAACAAATTCCAACCAAGAAGGTTGAAAATGAATGGGTCCCAAAGTCCGAAGATGAATATGATGCGGATGATATCCGAAAGGTGCAAAATAATGCTAAAGCTATTAATTTATTATATTCTGCTGTAAATGCTGATGATTACAGGAAGATATCTTGTTGCACAACGGCGAAGCAAATGTGGGACAAGCTGGAAATTACGTACGAAGGTACAGACCAGGTAAGGGAAGCCAAAATTGATTTCCTAACCCATGCATATGAATTGTTTCACATGAAGGAAGGCGAAAAGGTCGATGAGATGTTTGAACGATTTTCAAAAATTGTAAATGATTTACATGCTCTTAAGAAGACCTTCACGGATAAGGAACTTGTCCGAAAAATTCTCCGAAGTCTCACTCCGGAATGGCGATCCAAGGCCGACGCGATTCAAGAATCCATTGGCATTTCAAATGTCACCATCGACGCATTAAGAGGTAATCTTAAAACTTATGAATCTACTATACTTAACCCTCTTGTTGATGATCAAAGGAAGCAAAGAATCGCTCTCAAGGCAAGCACAAGCCAACCTCAAAATGATGAGGACGGAGACAACGAGTTCGGACTCGTTATCAAGAGATTTCAAAAGTTCATGCGAAAAGAGTATGAACGAAAGGGCAAAAAGCAAGGAGATCAAATAAAGTGCTATGAGTGTGGAGAAACCGGGCACATTAAATCAAATTGCCCAAATGCTAAAAAGGAGAAGAAACCCTTCAAGAAGCAACGAGCGTACATATCTTGGGGAGGCGACTCCGGTGACGAGTCAAGTGAGGAAGAAGAAGACGAAGCCGCAAATCTTTGTCTTATGGCACAAGAAGACAACAAAGAAGAGGTATGTCAAATTTCTTCCAAAAATTTCTTTTCCCTTGAAGAAATGCAAAATGCTTTTGATGAGTTGTATAGCGAATTTATTAAAGCTTCAAAAACTGTTAAGAGTATAAAAGAAAATGCTTCTTTAAAAGAAAAAGATATTCAAAAACAACTCTCTTTTAAAGAAAAGGAATTGGAAAAACTGATTTTAGAAAATGAGAAGTTGAAAGAGGAAAACAAATTTTTTGGCAAAAGAAGCGCCGACAAGCCCGAGAGTTCTAGAAATTGTAATTCTTGCATGCATTTCAAAAATGAAGTAGAAAGGCTTAAGGGCACCTTAGATAAGTTTAACTCTTCTCATAAAAATTTGAATGAAGTGCTTGTTAATTTGAAGTCGACCAAGCATGGCATAGGTTTTAGAAACGAGCCTAAAGAGAAAGTTGAAGCCAACCCCCAACCACCTAAGGCTCAACCTAGGATAAATAAAACAAATGTTCATCCTAGATACAACAAACCTAGAAATGGCTTTCATCAATCGCAACCTAGAAATAATCATGCTAGAAATAATGCACATTCTAGGACAAACACTAGAAGGAATTTTGAACCTTTTCGAACACCTAGAAATGACTTCCAACCTAGAAACAACTATTATAGAAATGATGCATATCCTAGAACAAATGGTAGGAGAAATGATTTTCATGATTTGCGCAATAGTTATATTGTCAAGAATAGAGTAAATGAATTTCGTCCGTCCAATTACTATCAACCTAGAAGGATGCATATCCTAACGTGACTTGTTATTATTGTAGACGAATTGGAGATATTGCTCCTGCTTGTTTTACACGACATAGACATAACACTCAATCACATCACTATGATTTGCCAACCCCCAAGGACCCAAAATGGCATGGGTACCTAAAACTCATTAATCTGTTTTGTAGGTATGTTTGAAGGGATCAAGTGTACTATGGTACCTTGACAGTGGATGCTCCAAGCACATGACGGGAGACGAATCCAAATTCCTTCAACTAGAACACAAGGAAGGGGGAAGTGTTATTTTTGGTGATAACAACAAAGGAAAGATTATCGGCATCGGATCAGTCGGTAAGGATGAAATTTCTTCCATTAAGCATATATTACTTGTGAAAGGTTTAAAACATAATCTCTTGAGCATAAGTCAATTATGTGACAAGAGAAATCTTGTTTTATTTGATTCGGATGAATGCTTAGTTTTTAGACGTAGCGATTTTAAAATTATCCTTCGTGGTTTTAGAATGGATAACATTTATATGGTTGATCTTGCAAATTCTTCACTCGAATATGTGAATTGTTTAATGAGCAAAGAGGATGATTCTTGGTTATGGCATCATAGAGTAGCTCACATCAACATGCATCTTTTGAACAAATTGGTTTCACAAAATTTAGTTGTTGGTCTTCCAAATTTGAAAATGACTCTATTTGTGATTCTTGTCAAAAAGGGAAGCAAACAAAAGCATCTTTTATATCAAAAAATATTGTTTCAACTACTAGACCATTGCAATTGCTTCACATGGATTTGTTTGGACCATCTCGCATTGAAAGTCTTGGTAGAAATCGCTATGCTTTTGTTATTGTTGATGATTATTCCAGATTTACTTTGACTTTATTTCTTGCCCATAAAAGTGATGCTTTTCAGAATTTTAAATATTTTCTTAAACGTGTTCAAAACAAAAAGGAAACAACCATCACTTCAATCAGAAGTGATCATGGGGGAGAGTTTGATCCCAATCTCTTTGCGGACTTTTGTGACGAACTCGCTATCGAGCATCCCTTTTCCGCTCCACGAACACCACAACAAAATGGGGTGGTGGAAAGGAAAAATAGGTGTCTCGAAGAGATGGCTAGAACCATGCTCGAAGAGGCTAAGATTCCCAAACATTTTTGGGCGGATGCCGTGAGTACCGCATGCTACGTTTTGAATAGAGTACTCATAAGGCCAATACTCATGAAAACCCCTTATGAACTCTACAAGGGAAGGAAACCAAATACCTCCCATTTTAGAGTATTCGGTTGTAAATGTTTTATTCATAACAATGGAAAAGATCAATTGGGAAAATTTGATGCCAAATCCGATGAGGGAATTTTTATTGGGTATTCTTCACGTAGCAAAGCATATAGGGTATTTAATAATAGAACCCAAACTGTGGAGGAATCCCCTCATATTGTGTTCTCCGAAAATAATGCTCGCTTGGCGAGAAAGGATTCTTGTTCTGATCTTGCAGGTATTTTAAATAGTTTAAAAGACAAAGTACAAGAGGAAACTCCTAAGGAAATTCAAGATGAAATCTTGGAACAATCAACGGAGGAAACGCCACAATTGGAGAAAGAAACGAAAATGCCTAACGAGTGGAGGACAATCAAAGATCACCCTTTCGAACAGGCAATTGGCGACGTCGGAGAAAAGGTAAGTACCCGAAACTCTCTTAAGAACACCTTAGGACACACTTCTTAAGATATCACGTTCTCATTGCATTTTTTCGTTACAAATTACTAACTTGAGCGTCTGAGACGTCTAATTCTCTTTTGCAGGTATCGCCCTAAAAGCAGGGGGAATTATAAAGAAATGGCATAGAACAATCGATTGTTACACCAAATAATCGATTATTTTACTGTGCGGACAATCGATTAGCAAGTATCACTAATCGATTATTTATGTTTGATGCTTATTATGCATCTGTGTTTAATAATCGATTTTTTAACTGTATAATCGATTACCGTCTCAGCCATTCAGTACTGCTTTCCTAAAACAATCGATTGTTTCATAAATATAATCGATTATTTTCCGTGTCAGAAATTATCATAATTCAACAATCGATTATTTTTTGTTAGTAATTCAAATATTTGTTACCGTTTGGGTCCTGCAATCGATTTTGTGTCAGTTCCGAGTTCAAGTCAAAATCTGCTCAGCAATCGATTATTTCGTTTCAACAATCGATTGTCTAACGATCAGTGCAATTTATTTTTACCGTTTCTGACTGTTTTGGCTCATAAATTTCTGCAGATTTTCATCATAAATGAAATGCCATTCTTCCCATTATAAATAGGCATCACAAGTCTTCAATTTTATTCACTCAAGCATCAATCTTTGCTCCCAAACCTTCAAAAATCTTCCAAGTTTCTTACAATGTTCATTACTACTTTTTGAAAAATGTCGGGCAGACACTCTAAACGTTCCTGTTCAGGTAGACAAGGTGCATCTTCTTCTGCTCCTCCACCTCCAAATTTCCCTTATCAAGATGGGTCTATTTTACAATTCAATACTGAAACCGAGCTTACTAGATTTTTGACAAAATTCGAAAAGCGCGACATTCTTCCTCCTCACTTTTCAACAAGCAAGTATCTTGAATCATATGCCCCCGCTGCAAACATTCTTAAGGAATGTCAACTTCTTGACTTTTTATATCTTACCTATCCTTATATTAATCCTCCATTGATTCAAGCGTTTTACTCAAACCTTCATGAGGATGACGATGGTGAACTTGTGTCAAATATTAATGGTGTTCAAATTCTTTTGTCCAATGAAAACTTGCATTCCATTGCCCATCTTCCTCGAAGTGGCAAAAACATTACTCGCTACATTAGAGAGGCCAGCGCCTTATTTGATGAGAAAATTCTCCTAAACCAAATAGGTCTTACATCTTATGATCCTAATCTATCTACTCGGCGCCCTACTATCACGGGAATGCTCCCCGAGTATCGTTTGATTTTCTATTTCATCACCCGAGTCCTCAAGCCTCGGAAGCACAATCATACCACTCTTTCCCAAGAGGACGCTAAGCTCATGCATGCCATTATAACCGGAGCTCACATCAATTGGTGTAAGTTCGTCAAGATTCACATGCTTGATGCCATCGGAGATGATAGACCTCTTCCCTATGCCCTCCTTATAATGAATTTTCTTGAAGCTTCCGGGTTCAACACTTCCATTGGTCCTCTCAAAAAGAGCACCAAGAAGTGGGAAATTTCAGAATCCTCCTTTCCCCATGACGGTGATCATGCAGCTCCTGCTCCTCCTCCAACCCGTCAATCGCGTCAGCCTCAAGTACCTACTCTTAAATCCATTTCCGACCAAATTGCTTCATTGACCACCTCTGTCGGTCAATTGACACATGAGATCCATGGATATTTTGACCATGTTCATTATCCATATTGCGGTCTTGTTCCCTATGAAGCAGTGCCGGGTGATGAGGCGGGAAATGATGATGAATAATTTCTTTATTTGTTTTTCTATTTTATTATTCTATGTTTTTATTGTTCCCGTTATGTAACCGTTTTTTATTAATAAATAAACAAGTTTTTTAATTATTCTATATTTTTTGCTAATGGCAAAAGGGGGAAGATAACGGGTATGCACTCTCAATACTTATTGGGATAAATTGAGGGGGAATTCATATATTGAGGGGGAACAAATTGCATATCTATATACTTGTTGCATATCTTTACTTGTCTTGAATCGTCATTATGAATTGCCTAATATGCATATCCCGCTTAAAGTTTGCCATTATCAAAAAGGGGGAAATTGTTGGAAACACGTTCTCAAGGCATTATACTAAACGTGTGTTCATATTGGTAGGCTCTGATGGATGACAAACTATGCGCAAATTGACATATGACGAGGTCCAAGCACAAGCGCGAAATTGATATATAACGAGATTCAAGCACAAGACAAAGATCGAGATTAAGTTTTATATGAGTCGGTATTTAATTGTGATCTTGATCCGACAACTTAACTCAAGACTTGGCTTCTCTCGTAAAAATATTTTTAACAAATCATGCATATTTAATTTAGAGCAAAATGATTTTAAATAATGCATATTTACTTTAGTCAAAATGTTTTTTAAACATGCCTCTAAAATCTGGACTAAGATAATCGATTATGTACGTATGATAATCGATTATGTTTAAGTCGGCTGCTTGACAATCTATTGTGAACTTATGACAATCGATTGTGTTAAGGCAGTGAGCATCAGATTTTTCAAATCTGCATGACAATCGATTGTGAACCTTATAACAATCGATTGTGATGAGGCAGTGTCCATCAAAGTTTTTCAAAGCTCAAAATAATCGACTGTGAAGCTAATGACAATCGATTGTGATGAGGCAGTGTCCATCAAAGTTTTTCAAAGCTCAAAATAATCGATTGTGAAGCTAATGACAATCGATTGTGAAGAGACAGTGTCCATCGGATTTTTCAAAATCACAAAATAATCGATTGTGAACTTATGACAATCGATTGTGTTGAGGCAGTGTCGTCCAGACTTTTTCAAAGTTATTAAATAATCGATTGTGAACCTATAACAATCGATTGTCAAGAGGAAGTGTTTAAATTGATTTTTCAAGACTGATATATAATCGATTGTTAACTTAGTATAATCGATTGTATAACTGACCGTTGCCCAAATGTTTTCAAATACCGTCAGGTAATCGATTATTGATTTCTTATAATCGATTGTTTTAATTAAAATCTAGAAAGGATTTTTTGAACGTTGCTGAGTAATCGATTGTAGATTTCTGACAATCGATTGTTTTAAGTAAAATCGGGAAATGATTTTTTTAACGTTGCCAGTAATCGATTATTGATCTTAGATAATCGATTGTTATGCGTAAAATCTGGGATTGATTTTTGAAGATCTGGCAAACAATCGATTGTGGTAATTTGACAATCGATTGTCACAGAGTAAAATCAGCAATTCTTAATTGGCAATTAGGCAACGGTAATACAAGGTTTTTCAACTATAAATACAGATTCAATTCAGTCTTCTAAACACAACAACTGATCATACAATTGCTAAAGCTTGCATACTTTATTGCTTATCATTTTATATTCATTACATAAGCTTTTGAGAGCCAAATTCTTGTCGAAAGTTGTTGCGATCTTGAGCGTATTCTTTTTACTCATATCTACTCTTAAAGGAGTGTCTTGTTTGAGTGCTAAGTGTTTTTGTACACTTGAAGGGAAGTGTTAGTCCCTTGTGTTGTAAGAAGGAACTTGTGTTTCCTTAGTTGAAGTCTTGGAGTGTTGTATCTCCGAGCAAAGGTTGTTGAGGCTTGTGTCCTCAAGTTGTAACGGTTTGTTGAGCACCCGTAAGCTTAACAAGTTAGTGAAAATCTCGAGAGAGTCTCTCAGGGACTGGACTAGCCACGGGTTGTGGTGAACCAGGATACATCGGTGTGTTTGTTCTAATTTATTTACTTATCGCACTTATTAATTTCCTGCAATTTTTAAATTCCGCAAGTTTACGCTAATTTTTATTATAACGCTATTCACCCCCCCTAGCGTTAATCGTATTATCTAACAAACTTTGCTACTTTTCGCTTATCTGGATCTTCCAAGACTTGGTGTTGGGATTATTGTTTGGCTAGACAAGTTGGATCACCACCTTTGACTTGGGATCACTTTTCCCAGCTATTTTTGGAAAAGTTTCTTCCTGTCACTCGGGGGGAGATCTATTAAAGGTATTTTGAGTGTCTTCAGCAGGGTGCTATGACTGTTATTCAGCATGAGATTAGGTTTATTGATTTGGCCCATCATGTTCTACTTATACTTTCCACCAAGAGAGAGAGAGTGAGGAGGTTCATTGAGGGACTCATTCAGCCTATTCGACTTCAGATGGCTAAGGAGACGGGGATTGAGATTTCTTTTTAGGATGCAACCAATGTGGCTAGGAGGGTTGAGATGGTTCTATCACATAGGGGTGGTCAAGGGTCTAACAAGAGGCCTCGTCATTCAAGTAGATCCAGTGGTGCCTCGTTTGGAGGAAGTGATTCATATGGTAGAGGCCATCCTCCTAGGACTTTTTAGTTAGTACTTCAGGTTTCTGACAATGCTTTAGTTGGCCGTGGTACTCATATGTAGTATTCTGATTAGCAATCCTACATTGCACCACAGTACCTATCAGTGCACCGTCGCTCCAGATTTTTTGGAGTGGTCATTCAGGTCGTCAAGCTCAGCAGTCTCAACAGCCGAGAGCTTGTTATACTTGTGGTGATATGGGGCATATTGCTAGGTTTTGTCGTCGAGCATTAAGTAGTTCTACGCATCAGGGTTCCCGTGCCATGGTTCAGGGACTAAGTGTTCCATAGCCCTCTCAGCTAGCTAGAGGTGGAGGTAGAGCTGCTAGAGGTATAGGTAGAGATGTTAGAGGTGGAGGTCAGGCCGCTAGAGGTGGAGGCCAGCCAGCAGCAGGTCATCCCAAAGATGTAGTTTAGAGTGGTGGGGCCAACCCCGATGTTATGCTCTTCTAGCCAGGCCTAAGCCTGAGGATTCTGATGGAGTTATCACAGGTACTGTTCTTGTTTGTAGTAGAGATGCTTCAGTTCTATTTTATCCAAGATCTACGTACTCCAATGTGTCATCTTATTTGCACTGTATCTGGTCATGCCTAGTGATTCTTTGTGTGCTCATGTATGTGTGTCTACACCGGTAGGTGATTCTATTATGGTAGATTGTGTCCATTGTTTGTGTATAGTTTTGATCGGGGGTCTTGAGGCTCGTGTAGATTTGTTACTTTTAGACATGGTTGATTTCGATATCATATTGGGGATGGACTGGTTATCACTATACCATGCTATCTTAGACTATCATGCCAAAACTGTAACCTTAGCCTTGTCGGGCTTACCTCATTTAGAGTGGAAATGGACTCCTGGTCATTCTACTCGTAGTGTTATCTCACATATAAAGGCTCGACGTATGGTCAAAAGGGATGTTTGGCTTATTTGGCATATGTTTTTTATTCTAGTTTCGAGGTTCCTTCTATTAATTCTGTTCCTATTGTTCGTGAGTTTCCTGAGGTATTTTCTTCAAACCTGCCGGGTATGCCACCTTAAAGGTATATTGACTTCTGCATTGATTTGGCTCTTGGCACCTAGCCCATTTATATTTCTCCGTATCGTATGGCCCCCTCTAAGTTGAAAGAGCAGTTGCAAGATTTGCTTGATAAAGGCTTCATTAAACCTAGTGTGTCACCTTGGGGTGCACAAGTGTTGTTTCTTAAGAAGAAGGACGGATCGATGAGGATGTGTATAGATTACCGGTAGTGGAACAAGGCTACAATCAAGAATAAGTATCCATTGCCGAGGATTGTAGGTCATCTGCTTAGGGTGATGGAAGGTAATATGGTCATTCCAAGCCCTTCGCGAAAATTCTTGGCGATAGCGACTCTTTTGGAAATGCTCCAACTACAATAACTATAGCAACAAGTTACAACCCTCGAAATGTTTGACCCCTCTTTGACAGCGGTCCAGAGCCTTGTAGATGTCGGCTATAATATGTGGACTATGGTATATGCCTGTCCATTAATCCCTTCCATCAAAGTCTTGGCGACCATGGCCAACCTAGTGTGGATTTTTCCCTTTTTCATTAGGAACACTATCAGGCCTAGGAAGCACACAATGAATACAAACACTCTGCGGTGGATGTGATCCAAAGAAGTGAGAGAGATCTCCTTATGATAGGTACGGAAAGACTTGCTATGTCCATACCTCTGTATTCGAAAGGTATGTAAGATCCATTCAAGCACACTAGGTCGACATTTTTTTTCAGCCCGATCATCTACAAGAATCCCCGGTACGTACGATTTTCTGGTACCAATAGCCTGGGACTATCCCAAGTGAATCCTAATAGTCCTCCAATTTCCTCTAGAAGCGGTGTCATTTCTGTGTTGCCGAAACAAATCATAGCCCTTTCACTATCCCAGAATAAAGTGGCAGCGTTGATCAGTTTATTGTTAGGCTCAATACCTAGCAAGGAAGGCAGGTTACCCAGGTACTTTCTCACATGTTTCTTGTCACTTGAGGAAAGGTCCTCCCACCAATCTAGCAGCAATGGTGGGATGTTGCTAACCATATCAAATCTGGAGACCTCGTGCCTCATTCTCTACAAAACAAAAGGGTTAGACCTTACCCCCACCAAACTCGACTATTTATACATTTATGATCAACATATCGGCATTTAGTTCTCCAAATTATTTCACATAATGTGGTTGTGTCCATTGGGATTATGGATAACCCGATTGACTTTGGATAAGGCTTATTTTAAAGGATCAGTATGTGGACAACATAACTAATCCGACTAGGTTTGGCCATGATGCATGCACATTTGTAACCAGAGTAAGGTTTCTATGGGGTTTTAGACTGGTACCTTCAAGTGAACAACTCGAGGGGAAGACATGGAACTGTCGATTGCACCACTGATCGACTGATTTTACCGCAAATAAGACTTTCTGAATTTAAGGGTAGTAAATAGGAAAAGCGCAACCACTCATTAAATTGTTGCTATATGATGTGATACGCACGAGTGGTATATGATGTAGAGCATGATTTATACATCAGTTAATAACATGTCGTCAAGTATTTGCATGTAAGGAAAAATAAATACAATATTTAAATAGTTGAAAGTTGGTTTCAAGAAAAGAAAACAAAGAGACAACTCAATTTCATGAATAAAGAACCATAAATGCTGAAAAGAAAACCGTGGTTAAATTCAAATAAGGGAAAAGGGAATGGGATAAAACATGCTTGGACTAATTCATAAAAATAAGTTTTTTATGGTAAGAACCTAAAAGTGTCCCCAGCAGAGTCGCCATACTTTCGCATCCCTTTTTCTCTCCGCGGAGAGAAGTCCGTGTTCCGATGTTTATGGGGGTAACAACTAATTTCCTTTTGGGAATTTGGGTTATTTCAAGAATCGCCCACTAACGGGTTATGGTGAGTTAGGGCACCTAAAGCAATTAACTCTGGGATAGGTTTGCATTACTAGAGATTAGGGTAAAGGTTCAAATGACCTCGAGGGGAAGGTGTTAGGCACCCCTCTTGGTCCATAACTTTGGGTCCCGGCCAAACTTATACTTACGAATTAGTCCATTAACAAATAAATAGTTGAATCAAATAGTCTGCAAGTAAAGCACGTTGGATGTTGTATAACTCAAATAGTAAGGCAAAGATTTTGAGCAAGCATACATATAAAAAAAAGATTTAAAGGAATTTTGGGAAAAGGAGGAGTCCTAGGTTGGTTAGCCTATAGGATCACCCCACACAATGTCTGGTAAATACTCCTCCATCAGGGGCTACAAATGACATTAGCGCTTAGTCATCATATCCCATGTCTATCCTTCTCATCCCCTTAGTGGTTATTAATGTGCGTGTTGGTTAATAATCTCTATTTCATGTTGTTACCCTTCCCTTCTTAATTGTTCTGGAGGAAATTTAGGACCTCTACCTATATGTAGTACTAGACAGACCCCTAAGATTTTAAAGGAGAAAATACTAAGGTGACAGTTAAGAACAAGTAAGACCTTAGCACATAAGGTAGAAAAGAGGCAGTTAGATGCTCAAGTTTACCTCCAGAAACAACGCACATAAGCAGCACAACTCAAACACAAATAAGGTCCTTATTGTTCAACAGTAACCTAAGACATGATATCTAGGCGAATATCAGAACACATGAATTATGCAGTTTATAAATTCAGAAGTAGTGCCCTTATCCGTTTGCCTACTAATTTTTAAGCCTGTTAAAATCAGAACGATATTAAGTAGCAGAAATAATTTCGGATTTACAGGATTTGAAAACATCCTATAGGCTTGCCTAGGCGCTGAATAATGATGCCATAGGAGCATGATAACTACGTTTGACATAGTAAAACATGGGCAGATTTTAAAACTGACTCTTAAGTCCCTATTGGCATGCTTTCTAGTGATAGATTAGGGCAGTATTTGAAAGAATTCATTTCAGGAAAAACAAACCACTAACTAGACTAGTTTCAACCTAAACTAATCCTAAACTTGATTAATATATTTAAACTAAAATGTTTCCCGATCGATAGGCAAAATTTCTGATGTTGTTCGCTATAGGCATGAAATCTAATTGTTAAGATCCGATGTTAGAAACTTTTAGGCATGATAGAAAGTAAAGCACATATAAATATCCATTGTAATAGAATTTGAACTGGATCATATTCTATAGGCATGGTATCTACTTATGAAGTTTATTTTAAGACCTATAAACATGATTTCTGTTATTGGAACCATTTGAGACCTATAGGCATGATTTCTAACATGGCAAGGCAAACATAACAAATATAAAGTTCAATATGCATGGTTTCTACCCATTTACCCTACAAATATATAACAACCCACCCTTTTTCACTAATCATCCCAATATTCGTATAAATTATTACAAACCAGATGAATGACTTACATATATAGATAAGAAGAAAAGAAGAAGCTACACTATAGGGAGCTTGCAGCAGGCCCAAGTGATTTCCCAAAACCTCCAATAGCCTCAAATGCCAATTTCATAAACAATATCATTATCTAGGTGCGTCAAAGTTCCCTAAGGATCTCAAGGATCGCGGGCAGTACTCGCACCTAGACTTTGTAACCAAATTGAGTAAGTGTAGGGTGGAAGGGCCAGCCTCAGTGTGCCAGAGTTCAGAGGGTTCTGAAGAGGATCCCAAGGCAGTACACATAATGTAGGGGCAACACCTAATGACTTAGGAGTAGAGTGAAAGTGCAGACATAGCTTTAAAGGTTTCACTTGAAAAAAGTGGTAAAAAGAAATTTTGCTTGAAATAGTTTTGTAAGAAAACACATAGGGAGTTATTAAATAAGAAAATTTTAAAAAGGTAGAGTGACTAACAATCGATTAAACCAAATACAAAACCAAAAGAAGTTCATCAGCACTTCAATATATAGAGTTAAACAGGTGCACACATCCATTCAGGGGTAATTGGGACTTGAGGTAAGGATAGGGCACATAATTAGCACATATGCACATATGTTCACAATCAAAAGATCCTTGAAAGGGGTCAGGGGATTTTAAAGTATAGCAAGACTTTAGGTTAATACAGAGTCAAACAGACTTAGGATAGCCAACTACTTCACACAAGAGGGTGCATGCCAAGAATCAGAGCAACATGGTCACATTGGGCATGCTAGAAAACGATCCTAAGGGGTATATAGCATGCAACAAAGAAGACAGTGAAGTATACATATTAATTGCAGGTTGAACAACAAAACTATAGATAGAAGCATATCAGAAACATGACAAATTGAAGTAATAGGAGAAGCATATTGTTTTTGGACTTGAATTAAAATCAGAACATACCAATAGAGAGATGGTAAACACAAAGTGAGGAGTAGGAAAGCAAAATAGTTGCACCCGGCTAACATAGAATAATAGCAAGTAACCAAAGAGATAGCAGAAAGTTTTTTGAGTGTGAGAGAGCTTTTTGAACCAAAATAAATGTTCGTCCCTTGTGCTAATGGGAGTATGTATCTATAATAGTTCGAAACTAGGTAAAATAAGGCAAGAATTACAATATTATAGTAATTATGGAACTCCGAACCAATTAGAGAAAAATCACAACAAGTACTCCCCTAAGTAAAGGGAATTAGTTCAAACGGTAAAAACAAGTGACAAATAAGGAAAGAAATCAATGTATGATCAGTAAGGAAAGATTTCGAATTCAGTAAGTATAGGATAAACCATTAGGGTTAAGTTCAGAAAACTCTAATTAAGAAGATAATCAATAAGAATAAAGTACTAAAGTAGAGAAGGTAGGCGAATCAATTAATTTGAATAAAAAGTGTATGAAAGTTTAAAGGAAGGTCTTCCAATCAAACCATGAAACAGGGAATTCATAATCAATCAAAGAAAAAAACACGAGTAAGTGTTTAGCATATAAATAGAGTAAAATAAGAATAACCAGACATAGTAAGCAAAGAGCCAAGTCTTGAACAGACAAGATGAACACAAGCATATAGAGCTGATATAGTTAGGAATAAGAAACTCATTAGAAACATATTCGAGGCGAGATAGTTACAGAAACTCAAACGAGAACGGGCCAGTCACAGAAATCAAACAAAGAAAACTAGAAAATTAGGGCGTTCCACATAGACAAGTTAAATATGTGATAAACTCATAGAATCAGTCAAAAATGTGCAAGGAATAGAAGTTTAAACACAAAAAAATTAGTTACACAAAAATCTAAAAGATGTTCGGAAACCCTAATTTTTAGAAGAAGGCGAAACACTTGAAACCACGATTCTTGTAAAAAATTCTAAAATACAAAAGAAACAAACTCAAATCGTTTTAGATCTAAAAGGTCGGTGGAAGTAAAACTAAAATTAAAAATGAGGGACTAAATTATAGTATATAAAAAATATTAGTGATTAAATTTGGATGTGTCCAACTTTCTGCCCCTCCCTATATAAATTGCCAAAGCTAATGGTGTTTCGACATCATCAATGGCCATGTGTAGACGAAAAGCCAGATGTTGCTAGTTAATTAAGAAAAAACATAATTCTAGTATTCAACCAATGCACATGCCCTAACAACCAAACGACCACATTTTGCAAGGAAGTCAATTAGCAAAAGATTTAATTAGCAGAATGTCAAATAATAGTAACTATACAAAAGAGAAATTAAAGATGCCGAAGAATGCAGAAGTTAAAGAATGGCCATAAAGAATCCCAGTTTATTATCAAAGTAATGGAAGTTATCATTTGTTACACAAGTAGATTAAAAATACCCTTCCCACTAATTGATTGCTCAAAATAAAGGCAAAGGTCCAATTCTTGAACTATACGAAATGGAATAATTTTATATCTTATTGTGACAAATATATCTTGGACCTATTTCAAATAAATTTCTAGCTTGTTAGATGAGGATTAATTACCCAAAACCATATAAAGAAACAACGAAACCTTCATCTCCTTGATGTGGGACTCTATACAATCCCTCTCCCTCCCACCTATACTTGTAATGTGGAGCATGGACAATATAAATAAGGACCCAATATGTACCTTGCTCTGATGCCATAATAATAATATACATTGGGCCTAACTCGGCCCAAAAATCTAGCTCTAAGGGTGTGGATTTTCCAAGCCATACACAGAGTACAAGAAACATATCCATCTTCGATATCTTCGATGTAGAATTCTATCATCCCTTAGCTAACTAAGACCAGCCTAATGGAGTGTGAATGGCCTAACTTAGGGTCCTACATTGAAGCCTGGCTCTGATACCATTATACATAGATATTGGGCCTAACTCAACCCAAAATCTATCTCATGAGACAAGGATTGCTTAAAATCAAATAAAGAGATTATGAAACCTTTATCCCACCGATATTGGGCCCCCAAGATAGATTATTCACGCTCTAGTTGGCAGTAGTTGGTAGGTCTGGGCATGTTGGGATGGTGCAATATCACATCACATATCACAGATGGATGGATTCCTTAAACTCTTTATCTGTGTTGGTTATGAGTTAGCTTGGAGTTGAACAGGCCCAAGGTTCATTTTCTATGGTATTAGAGCTAGGTCCCCGATTTTAGGTCTCCAAGATAGATTATTCACGCTCTAATTGACAGGTTTGGATGTGTTGAGAGATGAAATTCCACATCGGAGACAGGTGGATTTCTTGGACTCTTAGTATAGCTTTGAAGTACATAAAGCCTCAGGTCATTTGTAAATCAGTCATTCCACACATGAAGATTTTATAGCCAAAAAGAACCCCTGAAATCATGAGACCAAAATCATAAGGCGCTCAAGAAGGTACAAGTGACAATAAGGAGACATATAATCCTTTGGTCTAGTCCAATACACCTTAAACAAATCTTCACATTTTCCCTTATATTTTTTTTCTCATCTGATGTAAGATCTTCGATGCAACTAAGTTGTTAAATGAATGATTTTCATGAATCAATTATTTTTTTTGTCTGAATTCTTCCAATAACTTTCTTCTACAGATCTCCTGAAGGTTTTTTTGACTCAAGTCATGCTATCCTTTCGATCTATCCATGCTCAAAAGATCCTTGGTGCTAATATTTTGACTGATGAAATCTTGTAGTTAATAATAAGAGTATTTGTTGCTCCTTAGAGAAACCATTTTCTTCTCTACCACTGACTGTCGGTGGTCGAGAGGGAAAGCCTTTTCAAAGTATTTGATGGACTCCTTCTGCAACAATACGATCAGCCGTTTTGAATTTTAGCACATCTTTCGGCGGTTTATGGCCTTGAGTAACTTCACTTCAGGTATTATGACTTGTACATGTGATCAAAATTGAATTTCGGGGAAGTTCGAAGTTGATTGGAAAGAAAAGTCTAATTTCAGAAGCTTTAAGTTGGTGGTTTGACTAAGGTTTGACTTTTGAGTAAACGACCTCAGATGATTTTGGACTTGGGCGTATGTCCGAGTCGGGTTTTGGATGACCTAAGAGCATTTCGGCGCCTATTGTGGACAGCTGGCATTTAGAATAATTTCATAAATTTTGGTTAAAGTGTATTTTAATGTTACTGATATCCCTTTGGAATTCCGAGCCTGTGAATATCTCCATATGGTAGTTTTGGTCTTAGGAGCGTGTTTGGATATGGATTTGGAGGTCCGTATATCAAATTGGGGTCATTTGGCAAAAGTTAGAAGTTGAAAGTTTTTGGAAGTTTGACTGAGAGTGAACTTTTTTAAATAGGGTCTGATTCCGATTCCAGAAGTTGGAGTAGGTCCGTAATATAAAATATGACTTATGTGCAAAATTTTAGGTCAATCAGACATGATTTGATAGGTTTCGGCATCGGATGTGGAAGTTAGAAGTTTAATAGTTCACTAGGATCGAATTGGAGTGTGATTCGTGGTTTTAGCGTTGTTTGATATAATTTGAGACCTCGAGCAAGTTTGTGTTAAGTATTGGGATAGGTTGGTGTATCTGGTAAGTATCGCGATCACGCTTGACACGAACTTGCTCGAGGCTTCAAATCAAATCAAACAACAGTAAAACCATGAATCACACTCCAATTCAAGCTTAATGAACTTTAGAACTTTAAACTTTTACATTCGATGTTGAAACCTATTAAATCATGCCCGTTTGACCTCAAATTTTGCACACAAGTCACATTCGAAATTACGGACCTACTCCAACTTTCAGAATCAGAATCCGACTATGATATCAAAAAGTCCATTCCCAGTCAAACTTCTAAAAAACTCCAACTTTCGCCAAATGACCCCAAAATGACCAATGGACTTCCAAATCCACATTCGGGCGCGCTCCCAAGAACAAAATCACCTACTAAGCTGTTCCCAGATCGAAATCTCAAACGGACATCGATAATATTGGAATGCACTTCAACCCAAATTTATAAAATCCTTCTAAAATATCAACTTTCCACAATATGTGCCGAAACTCTTTTGGGTCATCTAAAACCCGATCCTGACATATGCCCAGTTCCAAAATCATCATACGAACCTGTTGGAAACTTTGAATCCCAATTCCGAGGTCGTTTACTCAAAACTCAAACATTAGTCAATTCCTCCAACTTTAAGCTTCCAAAATGAGAATTTTCTTTCCAAATCAACTCTGAACTTCCCGAAATTAAATTTCGACCACATGTACAAATCATGATGCCTAAAGTAGAGCTATGCATGGCCTCAAACCGTTGAACAATATGCTAAAGCTTAAAATGATTGATCTGGTCGTTACAGAACAAAAATGATGAATGATTTTGTCTTGTCAAAAATCATCCCTTCTCTATTATATCCTCTTCAGGAAGAATATTTTCTTGTAGACATGTGATTTCTGCAACTTCAGTGAAATACTTGGTAGCTTTTCTCAATTCAGGTTCTCCACACTTCTCCAAATAAATATTTTTCACTCGTTAAGAACTCAGATTTAAATAGAGCTACCAGATGGAGTGTACCGCTATATGTCGGGAAGTTCTGAATCAACTTAAAAAGAGGTGAGATATATCCTAGCAGATGAACTCCTTATAGAATAGATTTCGAACGACTTCTCGAAAATTTACCCTTCTACCAATTGCCTGTGTTGTATCTCCGGAGAAAACAAGGCATTCGTTGACATGTCTACAAACATATTTGAGAAGACCGATTAAGAGACAAAATCTACTAGCTCATGTTGATGCTGATTCTTTTGTCAAAGATAAACATCATAAACGAAATCTGATAAATTATAATTACCATGCTTCTACTTCCTTTTTTCATAATTCTAGAAACTATCATATATTTTCTCTTGTACTTTTGCACTTATTGTCGAGGCCGGAGATTCAGACATTGAAGTATACTCTTTTATGCTGAGTTTTTCATCATCCCCAGCCCTTTTTATATGACAAAATATTTCCTGAAACACTCTTGATAGATCAAGTTTTTTGGTCATTCATTATTGATAGGACATTACCAATTATAGAAACGGTCATAGGTGACCTCTTTTCCTCTCTCGAATCTCTCGAAGTAGGAAGACCCTATCGTTCCATCAGACATCAGCAAAAACTTTTCAAAGATAAGCAACCATATTGATTTTGGATGTATTATCGACGTGGGACTCAATATCTCACTCTCCTCTCCTCCCATAGTCCCACTCCATGAATGTTCGTAACCTAAGGTCCTTCTTCAGGGACGTCCCTGATTAACATTGTGAATGCCTGGTGATTATTGGTTTGGAGGTTAATGGTTCGATTTCAACAATTATTTTTATAATTATAGTATAACTACTTCCTAATTGTGAGTTCATTTTAAAGGCACATATTGTGTACTCAAATAAATTTTTTTAACCTTAATAGAGATATTAGACTATGAGATCCTATGTCCTCATATATTTTTATATTATGTATGGAGTTGATTTTCTGATATGCTAATCATTAAGTTTATATCAAGCAATAGATCCCATTAGAATATGCTCCAAAGGTCTTGCCATATCGCCGACAACCTTATCTTAATGGGACAAATAAATAACACAACGTGCTCCACAATTTATACTGGTCTTAATTTATTTTGTAACCCGTCTGGTTAAAATATCAACTATAAAAATTAAAAATAATCTTTTCAAAAATATCTCAAAAGATTGCAGCAGTAATACCTCCTCCTACTTTGGCATTAAGAGTAGTAATTCTTTTGATAATTACTTAGCTTTTCCCATCCTACATGGTCATTCCAAATTAAAAGATTTCCAATACATTATCGATAACATGCGCTACAAACTCTTTAGTTGGAAAACAATTTGCATGAACATAGCGGGAAGAATCACCTTAGCATCATCCACGCTCTCTAGTTTACAAGCCTATTACATTCAATATACCTTACTCCCTACCAAAACGCTTAAGACTATTGACAAAATTCGGAGGAATTTTCTATGGGGAACAAGAGTCAATGAAGAAAATGCATCTTCTTAGTTGGGATATTGTTACAAACAATAAAGAAAATAGGGGATTAGGCAAAAAGAAAGCTAAATAAAAAAGTTTAACACTCCTTACAAGTCTAGTTTGGTGACTCATAAATAATCCTCATGCCCTCGACCTACTCATCAAGAAATATTGCATGGTCATACACCAAAACTTATCTTTAAAAATTTGGGACTATAAATGGATCCCAAATTGCAAAAAGTTACAGGAATATGTCTCTGGACCTCTCAACAAAAATGAATCATCCTTAGCCATTATGTATTATAAGGCACAACAACACTTGGAACCTAGTTGCTATCTCCTTTAGACTCCTTTGAAGATCTAACTGAAAAAATCCAGTCCATTATTTTCCCATTGACACTTCTTCAAACCTCCCAATGTGGACTATTAATAATAATGGTATTTTCACTATTAAGTCTTGCTATAAATTAATCGATGAAGAACAATCTTCTAGGATTAATTGCACGTGAATTTGAAAAATACACTACCTAACAAAATTAAATTATTTCTTTGGTTATGTTATTGTAATAGGATACCATGTAGGCATGTATAAATATTAATGAGTTATGCACAATCTGTAGGAAAGAACCTGAAAATATAACACATATCTTTTCAAACTACACTATTGCAAGGGAATTATGGCTTAACATAGGTATTAATACAAACTCAATATTCAATAGTGATGGGCATTGGCTTGGTAATATTAGAGACCTAAACCCCAGCATGCCTTCTAAACTTATCCACTGGAGTACTCGTTTTCTTTTCATCATTTGGAATATCTGGGTTACGAGAATTACATAAATAACAAAACTAATATCTGGATTACATAAATAACAATGTAGGAGAACAATTTAAAGATAGAAGACCTTTAAATATAAGAAGGAAAGAGATTTTGTTTAGTTGATAAATGAAGAAATGGAGGTAGTTTGGAAGGTTTAATATATATAGCTATATGGAGAGAGACTTTTGTAATTCTTCAACTTTTATTACACAAGGGATCACTTTGGTACACACTTGGGCTCACACTTTTTTTTTTGTACAACATACAAATGAGGAGGTCTTCCCCTATTTATAGGCATCAACCTCCATGTTCTACGACATTCTAGAATATTCCATATAAGTATCTTAAACAATATTCATATCTACCTATTCTCATATGTTCTAGAATATTCCACTACTCTAGAATATTCTCACATTCTCTACTATACATAAAAGAGTTTCTATCATCTTCTAGAATGCTCCAGAGAACTCCATAATGTTCTCGAACCTTCTAGAACATTCTAGCTCATTCTAGACTATTTTAGAATAGTCTAGAATATTCTAGTAATATCTAGCTTTGGTTTAATTTAGTTTTCACATTGCCTTCCTTAAACCATAGCCTCGTAGGTGGTCATTCCTAATAACTTTTTCATCTTCAGAAAAGTCTCCATCTTCAATGCCTTGGTGAAAATATCTGCCACCAGTTCACCAGTTCTACAGTAGCCAATTCGGATCTCATTTTCTCGTACCATCTCTCGAATGAAATGATATTTGATATCAATGTGTTTGCTGCGACCATGAAGTACTGGATTCTTCGCCAACTCGATTGCTGATTGGTTGTCACATAATATCGTGGTTGGACCATCATGTTTGTGTTGAAGAAACCTGAGCATTCTTCTCAACCATTCCGCCTGTGTAGCAGCATTTGATGCAGCAATGTACTCGGCTTCAGCAGTGGATAATGCTATCACTGGTTGTTTCTTTGAACTCCAAGAAAACACACCCGAACCAGTGAAGAATGCATAGCCGGAAGTACTTTTTCTCTCGATCGTATCACCAGCCCAATCACTGTCAGTGTATCCAAGAAGTTCAAGTGACTCACCTCTAGGATAGCAGATTCCATCTCCTTGAGTTCCTTTAATGTATCTGTCGACTTCTCCCGTTGGTCTGTACTTTGTTTTGTATACCCACTTTACTCAAATGGGTTTCTTTCCTCTTGGAAGGTCGGTAAGCTCCCAAGTATCATTCTTCTCAATAGAATGGATTTCCTCCTCCATTGCTTTCACCCAACGTTCTTCTTCAATTGCATCCTTGAAATCCACAGGATCGCAATCTGAAAACAAGGCAAAGTTCAAAATATCTTCGTCAGTTAGAGTATCAACATCATTACCAACAACGTAATCCTCCAAATGAGCCGGTAGACGTCGTTGCCTCTGTGATCGACCATGCTGTATTCGTTGTATTTCTGAGGGAGACTGTTGTTGCGCAGGTTCATCATGCTCCTCGTCATCAATATATGATGGTGCTGGAGGTTGAGATGGCTCAACTGCTTTTTTCTTCTAATCCCATGCTCCATGTTCATCAAAGGTGACATCTCTACTGACAATAACCTTTTTGCTGCCTGGATTATATAGCTTGTACCCTTTTGTCTGTCGACTGTAGCCAACAAATATGCTCTTTTCTGCTTTCTCGTCAAGCTTCTTTCGCAGTGGAGCGGGTACATGTGCATAGGCAAGACAACCAAATATTCGTAAATGAGAAATATTTGGTTTTCTACCTGTCCATACCTCATAAGGTGTTTTTCCATGGTTGCTTCTCGTAGGGCACCTGTTTAATATGTAAATTGCAATAGAGATAGCTTCAGCCCAGAATTCTTTAGGCAGCTGTTTTGCTGCTAGCATTGACCGCACCATATCCATCACAGTCCTGTTCTTTCTTTCCGTAACTCCATTTTGTTGAGGAGTGTACCTTGCAGTCAACTGATGTTGAATCCCATGCTTCTTCAAAAAATCATCGTACACAGTGTATTCTGTGCCTCGATCTGTTCTCATAGTCTTCATAAAATGGCCACTTTGTTTTTCAACATATGTTTTGAAGCTTTTGAATGTGTCACAGGCTTCAGACGTATTTTTCAGCAAATACACCCATGCTTTTCTACTGAAATCATCAATAAAAGTAATGAAGTACTTACTTTCACCGAGCGAAGGAACTTCCACCGAGCACAAATCAGAATGTATCAGCTGCAATGGGTGTTTTGCTCTCCAAGCTTTGCCTTTGGGAAATGGCTCTCTATGCTTCTTCCCCAAAATGCATGCCTCACACTGTCTTGGAGCAAAGTCAAGTGAAGGCAAACCTCACACCATCTTATTCTTCACAAGATATTGTAAACCGCCGAAATTAAAGTGGCCGAACCTCATGTGCCATAACCAAGTATCATCAAGAGCAATTGAATTATAGCAAGGTAAGTGACCGTAGTTGAAAGTTACTGGAAACATCCGATTTTTGGTCATACTTACCTTCGCTATAATTTTCATACTCTTGTCTCTTATAGTGCATATATCATTACTGAAATGCACTTCATATCCATTGTGTTGGAGCTGACCCAAGCTCAACAAATTGTGCAGCAGGTTAGGCACGTAGTAAACATCTTTTATGGAGCACTCAAGCCCATTCTCCATGGTGACCGGTATTCTCCCTTTCCCGACAACTTGCATAACTTGATTATTTCCAAATTTAACCGTGGATTTAAAAGAATCGTCCAAATCAGCAAATATCTCCTTCTTACCGCACATATGATTACTACATCCGGAGTCAACGTACCAGACATCATTGTTAGTTTCTTCACTAACAGCAGCCATAGATGCGGAGTATAAAGTGGTTTCACTTTTATCCCCTTTATCCTCAGCTATTCGAGCATGAACTTGTTTATTTTTCAGTTCTTTTACTCCAACAATCTTTAGCATAATGACCCAATTTACCGCAGTTATAGTATTTAAGGGGAGGTTTTTGCTGACCTGGATTGTTGTAATTTTCTCTTGGCTGGAAATGATGATTACCTCTTCCACGGCCACGATAGTCGCCGGTGCCTCCACGACCTCTGCCTCGGAAACCATGTCCTCTAGTTTCCGCCACATTAGAAGATTCTCCTCTCTCTTTAACTTTAGTATGTGCCAGCAATTCCTTCTCTGCCGGATCTTTCTCCAATGACTCTTCTAATTTCCCATTAATTCTATTCTCATGAAGAATTAATAAGCCCAGAAGCTCCTCGGTACTTAAAGTTGAAAGGTCCTTGGTCTCTTGAATTACTGCCACAATATGATCAAACTTCATAGGTAAAGTTTAAGTACCTTTTCAACGAATGTCTCATCGCTGAGGGTATGACCATTGAGCTCCATCTCATTCTTGATCTCCGTCAACCTCGAAAAGTATCCCTCAACTGTCTCTGACTTCTCCATCGTGGAAAGCTCGAACTTCCTTTTTAGCGCCATCAAATTATTCTTTTGGACCTTATCAACTCCACGATATGCTTTGGCCAAAATATTCCAAGCCTGTTTTGTTGTTTGGGCTGTGGAAATTTTGCCAAACACAGACATATCGATGGCCTGGTGTATTTGGGACAAGGCCATACTATCACGCCTTATTTCATTCTCTTCGGCACCTTCCTCCAGTTCTTCTCGCGTATATTTTAACAAATTATACTCCTTCAGATGTGTCTCCATGTGAATCCTCCAAAAGTTGTAATTTTGTTTCCCCGTCAACTTGGGAACCATGCACACGATATTCTTTCCTGCCATAGTTAATGAATCACCCTCCTAACAAACCAATGGCTCTGATACCAGATGTAGGAGAATAATTTAAAGATAGAAGACCTTTAAATGTAAGAAGGAAAGAGATTTTGTTTTGTTGATAAATGAAGAAATAGAGGTAGTTTGGAAGGTTTAATATATATAGCTATATGGAGAGAGACTTTTGTAATTCTTCAACTTTTATTACACAAGGGATCACTTTGGTACACTTGGGCTCACACTTTTTTTTTGTACATCATACAAATGAGGAGGTCTTCCCCTATTTATAGGCATCAACCTCCATGTTCTACGACATTCTAGAATATTCCATATAAGTATCCTAAACAATATTCATATCTACCTATTCTCATATGTTCTAGAATATTCCACTACTCTAGAATATTCTTACATTCTCTACTATACATAAAAGAGTTTCTATCATCTTCTAGAATGTTCCAGAGAACTCCATAATGTTCTAGAACATTCTAGCTCATTCTAGACTATTTTAGAATAGTCTAGAATATTCTAGTAATATCTAGCTTTGGTTTAATTTATTGTTCACAAACAAAACTAACGTTGTATCTCTAAACTTAATATTAAATTAAGCTATGGAATACAAATTAATGACAGAGCGAGAGAGAAAATTTATTAAACAGATCCTCATCCAAATTTACTGGATAAAGTCACAAAGGGGATGGTATAAACTCAACATAGACGGAGCCTTTAAAGATGGTGAGACACATGATGGAATTGGGGGCATATATAAAAATAATGGGCTTCCAGATGAAAGCCCATTCAAAATCATCCATCCACACAGAATTACAGGCTCTCTTCCATGGCCTTCAACTTGCGTGAGAACAAAGCTCTATCCACTAAAAGTTGAAACAGATGCAATTCAAGTAATTAATTTCATTAACCATGGTTAAGCCACTTATAACTCTCTTATAAGTAATTGCAGGTGGCTGGTATTGCGAATGGGCATGCAGGTGATCAGACATAACTTTCATTAAAGGAATTAAGTAGCACATCTTTTGGCCAAAGAAGCATCAAGGTATCCAAATATCAATAACCCTAGTCATCTAGCTATCCCGCTACCTTATGTCACGATAAGGATGCTCGCAGACAAAGCTGATGAAGTTTATGTCAAGTGTGTGTATGTTAATGTATGTAGACAATTAGCTAAGCTTGGTAACCTTAGTCCCATGCATAGCCTATTGTAAATATGTAATGATCCAATGGATCAAATAACTATTATAACTTAGTATCTAATGAATAAATATTTTCAGTTTCTCCACAAAAAAAACAGATATTCTCACATACCTGAAATATAATATTGTATTTATTTGCTAGCTGTGAGATTAAATTTTTAGATGTTACAAGCACATAATACCGAATTCCAACTCATTATCTAATTTTTAAAAATTAGACATATAAAATGACAAGCACATGTTGAGAATTCCAACTCATAGTCTAATTTTTAATTCGAACATATCTGAGAAAAAAGAAGGTCATTATAGATATAGACCGTGTAGAGAGTTTTGGAGAAGTGTACTTTCTTATATTGCTCACCAAAGTATATATAGAGTACAGAGAAATCAAAACCTACCAACTATAGGATTGTACAATAATGAAGGAAAATCAAAACCTACCAACTATAGGATTGTACAATTAATGAGAGAATATTCTACCAATAATAAAAAGATACACAAAAGATATTTACAATATTTTCTAATACGCCCCCTCAAGATGGAGGGCCGGAGGACACGCCAATCTTGGACATCAGCAGAAGAAGCCGAGGACGAGATAAGTGCTTGGTGAGAGCATCAGCAAGCTGATCAGCAGAGGATACGTGAGCAACACGAAGGGACCCATTCTGGACCAATTGACGAACAAAGTGATAATCAATGGAGATGTGTTTCATGCGAGAATGAAACACAGGGTTGGCACAGAGATAAGTGGCGCCAATGTTGTCACTGTAAATGACAGGAGCAGCCGGAAGAGGGACATGAAGCTCGCGCAGCAGGGAATGAAGCCAACGTACTTCAGCGGCAGCAGAAGCAATGGCACGATACTCAGCCTCAGTAGATCGTGCAACGGAACGCTGCTTTTTGGAGCTCCATGAAATAGGATTTGGCCCTAGAAAGACAATATAGGCACCAGTTAAGGAGCGGTCATCACAGTTTCCACCCCAATCAGCATCAGAGAAACAATGCAGAGGAATAGCAGATGAAGGACGCAGCCAGACGCCAAAGTCATGCGTCCCATTCAGATACCGAAATAGGCGCTTAACTGCACCCCAATGAGTGACAGTAGGAGCATGCATGAACTATGAGAGTTTATTCACAGCAAATGAGATATCAGGACGAGTGAAGGAGAGATACTGGAGGCCCCCAAGGGCCTGTCGATAGGCGGATGCGTCGGCAGGGGCCGAGCCGTCGGCCAGATGAAGGCGAGTTGACGCCGCTGTTGGCGTCTGAACAGGATTTGACTCCAGCATATTATGACGAGTCAAAATATCAACAACATATTTACGCTGAGAAAGAAAATACCCCTTGGAGCTGAGCAGAACTTCAACACCAAAAAATTAGCTTAGATCACCCATGTCTTTAAGAGAAAACTGAGACCCAAGAGAGTCAATCACACGGTTCAAGAAAGCAGAATCATTACCAGTCAATATGAGATCATCAACATACACCAAAAAATAGGCTGTAATACCAGAGTGCTGAAAGACGAAGAGCGAAGTGTCAGAGGTAATGTTGACGAAACCCATGGTCAGAAGGCTTTGGCGGAGCGCACTGTACCATGCCCGGGGTGCCTGTTTGAGACCATAAATAGCTTTCTGTAACTTACAGACATAAGATGGATAGGCTTTGTCAACAAAGCCCGGTGGTTGTGCCATATAAACATCCTCTGTAAGCCTCCCGTGGGGAAAGGCATTGTTCACATCCATTTGACGAATAGGCCAGCCCTTGGATACAGCTATACTGAGAACCAAACGCATAGTTGCCGGCTTAACAACCGGACTGAAAGTCTCCTGGAAATCCACACCTGGACGCTGATGAAAGCCCTTTGCAACAAGCCGGGCTTTGAGCTTATCCACAATGCCGTCAGGCTTGCGTTTGATGCGATAAACCCACTTGCAACCCACAACATTCTGCGAGGAATCAGGCTGGACAAGATCCCAAGTGCCATTCCGTAGTAGAGCATCAAACTCTGATGACTTAGTAGCGCGCCAGCGCTCATCAGACATAGCACTGGACAGGGTCTGAGGTTCTGTAACAGCAGGAGAGGTGACAGCAGACATACCAAACTTCTTGTTGGGCATAAAGATGTTATTTTTGCTGCGTGTCTGCATATGATGACCACCCTGAGAGGATGCAGGTGGCGGAATAATGGGTGTAGCGGCCGCAGGGGCCGCTGGCGGTGCCGGAAGGGGCGCTGGTGGCGCGGGCGGTGGCACCGGGAGTGCGTCCGGTGGATCGCTAGTGGGAGCAACGGCAGGTATTGGTGGCGGCAGCGGAAGGACTTCTAGGGAGACCGGAATGGGTACAGGGGGAGACTCGGGGTTAGACATTTTGGAGAACGGGAAGACATCTTCATCGAAGGTGACATGACGCGAGACAAAGATTTTAGACGTTGAGGGATCAAAGCGGAGATAGGCGCTTTGAGTAGTAGAGTAGCCGAAGAGGACACATGCACGAGATCTGGGTTCCATTTTGTGTGAGGTGTAGGGCCGAAGCCAAGGGAAGCATTGACAGCCGAAGACACGTAATTTGGCAAAGTTGGGGCGTTTCTGGAAGAGAGACTCAAAGAAGGAGCGCATCGAGAGATTTGTCTTGGGAAGATGATTAATGAGGTAGGCTGCTGTAGCAAAGGCATAAGGCCAGTAAATGAGAGGTATAGAGGCATGATGATGGAGAGTGAGACCAGTATCGACAATATGACGGTGACGGCGTTCAGCATAGCCATTGTGCTGAGGAGTATGAGGAGGTGACGTATGATGAGAGATGCCATGAGAGGCAAGAAAAGAGCGTAAAGCTAGAAATTCACCCCCATTGTCAGTATACAGAGTAATGATTTTAGTAGAGAAATATTTCTCTACAATGGATTTAAAAATGGGGAAGGTTTGTGAGACATCAGATTTACAGCGTAAAGGAAAAAACCAAACATACTTAGAGAAATGATCAACAAAGATGACATAATATTTAAACCCTTCATTAGAAATAATCGGAGAGGTCCATACATCGGAGAAAATAAGCTCAGGGGAGCAGTGGAAGACAGACTTGACTCAGAAAAAGGTAACTTATGACACTTATGAAGTTTGCAAGATACACAGGTAAGATCGGACACATTACTGGACGCTATACTGCTAGACGATATTAAATGACGCAAGGTTTTAGCTGACGGGTGACCAAACCGAGAATGCCATAATGACGCAGAGAGTTTTTGTGTCGTGAGGGCAGATGGTAGACTGGGAGCCGTCGGCCAGTAGTAGGTGTTGCCCCTAAGTGGGCCGCGAACGAGCGTTGCCTACGTGCGACGATCCTTCACCTGAAAATCACTATCAGAAAGAACAACGTTAACATTATTGTGACGACATAATTGGGCAACAGAGATCAAATTTTTACGCATATGTGGAACACAGAGAGCCCCAGGTAATAAAAGAGAGGAATGACTGTTAAGTTGTCCAGTATGAGTAATTATCAAACCTTCACCGTTACCAATAATCACATTGTCGAAGCCAGTGTAAGGATTGTGAAGAGACATGTTGCAAGATCAGAGGTTATGTGATGAGAGGCACCAGAGTCCAGGATCCAATCGGATGCAGAGGGAACCGTCGGAGAGTGATGGGCTGTGTGAGCAGCTGGATAGGGCGGCGAAGCATAAGCTGGCCGCGGCAATGGTCCACCGTAAGGGGGTTGGTTGGCACCAGAGACGGGATAGGATGGGCAGCGGCGCGCGGAGTGGCCAAATTCACTGCAGAGTTGGCACTTCCCATTGTACCCGTGAGATTGACCATTGCTGGAGTAACCACCACGACCGGAGACTGACCCGCGGCTGATGCGGCCGCGCCCGCGGCTACCGAATCGGTGACGGACTGGCTGCTGTCCGGCGACGAAGGCTGCCGACGGAGCCGAGTCGGATGTGACGAAGGTGGCCGGCACACGAGCAGTAATCTGAGCCTCCATGCTTAACAGCTTGTCATGTAATTCAGCAAAAGAGATGGGAGACTCATGGGCTTGGATGGCATGAGAGAGTTCCATATACGGGTCATCAAGACCATTTAGAACCTTTATTAAGAGATCCTCAGAATCAACGATAACACCCAGGAGAGATAATTCATCCACAATCACGCGAATACCGTGCATAAAGTCAGTAATAGATTTAGAACCTTTTACCGGATTGTGGAGCTGCTGTTTGAGAGCCATGATACGACCACGAGAAGCGGTGCCGTATGTGCACGCAAGAATGTCCCAGGCCTCTTTAGAGGTTTCCGCAGCGGCAATGAAGGAGATGATCGCCGGTGTGATCGACGAGATGATGGCACTGAGAATAAGGTTGTCCTGGCGAATCCAGTAAGGATATGCTGGACTGGGGGAAGTCACGTCGTTGTTGACGATAGTGGCCGGTGGGCATGGCTTCGATCCGTCCAAGAAGCCGAGGAGATCATAACCCGTAAGGAGGGTTCGAAATTGAAATTTCCACGCCAGGTAATTAGTGGAGTCCAATTTGAGTGGGATTTGAGTCGATGCATTTATGGCAATCGGCTGGAGAGGCGCGGTTGACGTCGTGGCGGCCATGAGCGCGAGGCAAGGAGAGGAGGCGCTGAACGACGTCGAGAAAGAGAGGGCTGCCGATTAGTGCAGCGGCGGCGGCGACAGGCTCCGATGAGATGAGCTACGGCGGTGGCGGGTAGTATGTATTTAGGGTTTGTTTGGCAATAAGCCACTGGCGTATGATACCATGTAGAGAGTTTTGGAGAAGTGTACTTTCTTGTATTGCTCACCAAAGTATATATAGAGTACAGAAAAATCAAAATCTACCAACTATAGGATTGTATAATAATGAAGGAAAATCAAAACCTACCAACTATAAGATTATACAATTAATGAGAGAATATTCTACCAATAATAAAAAGATACACAAAAGATATTTACAATATTTCCTAATAGACCGAACAGAATGTGAACTTTATTCCAAACATCTTATTCTTTGATTCTTTTATTTAATTTTTGTCTGCAAAGTTTATAAAAAAGCTCATCTGAGAATCTGATATTAGTGATATGAAACGTCAGTATTCCAAGTAGTTGCGGGACTTCGATATCTTGAGAAGTTTACTTTTCTTCGCACAGAATGTGAACGTTGAGTAAAAAATCTAATAAGCATTTCATACCAAAAACATCAATTTCCCCAATTATTGGAGTGTCCTCACTGTTTTTTATATTCTTTTTTCTTTTAAAATAACAAAATAGTGCTTCGCAGTACAAACTTTTAGTAGCTTTACACACAATAAGAAAAATCATTTATATATTCTGATTTGATGCCTTGACTTAACTTTTAGAACGATTCCAATACCATTAAATTGAAGTGTGAATAGACTGTAATAACCCAAAATGTTATCTTTAATTTAGATATTCATTTATGTGATCTAAGACCTTGAAAAGCACTATTAATCATTTCTCGATTTACATACACAGTCTGTAAAAAAATTTTCGAAAAGTTTTTATATGAAAAAAAGGTTTAAAATGTGAAATAGAGCTCTAAAACTCAACTGAATTGACTTCTGTCAATATTTTGAACAAAGTGATCCGGATTAGGTTTTGATAGTTCTAATAGGTCCGTATCATGATTTGAGACTTGGGCAGATGCCCGGAATCAAATTCGAAGGTCCCTAGCTAAAGTTATCGCCATATAACAAAAACTAGAAATCTAAATGCTAAAGGTTTTAAAATTTGACTGCGGAGTTGACTTTATTGATACTCGATTTGAGATTTCGAAAATTAGAATAGCTCAGTTATTTCATTAATAACTTGTGTGCCAAATTTGAAGTCATTCCGGATTCATATGATATATTTTTGTATGAGTTTTGTAAATTGAAAAGTTTGAAAATCAAAAGTTCGAATCGAGATGTGAAATATAAATTCGATGTTTTTTAATGTGATTGAAACCCCGATATAGTCCTTATTATGTTTCGAAATTTGTTTGTATGTTTGAACTGGATCCCGAGTACCCCGAGTGTGATTCGAATCGAAATCGGAAAGAAAATTGGACTACGCAAAATCTAGAATTTTGCTGCTTCTAGTACCTTCACTTCTGCACGCCTTGGCTGCAGAAGCAGCCTCGGCAAGCTGGGCAAAGAACCTCAGGTGCCGAGCCGTGAACACATATGCACGTCCATAGAAGCGGAAGTGCAGATGCGCATTTGGCTCCGCAAAAGTGAGACCACAGGCGCGGTCAAGTCCACCGCAAATGCAAAAATCCCTGGATAGTGTATAAATCGAAGAGTCCGAGTTTTTTCTCTTTTGTAGACATTTCAAACACATATTTGGGCGATTCCAAGGAGGTTTTTCACGATTTCGACTTGGGTAAATATTTTATATCTGAAAGTGATTATATTTCATAAATCCATGTCAATATTCATTATTTATTTCGGATAAAGATGGAAGAAATTGGGTTTTCTGTAAAACTTTCCAAATAAAAAAATTTAGGATTAGAAGGTCCATTTGGCATCGGGATTCGATAACATGAGTTTTTTCGGGATTCGAGACGTGAGTCCCACTGTTGGTTTTTAAAGTGAATTTCTGATTTTGTCCGAAAATTAGTAAATTTATAGGGAATTAATTCCTATGATTCGTATCAAGTATATTGAATTGTGTTGTGACTAGATTTGATGCTTTTGGACACGAATTCGCGAGGCAAAGGTTAATTGGAATTTGGAATCTTAAATTTGGTTATGAAACGAGGTTCATGACTACCTTGACTTGAGGGTATAGAACCCCAAAATTATTTGTTATGTGAATTCCATATTATTTGAGGAGCGAGTTGCACACCACAACAGAAATAAAAGTGACTATATTGGAGGAGCGGGTTGCACGCCGCAACAGAATTGATTGAAAATATATATTGAGGATCGGGTTGTATGCCGCAACGTAATTAAATAAAAATGAATACATTGAGGATCGAGTTGTACGCCGTAACAGAATTGAAAATAAATATTGATGATCGGGTTGCACGCCGCAATGAAATTGAATATAAATAAATTGTGGGATTTGGTTGCACACCATAATGGAAATTGAATTAAATAATAATTGATTATAATTGCCAAGTTGGCTCGATTGCTGAAATGACCTGTTTAATTTATATTCATGTTTTCTTGTTATTGTTATTATTAATATTGCGTACAAGTTAATATAAGTGACCCGCCTTAGCTTCATCACTACTTCGTCGAGGTTAGGCTCGACACTTACTGGGTACATAGGGTCGGTTGTACTCATACTATATTCTGCACTTCTTGTGCAGATATCGGAGTTGGTCCTAGCATTGCACAGTAGATTTGCTCGAATTTAGCTATTCGCAAGAGACTTGAGATATAGTTGCATGGCGTTCGCAGTTCTGAAGTCCCCTTCTACTTTATCATAGCTTGTATTTCTTTCAAACAGCTCTATTTTCATTCAGACGATTATTTGTATTATTGTAGTAGCTCATGCACTGGTGACACCAGTTTTGGAATGGTATTTAGACATCGCTATTAGTATGGGTTTTTCAATACTTTATTATTAATTAATTTAAAAGTGGTTTAAAATGGCTAATATTATTCTAACATTGACTTGTTTAGCAAGTGAAATGTTAGGCGGCATCACGGTCCCGAAGGTAAATTTTGAATTGTGACAATGACTGTATTTTTTAAATTTTAGTCTCTAATAATATGTTCAACTTCAATACATATTGAACCCTCGTCGGATAAGAAAAGATATATCAAGTCCATTTTTGAATGAGAAGGCTAAATCATTATCTTATTTGAGAAAGTAGCGATGGAAAATTGTACACGAAGATTATACCACTATTTGGTATAAGAATTTGTGTGAAGACGACCTTCTTTAATTTTCATTTTAACGATTATCAAAATTTGGCGCCTTGGTGTTTCAAAATGAAATTGTATATTCCCCATTGACGTGGTGTGCTTAAGAAGTGATAACAGTTAAAATTGTATGTCGTAGCCAGTTTTACAGTTGACTATCACAAAATAGCCACCGATCAAAACGTAATCAATTTCTAGTCGTTTTAACTTAAAATATATTGGTAAATGGTGTAATTGCCCTTGACCTTTTTAACATATTTTTTAGTTACCTTTTGTCGCCTTTCTCTTTGCTTTTACAACAATGTACGGATTTCGCTTTCCTGAGAGAGCACTTTTCTTCAAATCTTATCTGCGTTAGGTCCAATTTTCTTCAAAATTATGGGTGAGTTTTGTTTTTTGCAATAATGTATTTGAATTTTTGTTGTCATTGTTGGTTCTTTAGGTATGTTGTAATATTGTAATTGTTTTATAATTTGTTTTTACAAGTTTTTAAAATTTTTTCTAGTCTCTGTATATTAGGGTTAATGTTCAAATATTTTCTTGCTTCATCTGCATTTTAGATTTCTCCAGTTCTTGTAAAATTTTGATTATGTTTTTCGTCTAGTATATTATACTGAAAGTCTCCCATGTGAATGTTTATCTTCCAGTATAACATACTAGAAGAATGTTATAATATAGTTGAGTTTTATTTCATTTTAGTATATTTTACGGGGTGTTTGCTATGTGCGAATAGTAGATGTCTACTGTGTGAGTTTTGATTATGTTTTTTGTATAATAAATTTAATAAAATTTTGTTCAGTATTCTATATTGGAAGTCTATCATGTGTATGTTTATCTTCCAGTATGTTATAGTGGATGAATATTATAATATAGTTGAGTTTTGTTTCATCCCAATATATTTTACAAGATATCTGTTGTGTGTAAGCTTTTTCTCCAGTATTTTATACTGGATGAGTTCTGTTTATACTAAAATTTTATTTTATTTGTCATTATTTTTCTCAAATGATTATTTGTGTTTATTATTATTATTATTATGCTCTTTAGTCTATGGGGAAATGCAGATTGGACACACAAATCAGGATATTCAACTCCTTCGGAGATGGTTGGCGATAATTATGGAAATAATGGAAATAACTTTTGTAAATATCCTTTAGCAATCGGTAATCTTCCGGTGTAAATACCTTGACAAACATAGTTTTGCTTCATGTATATTATGAATATCTATTTGTTTTTCTTTCTTTACTTAAAAATATTTTGCTTCAGGTATATTATGCTGGATATCTATTATATGAAAGCATATTATCCAGTAATTTATACTGGATATTTACTGTTCAATTTTATTTAATGGAATTCAAGCTATTTATTGTTGAAAGAAAAATCAATGCATTCGAGTTTATATTTTTTTTATGGTGTGTTTTAATGTATGTTACGTTCGATTTCATAATTTTTCTGATGCAACTATAGTATAATTAGTTGGAGTTCTTATTTTGGTTGCTTCCTATAAATAAGCTGGAAAAGCTACTTAGAAGGGGATATAAGCCAGTATATTATAATAGAGAAGTGTAAAACAGTAAAAAAATTGTATCTAGAATAATTTGCTGGATTTAAATAATTTAAAAATGTATTCCTGTATATTATGCTGGAGGTACACCATATAAAAGTACTATGTCCAGATTTAAACAAGGTTGTGCAATTAAATAATTAAATTTTTATGTCTTGTATAATATGGTGGAGATATACCATGTGAAAGAATAATATCAAGTAGTTTTTACTGGACATTATAATGGAACAGTGTCAAACAAAGGATAATTTGTATCCGTAATAAATTATTGGAATTAGGGACATAAAAAGAATTTCTTCATGTATATTCTGCTGGAGATTTACAGTGTGAAAACATAATATTCAGTATTTTATACTGGTTCCACGGGCCAGATTTATTTTTCTTAATTTGAGCAATTTATTTTGGTTGTTTTCTATAAATTATAGACAAAATTATATAATAATGCACTCCATAAGTTGATCTTGCATTATTTTAACTCACTTACAAGATTGCAAATGTGTAGCCAAATATCAATAAACTTATATCTGAAATTTTTTTCTAGTTTTTTATTCTCCATATCTTCAAGCGTGAAATATTTTTATTCTCCCTTTTCCTCAAGTTTCTACATACCTATCACAACTACAAAAATTCATAAATAGACGCGAAAAATATAAAATCTCATGTTCTTTAATGCTAATCTTGTTAGTTTTTGAATATGATTTTATGAGAAATTTGGAGTGGGTATTGTTTGAACTTATTAAAATTAGTCTAAGTAGACTATATACAAAGTTTGAAGTCATTTAGTGGAGATTTAGAATAGTCTTAATCAAGATTTACAAATGAAAATCATACAAAAAATTCGTCAGAGATGCTTATATACTTTTATACAAAGAGGTATATGATATACATAGTTGTATAAAAGAGGTATGAATATATATATATATATATATATATATATATATATATATATATATATATATATATATATATATATATATATATATATATATAGTAGTGATACGTCATGTATATAGGTGTAGCAGTTGAAGAAGAAGAAGAAGAAGAAAAAAAAAAGACGAAATGTGAGAAATCCCCTAATGCCTATAAATAATGTATCATCCATGTATAAAATAATGTATAAGATGTGTTTATACACTATTATACATTACATTTACAATATTATATACTATTATACAAATGAATCCTATTAATGGAGCTTCACAAGTTCTTCTTCTTCTTTGGGCATCTTCTGAAATTCAACTCAAATCTACCTCAAATCTGTTACAAATCACTTCAAATTTGAGTTTTGAACTTCCATTGACGATCCCAATCAATTGGGCCAACACCCAATTCAAACAACTAATAAAATCGAAAAATTTAATTTCTGATATTCAACTCAAATCTACCTCAAATATGCTCTAAATCACTTCAAATTTGAGTTTTGAACTTCCCTTGACGATCTCAATCAATTGGGCCAACACTCAATCCAAACAACTAGCAAAATCGAAAAATTTAATTTGTAAATTTAAAGCTTTGAATGACCTTTAATGGTGACTCCAAAACAATAATTCTCTTAAGTGGTATTTTTTCTAGTCATCTTATTAGTGATTATCAACTTTAAATCTAGAAGGAGAATTGAAGAATATATATAATGATAGAGAAACTTTGGGGTGCAAAGTCGTGAAAGAGGGAAGAAGAAGAACGAAGAAAAGAAAAAAAAATAGGGTGGGCTAACTTGTGAAAAATAATTTTCAGATTATGTATAACCTGGCCATATCAGGTAAGGACTTCAAATGTGGGCCATTTATTATGGACTGTTGGGCCAAGTGACAAGGAATGTACTTCCTCCTAAATTATACTAGAATTACTACTTATGAAGTGTTATAGTCTAGTATATTATAACAAAAAAATGTAAAAAAATTGATTTTTTTTCCTTTAGAATAATGTTGTGAAATTAAATAACTAAAAATTTTACTTCCTGTATAGTATGCTTCTTAGTTTTAAGAAATAAGTACTTCTAATTTGCTATCCATTTGGCATCGAATGTGATAAGCAAGTGTCACGACCACAACCGCGGCCATGATGCTCAACACACTGCTAGGCAAGCCTGATCAATTTACAAACCTTTACCTATTTATAACATTTCATTATTGATTAACATAGATGATTTACCAAGTTATAACATTAGAACTCTGAAATAGAGTTTAACATTGCATAATCCCAAACAAAAATCCTACAACATAGCCTATAAGAATCTGGTGTCACAAGCCTGAGCCTCTAATACAGATTTATCAACCTAATACATGTCCGTCTAAGTATTTTGAAATAAAAGACAAGGATAGAAGGGAGATATCAATTCTGCGAACGCCATGCAGCTACTTCGATGCTCCCCGATGCTGTGCTCTCTCATCTGAAATAATCCTCACTCAGCATCAGATGCACCTGGATCTGAACGCAAGGTGCAGGGAGTAATGTGAGTACTCCGACTCAGTGAGTAATAAACATAAATAAAGGCTGAGAATAAGAAACCATGAAAAAACACAGGGTAATATATAATTGTCAGTTTAGAGCAAGTAATAAGAAAGCGATTAATCGATGAGCGGAATATATAACTACTACAATAGATTAACAGATAAATAACAGATCAATAAGGAAAATGCAACACATAGAACGTTACTCTCTAGTATTCGTTGCGACGTGCAGCCCAATCCATTTATTTATCGTCGAAGACGCTCACTGGGGGTGTGCAGACTCTAGGAGGGCCCCCTGATAGCCCAAGCGCATAATCAAGCCATCCCGTGGCATCAACTAGGTCCTCGGCCTCATATCAATATCAATATAATACCGCTGCGGCGCGCAGCCCGATCCCATACTCATTCCTGAAATCATATAAGCCCCTCGGGCAATAATAGAATAGTAGTTTTCAGCCCAAAACACCATTAGAAATATCATTTAAGTTTCAAATCTGAGTAAAAATGGCTAAGTTTGTAAAGCATTATTAAAAAATAGGACTAAGTTCAAATAATATGTAAAAATAGTAAGAAAATGGTGATAATAATCCCCGGAGAGATTAAATAGTTGGCATGAAGCCCAAATATGAAAGTTAACCCAAATCATGATGATATCAAATAAGCTTCAATAAAATATATGGTAAAATCATCACTCAGAACGGACCAAGTCACAATCCCCAATAGTAAACAACCTAGCACTCATCATCGAGCGTGTGTCTCACCTTACTATAGCACTACGATGTGCAAATTCGGGGTTTCAAACCGTTAGGACATCATTTACATTCATTACTCACCTCGAACCGGCCAAAGCTCTAGCTCTCTATGCCCTTACCTATCAAATCGGCCTCCTCATGCGTCAAATCTGACTAAAACCACAACGAATAGGTCACAATGTACTAAGGGAACAAAACCCAATCGAAAACAATCGAAAAATATCAAAATCCCGAAATTAGCAAAAACCTGAACTCGGGGACCACTTCTCGAAACTCAGAAATTTTTACCTCACCGGGTTCCTTATCTCGCCACGAGTCTATACATATTAAGAACTCTTAAATCCGAGCTCAAATGACCCATTGAAACCCAATTTGAAATATCAAAGCTCAAGCCCTAGTTCTTCCCCTTTTTGCTAAGTTTTCATTAATTTCTAGGTTAATCCCACAATGAAATCAAGTTTTTAGTTCATAGGACTTACCTCCAACCAATCCTCTTTGAAATCCTCTTCAATTTCTGCCAAATAGCTAATAAGATGCTCAACAGTGGAGGAAAATAACTTAGGCTCGCGGAACAAAATGTTTTAAGAATTCCTTCTGCTCAGCTGACGAATTCTTCTATGCGATCGCATCAGACCCTATGCGATTGGAAAGCACAAAAAAAACCTCTCAAAATTCCCTCAACGCGGTCGCACTAATACACTTGGGATCGCAATGAATGAACTCCTGAACCTAGCGACCGCAGATGCGCTCCTGCGTTCGTATTGAACAAGAAACATCCAAGCCCCAGGTTCACTTCACACCATGCGATCGCAACCCTCACTCTGTGAACGCAATGACCAACAGACCAGCTCCCCATAAATCCTTCTATGTGATCGCAAAACCCCTATTGCGATCACAGAGAACAAAAGTCTGCAACACTGAGCCTATAATTTCTGCAACATCCTAAGTCCCAAAAACCTTCCGTTAGCCATCCGAAATCACCCCGAGGCTCTCAGGACCACCACCAAAAGCACCAACACATCCTAAAACATCATCAAAACTTGTTCCAATCATCAAAATGCCTCAAATAACACCAAAACCATCAAATTACATCGAATTCCAGCCTAAGTTCTTCTAATACTTTCGAAACACTCAGTCAATCAAAAGCCCAATCAAATCACCTCCGAATAACCTGAAATTTTGCACACACATCCCAAATCATCTAACAAAGCTACTGCAATTCTCGAAATTCCATTCCGACCCTCAGATCAAAATCTCACCTATCAATCGAAATTCGCCAAAATACTAACTTCGATAATTCAAGCCTATTTCTACACCGGACCTCCAAAATTACTTCCGACCTCCTAAGCCAAAAATCATCCCTAAAAGCTAACCGAACCATCAGAAATCACATCTGAGCCCTCTAACTCATAAGTCAACATCCGATTGACTTTTTCAAACTAAGCCTTCCTTAAAGAGACTAAGTGTCTCATTCCTAACAAATCTAATCCAAATCAAATCGATTACACTAAACATCGATAATGAAGCATAAGGAAGTAGAAAATAGGAGAAACGGAGTGGTGCCGTCACATCCTCCCCAACTTAAGCAAACGTTTGTCCTCGAGCAAGTCAAGAAACATACCTGAAGCCTCAAACAGGTGAGGATATCTGCTCCGCATCTCTGGCTCGGTCTCCCAGGTAGCCTCACCCACGAACTGACCTCTCCACTACTCCTTCATCGAAGCTATATCCTTCGACCTCAACTTTCGACCTAACGACCCAAAATAGCCGCTGGCTCCACATCGAAGGTCAGATCATCATCCAACTAAACCGTGGCTGATGTCCAAATCATGAGACAGGTCCCCAACATACTTTTGGAGCATAGAAACATGAAATACCAAATGCACACTTGACAAGCTGGGTGGAAAAGCAAGCATACAAGCCACCTTCCTAATTCTCATAAGTACCTCAAAAGGTCCAATGAACCGTGGACCCAACTTCCCTTTCTTTCCAAATCTCATAACACCTTTCATGGGCGAAACCTTCAACAAATCCTTCTCACCAACCATTTAGGACATATCTCAAATCTTCCGGTCCGCATAACTCTTCTGACGCGATTGCGTTGTACGAACTCTCTCTTGAATCACCTTCACCTTCTCTAAGGCTTCGTAGACCAACTTTGTCCCCAATAGCCTAGCCTCACCGGGCTTGAACCAACCAACTGGAGATCTATACCATCCCCATATAAGGCCTCATACGGTGCCATCTGAATGTTGGACTGATAGTTGTTGTTGTAGGCAAACTCTACAAGCGGGAAAAACAAATCCCAACAACCTTCGAAATCAATAATACAGGCACGCAACATGTCATTACGCTCAGACTGTCCGTCCATCTGAGGGCGGAATGCTATGCTCAACTCCACCTGACTACCCAACTCCCTCTGCACGGCTCCCCAAAATTGCGAAGTAAACTGAGTACCACTATCTGAGATGATGGAAACCGAAACACCATTCAACCGAACAATCTCCCAAATATAAATCCTTGCCAGACACTCCGAAGAATAGGTAGTACACATAGGAATGAAGTGCGCGGACTTGGTCAACCAATCAACAAACACCCAAATCGAATCGAACTTCTTCAAAGTCCGAGGAAGACCACTTACAAAATCCATAGTGACTCTCACCCACTTCCACTCGGGAATAACCATCTACTGAAGTACGCCATCCGGTCTCTGATGCTCATATTTCACCTGCTGACAATTGAGACACCGAGCCATAAATCCCGAAATATCTTTCTTCATTCGTCTCCACCAATAGTGCTTCCTTAAATCGTGATACATCTTCGCGAAACCCGAATGAATAGAATATCGCGAGCTATGGGACTCCTCCAGAATCAACTCTCTAAGACCATCCACATTGTGCATACATATCCGGCCCAGCATTCTCAATACTCCATCATCGCCAATGGTCATATCGCTGGCATCGCAATGCGGAACTGTGTCCTTAAAGGCAAGCAAATGCAGATCATCATACTGGTGCTCTCTAATGCGATCATATACGGAAGACCGAGAAACCACGCAAGCCAACATCCGACTAGACTCCACAATATCTAATCTTACAAACTGATTGGCCAAGGCTTGAACAACAACTGCAAGGGGCCTCTCCCCAAATGGAATATACGCCAAACTCCCCATACTCACTGCCTTTTAACTCAATGCATAATCAACTACATTGGCCTTTCTCGGATGAAACAGAATAGTAATATCATAATTCTTAAGCAACTCTAGCCTCTCCACTGCCTCAAATTAAGATCCTTTTTCTTGAACAAATGCTGAAGATTGCCATGATCTGTGAATACCTCACAAGATACGCCGTACAAGTAGTGCCTCCAAATCTTCAAAGTATGAACTATGGCAACCAACCCTAAGTCATCAACAGGGTAGTTCTTCTCATGGGGCTTCAACTGACGAGAAGCATAAGCAATAACTCTACCCTCCTGCATCAATACACAACAAATCCCAACGCTGGATGCATCACAATACACTGTATAAGAACCTGAAGCTGATGGCAAAACTAATATTGGAGTTGTGGTCAAGACTGTATTGAGCTTCTGGAAGCTCTCTCACGCTCGTCCGACCACACAAATGGAGCACCCTTCTGAGGCAACCTTGTCAAGGGCGACGCAATGGATGAAAATCCTTGAACAAAACAGCAATAATATCCTACCAAACTAAGGAAACTACGAATCTCTATGGCTGAGGACGGCCTAGACAAACTCTGCACCGCCTCTATCTTCTTTGGATCAACCTGAATACCCGCGCTGGACACCATGTGCCCCAAGAAAGCCACAGAACTAAGCCAAAACTCACACTTGGAGAACTTTGCATAAAGTTTCTCCTATCTCAATCTTTGCAATACTACTAGCAAATCCGCTGTGTGTTCCCCCTGACTACGCGAGTATACCAGAATATCATTAATATATATCATAACAAAAGAACCCAGATAAGGCCGAAATACATTGTTCATCAAATGCATGAATGCTGCTGGGGCATTGGTCAGCCCGAGAGACATGACAAGAAACTCATAATGACCATATCTAGTCTTAAAAGCAGTCTTAGGAATATCTGAATCCCTGATCTTCAACTGATGATATCCCGAACGCAGATCAAACTTGGAAAGCACCCTCGCTCCCTAGAGTTGGTCAAAAAAATCATCTATGCGATGTAGGGGATATTTGTTGTTCACTGTTACTTTGTTCAATTGCTTGTAGTCAATGCACATTCTCACTATGCCATCCTTCTTCTTTACAAACAACACTAGCATACCCCACGGTGACACACTAGGCCGAATGAACCCCTTATCTAGGAGCTCCTAAAGCTGCTCCTTCAATTCTTTCAACTCTGCTGGTGCCATATGATATGGCGGAATAGAAATGGGCTGGGTGCCCGGCACCAGGTCAATACCAAAACCAATATCCCTATTCGATGTCATGCCCGGTAGCCTGCAAGAAATACATCGAAAAACTCCCTTACGAATGGAACAGAATCAATGCTAGGAGTCTCAGCTCCAACATCCTGCACAAAGACTAAATATGACATACAACCCTTCCTAACCATATGTTGGGCCTTCAAGAAAGAAATAACTCCACTAGGAATATAATCAGTCACACCACACCACTCGATCCGCGGTACACCCGACATATCCAAACTAACCGTCTTAGCATGACAATCTAGAATAGTATGACACAGAGATAACCAATCCATGCCTATAATAACGTCAAATTCCACCATGCTCAATAGCAATAGATCAACTTGGGTCTCCTGACCCTTAATAATCACAACACATGATTGCTACACACGGTCCATAACAACAATATCGTCCACCGGAGTAGACACATGAACAGGTAAAGAAAGAGACTCCCTGGGCATACCCAAATTGCGATAAAAATATGAGGACACATATGAATAGGTGGAACCAGGATCAAATAATACAGAGGTATCTCTACGGTAGACTGAGACAGTACATGTGATGACGACATTTGAAGTAATGGCATCTGTCCTGCCCGGAATAGCATAAAAGGGAGCCTGGACACAGCCTGATCGACCTCCACCTCTGGGGTTAACCCTGGTTGCCTGACCTCCATCCTTAGCTGACTGGGCAGGTGATGAAGTAACTGCAAAAGAAGTCGAGGGCTGGTCCCTCTACTGAGATTGACCACCACGAAGTTGAAGACACTGCCTCCTCATATGCCCAAACTCTCCACACTCATATCAAATTCCCGTTGGAGATGGAGACCTAAGGGAACCTCTCGCACCAGAGTGACTAGCTAATGCACTCGGCGTAGAAGAACCGTGAGCTGAAGGTGCATGAGATGAACTCTAAGTTGGGAGGGCGTTAAGTGAAGACTGGCCCTGCTGAAACCCCTGATGACCACGGCTTGAAGATGTACTACTGTATTCAGGATGGGTCAACTGAGCAGGCCTGAAGGAACGACCTCTACCACGTTGAAATTGGCCCCTAGACGGAGCACCACAAAAACTGCCCGATACTCGAGTCCTCTTGGCCTTCCTCTCCTCTCTCTCTCTAAGGCGAACCGTCTAAATCTCACAAGCAATATCAACCACCTCATCGAACGTGACCCAATACTCTCTCTCTCTCTCTAGTCATCAGAATCTGGAGATAGCAGTTAAGGCCATCCACAAATCTCCTGATCCTCTCACAATCTGTGGGGATCATCCAAAATAGCATGACGGGCCAACTGTGAAAACGTCATCTCATACTGGGTTACTATCATATCCCCCTGAGTCAACCACTCAAGCTGTCTGTGCACCTCCTCTCTACGGGACTGCGGTACATACTTCTCCAAGAAGAGAGCGGAGAACTGCTGCCAAGTAAGGGGCGCAGCACCAACAGGCCTATGCCTCACAAAGTCCTCCCACTAGGTAAAATCAACCCCCGAGAACTAAAAGGTTGTAAATTCCCCACCACTCCACTAAATAATCCCTGCTGTACGGAGCATACGCTGACACTTGTCAAGAAAACCTTGGGCATCCTCGCCCTCAGCACCACTAACTGACTAAGGCTGAAGCCTACAGAACCTCTCAAGATGACGTTGCTTGTCTTCTGGCATAGCTGGAACTACAAAATCCTGGACCGGTGCAACCTGCTAAGCTGGAGATGCCTCCAGCATCTGTAAACGCTGCACTAGCTGCTCAGGTCTGCGAGCAACGGGGGTCTAATTGCCTCCCCAGGCCTATGAAGTAGCTGCTACAGCAGTGGTTGAAACTACCTGAGCCAAATCAGTGCAAACTAATAGGATCTGTGCCAAGGCCTCCTGAAGACTCGGTATCACGATGGACATAGCTGGTGCCTGAACTGGTGCTGTTGGAGCCTGATCTAGAGCTGGGGAATCTAGAGGATCAACAGGTGCTGCCCTTGATCGCTGCCAACGCAACGCTACACAAAAGGTATAAAGGTCGGGTCACAAGAGCTTTTACTCGAACAGTGGTCGGGATCGAATTTCCACAAGGAGCTAGTAGTGGAGTTGTATTTCTGTCTATCCTAGAAATGTGTTTGTACTTCTAAGTCACTTCAAACATTTTTGGGTTTTTGATTTTATAAGTATATTAAACTAAGGATTAAAGCTAAATTACGTTAAGAGAATATTGCGAAGTAGTATCTAATAGGGAGAAAGGGACTAGGGCCGTGGCATCCCCTAGGTGGTTAATTAATGGGTAGAAACTACTAAGGATAGATTGACATGCTTGGGGATTATGCTATAACCGTTGCACAATTATACCAACTCTCACACCTCCCGGTAGAGAGAGAGAGAGAGAGAGAGAGAGAGAGAGAGAGAGAGAGAGAGAGAGAGAGAGAGAGAGAGAGAGAGATTTTTCCCAATTGACTCTCTCGAGAAAAATTGGGTAGGCCTACTAGACCAAGCAATTAGGGTTCAAGTAGAGTGATTACTCTATCGAGATTTAACCCGTTAATTGGGACTACAATTTCTCATGGGTCCATCTCAATTCCTTGTTGGGTCAATTTTGGGGTCATAGACCCTCTTTCTCAAGAAAAGTTAAACCCAATAAGCTTGAATCAATGTTTGCAACAACCAATTCTTAGATAAAAATATAAAATCAACCCAAATAGCAAACACCCAATATCAATCTAATCCTAGAGGGTAACACCCATCAATTACCTACACTAGGGTTGAGCCACAACCCTAGCTAATGGGTTTTGCTTCACATAATTAAAGAAAGAACAGAAGAAATAGATGAAGAACTAAACATATTAATTAATTAATAAGAAGAAACTACAATAATCTATTATTAATGACGACCAAAAATGCCAAAAGTGACTACAATGTCGTTCACGGGTGCTCAGCTGTGTTTCTGAATACCCCCTTCTATAAAAAATGGTAAAATGTTCTACTTATACTAGGCTGGAAAACATGACAAAAATACCTCTGCGGGGTCTGTGCGGGCCGCGTAAAAGCAACTGTATCCGCACTGGCTCTTTGACTTTGCAATTTTCACTCCTGAAGTGGAGGACGTAGACCGCACAATTGAGTAGTATGACCGTGGAAGGGGTCTGGAACGAACTGCGCAGAGACCACCACGGGCCGTGTGGTTTGACTAGGCTCTTTGACAACCTCTCTGAATCTCATTCACGCGAACTGTACAAATGAGTGAAGCGGCCGCGAAGCATGAACTCAGACCGCGTGAATTCAACTGCAACCGTGTTGCCCTTAGCCTTATTATGTCATGCCTCTAAATTACCTAGTGCAGTCGCAGTTGCTCTCACGTGGCCCGCACTAGATCCTCTTTTCTTCACTTTACTTAGTCTTTGACACTTGAGCAGGTTTCACTCATTTTTAAGCCGATATTTGACATTTTGTCACTTTGTCGATCAAACTTGCAATCAAGCACAATTTGTGAGCATTTCGCAACTATATTGTAGCAATTTATTCTCAAATCATAGGCAATTAGGGGCATAAACACGTTAAAATCCTAACTTATCAACTCCCCCAAACTTAAACCTTTTCTTGTCCTCAAGCAAACTAAATAAGACCCACCCCTTTAAAGGAAAATCCGAGTAATTCTAGCTATCCAAAAGCAATCTCAACAAGCATCAGTTGGGACTAAAAATTGCCCTCAATACGAATGCAACATTAACACATTTAACTTTGAAAAACCATGGATCTAGTGTGACACAAGAGCATCAAGAGTTGACGCATTTCATCAAAGAACTTCTCTCAATTACTTTGGTCATTGTGGAACCAGAACTCCCACATCCTCAACTCTCCTAAAGCGAACCTCACCTTTTATGTATTAACACACAAATCGAGGTTAATGGAATTTCACTCATGTCTCTCAAGAAGAAGGTCACAAGTCCGGCTCTAGGTACCATATGCTTGCCCCTTATTTAAGTATCCACTAATGTATGTTCCCTTCAACTCAAGATCAAATAGGGCTTTTGTGGAGTAATTGTGAAGGCTTTTGGGTAAGGGTAGGACATGTTTTTATCCAAGTGGGTTCAATCTTCCCATAAGCACTTCTTTTGATTCATTTTGGCACAACTCTCTTGACTTTTTTTGAGTAATTCACTTCTTTTCAAGGGGTTAGAGAGACACATTGTCACTCTTTCTTATGCAATTCAAAGCATTTCTCCTTTTTCTACTTTTTCCAAACCTTTTCACTTTATTTCTTTCTTTGAATCCCTTTTTATTTTTTTTATTTCACATTGGGCTGTTTGCCTTTTTCTTTTCTTTCTTTTTCATTGCCTTCCTTTTCTTTTTTCTTTTGCACCTTTTACCACTTTGGTTCCTTTCTTGTCTATCTCCCCCAAACTTAGACAGTTGCCATTACTCAAGGGAAGATTAGGGTGCCAAGAGAGGGTAATCATTTAAAACGGGTATAGGCTTGTAACATTAGTTCTTGAAAGGAAAAGGTTTAAGTCTCAAAAGGGTTAACAATCATCTCATTGGTAGGCTATGGAATTGTTCAACTTAACATTTGGATCAAGGAGAGCCTATAATCATTTCTCAAGTCAAATTTCACCTAGGATATCGCCTCAACAAACATTCAGGGCAAGTTCTAGACCATTGGCTCGGGACTTGGACTCACAATTTGATTCTTCACCACTCACGCTAGAGGATTGCTGAAAACATCAAGTCGAGGTCCCACAACGACCTTTGTTACGATTCAATACTCCACCCTTGGAAAGAATCATGGTGTTAAGAAAACCAAGGGTTTATTGGAAATGCTAAAAACAAAATGAAAGGCTACGTGCTTATCTACAAAACTAGAAACGGACAATTTTTGCGAAAAATAGAAAATAAAATGAATATGTACAATAGGGGGTAGAATATGCAATGGGGATGAATATATATTGAATTGTAACTTTATATACAGACCAAAAGCTAGAATAAGAAGTACGAGAAAAATAGCTCAACGTAAATTTATGTACAAACCAAAATAGAAAATCACATAAACATAGACTAAGTCAAATGTATACATTTATCCAGATAAATAAAAAGTAAGGTGCACCCCCAAAAATAATAGTTGGCATTGTCCCCAATGACAACTATCAAAACAGGTACTAAAAAAGTCACAAAAAGGATATAGAAACTCCCTATGACTAGTCTGTCTAAATGGGGTCATCAGTGGTCCCCAAGTCCTCTGCATGTACGAGAACCTCATACTGGTTCCCGAAATCCAACTGCTCACCAACTGGGCATGGAGTCTACTCATGGACCGGCTGAATGATAGGTGCAATAGTTGAAGGGACCTTCTTTGGGTCTGCTAGATCGATAACTACACAAACTGAAATGGGATCTTCCTCTTCTTCCTTGGAGGTCTAGGTGCCTGCTCATGCTCCTGCTAAGGCTATGGTTGTGGTACTGGTGCTGCTACTGGGGTTGGATCCTCGAATAGTAAGTCTATAAGCATCTGGTCTGCCAATAGCTTATCCATATCAGTCCTTAGCACTTTCACCAACTTCTTAGAAGCCCTTGACTTTCTCATATTCATGTGCTCCTAGTCAAGCTCCTTCAAAACCTTGCCATGTAAATCCACCGCCTTAGTCAAGGCGTCCTGAGTCCTCATAATCTTCTTCTGGTTGTCCAGGAGCTTTTTCACTGTATCCTCAATGGATTGAGGAGGTACTGAATAGGCCTTAACTGTGGCAGACAATGTAGACAACTTTGATGTCGCAGCTGACATCCAGTTGTTCAAACTAGCTAAAGTCTGGCTCAACTGATGGGCCGTGAAAAGAGGAGCCAGGGAGGAAGGCACCCCCGGGCTAGTTGAAGTGCTTGGTCCAGCCGAGGAGGATAGTCCTGGAGGTAAGTCATCACTAAGAGTGGCAGCAGGCACGGATGGAAGCTCAGTGGAAGGATCAGTGGAAGACTATACCACAACTGGCTCCTCAGACTGGCCAGTTGGGGCAGAAGTTGGGGGCTTGTACTTCTTGTCCTTCAGGTTGTCAGGCCCCTATATGCTAAACCATGAGAATGGAGCCACTGGTCTTACCTTTACATAAGAGGACTTCTTTTTTACTTTCAAATCATGGAAATACATGGTGAGAGTGTTACGAAATGGGTAGTTCCGATCACTATCAACCCCCATCGAAGTAATGGCCCGGTGCATCACATTTCCCACATTTATAGGGAAGCCCGCCATGATAGAAGCAACCAAAACTGCACAGTGAAGTGGGATAGTTTGATCATGGCCGAAGGATCAAGTCGTTTGCACACAAACGTCAACCACCCCCTAGCTTCAAAATTGAATATTCTCCGGACAATCTTTACTCCCGCTTGTATCCAATCTGGAACAGTACCCGGGTTAGCCAAGTACCTAGCTACCTATGGGTGAACCTCTTTACCCATTTCCAAATTCTCATTGTACTAGGTCTCATCCTTATTGTCAAACCCCAAGTATTTGTTGAAAGCATTCCCAAAGAACACTACATTTCTGTTTCGCACTTTGGTCACAATTGAGCCATTTTTTAACGTGGGCCACATTGCAGTAGAACTCCCTCACCAAAATCATCCCAAAAATGCTCTTATCCCACTATGGTATGAAGCAGTCTATGAACATTTGGAAGTAAGGGTAGTAGGTCACATGAGATGATGCTCCTCTCTGGAATCAATTTTTGTACTGACCACTATTCCCTAAACATATGAAATGCCACTTGACTGACAAATCAATCTTCCTAGGCCTCATGTTTTCTAGTTTGTTCCACACCCCAACCTGGGGCATACCACTGTCTGGTACCTCATCATCACTATTAGTACCACCCTCTGCACTCTCCCCAGATACTGAAGCTATGGGGAACGTGGAGTATTCATCGTTGCCTGCTGCTGAGCCATCAGACAACTCAGAAGGTACACGTTATGGAGCTTGGGCAGTAGGTGAAGCTGGGACTAAGGGTGTTGGCCCTGAAGCATAAAAGAAGTCTTGAGAGGGTACGTACTCACTCCATGATTGGTCATCATCTATAACAATTTGTTTCCTTGTTTTCAGTTTAGTCGGGGGAGTGAGCTTAACTTTTTTCCCTTTTCTTCCCCGGGAAGAGTCACCTCGGCAGGGTTGTTTGGTACCTCTTCCTCGTAGTTTTACCATTATCTTCAAGCAAAAACATCTAATATTGTCAATTGTAGAACACGCAGTGAATCATGTGAATGAATTAAAGTTGTAGACAACAGAAGGAAATGTTGCAGACATTGCTGCAGAACCAGGCACTGCGGACCGCACCATCAGAAGTGTGTGTTGGAGGAATCGCGAACCGCGCTAAGGCGACCGTAGGCCACGCTGAACAATGCCCCAAAAAGTATTCTCTGAATCCCCCACCGTAGTCCGCACGAAAGAGGGTCACTGCCACGATGATCCAGCACGGACCGCGTGAAATGCAATGTGTCTACGCTATAAGCAAGGTAAGTTTCAGTCAAGTTGAGCACCACGGTCCACGCGTCAGGGCCACCCGGACCACGGTAAGGCGACCGCAGACCGCGTTGAGCCTGAATTAGGGAACTAGGTTAGGATTTAATTTTTTGTTCCATTTTTGTTCACATTCTTACACCTACTTGTCCCTACTCAGTTACCCAATCCTCAATTACTTTAAACTGACATGAAATCTACTCTAGACTAATAAGTTGAACAAAACGATTGAAGAACAAGAAGTTACAAACTACCGGTGGACAATTAAAATGAAAATATGGAATTAATTAATCAAGAGTGCATGGTTACCAGGATTATGATGAATGAATGCAATTTATCCAAGCAAACAAGCATTGCGGTCTTAGAAGAGGGATGAGTAGTAATATTAGAGCTCTGAGTTTTCAAGGTTCGAAAAGGGTAAAATGAGACCATTGGTATTTATTTATAGATACCCAGTGGGACCCGTACTAACCTACCAGCAGCGGCCGCACAAAAGCGACTGCGGACCGCGCTGGTTTGTTTGTGTGACCCTTCAGTAAGCAGCCTATACGAACCGCACAAAAATGCAATGCAGCTGCCTAGGTCCACTGCGGACCGCGCTAACAGGACTGCGGTCACGATGCAAACTCCATAAAGTATCTTGTTCAGCTCATGCCAGTTCGGACCGCACAAACTGCACCGCGGCCGCACTGGCAAACTTCAGAGACTATGCACTTTTTCCACTTAGTTTTGCACTGCATCAACACAGCTCCTGCAACATCTCACAAACAATTAGCTCAAAAATCCTAAACTACAAAGAAAATCAATGAGAAAGAAAAAAATACATGGGTAACCTCCCAAGAAGCGCCTGATTTAACGTCGCGGCACGATGCAGGTTACCAACACATCACTTCAAATGAATGAGTGCCACCACTGGCTATCATCAAAGTACCATAAATAATGCTTGACACGATGCCCATTGACTTGGAAAACTTCACCATTTTTGTTCTTGAGATCAAGAGCACCAAAGGGGTTCACACATACAACTTCGAATGGCCCACTCCAGTTTGACTTGAGCTTTCCCAGAAATAACCTCAACCGGGAGTTAAAAAGTAGAATCATATTACCAACCTTGAATTCCTTTCCCTGAGCATATTTGTCGTAATGATTCATCTTGTCTTTATACAAGGATGAGCTGGAGTAGGCATGAAATCTAAACTCATCAAGCTTATTAAGTTGCTCAACACGGAGATTCATCGCTACTTCCCATTCCAACTTCAACTATCTCAAGGCCCACATAGCTTTGTGTTCCAAATCCACCGGTAAGTGACATGCTTTCCCAAATACCAACCGGTACAGAGACATACCAATTAGGGTCATGTATGCGGTCTCGTAGCCCCATAGAGCATCATCTAACTTTTTGGACAAATCGGTTAGATTTGCGTTGACATTTTGACCAAGATACTCTTTATCTCTCGGTTAGAGACTTCCACCTGGCCGCTAGCTTGAGGATGATAGGGGGTAGTCACTTTGTGATTTACTCCATAATTGGCAAGCAATGAATCAAAAGCCTTGTGGCAAAAGTAGGACCCCAATCGCTAACGATAGCACGAGGAAAGCCAAACCTTGTGAAGATACTCTTTTCAAAAAATGCCAAAACATTTCGGGCTTCATGGTTGGGTAAGCCACGGCTTCAACCCACTTTCTGACATAGTCCACTACCACAAGAATGTAAGTGTTCCCACAAGAGCTCACGGAAGTACCCATGAAATAAACACCCCAAAATATAAAAAATATCCACCCCAAGAATCGTATTGAGGGGCATCTCATCCCTTTTTGAAATTCTGCCTGCTCTTTGGAATGCATCACATCTCTTTACCAAATCACTAGCATTTTTAAACAACATCGGCCAATACAAACCGCAACGCAGGACCTTTGAAGCCATCCTCACCCCTCTATGATGTCCACAATAGGGGGACCAGTGAGAAGCCTCTAAAATTCTCAATTGTTCACCTTCCAGGACACATCTTCTAATCACACCATCCATGCAAATTTTAAACAAGTACCGATCATCCCAATAAAAATCCAAACTATCCCGCTTGAGTTTCTTCCTTTGGTTGGAAGAGAGCTCACATGGGACAATTCCGGTCACAATAAAGTTGGCGATGTCTTATAACCATGGCATGTCACACATTGACACGTAAAGAAGTTGCTCATCGAGGAATGTATCATTTATTTCAAGGCTGTCACATGGTCTCCCTTCTTCCTCCAACCGAGACAAATGTCCGCAACTTGGTTCTCACTTCCCTTCTGGTCCACTATTTCTAAGTCAAATTCTTGGAGAAGTAATACACATCTCATCAATCTTGCCTTGGAATCCTTTTTGGTCATCAAATACCTCAGGGTGGCATGGTCTGTATGCACAATCACCATGGCCCCCATAAGATATGGCCTAATTTTCTCCATGTCAAATACAATGGCCAACAATTCCTTCTCTTTCACCTTGTAATGATGTTGAGCTTTATTCATAGTCTTGCTTGCATCGTACACGGGATGAAACATTTTGCTAATTCATTGACCCAACACCCCCCCCCCCCCACCGCAACGTTACTTGCATCGCACATTAGTTCAAAGGGAAAACTCCAATTGGGTGCGGTGATGATAGGAGTTGTGGTCAACTTATGATTTAAAAGATCAAAGGCCTCCATGCATTTTGTGTCAAAAGCAAAATTAACATCTTTCTCTAGCAACCTGTAAAGTGGATTCACGACCTTCGAGAACCGCCGGTAGAACCTGTCATGGCCAAGAAAACTCCTCACCCCTTTTACAAATATAGGGGGAAGCCTCGAAATCACCTCGATTTTTTACTTGTCTACCTCAATCCCATGATTAGAAATCTTGTGACCCAATACTATACCTTCTTCCACCTAAAATGGAACTTTTCCTAATTGAGAACAAGATTAGTTTCTTCACATCGGACCAAGACTCTATCCAGGTTTACCAAGCACTCTACAAAGGAGTCACCAACCACACTAAAGTCGTCCATAAAGACCTCCAATATATCTTCAACCATGTCTATGAAAATAGCCATCATACAACGTTGGAAGGTCGTCGGAGCATTGCATAGCCCAAATGGCATCCGGGAGAAGGCAAAAATACCATATGGGCAGGTGAAAGTGCTCTTCTCTTGGTCCTCCGGGGCAATTAAGATTTGATTATATCACGAATAGCCATCCAAAAAACAATAGAAAGCTCGACTCGCAAGGCAATCAAGCATTTGGTCCAGGAACGGCAGTGTGAAATGATCCTTCCGAGTCACCTTGTTGAGTTTTTGATAGTCTATGCAAACTCTCCACCCGGTAATGGTTCGAGTGGGAATAATCTCATTGTTGGAATTTGCCACCACCATCATCCCTCCTTTCTTTGGCAAACATTGGAACGGAGAGGTCCATGAGCAATCTGAAAATGGATAAATCATACCGGCATCAAGCCACTTGATAACCTCTTTCTTTACCACTTTTTGCATTGCTTCATTTAGTCTTCTTTGATGTTTAAGTGAAGGCCTTGAATCCTCCTCCAAGATGATTTTATGCATGCAAAAGGTGGGTCTTATCCGCCGAATATCCGCCAAGTCCAACATGTAGCCCTTTTTCGCCTTTGAAGCACCTCCAAAGTGGCCTCGATCTGCAAGTTAGTAAGGCACGAAGAAAGAATAACTGGAAGAGTTGTACTAGAGCCCAAAAATTCATACCTGATATGTGGAGGAAGTGGCTTCAACTCCAGCACCTGTGGTTCCTCAATTGATGTCTTTGTTTGTGGAGTTTTGTGATTTTCAAGATCCAAAGATAAATTCCTAGCCTAATATGAATATGAACCCATACTATGCAATTCATTTACGCACTCCACTCTACTAGCATCATCATCTACATCCATGTTAAGAAGCAAGTCTTCAAGAGGATCTTCGACATTTACCGTGGAACTTGTGTCATCCACTATCACAGTTGTGTCAATGTCCACAAATGAACACACCTCCGTGCTATTGGGTTGCCTCATTGATTTGCAAACATGGAATACCACTTTCTCATCGCCTACTTAGAATGTCAACTCACCCGCTGCAACATCAACCGAGGCCTTCACTGTAGCTAGGAAAGGTCTCCCAAGAATAATCGGCACTTCAAAGTCTACCTCACAATCCAATATGACAAAGTCGGCCAACAATAGAATTTATCGACACAGATAAGAACATCATCAATTATTCCCAAGGGTCGCTTCACTGATCGGTCCGCCATTTGAAGTCTTATTGAGGTTGGCATCGGTTTCTCGATTCTGAAAGTATTAAAGAGCAAATAAGGCATCAAATTTATGCGAGCCCCCAAATCACAAAGGGCCTTGGCAAAATCTGGACTACCGATAGTGCAAGGGATAGTAAAAGCTCTGGGATCCTCTGTTTTGGAGCCATAGAATGCATGATAGAACTCACTTGATGAGTCATCTTAATTGTTTCGCACTTCATTGACCTCTTCTTTGTTACCAAATCTTAAATTTTGCATACCCTGGCATTTGCTCAAGTACCTCAACCAAAGGGACATTGATTGTGAGGCTGTTCAACTTTTTGAATTGATTGTCATTCTTTTGCTTTGCTATCCGTTGAGGATAAGGTGGAGGTGTTCTAGGTAAAGGTGCTTTGGCTTTAGGCACCACTGGCTAGGATATATCAATCACGTATTCCCTAGATTGGTTCACGGCATCTGGTGTTTCCACCTCTGACTCATCATCAATATCAATCCACACATCATTGTTCACATTTCGTTCAACCACATGTTCATCAATCAATGGATCCACATCTTCTAGGATCCCAGCGTTATCATCCACGACTTGATTTTCTATCGAGGCATGCACATCACTGCCTCTTCTGCTTCTAGTTGTAACCGCCATTACATGGTTGTTTTTCCCACCCTTCGGGTTCAGTACCGTATCAATTGGTAGTGCACCCTTAGTGCGGGTATTCAAAGCTTAAGAAATTTGACCAAGTTGCACTTCTAAGTTCAGGATAGATGTGTTATGCGAAGCCAATTGTGCGTTGGAATCTTGGCTCATTTTCATCATTTGCTCGAACACACTTTCAATTCTCCCCATATCACTCCCAGAAGTACTTGGACCTTGAGAAGGAAAAAGGAGTGGATTGTTTGTTTGTTGGTACATGGGGGGCCTTTGAAAACCTTTCCCCTGGTTGACTTGGGTTCCGCCATTATTCCACCCTCCTTGATCGTTGTTACTCCAATTATTGTTGTTCCCGTTCCAATTGTTTTGTTGTTACCTTGATTACCCCAATTACCGCCTTGGTTGTTGTTGTTCCAATTATTACCACCTTATTAATTTCCCCAATTGTTGCTTTGATTGTTGTTGTTCCAATTGCTACCACCTTGTTGTTGGTTGCTACTATTCAAATTTTTGCCACCTTGTTGATTGCCCCAATTTCCTTGGGGACGCCATTGTGGATTCCCTTGATTTCCTCTACTTCCTTGGTAGTTATTGACATTCCTCACTTTGATCATCATAACACTCATCCGAATAACCACCACCATCATTGTTGTTGTCAAATTGCTCACAATTACCTTGAGGTTGTTGTTTCCCTCTTTGCCTGCTTTTCAACATCGAGACATCTTCCATTATATTGACTTGCCGCAGATTTTGGACTTGCTGCAATTGCGCCTTCACCAATTTATTCATAGTTGTTGTAAGTGCGTTAATAGCTTGGCCATGATCATGCAATTCCTTAAGCAAATGGATGACCATGGGTCACCTTGGGGCACATTTGCTCGGCTTTGCCATGCCAAAGAGGTGTCGGCCATTTCATCAAGTATATCATAAGCCTCTTGGTATGAAATATTCATAAAGTTCCCTCCGGCTAATTGGTTCACAATGCATTGATTTGTGGTGGTGATTCCCTTTGGATCATCGTCTCGGTTATGTCATTATTAGGGCACTCCTTCACTAGTGTTCTATATCTCTCCCAGATTTCATGCAAAGGTTCTGTTGGCTCTTACTTGAAGGCTAAAATTTTGTCCTGAAGCGTCGCCATATGACTTGGTGAGAAATATTTGCCAATGAATTTATTAGCCAACTCATCCCAAGTTGTGATAAAATGATTAGCGATCCTTTTTAACCAATTCAATGCTTTACCTCGAAGAGAAAATGGGAAAAGCCTCAATCTCAAAGCAACCTCGAACACGTTTTTTTTCTTACTATCCCACCATGCATCTAAGAACCCTTTCAAGTTCTTGTAGGCATTTTTATCAGAGGCGCCCGTGAAATACCCTCTTTGCTTGAGCAAGGTCAACATGACATTTGTGATTTGAAAGTTCCCCGCCCGGATTCGGGGAGGATTAATAGCACTCGCATACCCTTAATTTAGGAGACTCTTGGGGCCACTCTTGGTGGTGACGGAGGAGGGTCTGGGATAGGATTATTTTCATTTGCATTGGACTGACGGCCTCTACGTTGAGCTTACGGTAAATTAGGAACCTCTTCTTGATCAAGGTCATCTACCTCCTCCCCCACTATGACATTACCAAGATGGTCATTTGCATTAAGATCCATGTGAACCTGAGTGATTGACACAAGAGAAAACTTAAACAAGAAGGAAAGAGAAGCAAAACACAAAACTAACTAAACAGATAGTCAACACCGTAAGCTCCCCGGCGGGTCGCAATAGCTTTTACCCGAATAGTGGTCGAGATCAAATTTCCATAGGGAGCTAGTAGTGGAGTTGTATTTTCTATCTAGTCTAGAGATTTGTTTGTACTTCTAATGTCACTTCAAACATTTTTGGGTTTTTGATTTTATAACTAATATTATAAAACTAAGGACTAAAGCTAAATTACATTAAGAGAATATTGTGAAGTTGTGTCTAATAGGGAGAAAGGCACTAGGGTCGTGGCATCCCGTAGGTGGTTAATTAACGGGTAGAAACTACTAAGGATAGATTGACATGCTTGGGGCTTATGCTATAACCGTTGCGCAATTGTACCCACTCTCAAACCTCTCGGTAGAGAGACTGATTTTGCCCAATTGACTCTCGAGAGACCAATTGGGTAGGCCTATTTGACCAAGCAATTAGGGTTTAAGTAGGGTGATTACTCTCTCGAGATTTAACGCGTTAATTGGGACTACCATTTCTCATGGTTCCTTCCCAATTCTTGTTGGGTCAATTTTGCGGTCATAGACTCTCTTTCTCAAGAAGAGTTAAACCCACTAAGCTTGAATCAATGTTTGCAACCATCAATTCTCAGATAAAAACATAAAATCAACCCAAATAGAAAACACCCAATATCAATCTAACCCTAGATGGCAACACCCATCAATTTCCCACACTACGGTTGAGCCACAACCCTAGCTAATGGGTTCAGCTACACAAAATTAAAGAAAGAATAGAAGAAATAGATGAAGATCTAAACATATTAATTAATTACTAAGAAGAAACTACAATAATCTATTGTTACTGAAGACCAAAAATGCCAAAACTGGCTACAATGTCGTTCTCGGGTGCTGAGCTGTGTTTCTGAATACCCACCTTCTTTAAAAAATGGAAAAATGTTCTATTTATACTAGGCTGGAAAAACTAGATAAAAATACCCCTGGGGGGTCAGTGCAGGCCGCGCAAACGCAACTGCGGCTGCACTGGGTGTTTAACTTGGCAATTTCACTCTCTGAACTGGAGGACGCAGATCGCACAAATGAGTAATGCGGCCATGGAAGGGGTCTTGCGCTGACCGCGCAGACACAATCGCGGGCTGCATGGTTTGACTAGGCTCTTTGACAACCTCACTGAATCTCATTCACGTGTACCGCACAAATGAGTGAAGCGGCCCCCGAAGCATAAATGCGAACCGCGTGAATCTGACTGCGGCCATGTTGCCTTTATCCTAATTATGTCACGCCTCTAAATTTCCTAGAGCGGTCGCGGTTGCTTTCGTGCAGTACGCACTAGGTCCTCTTTTCTTCACTTTTCTTAGTCTTTGACACTTGAGCAAGTTTTACTCCTTTTTGAGCCTATATTTGACGTTTCATCACTTTGTCGATCAAACCTGCAGTTAAGCACAATTTGTGAGCATTTCGGGACTATTTGTAGCAATTTATACTCAAAGCATAGGCAGGTAGGGGCATAAACACGTTAAAATCCTAACTTATTTGCCCTCGCTACTCTGCCTTTGCCACGACCACGACCGCATCCACGGCCACGGGTGGCCTCAGTGGGCGGCACTGGTGGTCGTCCACCTCGTCCATTAGCGGGAGCCCTCGCCATCTACGAGAGAATAGAATAACAAGAATTTAGTTCTCGAATAAACAAAATCGCGCGACAAGAATCTCAAGAATGTGAAGCTTTTCCTAAAGGTTCTGCAGCCTCTCGAGGATAAATACAGACGTCTCCATACCAATCTGCAAGACTCTACTAAGCCGACTCATGACTTGCAAGACCAAGTAACCTAGGCTCTAATACCTACTTTTCACGACCCCAACCCCGGCCTTGATGGCGCCCAACACACTGCTAGGCAAGCCTGACCAATTTACAACCTTTACCTATTTATAACTGTTCATTAGTGATTAACATAGATGATTTATCAAGTTATAATACTAGAACTCTGAGATAGAGGTTAACATTGTATAATCCCAAACAAAAATCCTACAACATAGCCCATAATAATCTGGTGTCACAAGCCTGAGCCTCTAATACAGATTTATCAACCTAATACATGTCCGTCTAAGGATTTCGAAATAAAAGACAAGGATAGAAGAGAGAGTCAAGACTATGAACTCCATGCAGCTACCTCGATGCTCAAGGATGTTGCGCTGCTCAGCTGAAATAATCCTCACTCAGCCTCAGATGCACCTGGATCTGCACACAAGGTGCAGGGAGTAATGTGAGTACTCTGTCCAAGTGAATAATAAACATAAAAAAAGGCTGAGAATAAGAAAACATGGAAAAACACAGGATAATCTATAATTGGCAGTTTAGAGCAAGTAATAAGAAAGCGATAAACCAATGAAATAGGAATATTGAACTACTATAACAGATAAACAGATAAATGACTGATCAATAAGGAAAATGCAACACAGAGAACGGTACTCTCTAGTACCCACTACAGCGTGCATCCCGATCTATTTATTTATCGTCGACGACGCTCAGTGGGGGTGTGCAGACTTCGGGGGGGGCCCCTTGTGGCCCAAGCGCAAAATCAAGCCTTCTCGTGGCATCAACTAGGCCTTTGGCCTCATATCAATATAATATCGTTGCGACGCGCAGCCCGATCCAATACTCAGTCCTGAAATCATATAAGCCCCTGGGGCAATAACAGTATAGTAGTTTTCAGCCCAAAACACCATTAGACATATCATTTAAGTTTCAAATTTGAGTAAAAGTGGCTGAGTTTGTAAAACAGTATTACACAATAGGATTGAGTTCAAATAATATGTAAAAATAGTGAGGAAACGATGATAATAATCCCCAAAGAGTTCAAATAGTTGGCACAAAGCCCAAATATGACAATTAACCCAAATCATGATGATATCAAATAAGCTTCAATCAAATACGCGGTAAAATCATCACTCGGTACGGACCAAGTCACAATCCCCAATAGTAAACGACCACGCACTCGTCATCGAGCGCATGTCTCACCTTACTATAGTACTACGATGTGAAAATCCAGAGTTTCAAACCCTCGGGACATTATTTACATTCATTACTCACCTCGAACTGGTCAAAGCTCTAGCTCGCTATGCCCTTTCCTCTCAAATTGGCCTCCTCGCGCGTCAAATCTAACCAAAACCACATGAATACATCACAATATGCTAAGAGAACAAAACCCAATTGAAAACAGTCAAAAAATATCAAAATTCATAAACTAGCAAAAACCCGAGCCTGGGGCCCACTTCTTTAAACCCAAAAATTTTCACCTCACCGAGCTCCTTATCTCGCCACGAGTCTATACATATCAAGAACTCCTAAATCCGAGCTCAAATGACCCATCAAAAGTCAATTTGAAATATCAAAACTCAAGCCCTAGTTCTTCCCCTTTTTGCTATGTTTTTATGAATTTCTAGGTTGATCCCGCAATTAAAGTACATTTTTATTTCATAAGACTTGCCTCCAATCAATTTTCTTCGAAACCCTCTTTAATTTCTCCCAAATAGCTCTGAACATGCTCAACAATAGAGGGAAATAACATAGGCACGCGAAATAAAATATTTTAAAAAATCCTTTTGCCCAACTGACGAATTCTTCTATGCGATCGCATCAGATCCTATGCGATCACGAAGCACAAAAACCAACCTCTAAAAATTCCCTCTATGTGGTTGCACTAACACATCTGCGATCTCAATGAATGAACTCCTAACCCTACGTGATCGCGGACGAGCTCCTGCGTTCGCATTGAACAAGTAACATCCAAGCCCCAGGTTCACTTAACACCATGCGATCGCAACCCTCACTCAGCGAATGCAATGACCAACTGACCAGCCCCTCATAAATCCTCCTATGCGATTGCAAAACCCCACTTGCGATCTCAGAGAACTAAAGTCTGCAACACTGAACCTATAATTTCTACAACATCCTAAGTCCAAAAAACCTTCCGTTAGCCATCCGAAATAACCCCGGGGCCGGGACCTCCACTAAAAGCACCAACACATCTTAAAACATCATCCAAGCTTGTTCCATCCATCAAAATGCCTCAAATAACACCAAAACCTTCAAATTACATCGAATTCAAGCCTAAGTTCTTCTAAAACTTATGAAACACGCACTCGATCAAAAACCCAACCAAATCACCTCCGAATAACCTAATATTTTGCACACACATCCCAAATTACCTAATGAAGCTACTACAATTCTCGTAATTCCATTGGGACTCTCAGATCGAAATCTCACCTATCAACCGGAATTCGCCAAAATACTAACTTCGCCAATTCAAGCCCATTTCTACACTAGACCTCCAAAATCACTTCTGATCACACCCTTAAGCCATAAATCATCACCGAATCTAACCGAACCATCGAAAATTACATCCGAGCCAAAGGTTCTATGATGTCCCGGGCCCAAACCGGGCTTCACGGTCCCGGGCTTGGTGTGCCGGGCCTAGCGGGCCTGGCGATCCCGGGTCCGGCGGTCCTCACGGTAGAGACCGGCCCGTCACGGGCCTAAGCACACTACGGTCCTAAGCCTGGTGGGCCGGGCCTGGCGGGCCTAATGGGCCTGACGGGTTTTTTTTTAGTCAATATCTTGTATAGTAGTCATTAGTATAGTGTAGAATATATTTTATATGGTGTACTAAGTTATTAGTATAGTATATATTGTGTTGTAGTAATTAGTATATATTGTATATTATGTATATATTGTGTTGTAGTAATTAGTATATATTGTATGTTATGTATGTATGGATATTTATGTTATGTATATATTGTGTTGTAGTAATTAGTATATATTGTATGTTATGTATATATGGATATATGTTATGTATATAATGTGTTGTAGTAATTAGTATATATTGTATATTATGTATATAGTGTGTTGTAGTAAGTAGTATATATTGTTCGTTATGTATATATGGATATATGTTATGTATATAATGTGTTGTAGTAATTAGTATATATTGTATATTATGTATATAGTGTATTGTAGTAAGTAGTATATATTGTATATTATGTATATAGTGTGTTGTATATTATGTATATATTATGTTGTAATAATTAGTATATATTGTATATAATGTATATATTGTGTTATTGTAATTAGTATATTGTGTTGTATTTTATATATTGTATGTTATATAAATATTCAAGGATTGATATCGAAGTAAAGACAAAGAAATATTGAGAAAAAAGATATTCAAGGATATGATAAAGAGCATATTTATTGACCAAAATGGCATATCTTTCTTAGTCTTCCTTCCCCCAATGGAATGAGCACAACAAGGTACTAATACCACCATTTAAAGAAAAAATAACTAAAGGAAGACGTGCCAATGTACAAGTTACATCATAATTTACGTTGTATTTCTAACAAATCTCATAAATCCTTCAAGGTTAGGAGGAGGTTGTGTTGGCGGTGGTGGAAATGAAGCTTGTTCATCACCACTTCCGGGTGAAGCCGATTCCTCAAAAAGTTCTGCTATCATTTCTTCATTTGCCTCATCTATTTGCGGTTGTGATTCTGCTATGCCAAAGTTTCTTCTTTCCACGCGGATCCAATCTCTAAAAAGCACTGATTTTTCCAAGCTCTCCCGCATCGACGCTCTGTGATCACCGATTTTTAGTCTTGCTTGACTGAAAGCGCTCTCCGATGCAACAGTTGAAGCTTGAATTGACAAAATATCCCGAGCTATCCTTGCAAGAACGGGAAAATGCTCTTCATTTTACTTTCACCATTCCAAAAGATCAAAAGAGCCGTCTGGATTCTCCTTTTCTAGTCCCTGTGACAAGTAAAATTGAAGCTCATTTAGATGGGAAATTTCATCAAAATTATCACCTTGAGAACCCTGGAACTCCGCCAGCAGCTCATTTAGATGATTGTGATGTAGACGAAGTAGGGGTTGGAATATTTAGCCTAGCATGCTCTAACGCCTGTTTGTAAGCATTATAAATAGTTTGAGCATTATATTTAATTGATGCTTTCGCATCAGCAAGTGTAGCAATTTCGTCTTCTGAAAGATCTAAAGCTTTATAAATATTAGAATACCAAAAGTGAGGACCTCTTAATTTCATTGTTGGATTTAACATAGCAGCTACCCCAAAAATAGGAGGGATAGGAAAAAAATCTTTTTGAAAATTTTGTTTCATTTCATTTATTGCAAGTTAATAAATTTCCCCACCCTCGCTAAATTCAACAAACAAATCAGCTAGTGCGGCAATATAAACTAAACAGTTAGAAATAGTCGGATAATATTGCCCAGAAAAAGCATTTGTAGCAACTTGAAAATGTTCTAAAAAATCTAAAAGAATTTTAACATTAGTCCAATCTTGGGTAGTTAGCATTTCATCATCATCCTCACCACCTACCCCAGAATTAAACGTAGCATTAATTGGGTTTCTATATTCATATGCTACTACTAAACTTTCGTACATGTAATTCCACCTAGTCGGGCTAGGTTTAGGAACCTTTCTTTCTCTAAGGCCATATTCGTCATATTTTTTAAAATATTCTCTAAGTCTAGTTCTACGGTTTGAATAAAATAGCCAATTAAGAGCCATTCTCACCTTTTCAATTTCTATGTTTAATATTCGCATACCATCACCAACAATTAAATGATAAATATGACAAATACATCTAACATGGAAAATATTACTAAATGCAGGATTAAGGGTTTGTGTTAGCATGCCTATTGCACTAGTGTTACTAGAAGCATTATCCATAGAAATTGCCATTATTTTATCACTAAAGCAAAAATAACTACATATATCTAAAACAGTGTTAGCTATAAACCTACCCGTGTGCCGTGAATTAATTATTCTATATGCAATTATGCGTTTTTACATTGTCCAGTCTTCATCTATCCAATGACTTGTTACAGTTAGATAATCACAATCATTAGTACTTCTACCAATATCAGTTGTAATAGAAATACGATTAGGTATATGAGTAAATAAATAGCGCAAATATTGTTTATATTCATGCTTGAATTTATAAATATCGGTCTTAACTGTTGCGCGAGGCCAACCTTTATAAGTAGGATTAAAGACTCTTCTAATATAATGAATCCAATTAGGATTAGAAGCAAAAGTATAAGGCAAACACATAACAGTAATCATTTTTGCTAATTCTTCACGATCCTTATTTGAATCGTAATATAAAATACCTCCGGTGACAGTGTTAATTCCTGGTTGAACTAGATTTGAACCAGTACTAGGGTTAACTTGAGAATCTACACTTGTCCCCCCCCCCCCCCTCTTGTTGCGCTTGCATTTGGAAAAATCTCTAGGGTGTAATTTTATATGCCTAGTCAAACTACCTGTGCCGCTACGGTCTTCAGTATACCTATGAACAAGTAATTTCCCACAAGTTTTACACTTAGCCTTGTCGTGCTCTCTTACTTGAGTAAAAAAATGCCAAACTAATGATGTTTCTTGACGTTTAGCAGGTTGACTACTAAAAGTGAGAATTTGTACAGGTGGGTGTGTCGGGTCATTACATAAGTTATGAGCAGGACTAGTATGTGTATCATCTAAATCTGGTGCTTGGGTTTCATCATCATCATCATCATCCTCATTTTCCTCTAAGATAGGTTCATTAGGATAAGAGCATTCATAATATCATCATCTAATCTATCACCTACTGCAACATCATGTAGAAAATAACTATCGGTAAATTGAAAACAAGGGTGATCACTATCAAGCATTACGGGAGGCGGATTAGGACGTCTAGGTTGGCTACTACTTTCAACTTGCTTATCTTTTTTAGGTCGAGGAGCCGGGGGGAGGGTAGTATTATGGCCACTACATTCACCAGTTTTACCTTTTCCTTTACCGAATATTTTTTTCAAAGAAAATGCCATACTAATTAGAATTATGCTAACTAAAAAACACAAAAATATATTATTAGCACGTAAGAGTTGAAACGAGTTTACCGGATTGCCGAACAACTTCTTGAAAATTGAAAATCGTTGAACTTGAACACTTGAAAACTTCAATTCAACAACTTCACAATTTTTCACGATTTTTCAACAATAAATTAAGCACTTGTACTAGAAATATTGAAAGAGAGCTTGAGAGAGATTGAGAGATGTTGATGAATTGGTGAATAAAAATGAAAGAATGAGGGGGTATTTATAGTTGAGAAATGAGAAAAAGTGAAATTATATAAAGTTTGGGGTTAAATTAAAGTTTGGGGGCCAAATGGCTATTTTGCAAAGTTCCAAACGGCTACTTTTTGCAAAGAGCCGTTACTGAGTTTTTAAAAAAAAAGAAAATTTAATAAATAGCCGTTGGGCCCGCCAGGACCGGTCCAGGCCCGCCAGGCGGTCCCGGGCCTGGCGGTTTCGGGCCTAACGGTTCAACGTGTAAGACCGGCCTATCACGGTCTTTTGGGAACGGTAGGACCGGACCGCCAGGACCGACCCAGCAGGACCGGTAGGTCCGCCAGGACCACGGTCCCGGTTCGGTCCCAGGCCTGAACTGGGACAAAATACAGCCTTATTCGAGCCCTCTAACTCATAAGTTAACATCTGGTTGACTTTTTCAAACTAAGTCTTCCTTAAAGAGACTAAGTTTCTCATTTCCTACCAAAACCAATCCAAATCAACTCGATCACACCAAACACTAATAATGAAGCATAAAGAAGTAGAAAATTTGGATAACGGAATGGTAACTCATGCGACGACGAGTCAAGTCGTCACAGCAAGAAATTTGTATGCATATTGTATTTAACAAACACAAATAATTGCATATTTAGAAGTTATATTGTTAAAAGATATAACTCTAGTATAATAAGCTGGAATTATTTGAGTTTTTCATATAAATGAAGAAAATTCCAGCTTATTATACTGGGTTATTGGAGTCACACATACTTCCAATATAATATATTGGAAATGTCTATGTTCTATATATTAAATTAACAAACGTCCAATATTTTATACTGGTATTTTGTTCTATATCATTTTAAAATAAATTTTTTATAGTAGTTTGGATGAAAGATACTTCAAGTATAATATATTGGAGTTTCATGTTTTTTTCATATTAAAGCTCCAATATATTATACCTGTGTTTCTTTCAAGAAATTATGCAAATGTGTGTTCTTATTTGAATCACAGATAATCTCAGTATAATAAGTTGGAAGAATCTTAGATTTTGATATTAATTCAAAATCTCCAATATATTATACTGACATTATATTTTGTACTATTTTATTCTGCAGACTTTATTGAATTCACATGTATAATCATAAAAGTCTATCATTTTAATTAAGAAATTGTGGGAATGTTAAGAGTTTAGATGTGTTATTCTTATTTGACATAGATACTTCCAGTATATAAGCTGGTAGAATTTGAGTTTTTTATACTAGTATTATCTTAATTTTTGGAATCAACCACTGTAAAACCATTTTATAAGATACTTCCCATATAATAAGTTGAATGTTTCTCAACTTTAGATATTAATTTAGAAAGGTCCAACAAATTATACTGGCGTTATGTTCTGCACGATTTTATATTATGTTCTGCACGATTTATATTCTACACGATATAAAAGTTTAGCATTTTATTCACGATATAAAAGTTTAGCATTTTATTCACAATATAATCTACTGGTTGAATTACAGATATTTCCAGTATAATCCAATGGAAATTTTTGGCTTTTACATATTAAATTAAGAAAAGTGCAGTATTTTATAGTGGTATTTTTTTATACTAGTTTTTTAGTAATTTTTTTATAGTAGTTTAAATGAAAGATATTATTGAAGTTTTTTGAGTTTTATATATTAATACAAAAAGCTCCGGCATATTATACTTGTGTTTTGTTTATTTCTGGAATCAAGCACTGTAAAACTATTTTATGAGTATTTCAAGTATAATAAGTTGGAAGTATCTTGACTTTAGATATTAATTTAGAAAGGTCCAGCAAATTATATTGACGTTATGTTCTACGGAATTTTATATTATTTTTTGTGATTTTGAACAATGTAGATTTTATTAGTTACGATCTAAATTACAGAAAAGAAGATATATAATACAATTAAACACAAATTAACGCTGTGAGAAAATTAGACATTAACACATATTAAAACATTAAAATCAAACCAGAAAATTTGAAAAATCAGAAGAATTTTCTGATTCTTCACTCAATTATTTTACTGATACTTTGACTTTTCTTGTTTGAATTACAAAGAAAAGAATCATAGAGTATCACAATTAAATATGTGATCATAGAAGAAATTTAAACTAGATAAATCCAAATAATCAGACAAATAATTAAGAAAGCTTACTTCGTTTTGCAGATTGACGCTGCAAGATTGTGCTAAAGAAAAATATGAAGTCAATTCGCATATATTTAATAAATTGAGTAGGGGTATTTTGATATAAATAATTACCATACTAATTTTGCAGCTAAATATCATTAACCTTTAATTATATAGCTAAATAGATTGATCAAGCATAAAATTGGTCATTTATAGATTTTACGCGTGATAACACGGTTCATTTATTAATGTTAGCTTGGTATATCATTTAGACTACTTTCAACCTCTTAAAATCTTGCCTGACTTTATTGGTAGTCTGCTGAAACTTTAGCATAGGAGTGGCAAACATGCAGGTCGGGTCGGATCGAATATAGTTCCGGTTGAAAATAGGTAATAAAAAAGGGGATTAGTTATTCGATCCGACCCATATTTAATAATAAATAAATGGGTTAACCGGTGGATAATATGGATGACTATATTATCCATAACTTCTTGAATATGATTACTTTTGAAAAATTCTTAATCTCCCTAAATTAAAGAACTTCCAATTTGAGGCTTTAAACATGTAAAAGTTAGATCTATTAGTTATCTATTTTCTAAATGAATAATGTGATTCTTATCCATATTTGACTCGTTTTTAAAAAGTTCATTATCTAATTCATTTTTTAGTGAATAATATGAGTGGTTAACTATTTTGTCTGTCCTACTTTAGCATAAAGAAATTGTTCTTCATACTGGTTTTAACTACTGGTTTAGAATAATGGGGAAAATAAAACAAACTATTTTTAGGCAAAAAAGATCTTTGCTCAAATGAGTAAAAAATACGATCCACCTCTACAATTTCTCTCAACCAAACCTCATATAACAATGAGTAGTTTGAGCTTACAAAATTCTTTATAATTTAAAAGACTAATTAATCCTTCCTACTTGACTACCTATAGTCATTCTGATTATAGAAAAAAGGCTCAAAATAACTCTAGCCTAAGACATGAAATATCTCATTGAGAACAACCTCTTAAAATGCTTCTAGAATTATAATTTCGAAATGCCTACTATAAAAGATCTAGACAAACTAAACAACTGAAAGAGTCTTCAAATTCACGAGCGGGTGCTTCAGTTTTAACTCTCTTTCTCTCGCGATTTGCTTCTTGCTTTGTATTTTTCGATTCTCTCAATATAGGTGTTCAAGCTTGTAGGAAGAAAATCTGAAGATATATTAGATACACATGCATTAGCATAAGGTTTAACAATTAAAAAAAACTTAGCATAGAGAATAACGGAAGTAGAAGGAGAATACAATATTTTTTTTTTGCTTAAAGTAAACTCTAAATACAACTGTATACGGGTACAATTGCGTTTGTCAAATTTTGTCATTATTCTAAGAACTGCTTCGAGGGTCAGACCTGAACACGGAGACTAGGAGCTGAGTTCGGGGATCGAGGCACCCGTCAAGATCGAGGCCCCTGATGATCGAGATCGGATATGACCATCTTCGAGCGGAACATAATAACGGAAAGCAAAATATCTGTAATCGGTCGGAGATCAAGGTGAAAATTTCGGAACGGATCAAATCAAGGGCGGTTATTTGTATCAATCATAGTATTTACTTCCCTAATTAGAATTGTACCTCAATTAAAATTCCTCTAGTATATAAAGAGGGGTCTCATCATTTGTAAACCCCTTACATTTCTTAGTTCTGCTAATCAGCTCATTGCTCTTTAATTTTTGTTCTTTAATTGTTTTTGCTTTACCACTCTCGAGGGTTCACCAGCTCGAGGATAGTATTCAAACATCAGTTTGTTTTATATTCTTGTTAATTTCATCACTTATCTCTGAATTAATCAATTGGTATTATTCGAAATCACGTATCCTTAAAATCACATTAGAAGGTTAATTTTTACTCGATTTTTAGGGTAAACAATTTAGCGCCCATTATGGGGCTAAGTATAGTAGTGATTGCTTAATATTAACTTTCATAAAACACACTGCTTTTACACTTGTTCTTGTAAGTGTTTTTGATTTCAGCAATCAACATTTCCCACTCTCAAGCAGTAACCACTCACACCGACACTGGACTTGGTCTTCAATGCAAAAATGAGCATGTAGTCGCCCCGAGAAACAAATTACCTTCAATCAATCCCGACACACTGCAGGCCATGGATTCGGTTGATGTCAATTCTCATGTCGCCATTCGCGAAGATTTAGGCACTGACCTTGAAAGTAGTGTCCGAGATGCCCGAGCATCCGATCGGAACATACAAAATGGGGAAGAAGGCGGAATTAGTCTTCAAATGATATTTGATATCCTACAAAATTAGCATGCCGCGATAGCGCAACATCAACATCAGATTGAGCCCCAAGCAAAATCGAGCTCGATACACTGAAAGAGGTTGCTCATAGGGTAGAACCCGTATAGGAAAATCGAACGATAATGGATCCCGACCTCATCCCGGCATCATGAAAATTCACAAGGACCTCACTAAACGAATAGAATCAGGTGAAAAGAAGATCGAGGCTAATGACAAAAAGGTAGAAATGTACAACCCACGAGTTGACCAAATACCGGGGTCCCCCCGATCCTAAATGGTTTGGATTCAAAGAAGTTCATGCAGAAGTCTTTCCCTAAAAGTGCAGCTTCAAAGCCCATTCCTAAGAAGTTCCATATGCTAGAAATCCCCAAGTACAATGGGACCATCGATCCTAGTGAATATATCACTCCGTACACATGCAGAATAAAGGGAAATGACTTAGAAGATGATGAGATTGAATCCGTTCTGTTGAAAATATTTGGGGAATCTTCATCGGGGGGGGGGGGGGGAATGATATGGTACCCCAATTTGCCGCCCAACTCCATCGATTCTTTCACCATACTCCCTAATTCATTCATGAAGGCGCATGCCAGAGAAATAAAAGTCGCATCCAGGAAGTCAGACCTCTTCAAAGTGACATAGAAGGATAATGAAATGCTAAGGGAGTTGGTATCTCGATTTAGATGGAACACATAGACCTACCCTCCAATTACTGGTCATTTGGATGTCTAAGACTTCACTCAAGATTTTAACTAGCAAAGTTCGGTAGCATCACGTAAACTACAACAATATTTGATTGAATATCCAACGGTAACCTAGGCCAATGTGCATAATAGATACCAATCGAATATCAAGATTGAGGATGATCAGTTGCGAACTCCATCAGGTTTCGTTTACCCAAACATATCCGAAGGCAGAGTTCAAAGGGACATTGATAAAGAGCCCTCATCTAACAGAGATATGTATCGACCATATAGCGCATATTGAAGGAACAACAAACTGTGACGTAATCCCATTCTAAAATATCAAAGAAATGATTGAGGTCAAAATTCACGAAGGCTCATGAGTAAGAACGGATTTGATAAACACGTCGAGCCTAAGGAAGCACCACAATTATCGAAGTACAACTTCAGCATCGATGATTCAAGTATTGTGTCGTCCATTGGACAAATCAAGAATACTAGATGGCCCAGACCCCTACAAATCAATCCATACCAAAGGAACCTGAATCAAATGTGCAAATACCATAGAATCCATGTCACATAACCGAGGACCGCAGATAATTAAGGGAGGAGGTATCATGTTTATTCAACAAGGGCCACATTCGAGAATTATTAAGTGATGGAGCCAAGAATCATTTCAAGAAAATGGACGCCAATAGGAAAAATGAATAGGAGGAGCCGCAACATGTAATTTATATGATCATCGAAGGGGTCGATATTCCACAAGGGCTCGTGTTCAAACGCACTAAGGTATTAATTACTAGGGGAAACAGACCTGAAACTATATGCCAGAAGGCACTGTATCGTTCAAAGATGAGGAAACATAAGGAATCTCTGAGCCTAACAACAACGTTCTATAATTTCTATCTTATTAAATAAAGTTCAAGTTAAGCATGTTTTAGTGGATCCAGGTAGCTCAACAAATATCATTTGATCAAGGGTCGTGGAACATTCGGCCTACAAAACCAGATTGTGCCTGTAGCTTGGGTCCTGAACGCTTACAATATGGCCAGTGAAACAACTAAATGAGATATTATCCTACCGGTTAACGTGGCTAGAACTATCCAAGATACCAAGTTTTACGTAATCGAGGGCGACATGAGGTACAACACCCTACTCGTGAGGCCTTGGATCTACAACATGAGGGCAGTCCCTTCGACTCTCCACCAAATGATGAGATTTTCGTCGATGGATGGGGTAAAAATAGTGTATGGGTAGCAGCATGCTACAAAATAAATGTTCACAATTGATAAGGTAATACCGATATCGGCATTGTCAACACAAATAGGATCGAGCATCCAGGGTAAACAGGAAGCCAAATAGCAATCATCGCCACCAGCCTCGACCGAATCGGAGAAGCAGGAAATGGAAGAGGAAGATCTTTTGACCCCTCGAACTTTTGTTGTTCCCGAATATTTCGACGCAACCAAATCAATGGTCGAAGAGCTGGAACATGTTATATTAATCGAATACCTATTCGATCAAAAGGTATACCTAGGAACGAGGTTACCCCGAACTGAGGGAAAGGCTTAATCAATTTCTTATTGATAATATAGATAGTTTTTCTTGGTCCCACTTAAACATGACAGGGATCTCGCTGGAGATAACAACACATCGACTAAGCATGGACCCAAAGTTCAAAACGATGAAACAAAAGCAAAGGCCCCAGTCCGAGGTAAAGCATTCATTCTTATAGGACGAGGTAACTAAACTTCTCAAAATAGGGTCCATTCGGGAAGTGAAGTATCCCGAATGGTTAGCCAATGTAATCGTAGTTCCTTAAAAAGGGAACAAACTTACGATGTATATAGATTATAAAGATTCACAAAAGGCATGTCCCAAACATTCTTTTCTACTACCTAACATCGACCGCATGATCGACGCCACGGTTGGCCACGAGATTATTAGTTTTCTCGATGCCTATTCTGGTTACAGTCAAATTCAAATTAACCCGGAATACCAAGAAAAGACTTCATTTATCACCAAGTATGGAACATATTGTTATATTGTAATGCCTTTCGAGCTAAAAAATGCAGGAGCTACCAACTTTTAGGAAATAAAATATTGGAATAATAGATAGGTAAGTCAATTGAAGTATATATTGATGACGTGCTAGTTAAATTCTTCAACACAGAAGACTATTTGATACATTTGGAATAAACATTCAAGATACCGATAAAGTACAACATGAAGCTCAACCCCGAGAAATGTGCTTTCGGGGCTGGTTCGGGCAAGTTATTAGGCTTCATGGTATTGAATTGGGGGATCGAGATCAACCCCAATAAAATCAAGGCTATAGAATACATCACCTTCGTAGACAGCAAATAAGTTGTGCAAAGGCTGACAGGGAGGATAACTGCCTTGGGTCGATTCATCTCGAGATCATCGAATCGGAGTATAGATTCTTCTCTATACTCAAAAAGAAGAATAATTATGCCTGGACCTTGGAATGCCAGCATGCGTTAGAGGAATTTAAGCAATACCTCCCGAGCCTACCATTGCTCCATACTCTAAAGGCAGATGAAAAACTCAACTTGTACTTGGCAGTCTCAGAGATCGCGGTATGTGGTGTCCTGGTTCGAGAAGAGCAAGGTACGCAATTCCTTGTTTATTATGTAAGACGAATTCTAGTAGAAGTGGAAACTAGATATCCACACTTAGAAAAATTGGCACTTGCACTATTAAGCGTCTGAAAAATTGGCACTTGCACTATTAAGCGTCTCTAGAAAGGTAAAACCATTTTTTCAATGTCACCACATATGTGTATTAACCACTTATGTGCTTTAAAATGCTTTGCAAAAGCCCGAACTGTCGGGCGATTGGAAAAATGGGTCTTCAAACTCAGTGGGTACGATATGAAATATCAACCCCGAACGACCATCAAGTCTCAAATTTTAGTAGACCTCATGGCTTACTTTACACTAGCCCTCGTGCCCAAGGTCAAAAAGGAGCTATAGATAAAATTGAGTGCATCCTCGGGGTGTGGACCCTTTTCACGGGCGCTGCTTGAAATGTGAAGGGGTCCGATCTAGGAATCATTCTGAATCCACCCACAGGCAATACGATTAGACAATCGATCAAAACCCCTAAGTTGACTAACAATGAGGTCGAGTATGAGGCAATGAATGTAGGTCTCGAGCTGGCTAAAAGTTTGGGAGCTGAGGTCATCAAGGCCAAATGTCATTCCCGGGTCGTGGTTAACCAGGTCAACAAAACCTTCGAAGTTCGAGAAGATCAAATGCAAAGGTACTTGGATAAATTGCAGGTAACCTTACATCGGTATAAAGAATGGGCCCTACAGCATGTACCTTTAGAACAGAGTGGTGAAACCGATACCCTTGCAAACCTAGGGACATCAGTTAAAGATGATGAAATTAGCTCGAGGACTGTTGTACAGCTTTCAAAATTTATGGTCGAAGAAGGACATGCATAAATAAACTCCATGAGCCTGACTTGGGATAGGAGGAATAAATATATCGGATACTTAAAAAACAGAAAGCTCCCATTAGACCATAAGGAATTGATGGACCTACGAAAAAAATCTAGTTTATTCACATTGACTGCAGATAGAACAATGTACAAATGAACATTCAACGGACTACTAGCAGTGTGTTTGGGACCAGGGGACACCGATTATGTTCTACGGGAAGTCAATGAAGGTACTTGTGGGAACCACTTTGGTGCCGAATCATTAGCTCACTAAATCATCAGACTAGGATACTATTGGGACAGTATGGAAAAAGACGCCAAGAAGATTATTCGAAAATTTGATAAATGCCAAAGCTATGCACCAATGATCCATCAGCTTAGAGAACAACTTCATTCTGTCCTATTCCCACAGCCATTCATGAAATGGGGATGGATATTGTCGGATCTCTGCCATCGGCCCCAGGTAAAGCTAAGTTCATTTATTTATGATTGACTATTTCTCTAAATGCATTGAAGCACATGCTTTCGAGAAAGTTAGAGAGAAACAAGTTATAGACTTTATCTGGGATCACATCGTATACAAATTCGAGATACCTGCCAAGATAGTGTGTGACAATGAAAAACAATTTATCAACAAAGTAACAAAGTTCCTCGAATATCACAAAATAAAAAGGATATTATCGACACCATATCATCCTAGTAGAAACAGGCTGGTTGAATCAATGTACAAGATCATCAATCAAAATCTAAAGATAAGGTTGAACGATGATGAGGGGAATAGAGAGAAATTTTCCCAAAGTCCTTTAAGCATATCGGACAACGACAAAATCCATCATGGGGGAAAATTCGTTCTCTTTGGTATGTGGTGTCGAAGCTCATATCGCGGTTGAAGCCAGGGAACCAAGCATCAGGTTCCGATAAACAATAGAATAATCAAATTATGAGGTTATGATCACAAGCCTCGAATTGTTAGACAAAAAATAGGAAGTCATCGTCGTTCGAATGGCCGCCCAGAAACAGATAATCAAGATCGAAGAGCTAATCTTCGGCACTTCAAAATAGGGGACTTAGTTCTGAGGAAAGTCACCCTCAATACTCGAGACCTAAATGAGGGAAACTCAGCCCAAATTGGGAAGGACCATATCTGGTTTTCGATGTCATCGGAAAGGGATCTTACAAACTTGGCACAATGGAGGAGGAACAATTGCAAAACAATTGGATCATATCACTCCTCAAACACTATTACTGCTAAGGTATGACTTTCTCCCTTTTCGTTTATCTTTTATACTAACTTATCGCAGGTGTTCAGTTGAAGAGGTCTAGAAGCTCTTCAGCACGAAGACCTTAGGTTTTAAAACACACATTGCACTATTTTTCCCTTAGATCTGTTTTTACCCCCACTGTGTTTTTCGGTGAGGTTTTAACGAGGAAACAATTATATGTGCTACATGGGGACAATTGAACAATATCCGAGGCTTCTTTACAATCAACCTCAAATACTTGGGGGCACCACCCTCAGATATTATGTATTTAAAAAAGATGCTTTGTGTCAACGGGGTCTCGATAAGAAAATTTTGTAAAGGGTCAAACAAACTGTTCCCATGTAGATTGCCCGAGCCCTAATGGATAAAAATGTACGCATGAATGATCTATAAGTACAACTTTCTTTAGTGGAATTTCTACTTTACTATAACCCGCTCGATCGGTTTGAGCTCTAGTATACCATTTAGTAGTTTGAGGCCACGAACAGCTTCATTTCAGTATTATGGCTTGTATGCATGGTCAGAATTGAATTTCAGGGAGTTCGGAGTTGATTTGCAAAGATAATTCTCATTCTGGAAGCTTTAAGTTTAAAGAATTAACTAGTATTGGATTTTTTGCATAAACAACCTCATAATCGGGATTCGAATGTTCCATCAAGTTCGTAGGATGATTTCAGAATTGGTCATATGCCCTGATCGGGTTTTGGATGACTCAAAAGCATTTTGGCACCTATTGTAGAAGTTAGCATTTTTGCAGAAATTTCATAAGTTTGGGTTAAAGTGCATTTCAATGTTATCGATGTCTATTTGGGATTCTGAGTCTGGAAATAGCTCTGTATGGTGATTCTGGTATTGGGAGCGCGATTGGAAGTGAATTAGGAGGTCCGTGGGTCATTTTGGAGTCATTTGGCTAAAGATAGAAATTTCAAGGATTTTGAGGAGTTTGACCAGTAGTGGACTTTTTGATATCTAGGTTGGATACCGATTCTGGAAGTTGGAGTATGTCATAATGTCAAATATTACTTGTGTGCAAAATTTGAGGTCATTCGGACGTGATTTGATATGTTTCGGCATCGAATGAAAAAGTTTGAAATTCTAAAGTTCATTAAGCTTGGATTGGAGTTCAATTCATGATTTTAGCTTTTTTAATATGATTTGAGGCCTTGATCAAGTATGTAGTGTGTTTTGGGACTGGTTGGTATGTTTATTTGGGGTCCCGAGGTCCTCGGGTGGATTTCGGGTAGTTGACGGATCAAAACTGGAATTTTGTAAAAGGCTAAAGTTGTTGGTTGCTGGTGTAACCGCACCTGCGAGACTAGGGCCACATGTGCGGAGCCGCAGAAACAGAAATGGACGAATAGGTTGGGACCATAGATGCGGTTGTTTTATCGCAGATGCGGGAGCAGGTCTCCGGAGTAGAGGAAGTAGAAATGGAATGGGATGGGAGCCCTAGACCACAGAAGCGGCGTTTTGTCCGCACCTACGGGACTGCAAAAGCGGTCAATAGACCGCAGGTGCGGAAAGGCTGGAGGCAGTGAGTTGTTATAAAGTCGGGATCTGGCCATTTTCTTTCATCTCTCTCCTAGCTTGGGCGATTCTGGGAGGGTTTCAAGAGGGGGTTTTCATCATCAACGACAAGGTAAGCTATCCCCACCTATCTTGAGTGAAATACATTGATTATGTACAGATTTGAGCATGAAATTGATAGAAATTTGGGGTTTTTTGTGGAGAGACCTGGAAATGATATTTTTATGGATTTTGACCATGCTTTTGGGTAGGAAATTGAGAGCAAATTATATATTTGAGTTCGTGAGGTTGTGGGTAACTTTATCTTCGAAAAATCTCGAAATCCAAGCACGTGGACCCGAGGGCATTTTTGTCAACTTTTCGATCGGGTTAGGAATTATTATAAATTGGATTGTAATGAATAATTGAACATATATTAATGGATTTGCATAATAATTGGCTAGTTTTGGAGTATTTAGCATCGATTTGAGTCTTCGAAAGGGCGTGGAATGCCGGTTATAGATCTTCGCAGCGAGGTAAGTCTCTTTTATAACCTTGTAAGAGGGAATTTTCTCCATAGGTAAAACAATTGGTTATGTGCTCCTATTTGTGGGGGTTACATATACATGAGGTGACGAGAGTCTGTACGTAGCTACTAATATGTGTAAGTCCGGGTAGTCCGGGACCCAAAAGCATGTTATACTTAGAATATATGTATTCTTGTTGGCAGTTGAATTGCTTAAATCCTATCGAATTGATAAATGAATTTCTGAAAAGATTAAACTTCAATTTCTTAAATCATTAAAAGAGAATTGGCTTTTATTTGGATAAATGTTCCCCGATAAATTCTTAATTGGTTGTTTGAGCGTATTTTTCTATGTGTACCTGCGTCGCATGTATGATTCACGAGCAGGGTGATTGTTTATTTAAATTTAATCGTATCGCATCTATGATTCGCGAGCGGAGTAATAGATATATCTATGGTTCGCGTCGTTCGATCCTGGGCAGTGCATATTTTACATTCTATTGGATTGCGCCTTATGACCTCGGCATGATTTGCACATGCTTGTATTGCTTGCCCTGAAACTTATGAAGTTGTTATTGCCTCTTCCTGGCTTGAGAATATATGTATATATGATGAAGGAATTTTTAAATTTCCTATAAAAGAAAGAATTGCTTGCTTGCTTCATTCCATTGAATTCCAATCATGTTTAACAAAATCCCCGATTTATTATATTATTGAGATAACATTATTAGACCACTAGTATGTGTCGAAGTTGACCTCTCATCTCTACTTCTTCGAGATTAGACGGGAAACTCATTGGGTACACGTTATTTTCGTACTCATACTATTCTTCTATGCATTTTTGTTGCACTGGCACATGCATCTCTAGTGGCCTAGTGGGCATAGCAACATGGTTGATACGGAGAATTAGGTAAGCTGTACTTCCCCGAGACAATCCACAGCAAGTAGAGTCTCTTCCAGATTATTGTATTTATTTCCCGTCCAATTTGTATTCCGGACGGTTGTTGTATTATTTATTGCTTCCTAGAATAGCTCATACACTTGTGACACCAGGTTCTGGAATAGTTATGGGGTATTTGTATTGACTTCTTGGCAAGTATATTTAATTTGAACTGAGTATCCTTCACTAGTAAAAATTGAAGAAAAATAAGAGTTTTCACAATTGTTCAAATGAGAATTTAATTAAGTATTTATGGTTGGCTTGCCTGACAGCGGTTTCCGGTGCCATTACGACCCTTGGTGGATTTTGGGTCGTGATACTACAATCTTGTTCTTACAAAATTTTACAGAAACCAGCTCAAGAGCCAATCACAACTATAGCTCGAGCATCTAACCCCATACTCGGGGATTGTCATTCGAAAAATCGACATGCTCGAATTGTTAAACTTCAAAATCGTAAGACCTTAAAGAGGAAATCCTCGATTTTATAAGGCCACAGTCATATCACTCATGGATTGATACTTCGGACAAGTCAAAAATACTACTACTGAGAAACAAGTCCAAAGGGAAAATCTCAAGTTAAAGGCTACGACTAAGCTAACACGGTTCGGAGACGTCCGAAGTCCGTAACAAAATAAGCCTTAAAATATTTTCACAAAATTGGTTAAACAAAGGCTACCATCGGCAAAATTACAAAGAGTTTCGATAACAGCAACCCTCAAAAACCTTAAGGGGTGCTAAATTGTTTGAATCCTTGAACAAATTTATGCTAAGGCATAACAAAGTTTTTGATAACTCTAAGCCTCGAGAATCCTAATAGGTATAGAGTGACCTCGTGCTAAGGCATATTAAATTCTCATGTGATTAATCTTTTTAAGCCAAAATATCTAAACTTAACTCCACCAGCGAATGAGGAGCAAGGAAATAATTTCTCCCCTAGTCTACATAATCCCCAAGCCAAGTGATAAGCTTCAATTAACTGTTACTATTACTGTTACGATGTATATTTGTGTGTATTGTATTTGTATTAACACTCATATATTCCACATGGGGTATCGACCAGATATGAAAATTTCAAGTTATGAACTAACGACTAATTGGAATATGCCTAGCTTTAGTGTGATGGATCATGGTGGTCTATCCAGGAGTCAGCAATTAACAAAATAATGTACATCATGGGATATCAACACCAATATTATTTTTAAGGAAATATATAAAGTTATATGTATTGTTTGGACCAATTTCAATAATTCATTATTTCTTTGGTTCTGCAGTGAAACGAGCAACTTGATGGTCCTATCACTCAATTATCCGTAGACGATGTATTTAATGGGGATTTTGCAGATGCGTAGACTCATGAAGATAATAGTGATTATGATAACAATGCCGATGAGTTTGGAGATGACACGCCCTTCCATGACGAGTGTGATGATGAGGAGGAAGAGAATACTGAACTTGATTTGGCGAGGGAGCAGCTCCATATCCTGTTAGACCAAGAGTGTACGAGTCCCGCGTACCGTTTCATTCAAGGAATACTCCCTACCTTGATCATTTGCCAAGTACACGTTATGTAGATCCCATCACAAAGGGTATTGATGTAATTCGGATAGCAATGTAGGATGAATCTAGACCACTGTCAAATGGCATGTTTTTTTCCTGATAAGGTGCGCCTAACCAGGGCGGTGAAAAAGAGTGTCGTGAGACAATTGTATGGGAGTCATCTTCGGATATATACAAGTTTGTTCGTCGTAGATGGTTTAAGGGTTGTAACTGGATGCTGCATGCAATAAACAAGAAAAAAATATGTGGAAAGTGGGTAAATATATTAGCACCCCCAATTGTGAAATGGACACATTCAGTGGGAATCAATTCAACTTGGATGTTGACTTGATTTCTCTTCTCTTGATTCCACACATTGACGCATCCATAAGGTACACGATCATAGAGTGTATTACATCCGTCCACCAGGAATATGGGTGTACTATTACCAAAATAAAGGCATATCTTGGGCGCAAACGTGCATTTGAAAATGTTTATGCTGGCTGGGATAAGTCATTTGCTTCTCTACCCAGGTACATGGCCGCATTGCAACACACTAACCTAGGGGCTGTTGTTGAATGGAAGCTTGAGCGAAGTGTAGGAATACCAGAATATATATTTAGATATGTGTTCTAGGCATTTAAACCAATAATTGATGGTTTTGTGCATTGTTGTTTGGTAACATCCATAGACAGTACTCATGTCTATGGAAACTATGATATTAAGTTGTTGATTGTCGTTGCAGTAGATGCCAATGGACAAATATTTCCCCTAGCTTTTGCCATATGTGCTGATGAAAGCCAACAGATACGGACGTTATTTTTGAATCACTTGAAGGAGAACGTTGTTAAATAACATTCAGGTATTTGTCTAATATATTATCGGCATTGGAGGTATATTAAGTTTTGTAGAGCATTTTCCTGAGTAGCAGGAACCGTATGCATACCTCTGTTACTGTGTGAGGCACTTGAATGTCAATTTCCTAAATAAATATCCCAAGAAGGACTTACATGATTTAATGTGGATGGTTGCAACTGATCACCTTGAGTGCAAACTCAGAGGCGCATTGAATCGATCCGGCAGGAAGATAAAAGAGCCTATCATTGGTTGATGCGACATGAGCTTCACAAGAGGATATGCGGATGGTGCAAAATTATGGGGAACCCTGACTATAAATGTATCAGAATCTTTCAACGGGTTATTGAAGTCTGCACGCGGATTGCATGTCACTGCCATAGTGTGGATGTCATTTAAACAGATGGCGGAGAGGTTTGTTGGAAGGCATAGAGGTGCATCAAAATTGATGGAGAAGGGTGTTGAATTTATGTTAGTACCAATGAAAAGATTTAAGAAATACAGGAGGCGAGCACATTGGCATTCATTTTTACATTATTGTAACAAGCAAAATATTTTTGAAACTCGCATTGCTATCCATCAAAATTGGGGGAATAATATATACACGTAAATAAAGCCAGTATGTTGTGTTCTTATGAGAAATGGTCCATCTACCAAATGTCGTGCTCACATGTCATCAAGTGCTTTCAACATACAGGTTCAGGGCCAACCAACTATGTTGATAAGCAATAAAGTGTTGTTGCATACTTAAAAACATATAGTGGCAAGTTGCAGCCACTGGGTTCTAAGCATTATTGGCCGTCGAAACTGTTTAAAATGGTGTGTAAATAGGACTATTTGCATAAGCTACACGTGCAAAAAAGAACATGTATACGTAACCATATGGATATTGGTGATACCATTTATGTGCGTCAATGTGGCATATGCTCGCAAACAGGACACGACCGTCGTAAATGTCCTTCAGCTAGTTTTGGTGGCGCTGGTAATCCAACTCTTGGTGGAAGTTCATCTAATGTGCCCAACTATCAAGGATACACGTAGTGTTTTATTTTCGTAATTTGTTTGTAATAAGTGTATGTACTTGTTTATCTTGTAGAATGTATGAAAGAAAATTATGTTTCCATTGCTGTTATATCTTTTTAATATTTAGCATTAATATTTCAATACAACGGTCTACACAAACCCAATGAAACAACCAAAAAAAATTTGTCATTCACCATTATCGTTGTTGTCTGACACCATTTCAATGTCACTTATTTAACTTCGTCGTCAATATCGTGTATGTACCTTTCGGGACCGAGAATCATAGTCTAGGCCCCAGTTGACACACATTTCTTGCATTTCATCGCTATCATCAACAAGACCACTTGCCTGATTTCTACAACAATATGGGACACCTACATCCAACGTTTGTGGTAGAAAATTAGGTTGTCCCTCTTACTCGACAACTCTTGAGAAAATAGGATAATCATTGTCTCTACGCAATTTATCATTTTCTAATAAATCCCAGTACTAATCCTCCGTTCTTCTAAAAAATATAAGATTATCCATTGCATAATGAACAACAAGTGCCTTTTCCATCTCTAGAATCTCTTTCACAGATGCCTAATCACTTCTGGTTCATCTTTGTTTTTGTTTGTTTTGAAGAATTCAGAAAGTGATTGTGGCACAACAAGCCCATGCCCGCAACACAGTACTTCGTAATCACACAGTTTTGAGTAAAGGGGAACCCATTGTAGTTTTTCGCCCCAAATTTGCATACCTTCAGGCATTGTAGCATACTCTTCACCCTCAATAAATATTGATAGGTAGATTTTTCAAGCTACGGAGAACAACATAACACTTGTCATCACTCAAGTCAGTGTAGCAACCTAGCATATATTTTTCAAGGTAGAGATCGATAGTGTTAAGACGTGATTAATGGGGATCTATTGAACTACCTTCACCCTTTTGCCTCTTTTTGAACCACTTGTTAAATATTAGTAGCATTTTTTTAAATTAATGTTATAATGTTTATTCAAATGGTCTTTGAGATACATATGACTTGGTTCAGTTTAAGAAGCTTTCTTAAACCTGAAATATTGATTAGCACGCAACACATAGCGCGGTTACATACCACATTATGTGTATTATCTTTTCAACCTGATAAAGCTGCCATTCTACAAAAACTGTCTTCTGGAAAGGTTGTATTGTACTATAAATAATCATTAGCATGCAAAGCATAGTGTGGTTACATACCACATTATGTGTATTGTCTTATCAACATGATAAAGTTGTCGTTCTGCGAACGTTGGTCGCCTGGATAAGTTGTATTATACCATAACGAATCATTATCATGCGAAGCATAGCGCGATTACATACCATGCTATGTATGCTGCCTTGCTTATAAATAACTAGCAAATTTTAGTTATTATTTGTGCTTAACCAAAACAAATAGCAACATTTTCCGTAAAAGCATGGTTTTTTTATTAACAAATGTCTGGACGCAATGACCAACCAATGTGCTATTGTGGCAAACGTTGTATGATGAACTTATGTTGGTATGAAGGTTATGTTGGGTACAGATATTGGATGTGTGTAAACAGGTTTGGAGGCAATTACAGAAATTATTGCAAATTTGAGGAATTGTATGATGAACCCATTGAGCAGGAATGCTACAAAAAATCTTTGCAGTATATTTGGTATATGAATTGTGAATATCGACATCGTGAGTCTGAAATGAAATGAGAAATTTTGAAATTGCAGGAGAAACTAAAAGAGGTGGAAAAGAAAAAATAAGTTGAAAGAGAAATTTAAGTTGTTGGAGCAGAGAATAGTAGGCGGTAGTGACTAACTGATGACATGTTATGTGTTGAGTGTAATATTTTATATTTATGTTTTCTCTATCTTGTATTTTCATTTGTTGTACTAAATTTAAGTCATGTTAAGTTTTTATGTTTGTATTTTTATTGTAGTATTAAAATACTAAATAGTTTTTATTATTTATTGATTGTCATATGTACATAAAATAAAATAAAAAATCAACGTGTCCGGCATCTTTTATGCATTAAAGATGCCACTGGCTTCAGGCGCATTCCATCCCACCCGGAAATGCCATCAGGATCATCCTCATCACGACGCCTATTTATCAGAGGATGATCTACAGCATGATCGTCAGTAAGGCTGGCATGCTCAGTAGAAGGGGTCGTCGGTGCAGTAGTAACCTACAGAATAATGATATATATTAGTGTATGAAATATATAATAGTAAAGTAAAGGTTGATTACATAAAAATAATTAAAATTTCTTAACCCGGTCACAGCGGCTCCTGAATATACGCATCCGTCTCAGGTATGTGAGTGTCGCACCTATTGGCCTCTGCGACAGGCGAGGATGATGGCTTCAAAAAATATATACTTTTGATATTTATGACTAATAAATGAGATAAATACAAAAATTAAGTAATAATAATTCAAACTAACCAAATCCTGTAGAAGATCCTCAGCATCCCCCCGGTGGTGATCCATAACTAAGTCGGCAGCCTTTATCCACTTCTCGTACAGGACGAGCATCAAAAACTGTCGATGCCTCTAAAATGTTAGGAAAATATGTATCCGAGTCATGTGAGGTAAAGGTCATGCCCGCAATCAATAATGGAGCATACGGGGTCGCCTGCGATGTCTTTGGAGTAAGCCCCAAGGTAAATAATTGGATATCGCTAGGATCAGGGTGGTCATCCGGCTGACAACTCCAACATCCTCAATAGGTGCCTCAATGCCCCCTTTGCCGGGGACCACCTCCTTGCTGACCCCCACATCCTCGTACACAACCATGACCTCTTAGGACCGCCCTACCTCGTGGCACACCCCCACCTCGTGGCAAACCCCTTACCACGTTGACCACGCTCAGGCTGCAATACTAGCCCCCTATGGTACTACTCTGGAACAATATAATCAGCCTCGTATGCTAAACCTTCACTATCCCGGGATCTCTACAATATTCGTGCAGCCAAATCAATATCATGCCAGCCATAGTTGTGCAAAGCAGTCGCTCCCTCGCCGATATGTTTCTACATCCGCAGTCCCAACTGGTGGAAAATATGTAGTATGATAACCAGCACAACATGTTATTAATTACGTAACATTAATGTCAATGTTATAACTAAGTATTCATTAAATTATAATGTTACTAAATAACATACTAGTGCCTCGTGCCTCCCAGTGTATGGAACGAACAGACCGTCAGCGCGATGAACGGGATTCCCGATGATAAGTCGGGTCTTGCTGCGGTACTAGTCGGTATATGCATCATCATCATCTATTAGATGGGCTGGAGAGGGTGGAGCAATCCAAGTCATGCAGCTGGTCCCAACTCTCGATCTGTGCCTCTACCTATGCTTCATATGCCTGGTTAACCTTCAAACAATCATCCTGTTTGTAATAAGTCCTAACCCAAGCGGCTGATGGAGGTAAATGATCAGGTCTACCAAACTGGCAAAGGTCTCGCTCGGTGGCATGATGCTCGACAATATCGAGACATACCAACGGGACGGAAGAGCTCCACATAAGTCGCCCGGTCGAGCAATGATCGGGAAATCTCTGAGTTTACCAACGGAGGAATCATGAGTATACGCAACACATATAAATCCAGGAGAAGTAAACTTAAGTATAGAATTACCTGCTCGTCCTCCGAAAAATATGGCAAATCTCTGCAATACACGAGATTCTGTCAAGCATTGTACTTACGTCTGTATCCTCACCTCTCAACCCACCTCCTAGACAAAAGGGACAAATGGTTGAGGTGGTGCATCCTGAGCTATGAGTAGTAGAGGTGGCTGCAACTGCAGGATCCGCTCCCAGGCCCAAATCTAATATACAATTTAGACATAAAATTCAAGGTATATTAATATGATGTATGTGATAATTAAGAAAGTATTTGTCTATGTTTTCGCCTGCAGCAGCGGCATAGATCCTGCAACCTCTCGCAGGGCGCCCATACATGCCCGACACATCTACCGGTACAAGTAACCAAGAATAGCAGCACCCAACTGTACTGAGGTAGATCATCTAGCAGCTCAAAATGATGAAGAAATCTCAAGGTGACTAGGTTTCCCGAAGTGCTCGGGAACAATACACCTCCAAACATAAGAAATAACAGTGACCTCTTGTACCAATAATATAAAGCTCTGGTGTATCATAACCAATTGTCATCATGGATGGACTCCAAATACTGCCAGATGGGAGTCAACAAAATACGACTAACAGTGACCTCATGTACCAGCAACGGCCTCATGTCATTAGTTAGCGATCACGTGTACCAACTAATATAAAGCTCCGATGTATCATGACCAATTGTCGTCATGGATGGCCTCCAAATACTACCGGATGGGCGTTAACAAAATACGACCAGCCCCAACCAATACACCTTCATCCTCTGGACAGAAATTGGTGAACCACTACAAACTCTCCAAGTACTAATCTCATGTATAGTCTCTCATGGCTCACAGAAAAGCAACAACAAGTGCATCGGCAGCCCATAAAGGACCTCTACGTCTTGCAGCGTGATAGTGGCCTCGCCAATGGGCAAATGGAATGTGTGTATCTCTTCTCGTCATCGCTCTATCAAAGCCATGAGCAATGACCAATCTAGCTGCAGCCGGCCGATCTCAATGATCCTATAAAAGCATGTATCCTGCAGGAGTGCAACTGCACGATGATGGAGTTGGCGTTCCATAAGAAAGGCCCAAACAGCATCTATCCTCCTAGAACATAAAGTCTGGGCCAATAACTCCCCCTCCTATATGTAGGAAGACCTATGCTCGGCCTGTAGTTGTAGTAGCTTTAGGGACTGGGGTCCCGGATGCAAAGTCAGAACCTCCATGACGACTACTATAAATTGAACAAAATTAATTATATTATTTTTCTTTTTCACTGCTTAAATATATTGCAATACCTTGAATATTAAATTGTATTTTGATATTTTTACTATATTGTTAATTAGGTTGATATATTTTAAATATTAAATTTTTATTTTTTTATACGTTACTTAATATGTTAGTTTTATTATTTTATATGTTTGTTAGTTATTCACCCATTTTTTACTACACATGATTTAATTATTAAATGTTCACATTTTGGTTCCCGACGTAATATTTGAGACCCAATAGCACCAATTTATCCTGAATACTTATGTTTATGGCAGAAAGTTTTTCAGATTATTGACTCAATATGTTTCTTTTTTATATGTTAGTTTTATTATTTAATATGTTAGTTTATTAGTGCTCTTTATTTTATTATTTAATATTTTAGTTTATTATTTAATATGTTAGTTTATTATTGTATCTGTTAGTTTTGTTATTTAATATGTTAGTTTATTATCGTATATGTTTGTTTGTTTATTATTGACTTATTTTTTACTATACTAAAATTAAACAATTAATTTTCATAACTAATCAAGATTTAATTATTAAATAATTACATTTTGGTTCCGGATGCAATATTTAAAGCCCAATAGCACCAATGTATCTTGATTTCGTATGTTCTTATGTTTGTTGACGATAATTGAAGATCATTTGTGTTTGAATATCAGCTTTTTGACCTTTTTTTTGGAAAGAGATACTTAAATGATCCATTTCTATAACTACAAGGATAATATGATAAAGTGCACTACGTTTTACTATGCTAAAAAGTCACTACACAAATACGAACACTATATTAGACCACAAGATACCACTATAGGGTACTAAAGTAAAAAATTTATCTAGTTTATTAGTCTTTTAGCAAATTAATAATTTAAAACCGGATAAAAATATCAAATCAATTTAATCACAAATCAATCACGAAATTACATATAACACAGTCAAAAGAAACTAATTAATATTTTTTTAACAACTATAGCAATTTCTCTATTTTACACATTATTTTAGCATACTAATACTATAGTCCAGATAAAAAATAATAAATTAGTTAAATCGCGAAACAATCACAAAATAACATAGAGCACATAAAAAATAACTAATATGCATTTTTAAAACAAGTTTTATCGAAAACTAAATCAGAATACCTCAATTTAAGATTTTAGGAAGGTCGAAGAATTTATGATTTTGAGCCGAAACATACAACCAACGACGTCGAGATAACTTCTTAGCTAGCACATGGGATCGAGAATCATTACTTTATGTGGCACAGGTGGGCTCCACTCAAGATTTTAGTGTTTATAAATGGAGGGGAGATCATTTTTTAATTAAAGGGGGGCAGGGGACTGTTCTATTTGGGGGAAGAGAAGGGGACGAGTGTTTTGTTAAGACCCTATAGTATAGCATCTTAACAAAAGACACTATACATTTTTGCTTTTTTAAATACAGATATATTGTTATGAAATAATATAAAAGACAAGTAAAATAATGTAAGAACAAGAACAATATAGAGAGAATAGGGAGAGGAGTATTCTTATTGATACTTTGGGATTGTTAGGGATTAATTACAATGGTAGAAGACCCCTTTATTTATAGGGAGGAGTAAACCCTAGTATCTTTCTAATTATGGACATTCACCTAAAATAGGAGATTTTATAACACTCCCCCTTGAATTCTATTCAATGATGTGCCTCGTTAAAACCTTAACTAAAACAAAACCCAATGAGAAAAAATTAAAGAAAGGAAAAAGAATACACATGTTTGAATATGCGCCTAATGGTTGCCTCGTTAAAAACCTTGCAAGGAAAACCCAGTGGGACAAAACCTTGTAAGGGAAAAAGAGTGCAACGCGCATTAACTCCCCCTGATAAGAACATCAATTCATATCCTTAAGTCTTCGCATTCCGATCTTGTGAACTAGCTTTTTGAAGGTTGACGTTGGTAGAGATTTTGTGAACAAATCAGCCATATTATCGCTTGAACGAATCTGTTGCACATTGATATCACCATTCTTTTGAAGATCATGTGTGAAGAATAACTTTGGTGAAATATGCTTTGTTCTATCTCCTTTTATGAATCCTCCCTTCAATTGAGCTATACATGCTGCATTGTCTTCATACAAAGTCGTGGGTAGTTTATTACACTTCAAATCACATTTGTCTTGTATATGATGTATGATAGACCTCAACCACACACACTCCCGACTTGCTTCATGAATAGCAATTATCTCGGCATGATTAGATGAAGTAGCCACAATTAATTGCTTAGTCGATCGCCAAGATATGGCGGTGCCTCCACAGGTAAACACATAACCCGTTTGAGATAGAGCCTTGTGTGGGTCGGATAAATATCCAGCATCAGCATAACCAACAAGATCGGGACTGCAGTTATTGCCATAAAATAAGCCCATATCAGCGGTCCCTTTTAGGTACCGCAATATATGTTTGATCCCATTCCAATGTCTCCTTGTAGGAGCCGAGCTAAATCTTGCTAAGACATTAACTGAAAAGGATATGTCAGGCCTTGTAGTATTTGCAAGATACATTAGTGCGCCAATTGCACTAAGATATGGTACTTCAGGACCAAGTATCTCTTCATTCCTTTCTTGCGGTCGGAATGGATCTTTATTCACATCAAGTGATCGAACAACCATCGGTGTACTTAAAGGATGTGCTCCATCCATGTAAAACCGTTTCAGTACCTTTTCTATATAGGTAGATTGATGGACAAAAATTCCGTTTGCCAAATATTCAATTTGCAAACCAAGACATAATTTTGTCTTTCCGAGATCTTTCATCTCGAATTCATCCTTTAGATAATCAATTGCCTTTTGGAGTTCTATGGGGGTTCCAATAAGGTTTATGTCATCGACATATACGGCAAGTACAACAAATTCCGATGTTGTTTTCTTTATAAAAACACACGGGCAAATGGCGTCATTTATATAGCCTTCTTTTAACAAATACTCACTAAGACGATTATACCACATTCGTCCTGATTGCTTTAGACCATATAAAGATCTTTGCAATTTAATTGAAAACATTTCCCGAGACTTTGAATTATGAGCGTTTGGCACTTTGAGTCCATCGGGAATTTTCATGTATATCTCATTATCAAGTGAGCCATAAAGATAGGCAGTAACCACATCCATTAAATGCATGTCAAGCTTTTCAAGGACAGCAAAACTGATGAGATAACGAAAGGTTATAGCATCCATTACAGGCGAATATGTCTCTTCATAATCGACACCAGGCCTTTGAGAAAAACCTTGCGCAACAAGGCGTGCCTTATATCTTTGTACCTCGTTTTTCTCATTTCTCTTGCGTACAAAGACCCATTTATAGCCTACGAGCTTAACACCATTAGGTGTTTCAACTATAGGGCCAAAAACTTCACGTTTTGCCAGCGAATTCAGTTCTGATTGAATTGCTTCTTGCCATTTTGGCCAATCATGTCTTTTTCGACATTCTTCAACAGATTGAGGTTCGAGATCCTCACATTCTTGCATAATGCTAGATGCGACATTATAAGCAAAGACATTATCCACCACTATATCCACTCGATTAATATTTGCCTCAATATCAGTTGGATTTATGGATAGTTCCGTATTTTCCAGAGTCTCGGGCTCAATGGATTCTTCATGAATCTCAGAATTTGTTAAATCATGAATTTCCTCATGAGATTCTTTCGTAGTGTCATTTTTGTCATTTGCTTTCCTCTTTCTAGGATTTCGATCTTTAGAACCTAATGGCCTGCCACGCTTCAGGTGTGCATTCGACTCATTGGTTATGACACTAGACGATTGTCCAACAGGGACATCAATACGGATTGGAACATTTTCCGCGGGGATGTGGGATTTCGTTATCTTTTTCAAGTCCATAAATGCGTCAGGCATTTGATTTGCTATTCTTTGCAAATGGATAATCTTTTGTACCTCTCTTTCACAAACAGAGGTATGTGGATCAAGATGAGATAATGATGCATTTTTTCACAAAATTTCCCGTTTGGTTTCACCAACTTCTCCCCCTAATTTTGGGAAAAGTGTCTCATCAAATCGACAGTCTGCAAATCGTGCAGTAAACAAGTCTCCTGTCAATATTTCGAGGTAGCGAATGATGGAGGGCGATTCAAACCCAACATATATTCCTAACCTTCTTTGCGGACCCATTTTGGTGCGGGATGGCGGTGCTATAGGCACATATACTGCGCATCCAAAGATTCTTAAATGGGATATATTGGGTTCATGACCCAAAACCAATTGCAACGGGGAATACTTGTGATAATTCGTCGGTCTGAGACGAATTAGCATTGCTGCATGCAAGATGGCGTGACCCCAAACCGAAGTGGGTAGCCTCGCTTTCATGAGTAATGGCCTTGCAATCAACTGCAGGCGTTTAATCAACGATTTTGCAAGACCGTTTTGAGTGTGAACATGAGCTACAGAATGTTCCACTTTTATCCCAATTGATAAGCAATAATCATTAAATGCTTGGGATGAAAACTCAGCAGCATTATCCAGTCTAATAGACTTGATTGGATTATCAGGAAATTGTGCTCGTAGTCGAATTATTTGTGCCATTAATTTCGCTAAACGCAAGGTTGCGTGATGACAACAGGCACACATGAGACCATCTACAGGATGCGTCTATCAAGACCATAAAATACCTAAAGGACCCACTGGGTGGGTGAATAGGTCCACAAATGTCCCCTTGTATACGTTCCAAAAACGTGGGTGACTCAGTCCCAACTTTTGTTGGTGATGGTCTGATAATCAACTTGCCTTGATAACAAGAAGTGCAAGGATATTCATTATTTGAAAGAATTTTGAAATTCTTTAACGGATGCCCATATGAGCTTTCTATAATCCGTCTCATCATGATCGATCCCGGGTGTCCCAATCGATCATGCCAAAGTACGAAAGTATTGGAATCAGTAACCTTTTGGTTTACTGTTGAATGTGCCTCAATTGCACTAATTCTTGTCCAATACAGGCCACAAGATAAAGATGGGAATTTCTCAATAACCCTCTTTTGGCCGGAGACATTCTTTGTAATGATGAGATATTCTAGATTATCTTCATCTCTTGTCTCAATATGATAGCCATTCCGGCGTATATCTTTAAAACTCAACAAGTTTCTCTTAGACTTGGAGGAGAACATTGCATTCTCTATGATAAACATCGTGCCTTTGGGCAGAGTTACAGTTGCTCTTCCGGAGCCTTCAATCAATTTACTACTACCAGAGATTGTAGTAACATTTGCCTTACACATATTTAGTTGAGAGAAATATTCCTTTTCTTTGAGTATCGTATGTGTAGTACATGAATTAACTAGGCAAATATTTTTACAGCTGGACGTTGATCCAAGCTTGCTTTGTGAGATTTCCATATTCGCTTTCCCATAGTTTGACATACAAAAGAAATACACGAACATAAGAATAAACAAGTTCAATTCGTTTGTGTCACATTTAAACAATATTTTCAAAATCTGCTGAGGTCAGTTGACTAACTAAATCAGATAGTCGATTATATGATTTCCATAATCGATTACTATGCAGTTTGAAAATTTCAGTTTAAGCATTTTCTTAAGACAATCGATTGTTAAACACACACAATCGATTGTTGAACATTGACAATCGATTGTTAGACACACACAATCGATTATTTGCTATTTTGAATAAACTTCAGATCACACTGTCTTAAGACAATCGATTGTTAAACGTAGACAATCGATTGTCGACTTATTTCGAAAAATTCCAGAGCACTGTCTTAAGACAATCGATTGTTAAATATAGACAATCGATTGTTGGCTATTTTGAAAAATTCCAGAGCACACTCTCTTAAGACAATCGATTGTTAAATATAGACAATCGATTGTTGGCTATTTTGAAAAATTCCAGAGCACACTGTCTTAAGACAATCGATTGTTAAGCATAGACAATCGATTGTTGACTATTTTGAAAAAATCCAGATCACACTGTTTTAAGACAATCGATTGTTAAACATAGACAATCGATTGTTGAACGTTGACAATTGATTGTTGAACATTGACAATCGATTGTTTTGCAGTTTTAATGCGAAATATTAGATAATCGACTAACTGTTAGGTTAGTCGATTACCTCTACTGGAAAATAAAACTATTATTGAAATTCTGAGTATGTAGAAACATTCTAACGAACTAATACTAACATTATATCATGAACTAACTAATACGAGCTGATACTAATGACTATTAGTCTATTCACTAACTATTACAAATAAGTGAAATAAAATCAAACAACTCCACCTTCTTTCATCACAGATCCATCACCGATTAGGTGGTCTATTTTCCCATCGGGTTGCTCAAAGAAGTCTGCCACATCCAGGTGGGTGATGTCGAAATTGTCGTCAGAGACAAAATTTGTTTCAGGGCCTTTATTCTTTAGAGAAGCTTGATAAAGATCAACCAAATGTCTTGGTACACGGCAAGCTTTTGACCAGTGCCCTTTTTCCACCGCAACAATAACAAATAGTTTCTGAACTTTTTGCCTTAGGATCCTCATAATCCCGTTTCTGCTTTCGGCGGTTATCTCTCCTCGGGGGTTGACGGATATCATGGATATTTCTTCCTTGTCTACGTCCACGGTTATGACCCCGATTACGACCATGACCATGCTTAGATCCATGGCCCTTTTCATGATTGGCATAATGAGAATACACCTTATCTGCTACAGGCAGTGGTGTAGACCCAGTGGGTCGACTTTCGTGATTTCTCATGAGCAGGTCATTATTTCGCTCAGCCACAAGTAGAAGAGAAATCAGTTTAGAGTACTTTGTGAAGCCTTTCTCTCTGTACTGTTGTTGTAGTACCATATTGGAGGCATGAAACGTTGTAAACGTTTTCTCAAGCATATCATAATCGGAGATTTTATCTCCACATAGCTTCAATTTAGAAGTAATTCTGAACATTGCAGAATTATATTCAGAAACAGACTTAAAGTCTTGGAGCCTCAGATGAGCCCAATCATATCGTGCTTGTGGCAGAGTGACCAACTTCAGGTTGTCATATCTCTCCTTTAAGCCTTTCCACAAGATGAGTGGATCCTTGACGGTGAGATATTCAATCTTCAAACCTTCATCAAGGTGATGGCGCAAGAAAATCAAGGCCTTAGCACAATCTTGGGTGGATGCTTTATCTCTATCTTTAATGGTGTCTCCAAGACCCATAGCATCTAAGTGGATTTCAGCATCCAACACCCATGTCATATAGTTCTTGCTTGAAATTTCAAGGGCAACGAACTGTCTTTTCATAATGTCAGACATAATCGAGAATCAAATTAGGAAGAGAGAAATACCTTAGTTTTTCTTGAGAACGATTCTTTAGACGGTAGAGTCTCGTGCTGATAACGTGTTATGAAATAATATAAAAGACAAGTAAAATAATGTAAGAACAAGAACAATATAGAGAGAATAGGGAGAGGAGTATTCTTATTGATACTTTGGGATTGTTAGGGATTAATTACAATGGTAGAAGACCCCTTTATTTATAGGGAGGAGTAAACCCTAGTATCTTTCTAATTATGGACATTCACCTAAAATAGGAGATTTTATAACATATATCATCTTTTTAAATGATGCCAAACGGCCGTTAAAGTATAGAGTCTTTTAAAATGACGCTATGCATATTTTAGTAACTATTTTTTTTGGCAATACCTTAAACCACCCTTAAATTTGGCTCAGATTATTAGCATCATCCCCAAACTATTTCATGTCTTAATTACCTCCCTCAACTTGGCCTTTTGAGGGACATTACCCCCCCTAGACGCTGATGTGGCAAAATGTGTGCATGCACTCGCCTGCCACGTGGATTTTTCTATCTATGTGGCATCTTTTTGGAAAATAATTTTTTTTTTACCTTTTTAAGAATATTACTTTTTAGATAAATTTTTCGAATAAAATTTATAATAAAACTTGGATATAACTACATTATTTAAGCCAAATATTTTTATTTGGCCAAAACTAATAAAGGTTTAGTTAAATTTTTTTTTGAATTTGACCTGAAAATAAAGATTTATCCAATTGAAATAAGTCAAGACATCTAAAAAGTTATAAAAGTTACATGTTTGAAATTAATTATTTTGGCTATAATTTTTTATATAGCTCTAAATTACGGTGGTTTAATTTTTTTTTACAGATTTTACCTAAAAAAGTAAAAATATACAGTTAAGATAAATAGTCATTGCATCAAAAGAGAAATAAAAAGAGTGTACAATTGTAAGAAATTACAAGTGTAATTGTACAAACTTTTTATTTCTTCTTTTGATGCAATGACTATTTATTTCAACTATGTATTTTTATAACTTTTTAGATGCCTTAACTATTTATTTTAATTGTATAAATTTTTATTTTCAAGTCAAATTCAAAAAAAGATTAACTAAAACTTTATTATTTTTTTCCAAATAAAAAAATTTAGCCTAAATAATGTAGTTATATCCAAGTTTTATTATAAATTTTATTCAAACAAATTTATCTAAAAAAGTAATATTCTTAAAAAGGTAAAAAAAAATATTTTGTTTTTCAAAAAAATACTACATAGATAGGAAAAATCCACGTGGCAGGCGAGTGCACCCACACTTTTTGTCACATCAGCGTCTAGGGGGATAATGGCCCTCAAAACGCCAAGTTGAGAAGGGTAATTAAGAACATGCATAGTTCGGGGAGGATACTAATAATCTGAACCAAGTTTAAGAGCGGTTTAAGGTATTTTGCCCTTTTTTCACAAATTTCGGTCACTTAAGTCCAAATGAACCACATTTTGGCTCCGGACTTCGCACGACATGTGTGAGCTTCTTTTGTAACTCGTTATTCTGTTATTCTATTATTTTATGAAAGAAATTTAAGAATCTTTTGATATATTTTGATTTTAGGCCATCAAATTTGCTGAACCGCCACTGCTGTGTGAGTCAACTTTCTAGTTCAACAGTGGCTTGGAGTTTTCTTTACTTTCGATTATTCCGTTTCTATAGTTCCTATCATTGGATAAACTCATTGTTAAAAACTTGTGACTTGTATTACTTGATCTTCTAGTGTAAATTTTGCTTCTGTATGGTAATCAAACATATACTGAAAGTTTACTTTACGATATTCATGTCTTATTATTAGACTTCTTATCGTTTTGCATTGAGACAATGAATTATTTGTTATGATTAGCTTGAGACGGAGATTAAGTGCCAATAACGGCTTGGATATTTTGAGTGATGACAGTTACTCTAAGAGAAAAACCAAGAAAAACACAAAAAGTAAAGGCAAACATGGTGGACTTTAAAGTCAATGTTTTAACAGAAAACGACACTTTTCCTTAATTTGCACAATAATGTTTGTTTGTTCGCAATTTAATGACAGGTCCCCTAGGTAGGTTCATATGATCTTTGTGCAGCTAATTAGTATTGCAAGGTCATCCCGAAAAATAGCTGATGTTAGAATAATAAAAAGCTTAACACTTGTCATTGTTGTTACAGTTTTCATAGGAATAGAGAGCACGCAGGAATGTTCATTATATATGCTCAGTTACTTGATGTGAATTTTCAAGACAATATGTACACGATTTGAACCTAAATACAATGCAAAAGTAGAATTATGCTAGTATTTTGCAAGATATAACAGGGTTTACAAATTACAACCCCTGAGAAAGAATGTTGGTACAAACTAAATTCAAGAATTAATACACAACAACAACAAACTAAGTAAGTTCTCACAAGTTGAAAACATGCTAGGTTGAGATAAAAATCGAGTTTCACGTATTTTGTTCCAGAGAGTTCCAAGGGAGAGAACTCGCACAATCATCTGAATCAAGAGAAAATGAGCAAACCGAACTATCTAGAATCCCTACTACTCATGATATATTGGCTGCCTTATTACATTGGGTCAAAAGAAATGAAAGTGAGCTTATTCTATTGCTGGCCCAAAAACAAGATATGGCCCAAATTAATATAAAGAATTACAAGCTAATTAAATAAGAATGTACAAAAGATCAGTGTTTATGCTTGGGTTTAGAGGCTAAATAGTTCATTAGCCCAATACCCCCCCCCCCCCCTCAAGTTGGAGGGGGAAACCACCTTCAAATTGCCTAAAAGATCATGATGAACAATTCCAGGCAAAGGTTTGGTGAGAAGATCAGCTAACTGTTCAGAAGTGGAAACATGAGATAGAGAAATCAGCCCATCAGAAAGCTTAGTCCGGACAAAATGACAATCAACCTCAATGTTCTTGGTCCGCTCATGAAAAACTGGATTCCTGGCTATATGTAAAGCAGCCTGGTTATCACAAAATACAGAAAATGGAAGAGACACAGAAACACCAAGGTCAGTGAGCAGTCTGGAAAACCAAGACAATTCAGCAACCACCTTACTAAGAGTCATGTACTCTGCTTCAGCAGAAGATAAGGACACCACTAGTTGCTTTTTGGACTTCCAACTTACCAAACTACCCCTTAAGATCACACAGAAACCAGTGATAGATTTGCGAGTATAAGGCAAGCTGCCCAGTCACTGGCTGAAAAGGCATGTACATAAAAATCAGGAGAGTTAGAATAGAAGAGTCCCAAATCCATTGTACCCTTAAGATACCTAAGAACATGCAGGGCAGCAGACATATGAGGCATTCTAGGAGACTGCAAGAACTGGCTCAGATGATGTACAGCAAAGCAAATATCAGGTCTGGTATGTGTCAAAAATAGAAGCTTCCCAATTAGGCTTCTATACTTGTCAGGAGAAGGGAACATATCACCAGAATTAGCACGTAGTTTGGTATTAAGGTCCAAAGGACAAGTTATAGGAGAAACTGCAGTACAGTCAAATTGCTGTAACAAGTCAGAGACAAATTTCTTTTGATTAAGAAGTACCCCACCAGGAACAGTAGACACCTCAATTCCAAGAAAATAATGTAAAGACCCGAGGTCTTTAATTCTAAACTGATCATCCAAGAAATGTTTTAGGGCAGGAATTTCAGTTGTATCATCTCCAGTGATAATGGTATCATCCACATATACTGCCAGCAGCACAAGACAGCCAGGCTGACCCTTTATATACAAAGAGTAATCATTCAGAGAGTGGATATAACCTCTGGAATACAGAGATTGAGACAATTTGGCATACCATTGTCTTGAAGCCTGTTTTAACCCATAGAGTGACTTCTTTAATTTGCAAACAAAGGGAGTGGAAACAGAAGAGACGGGAGGAGCAGAAATGTTCAAACCTGGAAGTAGCTTCATATACACTTCCTCATCTAGGTCACCATGCAAGAAGCCATAGTTGACATCAAGTTGAAAAAGATCCCAATGTTTCTTAACAGCTATAGCAATCAAACATTTGACAGTAGACATCTTAACCACTGGGGAAAATATTTCTGAAATCAACCCCCTCAATCTGGGTGTCTCCTCTAATAACAAGCCTAGTTTTATACCTTTCAACACTGCCATCAGCTCTATATTTTATATTATGGACCCACTTGCAACCTATGGGTTTCTTACCAGGAGGAAGGGGAACAACATCCCAAGTGTGGTTGGCGTCCAATGCATCAAACTCCTTTCTCATGGCATCCTGCCAAGCTGGAACTGTGGCAGCTTAAGATAAATAAAGAGGTTCAGATTCCAGACTGGAAGTAGAGGAAGAAGATCCAGAAAAAGAAGGTAGTTGACACACATAGTCTTTGAGATAAGAAGGGGTGGTATGTTGCCTTCCAGATCTTCTGTTGATAGGAGGTTGTGTAGAGGAAGAAATAGCAGGAGGTGGAATATCAGGATTGAAGGATGCAGAAGGAAGAGGTTCAGAAGGTGTGGAGTCAGAAGCAAAAGAAGGAGCATAGCTGGAAGCAGAAGGAAAAGAGTTAGAAGGAGAGGGAACAGGGGAACCAGGTGGGACAGAAATGTGTGTCCTAGAATCTTGGTGATCAAAAAAAGGTATAAGAGGAGGTGGAAAAGAAAATATAGAAGAACCAGAGGTAATTTCAGAATTAGTTGCAAAAAGGAAAACATGTCTCTTGAAACACAACATCCCTGGACACAAAAATCTTTTGGAAACTAGATCATACAACTTGTAAACCTTTTTGGAAAAAGGATATCCTAGAAAAACACATGAAAGTGCTCTAGGTTTTAGTTTATCTCTCTGTGGAATAGGGGCAGTAGCATAAGCAAGACAACCAACGCCCTCAAATGTGAGTAATTAGGAGTCTTACCATATAGCACTTCATAAGGGGATTTGTTTTGAAGAATTTTGGATGGAATCCTATTGAGCAGATATGGCAGTTAATAAACAGTCCCCCCAAAATGGTATAGGCAGTTTTGACTGAAAAAGTAAAGCTCTACAAGCTTCAAGAAGTGTTCTGTGTTTCCTTTCAACAACACCATTTTGTTGAGGAGTGTGGGGACAGGTAGTTTGATGAATAATACCCTGTTGGTTGAAGAAAGAAGCCCCATCAAGGCTGGACCCTAATTCCAAGGCATTGTCACTTCTTATAGTTTGAACAATAGCACAAAACTGAGTTTTAACCATGGACAGAAAGGACTTAATCATGCAAAAAGCATTGCTCTTAGATCCCATTAGATGTGTCCAGGTGGCCCTAGAAAAATCATCAACTATTGTGAGGAAATATCTTGATCCACAGGAAGTTGGTGTGTGGTAAGGACTCCAAGTATCTACATGAATTAATTGCCTAGCCATAGGACAAATAGAACAAGGAAATGATTGTTTAGAAGCAAGGGAAAAAGACAAGGCAGAAATATGTTTCATTTTTACAAAAGGAATGTGAGCAAGTCTTAAGTGCCAAATGAAGTTCATGTCATTTCCACTAGCATTATTACAAATGGAGTTATTTACAGTGAAAGACAAAGGAACAGCTTTAGAGCTAGAGGCACAAACAGAATTATAAGAATCAGAATAAGAACACACAAAAACAAGTTTGCAAGAACTAGAAGACGAATGTGAGGGTTCCATCCAAGCAATCTTGAACAGACCATCCTCTTTCTTACCAAGATCCAGAGGCATCCTCAGAGAAGGGGCTTGTAACATGTGAAGAAAACAGGAAGTTACAGTAAACAAGACTATACAGTGCAACTGCTTTATCAGTTTGTGGACAGAGATTAAGTTATATTCTAAAGAAGGAACAAACAACACATTATGAAGTGTGATAAATGGGGTTAAAGCAAAGGATTCTGTGGAGGTCACTTTTACTTTGTATCCATTGGGAAGAGTCACATGATAAGGTACAGTTAAGGGTGTGATATTAAAGAGTAAGCCTTTATTAGATGTCATATGGTTAGAAGCCCCTGAGTCTATTATCCAAGAAATAGAGTTGATTTGAGTAAGCATACATAGTTTGGAATCAGAAACAGGAATCTCAGTTAGCATAGTACCAGCAAAGTTGGCAGTGTACATGGGAGTGAGAGCCTGAGTATTGGAGTCTCCCAACTGAGTCTGTTGAAGCAAAGTCATCAATTGATCATATTGTTGTCTGCTCAAAACTGGAACCACAGAACCTTATTCATCCACATTTGGAACAGATTGGTGACCCTCAGTGGAATTACCAGTAAGATCAGATGTGTGCCCTTCAGAAGATTGAAGTGAGCACTAGTAGTTACATGAGCAGCAGCAATTTTCCTTCCTTTGTTAAACTTGAGGTTTTGTGGATACCCATGAAGCTTGTAACACTTATCAATTAAGTGCCCAGACTTCTTGCAGTATCTACAGAATAAAGACCCCTTGGTCTGATCAAAACTGACTCTTTGTGTATATTGTCTGAGAGAAGAAGGATTAGGTACTGCAGCTTCATTCATTCCAAAAGAAGATGCAGGATTTTTGTTTGTGTTAACATTGAAAGACATGGAATCATGATTGAATTGAGAGTTGGATTGGACTTGTCTTTGTTTCTCATCATTAAGGAGAATGTTATACACATTGTCAAGGCTAGGGGGAGGTTGCATCATCAACAAGTTGCTCCTTACCCCCATATATGTCTCATTAAGGCCATGAGAAATTGGAACACCTTATTTTCCTCATCCTCTTGTATGATCCCATTTTTGGCAGCACAAATACACCTTTGGCCATGGTTTGTACACACTACTCCCAATTCATCCATAACCCTTTGAGTTTGTTAATATATGATGCTATATCTAGAGAACCTTGAGAAGTGAGAGAAAGTTCTCTTTTGAGTTCAAAAATTTTAGTCCTATTAGGACTACCATATCTGGCTTGCAGTTGTGCCCATATACTTTGTGCAGTCTCAGAATATTGCACACTCTCAGCTACCTGAGGAGACAAAGAGGCAGTCAACCAGGAAATTACCATATTGTTACATCTGTCCCATAACTTTTGTTCAGCCACATTAGTAGCTGGTCGGGGACAAGTACCATCAACAAAACCAATTTTATTCTTAGCAGATAAGGACACTATCATCTTTCTCTTCCAACCCCCAAAACCACTACCGAAAAAGGAGTAGGAACAAGTGAAACACCAGGAACATCGGAAGAGTAGACAAACAGAGAGCTCGTAGGATCAATAGATGAAGCACTATTAGGATTCATATTTAACATCAGGAACAACACTAAGTAGAAACCGATTCAATTTCTGCGAGCGATTCGATACACTAGATTTTCACCAAAACACATGCAAACTTCCTAACTAAAAGTGAGAATATGTTTACCCGACTTCTTGGCTACCGGAGAAGAATGACCTTCAATGCACGGTCAAAACCCTAGCTCCGAGTGATACAAAACGCTTGTGAATCCCCCCGAAATAAAACACAAAAGGTGTCGGAAATCTACCCAAAACACCGAGCTGAAGATAATATTAACAGGCGAAACCAAAACAAAACTCCGATTCACCAGCTAACTGAAAACACACAAAAACTGGAACCACCAGTGAGACCTCAACAAAACTGAGCCGGATCGACGAAGAATAGAGAAGAAGCGTCCCGGAAAACCACGCTCTGATACCATGAAAACATGCTAGGTTGAGATAAAAATCGAGTTTCGTGTATTTTGTTCCAGAGAGTTCCAAGAGAGAGAGCTCGTACAATCATCTGAATCAAGAGAAAATGAGCTAACCGAACTATCTAGAATCCCTACTACTCATGATATATTGGATGCCTTATTACATTGGGTCAAAAGAAATGAAAGTGAACTTATTCTATTGCTGGCCCAAATACAAGATATGGCCCAAATTAATAAAAAGAATTACAAGCTAATTAAATAAGAATGTACAAAAGATCAGTGTTTATGCTTGGGTTTAGAGGCTAAATAGTCCATTAGCCTAACACAAGTGGGGTCTGAGTATGATAATGAATACGCAGACCTTATTGCTATCTTAAAAATGCAAAAACATTATTTAATTCCTATAGACCCTCGGCTGTAGGGTTGATGGAACAAGGGTTAATACACAATTCTTCTGAAATGTGCCAAACATCTATTTCTAGAGAGTAAAAAAATTTATAATCTCTAAAAGGTTAGGAAGCGTAAGATTTAGCAGATTTGAAAATCATTTTGACGATAATAGAAAAGGAATGTGGTACGATATTTTTTACATTAATTGGAACGCAGTGTCATTCCTCCCTCTCCTCTATTTTCAAACTCTACACTAAATTTAAAAAGTTATTTTTGTTTGGCTCAAACGATATTATAATCTTCTTGAATAATCTATCAAAGAAAATAATAGGATAAAGAATTGCACATAAAAAGATGTGAATATAGATGATCTTAATGAAACTTTCCAATCAGTATTGTTCCCCTTCATCGAAAAAGGGGAGCATGGAGTTCTCTCTTCTCCCCTCCCCCTCCCCCCCCCCCCCACCCATCTGAGGTTTTCCCCTTCTATATTTAGTCAAATTGTTGGGTTCGATGCTTTCTCTCACTAGGTTTGCCTAGCCTGTCGACCTTATATGTCGTTTGTTCTGACTTGACAGATATTAAAGATATTGCATATGAAGTAGGCCGTGTTGTCTTTAGCCGTCTTGCCGTCCGGATAGAATATTAATCGGTTTGATCGCAACGGTCGTATTTTGAACAATACAATTTCTTCATTTTGAAAGTTGATCGTGGGGATAGATGGTGAGGAAAACGTTTCCCGCCAATAACAAGCTTTTGTCACTTGTCACTTGTAACTTTCACGAGCTAGGAGGTCCTTTCTTTTATCATAAGAAAATGGCCCACTACCAATAAGCTGTATGCAGTCCCAGCTTGTTGTGTCTTTTTCTAATCTTAGACCTGCCGTGCTTACGAGCTACGAGCTCTTTTAACCTCGGGGTAGGTGTAAAATTGTATTTTATATTTTACGACTGATACTAATTTGTATTAGACAATCTTTTTATCTCATAATTTGTAAATTCAAATTTTTATGAATTCAAAAGTATAAGATTGGGTTTCACAAATTTATAAAATAAAAAAAAGAATTATATAACTAATATTAATTATATGAAACACAAAATAAAACTTTTCGGAGTAGGTCCATTAATTATGCTAGCCTCAACTTTCTTTTATTCATTTTTTCCTCTTCTTACATTATGCTGTCCTTCTCTCATATAAGGTCCACGTCGACATTATTGTTGGTTTAAGATATTTGTAGGAGTCAAAAATAAAGACGAAAATATTAATGACATCCATATAAAGTGACGTTCATAGTTTTTTTTCTTTTTTTTAAGTGGTGTCGATTTTGAAAAAGTTGAACGAATAAATAGCCACGGTCGCATCAACCGTTCCATTTTAACCCAACCATTGCAATCAAGGGATGAATCCCGTACATTAGTTAAGGTTCCTATGAATTCATTAATTTTTATTTAAATTTTATATTTATATTATAAAATTCATTAAATATATAAGAATATTTTACTTAAAATCAAGTTCGTTAATTCAATTATTATAATAGTTATAAGATAATTTTATTTAACCAAATACAAGATAAACTCATTCTAAATTTAGTTTTAAAATTAATTATTCCTTATTCATTGTATCACCAAACGAGTAAGGCTGTAAAGTGGCCCGGTTATGGGCTTATTTGTGCCTGACGGGCCGGGTCTCACGGTCCCGGTTCTGGCGTGCCGGGTCTGGCGGATCTGGCGGTCCTCCAGATTGGGACCGGCCCGTGACGGGTCTAAGCACCATGCGGTGCTGGGTCTGGTGGGCCGGGTCTGGCGGGCCTGACGGATTTTTTTTTTAAAAGTCATATCTTGAATAGTAGTCATTAGTATAGTGTAGAATATATTTTATATGGTATACTAAATTATTAGTGTAGTATATATTGTGTTGTAGTAATTAGTATATATTGTATATTATGTATATATTGTGTTGTAGTAATTAGTATATATTGTATGTTATGTATATATGGATATATGTTATGTATATAATGTGTTGTAGTAAATTAGTAATTAGTATACATTGTATGTTATGTATAATATTGTGTTGTAGTAATTAGTATATATTGTATATTATGTATATAGTGTGTTGTAGTAAGTAGTATATATTGTATATAATGTATATAAAAGAATGTTGTAATTAGTATATTGTGTTGTATGTTATATATTGTATGTTATATAAATATTCAAGTATTGATATCGAAGTAAAGACAAAGAAATATTGAGAAAAAAGATATTCAAGGATATGATAAAGAGCATATTTATTGACCAAAATGGCATATCTTTCTTAGTCTTCCTTCCCCAAATGGAATGAGCACAACAAGGTACTAATACCACCATTAAAAGGAAAAAAAAAATAAAATAAGACGTGTCAATGTACAAGTTACATCATAATTTATGTTGTATTTCTAACAAATCTCATAAATCCGTCAAGGTCGGGAGGAGGTTGTGTTGGCAGTGGTGGAAATGAAGCTTGTTCATCACCACTTCCGGGTGAAGTCGCTTCCTCAGCAAGTTCTGCTATCATTTCTTCATATGCCTCATCTATTGCCCGTTGTGATTCTGCTATGCCAAAGTTCCTTCTTTCTGCGCGGATCGAATCTCTAAAAAGCACTGATTTTTTCAAGCTCTCCCGCATCGGCGCTCTGTGATCACTAATTTGTAGTCTTGCTTGACTGAAAGCGCTCTCCGATGCAACAGTTGACGCTTGAATTGACAGAACATCCCGAGTCATCCTTGCAAGAACGGGAAAATGCTTTTCCTTGACTTCCACCATTCCAAAAGGTCGAAAGAGCCGTCTGGATTCTCCTTTTCTAGTCCCTGTGACAAGTAAACTTGAAGCTCATTTAGATGGGAAATTTCATCAAAATTATCACCTTGAGAACCCCTTAACTCCGTCCACGATTTAAGAGATGTTAAGCTCGCAGGTCTTTTAGACGATTGTGATGTAGACGAAGTAGGGGTTGGAATATTTGGCCTAGCATGCTCTAACACCTATTTATAAGCATTATAAACAGTTTGAGCATTAATTTTAATTGATGCTTTCGCATCAGCTAGTGTAGCAATTTCGTCTTCTAAAAGATCTAAAGCTTTATAAATATTAGAATACCAAAAGTGAGGACCTCCTAATTTCGTTGTTGGATTTAACATAGCAGCTACACCAAAAATAGGAGGGATTGGAAAAAAATAATTTTTTAACTTTTATTTCATTTCATTTATTGCAAGTTCATAAATATCCCCACCCTCGCTAAATTCAACAAACAAATCAGCTAGTGCAGCAATATTAACTAAACAGTTAGAAATAGTCGGATAATATTTTCCAGAAAAAGCATTTGTAGCCACTTGAAAATGTTCTAAAAAATCTAAAATAATTTTAACTTTAGTCCAATCTTGGGTAGTTAGCATTTCATCATCATTCTCACCACCTACCCGAGAATTAAACGTAGCATTAATTGGGTTTCTATATTCATATGGTACTACTAAACTTTCGTACATGTAATTCCACCTAGTCGGGCTAGGTTTAGGAACCTTTCTTTCTCTAAGGCCATATTCGTCATATTTTTTAAAATATTCTCTAAGTCTAGTTTAATATTTTCAATTTCTATGTTTAATATTCGCATACCATCACCAACAATTAAATGATAAATATGACAAATACATCTAACATGGAAAATATTACTAAATGCAGGATTAAGGGTTTGTGTTTGCATGCCTATTGCACTAGTGTTTCTAGAAGCATTATCCATAGAAATTGCCATTATTTTATCACTAAAGCAAAAATATCTACATATATCTGAAACAGTGTTAGCTATAAACCTACCCGTATGCCGTGAATTAATTATTCTATATGAAATTATGCGTTTTTGCATTGTCCAGTCTTTATCTATCCAATGAATTGTTACAGTTAGATAATCACAGTCATTATTACTTCTACCAATATCAGTTGTAATAAAAACACGATTAGGTATATGAGTAAATAAATTGCGCAAATATTGTTCATATTCATGCTTGGATTTATAAATATCGGCCTTAACTGTTGCGCGAGGCCAACCTCTATAAGTAGGATTAAAGACTATTCTAATATAATGAATCCAATTAGGATTAGAAGCAAAAGTATAAGGCAAGCACATAACAGTAATCATTTTCGCTAATTCTTCACGATCCTTATTTGGATCGTAATATGAAATACCTCTGTTGACAGTGTTTATTCCTGGTTGAACTAGATTTGAACCAGTACTTGGGTTAACTTGAGAATCTACACTTGTCCCCTCCTCTTGTTGCGCTTTCATTTGCATAAATCTAGCCTTATCTCTAGGGTGTAATTTTATATGCTTAGTCAAACTACCCGTGCCGCTACGGATGAACAAGTAATTTCCCACAAGTTCTACACTTAGTCTTATTTTGTTCTCTTACTTGAGTAAAAAAAATGCCAAACTAATGATGTTTCTTGACGTTTAGGAGGTTGTCTACTAAAAGTGCGAGTTTGTACAGGTGGGTGTGCCGGTTCATTACCTAAGTTATGAGCAGGACTAGTACGTGTATCATCTAAATCTGGTGCTTGGGTTTCATCATCATCATCCTCATTTTCCTCTAAGATAGGTTCATTAGGATAAAGAGCATTCATAATATCATCATCTAATCTATCATCTACTGCAACGTCATGTAGAAATTCACTATCGGTAAATTGAAAACAAGGGTGATCACTATCAAGGATCACGGGGGAAGGGTAGTATTATGGCCGCTACTTTCACCGGTTTTACCTTTTCCTTTACCGAACATTTTTTTCAAAGAAAATGACATACTAATTAGAATTATGCAAACTAAAACAACAAAAATATACTATTAGCACGTAAGAGTTGAAACGAGTTTACCGGATTGCCGAACAACTTCTTGAAAATTGAAAATCCTTGAACTTGAACACTTGAATACTTCAATTCAACAACTTCACAATTTTTCACGATTTTTCAACAATAAATTAAGCACTTGTACTAGAAAGATTGAAAGAGCGCTTGAGAGAGATTGAGAGATATTAATGAATTGGTGAATAAAAATGAAAGAATGAGGGGGTATTTATAGTTGAGAAATGGAAAAAAGTGTAATTATATAAAGTTTGGGGTTAAATTAAAGTTTGGGGGCTAAATGGCTATTTTTCAAACTTCGAAACAGCTACTTTTTGCAAAGAATCGTTACTGAAATTAAAAAAAAAAATTTAAAAAAATAGCCGTTGGACCCGCCAGAACCGGCTCAGGCCCGCCAGAACCGATCCAGGCCCGCCACCCGGTCCCGGGTCTGGCAGTCCCGGTCCTAACGGTTCGGGAGAAGGGATCGGCCCGTCACGGGTATTTAGGACCGGTAGAACCGAAACTACCGGGACCGGCCCAGCAGAACCAGTAGAACCGCCAGGCACGCGGTCCCGGTCCGGTCCTGGTTCGGAACCGGGACACCAAACAGCCTTACGAACGAGTGCAAATAAGTTTGAACGTGTACACCTCAGCCTATCTCCTTGTAGGCCAACCAATGTTTGCCTACTGTCGGCAAATTAGATTAGGGATAGAATAATACAATATGTTTAGTCATAAGCATTTTTTAAAGACAGCTTCAAGTAATTTTAAAACATCAGGCTATACAATTCAAAGATGATGATATTTTTTCTATCCCTAGATCTCAATGCGTCGGCAAAACTTCTTTTTTAAATATCTACACATTAAGAAAAGGAAAAGGCAATAATAGAGGTTTCTATTTTCGTTAGTTTTCGTGGCACGCAGATATTGAAAAGTAGCTGTTCACACTATTGATTCTCCCTTTGAAAGTAAAAACTGGTATTGAATTCCAGTTTTATCTGGATTGTTCTTGTTTGTACCAAGAAAAAATATGAGAAAAGTGAATTTTTTTTTTTTACTTTTTGAAACTACCTGTAGGAAAGGACAGGGACAGCTTTTTTTTTAAGACATTCATTTATTTTTATTTGATTTGACAATACAAAAGAAGAAAAGTAAAGAGACTGTATATAGCTCTATTCGATGGGATTATAATAAGCATCGGAAGCAATTCCAATATCAAAATTACATGTAATTTAGACAATTAGTATAAACGAAATTTTATGGGTTACCTCTTGAAGCGTGAACACATCTCTTCTACCACGTGAGCCTTCAGTTCCATAATTTTTCAATGATTCTCGAACGTTCCACGGTCTTCTACTGTGTTACCCAAATAATACCGCAAATAGCAATTTTGTGTGGGCGAAATTTCTAAGAAAACTTGGCTGAAAATTTCAGCCACCATCTTCTTCTCTCCCTAAATGGAAAACCTTATGTATTTATAGCACAATTTTTAAGGGTTAAGACTATTTTCCAAAACCTGTTGGGTTTTCTCATCCACTAGAAAAATGATTCGTTTATTTCCTATTATTTAGGCACAGTAGGGGCCATCAAATTTAATTAACAAGGCTCCAATTATGTAATTAATTTCTAATTTTCTAAATTAATATCTACCATAACTAATTACGAATTATTCCACTAAAATCCGTAACTGCACTCCTTATCCAATTTTGAAATTCATCAATTAAATATTATTTAACTCCTCATGTTAAGACTCAGATACTAATCAAATAAATTAAATTACTGACGATTTAATTTATTGATTATTTCCTTTAGTCTTTCGCTTAACTTATTTCATGTGACGGATACAAAATCCACCGGCCGGGTTTACACATGAAAACTTATAAGCTTTATAAAGGTGTATCATCAATCTCTAAACCGAGACATGGATTCCATCAACTAATTATTACTTCGCCAATGTACACATAATTATTATCCAATTTACAAGGCATATTGACCCACGAAAGAATATCGCCTTTTAATAAATAAAAACATCAATAATATACACAACAAATAATAATTATATCAAGATTAAGAGTATAAGTACATTTACTGGCTAGAGAGTTTATTTTATTAAGTCAGTAAAATATTTATCTCTATCTGGTCCGTTCAATACATATAAAATGTACTAGCCCAAGAAGTTAGAATTAAACCATTCTCATAATCAAGATAAATTATATTTAATCGTGTGCTATAATCATTCCTGATGGTTTGTCCAACTCCATGATTAGATTGTGAACTCAAATTTTATACTTATAAGATTCGATGATTTAATCTTCCGTGTATAAGCCAAACTCTATACACTAAATCATCTACTGTATAAGCAAATGACACAGACTAATATATGATCTATTTAAAACTTTATTAAAACTGAATAAACAGTTATTTCATAATAAATACTATATCTAAACCAAACTCGTGGTTAATAGTATATATCCCAACAATCTCCCACTTAGACTTTTAACCATGATAATTATCTATAGCCAAATGCATGGTTAATAGTATATTCCCCAATAATCTCCCACTTAGACTCATAACCATGCATCTACAACTTTCTCACGCATTCTTTTACATGACTATTAAAAGTATTCACCAAATAAGGTTTTGTTAAAGAATATTGCCAAGTTATATCTAATGCAATACTTATCATGTAGTTCTTTGTCATAACAATCTAGTTGGTATTAAACTCTTCGGGGATTCTATTACCGAAACTATTCCAAGAATGTACACCGAACTATAATTTTCTTTAGCTTTCTCCCACTACGACGAAGTACTACTAATATTACCTACATTATCTCACGACATTGAAATATTAGTGACTTCTTACTATAGTGTTCAATATTCAAACATCACTCCCACTCGATAAAGGCATATATTGGTTATTAACATTCTCCCACTACTTAAATGCAATGGAACGTCAATTGTGACGTGTGAGTTTTGATGTTCTTGAACATGTAGTTATTTCTTTGCCCAGTTCCTACAAAAATAGTTTACTTCTAGGAACATATTTTATGAATCCTTATCTAGAAAAATACAATTATTTTAAGAATTGCCTTATTTTCTTTAGAACAATAAAATAAAGCTCCATTCGTTTTTTTTATATTCGATAAACATGCACCTATTCATTCTTAGTTCCAACTTACATATCTGCTTTCCCTTTCAGCATATATGTGGGACTATCCTATATCTGAACATGCCACAAACCAAGCTTACATTCAGTCCACAGTTCTATAGATGTCCTAGGTACTAGCTTAGAAGGAACTAAATTCAGAATGTAATTTGCAGTTTCCAGAAAATATTCCAATAACAAATAAGGCAAATCTGAATAACATGCCATTAGTCTATCCATATTCAAAAGAGACTTATTTCGTCTTTCTACTACACCACTCTATTATGGAGTTATAGTGTAGCCAATCGATCTGTAGTCCCTTATTCTGATATGTAACAAAAGAACTTTGTAGAGATGTGCTCGCCACTACAATCAAATTGTAGTAACTTAATATATTTCTTTGATGCTTCTCCGTTTCAAGTCTTAAAAAGCTTGAATCACTTAATTCACTGAGACTTACAGTGCATCAAATAAATATATTAATATTTTGAGTAATCATTTATGAACGTCACAAAATACTCAAAATCTATCTCTTACGAGTAAGTTCATTTACCATACAAATCAGAAATGATTCATTCTAACTTATCACTAGTTTTATTTCCTTTTAAAAGGAAACATCTTTTAGTCAAATTTCCTTCCAAATAGGATCCACAAGTTGGTTGAGCCTCTACTTCAATGACCTTAAGGTCCATCCTTGACCAACTTGAAATCCTATCCAGATTAATATGACTTAGACAAAAATGCACAGATAAGTTTTACTCAATTTTGAAGAACATATTCTCTTATGAGGTGGACTAATATTGTTCTGCTCAGGAGAGACATCAATATATAACAACAAGGTCATTCATTCATGTACCACAAGAGATAAAATATTTATTAAACTCAATAACTCAAGAGTTATTTGAAAAATAAAACAAATATTCGTCTCTTATTTTGCCCAGAAACCGGAATTAAATTCCTTCTAACAACAGTACATATATTGCATCCTTAAAATTAATTCCTTATCACTAAAAAAATTTTTAACAAGTAATACGATCAGTTGCATAAAATCATTATGGAGTTGAGATAAAAATATTAAATAGATCATAATAAGTCAAAACACTGAATAGTAAAATTCAGACTGCATTCAATATTTATATACATACATGCATCTGGAATAATAAATTTCGATGGGAAAAGAATCATTCATGCAAAGTATATTATATAATGCAAGAATTATACAATCCAAAAATAAATAGAACCAACTCAGATGGAGAGCATACTATTATTTTCACTCAATTGTATATAACTTTTTAATACAAAAATTTCAAACACACTACATGGCATGCATCTTGAATAGCAGTTCATGGGAAAAGAACTATTCATGCAACATACATATGCAATGCCAGATTATTCACTCTAATAATCAAAACAGACCCAACTCATATGGAGAGTATACTGTTAATTTAAGTCAAGTGAACATCATTTTTTATAGCTCTAGTTCCATTGATCCAACATGTACACTCAGATGGAGAGTAAGTACACGATATCAATTACTAGTATTTCACCTAGTGGGCTTATAATAAATTTATCCGATATGAAGGAATACCTAAAATCAACGGGTAAATTTATTACTCACTTGAAATTAATAGTGAAATACCATAGAAATATAATCCTATCACCATTTAATCATGATTGTATTTTAGTTACAAAACTGATTTAACCCTTAAACTCATATGGAGAGCTAACATAGGTTATCAATAGCTAGTAATTATATCCATTGAGTTCATAATAAATTTATCCAATATGGAGGAAGACCTAATGTCAATGCGTAAATTTACTATCTCGCTATAAATAAAAATGAAGACCATAGGGGTTAATTCCTATCACTACTTTATCACAACCACAAACTTTTCTCTGAGTATTAAGTTCCACAATTTAAAAAAAATGCTCAATACCCCATTTTAACAGTCTTAAAATACTAAAATTAATATTTTACACTGCACAATAGTGATTATTGTTCATTGAACTGTTTCTGATAAATCTACCAAATTTCATATCAATCGGAGGTCGTTAAAGTCACGATTTTCAAAAGTTGCGGCCAAATTTGGAAAATTATCATTTTAAGCATTTTTTAAGAATTTAAAGTATGACCTGTATTTTTTCTCATATATCAATTCATGTCAAATCAACATGTGTTATCATGTTCCAGATTAGACATAAATAAAATGATAGAAAGAATGACTTTTCTTATATAAATCACATTTTAATCCGTCAAACCTCCAAAACACTCATCTAAACGATCCCGAATCGTCAAAATGCGATGTGATTCACTGCATAACAATGAGTTCTTCTTAAGTGACCGTTCCGATGATCCTACCGAATTTCAGATCATTTGGAGATCGTAAAATTCATGATCGCCAAAACTGGACCAAATTCGAATAAATTATTTTTGGTGTAGTTAGGATTAAAACCATGTGATTTGCATAATTCATATATATCATATCAAGTTAAATCACATGTTTCAGATTTAACACAAATATAGCCTATATATAAACAATAATTTTTCATATTTATAACAAATTCAATTTAATAAACTGCTTGAAAATCCATCTAAACGACTTCAAAATGCCAAAAATTAACATGATTCATTGCATAGCAGTGTGTTATTCTCATTAGATCATTTTCGATGAACCCACCAAGTTTCAAGTCAATCGAAGTCCGTCAAATTCATGACCACCAGCCTATAACCAAACTCGGAGAATAACCGTTTTAAGTAGTCTAATGAATTAAAATAAATATGATATTGATTTTCATTCTCTTTATAATTACACTATGAGCTCAAGGCATATATTATGTTCTTCCTATTTCTAGGATATACAATATCTCCTTATGCAATAAATTATCCTTTTATTAAACACATAAGAACCTGAGATATAATATTTTCTCCCGTTCGGTGAAAACCCAAATATTTCTTCTCATGGGTGGAGTTAGTTGCACTAGTACCCAAAGATAAAACTCTTTTTCTATTTAAGAACCTCCACCATTAATGAAGATTTCTCAAGGATAATTTTCACATGGTATATTAAACATATTTCAATGACTCAAATAAATAGACCATTTTGTGGATCCTACTTATTAATCATAATGCTCAATCCATGAACAGATATAATTTCACATTTACAAATTTACTAAGAATTTTTCATGAGTTAAATAAACAAACCACTTCAGCGGTAACTATTTATTACTCATAAAATTCTCAATTTACAAGTGAATATATATTTAGCTCATAAAATTATTTTATGGTAGACCATAGCTTAAAAAGCCATACCAACAATATAAAACTTATACAAAATACCATCATATTTCACTTAATTAGAACCTCCAATCAGAGAACAAAATTCTTCGTCGAAAATCAAAACTAGTAATCACGTAGGCAATGAAAACATAAACTTAAATTTGAGATTTTTTTTATGCACAAATATGTCAAACGCTCCAATCATTAGGCATCCATGATATCAAATAAAGAATTTTACTTTCTTACAAAATAATTATATCATCACACAATATTAATTATACCTTGTAAGACTTAGTCAATTAAAATTCTACACATTTATTATTTAATTTAATACAACAACACGTCTATTTGCTAATAGACAATGTGTAAACTTATTATATGACTAGTATTTAATCATGGGGACCATGGGGAGTCACCCCCACCGCCATTGAATTAAAAATAAATTAAAATTATTAAGAAAAAATTTTCTGAAAATAGAAAACGTCCAAAACACAGTCCAAACGACCTCAAAACGCCAAAAAAACCATGGTTCATTGCAAAAGCATTGAGTTTTTGTCACCACGTCGTTTCCAATGGACCCACCAAATTATAGTTCAGTCGGAGTCTGTCAAGTTTGCTGACCTCCGAAAATACCGGATATTCGGTCAAAATAGATTTTGCATTTTTCTAAGGTTTACCCCAAAAAATTTAGATAATCTCAATCAAATATCAATAAGAAAACAGATATCTCATGATTACAAGAATAATCCAAAAATTTTGCATAGTTAATTCACAAAACAGCAATGCAATTTTTAAAAAAATCACATATATATATGTAATTCAAAAAACGCACATAAACACCATATTCTTGTTTCATGAAAAACTTAGTTATCTAATTAGATGTGAGTGAGCTCTGATACCAATTGATGAATTATAATAAGCAGCGGAAGCAATCCCAGTATCAAAATCACATGTAATCTAGACAACTAGCATAAACGAGATTTCACGGGTTACCTCTTGAAGCGTGAGCATATCTCTTCTACCACGTGAACCTTCAGTTCCATAACTTCTGAATGGAATCTCCATCACCCGTACAATCGTGATCCTCAAACGTTTCACGGTCTTCTACTGTGTTACCAAAATAATATCGGAAATAGCAATTTCGTGTGGGCGAAATTTCTAGGAAAAGGGCTGAAGATTTCAGCTATCATCTTCTTCTCTTCCTAAATAGAAAACCTTATGTATTTATAGCACAAGTTTTAAGGGTTAAGACCCTTTTCCAAAACCTGTTGGGTTTTCTCTTCCACTAGAGAAAGGATTCCTTTATTTCCTATTATTTAGGCACAGTAGGAACCACATAATTTAATTAACAAGGATCCAATTATAGAATTAATTTCTAATTTTCGAAATTAATATCTACCATAATTAATTACGAATTATTCCACTAAAAATCCATAACTGCACTTCTTATCCAATTTCGAAATTCATCCATTAAATCTTATTTAATTCCCTATGTTAAGACTCATATACTAATCAAATAAATTAAATTACTGACGATTTAATTTATTGATTATTTCCTTTAGAATTTCACTTAACTTATTTCATGTGTCGGATACAAAATCCACCGGCCGAGTTTACACATGAAAACTTATAAGCTTTCATAAAGACATATCATCAACCTCTAAACCGAGACATGGATTCCATCAACTATTTATTACTTCGTCAATGTACATTATTATTATCCAATTTACCAGGCATATTGACCCACGAAAGAATCTCGCCTTTTAATAAATCAAAACATTAATAATATACACAACTAATAATAATTATATCAAGATTAAGAGTATAAGTACATTTAATGGCTAGGGAGTTTATTTTATTAAGTCAGTATAAAATATTTATCTCTACCTGGTCCGTTCAATACATATAAAATGTACTAGCACATTGGAATTAAACCATTCCCATAATCAAGATAAATTATATTTAATCTTGTGCTACAATCATTCTTGATGGTTTGTCCAACTCCATGATTAGATTGTGAACTCAAACTTTATACTTATAAGAACCGATGATTTAATCTTTCGTGTATAAGCTAAACTCTATACACTAAATTATCTACTGTATAAGCAAAGGACACAGACTAATATATGATCTATTTAAAACTTTATTAAAACTGAATAAAAAGTTGTTTCATAATAAATACTATATCTAAACCAAACTCATGGTTAATACTATATATCCCAACAATCTCCCACTTAGACTTTTAACCATGATAATTATTAGAATATATATAGCCAAATGCATGGTTAATAGTATATGCCCCAATACTATTATGCTAAACCATTTTTCTCAATAATAAAAGAATTAATTAGTGTTGCATTTTATAGGTAAAATATATAATTTACCTATTAATCTTCCATTCAAATATAATTTCTATTATACATCTTTTTTTCACGGGAATTTTTTTACGCACCAACCTTTGCGGAGTGTATTTAAGACATACCACTTTGCCCACGTAATCAGTATGTATAATTACTATCAAATGAAGCGTGTGAACATGAAAGCTTTTGTATCAAATGTCAATTTTTTTGTTTTTTTAAAAATAGTAAGTAGGGTCATCTTTTTCCTAGTCAATTTATTCTTCTCAAATAGATTTACTAAGATTTTTCATATCTCTTCTTGTTGGTCATTAGCCTTTAATTTTGCATATTTTTTTGTTAAAAAATTATAATTAGAATTCAACAATTAAATTCTTTGTAGCTCCACCAATCATTAAAGATTGGCTTAAGTGTATGTACAGAAAATTCTTTTCTTTTCTAGAAAAGCTTAGCTTGAGCTTTTTGTCTTAGTTAAGTTAAATTTTTTGAAAGGGTGAATTTTTCAAAAATATCTCCGGCCACTAAAGCTTACCTCAAGCTTTTGCAAATAAGCATATTCTTTAAATTTGTTAATGAGTAAATTTAAAAATAATTAAATTGTAAAATTGTTAATCTTTTCTTCTCTAAAAAAATTCACATCCTCTTTATTATTACTTTATCTTGCTATTTTAGTTGTGGAAATCGAAAGGGCAAGAAATTGAAAGCATGCTGATGGCAGTTATGATGGACAATAGATGAGATGAAGAAGATATGGATATAATTGTAATTTTACGTGCTTTTTTTTTATTATTAGTCAGTGATACGTGTCACGACTTTATTGGCGCATGACAATACATATGCTTTGAAAATTCGGTAAATAAAAAAGTAGTGTCTTAGACACGATAAAGTTTGGGTGTGTAAAAAATTATCCGTAGTAGAGAGGTGTATAATAAAAATTTGAAGATAAGGTCGATGAGTAAATTGTGTATTTTGCCTTATAAAAAATTATAATTTGCTATATTTAGAAATAATTATCTTTAAACTTCTTCCTTCAGCAAAATGACAAAACTTTATAGTCACATAAGTGTTACGATTTATTCGAAACAATAATTTTTTTCTAAATTTTTTCTAAACTTCATGCCCAATCAAAAGCATGCATAAAATTAAATAAAACTGATAGAGTGATCTTTTTTTAAGCTTTACTGTCATTGATACCATTACATTCCTCCGTTCGCACAAATGATCTGACCTTTCCAACTAGAAGTTCCCAACTCATAAGCAATCAAGGCTCCTTTACAAAGTATTTAAAGTGAATGTTCACACCTTCATGTTTCTCTTTTTTAGTATATTCTTTTTCTTTCTTTTAGTACTTTCTTTTTTTTTACAAATCTCTAGGCTTTGAGGAAGAATGTGTTAGAATTATACAGTTCAACCGCAAAATAAATATATAAAATTTATATTTCATATATTGATGGTGTAAAAATATACCATTTGATTATTTGAAATGCGATGGCAGATAATTCTTCTAATGGCCGTAATATTAAAAAATGGGAAGCAATCTTCTATAGAAGGTCAAAATACACTATCAGTTTAAATTAACTTTTTAAAAAAGAAAAAAAAATGAAAAGCTAGAGGAGCAGAGATTAGTGGAGATCGAGTGGTTGTGACTTGTTACAGATAATGTGTGTTTTTTTCTTTTACTTTTTCTTTCAAGATTAGTCAAAGTAACACACCCCACAGTTCAAGATCATCCTCTACACCATGGCTTATGCTACTATATATAGACCTATTTAGTAGTGGTCTCTTCACTCACCAAGAAAATAAACAAATTAAAGAATTTTAAGAAAAACAAGATGGCTGGCTTTCCCAAAGTGCTTGCAACTGTTTTCCTTACGCTGATGCTGGTTTTTGCTACTGGTAATTAATTTGTTTTCTTTCTTATTTGGCTCTTAATATGTAACAAAGTTATTCTGGTTGATCTTGAAGAGAATCTTCGCATAAGTGGTGAGTTGTTGTCATGTGATCAGAAGGTCACGGATTCGAACCGTAAAAGTATACTCTTATAAAAGTATAGGGTAAGATTATGTACAATAAACCCTTATAGTTCGGCTCTTCTGAAATTTTGCACGTAACAGAAACTTAGTACATTGGGCTACCCTATTCTGATTGATCTTGCAGAATTTGTCTTATCTTACCATTTATAGGTGCAGAACCCGACCATTGTCCAAAATGGGACACGTTTAATTTGTTGTTGATTTATATACTATTTGCTTAGATTTTACGTTGTAAATCGAAGAATATGCTGAATCACGAGTCAAGTAAAAGTCGGATTATATATTCTACACTATGGACCATGGTTTATCAATTGTTTCACGTACAGTTTTCATTGGTTGCTTTAATGTTAAACTCAAAGGCGGACCTAAGGCGGGTGTTGCTGCACTTATTGATTCCTACTCGAACTATGTATACATGTAAAACATGCTAATATATGTACGATCATATACATTTTGAACTTAATGACTCTAGATTCTGAATTTTCTTGTACGTTAAATGTACAGAGATGGGACCAATGGTGACTGAGGCGAGGACCTGCGAGTCACAGAGCCACCGATTCAAGGGTTTGTGTTTCAGTAGGAGCAACTGTGCGTCTGTTTGCCATACTGAGGGCTTTAACGGTGGCCACTGCCGTGGATTCCGTCGCCGTTGCTTCTGCACCAGACACTGTTAATTATTATTATTATGTGTACTGCTGTGTAATATGAACGTCTCTTCTCGTTTCTTCTGGTGTTTGTCATGAAATAAGAATGACCATCTGAACTCAGAAACAGATCAGAATGGTTAATTCCCTTCCGTTTCCTAGGAGTTAAATGGTTGCTGGCAACTTTTAATTGCGAACTCTTTCTGTAACTATTGGTATTACGATATATTACACAAGCTCTGGCCTCTTGTATCTTTATCTGTTCCTTCTTTTCTTCTTTAAATTTGCCACCTTTGGCTTATGGAATTCTCTAGTTGTACCAGACCATTTTCTTGTCTCATTATTTTATGGATTCAGATTTTTGTGGACTCAAAAAACGTAAGATTGGGGTTCACTAAGTGAAAGAAGTCTCATACAACTAGTGTCACTCGTACGAGAGACAAAATAAAACTTCTCGACGTGGGGATATTATACAGGGCGGATGCACGCATTACCGCTTTGTCAGAAAATTTGACTAAATATATACATTAACACTATACAGAAACGGATAACTAGAAAAAATGACACAACTTGACATAAATTATGTTTTGGTATATTGGTTATGTGTTTGATTTTATTCCGGGGGGTTAAAGATTCAAATCTCAACTAGCACTTCTAACTTAAGACTCAACAAAACTAGTAAATTAGCACTATTTTTTGTCCAAAATATAATAATTAAAGTTATATTTTAGTTCTTTTATAAATATTTACTTTGCCTACAAAAATTCATGCGTATTCAAAAATAAACTTCTAGCGTGGATGATATAGTACTTTTGTCAAATAATTACTACGTATAAGAAATCGTTCAGTAATTATCTAAATTCTTTTTAGCTATTGCTAGTTGCTTAGGAGCGTATGCAACATACTGTCAACTGGTTTTTCTAAATCCAATATTTTCAACGTATAACATATTTATGTGAAAATTTATTAAAATTTTAATAAATAATAATAAATGTGAACACATAATAAATATTAGGTAAAGTTTGCTCTTTTGAGCTTACATCATCTCCATAACACCCCAACCCTACCATCTGGTCGTTTCCATGTGATAGTCCTTATCTTGATAATTAGGTATTCAATACAAATCATTTAAAAACCATATATAATGTATTTTAAGTTTTGTAACATAATTGTAAACGAGCAGTAGAATTGAAATGTAAGGAGCCATTTAATTATATAAAAATAATGCGGAATAGGGCATATTAGTAATGCATGGATTTGTAATTCATGAGTTAGTAATGCAAGCATTAGATGCAGATATTATTTCTTATCTCCTATTTGGTGTGGTTTATTAAAATTATTATGCATTGCATAATTTTTAAAAAAAATTTAAAAAAATACCCTTCATATTTTCTAGCTTTAAGGGACTTTACGGATAATTTTATCTTTAATCATACAAATGCATGCATTAATAATCTTGATATTACTAATACCATGGTTTTTTATGCATTACTTATGCATATGATAATAACAAGTATAATTTATACATATATTAAAAAAATATACAAAATAAGGTATAAGTAATGCATAAAGCTAATCTTTATATTATTTTTGTAATACCTCCTACCAAACGCCTTAAATATATATTGCATAGGGTAACTCCCTTCTTATAAGATACAAAGTATATTCAAAATTCACAAGAGACATCCTAAAAATTAAGTGACAACATATGTAAGTACATGTATCTGAATGGTACATCGATTACAACGCATGGACATTCACATAAATTAAATATGGTCAGAACAATTCTACTAATTGGATGTCCAATAATATATTATAAGCCTCGTTAAAACTATACTAGGAGCTCAATAGAAAAGATTTAGTGAAAGAAAACATATGTGCGCTAAAATTACGGAATTCAAAATTGTCTCGTACCTTTTTTCGAGTTAACAAAATTTCTTATTCGATCTTTTGTGTTCACAGATCGTAAATAGAATCAAAATTTTCTTGATTTGGTTTAAATAAATGGCGACTTGGGACGCCGTATATAATTATTCCAAATGGCAACTCTTTTTAAAATACAATAAACTAGTCCCATTTTAATAATGGCACTTAAAGTGAAAAAAATATTTCCCTGTAAAAAGGATGTGTGACATCTTTGGCAACTTTACTGGGAAAAAAAACCCATGAAGTTCTGGTGCAGGGTTCAGGGTTCAAAATTCGAGTTTAATATAATTGTTATACTTGACTTTTGTGATTGTTTGATATTACATGTTTAAGCCTAATTTGCTAATTATCACTCTTTACCACTTTAACATTGTTGTGAACCGTATATAATTGTTACGACACCTCTTCTCTCTTAGTCTTCTAAATCGTCTAGGAAGTACACACTTCTCATGACTTCTTTTCATTAGAGTGTCATCTCCAAATTTTAGAACCATAATTGGACATGTTGCAAAGTCGATGAAGCTTATGTATTCCGGTATGCTGCCCCCTCTCTCCCGGCTCGAATTATCAACTCGAGTAAGCCTTTTCTAGAACTGCACTCCTTAAGGTTCAACTTAGAAGAACAAAGCCTCATACTGGATCTCTTTGCATTACGTACATTTGACTTTGGGGCTCAATACGAGGATTGGGTCCCTCTAAAATAGGTGTATCCCAAAATAAAATACCATCCTGATACATCTTACATGTTACTTGTACATTTAATTTGCATGTTTACTAGCTTCTAAGATAAGGAAAGAAAATCAAGAAAAACCAGGAGAGAGAACATAGTATAGAAAATTTACCCGAATCATAAAATCTCGGTATTTGAAAAAAACTGCAAAACTCTATCGAATATTTATAAGGTTGTTACAGAATGAGTCCGAATTTTTGAAAATGATGTTTTCCCTAATTTTGAAAAACTGACCGAACTACGTCAGTCTAATTCTCATTGGATGTGAGATATGTAGGCAATCCTCATCGGGTCGAGCCCCAATTTAAAAAAGCTAAAAAAAAAATTAATTCCTTCTTTAGATGTCTTTCCTTAAAAATCCCAAATAAAAATTGAAACCCAAAAACATTTACTTTCTTAGAAATCTTTCTCCTAGAAATTCAACAAAAAAAAATCATAATCAAAAATAAAAATATACTCTTTCTTCTTTAGAAGACTTTCTTTCGTAAATTTAATAAAAGTAAAAATTTGAAGTTCAAAAATATTTCTGCTCTTCTTTAGAAGTTCGATTTCGGAAATAAAAAAGGAAAACTCAAAAATAAATATTTTTCTTTTTTCAAACAATATTTTCTTTCTTTCGAAAGTTTCAATAAAAAAAAGAAATAGTGATTCAAATCAAAATAAAAAAAATATATTTTCTTTTCTTGAAGCTTTCATAGTCCGATTTTTATAGAAAACAAAAAAAAGAGTTAGTTTATTTACTTCTTTCTACTCTTTCTTGAACTTTGTAATGATTTGATTCATGCGGCATCATGATACGTAGGCAATTATTGATGCGTTCAAAGTCGTAAATAAATTAGGCGAAAACCAAACATAAAAGGAAAAATCAAAGAACGACGAGAGAGAGAGAGAGAGAGAGAGAGAGAGAGAGAGAGAGAGAGAGAGAGAGAGAGAGAGAGAGAGAGAGAGAGAGAGAGAGAGAGAGAGAGAGAGAGGGAACAAGAGCGGTTAAACAAAAAGCGAGCATGAAATGAAAAAATAAGGTATATAGTGGAAAAGGGTAAATTAAAGCCGAAATGAAACAGGCAACCGTTCAAACACATGATAGAAACATTTAACTATTAGATGCATCACATCCTAATGTGCGATTTTCTTTCTTTTAAATGCTTTGAACTAACAAAGCTATTGTGTCCGCCTAAAGCCTAGGTTCTATTTTAGGTGGTCGGTTTTGTTGGTATCATGATGCTGCATATGTCGTGGTGCCACCAAACTATGTAGTGATGAATGCTCGACCTAACATATGGCCACAACCATGTACACAAAACAAAGCTTCACCTTCAAGAAATGCTAGTCCCTACCAATCTCTGTATAATACCTGTCCACAACAAAATGTGCCCCAATACAATCCTCGTCCAAGAAAGCCTCCGGGACGAAATCAGTTCACCCCTATTTGTGAATCATAATTAAGTTTGTTCCAAAAGCTAATCAAGATATGTCTGCTGCGGCCAGTAGCCCCGAACCGGACGAACCCCGAGTCACCCTCGCACCGAGCTGATGGTAGATGTGAATATCACTGTGAAGCAGTGAGACGTGATACTGAGGACTGTTGGATTCTCAAAAGAGAAGTGGAGCACCTTATTGAGGTTAAGTCAATAGTTCTTAGGGAAGAAGAGGCCCCGAATGTGACTAACAATCCTTTGCATACTCGTAATAATGGGCCCGTCGTTGAAATAATCTATGATAATGAGGAATTTGATCATGCATTGAAAGTCATTGTAGCCATTGCCGCGATGAAATAAAAACCTAAAAACAGTCCCCAAACATGAAAGGTTCTCTATTGGATGGGAGTCTCAGTAGCTGGTCTTGTTGTCTCTTCCGTGTTACGGGTTATTCTAGGGTGTAACCCGAATGTTTATTTTATTGTCTTACTTTCTGATGTAAGCCCTTCTATCTTTTAAAAGAACAACTACAACAACAAATAAAATCAAATAAATTAAATCAATATTTCGTCGTGCATGAATGTCTTTTTCTTACTTTCTTTCTAGTTCTGTTTAATGCATATTTTAATAAATGACATGCGTAAATGAAAGTCTGATGACAATTGGGAAAGAAATGAGGGACGCTCTCGGCGCACGTTAGCGTATCAATAGAACAGTGAAATCTCCGGCGCACAATAGCACGGCGGAATTGTCGCCGGAAAGGGCTAGAAAGAGAAGGAATGTTGCTCCGATTGTTAATGCTGTCCCTCCTAAGCTCGTTACACCTGAGCATGGCATCACAACTACTCTAGAACCCCTAACATTTGGCAATTTTCTTCCTCTGAAGTACCAGTCGAAGGATCAATTGCATGCAGAAGCAGATAAGGATCGATTGCAAGGAAATGAAGGGATGAGTGATACAACAGCGAGGAGATTACAATTTTCAGTAGTTATGGAACCAAAAAATCCAGTACCAATTGATGTTGAAGCTGTTGAGACAGAGAAATAAAAACCAACACTTGCGGAAGTAGTCAGAGGCAACAGAGATGTGCAAATGGGTAAGCCTTTATCATTTGTTCCTCCTACTATGCGAGATGGTAAAAAGGTAGTGAAGATCTGTGAAGAGGATTTACAACCACAACTGGAGTATTGGAAGAATGCATTGATTGGATTTGTAATTGGAGATAGACCTAGTGAACAAAATATGGAAAACTTTGTTATTCATATTTGGAATTTTGTCACTAAGCCTCAAGTTCTAATGCATGCTGAAGGGTATTGTATCTTTAGATTCAACAGTGCTGAAGATAGAGATACAGTCATGCAATCTGGCCCATATACTTTTAGAAGTAAGCCTATGGTACTAAGGCCATGGGAAGTTGATTTTAATTTTCAGGCTAGTGTGCTAAGCACTATACCTATTTGGATTCGATTCCCAGGTCTTCCTGTAGGGTATTGGTCTACAGAGGTATTGAGTAAGTTGGCAAGTGTGATTTGGAAACCATTGTATACTGATAAATTTACTGCTCATTATGACAAAATCTCATTTGCCAGAATACTTGTAGAAGTTGATGCTGCTTATCAATTCCGGATGAATTGGAAATTGATACACCTTATGGATCTAAGGTTCAGTCTGTTGAATATGACTGGAAACCTACCTTCTGTAACCACTGCCTCAAGTTTGGTCATGACACAATTGAGTGTTGGTACTCTACTGGGAATTCAGACAAACATGAGGAGGAGAAAGATGACATAAGGAAAGGTGAAGTTAGACACAAACAGCAGGGGAAACAAAAGAAGAAGGAATGGATTGTAAAGAAGAATGTAGCAAATGATGAAGTCCAAAAGCAGTCTGAGGAAGCTGTTGACCCACCAGTTTCAGTAGTGCAGACAGATCAGGATTCAAGCAAGTTAGATGAGAATCAAGTTAATTTGCAGCTGAATGAGCAACTGAATTCTGAAGATCAACTTAGTGAAGTAAACACTGCTATCACTACTAATGGTGAACAGGTGACTAGTATGGGTATTAGAGGGAAAGGAATCATGGAAGTTATGGGAAGAAGAGGGCAACAGTTTGATCCTGGGCCTTCTTACAGTCTACCAGATATTGATCCGTGATTGTAGTTACATGGAACATTAGGGGACTTAACCAGTCCCCAAAGCAGAAGGAATTGAAACAATTCCTTACTGATAATAAAGTTGATGTTATTGGTATACTTGAAACAAGAGTTAAAGAGCATAAAGCCAAGAAAATATTTGACAGGGTTGCAAAAGGCTGGCTATGGCAGTGCAATTATGCAAAGGCTGTTAATGGGAGGATATGGCTCTTATGGAAACCCCATATACAGATTCAAGGGGTAACTCTTTCTGATCAGTTTATTCATTGCCTAGTAGAGGATACAAGAAGTCTAGTCAGATTTCAATTCAGTGTTATATATGCTCAAAACACTGCAGTTCTTAGAGCACAATTATGGAGGGATCTCAGAACAATTTCTATTCCTCAACAAGATGCATGGCTTATAAGTGGTGATTTCAATTGTGTATTAAGCTCAGTTGATAGGATTGGTTCTCCTGTAACTGAGGCTGAAACAAGGGACTTCAAAGGCACAGTAGATGAATTACAACTTACTGCTTTAAGAGCAACTGGGTGGCACTTTACTTGGACAAACAAACAAGATGCTGATTCTAGAGTATATAGCAAGATAGACTGGGCATTTGGCAACTTTCAATGGCTACAACAGTTTGGACACTTGGAGGCTGATTACATATATCCCTTGATTTCAGATCACTCCCCTATTCTAGTTAAATTTGGTGCATATAGGCCATTACATCCTAAACCTTTCAGACTATATAGCAATGTAATGGAACATGAGCAGTTTCATGAAATTGTGAAGCAAGTCTGGGAAAAGGTTTATCATGGCACTCATATGCAACAGATTTGGAGCAAATTAAAGACAGTTAAGCAGCATCTAAAGGGGTTAAATGACCACTTAGCCAAATACAAACAGCAGATCATCTAGACTAGAGAAAGACTTGATATTCTACAGTTACAGATGCAGACAAACTGTCTTTCACAGGAGTTGATTATTGAAGAAAGAGGCTTGCTAGAAGAACTTGATAAATGGAACAATGTTGAAGAGCAGGTAATGAGACAAAAATCCAAAGCTACATGGATTGAATGTGGAGATGCAAATACCAAATACTTTCATGCATAATGGAGGATCAGAACAGGTCAAAATAACATCACTTCTATTCATACTGACACAGGTCTCAAATTAACTGAGCCTACTGCTGTAGAACAGGAATTCTTAAAGGTTTTCCAATCTCTAATGGGAGAATCTATTGCTGAAATGCCCTGTGTGGATACTAATATAATGAGAGGTGGAAGATTTCTTACACTTGAGCAGCAAAGAGTTCTTATTTGTCCAGTCACAATGGAGGAAATCAATGCAGCTGTTAGTGAGATGCCCAAGGATAAAGCTCCTGGAGTAGATGGTTTTCCCATTGAGTTCTTTACAAAGAACTGGAAGCTAGTACAAGAGGATATATTTTCTGCTACTAAGGAGTTTTTTGAAACCTGTAAAATTCCTCATATGATCAATACTACTGCAATAGCCCTTGTTCCTAAAGTCAAATCTCCTACCACAGTGAAGGATTACAGGCCAATTGCTTGTTGCACTACACTATATAAGATCATATCCAAAGTTATAACCAGAAGAATGAAAAGAGTAATTGGAGACTTGATTGGACTTGCTCAATCTGCTTTTATAGAAGGAAGGAGTATCATGGATAACATTCTTCTTAGCCATGAAATCTTTAAAGGATACTCTAGGAAAGGGGTTTCACCTAGATGTGTTCTAAAAGTGGATCTCAGGAAGGCTTATGATACCTTAGAGTGGGGATTTCTGAAGCAGATCCTTATTACTCTAGGGTTTCCTGCTAAATTTACTGACTGGATTATGGCTTGCATCTCATCTGCCTCATACTCCCTAGTAATGAATGAAGGTCTTACTAAACCATTCAATGGTAAGAGAGGTATAAGGCAAGGGGATCCTATGTCTCCTTATCTATTTGTTCTATCCATGGAATATTTGAATAGATTACTGCAACAGCTACATAAGGATGGAAATTTCAACTTCCATCCTAGATGCAGGAAGCTTAACATTTCTCATGTATGTTTTGCTGATGATTTGCTAATGTTCTGCAGAGCTGACATAGTCTCCATTCAAATCCTACACAGCACATTTCTCAAATTCTCAGATGCTTCTGGACTTCAGGCAAATGTAGGCAAGAGTGCAATCTATTTAGCAGGAATTCCACAGGATACTAGAGAGATGATTATTGCTGCTTTAGGTTTCACTGAAGGACATCTTCCTTTCAGATACCTTGGAGTTCCTCTGGACTCTAAGAAACTATCTATTCAGCATTATTTGCCTCTCATTGAAAAGATCACAGCAAGAATTACTTGTTGGTCTGCAAAGCTTTTGTCCTATGCTGGCAGAACTCAACTGATAAAGGCTGTGATCTTTGGAATGCAGACTTATTGGGCACAGGTGTTTATAATTCCTAAGAAGGTATTGAAGGCTATAGAGGCAGTTTGCAGATCTTATCTATGGACAGGCAAAGCAACTTTATCCAGAAGAGCACTTGTGGCTTGGGACAAAGTGTGTCAACCTATTTCCTCTGGAGGACTCAATGTTGTGAGAATGGAAGTATGGAACAAAGCAGCTATAGCTAAATTGCTATGGGATCTGGCAAAGAAGAAGGATTGTCTTTGGGTTAAATGGGTACATACCTACTATATCAAGAATAGAACCATTGAGTCTGTGGCTGTGCCATCAAACTCATCATGGGTGGTAAAGAAGATATTTGATAGTAGGACATTGGTGTTGGAGAATACTCACTTGCAAGGTAATATATTCAACAGACTTCAGAGTGTTTGCAAGCTAGGAAAATTTCAAATTCATAAACTCTATATTGCACTGTTGCCTATATTTCCTAAGATTGTATGGAGGAATGTAATGCTTGTGTCATCTGCTCTACCTAGACATCGATTCACTGTCTGGTTAGCTGCTCATCTGAAACTTCCTACCATAGAGAGGCTGCAGCTTATGGGCATCCAAATACCATCTTTGTGTGCATTCTGCAAAAGGTATGATGAAGAGTTTAAACATTTGTTTTTTGAATGTGACATTACCAGTAGAGTTTGGAGGAGAATCTGTGTATGGTTGGGACTTACAAGAACTACTGAATGCTGGGAGAATGAATTGAAATGGATTTGTAGCAATGCCAAGAGCAAAAACTGGAAGAAAGAGATCACTGCAACAGCATTTGTGACTACTGTTGCATTGCTGTGGAAGAATAGAAATCTGATCAGGTTTGAGAATAAGACTTTTGATGAAGGACAATGTTGCAGAGAAGTAGCAATGTTATTACATGCAAGAAATAGGAATCGTAAAAGATGGAAGGATGGGTTACAAAAGCTCAATGTCTACCCTTAGTTTTGGTTGAACATTATCTGCTAGGTAGTGATGTTATATGAATTGAGTAGTTACGATTCAAGTGTAACTAGAATGAAAGTGTAAATGAGTAGTAGAAGTCCATACTACTACCTTAGGATTACATTGTATTTTTTTGATATCAATACAAATCAACAGTTAAGCTTAAAAAAAATAATAATAATATGACATGCTTGCAGACTTCATGCCCAGATCCAAAAACGCTATCATACCTTGAACTAATGAATCTATAAGTATAATATGTCGAAGATAAGGCTAGTAAGAAAATAAACAGAGAACTGGAACAACAAGCCAAAAGCAAGTTCAAATGAACATGCCCTTACATGATTGGTTTATGGCACTGAAGCCATGATACCAGTAGAATTTGAGATTTCCTCTCTTCGTGTCATTGTTAAAACCGAGGTCATGGATGAATATTAGGTCAAGACCTAATTGAAGAAATTGACTTTGGTTTACAAAACATTGGCTACAGTTTGCCACGAGCAGTTGTACCAACAAAGATTGACACATACCTACAACGAGAAAGTGCGACCCAAGAAACTTGAAGTGGGGCGACTTGTTCTGAGACGTATTCTACGTCAACATGAAGAAGCTAATAGAAAATTTGCTCCAAATTGAAAAGGTCCACATTGTAATTAGTGTTTTACCAAAGAGAGCGTTGTATTTGGGAGAAATCGAAGGAAATGTCACCGAGACAAATGTCAATACGGATGCAGTCAAAGGTACTATATTTGACCCCCTATGAAACATTAATGTTTTTTGATTGGGATGACGAAGGCTTAAAAGGGGGTGATTTGTGTGGTACCCCTATTTTTCGATCTAGAAGAACCTGGTTCTTCTATGTGTTCTAACTACTACTGTTGCGAAATAAAAAATATAGAAAATAAAGAACAGAGATTTTTACGTGGAAAATACCTGGCATAAAAGGTGAAACGACGACCTACTACTCAGTAGGATTTTTCCAAACATCAACTAAAATTACTGAGCCAAAATAGCATTGACAAAAACTCTTTGTAAACCTATGGATCAACTCTAATCCCAGTGTGGCACACAGCCTCAACTGTTGCGACACTTTCAAATTAACTCTAACGTGAATAATCAAAGTACCTAATACAATTTCTTCTATGAAAGCTGGAAAGGCACACCTTTAAACCACCTAGTACAATTGAACTAGAATAAGAATAAACATAATGGAATTGGTTCTTCTATCTTGCTCAAGTAGCTTTAGGAATGCATATTCAAATCTCACATAAATTACCTGCAAAATTGCATCGCCTTTTTGCTCTCAATTTAGTCTCACTTCTGCGTTAGTGTCATCCCTGTAAAAGAGATCAATAATGGTTATTTAATGAGTTAGTAATTAGAGTTTGATTGATACTCAATTGATGATCTTCCATCAAAGTTGAATCCTTGAACAATACAAACTCCAGCCCTATCCTTTATCCGGATTGTGTCCTCTTCCTATAAGGAGACTTTCTCTCCTCATCCAATATATAACCTTTTCGATTAGTTCAGAAGATATTAATGCTTGATTCTTGAGACTTATCTTCTTCACGTGTAACTCACATGCATAGGTTGATAAACACTACGTCTCAGATGATGGACCTGGTCCATGACTGAGTTCATTAGTCATTCTTCAAAACTTCACCTAAACTTGGGCCAACAGATTCTCCCTTTTTGATGATGACAAACTCTGTAACTTTACTGCTCAAAGAACCTGTAAGAACTCAACTTAACTATCAACATTTTAACTTAGGATTTTAACTTATCATCAAGGACCAGGTTTAATTAGGTTATAAATATCACATTATTTAGAATAAAGAGTAAAGAAAAATATATCTTCCGCTTTTGGCATCATCGAAAAGTTGCATACAATTGTGAATCCCAGATTTATATAATTACGCATGGCCACTAAGGCAACTACAAATGAAAATATGGTACAATTAATCAATAACCAACAAACAAAATTAACTATTAATATCAGAATCTTCATAGAACAAGAGAAAAGCAATTCTCATTGATAAGGATATGTTTCCACCAACGAACCAGAAGAAGAAAGAAAAACTTCCAAACATGAGCAACAAAAACAGAAAAAGTCCCAAATGTGGGTCATTGGGGGGGTTCTAGATGGGTGCAGAAGACATGAATTGGACATCCTAAGGCTTGGAGGAACTAGAGGGATGGGTTTGGAGAAGGTTGAGCATATTCTAAATCATTCCATCACTCTTTTTCTTTTCTTTTTCTAGCTCAGCTCTAAGGCCATCTCTCTCAGTTTCCAATTCAGCAACACGAGCCCGCAGCCTTGCAATTTCAGCATCCTTAGTTCCACATTCTTGAACCAAAGCCTTAACCTTGCTGTTCACAGGAGTCTTCAGAGATGAACCAGGTTCAACTAGAGTGGCATTTATTGGATAGTCACAAGCCATTAGAGTCCTGACACCAAAGTGTTCCTTTCTTGATGACATCTCCCATTTCTTCAAAGGCACATTCAGCCTTTCTAGAACAGTAGTAAATAGGAACCCATATGGAGTGGCATGAGCCTTGGATCTATTAATGACCCTATCCAGCAGTTTGACAATGAAAGCATACCATTTATCTACATTCTTCTCACATGGCACTCCATAAGAACTAGGTCCATGTAGTTGGCAGTGTGCCTCTTTTCCTGTCTGGGCAGCAGACACTTGTTAACAAACTCAAACAGGACCATGTGCTCAGCCTTCATCTCAGTATTCTGCACAAATCTGGCTTTATGCACATCTTCAGCACTTGCAGTATCTCAAATATTTTTTGTGATTTGGAGAGCAGTAGGGAGACAATCCACACAAGGCCACCTCTGCCTAGTATAATCATCATATCCCACATTGGGTATGTCCAAAATCTCACTCAATTTGGGTGCATCAAATAGCACTTTTACTCCTTTCACCATGCTGGTGAAAACCCCATTCTTCGTAGTGGCATTGGCCATAAACTCAATCAACTCCTTCCTGGCCAGCTTCCCATCTATTTGAAGGACCATGTCCTTCCACCTTTATGCAGCTAGGGCACCCACCAGTCTTCTCATTCCTGGCTCATCCAGGTCTGTCAACAATCTTCCTTTCAAAACTTTCTTCTACCAAATATGACAAACCTATCTTGCTCATTCTTAGATTCCTCCTCATCTTTTTCTCCACTCCATTCTTCTTCTTCTTTAGTAATTTTTACTTGCTTTCTTTTTCCTGCAGATCTAGTTATTTTGGCTAAAGAGGGTTTGACAGATACATGCTCAGAGGAAGATTTCTTGGAAGAAATCTTGGATCTTTTTTGTTTGGGTGTAGGAACCTCCATAGTTGTTCCTCTTTCTTGATGGACCAGTTCCATCTCTTCCTCTTCTTCTTCTGCAGCCTCAGAACTTTCCACAACTTTTGCTTTTCCCTTCTCCTTCTTCTTTTTCCTGCTTTCTTCCAGAGCTTTTTGTAACTCTGGTTCACTTTTTTTACCCTGCTTCTAGTAGCTCTTCCTTTTGGTACTGAGGGGACAGTAGGCTTTGGAGATGGCACTTTTTATTTTCTTTGTTGACTTGGAAGTAGTTGGAGCCTTTTGTGAGGAAGCTTTGCGCTTCTTTGTATCATAACTGGCTCCAACGCTTTTCAGAATGTCAACTAGAGCTTTCTCAATAGATGAACCAGGTGCATATTGTTGTTTGCTCAGATGAACAAGCCCTTCAGCAGCCTCCCCAGAGCAACTTCCCCCTAACTTGGTGCCACTCTCTTCAACACCTCCATAGATAGCAAAAACTTTTTCTTTCTTTTTACCTCCCCTCCTACTTGACTCAGCCCCCTTTACATCTTTCATAAAACCAACCAAAACAAACCTATTATCTATATTTTCAACCACATTAGAAAATACCAAACAAGTATTTACCTTACCGGGAGTTTCTTGATTTTTGTCAGTGTCAGAAGACCCATGTTCTTCACCTTTGCTAGCATAAATAAATGCTTCATACTTCAGAGCTGGAGTCAGATTCTCGAGTAGGTAAGGCTGTTAAGTGTGGTGGTTCCGAACCGGAACCGGACCGGAACTGCGGTTCTGGCGGCTCTGCCGGTTCCGGCGGTTCCGGTTCCGCGGTTTAGGTTCCGGCGGTTCCCCGGAACCGTGATGGAGCGGTTCCACCCGTTGGAACCGCGGAACCGGAACCGCCCGAACCGGAACCAGACCGGTTCAAGCGGTTCCAAACGGTTCTGCAACGGTCCGATTTTTAAAAGAAAATTTTTTTTTTAAAAAAAAATTTCCAAACGGCTCTTTTTCAAAATTAGCCGTTTGGAATTTTCAAAAATAGCCATTTGGCCCCTAAACTTTAATTTAACCCCAAACTTTATATAATTACACAATTTCCCATTTCTCAACTATAAATACCCCCTCATTCTTTCATTTTAATTCATCAATATCTCTCAATCTCTCTCAAGATCTCTTTCAATCTTTCTAGTGCAAGTGCTTAATTTATTGTTGCAAATTCGTGAAACATTGTGAAGTTGTTGAATTGAAGTTTTCAAGTGTTCAATTTCAACGATTTTCAATTTTCAAGAAGTTGTTCGTCAATCCGGTAAACTCGTTTCAACTCTTACGTGCTAAGAATATTTTTGTGTGTTGTTATTTTGCTAAATTATAATTATTATGGCGTTTTTATTGAAAAATATGTTCGGAAAAGGAAAATCTAAAACTGGTGAAAGTAGTCGCCAAAATACTACCCCTCCCCCGGCTCCCCGACCTAGAAAAGATAAACAAGTTCAAAGTAGTTGCCAACCTAGAAATACTAATGAAACCTTCGGAATCCTTGATAGTGATCACCCATGTTTTCAATTTAGCGATGTTGATTTTCTACATGATGTAGCAGTTGGTGATAGAATAGACGATGATATTATGAATATTCTTTATCCTAATGCACCTATCTTAGAGGGAAATGAGGATGATGATGATGACGAAACCCAAGCTCCGGTAGATTTAGATGATACACCTACTAGTCCTGCTACTAATGAACCGGAACACCCACCCGTACAAACTCCCACTTTTAGTAGACAACCTCCTAAACGTTCAGAAACTTCATTAGTTTGGCAATTTTTTATTCAACTAAGAGAACAAAATAAGGCTAAGTGTAAATCTTGTGGGAAATTACTTGTGCATAGGTATACTGGAGATCGAAGCGGCACAGGTAGTTTAGTTAAACATATAAAATTACACCCTAGCGATAAGGCTAGATATTTCCAATTGAAAGCGCAACAAGAGGGGAGGACAAGTCCTGATTCTACAGTTAACCCAAGTACTGGTTCAAATCTAGTTCAACCAGGAATAAACACAGTCACCGGAGGTATATTGTATTACGATCCAAATAAGGATCGTGAAGAATTCTAAAATGATTACTGTTATTCTTTTGCTTCAAATCCTGCTTGGATTCATTATATTAGAAGAGTATTTAATCCTACGTATAAAGGTTGGCCTCGCGCCACAGTTAAGGCCGACATTTATAAATACAAGCATGAATATGAACAATACTTGCGTTATTTATTTACCCATATAAGTAATCGTATGTCTATTACAACTGATTTTGGTAGAAGTAATAATGATTGTGATTATCTAACCGTAACCAGTCATTGGATAGACGAAGACTGGACAATGCAAAAACGCATTATTGCATATAGAATAATTAATCACGGCACACGGGTAAGTTTATTGCTAACACTGTTTCAGATGTATGTAGATATTTTTGTTTTAGTGATAAAATAATGTCAATTTCCATGGGTAACGCTAGTAGCAACACTAGTGCAATAGGTATTTTAACTAGAACACTTAATCCTGCTTTTACTAATATTTTCCATGTTAGATGTATATGTCATATTTATCATTTAATTGTTGGTGATGGTATGAGAATTTTAAACATAGAAATTGAAAAGGTTAAATTCGCTCTTAATTGGCTTTTTTATTCTAACCGTAGAAGTAGACTTAGAGAATATTTTAAAAAATATGACGAATATGGCCTTAGAGAAAGAAAGGTCCCTAAACCTTGCCCGACTAGGTGGAACTACATGTACGAAAGTTTAGTAGTGGCGTACGAATATAGAAACCCAATTAACGCTACTTATAATTCTCGGGATTGTGGGGAGGAAGATAATGACATGCTAACTAATTAAGATTGGACTAACGTTAAAATTCTTTTAGATTTTTTAGAACATTGTCATGTGGCTACAACTGCTTTATCTTGGCCAATATTATCCAACTATTTCTAACTGTTTAGTTTATATTGCCGCACATGCTAATTTGTTTGTTGATTTTAACGAGGGAGGGGAAATTTATAAAATTGCAATTACTGAAATGAAAAAGAAGTTTAAAAAATATTTTTTTCCAATCCCTCCTATATTTGGTGTGGTTGCTAAGTTAAATCCTACAACGAAACTAGGAGGTCCTAACTTTTGGTATTCTACTATTTATCAAGCTTTAGATCTTGAAGAAGAAGAAATGGCTACACTATCTGATGCGAAAGCATCAATTACAGTGAATGCTCAAACTGTTTATAATGCCTATAAACAGGCGTTAGAGCATGCTAGGCCTAATATTCCAACCCCTACTTCGTCTACATCACAGGCGCCTAAAAGAGCTGCTAGCTTAACAGCTCTTAAATCATGGACGGAGTTCAGGGGTACTCAAGGTGAAAATGTAGATGATTTTTCCCATCTAAATGAGCTTCAAGTTTATTTGTCGCAGGGACTAGAGAATGAGAATCCAGACGGCTCTTTCGACCTTTTGGATTGGTGGAAGGCAAGGGAAAAGCATTTTCCCATTCTTGCAAGGATGGCTCGGGATGTTATGTCGATTCAAGCGTCAACTATTGCATCAGAGAGCGCCTTTAGTCAAGCAAGACTACAAATAGGTGATCACAGGGCGTCGATGTGGGACAGCTTGGAAAAATCAGTGCTTTTTCGAGATTGGATCCGCTCAGAAAGAAGGAACTTTGGGCTAGCTGAATCACAACCAGAAATAGATGAGTGCTATGAAGAAATGCTAGCGGAACTTGCTCAGAAACATCTTCACCCGGAAGTGGTGATGAACAAGCTTCATTTCCACCACCGCCAACACAACCACCTCCAAACCTTGAAGGTTTTATGAGATTTGTTAGAAATAATACTTAAACTATGATGTAACTTGTACATTGGCATGTCTTCTTTTAGTTTTTTTTTCCTTTTAATGGTGGTATTAGTACCATGTTGTGCTCATTCTATTGGGGGAAGGAAGAATAAAAAAAGATATGCCATTTTGGTCAATAAATATGCTCTTTATCATATCCTTGAATATCTTTTGTCTCAATATTTCTTTGTCTTTAATTCTATATCAATCCTTAAATATTTATATAACATACAATATATAACATACAACACAATATACTAATGACAATATTCTTTTATCAATATATACTACTTATATATAATTTATACTAATTACTAACTACAACACAATATACACTATTTATATACAATATATACTACTTAAATACAATATATACTACTTATATACAAAATATACACTACTTATACACAATATATACTAATTATCAAACACAATATATATTATACTAATAACATAGTACACCAAATAAAATATATTCTACAATATACTAATGACTACTATACGAGATATTGATTTAAAAAAAAATCAGAACCGCCGGGAACCGCCAGAACCGCGGAACCGGAACCGCCAGAACCATTACCGGACGGTTCCGGAACCGTATGGTAGCGGTTCCGGCTCCGGAACTGCCAGAACCGCAGAACCGGAACCGCCAGAACCGGAATCGCAGACCCAAATAGACCCAGAACCGGAACCGGATACAGCCTTACGAGTAGGACTTTCCTTCTTCTGGCTAGCCCTCAATTTCTCATTTATGGATTTTCTTAGAGACCCAAAAGCCACAGTTTTTCTAGCCAACATTTTCTGTCTACAAAGCCTAGGATTTGGGAAACCACTAGGAGGAGTAGATGAAGAAATATTAGAAGGGGTTACAGGTGGGGAGTGCCTGGATTATCTTGGGGGTTAGTCATGGTGAGTTATTTCTGGAGAAGTTTTGGAATTTTGGAGAGAAAAGAGATGATCAAAACTGGAGAGGGGTTTTTGACGGTTATGAAAAATGAAGATGGGTGTGGTGAGTATTTAGAGGTGTTTAGATTTATTTAAGGTAATAGCAGCTTTTTCAGGAGTCAATCAGGATTCTAACCAAAGTAGAATCCCAGTCTCTTTAGTGATTATTAGGCATCGTTAGATTTTAGGCAAAAATCCTGTTTTTAGAGTTTTAGGAGAACAGAATTGGTTCAATACTCAATGGATTAGAATTTTTGGGAGTTTGATGAAAGTAGGAATTCTGCTCATGATTGGAAAATTTGTTGGAAATAACGCTTTACGCTAGAGGGGGGGGCTGAATAGCGTTTTAAAAATATTAAGCGTTTTAGTGCGGAATTTAAAAACTTTGCAGAAATTAAAACAAGTGCAGTAAAATAAACTTACACAATGATGTATCCTGGTTGGCCACAAACGTGGTTAGTCCAGTCCCCGAGAGACTCTCTCGAGATTTCCACTAAACTTGTCAAGCTTACGGGTGCTTAACAAACCGTTACAGCTGAGGACACAAGCCTCACCTAGGTGCTCGGGGATCACAATCCCAAAGACTTCAATTGCTCGGGGATACCAATCCCAAAGACTTCAATTGCTCGGGGATAACAATCCCAAAGACTTCAATTGCTCGGGGATAACAATCCCAAAGACTTCAACTGCTCGGGGATAACAATCCCAAAGACTTCAACTGCTCGGGGATAACAATCCCAAAGACTTCAACTGCTCGGGGATAACAATCCCAAAGACTTCAACTGCTCGGGGATAACAATCCCAAAGACTTCAGCTGCTCGGGGATAACAATCCCAAAGACTTCAACTGAGGAATCACAAGTTCCTCAACAAACGAGAATCGCAATTCTCTTACAAACACAAAACAAACTCACTTTACAAAGTACTCCTCAATGAGTAGATATGAGTAGAAATAGTACGCTCAAGATCACAACAACTTAGCTCAATAGAATGGCTCTTCAAAAAGCTTTATGGATGAATGAAAATGATGATCAATGTAAGAAAGCTTTTAGCAATGAAAATACTTAAATTGTATATGTTGTTGTTGTGAAAACACTGAGTTAAGCCTGTATTTATAGGTGAAAAACTCAGTCTTACCATTGTCTAATTGCCAATTAAGGATTGCTGAAATTACTCAGTGACAATCGATTGTCAAGACTAAACAATCGATTGTTTGCCTATCAGATCAAAAATTCAATCCCAGATTTTACGTCAACAATCGATTACTTCAAATCAATAATCGATTATTTATAACGTTAAAAAATCCTTTCCAATTTTTGGCATAAAACATCGATTATCAGGAAATCAACAATCGATTATTTTAACAACGTTCAGAAAATCTTTTCCAGATTTTACGCAAAACATCGATTGTTAAATATCAACAATCGATTACCTGAAGGTAATTTGAAAATGTATGACAACGGTTAGTTCCAACAATCGATTATCAAATAGAACAATCGATTATAAATTAATTTCAAAACTTACTGTCTCATATATAATCGATTATCAAAAGCCATAATCGATTATTAATTAATTTCAAAACTTTCTGTCTCATATATAATCGATTATCAAAAGCCACAATCGATTATTAATTTATTTAAAAACACTGGGAGACATTTTTCTCATTCTAATCGATTACCATTAGTTCATAATCGATTTTTCTGAGTTTTGAAAACTTTGCCTCAGTTAACAATCGATTATCAAAAGTACACAATCGATTGTTATGCAGTTTGCAAAAACCTGATGTTAACTGACTTACTCACAATCGATTATCATTAATTCACAATCGATTGTCATGCAGTCTTGGCTTAGAGATACTCGATTATCATAAGTACATAATCGATTATCTTAGCCCAGATTTTTGAGGCATGTTTGAAAAACATTTTAACAAATATAAATATGCATAGTTTAAAATCATTTGACACTTAAGTTAGATATGCATGATTTTGGAAAAATAATTTTAGTAGAGAAGCCATGTTATGAGCCAAGATTGAGGAATCAAGATCACAATTAATATTGACTCAATTATAACATTTCTAAACTTTGTCTTGAGCTTCTTGTAATGCATCCATTTTGTGCTTGTCCTTGAGCACTGCTATATATCGCTTATTGCTTTGTTTGACATTCATCAAAACCTACAAAAGAACACACGTTTAGTATATTGCATTTGAAACGTGTTTCCAACAATTTCCCCCTTTTTGATAATGGCAAACATAAGCGGGATATATGCAATAATTATTTTGATAATCCAAGACAAGAGTAAAGTATGCAATTTGATGTTCCCCCTCAATTCATGTTCCCCCTCACTTTAAGCATGAATGAAGTTGAGAGTGATATAGCATACTTCTTGATATCCCGTTTCTTCCCCCTTTTGCCATTAGCAAAAATTTACACAAGGGAAGAATATGAAAAAAATGTGAAATAAACACAAGTTTATTTATTGGAAAATTAAGATAACATTACAAGGGTGAAACCAAACATAACTAACCAATCAAGAACAAACAGACCAAAAACAACAATTTCTCATCATAACAACAACAATTTCATCATTCATCACCCCCATCCCCTTCATCATCATTGGTAGGCGCTTGATATGGCACCATCTGAGCATAGGCATAATGCACGTGATCAAAGTAACCATGGACCTCACGGGTTAGTTGAGTAATTTGGTCAGAAATGGTCCGGAGGGTAGGCTCCTGAGGAGGATGAGCACGACGGGCTTGTCGATTTTGAGGAGGAGCGGGAGCATGATCACCATCATGATGAAAGGAAGACTCCGAAATTTCCCAGATTTTGGTGCTCTTTTTGAGAGGACCATTAGCAATATTGACTCCGGAAGCTTCAAGAAATTTCATTATTAAGAGGGCATAGGGGAGAGGTATGTCATCTCTGGTGGCATTGAACATATGAGATAGAATAAGCTTGCACCAATTTATTTTAACACTGGTGACAATAGCATGAAGAAATTTGGCATCCTCTTGGGAAATGGTGGTGTGATTGAGTTTACGGGGTTTGAGAACACGAGTGATGAAATAGAGAATGAAACGATAATTCGGGTCCATACCCTTTATGGTGGGACGACGGGAAGAGGACTCATCATAGGCTACTCCGGTTTGGCGGAAGAGATTAGCTTCATCAATCATGACCCCGGCATCATTTATGTACTGGTAGATGTCTTCACCATCATGCGGAATGCCGGCAATGAGGTGGAGGTTATCTTCAGAAATTAGAATGGGAATGCCGTTAACATTGGTAACAAGTTCACCCTCATCATCTTTGTGAAGGTTGGAGTAAAAAGCTTCAACCAAAGAAATGTTGTAGTAGGGGTGAGTAAGGAGTAGGAAATTGAAAAGGTTGCACTCTCTTAGCATATTTGCGGCTGGAATGAATGGTGCAACAAGAGCGTTTGTTGAAAAGCGAGGAGGGAGAATAAGGCGTTTCTCAAATTTGGTTAAGAAACGGGTGAGCTCTTCATTGGATTCAAAGAATAGAACCGATCCATCTTGATATGGATGGCGAGAAGAAGAAGCACCTTGTTTGGAACGAGCACGTTTTGAGTTGCGGCTTGACATTTTTTTTTTTGAAAGGATGTGCTAGGATTTTTCAAAGAAAACAAGAGAATTTGATGCTTGGGAGGCTTGAGTGAGTATACAAGAGCATATGTGCAGCCTATATATAGAGAAGGAATGAATCTTACATTTATTGGAAATGATTTGAAGAGATTTGAAGTCTGAAACGGTAAAAATAAATTCACTGACCGTTCAACAATCGATTGTTTGAATGGAATAATCGATTGTCATTAATGAAAATGATCTGACACATCGATTACACGCCAGAACGGTAAGAAAATTTGAAAAAGATAGTCGATTGTCAAACTTGGTAATCGATTGTTTTTCATATTTATGACCTGTCAGGAATCGATTATGGAGCCAAAACGGTAACATAAGTTTAAAACAGATAATCGATTGTCAATATATAGTAATCGATTGTTTCACTCACAGAGAGTTTGAATTTTGGCAAATAATCGATTGGCAGAACAAATAATCGATTGTTTGGAAGGGGGATGCTGAAATGATGAGACTTAATTCTATCAGGCAATGTAAACATTTAACAAGATTTCATGGCAAAAAAATTGAATCAACAAATAATCGATTATTGATACTGATAATCGATTGTAAGCATAAATAATCGATTATGATCGATTTTTTTTCTTGTATCAAGATAATTCATACTTTCCTCTTACCTTTTGGGGGATGCCTGCAAAATAGAATTAAACATCTCCGACGCTCAAGTCAGTAATCTATAAATGAAATAATAACTTTGAAACTCGTGTAGTCGGGTGAAAAAAAATGAACTCTTAAGAATTTTGTCCTAGGATGTTCTTAAGAGGGTTTAGGGTACTTACCTTCCCTTCGACTTTGCCAATTACCTGATTTTGAACATCCTCCGTTCATTTTGGTCTTTTGGCTCATTCTCCAATTTACGAAGCTTTTTCCACAATTTTGCCTTTTGAATTTTTCGAAAATACTTCCGATTTAAAAAAACATAAGTCGACTTTTCCGTCTCTTCCTCCTTCTTTGTGCTTTAATTGAAGGAATTTTGAATTCGTCTCTCGTCAAGTGTTTGGAGCATCCACTACACTTGATTCCTTCAAGCACACCTGCAAAACAAATCAATGCTCTTTTGGTACCCATGCCATTTTGGGTCCTTGAGGGTTATGCATACTATAATGATATGTTTGAGTAGCATGTCTATGTCTAGTAAAGCATGCGGGAGCAATATGACCAATTCGTCTACAATAATGACATGTCACATTTGGATTATGCATGCGTCTAGGCTCATAGTAGCTAGAATAATGCACATTGTTTACTCTATTTTCATTTCTCCTAATTTGAACACCATAGTCATTTCTAGGTTGAACATTTCGGGATCTTCTAGCATGATCATTGTTGTGCCTAAAATATGCATCATGTCTATGGTGACGATTGCTAGGCGGAAGGTCATGTCTAGGTCTCCTAATATTTTGTCTAGCATGCATGTTTGTTTTAGGAAAGGCATTTTTGTTATTAATCCTAGGTTGAGCTCTAGGTGGTTGGGTTTTTGCATCAACCTCTTCTTCATTTATGAAGCCTATTCCATGCTTGGTTGATTTCAAGTTATCAAGCACCACATTCAAGTTTTTATGAGAGGAGTTGAATTTATCTAGTGTGCCTTTTAATCTACCTACTTCATTCTTAAGGTCTACACAAGAAGCACAATTTTTTGTAGAACTCTCGGGCTTGTCAGAACTTCTTTTCCCATAAAACTTGTTTTGTTCTAGTAGCTTCTCATTTTCCAAAGCCAATTTTTCTAATTCTTTTTCTTTTAATGAAAACTGTTTTTGAAAATCTTGTTCTTTTAGAGAAGCATTTTCTCTTAAGCTAGTGACGGTTTTTGTAACTTTGAGAAATTCAGCATACAATTCATCAAAGGCATTTCTCATGTCATCAAGAGTATAAAAATTTTGAGAAGAGATTTGACTTACCTCACTTTGATTTTCTTCCTGTGCCATGAGGCAGAGATTTGCCGCTTCTTCGTTTTCTTCTTCACTGGATTCGTCTCCGGAATCTCCTCCCCAAGATATGTATGCTCGTTGCTTCTTGAAGGGTTTCTTCTCCTTTTTAAGATTTGGGCAGTTTGTTTTGATATGCCCTGTTTCACCACATTCATAACATTTAACTTGCTCACCTTGCTTTTTCCCTTTGCGGTCATATTCTTTTCGCATGAATTTTTGGAACTGTTTGATGATGAGTCCAAATTCGCTATCTCCATCCTCTTCAATTGGTGATTGACTTGTGCTCGCCTTTAGAGCAATCTTTTGCCTTCTTTGTTCGTCAACAACAGGGTTAAGAATAGTGGATTCATAAGTCTTAAGATTACCTCTAAGAGCGTCTATGGTGACGTTCGTGATTCCAATTGACTCTTGAATCGCATCGGCCTTTGATCGCCATGCCGGTGTTAGGCTCCTAAGGATTTTTCGAACTAGTTCTTTGTCTGTGAACGTCTTCTTGAGTGCGTGGAGATCATTCACTATTGATGAGAACCGCTCAAACATCTCGTCTACCTTTTCGCCTTCCTTCATATGGAACAATTCGTAAGCATGAGTTAAAAAATCAATTTTAGCTTCTCTTACCTGGTCAGTCCCTTCGTAAGTGACCTCAAGCTTGTCCCACATTTCTTTCGCTGTTTTGCAGCAGGAGATTTTCCTGTAATCATTAGCATTAACAGCACAGAGTAATAAATTAATAGCTTTAAAATTATTTTGGACCATTCGATTATCCTCGGCGTTGAATTCCTCTTCTGTTTTTGGCACCCATATTCCTTCCACCTGTTTGACAGGAACCTCATTTCCTTTGGTGTACACCTTCCACAAGTAAGGGCTGTTTGATCTGACGAATATCTGCATCCTTTCTTTCCAATATGAATAATTAGCCCCGTTGAACAAAGGAGGTCTTGTAGGGCACTGTCCTTCATCAATACCTGCAAAAGAGTCTAGAGTAGAAGCCATGGAAAGATTCTCTAAAACGGTTAAGTCTTTCAGAGAGTATGGCTCTGATACCAATTGTTGGAAATAACGCTTTACGCTAGAGGGGGGGGGGGTGAATAGCGTTTTAAAAATATTAAGCGTTTTAGTGCGGAATTTAAAAACTTTGCAGAAATTAAAACAAGTGCAGTAAAATAAACTTACACAATGATGTATCCTGGTTGGCCACAAACGTGGTTAGTCCAGTCCCCGAGAGACTCTCTCGAGATTTCCACTAAACTTGTCAAGCTTACGGGTGCTTAACAAACCGTTACAGCTGAGGACACAAGCCTCACCTAGGTGCTCGGGGATCACAATCCCAAAGACTTCAATTGCTCGGGGATACCAATCCCAAAGACTTCAATTGCTCGGGGATAACAATCCCAAAGACTTCAATTGCTCGGGGATAACAATCCCAAAGACTTCAACTGCTCGGGGATAACAATCCCAAAGACTTCAACTGCTCGGGGATAACAATCCCAAAGACTTCAACTGCTCGGGGATAACAATCCCAAAGACTTCAACTGCTCGGGGATAACAATCCCAAAGACTTCAACTGCTCGGGGATAACAATCCCAAAGACTTCAGCTGCTCGGGGATAACAATCCCAAAGACTTCAACTGAGGAATCACAAGTTCCTCAACAAACGAGAATCGCAATTCTCTTACAAACACAAAACAAACTCACTTTACAAAGTACTCCTCAATGAGTAGATATGAGTAGAAATAGTACGCTCAAGATCACAACAACTTAGCTCAATAGAATGGCTCTTCAAAAAGCTTTATGGATGAATGAAAATGATGATCAATGTAAGAAAGCTTTTAGCAATGAAAATACTTAAATTGTATATGTTGTTGTTGTGAAAACACTGAGTTAAGCCTGTATTTATAGGTGAAAAACTCAGTCTTACCGTTGTCTAATTGCCAATTAAGGATTGCTGAAATTACTCAGTGACAATCGATTGTCAAGACTAAACAATCGATTGTTTGCCTATCAGATCAAAAATTCAATCCCAGATTTTACGTCAACAATCGATTACTTCAAATCAATAATCGATTATTTATAACGTTAAAAAATCCTTTCCAATTTTTGGCATAAAACATCGATTATCAGGAAATCAACAATCGATTATTTTAACAATGTTCAGAAAATCTTTTCCAGATTTTACGCAAAACATCGATTGTTAAATATCAACAATCGATTACCTGAAGGTAATTTGAAAATGTATGACAACGGTTAGTTCCAACAATCGATTATCAAATAGAACAATCGATTATAAATTAATTTCAAAACTTACTGTCTCATATATAATCGATTATCAAAAGCCATAATCGATTATTAATTAATTTCAAAACTTTCTGTCTCATATATAATCGATTATCAAAAGCCACAATCGATTATTAATTTATTTAAAAACACTGGGAGACATTTTTCTCATTCTAATCGATTACCATTAGTTCATAATCGATTTTTCTGAGTTTTGAAAACTTTGCCTCAGTTAACAATCGATTATCAAAAGTACACAATCGATTGTTATGCAGTTTGCAAAAACCTGATGTTAACTGACTTACTCACAATCGATTATCATTAATTCACAATCGATTGTCATGCAGTCTTGGCTTAGAGATACTCGATTATCATAAGTACATAATCGATTATCTTAGCCCAGATTTTTGAGGCATGTTTGAAAAACATTTTAACAAATATAAATATGCATAGTTTAAAATCATTTGACACTTAAGTTAGATATGCATGATTTTGGAAAAATAATTTTAGTAGAGAAGCCATGTTATGAGCCAAGATTGAGGAATCAAGATCACAATTAATATTGACTCAATTATAACATTTCTAAACTTTGTCTTGAGCTTCTTGTAATGCATCCATTTTGTGCTTGTCCTTGAGCACTGCTATATATCGCTTATTGCTTTGTTTGACATTCATCAAAACCTACAAAAGAACACACGTTTAGTATATTGCATTTGAAACGTGTTTCCAACAAAATTAGTCTTTCTAATTGTGCAAAGTATAGAAAACATACCTGAACTTTCTCGTGAGCGTATACTGATGAACTAGGTTCTTTAAATATAACTCTCTTGAACATGCCTCAAATTTCATAATAGAAAAAAATTGTAAGAGATCAATGAGTCATATATACACATGTCACAGGAGTATACTGGTTAAAGTATGAGACTGAGTAAGCATTGATCTAGATATTTACACAAAGTTAGAACTCCTAACCAAAAGAAAACAATGTTTTTTCATTTTTTTCATTGTGCATTCTGAACTGAACTTTTTAGGTGATCTTAATCATCCCTAATTCCAACCTGTTCCTCTCAAAGTTTTCTCTATCGGTGCTTTAGTGAAGATGTCAGCTATTTGTGTATCAGTAGCATAAAATTCTAGTTAAATCAATCCTTTCTCATAGTTATCTCTTAAGAAGTGGTGTCTAACATCTATGTGCTTGGTCATTTTATGATGAATAGGTTTCTTTGTCATACTTATAGTACTAGTGTTATCACAGAATATTGGAATACATCCCACTTCAATTCCAAAATCTACCGGTTGTTGTTTAGTACATAACAATTGAGCACAACAAGAAGCAACAGCAATATACTCAGCTTCAGCAGTAGATAGAGCTACTGAATTTTGCTTTTTGGTAGCTCATGAACCAAGGAAATGTGCTATATCTGAGGTGCTCTTCCTATCGACAAGGAAACCTGCATAATCAGCATCAGCATATCCTACTAGATTGAAATTACTACCTTTGGGATACCAAAGACACATATCAATGGTGCTTTTCAGATATCTTAGTATCCTCTTGACAGCTGTCAAGTAAGACTCTTTTAGAGCCTTGTCTAACTTGTACACATGCTCAGGACATTCCTTACTTTCAAAGCCTGGGGGTTGTTTCACAAACACTTCTTCCTTTAGGTAGCCATTCAGGAAGGCACTTTAAACATCCATCTGATGGAGAGTGAATTCCATGTATATTGCGAAGGCTATGAGGAGTCTGATTGCCTCTAGTCTTGAAACTGGAGAAAATGTCTCATCATAGTCAACGCCCTCCTCTTGGCTGTAGCCTTGAACCACCAGCCTTGCCTTGTTTCTTGTAATTGTTCCATCTTCATCAAGTTTGTTCCTGAAGACCCATTTGTGCCAATGACTGATATGTCATTGGGTCTTGGAAATAGATGTCAAACTTTACTTCTTTCAAATTGGTTGAGTTCATTCTGCATTGCATTCATCCAATCTGCATCCTGCAAAGCTTCAACAACATTTTTAGGTTCAATAAGAGATAGGAAAGCATCAAAAGCACACAGAATCTTTAGTTGTGATCTAGTTTTGACTCCAGATGTTGGATCAGTGATAATGTTCTCAATAAGATGAGAAATTTGATACTTGTGAGGTTTCATAACCAACTGGTTTCTGCTAGATTTCTCTCCCATGTTCTGTTACTGAGGAACAGGTTCATGAACAAGTTCCTCTTGGGGGTTTGATTCAATTTATCCTTGATTAGTTCCCCATGTCAAGTTGCCCTTATTAGAAGGACATGTTCCTTCTTTTGATGCCGTTATGACTTGTGCTAGGGATTCAGTCAATTTCTTTACCAGCATAATGGCTTCATCTTTATGTTCCCGTCTCTCGGAAAGAAGTTAGATTCATCAAATATAACATGTACACTTTCCTCTACATACAGAGTTTTTTTATTAAAAACTTTATACGATTTTCTATGTGAAGAATATCCCCAGAACACTCCCTCATCACTTCTGAGATTAAACTTACCTAGGGAGTCTTTTCTATTATTGTGCACATAGCACTTGCAACCAAATGCCCTAAGATGGGATATGTTTGGTTTTCTCCCTTTAAGTAACTCATAGGGAGTTTTCTCTACAGGAAGTATAGTCATGCATCTATTCATACTGTAGCATGTTTTGTTTACATCCTCTGCCCAGAAGTTGTGAGGTAGTTTACTAGACAGAATCATGGTCCTTGCCATATCCTCAAGGGTCATTTTCTTCCTTTCAACTACTCCATTTTGCTGAGGAGTCCTAGGAGCAGAGAAGTTATGATCAACACCATTTTCATCACAATATTCACCAAACTTTTCATTTTCAAATTCAGTTCCATGATCAGACCTAATGGATGCAAGTTGATTTCCTAATTGTTTTCGAGTCATTCGAACAAAAGAAGTAAACATATCGAATACTTCATTTTTGGAGGTTAGAAATATCACCCACGTAAATCTAGAATAATTATCAACAAGTACCATTACATATTTCTTTCCACCTCTGCTCATGGTTCTTGTTGGTCCACAAAGATCCATATGAACCAGTTCCAACGTCTTGGACGCACTTACCATTTCTTGGTTTTGAAGGATGATCTTACTTGCTTCTCCGTTGCACATGCCTCACAAATTTTATCTTCCTTGAACTTGATGTTGGGTAACCCTGTCACCAAGTCTTTTGAGACTAATTTATTTAGCTGATTTAAGCAGGCATGACCAAGTATGTTGTGCCACATGAGGGGGTCATTAACCAACATGCTCAAGCAAGTAAGTTCATTTTCTGAAAGAGTGGACAAATCTACAATGTAAATATTGTTAACTCTTTTGCCCTGCAAAACAATCTTGTCAATAGTAAGGTTAATCACAAATCATTTGGTAGAGATGAAAGCTACAAGGTTACCTCTATCACATAGTTGTGACACACTTATTAGGCAATATTTCAAGCCATCTATCAAGTAGAAATTCTCAATAAAATGAGAGTCTGTCTTACCAACCTTTCCAACCCCAATGATTTCACCTTTCTTTCCATTGCCAAAGGAGACATTACCTCCCTTTAGGTCCTTAAGTGAAGGAATTGGTCCTTGTTTCCAGTCATATGTTTTGAGCAGCAACTATCCATATACCATATTTGGCTCATCCCTTTCACTTGGACCTGCAAAAAGAAATCATGGGTTAGTCTTAGGAACCCAAACTAGTTCGGGTCCCTTTCTATAAGCAAAAGGATGAATCAGATTCCTTCTTACCCACCCAGGCACCTTGTGTTTCTCTGGAACAAAAGCTTTGTTCTTTTGACAGGCCTTTTCTTTTGCATTACGTTCATTTTTGTAATGGCCAGTCTTGCCACAGTCTGTGTAGATTTTATTTTCAGGAAGTGTGAGGTACTTGATTTTAGGGTCCCATTTTGGAGCTTGAGTCCCATAGCCAAGTCCTATTTTGTTGCTACTGTGATGCTCTTGCAGCTAAGAGAGTGCATCAGAAGCCTTGTTCCACTTGCAAGTTCTATCTAGTTCATGTTTCACCTTTCCTAGATCTTACTTTAGGATTTTGATGAATTTATCTTTCTTATACAATTCATCTTTCATTTTTCCAGATTTTCTTCTAGAGTGAGATATGTGTGATCAGCTTTCTTCTTTCCTGTTCCTAGTTTCAGTTTTAAATTTTCAGACCTAAGCTCTAGGACATAGCTATCAAGTTCAAGAACCTGGTTCTTCAACTCAGCATTGTGTTATCACTCTCATTAGCCCTAGACTCTAGAATTTTGCATTTTTCTTTTAGGATCACACATTCCTTAGATAGAACTTTATTCTCATTGTTAATTATTTCAGACTCATCAATGAAGTCTAACAATAGCTCAGCCAACATTTCTTTAGATAAAAATTTAATCTTGTTTTGAGATGAATAATACTTACCTTTTGTTCATCATCTGATTCTTTGATGGCCATCAGTGCTTGCTCTTCTCCAGCTTCATCTTCTGAGTCTTCATATGAGGTTTCTCCCAAAGCAGAAACCATAGCCTTGGTTGAACCTTTGTTCCTTTTTGGTTGAACATGTTCCTTTTTCCTGTTCCTTCGTTCAGCCCTTTCTTTCTTCCACTCAATTTCCCATTGAAGGCAATTCTTGATCATGTGATCAGTCTTACCACACTTGTAGCAACCTTCATTGATTTGTTTCTTAGAAGCTCTTGATTTTTTGAAGGTTGTACCTCTTGAAGAACCTTTTCCTCTCACCATGTGCTTTTTGAAATCTCTAGTGATCATGGCCATCTCATAATCTTCCAAATTTGATCCTTCAGCAATTCTGAGAGCTACCCGTTTTAGTGGTTTGCCTTCTCAGTTCATAAGCAATAAGATTTCCAATCAGTTCATCCAATCTAAGAGCAGCCATATCTTAGATTCTTGAATCACAGTCATTTTGCTTTCCCATGAGACTGGCAGAACCCCTGTCTGGATTTTTTCAACCTTGTCTTCTTCAAGAATAATCCTTCCAAGAGACTTATGTTTGTTTGTCAGCGTAGTGAACCTAGTATATATCTCTTGGATAGTTTCTCCTTCCTTCGTAGTACAATTCTCAAATTGAGAATACAACAGTGTTCCTCTGGGTCTTTTCACTTGAGGTGTTCCTTCATGAGTCACTTGCAAAGTGTTCATATCTCATTAGCAGTAGTACAGCTTTGGATCCTATTGTACTCATCTGGACCTAGTCCACATACAAGCCATTTCTTGGCCTTAGTATTTTTCTCCCACTTCTTCAAGTCTTCAGCAGTGCAATCAGACCTTATCTTTGGCCCATCCACTCCTTCCTCATTATTGTTTATGGTTGCTAAAGGACCATCAGTGACTATGTCCCAGAGTTCATAGCCTTCTCCTATGATGTGATCCATCATCCTATTCTTCCACTAAGAATCGTTGAAAAGTGGAGGCCTAGCAGTAGATTGCCCTTTCTAGTTCCCAGCTGGTGCATTCATGTTGATCTTTTCCTAAGGTGTTAGCCTCTTTAAGGATAACCTGCTCTGATACCAATTGATGTTTTAATCATCAATACGACACAATAGGGGTGATTTGTGTGGTACCCAATTTTTCGATTAAGAAGAACCTGGTTCTTCTAGGTGTTCTAACTAATACTGTTGCGGAATTAAAAATACAGAAAATAAAGAACACATAGATTTTTATGTGGAAAACACTTGTCTTAAAGGGTGAAAACACCACGACCTACTACTTAGTAGGATTTTTCCAAACATCAACTAAAATCACTAAGACAAAACAACATTTACAAAAACTCTTTGTAAACCTAAGGATTAACTCTAATCCCAGTGTTGCACACAGCCTCAACTGTTGCGACACTTTCCACCTACTATAATTGAACTAGAAAAAGAATAAACACAATGTAATTGGTTCTCTGTATTGTCCAAGTAGCTTCAGGAATGCACACTCGAATCTCACATAAATTGCTTGCAAAATTGCATCACCTTTTTTCTCTCAATTTAGTTTCACTTATGCATTTGTTCCATCCCAATAAAGGAGAATAATTACGGTTATTTAATGAGTCAGTAATTAGAGTTTGATTGATACTCAATTGCTGATCTTCCATCGAAGTTGAGTCCATGAACAATATAAACTCCAACCCTATCCTTTATTCGGATTGTGTCCTCCTCCCAGAAGGAGACTTCCTCTCCTCATCCAATATGCAACCTTTTCGATCAGTTAGGAAGTTATTGCTGTTTGATCCTTGAGACTTATCTTCTTCATGTGTAACTCATATGCATAGGTTGGTAAACACTGTGTCTCACATGATGGACCTGGTCCATGACTGAGTTTATTTTTTATTCTTCAAAACTTCACCTGAACTTGGGCCAACACTTTCATTCTCGTTATCCAAACACCATTAACCCTTTTTGCCAATCCTTTTGAGCTGTTTACCTTTCTTTGATTACCCTATTTGGATCTTGAAGGAATTATTGAAAAAAAATAAAGAAAAGAAGAAGAGAAGAAAGAAAAGAAAAAAGAGAAGCAAAAGAAAATAAAAGAGAAGAAAAACAAAACAAAAATCAAAACACGTTTATGTTAATTGAACTACGTTCGACCTTATTCTGACAGGGGCAATCTTACTCTGGTGTTCATTCACACCAAGCAAAAATCCTTATTCTCCCAAAGTAAAAACTGGGGCAGCAGTTTTGACGTTTTGGCGATGATTTTGTTTGGAAAGTTCCAAAGTTGTAGTTCAATCCAATTCCTTTTACCCAAATCCCTTCAAGTCCTTCTGACCAATCAGCGAGAATGATCAAGAATCAGAGGCCTCGTATATTTGGACTTGGAGCCGTCTAGAGATGAGAGAAATAAAAATAAGAGAGTCTTGTTAGTAAAAATCCACGAAGAGCACTATAAGGCGAGGTTGAGAAGAGAAATGAGTGAGTTGGCTGGTGCAAACCCGCAAAGGGCGCTACTAATAGAAAAAAGGATACTCATATTTATGGCATCAACATAGTCCTAGGCAGAGTTTCTCGGTTTTTAGGCGAATGTTGTGACGAGATGCTGAAAATTGGAGGGTTTACACATATGAGACATCTTATCCAAAAGGCATGTCATGTTCATTTAAGTTTGCATGTTCTCCCAGATAAGTCCTTACTTTCTTTCCCCGAAAAGGACACCTCTTGTTTAAACTCATTCTTGTTCCATTGCTTATTTTTCTTTGAATCCCTTTCGATCTAACTTTGTTAAAAAGGCAAAGAAGAGATGGCAAGACTGATTTATAAGGTTCTCGTTTGAACCGAATTGACATATTCAAAAGGCGCACAGCCTAAGCAAGAGCGTAAAGTCGATCCCGACTAGACACAATTGTGTCGATGCTTTGAAATTGAAAAATTCAAAAGAACGAAATCAAATTAAAGTGCCCACAAAGGCAAAATAAAATTAAAAATGTTAAGTCTCATGTGACTAATAGTCATGGCAAAGGTCAAAAAGCCAAATGTTCCCCAATGCTCAAGAAAAGAAAAGGAGTCAAAGATGAAATACCACAAAGGCAAAATAAAATTAAAAATATTAAGTCCCACGCGGCCAATTGTTACATAAAAGTTTGAAAATCCATAGGTTCTTCGAGGCCAAAATGCAAATTGTATTCATGAGATAACCAGTGGCACTTTAAAATCATCATCAAAATATGATGGACCAAGATCAAGTGACTGAAACACTCAAGGCCGCAAAACTAATCCCTGTTTTGAACTAACAATTATTATTTTTTGAAAAAAAAAAGAAAATAGATGAAATCCAAAAAAAAAACTCACAAGAAGCAGGTGCAACCAAAAGATAGTCATGTAGAAATTAAAAATAGTTCTGCAACAACAAAAACTCTCAAAAGGGAAGTCTTCTCAAAATTCGTTCCCGCATTTTACTATTTCTCCAAATAAATAAAATAAGCAAAAGAAGTTTTTTATTAAAAAAAAGAGAAGAAGAAAATCAAAAATTCAAAATCATGATAGTCTAGGTATACCAATGCCTAACTCCATTTCCAAAGAAGGGTACATCATTCCCTAGTTGATAGTATTTTAGACATAGGGTGCATGATGAGCTTAAAGTTACTTTTTCTTTCTGCCCACTTTCTGTCTTTGTTTTGGTTGATTCGAAAGAGATTTGGTCAGGTTTGGGTCTAATATGTTTTCTTTCAGGAATAGGTAATGTAAAGAGCATGAATAGACGAATAGTGCACTTAGTGGAGGAAAATAGTTGAGCGGGAGGGAAACCAGGTGCGCGACTGTGCACGAGAGATCTTAGTGCACACTTAAGCGCGCAACTGATGAAAAATTCTGCCAATGGTGCGTCCATGAGCGCGATCACACCTCTAGGTGCACGGCCGTGCACGTCCACTTCGGAGAATCTGACCCATGCCTATTTTTTTAAATTTGGAGGCCACCCTTTTGTCATATATAAAGCCTAGCTCATCTCAAGTCAAGGCACCTTGAATTTTGGAGCAACCTTTTGTAAAGAAGAAGGAAACGACACAACAGAGACTCTAAATACTTCATCCAATTCATTCAACACGGAAGTAAGTTTGATTTTGGGAATTGTAGTGTCTTCTTTGTGTTCTGTTACTTTTGTGATAAACAACTTCTTCATTATGGAGTAATCTTTCTTAAGGTTATTGACGGATATTGTGATTTGACTATCTTTTTGGGTTTTTTTTTTATTAGTTGCCAGAATTTGTTGAATGAATTATTAATAGAATGGCAAGGCTAATTGTGATTTTACTTTAATCAAAAGAGAAGTGTTGTTGCAATTCGCATTGTGTTATCTTGTTTGGGTGGATTTTATGCCTCTTATAGGTAATCGAAAGAGCTAGGAGAGTTATCAATTGATCTTTTTTGGAAGAATAATTGAGAGACATTCTTCGTGAGATCATTCATTCAATGTATTTTTGCATGTGTTCACAGAACCTGTCATTACGTTGGTTAACGAAACTCTCATTAATTCGGAAAACGAATTTGAATCTTTAAGATTGCTTAATATTCTGTTGAAATCGAAAGAGTTAATAGAAGTTAAGAGTGAACTTTGTACGGAATTACCCAGAATAATAGTTGATCACATATCTTGTCACAACCCTTTTTTCTCAAAGACAGTTCCGGGAGTGGAAGAGGTCGACGTGGTTTACTCGAAGTGTGGGTATACCAAGGAGTACCTGGTCCGAGAATTCTATGCCAATGTGGCACACATAAAAAAGGAACCAAAGTGACAAAAGTGAGGGACTTGAAGGTGAGGTTTGACCAGAACACGTTGAATGCCTAGTTAGGGTTGGAGGATGTTGAATCGGTGCAGTACTTGGAAAGGTTGGCCATATGAGATGCAGCTTAACCATGGCTAGCTAAGATGCCTGCAACATTTGGGCTACCACTACCATGGATCACAACAGGGATTCCTATTCACATGAACACCCTGAATTTCGAGGTGAAGGGATGGAAAACTTTCATATACAACAGACTAGATTCGTGTTAGAATGAAACGAATCTCCCTATTTAGCGGGGCAGTTCTAGTCACCTCTATCATGGCTAGGTACCAAATTAATGTAGGTGTCGTGATGTTGGCCAACATGTCGATAGTTTACAGGCATGATAACACCTCCTACCCGTATCCTAACACTATCACGGAGTACCTTATGGATGCAGGGGTGGAGCCGAGGGACTTTGACACCAAGGTTCGGGCAAATAAGCCTTTTTCTTGGTATTCTTTAATGGATCCAAGGAAGAAGAAGAAAAAAGGTCAGCTGACTACTGTCGTAGGCCAGTCTGATGAGCCTTCGGTGGTAGCTGTAGAGTCAACAGATTTTCCTTCCAATTCAGCAGTGCCCGCTACCAGTGCAGCTGCTTTGCCTCCACCTCCTTCTTCTAAGCCTTCAGCATCAATTCCTTCCACCTCGACTTTGAGGATGGTGCCTATGCCTAATCATCTACTATCTCTGCTACGAGTCTCCCAGACACTAGCGAGCCTAAAAAACTAGGTGCAGATAGCTACTGGAAAGTTGTCCCTAATATCTAGTGTTGTTGTAGAATTATCCACCCCGGCACCCCAGATTCCTCCGACAGTGGATGATACATTGAAGAAGATTTTAGAGAACCAGGAGACCATCATAAACACCCTAATAGCACATGGAGTGGTGATTGATGAGCTTGGGAACCAGGTAAATAAGATAAAGAAATCCCAAGCATCCAAGAAATCAACAGACAGACTGAGGAGAAAGGCCACCAAGATAACAACTATTGGAGACCTTCCATTTGATATGATGATGGAGACAGATCGAGCAGCACTAGTAGATCCAGCAACACCATCAGCACCAGTGGCACCAGCTGGCTAGTCAGAGGAGCCAGACCTAGCTGAGGTAGTGTGCCAGATGTTCACGTATCTAGTTACTCCTAGAGCCGAGGATGATGAGATCCAGTTAGAGGAGACTGAGGGCGGTGATACTACTATTCACACAGCCACATAGGGTGTCCTGTTCACTGTTACCCCTCTTTATTCTTATTTGTTAAGCATTAGGGACAATGCTTAGTTTTATTCGGAGGGGGTGGAGTTTATTTGATATTTGGACAATTTGACATGTGGTTTGTAATAATTGATAATATTTTTCCTCTTTCTTTTTATCATGTATATATCATCCTCTCTCTCTATTGATGTATATATTTTCTTGTTTCCTCTCTTATTATGTATGTTAAATATGCTTTCAGTAGCTTGCTTTGTAGCTTCTTTGTTTTGTTTTCTTATTAGTCATTGTTTAATTAATTAGCTTCTTGTTTAATTGAATAGCTTCTTTTTAATCTAGTAGATTCTTTTTATATTTGAGTGGACAATAAGCCTTTGATTTTCTTAATGTCACGGTTCTTTCCAAAGGTAGTTTTCGTATGAACCAGGTGACTCTTCTCAACGATGGATGGCGTGATAATCTTCTTAAGAGATTGAGTCCGTTTTTGGTGTTTAGGTAAGACTAGTAGTAATAATGAATAAAAAGACCTAATTGAGTCATACTTAAAGAGTCAAATATGCTTCACTTGGTACCAACACAGTTAACTATGTACTTATGATTAACAATAAGTTTTTGAAAAGAAATAGCTCTAGTTAGTTACCTTCTGACTCTTGTGTTGACTTAATCAATCATCGAGTGGTTTATTCGAACCTGTTGGCTCAAGTAAAGGTTATTTTTGAAGGCTGAAAAAGGAACTCAAGCATGAACCAGGTCCATCCCTCAGGTGCGCAAAAACGGACAGATTCGAGCATTGGGATTCATGTAAAGGAGATACGCTTAACTTTGTGTATTTAATATCTCCTGATTGAAAAGGTTGAATAATTGATAAGGAGAAGGACTCCTTACTCAAAGAGAATATTATCCAAGATAGGGAAGGAGTTAGAAGTTGAGATCAACTAGAACTCTTTCACCAAGGAAGAGTTGCATCATAACTCTAGTTAATTCTTCATATACTAACTCTATAAATTGCAGGATGTTCTCAAAATTACTAGTGTTGCACAAAAAATGAAGAAGTTAACGTGAATTAAGAGCAAAATAGCAAGGCTTTTTGCAAGCAGTTCGTATGTGATTCAAGTGTGCAAACCTAAAGCTATATGAACTAGATTGAAGAACCGGCTCCATAAAGAGTTTTATGTATCTTTCTTTATTTCTAGTTTAATTGTAGTAGGTGTTTTCATATTGTACATTTTAGCTTTATTTAGAAGCAATTGTAATAGATAGTTTGAGTATTCAAGTTAGAGTTAACTTGAAGTTGTCGCAATAGTTAGAGGTTGTTTGCTACAATAGTATTAGAGGTAATCCTTTGGTTTACAAAGAGTTTTGTAAATGTTGTTTTGGCTCAGTGGTTGGGGAAAATTCTACTGAGTGGTAGGTCTTGGTTTTTTCATCTTTTGAGCCCGGTGTTTTTCATGTAAAAAATACTTGTGTTCCTTACTTTCAACATTTATTATTCTGCAACAGCAGTAAAAGGAACACATAGAAGAACAAGGTCCTTCCATAATTAGTTTAAGCGAAAAATTGGCCACCACACAAATCCCCCCCTCCCCCCCCCCCCCCCCATGTGTAGTATTGAAGTCTAAAACATCAAATGGTATCAGAGCAGGTTATCTTGAAGAGGCTAACACCTTAGGAGCAGATCAAGATGAGTGCACCACCTAAAAATTGGGAAGGACAATCTACTGCTAAGCCTCCACTTTTTAATGGCCAGTACTATTCTTGGTGGAAGAACAAGATTAGAGACCACATCATAGGAGAAGACTATGAACTTTGGGATATTGTTACTGATGGTCCCCTGGATACTTTAAGGAAGAATGCTAAAGGAGTGGATGTGCCAAAGACCAGAGCCAACTGTACTACTGAAGATTTGAAAAAGTGGGAAAAGAATGCCATGGCCAAGAAATGGCTTGTGTGTGGACTAGGTCCAGATGAGTATAGTAGAATTCAAAGTTGTACCACTGCTAAGGAAATCTGGGACACTTTGAAAGAGGCTCATGAAGGAACACCTCAAGTGAAGATGTCCGGAGGAAAACCACTGTACTCTCAATATGAGAATTTCACCATAAAGGAAGGGGAAACCATCCAAGCGATGTATACAAGGTTCACCACACTGAAAAATGAACTTAAGCCTCTTGAAAAGGTTATTCTTGAAAAAGATAAAGTTTAGAAAATTTTGACATGGGTTCTGACAATCTCTTGGGAAAGCAAAATCACAGCTATTCAAGAATCAAAGAACATTGCCACTCTTAATTTGGATGAGCTAATTAGAAATCTCACAGCCTATGAACTTAGAAGGCAAACCATGAAGATAGATGCACCCAAGAAAGAAAGGAGCTTGGCATTCAGAATCACTGAAGCTGCTGATATAGAGGAAGATGAAATGACCGTGATCACAAAGGACTTCAAGAAGTACCTAATGAGAGGAAAGGGTCCTTCAAGAAGTGGAACCGACAGCAAACCAAGGGTTCCTGAAAATAAACCAATGAGAGGTGTTACAAGTATGGGAAGACTGATCACCACATCAAAAACTGCCCTTAATGGGAAATTGAATGGAAGAAGTAAAGAGCTAAATAAAGGAACAAGAAAAAGGAACGCGTTCAACCCAAGAAGAACAAAGGATCAACAAAGGCTATGGTTGCTGCCTAGGGAGAAAGCTCAGATAAGGACTTAGAGGATGAAGATGGAAATGAACAAGCACTTATGGCAATTGGAGAATCTAATGAGGAAACTGAGGTAAGTATAATTAATCTCAAATACAAGATTAAATTTTTGTCTAAAGAAAGGCTATCTGAGTTATTCCTGGAATTCACTGATGAATCGGGGGATCTAAGCAATGAAAAGGGACAACTATCTAAGGAGTGTGCGATTTTGAAAGCTAAATGCAAAAATCTAGAACTTAGGGCTACTGAAAGTGAAACTAAAAATACTGAGTTAAAAAACTAGGTTCATAGCCTTAACACCATTGTCCTAGAGCTTAGATCTGAAAACCTAAAATTGAAATTAGGAATTAGTAAAAGAAATCTGATCACGCACAACTCACATTAGAAGAAAATGTAGGAAAAATGAAAGATGAGTTGTACAAAAGAGATGAGCAGATAAGAGTCCTTAAGGAGGATTTAAACAAGGTTAAGCACGAGCTAGACAGAACCTATAAATGGAATAGGTCCTCCCATGCACTTTCATGGCTACATGAACACCATAGTAGCAATAAGAAAGGACTTGGCTACGAGACCTTGCACCTTAGTGGGATTCCAAAAGCTAGTACCTAACACTTATTGAGAATATAATTTGCACACACTGTGAAAGAATGGTCACTATAAAAGTGAATGTATTGCAAAAGAAAAGGCTATTCAAAAGAATAAAGAATTTGTTCAAGGAAAAAATAGCAGGTAGGGATAAAAAGAATTTTATTAACACTTTTGCCTATAGAAATAGACCCAAACTAGTTTGGGTTCCTAATACTAACCCCTAATTTCCTTTCGGGGTTCCAAGTGAAGGGGAACAGTCAAATATGGTACATAGATAGTGATTGTTCAAAGCATATGACACAAGACCGATTCCTTTCACTTGAGGACCTCAAAGGAGGTAATGTATCCTTTGAAATGGGAAAAAAGGTGAGATCATTGAGGTTGGAAAGGTAGGTGAGACTGATTCTCACTATATTGAGAATGTCTACTTGATAGATGGCCTAAAGTACAGTTTGATCAGTGTATCACAATTATGGGATCAAGATAACTTGGTAGCATTCACCTCTACCAAATATTTTATGATTAATGTTACCTTTAACAAGATTTTTTTGTAGGAAAAAAAGTAAACAATACATACATTAAAGATTTGTTCACACTTTCATAAAATAAACTCACTTGCTTAAGTGTGTTGGGCAATGATCCGCTCCTTTGGCACAAAAGACTTGGACATGCATGTCTGAGTCAACTCAACAAATTAGTCTCCAAGGATATAGTGATAAGGCTGCTAACATCAAGTTCAAGGAAGAAAATATTTGTGTGTCTTGTGCAAGTGGGAAACATGTAAGATCCTCTTTTAAATGCAAGAAAGTGGTAAGCACCACCAGAACGATGGAACTAGTCCATATGGATCTTTATGGTCCAATCAGAACATTAAGCGGAGGTGGTAAAAGATATGTGATGGTGCTTGTTGATGATAACTTTAGGTTTATTTGGACATTATTTTTAACATCTAAAGATGAAGCATTTTACATGTTTACTTCTTTTGTTAGAAAAACTAAGAAACAACTAGGTAATCAACTTGCATCAATTAGGTCTGATCATGGAACTGAATTTGTCAATGCTAAGTTTGCTGAATTTTTGCATGCTGCATCATAGATAGTTGCATGACTAGACCTCTTGTTAAGAAGATTCCATATGAGTCACTTAAAGGGAGAAAACTAACTATATCCCATCTTAGGGCATTTAGATACACGTTCTTTATGCACAATAATGGCAAAGACTCCCTAGGTAAGTATGATCCCAGAAATGATAAGGGTGTATTCTTGGGATATTCTTCACCTAGTAAAGCTTATAAGATATATAGTAAAAGAACTATGTGTGTACAAAAAATGTACATGTCAATTTTTTTAAACTAATATTCTTTCTGAGATGCAAGAATAAGATAATGAAGAGATTGAGATGATAAGAAATTCAAATGGTGAAACCATAGTGGAGTCCGAAGATGCATCACACGAAGGAATAGGTGATGGAACAGGTCCTTCTACCTAGGGCAACATGACATGGGGAACTAAATAGAGAGGAGCTTATCCTCAAACCTTGAGGGAACCTGTCCATGAACTTATTCCTCAGTAACAAAACCAGGAAGGAACATCCAAAGAAATTGACACTCCTATTGCAACATCCACAAAATTGGATATAGATGACCCTGTTGATCAAAATTTATAGAGAGAAATTGTTGGTTCTCTTTTGTATCTTACTGCTGGCAGACCTGATCTTGTTTTTAGTATATGTCTTTGTGCTCGATTTCAGGCGAATCCAAAGAAATTCCACTTGACTACTGTTAAGATAATATTGAGATACTTGAAAGACGTAAAAATTTTAACCTAGTGGGATATGCCGATGTTGATTATATAGGGTTCTTATGGATAGGAAGAGCACCTCAAGTATGGCACACTTCCTTGATTCATGTCTTGTGTCATGGGCTACCAATTCAAGGTTAAATGAAAAAAAATGATAAAAAAATCTTTTTGGTTAGAAAGTCAGTAAATTATGTACAATTAGATTAAATCTTGCTCAGTCCCAGATTTTCCATAGTATACTTTTGTTCCATCTGTAAAAATGTCTCATTAATCTCTAATGATATTTTCTCTATTTTGGAAAATTTAGAGTCGCACAAGAGAATTATCAGTGAAGAACCTGGTTCATCAAGATAACACAGTATATTTTCTACATTCTGCACGAAATAACTATATTTGGATCATGAGCAGAGTCCTACCAAATACCATACTCCTTTTGGACTTACCGTTACAAGTGAACCAGTGAGTCCCAACCGAATGGAAGTACCTAAATTCTAGGGATACGCTGCGACGTCTCTTCAAAACTAAATTTCAATTTGATTAAACTTTTAAGAGCCTGAAAAGTTATAGTTGCCCCATCAATTATTTCCCTATATATTAATCGGCTTTAGTGTATTCCTTACTTTATCTCTCTCAAGCCATCAAAAATGCTCATTCTTCTTTCATCTTCCAAACACAATCTAATTCTCTTCTCTTCCATACCCTAGCCCAGATACGTCGAACACCTTTGAAAATCTTTCATCACCACCACCGGAAACCACTTCCACGCCTTCTACCACACTAATCTCTAAGAAAAGTAGATGAAAGTAGGTAGGGAAGAAGAATCCCAAAAATCTAAAGATTCATTTAAGTCTTCTACTAAGGGGGGAGAAAGTAGGTATTCTGAAACTGAATAAGTATCTTTTGATTCTGAAGTTACTCCTGAGAAAATTTCTGAAGTTGCTGCAAATGGTAGAGAATAGATTTGTATTGGTAGGATCTATAGAAGGTGTTGAGAGTACAAAATCTGGAGAAGTTGGTGGAAAAAAATAAAAATAAAAATAGAAAGAGCTAGGAGTACTATGAGGGGAAAAGGTACAAGAGTGGATGATTCATCACCCACTCCTATTGGTCTAAAAAAGAAACTAAGGAAATAGTTAATTGGGGGGAGGAATTTACTGAAATAGAAGAGAGTGTAAGCAAAACAAAAGAAAGTGGCTCTGGCGAAGCTGCTGAGGGGTTGGTTTAACTTGGGAAAAATATAGATGAAGATGTTTCATCTGAACAGAATGTCAGTAAATACGCTTAACGCTAGAGGGGGGTGAATAGCGTTATAATAAAATTTAGCGTAAACTTGCGGAAATTAAAATTTGCAGGAAATAAATAAGTGCGTTAAATAAACAAAAAGGAGAGAACGCACCAATATATTCTGGTTCACCACAACACGTGGCTACTCCAGTCCCCGAGAGACTCTCTCGAGATTTTCCACTAACTTGTTAAGCTTACGGGTGCTCAACAAACCTTTACAACTTAAGGACACAAGCCTTAACACCTTTGCTCGGAGATACAACACTCCAAGACTTCAACCAAGGAAACACAAGTTCCTTACAACAAGAGAATTACAATTCTCTTACAAGTATATAAAACACTAAACACTCAAACAAAATACTCCTTAATGAGTAGATATGAGTAAAAGAAGCTCTAGGTCACAAAAACTTTGGACAAGAATATGGCTCTCAAAAGCTTTATGAAATTGAATATAAAATGATAAACAAGAGTATGCAAGCTTATAGCAATGTAATGATCAGTTGTAGTATGTTGTTGTGTTTAAAAAACTGAAATGAAGCTGTATTTATAGTTGAAAAGCTTGGCATTCTTGTTGCCTAATTGCCAATTAAGAGTTGCTGATTTTACTCACTGACAATCGATTGTCAAACCCCAACAATCGATTATCTGCCAGTCAGATCAAAATTCAATCCCAGATTTTACGCTTGATAATCGATTACTTTCAATCCATAAGCGATTACTGGCAACGTTCAAAAAATCCTTTCCAGATTTTACCACAAACAATCGATTGTCCAGAATCAACAATCGATTACTCAGCAACGTTCAAAAAATCTTTTCCGGATTTTAATCAAAACAATCGATTATATAAAATCAATAATCGATTACCCAATAACGTTCAAAAAATCTTTTCCGGATTTTAATTAAAACAATCGATTATACAGAATCAATAATCGATTACCTGACGGTATTTGAAAACTATACGACAACGGTCAGCTTCACAATCGATTGCACAAAGTCAACAATCGATTACTTATCAGTTTTTGAAAAACATTTTAGACACTGTCTCTTTGACAATCGATTGTCCAATGTAACAATCGATTATTTAATAAATTTGAAAATCACTGGAAGACACTGTCTCAACATAATTGATTACCATTAGTTCATAATCGATTATTCTGAGTTTTGAAAAACTTTGATGGACACTGCCTCAGTCACAATCGATTGTCATTAGTTCACAATCGATTGTCAGGCAGGTTTGAAAAACCTGATGCTCACTGTCTTACTCACAATCGATTGTCACTAGTTCACAATCGATTGTCATGCAGTCTTGGCTTAAAACAATCGGTTATCATAAGTACATAATCGATTATCTTAGTCCAGATTTTTAAGGCATGTCTAAAAATTATTTTGACTACTGTAAATATGCATGATTTGACATTAAATTAAATATGCATGATTTTGGAAAATATTTTTATGAGAGAAGCCATGTTATGAGTCAAGTTGTAGGATCAAGATCACAATTAAGAATGACTCAATTAAACTATAAAACTTTGTCTTGAGCTTGAATCTCGTTGTATATCAATTGTGCGCTTGTTTCTTGAACTTCGTCATATATCAATTTTCGCTTCGTTTGTCATTCATCAAAACCTATACAAAAGAACACACGTTTTAGTATATTGCATTGAGAACGTGTTTCCAACAATTTCCCCCTTTTTGATAATGGCAAACATTAATCGGGATATGCAAGACAAGCAATTTATAATGACGATTCAAGACAAGTATATACATGCAACAAGTATGCAATTTGTTCCCCCTCAATTTGAGAATTCCCCCTCAATTTAAGCTTATAACTTGAGAGTGCATCATACCCGTTATCTTCCCCCTTTTGCCATTAGCAAAAATAATAATAAGATGCCAAAGATGAAATAAACCTTGTTTATTTATTGGAAAGAAGGTGTGATTATTTATAGAGAGTATAATAGCTCAAATGATAGCAGTACAATCGATTATTGATACGAGATAATCGATTATTAGATGAGGGAAACAGATTTTTCTGAAGAAGACTCGATTCTTGCGCGTCATGCTTTATAATTCCCCTTTCCTTTGGGGCGATACCTGCAAAAATCGTTAGACGTCTCCGACGCTCAAGTTAGAAATCATGTAACAAAAAAAATGCAATGCATGACTTAGATCAACGTGGAGTCAGGGATCCCGAGTTCACTGCGAATTCGGAAGAAGGACTCTTTCTCTAAAGGCTTTGTAAAGATGTCTGCCAATTGGTTTTTGGTTTCAACAAATTCAATTTCGACATCGCCTTTGATAACATGATCTCTAATAAAATGATGTCTAATTTCAATGTGTTTTGTTCGCGAATGAAGAACGGGGTTCTTCGTCAAGCATATGGCACTAGTATTATCACATCTAAGAGGGATATGATTAAGACTTAGGCCGTAGTCCAAGAGTTGTTGTTTCATCCATAGGATTTGAGCGCAACAACTCCCCGCGGCTACATATTCAGCCTCGGTTGTGGACAACGCAACACTTACTTGTTTCTTGATAAACCAAGAAACGAGAGAGCTACCGAGCAAATGGCAAGTGCCACTAGTGCTCTTGCGGTCCAATTTGCATCCAGCAAAATCGGAATCGGAATAGCCAACAAGTTGGCATGAAGAGCCTTTGGGGTACCATAGACCCACATTTGTAGTACCAACAAGATACCTTAAAATCCGTTTTACCGCAGTAAGGTGAGACTCCTTCGGACACGATTGATAACGAGCGCATAAGCACACGCTAAACATGATGTCCAGACGACTAGCAGTAAGATAAAGTAGAGAGCCAATCATACCTCGATACTTTTTGGTGTCGACTTCCTTACCTTTCTCATCTTTGTCTAGATGATCGGATGTGCTCATGGGAGTTGCCATTTCTTTTGCATTGTCTCAAATCGTTTCAGCAATTCTTTGCAATATTTGGCTTGACAAATGAATGTACCTTCTTTCGAATGTACCTTCTTTCATTTGCTTTACTTGTAATCCCAAAAAGAATGTTAACTCACCCATCATAGACATCTCATATTCGCTTGTCATTAAATCGGAAAATTCCTTGCATAAAACATTGTTAGTAGCACCAAATATAATATCATCTACATATATTTGAACTAACAAGATATCATTATTTTTATGCTTAACAAAGAGAGTTGTGTCAACTTCCCCCTAATGAAATCATTTTCCAAAAGAAACTTACTTAATCTTTCATACCAAGCTCGGGGAGCTTGTTTTAAACCATAAAGAGCCTTTTTGAGCTTGAAAACATGATCGGGAGATTTAAAGTTTTCAAAACTGGGGGGTTGTTCAACATAAACTTCTTCTTGAATAAAACCATTTAGAAAAGCACTTTTCACATCCATTTGAAATAAAATGAAATTCATAGAAGAGGCAAATGCAAGCAATAAGCGAATAGCTTCTAGTCTAGCTACGGGAGCATATGTTTCCTCATAGTCAATACCTTCTTCTTGATTATAGCCTTTTGCTACAAGCCTAGCTTTGTTTCTAGTGATTATACCATTTTCATCTAGTTTATTGCGAAAAACCCATTTCGTACCAATTATGGTATGACCTTCGGGTCTTGGCACCAAATCCCAAACGTCATTGCGTTCGAATTGGTTAAGCTCCTCTTGCATTGCCAAGGTCCAAAATTCATCCCCAATTGCTTCTGAGATGGTTTTGGGTTCAATTTGAGGAACAAAAGCAGTATGTTCTAAGGTATTTTTGAGAGAGTTTGGGGTACTTACCTTGTCTCCAACGTTGGCAATTACCTGTTCAAGAGGGTGATCTTTGATCGTCCTCCACTCATTTGGCACTTTTGTTTCTTTTTCCAATTGTGGCGCTTCTTCCGTTGGTTGTTCCTCAGTTTCATCTTTATTTTCCTTGGGTGGTTCCTCTTGTATTTTGTCTTTCAAGCTATCTAAGATACCTGCAAGATCAAAACCGGAATCCTTTCTCGCCAAGCGAGCATTATTTTCAGAAAATACAACATGAGGGGATTCCTCCACAATTTGGGTTCTTTTATTAAAGACCCTATATGCTTTACTACGTGAGGAATATCCAATGAAAATACCTTCATCCGACTTAGCATCAATTTTACCCAATTGGTCTTTGCCATTGTTATGAACAAAACATTTGCAACCAAAAACTCTAAAATAGGAAATAATCGGTTTTCTACCCTTATAAAGTTCATAGGGGGTTTTCATGAGTATCGGCCGAATTACTACTCTATTTAAAACATAGCAAGCGGTACTCACGGCGTCCGCCCAAAAATGTTTGGGTATCTTAGCTTCGTCGAGCATGGTTCTAGCCATCTCTTCGAGACACCTATTTTTCCTTTCCACCACCCCATTTTGTTGTGGTGTACGTGGAGCGGAAAAGGTATGCTCGATTCCGAGTTCGTCACAAAAGTCCGCAAAGAGATTGTGATCAAACTCTCCCCCATGATCACTTCTAATTGAAGTGACGGTTGATTCTTTCTCATTTTGAACACGCTTAAGAAAATATATAAAAATTTGAAAAGCATCACTTTTATTGGCAAGAAATAAAGTCCAAGTAAATCTCGAGTAATCATCAACAATCACAAAAGCATATTTATTTCTTCCTAGACTTTCAATGCGAGAGGGACCAAATAAATCCATATGAAGCAATTGCAATGGTCTAGAAGTTGAAACAATGTTTTTAGATTTGAAAGATGCTTTTGTTTGCTTCCCCTTTTGACATGAGTCACAAATAGAGTCATTTTCAAATTTTAAATTGGGAAGACCAACAACTAAGTTTTGAGAAATCAATTTGTTCAAAAGATGCATATTGATATGTGCTACTCTACGATGCCATAGCCAAGTATCATCCTCTTTACTCATTAGACAATCAACATAATCGGGTGAGGAATTTGCAAGATCAACCATATAAATATTATCCACTCTAAAACCACGGAGGATAAATTTGAAATCACTACGTCTGAACACTAAGCATTCATCCGAATCAAATAAAGCAAGATTTCCCTTGTCACACAATTGGCTTATGCTCAAGAGATTATGCTTTAATCCTTTAACAAGTAATATATGCTTAATAGAGGATTTTTCATCCTTACCGACCGAGCCGATGCCGATGATCTTTCCTTTATTGTTATCACCGAAGATAACACTTCCTCCTTCTTTGTGCTCTAATTGAAGGAATTTGGATTCATCTCCCGTCATATGCTTGGAGCATCCACTATCAAGGTACCATAGTACACTTGATCCCTTCAAGCACACCTACAAAACAAATTAAGGTTCTTTAGGTACCCGTGCCATCTTGGGTCCTTGGGGGTTATGCATATTATAATGATGCAATTGAGTAATATGTCTATGACGTGTAAAGCATGCAGGAGCAATATGACCAAAACGTCTACAATAATGACAAGTCACATTTGGGTTATGCATCCTTCTAGGTTCATAGTAACTAGACGGATGAAAATTTCTTACTCTATTTGAACACTATGACTATTTCGCATTTCATGAGAATTATTTCTCCTACTATGAGCTCTAGGATGGGCAGCATTTCTCGAGTGATTGTTTCTCGGTTGAAGGCCATTTCTAGGTCTTCTCAAAGGTTCAACATTTGGCCTAAAATATGCATCATTTCTAGGGTAACTATTTCTAGGTGGTAAGTCATTTCTAGGTCTCCTAAAATGTTCAACATTTTGTCTAGCATGCATATTGGTTCTAGGATTTCTATTTCTAGGATAAGCATTTGTTTTATTAGTCCTAGGTTGAGCCTTAGGTGGTTGGGGTTTGGCTTCAACCTTTTCTTTAACCTCATTCTTAAATCCTATGCCATGCTTGGTTGATTTCAAATTTACAAGGACCTCATTCAAATTCTTGTGGGAAGAATTAAACTTATCTAAGGTACCTTTGAGTCTATCTACCTCATTTTTGAGATGCAAGCAAGAAGAACAATTTTTAGTAGAACTTTCGGGCTTATCGGCGCTTCTTTTTCCAAAAAATTTGTTTTCCTCTTTCAGCTTTTCATTTTCTAAAACCAGTTTTTCTAAATCTTTTTCTTTCAAAGAAAGCTGTTTTTGAAAATCCTTTTCTTTTAATGAAGCATTTTCTTTTATGCCCTTAACAGTTTTTGAAGCCTTAATCAATTCAGTATATAATTCATCAAAAGCAGTTCGCATTTCTTCAAGAGTAAAGAAGTTTTTAGACGAGATTTGACATACCTCATCTTTGTTGTCTTCTTGTGCCATAAGGCAAAGATTTGCTGCTTCGTCTTCTTGTCCTTCGCTTGACTCATCTCCGGAGTCGCCTCCCAAAGAAATGTATGCACGTTGCTTTTTAAAAGGTTTCTTCTCCTTTTTGATGTTTGGGCAATTTGATTTGATGTGCCCGGTTTCACCACATTCATAGCACTTGATTTGTTCGCCTTGCTTTTTGCCCTTGCGTTCATACTCCTTGCGCATGAACTTTTGAAATCTTTTGATAACGAGTCCAAACTCGTTGTCTCCTTCCTCATCAATTTGCGGTTGGCTTGTGCTCGCCTTTAAAGCTATTCTTTGCCTCCTTTGATCATCAACAAAAGGGTTAAGAATAGTAGATTCATAGGTCTTAAGGTTACCTCTTAGTGCGTCAATGGTGACGTTTGAAATGCCAATGGATTCTTGAATTGCATCGGCCTTTGATCTCCATGCCGGTGTGAGACTTCTAAGAATTTTTCGCACCAGCTCTCTATCCGTGAATGTTTTCTTGAGAGCATGTAGGTCATTTACGATTATTGAAAATCGCTCAAACTTTTCGTCCACCTTTTCGCCTTCCTTCATGTGAAATAATTCATAAGAATGGGTTAGGAAATCAATTTTTGCTTCCCTTACCTGGTCCGTACCTTCGTACGTAACTTCTAGCTTGTCCCATATCTCCTTTGCCGTTGTGCAACACGATATTTTCCTGTAATCGTCAGCATTAACAGCACAATATAATAAATTAATTGCTTTAGCATTATTTTGAACCTTTCGGATGTCATCCGCGTCATACTCATCCTCGGACTTGGGAACCCATTCGTTTACCACCTTCTTTGTTGGAATTTGGTTTCCCTTCATTATCACCTTCCAAAGGTGAAAGCTGTTGGACTGAACGAAGATCTTCATCCTCTCCTTCCACTACGTGTAATTTGTACCTTTGAATAGAGGTGGTCGTGTGGAGCACTGTCCTTCATCAATTCCTGCAAAAGAATCACGAGTAGAAGCCATGGATGATTCTCTCAAACTGTTAAGTTTTCAGAGAGTTGGGCTGTGATACCAATTGTTAGTAAATACGCTTAACGCTAGAAGGGGGTGAATAGCGTTATAATAAAATTTAGCGTAAACTTGCGGAAATTAAAATATGCAGGAAATAAATAAGTGCGTTAAATAAACAAAAAGGAGAGAACGCACCGATATATTCTGGTTCACCACAACACGTGGCTACTCCAGTCCCCGAGAGACTCTCTCGAGATTTTCCACTAACTTGTTAAGCTTACGGGTGCTCAACAAACCTTTACAACTTAAGGACACAAGCCTTAACACCTTTGCTCGGAGAAACAACACTCCAAGACTTCAACCAAGGAAACACAAGTTCCTTACAACAAGAGAATTACAATTCTCTTACAAGTGTATATAACACTAAACACTCAAACAAAATACTCCTTAATGAGTAGATATGAGTAAAAGAAGTAAGCTCTAGATCACAACAACTTTGGACAAGAATATGGCTCTCAAAAGCTTTATGAAATTGAATATAAAATGATAAACAAGAGTATGCAAGCTTATAGCAATGTAATGATCAGTTGTAGTATGTTGTTGTGTTTAAAACACTGAAATGAAGCTGTATTTATAGTTGAAAAACTTGGCATTACCGTTGCCTAATTGCCAATTAAGAGTTGCTGATTTTACTCACTGAAAATCGATTGTCAAACCCCAACAATCGATTGTCTGCCAGTCAGATCAAAATTCAATCCCAGATTTTACGCTTGATAATCGATTACTTTCAATCCATAATCGATTACTGGCAACGTTCAAAAAATCCTTTCCAGATTTTACCACAAACAATCGATTGTCCAGAATCAACAATCGATTACTCAGCAACGTTCAAAAAATTTTTTCCGGATTTTAATCAAAACAATCGATTATATAAAATCAATAATCGATTACCCAATAACGTTCAAAAAATCTTTTCCGTATTTTAATTAAAACAATCGATTATACAGAATCAATAATCGATTACCTGACGGTATTTGAAAACTTTACGACAACGGTCAGCTTCACAATCGATTGCACAAAGTCAACAATCGATTACTTATCAGTTTTTGAAAAACATTTTAGACACTGTCTCTTTGATAATTGATTGTCCAATGTAACAATCGATTATTTAATAAATTTGAAAATCACTGGAAGACACTGTCTCAACATAATCGATTACCATTAGTTCATAATCGATTATTCTGAGTTTTGAAAAACTTTGATGGACACTGCCTCAGTCACAATCGATTGTCATTAGTTCACAATCGATTGTCATGCAGGTTTGAAAAACCTGATGCTCACTGTCTTACTCACAATCGATTGTCATTAGTTCACAATCGATTGTCATGCAGTCTTGGCTTAAAACAATCGATTATCATAAGTACATAATCGATTATCTTAGTCCAGATTTTTAAGGCATGTCTAAAAATTATTTTGACTACTGTAAATATGCATGATTTGACATTAAATTAAATATGCATGATTTTGGAAAATAGTTTTATGAGAGAAGCCATGTTACGAGTCAAGTTGTAGGATCAAGATCACAATTAAGAATGACTCAATTAAACTATAAAACTTTGTCTTGAGCTTGAATCTCGTTGTATATCAATTGTGCGCTTGTTTCTTGAACTTTGTCATATATCAATTTTCGCTTCGTTTGTCATTCATCAAAACCTATACAAAAGAACACACGTTTTAGTATATTGCATTGAGAACGTGTTTCCAACACAGAAAACCCTCGCGGACCTACTGATAGGGTCATCAATGGCACCAAAACACATGTCATTCCCTATGGTTTCATTCCAACAACTGTGCTTGCACATTTCTAGGTATCTATGAAAAAGTGGGAGGTTAGTACAAGCAAGGATCATTTTGGGGTGAATACTATGCTTTCTTGCGAAAAAGAAGTCAATGTCATTCCTAATAAACCCAGGTCATCTAAAAAGAAACCTTTCAGTAGCAAAGTCAGAGTCTTGGTATAGGAGAGTGAGGCAAAGAATGTTTATATAGCAAAGCTGAAGACACGATTGGTTGAGGTAGAATCGTAGAGATATGTTCTCAGAACTGAACTTGCAAGGGAAAAGGAGAAGAATGATAGAATTCTTCAAGACATGTTGAAACTTCTTAAGCAAATAACCCAACCCATGCCTCTTCCAAGCCTTAAATCCTAGCCTATGTAGATCAACCAGTGACCCAATTTGAGACTTTTTATTTCTTTTGCTCATGTTTCCAATATTTTTATTTCTTCTTATACTCTGTGGTAGAATCTTATCAATCATTAATGAAATTCACTGTCTTTTCCTCTAACTATTTATATATATTTATTTCATGGTTAAAATTCTTAGCTTGTCTATGATGATTAATTCATGATTGCATTTGAAGTTTCCTTAGTGGCCATGGGTAAGGTTTAAAATCTGGTTTTCTCACATTTTATGCAACTTTTTCGATGATGCCAAAAGGGAATAAAGGTTGTGTGTTACACTTTGGACAATGATGTTTATAACCTAATGTACCTGGTCCTTGATGATAAGTGATAAAAAAGGAAAAATGTTTCTAACATAGTGTTGATATTGAGCTGAATTGAAACAGGGCCTAAGCTTATAAAAAGCACAGAGTTTGTCATCATTAAGCTTATGAAAAGCACAGAGTTTGTCATCATTAAGCTTATGAAAAACACATAGTTTGTCATCATCAAAAGGGAGAATTTGTTGTCCCAAGTAAAGGTTAGTTTTGAAGACCCACAAAGGAACTTAGGCATGAACCAGGTTCATCCCTCAGATGCACAAAAATGGGCAGATTCAAGCATGTGGGATGTACGTGAATGAGATAAGCTTAAGTTTGTGTATTTAATATCTCCTGATCGAAAAGGTTGAATAATTGATAAAGAGAAGGACCCCTTACTGAAAAAGAACATTATCCAAGATAGGGAAGGAGTTAGAAGTTGAGATAAACTAGAACTCTTCCACCAAGGAAGAGTTACATAAGAACTCTAGTTAATTCTTCATCTACTAACTTAATAAATTGCAGGATGTTCTCACATTACAAGTGTTGCACAAATACGCAGAAGTTAAACGTGATTTGATAACAATATAGCAAGGCTTTTTGCAAGAAGTTCATGTGTGATTCAAGTGTACAAACCTGAAGCTACATGAACCAGATTGAAGAACCAGCTCTATAAGGAGTTTTATATATCTTTCTTTATTTCTAATTCAATTGTAGTAGGTGTTTCAATATTGTACCTTTTAGGTTTATTTAGAAGGAATTATAATAGGTACTTTGAGTATTTAAGTTAGAGTTAACTTGAAGTTGTCGCAACAGTTAGAGGTTGGTTGATACAACGGGATTAGAGGTAATCCTTAGGTTTCCAAAGAGTTTTGTAAATGCAGTTTTGGCTCAGTGATTTAGTAAAGTGTTGGGGAAAATTCTACTGAGTAGTAGGTAACGTTTTTTACTTTTTGAGCCGAATATTTTCCACGTTAAAATACTTGTGTTCTTTACTTTCTACATTTATTATTCCACAACAATAGTAGAAAGAACAACTAGAATAACTAGGTCCTTCCATAATCAGTTCAAGCCAAAAATTGGTGATCACACAAGTCACCCCTCCCCCCTCTTGTGTGGTATTGAAGTCTAAAACATCAGAACCATAGTGATTTTCAATCTTGAATATGGTCGTTGTTGCCCTCGACTCTATCCTCTTTAACAATCCGCTGTTTGAGAGATGAGATGTTTTTGTTTCAAGTCCAAGTACCCGTGCTAATGGTTTAGAACTTGCCCCGTATGTGTTTTGAGGCGAAATATTAAGTTTCGCTTGGCTTGACAAGTGATTGTAGGCTCTCCTTGACCCGCTTGAAATTTTCCATGGCCCACCAATGTTGTTATTCCTAGTCAACCCAATTGAGCCTAAAAATTTTTTTTTTTCATGTGATAACCATTTTACAAGCCTTTACCTATTTTGTTGTGACCCTATCTTGGCACCCCAAGTATTTCTTAACACTCTTGAGAAATAATTGGCTAGAAACATAAGTTTGGGGGAGAGACGAGGAGTTTGAAAAAGGTATCAAGGCACAAAAAAGAAAAGAAATGGATAAAAGGAAAGGCAAGAAAAAGAAAGAATGAATAAAAAGAAAAATGCAAAAAGAAAGTGAATAAGTTGAAGTGTTGAAGTGATTCAAAGAAGAGTAACGATGCAGATCATGGAGGAAACAAAGATGGGAAATGAATATCATGAACAAGAAAGAGTGATGTTAATCTCTCTAGTTCCCCTAAGAAAAAGAAAATGCCTCAAAGAGTTGGCAAAACATGAGTCGATAAGAGAAAATGAAATGCTTAATGAAAGATGAACTCGTTGTATTACAACATGTCCAACCTTAGTCCAAAAGCCTTCATTACATTCCATAAAACCCCTACGTGATTTCAAGCCAAGAGAACTTACATTAGTGGTAATCTACATGAGGGGCAAGCCTATGGTACTTAGAGTCGTCCTTGCAACATTCTTTTGAGAGAAGATGAGCGAGCCTTTCACAAATCTTTGGATTGAGTATTACATTCTTAAGTGAGATATGCTAACGGAGAGAAGAGGAGGAGGAGTTTAGGATCCATAATGACCAACATGAAAGAGCGAGTTTTCTTAATGAATAAATGTGAGGCTGCAGAAGCTGAACAAGAGCAAAAGTTCAGAGGACCTACATCTTAAGTTCAATAGAAGTGCAGACCGCACAATTATTGCGCGGCCGCATAAGATTATCTTGCAGCCATAGTAACAATTGTGCAATCCGCAAAAGAGGCACGTGTGGCTGCACTCAGAAATGTGTGGACCAGAGAAAGAGAGAGGTGCGGTCGTGGTTCAGAATTATGTGGCCTAAAGATTCCAATCCTATCATATTGAAGCAAAGTGCAGTGCACATGGAATTCTTCGGTCGCAAAACCTCTGAAAAGGCTTTTTTTCCAAAAAATCCAACCCTGTACAAATATAAGAGTTTCACTTTTTTAGGTCAAGCTTTGACATCATCAACCACAATAGACATTTTTCTTTACCCACTTTAGTAGTTTTTGCTATTTTGAGATTTTTTAATATAGATGTCATCATTTTAAATATCAATATGGGTTTAATTATCAATTCTTCTTCTATTTCTTCTATCTTAAACATGAGTAGCCAGATTTTCACTAGGGTTATGACCCAACCTTATAGTGTAATCCTAATGGGTGTTTGATTTATTGCTTGCCATTGTTGATATTCTGCGGTCCGCACTTTAAGCTTCAATGTCTGTTTTTGTCCTTGAGATCATATCACTCCTGTTAGAATATACGCTTAACGCTAGAGGGGGGTGAATAGCATAATAAATAAAAACAATATAAACTTGCGAAATTCAAAATTGCAGGATTGAAATAAGTGCGGTAAGTAAATAATAAGGAACGAACGCACCGAAATTATCCTGGTTCACCACAACCTATGGCTAGTCCAGTCCCCGAGAGACTCTCTCGAGATTCACTAATTTCGTTAAGCTTATGGGTGCTTAACAAACCGATACAAACTGAGAACTTGAGTCACACAAGCCTCAACAACCTTTGCTCGAAGATACCACACTTCAAGACTTCAACCGAAGGAATGAAAACGTTCCTTCTTACAACCACAAGGGATTAACACTTCCCTTCAAGTGTATACAAACACTTAGCACTCAAGACAAGACTCTCTTTAAGAGTAGATATTAGTAAAATAAATACGCTCAAGAACGCAACAACTTTCGTCAAGATTTTGGCTCTCAAAAACTTATCAAAATGAATAGAAAATGATGAATATGAGAGTATGCAAGCTTTAGCAAGAATATAATCAATTGTTGTATTTAGAAGACTGATTTTGAGTTGTATTTATAGTGTTCAAAACCTCCACAACCGTTGCCTAATTGCCAATCAAGAATTGCTGATTTTGTGCTAAGATAATCGATTATCTGATTTGCATAATCGATTATTTTCCAATCGTTCAAAAATCATTCCCAGATTTTAAGCAGAATAATCGATTATCCAAATCGTATAATCGATTACCTGCAACGTTCAAAAAATCATATTCAGATTTTACTTAACATAATCGATTATCAGATTGTGTATAATCGATTATCTTTCAGAGTTTAAAAATACTTTGGCAACGGTCATTTTCATAATCGATTATGCTATAAGGATAATCGATTATCTTTTATATTTTGAAAACTTCGGACAACACTGTCTTAACATAATCGATTATCATAAAGTACATAATCGATTATTTTACAGTCTTGTAAAATTTGATAGACACTGCCTCAACATAATCGATTATCATAATGTGCATAATCGATTATTTTATAGCTTTGAAAAATCTGATGGACACTGCCTCAACATAATCGATTATCATAAGGTACATAATCGATTATCTTGTAGCTTTAGAAAAATCTAATGTACACTGCCTTAACATAATCGATTATCATAAGGTACATAATCGATTATTGTTCAGCTTTGTAAATCTGGTGTACATTGTCTTAACATAATCGATTATCATAAAGTACATAATCGATTATCTTTGTCCAGATTTGAGAGGCATGTTTAAAAATCATTTTGGCTAAAATAAAATGTTTGAAAATCATTTTGCTTTAAATTAAATATGCATGGTTTGATAAAAATGATTTTACGAGAAAAGCCAAGTCTTGAGTTAAATTGTCGGATCAAGATCACAATTTAAAGAACGACTCATGTATAACTTTATTTCTTTGCTTGATCATGATCTTTGTTCGTCTTGTGCTTGAACCTCGTTATGTGTCAATTGCGCGCTTGTGCTTGGACCTCGTCATATGTCAATTGCGCATCGTTTATCATTTATCAAAACCTACAAATATGAACACACGTTTAGTTTAGTGCCTTGAGAACGTGTTTCAACAATTTCCCCCTTTTTGATAATGGCAAACCAATATCGGGATATGCATATTAGATAATTCATAATGACGATCCAAGACAAGTATATAGATATGCAATTAGTTCCCCCTCAACATATAATTCCCCCTCAATTTATGCCAATAAATATTAAGTGCATAGCCCTTATTCTTCCCCCTTTTGACATTAGCAAAAAAAACATTAGTAAACAACTTGTTTATTGATTAACCAAAAATCGCAATTATAAAAGGGACAATATAATGTCAACATAATCGATTATTGATACTTGATAATCGATTATATACTTAAGAGAAATCGATTATTCTTAAAAGAGATCGATTTTTCTGCACCAGTGCTTTATAATTCCCCATGTCTTTGGGGCGATGCCTGCAAAACAGAATTAGGCGCCTCCGACGCTCAAGTTAGTAATGAAAGACAAAAATAATGCAATGCATGACTTAGATCAACGTGGAGTCAAGAATCCCGAGTTCACTACGAATTCGGAAAAAGGACTCTTTCTCTAAAGGCTTTGTGAAAATGTCGGCCAATTGAGATTTGGTTTCAACAAACTCAATTTCGACATCACCTTTGATAACGTGATCTCTTATAAAGTGGTGCCTAATTTCAATGTGTTTTGTTCTTGAATGAAGAACGGGGTTCTTCGTCAAGCTTATGGCGCTATTATTATCACATCTAAGAGGGATATGATCGATACTTAGTCCATAGTCCGAGAGTTGCTGCTTCATCCAAAGGATTTGAGCACAACAACTCCCCGCGGCTACATATTCAGCCTCGGTTGTGGACAACGCAACACTTACCTGTTTCTTACTAAACCAAGAGACAAGAGAGCTACCGAGCAAATGGCAAGTGCCACTAGTGCTCTTGCGGTCCAATTTGCAACCCGCAAAATCGGAGTCGGAATAGCCAACAAGTTGGCATGAAGAACCTTTGGGATACCATAGTCCCACATTTATAGTACCAACAAGATACTTCATTATCCGCTTAACAGCAGTTAGGTGCGACTCCTTCGGACATGATTGATATCGAGCGCATAAGCATACGCTAAACATTATGTCCGGTCTACTAGCAGTAAGATAAAGAAGGGATCCGATCATACCTCGATACTTCTTGGTGTCGACTTCCTTACCTTTCTCATCTTTGTCAAGATGATCGGATGTGCTCATTGGAGTGGCCATTGCTTTGGCGTTGCTCATTTCAAATCGTTTTAGCAACTCTTTGCAATATTTAGATTGACAAATGAAAGTTCCTTTTTTCATTTGTTTCACTTGCAACCCCAAGAAGAAGGTTAGCTCACCCATCATAGACATCTGAAATTCTCTTGTCATTAAATCAGAAAATTCCTTGCACAAAGCATTGTTAGTAGCACCAAAAATAATATCATCCACATAGATTTGAACTAATAAAATATTATTGTTTTTATGCTTAATATATAATGTGGTGTCAACTTTCCCCCTAATGAACTCATTGTCCAAAAGAAATTTGCTCAATCGTTCATACCAAGCTCGGGGAGCTTGTTTAAGACCATAAAGGGCTTTCTTAAGTTTGAAAACATGATTGGGAGATGTAAAATCTTCAAAGCCCGGGGGTTGTTCAACATAAACTTCTTCTTGAATAAAACCATTTAGAAAAGCACTCTTTACATCCATTTGATATAAATTGAAATTCATAGAAGAGGCAAAAGCAAGTAATAAACGAATAGCTTCGAACCTTGCCATGGGTGCATACGTTTCTTCACAGTCAATTCCTTCTTCTTGATTGTAACCTTTTGCTACAAGCCTAGCTTTGTTTCTAGTGATTACACCATTTTCATCTAATTTATTTCGAAAAACCCATTTCGTACAAATTATGGTATGATTGTCGGGTCTTGGCACCAATTCCCAAACGTCATTTCGTTTGAATTGGTTAAGCTCCTCTTGCATTGCCAAGGTCCAATGCTCATCCCCAATTGCTTCGGAAATGGTTGAGGGTTCAATTTGAGAAACGAAAGCAGTATGTCCTAAGGTGTTCTTAAGATTGTTTCGAGTACTTACCTTTTGTTCAATGTCGCCAATTACCTTGTCGAGAGGATGGTCTTTGATTGTCCTCCACGCGTTGGGCAGTTTCGTTTCTTTCTCCAGTGGTGGCGCTTCCTCCGATGATTGTTCCAAGATTTCATCTTGAATTTCCTTTGGGTTTTCCTCTTGCACTTTGTCTTGAGGACTTATTGTGTTTAAAATACCTGCAAGATCAAAACCAGAATCCTTTCTCGCCAAGCGAGCATTATTTTCGAAAAATACAATATGAGGGGATTCCTCAACAGTTTCGGTTCTATTATTGAAAACTCTATATGCTTTGCTACGTGATGAATAACCGAGAAAAATTCCTTCATCCGATTTGGCATCAAAATTTCCCAAATTATCTTTTCCGTTGTTATGAATAAAGCATTTACAACCGAATACTCTAAGATGGGAGAGATTAGGTTTCCTTCCCTTATAGAGTTCATAGGGAGTTTTCATGAGTATTGGCCTTATGACTACTCTGTTTAAAACGTAGCATGCGGTACTCACGGCATCCGCCCAAAATTGTTTGGGAATCTTAGCCTCATCGAGCATGGTTCTAGCCATCTCTTCGAGACACCTATTTTTCCGTTCCACCACTCCATTTTGTTGTAGTGTACGTGGAGCAGAGAAGGTGTGCTCAATACCGAGTTTGTCACAAAAGTCCGTGAAGAGATTGTGATCGAACTCTCCCCCATGATCACTTCTTATGGAAGTGACGGTTGTGTTCTTTTCATTTTGAACACGTTTAAGAAAACATTTAAAATTTTGAAAAGCCTCACTTTTGTGAGCAAGAAATAGTGTCCATGTAAATCTAGAATAATCATCAACAATAACAAAAGCATAACGATTTCTACCAAGACTTTCAATGCGAGATGGTCCAAAGAGATCCATGTGAAGAAGTTGCAAAGGTCTTGTAGTTGAAACAATATTCTTAGATTTAAAAGATGCTTTTGTTTGCTTCCCTTTTTGACAAGAATCACAAACAGTGTCATTTTCAAATTTCAAATTTGGAAGACCAATAACTAAATTTTGTGAAACCAATTTGTTTAAAAGATGCATGTTGATATGAGCTACTCTACGATGCCATAACCACATATCATCTTCTTTACTCATAAGACAATTCACATACTCTGATGAAAGAGTTTTCAAGATCAACCATATAGATGTTATCAATTATAAAACCACGAAGAATAATTTTAAAATCACTACGACGAAAAACTAAGCATTCTTCCGAATCAAACAAAACAAGATTTCCCTTGTCACATAATTGACTTATGCTCAAGAGATTATGTTTTAGACCTTTAACTAGCAATATATGCTTAATGGAAGAAGATTCATTCTTACCGACCGAGCCAATGCCGATAATTTTTCCCTTGTTGTTATCTCCAAAAATAACGTTTCCTCCTTCCTTGTGTTCTAGTTGAAGGAACTTGGATGCGTCTCCGGTCATGTGTTTGGAGCATCCACTATCAAGGTACCAAAGTACACTTGATCCCTTCAAACATACCTACAAGACAAATTAATGAGTTTTTGGTACCCAAGCTGTTTTGGGTCCTTGAGAGTTAGGTGTAAAATTCTGTTGTGCTTGACATGCAGTTAAGTGTCTGTGTCTAGTAAAACAAGCAGGAGCAATATGTCCTATTCGACTACAATAGTGACAAATGACATTAGGATTATGCATTCTTCTAGGTTGGTAGTAGTTGGAGGTACGAAAACCGTTTGCTCTATTTTTGACAATATGGCTATTGCGCAATACTTGAAAATCATTTCTCCTACTGTTTGTTCTAGGATATGCAGCGTTTCTAGAATAATTGTTTCTAGGTCGAGTATGTCTAGGTTGCAATTGTTGAAGGCCATTTCTAGGCGTTCTAAAATGTTCAAAGTTTCTTCTAGTGTTTGGTCTAGGATGCATGTTGATTCTAGGATGGTTATTTCTAGGATGAATGTTTATTTTATTTATCCTAGGTTGAGCCTTGGGTTGTTGGGGGATGGCTTCAACTTTTTCTTTAGGCTCGTTTTTGAAACCTATGCCATGTTTGGTCGATTTCAAATTGACAACATCATTCAAATTTTTATGAGAAGAATTGAACTTATCTAGGGTGCCCTTAAGTCTTTCTACTTCATCTTTTAGACGCATGCAAGAAATACAATTTTTACTAGAACTCTCGGGTTTGTCGGCGCTTCTCTTGCCGAAAAATTTGTTTTCTTCTTTCAACTTCTCATTTTCCAAAATCAATTTTTCCAAATCTTTTTCTTTCAAAGAGAGTTGTTTTTCAAAATCTTTTTCTTTCAAAGAAGAATTTTTCTTTATGTCTCTAACAGTTTCGGAAGCTCTAATGAATTCACTATACAATTCATCAAAAGCATTTTGCATTTCCTCAAGAGAAAAGCAATTTTTTGAAGAAATTTGACATACCTCTTCTTGATTGTCTTCGTGTGCCATGAGACATAGATTTGCAGCTTCGTCTTCTTCATCGTCGCTTGATTCGTCTCCGGAGTCACCTCCACAAGATATGTATGCTCGTTGTTTCTTGAAGGGTTTCTTCTCCTTTTTGACATTTGGGCAATTTGATCTAATGTGCCCGATTTCTCTGCATCCATAGCACTTTACTTGATCTCCTTGTTGTTTGCCTTTTCGTTCATACTCTTTTCGCATGAACTTTTGAAACCTCTTAATAACGAGTCCGAACTCGTTATCTCCGTTGTTTGAGTCCTCATCATTTTGAGGTTGAGCCGTGCTTGCCTTGAGGGCGATTCTTTGTCTCCTTTGATCATTAAACAGAGGGTTAAGTATAGTAGATTCATAGGTTTTAAGATTACCTCTTAGTCCGTCGATGGTGACATTTGAAACGCCGATAGACTCTTGAATCGCGTCGGCCTTGGAGCGCCATTCTGGAGTGAGACTTCGGAGAATTTTTCGGACAAGTTCCTTATCCGTGAAGGTCTTCTTAAGAGCATGTAGGTCATTGACGATTTTTGAAAATCGTTCGAACATGTCATCGATCCTCTCGCCTTCCTTCATGTGAAACAGTTCATATGCATGGGTTAGAAAATCAATTTTAGCTTCTCTTACCTGGTCCGTACCTTCGTACGTGATTTCCAGCTTATCCCACATTTGCTTAGCCGTTGTGCAACATGATATTTTTCGGTAATCATCAGCATTTACAGCACAATATAATAAGTTGATGGCTCTAGCGTTGTTCTGCACTTTTCGGATATCATCCGCATCGTATTCATCTTTGGATTTTGGAACCCGTTCATTTTCAACCTTTTTGGTTGGAATTTGTTCTCCCTTCGTTATAACCTTCCATAGATGAAAATTATTCGATTGGATGAATATTCTCATCCTCTCCTTCCAGTACGTATAGTTTGTGCCGTCGAACAGTGGTGGTCTGGTGGAGCATTGTCCTTCACCTATTCCTGCATTAAAGTCACGAGTAGAAGCCATGGATTGTTTCTCTCAAACGGTTAAGTCTTTCAGAGAGTTGGGCTCTGATACCAATTGCTAGAATATACGTTTAACGCTAGAGGGGGGGTGAATAGCGTTATAATAAAAAACAATATAAACTTGCGGAATTAAAAATTGCAGGATTGAAATAAGTGTGGTAAGTAAATAATAAGGAACGAACGCACCAAAATTATCCTGGTTCACCACAACCTGTGGCTAGTCCAGTCCCCAAGAGACTCTCCCGAGATTTCACTAACTTCGTTAAGCTTACGGGTTCTTAACAAACCGATACAAACTGAGAACTTGAGTCACACAAGCCTCAACAACCTTTGCTCGAAGATACCACACTTCAAGACTTCAACCGAAGGAATGAAAACGTTCCTTCTTACAACCACAAGGGATTAACACTTCCCTTCAAGTGTATACAAACACTTAGCACTCAAGACAAGACTCTCTTTAAGAGTAGATATGAGTAAAATAAATACGCTCAAGAACGCAACAACTTTCGTCAAGAGTTTGGCTCTCAAAAACTTATCAAATGAATAGAAAATGATGAATATGAGAGTATGCAAGCTTTAGCAAGAATATAATCAGTTGTTGTATTTAGAAGACTGATTTTGAGTTGTATTTATAGTGTTCAAAACCTCCACAACCGTTGCCTAATTGCCAATCAAGAATTGCTGATTTTGTGCTAAGATAATCGATTATCTGATTTGCATAATCGATTATTTTCCAATCGTTCAAAAATCATTCCCAGATTTTAAGCAGAATAATCGATTATCCAAATCATATAATCGATTACCTGCAACGTTCAAAAAATCATTTTCAGATTTTACTTAACATAATCGATTATCAGATTGTGTATAATCGATTATCTTTCAGAGTTTAAAAATACTTTGGCAACGGTCATTTGCATAATCGATTATGCTATAAGGATAATCGATTATCTTTTATATTTTGAAAACTTCGGACAACACTGTCTTAACATAATCGATTATCATAAAGTACATAATCGATTATTTTACAGTCTTGTAAAATTTGATAGACACTGCCTCAACATAATCGATTATCATAATGCTGCGCATAATCGATTATTTTATAGCTTTGAAAAATCTGATGGACACTGCCTCAACATAATCGATTATCATAAGGTACATAATCGATTATCTTGTAGCTTTAGAAAAATCTAATGTACACTGCCTTAACATAATCGATTATCATAAGGTACATAATCGATTATTGTTCAGCTTTGTAAATCTGGTGTACATTGTCTTAACATAATCGATTATCATAAAGTACATAATCGATTATCTTTGTCCAGATTTGAGAGGCATGTTTAAAAATCATTTTGGCTAAAATAAAATGTTTGAAAATCATTTTGCTTTAAATTAAATATGCATGGTTTGATAAAAATAATTTTACGAGAGAAGCCAAGTCTTGAGTTAAATTGTCGGATCAAGATCACAATTTAAAGAACGACTCATGTATAACTTTATTTCTTTGCTTGATCATGATCTTTGTTCGTCTTGTGCTTGAACCTCGTTATGTGTCAATTGCGCGCTTGTGCTTGGACCTCGTCATATGTCAATTGCACGTCGTTTGTCATTTATCAAAACCTACAAATATGAACACACGTTTAGTTTAGTGCCTTGAGAACGTGTTTCAACAACTCCTTCTTGAGTTGGTTTTCATATTGGAGGCTCATTTTCCAATATTCCTATAATTAAGCATATTTTATCAGTTTTCAAGAACACAATTAAACACTTTTGGACTAAAATGAAAGCTAAAAGGCACTAATAAGTAGTCAAAATCCCCACTTATCAACTCCCCCAAACTTAAGCTTTTGCTTGTCCTCAAGCAAATAAGATAATTCTCACCTCCACAAGTTAAGAGCTATTCTAGCTAATCAAAGATGCATCAATCACGCATCAATTAGGGATAACAATTATCCACAACAATTATGAATTATCAACAAGGCATCGATTTGAAATTTTAAGCACAAGTAGTTCTAATATGAGACTTAGTCTAGAAAAACTTGGCTACTAAGAAATTGGATTCAAGATATTGATAGTCCCAATTAAAGGGTTAAACTGAGAGATAGTAAAACTCGACTTGAGCTTTGTATCAACCATTTTATTCAATACCCATTTGGACTTGAGAAAGCCAATTTGGGAAAAACCACTCTCTTACCGAGAGGTATTGACTGGGTACTCGAGTGTTGATAGCTATAATACTCCCCGACCAATAAAACAAGCTTTATATTTACGACCCTTTAGGCAAATACCTAGGATAAGGTCATAGCTCTAAGCCTTTTGTATCATTTGAAAAACAACAACAAAAACAATTTCATAGTTACAATTATTAATCTTGCAATCTAAGACTAAAATATATATACAACAAACACCAACTTGTGGAAGTGCAAATAGAGATAGTTCATACTCATACACTGCAATCTATACTTCTAAATCCCACGTATAACTTCCTGTGGAATTCGACCCTGACTATTTGTTGGGTATCACTATTGCATCAGACATTTCATAACCTTAAAGAGAGGAGTGACTTGGACGAGATCAATCATTCTTAGACATAGGGCACACCACTACCTAGTCTTTTTACCAGTATAAGGCACACCAATCCCTAGCTACATTTTCCAGCGTAAGGTACACAATTTGCTAGTTGATGATATTTTAGACATAGGGTACATCACTCCTTAGTCTCCTTACCAGTATAGGGTAAACCAGTCCGTAGTTGTGTTTTCTAACATAGCGTACACCACTCCCTAGTTTATTGAACTTACACGTTAACGTAGGATACACCACTCCCTGTCATTACTGTTGCACCTTTTTTTCTCGCGAATCGGGTTTTAACATTTCTGGGACAACTCCTTTCTGTGAGGGTAGGGAATTGGATTTGGAAGAGTCGCCACCTAACTGATTAAGGTGCGTTAGAGCACCTAGAGCAATTAACTCATATAACAAGTCTACATCACCAGAGTTCGGGTAAGGGATCTAAATTACCTTGAGAAAAAGGTGTTAGGCACCCCTCGAGGTCCACAACGGTGGGTCACGGACAAACTTAAATTAAGCTAATTAGTCTTAAAAAGGAAGGAAGACAATTTGGATAAATACAATATTTAGTTTATTTCAAATAAGAGTATAGTGGTGGTCCTAAGTTTTTTTAGCCTATAGGATCATTCCATGCAATATTTTGAAACTCCCTTAAATCGGTCTTTTATTCATAGCATTAGCGCATGGACTATCATTTCCTTTACTATACAATTATTATCTTTAAGTTGTTACTTAAGAGCACTAATTGATTCTAAATCGTACATTATGCATGCACTATCCGTCCTTACCTATAGTCCTGAAGGTATTAGGACCTCTATTTGGGATGGTTCTAGACCACTATCTGTTTCTTAAAAATGTGAAATCTAAGTGACACACAAAAAGCAAATAGGACTTTCAAGTAAAGAGCTAGTATAGGCTCACACATAAGAAAAGCATGCATTTGAACCAGCAAACATATTAATTTAAGATCATATAGGTAGGATATCTATGTGAGTAAAAATGATTCAGAAATATATTTGTTAAGGTGAGAATTAAGACCTATTATTAGCCTAATGATTTTGTTCGGCATGGATCTAGGCACCTCGGGCAGAAATGCATAATAGTTTTAAACCTAAAGTCATTAACAAGCTCTATGGATCTGTTACCTGAGTGTTTTACAAGAAAGCTTTAATTCAGAATAGACTCACAGGATCCTATAGGCATGATTACTACGAGTTTTTCAATGACAGGCCTATAGGCATGATTTCTAAGTGTAGCACTAATTTAAACTCAAAAGACAGTTTTACTTCTTTTAGATTCTATAGGTATGCTTTCTAATTGCTGATTTAATTTAAACCCTTATATGCAGGATTCTAAGTTTCAGAATTGATTTCACCTTATAGGCATGATATTTCTTAGTTTTAAAATCCTATAGGCATGATTTCTAGGTTTGGAACATATTTTTATTCCTATAGCAATGATATCAATTAATCGTATTTAGACAGGAATTAACAGATTACCATAAAGTATAATTGGCTTCAACAAAAAAGATCATATAGGCATGGTCACTAATTCACGTTGAGTTGGAAATATGTGTAGACCTATGAATAGGATTTCTAATGCAGAATCAAACGTGAGTTCCTATAAGCAGGATTTCTAGCATGCAAATAATCATAAAATATCTTATAGGCAGGATTTCTACCCAATTTCAATAAAAATATCAGAATAGACCCCCCTCCCTCCCCCCCCCCCCCAGATTTTACTAATTAACACTAAATCTGTTATTACAAGATTATTACAGCCCAAAATAAATGAATTACATAATAGTAATGGTCACACTACATGGAGCCTTTATAAACCCAATCTAAACCTGAGAATCATACCTTCAAGCACAAAAACTCTGAAGCATAGCAGTGATCCATTCATAGCACATTGAAACTAGGCTTCCAGTGTGTCAAAGTTCCCAAAAAGCCTCAAGGTCCATGGACAATGCTCACACCAGAACCACGCATTCAACACAGAGTTCATAAAAGATTGGAAAATTAGCCCCCATTGTGTCAGAGTTTAAAGGAGTCTTAGGGACTCCATATAGTGCTCACACTGGGGGTGATGAGAACCCAAATGACTAAGAGTACGAGTTTGGAAAACCAGTGCATAAGGTAAGGGGCAAGTTTTTGAAATAGTTTAATTTTCAAGAGGAAGAACTACTCCAAGAAACAAACGGGGTTCAGCATACTGTTCAAACATGGTAAAGTCTGATTAAGATAAATGCTTATACAAGAATTTGAAATAGTCATGGTTTATTCATAGAAGCAATTAGGTAGAAGCATTTGAATTGAATAGACATGATATATGAATTAAGTACACACATACTTGATTACATGCTCATGGTTCAGGACAGGTATAAAGTTGACAAACAAACCAAACCTTAAACTAGCTTCTGAGAATATTCTTGTTATTCTAAATGCTTTAGCCTTAAGTTAACAGTATTATCAAATTACCAGATATAGGACATAATCATGTTAGGAATTGAAACAGGTTAATCAAACAATGCATAGAAAAAGCTAACTGCAAAGGTTAGGGCATACCGGTTGAGAAGAAAGAAAGAAAAAATGCAGTAACAGTTAAGTTCAAAAATAATTTGGCCTTGGCTTTTAGCCGTCCAAACAATAGCCACTTAGTGCAGAAATCAGACAAGAGAAAGAGAGAGAGCTTAAGTTTAGTAGTGAGAATATGAGAGATCGATAGTTTTTCGAAATGGTAAAGGGGAAGGGTTTAAATAATGCAAATTGAGGTAGACAAATAAGGTAATGAATCAGTCCACCACAAATAAGGCATGAGAATAACTTCACCATTAATTAGAGTCGGCTTCAATCAATTAATAGGACATAATTGCATAAAATCAGGCTAGTATCACATAAATTACGGTAAGCATTATATGAAATCAATCAATAGTCAAGTACTAGATCAAAATAAGGTAAAGAAATAATTCTAGGATCAATTTATAGTCTACTTTAGGGACATATAGTACAGAGTTCAGTAAATTAACAAGTAATCAAGCAAGTACTACTCAGAATAAGGTAAGAATCAATTATCAATCAGCAAACAAGGTGAAAAAAATAAAGAAACAAGGTAAGGAAAGTATTAGTACTGTACAAAAAAAAGGAAAGAGTAAAATTCTCAAACCCTAGTTTTAGGTAAATCTCAAAATCGGCAGAGAAACAAGGGCAAAATAATCATATGCTCTATACAATGAACATAGGCTGAAGATTTATTCAAAAAACAATAATGAATCATATTAGAGAAAGATATGAAACCCTAATTTTAAGGTAAAACACTCAAATCAGCCAGAGTAAAGAGAATAACACATATTCGTACAAAATAAACATATATAGGGGTTTATTAAAGGAAACTCATAGTCGAGTCAGTTTAAATTCAAGTAAAAAGCAAAGGTTTGAAACCCTAGATTCAAGTAAATCACAAAGTCGGTAAAACATTCAACAGATCCATAAATAATAGAGCAAATATAGATGAAGAAAATATTTTAAAAGACAAAGTATGAACCAGATTTGGTTTGATCCCTAATTTAGGGTAAGTAAGAATCAAAGAAGATATGAACATGTTCGTTACTCACAAAAACTCAGAGATAAATATAGACGGAATAGCCATAGAAATCAGAGATTTGAACTGAATTAGTTCAATTTTGGTAAGATTTGCTTGCCATGTTAGGCAAGCAACTAAATAGGGTCATAGACGAGTAGCTAATGGTAAGGAGAGACCAATAAGGTAAGGGAATTCATGGTTGATTCCATATCTGGTTGGAATCAAATGGGAAATTAGGGTTACAACATTAGCGATTGAGAGAGGTGAGGAGAGGAAATGAGAGAATACAGGGGCGGCGGGTTTAGGTGAATGAATTAGGGTTAGGGGTTCGAGTGTAATTAAAATATGGGAAAGGGATATGGACCATTGATCATAGAGATCAACTGTCACGATTAAAGAGGTTCTGGGTAGGTAGATAATTTGGTAAGGGTAATTGGGTTAGGTTATTAGGCTAGGGGTAGTGGATAGTGGGCTAGGTCCGAAAAATTGATGAAAAAGGGGTTATGTTTTAAATATCCAAATAAACTAGTAAAATAATTTATAAAAAATAATTAGCAAATGATAAAATGTCACTTATATATGAAAATTATTTAATATTATAAAAATATAAAAAGTTATTTTCTGTATAGATAATATAAATATTTATATATATGGGCTATTATTGTAAAATATGCAATTCTAACCTTAAAAATACAAATGTAATTATAAAGATGCAATTAAAATATTTAAGCGCTATATGAGCATAAATGATAAATTTATATGATTAAATCATCGTAAAAATGATATGAAGGATAATTATTGGGTATTTGTATAATAAAAAATACAGAAATAAATTGATTTAATGCCTTTAAAATTATAGAAAAATTATAAAAATACTTGTGCATAGTTGTAAATGCATGTGCCCTATTTTGAAAATATATACACATATATATGAGGAAAAAATTGGGTATCAACAATTATTACCAATTGATCCTAAATGTAAGGTACACCACTCCTTGATATCTTTATTGATAGAGCTGCAATGCGTAGTACACCACTCCCTGATATCATTCCTAGATGTAGGGCACATCACTCCCTAGTCTTTTGACTAGTATAAGGTACACCAATCCCTAGTTGTGTTTTCCAACATAAGGTACATCACTCCCTAGTTGATTGATGTTAAAAGCAGGGTATACCACTACCTGATATCATTGTTAAAATAGAGTACACCACTCCCTAGTTCTTTTACCAGTATAGCGTACACCAATCCCTAGTTGTGTTTTCCAACATAGGGTACACCACTCCCAAATTGATTGATCTTAAATGCAAGGTACACCATTCCTTGATATCATTGCTAAAATAGGGTACACCACTTCCTAGCTTCCTTACCAGGGAGTGGTGTTCCTTACCAAGGTACACCAATCCCTAGATACTTAGTTGTATTTTTCCTTTGACATAGAGTATACCACTCCCTGATTGCATTTTAAACATAGGGTATCTAACTCCCTTTTTTTTCTTTTGACAAAGTATACACCATTCTCTAATGGTTTCTTTGCTGTCAAAATTAGAAGAAAAAAAAGATAGTTTAAATTTAGCTAATGACTCGAAAAAAATTCTACCACAAACTGGGGCAGAAAATTTTTATTCGTTTTGTTTGTATGAGATGTCTTACATGTTTCCCTGCAGAACATAGGTTTGATGTCCAAGAATGAAGTTCCAAACTTTGATTGAGAAAAAAAGGAAAAAAGGGTTGTTCGATTACAAGGCAAGCTGGGGCTGAGCTTTGATGTAATGCACACATCAACCAGCATCTCACAATTCATCTTCTCGGCTTCTAATTAAGAAGCGAGCATTCAAGACTCAATCGAAGTCTCAATTATACTCAAGCTTCAAGAAATAATCTTCAATCTCTAGGCACCCGCCTTCCAATACGGGTCAACAAGCCTCAAGCTCAAGGCACCCACCACCAAATGCGAGTTAGCAAACTTCAAATTCAAGGCATCCACCTTTTAAGGCGAGTTTATGAGTTCTCAAGTGAAGGTACATGATGCAAGATACAAAGAGTAGATAGGATATTGTATTTTGCTTTTTCTTTGATGTAATTTTCTTTTTAGTTGGATGTAATAACATGATCGCGGACCGGAGTTTCGACAGAACCTCACTCGCCTCTCCAACTCAACATTTCACAATTCTCCTTGCATTACATGTGGCCTTATTCTCTTATAACCCGGGATGTGTAGGTTGTCCGAAACCAGGGCTCAATTGCACCCTTTCTTTTGTTTATTTGCCTTTTTGAATAATGGTTTGACAAAAAATTAGTCACATGTCTCACCTTGTTTTTTTTCTAAAAACTTTTCATATTTCAAGCAAAGAGAGGCATGATGTGAGCACATAATTTTTTTACAATATTTAAATTTTTTAACACTTTTTAGTATTTAAATTATTATAGGTTTAATCTTTATATTTAGCTTTTGTTTCATCTTTTTATTAGTTTTGTTTAAGAAATTTTAAAAATTTTAAAAAAAGAGTCGCTCTTAGAAGTGCATATTTTATTTTCATTTCTAAATAGAAAGTTCATAAAAAGATATGTTTTCTTTAAGTTTGTAGTATTAAAATTAGCTAGGGTTTTATAATTCTTCTTTAGTAACTTTATTTATATATTCTTTATTTTAAAATATTGTATTTTTAATTTAAAAGAAGTTTGAAAATAAAAAGAAAGAAAATGAAACAAAACAGAATTTTCCACCTCGCAAGATTATCCTTTATCCTCTCATAGCTAACCTCACAGTCCCTCACATCACTTATGCACACACATGCACTCATTTTATTATTTTTCTTTAATTTTTACATTAGATTCTTTCTCACCCCACTCAGTTACAGGTCATGTTTTTCTATCCATACATATCACAATTTCTGAAAAAGGAAAAACAAAACATTTGACATTTTCAACCATTAAAGTAACTTAAGCTCCGGTCCACCAACTAAGGCCGTAGCTTCAACAACGACCTCCATTGTAGCTCTCTACTAAGCCACCAAACAACACCTCTTTATAACAATCCTGCCACAAAACCACCCAAAAACCCGTAACAGACCCACAAAAACGTCATCTCAACTCCACCTAAAACCCCAACCGTAGGATTATAATAAGTAGCGGAAGCAATTCCAGTATCAAAATCAGTTGTAATTTAGATAACTAGCATAAACGAGATTTCACGGGTTACCTCTTGAACCGTGAACATATTTCTTCTACCACGTGAGCCTTCAATTCCATAACTTCTCAATGGAATCTCCGTCACCCGTACAATTGCGATCCTCGAACGTTCCACGGTCTTCTACTGTGTTACCCAAATAATATCGGAAACAGAAATTTCGTGTGGGCGAAATTTCTAGGAAAACTTGGCTGAAAATTTCAGCAACCAACTTCTTTTCTCACCCTAAATGAAAAACCTTATGTATTTATAGCACGAGTTTTAAGGGTTAATACCCTTTTCCAAAACCTGTTGGGTTTTCTCTTCCACTAGAAAAAGGATTTCTTTATTTCCTATTATTTAGGAACAGTAGGGACCACATAATTTAATTAACAAGGCTCCAATAATGGAATTAATTTCTAATTTTCGAAATTAATATTTACCATAATTAATTACGAATTATTCCACTAAAAATCCGTAACTGCACCCCTTATCCAATTTCGAAATTCGTCCATTAAATCTTATTTAACTCTCATGTTAAGACTCAGATACTAATCAAACATTTATTGATTATTTCCTTTAGACTTTCGCTTAACTTATTTCATGTGTCGGATACAAAATCCACCGGCCGGGTTTACACATGAAAACTTATAAGCTTTCATAAAGGTGTATCATCAATCTCTAATCCAAGACATGGATTCCATCAACTAATTATTACTTCGCCAATGTACATTATTATTATCCAATTTACCAGGCAAATTGACCCACGAAAGACTCTCGCCTTTTAATAAATCAAAACAATAATAATATACACAACTAATAACAATTATATCAAGATTAAGAGTATAAGTACATTTAATGGCTAGAGAGTTTATTTTATTAAGTCAGTATAAAATATTTATCGCTACCTGGTCCGTTCAGTACATATAAAATGTACTAGCACAAGAAGTTGGAATTAAACCATTCTCATAATCAAGATAAATTATATTTAATCTTGTGCTACAATCATTCCTGATGGTTTGTCCAACTCCATGATTAGATTGTAAACTCAAACTTTACACTTGTAAGAACCGATGATTTAATCTTCCGTGTATAAGCTAAACTCTATACACTAAATCATCTACTATATAAGCAAAAGACACAAACTATTATATGGTCTATTTAAAACTTTATTAAAACTGAATAAACAGTTGTTTCATAGTAAATACTATATCTAAACAAAACTCATGGTTAATAGTATATATCCCAACAATCTCGCAGTTAGACTTTTAACCATGCTAATTATTAGAATATCTATAGCCAAATGCATGGTTAATACTATATGCCCCAATAATCACCCACTTAGACTCATAACCATGCATCTACAACTTTCTCACGCATTCTTTTACATGACTATTAAAAGTCTTCACCAAATAAAGTTTTCTTAAAGAAACTTGCCAAGTTATATCTGATGCAATATTTGTCATGTAGTTCTTTGTTGTAACTATCTAGTTTCGCTTAAACTCTTCAGGGATCCTATAACCGAAACTATCCCAAGAATATACACCAAACTATGATTTTCTTTAGCTTTCTCCCACTACGACGAAGTACTACTAATATTACCTTCATTACCTCACAAGATTTGAAATATTAGTGACTTCTTACTATAGTGTTCAATGTTCAAATATCACTCCCACTCGATAAAGGCATATCATGTCTATTAACGTTCTCACACTACTAGTAAGAAGTCACTAATATTTTAATGTCGTGAGGTAATGAAGGTAATATTAGTAGTACTTTGTCGTAGTGGGATAAAGCTAAAGAAAATCATAGTTCGGTGTACATTTTTTAGATAGTTTCGGTAATAGGATCCTGAAGAGTTTAATACCAAACTAGATAGTTACGACAAAGAACTACATGACAAATATTGCATCAGATATAACTTGGCAAGTATCTTTAACAAAACTTTATTTGGTGAAGACTTTTAATAGTCATGTAAAAGAATGTGTGAGAAAGTTGTCGATGTATGATTATGAGTCTAAGTGGGAGATTGTTGGGGCATATACTATTAACCATGCATTTGGCTATAGATATTCTAATAATTATCATGGTTAAAAGTCTAAGTGGGAGATTGTTAGGATATATACTATTAACCATGAGTTTGGTTTAGATATAATATTTATTACGAAACAACTGTTTATTCAGAGTTTTAATAAAGTTTTAAATAGATAATATATTAGTCTGTGTCCTTTGCTTATATAGTAGATGATTTAGTGTATAGATTTTAGCTTATACACGGAAAATTAAATCATCGGTTCTTATAAGTATAAAGTTTGAGTTCACAATCTAATCATGGAGTTGGACAAACCATCAGGAATGATTGTAGCACAAGATTAAATATAATTTATCTTGATTATGGGAATGGTTTAATTCCAACTTCTTGTGCTAGTATATTTTATATGTATTGAACGGACCAGGTAAAGATAAATATTTTATACTGACTTAATAAAATAAACTCTCTAGCCATTAAATGTACTTATACTCTTAATCTTGATATAATTATTATTAGCTGTGTATATTATTATTGTTTTGATTATTAAAAGGCGAGATTCTTTCGTGGTTCAATATGCCTTGTAAATTGGATAATAATAATGTACATTGGCGAAGTGATAATTAGTTGATGAAATTCATGTCTCGGTTTAGAGATTGATGATACACATTTATGAAAGCTTACAAGTTTTCATGTGTAAACCCGGCCGGTGGATTTTGTATCCGACACATGAAATAAGTTAAGCGAAAGTCTAAAGGAAATAATCAATAAATTAAATCGTCAGTAATTTAATTTATTTGATTAGTATCTGAGTCTTAACATGGGAAGTTAAATAAGATTTAATGGATGAATTTGAAATTGGATATCGTAATTAATTATGGCAGATATTAATTTCAAAAATTAAAAATTAATTTCATAATTGGAGCATTGTTAATTAAATTCTGTGGTCCCTACTGTGCTTAAATAATTGGAAATAAAGAAATCCTTTTTCTAGTGGAAGAGAAAACCCAACAGGTTTTGGAAAAGGTCTTAACCATTAAAACTTGTGCTATAAATACATAAGGTTTTCCATTTAGGGAGAGAAGAAGATGGTGGCTGAAATTTTCAGCCAAGTATTCCTAAAAATTTCGTCACACGAAAAATAAACCATCAAATTTTTATTTTAAAAAAAAAAAGAAGAAAAGGATTCCTCATCCAACTCATCGGAGAATCCACTCCGGCTAAGTAGCTCTCTACTCCCCTATCTCTCCTGACAGGTGACCACCACCGTAGCTTGCACCACTCATCACATCGCCTCCATATCCATTAAACCGATAACTTAAAATCATAATTCAAATTTTTGTTATACATATTTGAATTTTGACAAACATAGCAACTGATTCAAAAATTTAAGCCCAATAAATATTAAAATAAATTTCAGAATAGTAACAAAAAATTACCAGCAAACAAGCTCATCGATTCGGTCCAAACAGTTTCCAACATTGATGCGAGATTTCTCCGGCATTGGCTGATTTAAAAACTCAAGAAACCCCAACAATGAAGGTTCGAAACTTTCTCCTCCCGAATGGTGATTCAAAAATTCGACACCACCACAAATCATTGAAAGTTCTAAACGAAGAAGGAAAAGGTAGATAAGATGACTAAATTACCTTATTTAATTGAATGTTATGGTGTAAATTTATAATTGGGCTTTATGGGGAAGTTGTCGGCGAATTGCTCAGACCGGATGGTGTTTCCCTTTTCTTCCTCTTGATTTTTCTTTATATTTTTTGTTTTTTTATAAAATAATTTCTATTTTGGTTTAATTTTTGACAGACGACACTTAAATAAGATTTTGGATAAAAAATTTACCGTTCTCACGCTCTTATTTTTTGTGTTAAACACGCACATTCCAGCTAAGCAAAATGGTATATCATTGACACACTTCTAAAAAATTGGGTGTGTAAAAAGTTGCCCGTCATAGAGAAGTGTGTAATAGGGATTTGGGAGCAAGGTCAATGGGTAATTATGTATTTTGCCTTATTTTCATCGTAAAAATTGTATGGAATATCCTATCTAGTTGCCCTCATTTAACTTGTACCTATATTTTAAAAATTATTTAACATATATCTAAATTTTTACAACTTCAAGTTCCTCTCATTCTTTCTGCTACAAGTACACTCCTTTCTTCTCCAAAGCTTTCTTTCTCCATCAGTCTCTGACTCGACAGTTCAAATGCAGTGCAGTGCCCAACATGGAACAAGATTGGGTGTTGGAATTTCATGTTTTCATTGCCAATTCATTCAAATATAAGAAGTCATATGGGAGGAATTTATTCACTAGAAAATAGAGAGAGAAGAAGAAGAGGCGGAAAGAATTAAGGGAAGGAATTGGCCAGGATTGATGGAGGGAGAAGCGGAATTACAGTAAAAGTGAAGAACATTTATTAGTACTGCTGCAGAATTAGAGGATGCATGAGTCAATCCAACAGAAACAAAAACTGAAAGCTTTCTCATTTGCACAACCCTTTCTAATTTTTCTAACTGCGTAGGAGTATTTGTTTTGAAACAGAGATGGAGGTGAAAACAACAAGAGGAGACAATTTTTACTATTTCAGATCCGTCTACTAGAATGCTAAAGTTTTGCATGATTGTTTTGTTATTTTAGCATCATACACTGAAGTTACGTAAAAAAGTGGATACGCTTGCAATTTTTTTTTTGCAAAATAGACACAAATTAAAACATGACCCAAAAAGCGGGTATAGATATAAATGCCCATTTTTATCTTATATTATCCCATTGGGCCTTTTAGAGAACAACCTCTTTATAAATAACAAAATTCATAAACTAGCTTATCTTTTCATAATCAATCCACTTTGTTCCTTCCACAAAAAATTCATAAACTTTAGATTTTTCCGAGCAGTCTCAAATGCATAGGAAATAAATAACTTATAAACACTTGTAGTTTGTAGGCACGTTTATTAAATAAATTTTTATAGTTATGGGTACGATTTTCAGTGGCATGACTGTGACATTTAATTCCAAATTCAAGTGTGTGTTCGTGTGATTTGATCTATAACTTCGAAGTAATAATACAAATAAATATATCGTAAATTGGGGATACATTTCACGTGATACGATTTACAATGTATATAAAACGACAAGTGTGCCACATTGTAACTTGTTCATATAATGGCTAAAATAAATAAAAAGTGTTATAAAAGCGGCAGTGCATAAAAGGTTCTAAAACCGGTAATAATTCAGATAATTAAGACAAGTGTAATATGTAAAGTGACCATGCTAAAATTACGAAATCCGGAAGTTGTGGAAATTCAAAAGATTTAGAAGAAAGTTTTCTTTGTATTCCAAAACTTGCTGATGTTTACACTGTACATGCTTATTTATATAGAAATGAAAATGTCAGAAAGAATATTCTTCAATAATTACCTATACATTTGTACTATTTTCTGATTGGCTAATGAATAACTAAATTATATTCTATACAAAAATAAATGATAAATGTATTTATTATCTAATACAGTCATCTAGTCTTCTAGAAGGATCTCCTTTCTTTTGATTTCTACTGATATAGCCCATTAAGGAGAAAATATTAGGCTTTCTTTTTCTCATTAGATAAAGCCTACTCTGAAAGCACAAACTTGAATGAAATATCTTTAGGTTTCATTGAATTAGCCCTAAATTAATTTTTTACCAAAGTTCTCCTTTTTCATTCTAATAAATCAAGATAGGATCTTTCTTGTTTTCATCCTTGATTTGAACCAAATTGAGATGAGTTCTATCTTCAACACCTCCCCACAGAAACCCCCAACTAGGCAAAAATATGTCGATGGTGAATACTAGGAAGAGGTTTGGTGAAGATATCGACAAGTTGAGAAGTAGAAGAGATGAAATGGAGAGAAATGAGGCCAGCAAGGAATTGTTGATGAACAAAATGGCAGTCAATCTCCACATGTTTGGTTCTTTCATGGAAAATGGGGTTTTTGGTGATGTGGATTACCACTTGACTGTCCGGGTGAAGAGACATTGGAAGAACCAGAGAAATGGTTAGGTCAGAGAAAAGGCGGATAAGCCAACTGGTTTCAGCAACAACTCTTCGCATCGACCTATACTCTGCCTCGGCGGATGAGAAAGAAATGATAGGTTGTTTCTTTGATTTCCAGGAGATGGGGGAGCCTCCAAGGTTGATGAAGTAACCACTGACAGAACTATAAGTTTTCGGACAAGAACCCCGATCGAATCGTAAAAAGCAAGTAATTTGAAGGACGGATCAGATCTGAAGAACAACACAAGGCTAGGATTTGAAAGTAGATAGTGGAGGCAATGGATGGATGCTTGATAATATGGTTAGCTGGAAGTTTGCATGTACCAATTGAGATGTCGAACGACAAAATAAAGGTCAGGGCGAGTGTTAGTAAAAAAATTCAGCTTGCCCAATAAACATTGATAAATGGTGGGATCAGAGAGAAGTTCCCCAGCATTAGCTTGTAGCTTGTAGGATGGTTCAAGTGGTGAAGAAACATGCCTTTGAAATAGGCAATCAAATTCATATATGACTTTTAAGGTAAATTTCCTTTGCTTGAGAATGATGCCATGTTCCTCTCTAATAAGTTCCACGCCAAGAAAATAATGTGCCTCCCCTAAGTCCTTTATCTTGAATTCTAACTTTAGAAAATCTTTCACAAGCTCAATAATGTTACCCCCTGTAATAAGAATATCATCCACGTATACTACAAGTATACAAATCCCACAATCTGTCTTTTTAAAGAAAAGAGAATAATCATTAAGGCTGTGAGAATATCCCTTGAAATTAAAGGTTGCAGGGAGCCGGGCGTATCATTGCCTAGAGGCTTGGTTTATCAAATAAAAGGGAATTTTTTAATCGGCAAACATGATGAGGATTAGGAGCCTGCATACCTGCACGAATCTTCATGTATACCTCTTCCTGTAAATCGCCATGAAGAAAAGTGTTATTGACCTCTAATTAAAGTAATTTCCTACCCTTCTTGACTGCTACTGCTAAGAGACATCTGACAGTGGTCATTTTGATCATTAAGGATAAGGTCTCAGCATAGTAAATTCCCTCTCTTTGAGTATCTCCTCTAATAACCAAGCGGGTCTTAAACCTTTCCACACTACCATCAACATTGTGTTTAACCTTATAAACTCATTTGCAAGTAAAGTAGATTTCCTTCTAGGAAGTTCCATGACTTCCCATATGTGATTAGCTTCTAAAGCCTCAAATTCTTGTGCCATTGCCTCTTGCCAACAAGGATGTAAGCAAGCTTGTGAATAAGAAGAGGGTTCATGAATATGTGAAACAGATTTTAGGAGAGATTGATTGGAATGAGATAAGGCATCGAAGGGTAAAATATATAGGGATACAGAAGCTGCAAAACAAGTAGAGGTGAGATTAGTTAAGTACAAGAAGAGGTGAGATTAGTTAAGTAAACAACATTGCACACATAATCTGCCAAATATGGAGGGGGTTTAGCACTCTAGTAGACTTTCATACAGGAACTAGAGAAATGACATTGGTTGACGGGGAGTCAAAGTTGATAGGAATAAGAGTATGCCGATGTTGAGAGGTAGATGGTGGGGAGGAAGGGGATGTTGAGAGGTAGATGGTGGGGAAGAAGGGGATGTTAAGAGGTAGATGGTGCTAGCAGGAGTGGTGCTAGCAAGAGTTGAAGGAACAGAAGAACTAGCCGTGTTTTGAGTGCAAGGAAGGATAGGAAAGGTGGAAAAATAATATTTAGTAGGTTGACTTTGTGGAGGAAAAATAGGATAAACTAGAGAATGTAAATGAGGGAAAATGTTGTTCATAGAACTTAACATTTCTGAACACAAAAATTCTTTTAGTGTTCAAATCTAACAACTTATATCCCTTTTGGTTAAAAGAATATCCTAGAAAAACACACCTTACAACCCTAGGTTCTAGTTTGCTTCGATTGTGAGCAAGAGTTGTTGCATAATAAAGGCACCCAAAACATCTTAACCATAAGAAGGTGATTTTCTAAACAAAAGCTCATAGGGTGTTTTGAAATGTAAGACCCTAGAAGGCAACTTGTTTATGAGATAAGTAGTAGTGAGAAAATATTCTCCCCAGTAAGACAAAGGGAGATTAGACTGAAAAAATAAAGCCCTGCACATTTCCAAAAGGTGCTTGTATTTCCTTTCAATAATGCCATTTTTTATGGTGTTGTTACACAAGAAGTTTGGTGAATGATCCCCTTAGAAGAGAGAAATATGAATGTAAAAGGCTTGAACCTAACTCCTTAGCATTATCATATAATGATTTGAACTTTGGTGTTAAACTGTCTTTCTACCAAAGCTATGAAATACTTTAAAATAGGGGAATCATTACTTTTGGTTTTAAGTAGATAGGTCCAAGTTCTCCTACTAAAGTCATCCGCAATAGTCAAAACATACCTATAACAATCATATGTAGAAGTTCTATAAGGCCCTGGTGTAACAACATGAATGAGTTGAAATATAGCTTTGGTACTGATAGTGCTTGTAGGATAAGGCAGCTTAGCCCGCCTAGCTTTAGAACAAACATCATAGGGATTAATGATTGTAGACAAAGTAAAATATTGAAGATTGGATAAATTTTTCATACCAGAGACAGTCAAATACCCTAACCTCATGTGCCATAGGCTTACATCAGAAATATGCTTAATAAAACTAGACTTAGAATGAGAAACTACAACAATACTAGACTCATCAAATACTGATTTAGGAAATAAATTAGTAGTTAAAACTGAATTGATAAAAGCTGAACTTGAGGTGGAGTTTGCTGGAATTGATTTATGCTTTGCAGGGACACATTTGAGAAGATATAACTATTCTTGAACTTCACCAAGAACCATTCGCCTCTTCATTGAAGGGGCCTGCAATATTGCACCAAGAGAGTAGAAAATTAAAAGGCAATTTAATTGAGTGGTGAATTTTTAAACTGATAGAAGGTTGAATATGAAATCTGGAACAAAAAGCACATTATGAAGAGTTAGATCTGGTAGAACAGTGACACTATCTTTATGAGTTACTTTAAGCTTATGTGAATTTGGCAGTTTAACATACAATATTGTAGGTAAAAGAGTAATGTTAAAGAGTAGAGAGAAATCATAGGTCATATGCTCTGAAGCTTCCGAATCTAGTATCTAGGAGACAGAATCAGTATGAGATAAAAGAGATAAAGAGTAAGGGTCTAAACGAGGTGTGATAATACCAGCACAGTAGGCAGAGGTAGAGGCATCAGTGACTTGATTATTCTATTGTCCTATCTTCAACTCCTGAAGAAGTTGAAACAACTATGAATATTTCTCTTGCGTGATGATATTTCCCGAGGAAGAACCTTTCATATTCTGACTTGATTGCATCATACTTTGTTCTGGTGCAACAAGGGCTAAATTGTAATGAGGTGGAGCAGAAGCCTGGTTCCTCTTGTTCTTGGTGAACTTAAAATCTGCAGGAAACCCAATCAACATGTAGCTGTTACCAACAACATGATTAGTCATCTTACAATAGGTACAATACGTTCCACCCCTCTGTTTATCAAGATTTTGTTTATAATTTCCTGCTCATCCGTTGAATTTTTGAGTATTGTTGTTTTTCTTATTGAACTTTTGATTAATTGCTAAAAAAGCTGCTTCTCCAGGATGTGCAGCAACATGAATCTCCTTTGCTTCTCATCTTGGATCAAGAGACAATAAACATGACTAACAATGGGCAAGGGATCCATCATAAAGATGCTGCTTCTTACACCAGATTAGGTCTCGTTGAGTCCCATGAGGAATTGAATCAACCTCCAATCCTAATGGAACTTGATGGTCTTAGCCTTTGCAGCACAGGTGCATTTGCAAGAGCAGTGATCAAAGGTATTGAGAACATCTTGCTTATCCCATATTTTTTTCACTTTAGTGAAATAACCTGCAATATCAGAAGTAGCTTGTGCAACATCACTGAGTTCTTTTTGAAGCTGGCACAACTTAGCACCATTACATTGAGTAAATCTAGCAGCTAACTCTTTCCATATTTCTCTTACAGTTTTTAAGTACAACACAGACTCGGCTATATCTTTTGAAAATGAGTTAAGAATCCAGGAAATAATCATGTCATTACAGCGGTTCCAGGCCTTGTGATGTGTAGAGTCAGAAGCAGGTTCTGCAGAAGATCCATCTATAAATCCAATCTTGTTCTTGGCAGAAAGAGCAATGACAATTGCCCTACTCCACCCGGCATATCCCTTTCCGTCAAAAAGTAAGTTCACCAAAATCATTCCAAGTGAATCGGAAGGATAGAGATAATAAGGGTTTGAGGTGTCAATAATGGTGGAAGCTCTAGCATAGACAGTACTGCCGAGGGATCCATTGAAAGATAATTGAAGAAAATGAAAGAGATGAGCACCTATTGCTTTGATACCATATAGAAATTCAAAAGATTTAGAAGAAAGTTTTTTTTGTATTCCAAAACTTACTAATATTTACACAGCACATGCTTGTTTATAAAGAAATGAAAATGTCAGAAAGAATATTCTTCTATAACTACCTATCCAGTTGCCATATTTCTAATTGGCTAATAAATAACTAAATTATATTCTATAAAAAAATAAATGACAAATGTATGTATTATCTAATGCAGTCAGCTAGTCTTCTAGAAGTATCTCTTTTCTTTTGATTTCTGCATATACAACCCATTAAGGAGAAAATATTGTGCTTTCTTTTCTCATTAGATAAAGCCTGCTCAACGCAATATTCTTACGTTTCATTGAATTAGCCCCAAAATTGATTGTTCCCAAAGTCACCCCTTCTCATTCGAAGAAACCAAGATACGATCTTTCTTGTTTTTATTCTTGATTTGAACCAAATTGAGATGAGTTTATCTTCAACAGCCTCACACCTTCTTTCGGATTAACAGAACTTTTTATCCGATCTTCTGTGTTTGCAGATCCTAAATAGAGTCGAAATTTTCGAATTTGAGTTATTAAATAAATAGTAACTTGGGACGTTGTAAGTACTTATTTTAAGTGACGACTGTTTTAAAATAAAATAAATTAATCTATTTCAATAATATTATTTAAAGTAAGAAAACTCTTTTCCCCGTAACAAAAAGTGTGCGATCACTTGATTGAGTTTATTGAATATTTATTTTACGTTTCTTTTGAAGATTATGAGTAAAAAATATTTTATACTTTTGATGAACGATAAAATGAAATAAAGAGAAAGTTGGGACTAGAGTTTGTCTGGAAAAGGTATTCTGAAAATTAGAAAGGATACAATAGGAACAAAGTACTAGAAATGTAGTTGAAATCAAAAGGTGAAAATAATAAGTTGAGGTAGCCAGTTGAAAAGAAACAGCAGAATTAAAATTTGCTCTACTCCCGAAAGGGTTTAACCTTTTCCCCCAGCAGACAGCCCCAAGTGAAGGGCTTCCTCTTCTCTCAGCAAAATGGTCGAAGATGAACGCAAGGAGGAAGTGGGAACCCCAATCGTAGAATCAACAGTGGAAGGAGAAGAGATGAAGCCGTGGGAGCAGCACTCAAGCAGTGATAAGCATCCCTCGTTTTGATTACAAGGCTTCTTCTTCCCTCCTCAGCCATCCCCATTCTGCCTTCCACATCACTTGCCCCATCAGTCAGTTTACTTCCCTCCTTTAATCTCTGAACATATTGCTCACGTCTCCATCTGTTTTGTACCCCCCCCCCCCCCCCCCCCTCTTATTCATCAATATTTATGTACTAGTATGAAAACGGGCTCGATTTTGGATACTTAGGATTAGTATAGGGTTGAGGAATAGTTAATTGAATGAAACTTGATTTAGCTTTTCTTGGGAACGAATATTGTGTGAGAATGGTGTTCTTTTGAATAAAGATTCACTAGATTCCTTCGTGTAATTGGAAAATGTGTGCAGTTTTCTTTCTTTTATTGGTTTGTAGCCGATGCTTAAACTTTGAAAATAATTATGTCGTATTATTTTTTTGTTGGACTTTGGATACCATTAGGGAACCTTCTTCTGCTAGTTATTGTGTAAATTTCTTTCTGAAGCAGATGTTAGTTGGGTAATGTTTCGTGCAAAGTTTGCTTAGGGCAGTATATAGAAAAGCAAGAAGGTTACAATATCTTAAACTCAGGTAGTTAAGCTACTTCTGGGGTTTGTTATTTACATTGTTATTTTGGCGTGCTTTTGCTAATTAGTTTGAAGTTCATTGAAAATCACCTACTCTACTCGAGGAGAAAGTTTTAAAATGTTCTTTGTAATCTGATGCATCGTTCCTATTATACATTTCTGAGCGGGTTTCATATTTGCTACAGTATATATCATAATCCATCTGTTTAAGTTGAAATATTTAACCTCACACAATTAACTTAAATTTGGAGCCTAAGCATCTTATTCACCAAGGCTAACTGTCTGGGACAATGGAAGTAATTTTGGATCAAAATCTGGACAAATGTATTGATTAAACTTCAATATAAATATAGCAGGACAGAATGACTAGAATCTACTGTGCCGGGAAAAGAAGGTAACAAGAAGATAGCACATTTCGTTCTTGAGAATTTTATTAATCAAGAGGAATTTGATCTATAGAGTATAGAACCGTACAAGAAAAGAGCTTAGCAAAAAGATAAGTAGATAACCACAAGTAGGAAATATCAGCATAGGAGGATAAGAGGTAGAAATAGAATAACTAGATAAAAATGTTTTTACCAGTCTTTTGGGGTAGAAAAAGAATATGTTAAAGCTTCAAGATTCTTCTGCTGCTTTGTTTCGTCAGTTTCTATTAATAATATCAGTTATCTGTTGCTTTAGTTTCTACTGTATTTAGATAAGGAATGCGGTTTTAGTGCCCTACAACTTAAAAAGTTAAGGCCTTTGCTAAGGATAGGTTTTTACTGAAATCTAGGGATCTATTCTGGTACTTTGAACTTTTCAATGATAATGGATAATGTGAATAACTCCATTACTTTGCTTGATCATTTAGCTACTAGTTATAGTATTGCATGTCATAACGCAAAATAGTTTTCGTCATTCTTTTGTGACGGTGGTGTCCAAGACAGCTTGGGCGCACCTCGACTATTCCACCGGGTACTTGTTATCTCCACAAACACAACTACCAGGTACCCGACCAAGGCACAGACATATGGGAAGAAAATCAGCTAGTGTTGTTTGCCACTGTTTGATTTGAACTGAAGATCTTATGGTTTTCCTCCTACTTCATTGATCGTTAGGCCACACCCGTGGGTGCAAAATAGCTTTTATTTAAAATTTTATCATTTTCAAGCTTCTCATGCTTTTTTATGTTCAGCATTTGGATGTGGCGGAGGCTTTCAACACTGCCTCAATCCCATGCTTGTTGGGGTAACATATGAGTCCTCACTATCCACTTCACTGTATTTGGACCCATTTCATTTCAACATTAAAATTCTTGGGCTTCATAAACACGAGAGGTTGTCTACATTTACTACTTGTATACAAATTTCTAAACATAGTGAAATGGCTCCTAGTTGTTGTTTTGTTTCTCTTTCTATAGTTCTTTGTCATACTGTTGTAGTTTTGTTTTCATTGAGTCGAGGGTTTTACACGAAACAACCTCGATACCTTCCACAAGGTCTGTGTACATACTATTCTATCCAGATCCCAAAGGTCTGTGTGCAGACTATCCTCCCCAGAATCAACCCATAGACCCGTGGGAATACATTAGGTATGTTATTGTTGTAGTGAAATGACTCTAGTAACACTGGTCCCTAATATAAGCATAGTATCATGATTCATGACTAAGCCTTAATCCGACTTGTCAGTGGCACCTATATGGATGTTTTGCTTCTATTATTTTCTACTCCTGTTACTTTTAATTCTTGCTTATTGGTTCTCATAGTTTAAGTCGGTACTGTATTTTCCTAAGAGTTCTTTACTTTTTCCTTAGAGAGGGAGAAAAGTGCAACAAAAGAAGCTATAGCTATTCTTGAAAAGGTTATATTTTACTCTTTGGCATTCTCAATTTATTTATTTATTTTTAAAAAAAGTTCTAGATAAGTGACCTTTTATATTGTTTGTCCAGTGGAGCTATAATATGCACTTTTCTTGAGGACCTGAAGCTGGCTATGGAAAACATAATTTTCTTATTGATTCATTCTATGCAAATGATCTTATTTTCGCATTAAAGAATCCATGTTATTTTGTATTGCACCTATAAGTTAGATTTGGATTACCCATGTGAACCTTGTGTTGGAAAGAATACTAAAAATAGTTGGGTTTTTTGTTTTCCTTTCAGTATATTGTTTCGAATACTGATGCGAAGAGAAGGAAAATATGCATGGAAGATGCTACTAAAGAAAGCAATGTTAGGAGAAGATGCAGCTAATGAGCATGAAAATTCTGGTATTAATGCTTCTTCAACATTTTAATGTCTGTGTGGACTTATTGACATAATGGTTTACTAGGAATAGTGTCAAAAAAATTTTGTTTCCTCTTGCAGAATCCGGTACTTCTACAGAGAAACGTGACATTCTCTCACTTGTTAAGTTAACTAGAAGCGGATTGCTTCTCTTTACATTTCCATTCGGCAAGTCCCCAGCAGTTGTTGACATCGTTTTGCAGATTTTTCAATTCGTAGAATCTGGAATATTGAAGTCTCCTCTGTGAGTTGCTCTCTTTCTTGGATTGCTATAATTTTTAGCTTATCTATATGTTATAATGCTTTATTTGACCAAGGGAAACCCGTGGAACTTAACTGACCCAGGGGAAATAAAAGCTCCAAATAAAATTAGAATAGTAAAAAGGTTAGGAACCATGCCCTAATTTTGGCACATGAGAGAATTAAGCAAGTTTAAAAACTACCCTAATTAAGTATAAGAACTGAACTGGAGACCTACACAGAGTTGCAACATTTGTAATGGTTCGCTTTCAATCCATTGTACTATTGCTATAAATGATTCGTGTGTAGGTGTAGCGATGGCAAGTTATACTGCTGTATGATTTACTGATAGAATAGGTTAGATATGGTATATTTTTGAAGCATAATACTACGGTTTCTAACCTAATCTCTGCAGTAAAGGTAGCCAAATTGTATGTAATATGAGTTAGGGAATTACCTTATCAAAAAATAAAAATAAAAAGAAAAAGAAAAAGAAAAAAAGTAATATCAGTTAGGGAATTTTGCACGTATTTATCTTGATAGCTTACCCTTTCTTCATCCATTTACTCATTTTGCTCTCTCTATGGCCATGTTGACTGTAGTGCTAGAAGATGAATTCTCTATGATGGTCCCGCAGTTGCGTGATTATGTTTCTTTGGCATAATGGTTTTCGATATAGTAGGAAGGATTGTCCTTTCTTCTTTTTAACCACTCTAGGAGATTATTTCTAACACCAAAGAAACTAATATGATTAAGACTTTAATCATGTCATGCAGTTGGTGCAATCGGATATTACCAATTCAAGATACATGCCCTTTAGAGGAGAAGGAACTTAAGAAGATTGTGACTAAGCTTGTTGATCAGTTTATGACCAATAGGCAGAAGGAGACTGGAAATACTGTTAAGGTAAACCTTCCTTGCTTAAGAAATATCATTCACTCAGGGTTGAAAGACTCGCGTTGCTTTCTTTTTCTGCTTTACATTGCTTTTTTTTCTTTTGTTGGCCGCCCTTAAGAAGTCATCTTGGTTCATATAAACTATCATTAGTACGTCCTCTATCAGTAAACCCAATGACAAGTTGAATATTTTCTTTTTTCAGTTGAAAGTATTAGTTCAAAATGTATTGGTCAAATATGTTCACGCAAAGTGTCTCGCTTTCGTTGTCCCCTGTTTTTATCCCTTGCTCCTTTTTTATTTTTAGTTTTTGGTTTTTAAAGGATAGGGGTGGAGGAGGGTGGCAGGATATTGGATAGAGATGGTCTTTGTATCATTTGGACTATTTGGTTGGAGGGGAACAGGAGATGCTTTGAAGATCAAAAGCGTCATATTTCCTTTGTAAAGAACAGATGCCTACTGAATTTATATTTTTGTTGTAGGAGTAGTATGGTAATATGACTCAGTATTTTCAATTTCTCTGACTTTTTGGGAGTGTAATTGTAACAAGCAATGCTGTAACTTTTTCTTTTTGAAGTACCTTCTTGGTACTTATTAATGAAATTTATCTTACCTTATAAAAAAAAACCCAAGTCCTCTTACATGACTATTGTGTCCAGTAGCTGCATTTCCTTTACTAGTACGGTGAATTTAAGCAGTTCTCTCTATGTGGGGCGAACCATATAAGATAACCTGTAGAAACTAATGACATTATAGTTTGCAGTTGGGTATAACAGGAGAGGGATTGAGGAGACTGAGATGAAGAATCTGAGAAAAGCTTCTAGCGATCCTGATGTATTTGCTTTGTTGGACCGCAACAAATGCTTTAGCGTCGTGGCAGCAGCAGTAAAAGAAGTTGTCCCAGACTCAACAGTGGATTTGAAAGATCCAGAGGTCAAATGATTTATTGCAGTGAGAATTTCTAAGCTTTTTGCTTCCTCTGTATCTTTTTAATATACTGAATGTAGCTTACTCTTTTGCAGCTGTCTGTGCTTGTTGAGGTACTTCCACTTTTTAGAGTACCTGATAAGATAGCCATAGTTGGTGTGTCGGTTCTTCCACGAACACTGGTTAGTACAAAGCCTCGGCTCTGCATCAAGGCATTAGTCTCAGATACAAAAGAGATGAAAGGGAAGAAAAGATAACAATATCTCTATGAACAGGAGTGTTCCTTAGTCCCAAATACTTAAGAGATGAATAGGAAGAAAAGATAAAATCTTTCCATGAACAGGATGCACATCTTCAATTTTATGCTACTATTGAGGGGATGGCCCGATTCGAGCTGCTAGTTGATTCTGCACTATTATGAACCAGTAAATGATGCATTTGGCCTTTCTCAGATCTAAGTATTTAATGTGTTGTAATGACAATGTAGTAATTTATGCTGAGCAGATATTTAATTGCAGTAACTAGGAAAACAAGTTGTGTTCCATATATTCAAATAGAACTTGGAATTAAAACCAATGAATTAGACTCATTTTGGCTAATATTAAATGGCCGGACGGCCGGTGAAAAAAGGAGAGGAAATTTTCATAAAACACTATCTTTTAGTGGTAATTAGCCATATATAGATATCGTTTGCTATATTACGGATTATAGATATTCTATCTGTGGTTATAAGATATATTTGATGTATTTAAGCTATTGTATTCATTAATACAGTAGCAAAATAGGCGTGAATCAAGAAAGTCCAGTTAATGAGTTGTTGTATTCGACTGTATTCATGGAGTGAAACATGGGATTACAACTTAACAATATGAATGTATTCATATGTTTTTTTAATATAACTCAACAAACTCAATTATAACACACAAAAATTATATTTTTAGTTATAAAAAATATTCTCAACTGAAAAATATTTTTAAAATATAGCAATCTTCAGTGAAATTATATAATACATTTGAATACATTAAATTATATTAATTAAAAGAACATATGAATACATTCATAGCATATATCGGGATAGTGAATACAATAAAATACATAGAATACAACATGATACATTGAAATACAATAAAAAAATACAGTGAATACAGTAAAATACATGGAATACAGCGAGCTACTTTGAGTTACAATGAACAAAAGACAATGAATACAATAAACAACAACAACAACAACCCAGTATAATCCCACTTAGTGGGGTCTGGGGAGGGTAGTATGTACGCAGACCTTACCCCTACCCTTGGGTAGAGAGGCTGTTTCCAAATAGACCCCCGACATCCTTCCCTCCAAGAACTTCCCACCTTGCTCTTGGGGAGACTCGAACTCACAACCTCTCGGTTGGAAGTGGGGGTTGCTTACCATCAGAGCAACCCCTCTTGTCAAAAGCAACAACAACAACAACAACACAGTATAATCCCACTTAGTGGGGTCTGGCAAGGGTAGTGTGTACGCAGACCTTACACCTACCCTTGGGTAGAGAGGCTGTTTCCAAATAGACCCCGGCATCCTTCCCTCCAAGAACTGCCCACCTTGCTCTTGGGGAGACTCGAACTCACAACCTCTCGGTTGGAAGTCAAGTTGCTCAACCCAAATTCCGTCGTCTTTATCCAAGATCAAACCCTAATTCTGGCGAATTTGCTGTAGCAACATTTGAAGGTCCTGTTTTTTTGTGGCCAAAGTGACGGTAAGTCCCTCATTCATTGCCTTAACAACATCCCTTTTAGGCAAGAGTATTTGGGTAAGCAACATTCTCTCGAAATTAGGAACGTTAATCCGTCCAAGGAAATTCATGATCACCAAATGAAGCACTAAATTGCAGAAAACAAAATCTGCATAAGTACGTTCTGATGGCAAATCTTTGAATTCATTTTTTTCTTTGTTTACTTGGATTCGGAGATAAACAGCAAGGGCTGCTGTGCCAATACAAGAGAGTAACCAAAGAGAAAAGAGCTCAATGGGAAGATCCCCTGAAATTCAATAGTTACCTACCTCAAACTACCAAATCGTTGCAACCGAATTTAGAATTTTCGAAATTGATTCATTGCTTAACGACGCTAAAGATTCATAATTGAATTTTGATGGATTGCGAATGGATTTTTGCTCGGGGAAGACTCGCAAGCCTGAGATCCCCTGAAATTCCATGGTCAAAATCAGCATCTCTGAAGTGGGCTTTTCATAAATTCGGTAGGAGGAGGTGATCGAAAATTTTAATGGGATGGGAGAGAGAATGAGATGTATCAAAGTAGAGAGAGAAAGAAAATAGTGTAATTAATTAGTGTATTTAGTGGCTTAGGGTAAAGAGGTAACCAAAATTAAATATTTTGCTATAAACCTCAAAATGTATCTATAGAATATAATTTTTTTAAATGGTATTTATTTAAAATAAATAATATGTTAACCTTTGCTATAGGAGGTAAAAATTCCAAAAAAAAAAGCATGGCCCAACGGCAAGCTGAATTAAGTTTAATAAGTGTAATTGGACTTAAAGAATTAATTAAAATTAGAAAAATCTCACTTTATACTAATTAAATTCAAACTGTTTAGCCTTTAATACCCAAGCTTAGGGGTGTACAAACTGAACTGAAAAATCGCACCAAACCGAAAATTCAAACCAAACCGATTAAAAACCCTGACTTGATTTGGTTTGGTATTGAGTAAAAAGTTCGAACTAACCAGACATATAAATATATAATTTTTATATAGAATTTTCTTTAAAAAATATCTAAATATATTTTAAATTCTCTTAAGGGATATAAATTTTAATAGTATATAAAGTGCTCCATACTTATTGACCTTAAATAATGGTTGTATTATCACTTCCTTATCAAGTGTTACCGAAATATTTCTATCTCTTTGTTCTTCCATATTCATACCATACGTTACGTTCTATTATCTTACATCTTTTTCGAATGTGAAGCAATTATAATATTTAGGTATCATATTTATTTTTTATGTTTAATTATTAAATTCGGTTAACCTGAAAATGTACATTAGCGAAAAAGTATATATATATATATATATATATATATATATATATATATATATATACTTTTCAAATATTTAACAAAGTAAGATTAAAACAATATTTAAGTAACAGAAAAATTCGAAAACCCGAAAAAATCAAACAATCCAAATCGATATAGTTGGTTTGGTTTGGTTTTGATAAAAACCAAACCAACCCAGTTCATGTATACCCCTATCCAAGCCTAAACTATTAACTTTTCTTGCCTATGCTGCTCAAACTATTTGCGCGACCCACCTATCTTCTCATTTAAAGTACGAAATGTTAAAAATATTCAACTTCATTTTTTCAAGGTTACCTGGTAGTGGACTTGAATGTATTTACTTCATCGATCTTCATTGAGATGGTCAACCCAAGCTATCGCTCTACCTCCTTTCATTATGATTTTGTGTGTGTATGAAGACCCACTATTGTTGAGCCTTGAAGTTCTAAATTTGAAATTTTATTTTGAATATTTATTATTTGATTCGATGTGGGTGTTATAAAATATTCCTTATAGTACCTTAGAGTAAGCTTCCCAAATCCGATTTTTATGCGTGTTTAAATATCCATTATTGTTGGTTGGAAGCTTTTTTTTTGTGAAGATTTCTTATTTGATTCAAAGTGCAATATATTATTATGGTATGCAATATACTGCACCAATATATTATAATAATCGAAGAAGAGCATAGTTACCTAACAGTATATCATTACGGTATTCAATATACTGTAGGAATATATAGCTATAACGCAATCGTACAACATTATAGTATATAATATACTGTAACGGTATATTGTAATAATGTGCAATATACTACAATAGTATGTTGAAATATATACGATAATAGTATACTATTTTAATGTAGTGTAATATTGAATGAAGAACAGAAAATATCATTTTCATATATTAAATGCTATTTTGGTATATAATATATAATTCAATAGTATATTGTTTATTAAAATAATATATTATTATAATATATAATTTGATGTTATAATTTATTACATAGCAATCACATGTTAATTTTTAAAATCTGATTATGTAATTTATGGTGCTCAGTAGCAGTTAGTATGATATTCTATTAGATCAAGTGACAACTGATAATATTTCAATTTAACAATTGAGTTTAAAAAATGAAAAAAGGTTAGATGGTATATTATAGTACTAGTTATATTTATATAAAAAAAGTTGAACATAAATTAGATTATGAAGAGAAAAAGAATATAAAAAAAGAAGTTAAATGAAATTAGAAAAGGAAAAAATAAAAAAAAAGAAGAAAACGAGAAAAAAGAAAAGGAAAAAAGAAAGAAAAAAAGGAAAAAAACATAGGAATAAAAAAAATTGGAGAAAAAAAAAGAGAAAATTCACCACAAAAACTACTATAGATAGGAAATATAATTAATTTGATGAGTAGAAAAATAAATGAATAGATAAATATAAATAGTTATATTTTTGTGGGTAACCGTGTCATCCTCCCATTACAATTTGTTGTATCACAACCTTGATGTAAGACAGTACTTCCGCTTAATCCAAATTTTGGTATCGAATTAAAGCAATAAAATAGCAATTGTATACAATACTAGCAACTAATTGATCATTAACATTAAAGAAAGCAATCTATTTAAGAGTACAAGTTTAGGTGAAAGTTACCACACGTACAAATTAGTGATTTGCATACCCTTTTTTTGCAATTCATACCAACCTAATACGTACATTTTTTTGCTTATGTGAAGTTTATAAAGGGTTGAAAAAGAAGAAGTGTATAAACGGAAATTATTCCATTTAGTATTATCTAAGATGGTTTGGGCATGTTAAAAAGGAGAAGCACAGATGTCCCAGTCAGTTAGGAGGTGTGAGAGGTTGACCTTGGGGGTAAGAGGAAAGGTAGAGATAGGTCAAAGATAGTCTTGGCAAGAGGTGATCAGCTGAGACATGGTACAACTGGAGCTAACCAATCTAGGACATGACCCCTTGATAGAAGGATGTGGAAGTTAAGAAATAAGATAGAAGGTTTTAGAATAATAGTGTTAGTTTGGTATCCCTTTTATCCTTAGTTTGCTAGTACCATGTATTTTGTAGTGTTGTTACTTGCCTTCCGAACGCCCTTAGTTTGCTATTATTTCATATCTTGTAATGTTATTATCGACTATTAGTACTTCTTTCATACTTTCATTTGCTATATTTGGGTTTTGTTTTCTAATATCTTGCATTAATATTATTTGCCATTAATGTTTTTTCTATTTTTTTTTTAGTCGATGGTTTATTGAAGACATACTTTTTACTTTTTCAAGGTAGTGATAAGATTGCAGATATTCTATCCTCCCCAAACCATATTTATGTGATTACATTCGGTTGTTGTAGTTGGAGTTGTAATAGTATCTATGACGATAAAAGTCTAACTTGGCCAAAGTGTTGGTTAATTTTACACTGTAAAGTTTCACCATCTTTGAAACTTGAGTACTTTATTGATTATAAAAATAAAATTAACTCTTTCGAGTATGGTAGGATAATACTGCTATCTTGTGGGAATCATATGGACCAAATATGGTTCACCAAATTGTTGAAATTTGAAAAGAAGACCATTGGATTCCCAAGAACCAGGTCTAATAATTCATGTAGGGCCTTCAACAATAATTTGGAAATGATGTTTCATGTGAAAATATATCTTCGGTTTTTGACTAATTGCAAGTAATTGAGGGCAAATTTACCTAAAAGGCTCTAATTAGAGCTTTTGTAATCTCTAGGTAACGTTCTCTCTTGGTCCTACATCGTAGCCAAACCTTCTATTGTTGTGTGTTGCTTGTTTCGAAGTCAAATTTTTAATTTTTTTAACTTTTTAAAAAATATAAATCAAGATATTCCGATTTAGTTTATATCGAAACTCGTATAAATAATGCATATTAGATGTTTTGAATGTTTTCCATGTTGTTTTGTATTTTTTTAACTTTTTAAAAAATATAAATCAAGGTATTCCGATTTAGTTTATGTCGAAACTCGTACAAATAATGCATATTAGTTGTTTTGAATGTGTTCCATGTTATTTTGTATTTTTTTGCGATTAAATTGGTATGTTATTTTTATCAAGACTAAAATATTAATGTTCTAAAAAATATGTAAAAATTGCGAAATCATTATTATTTGTTAATAAAAATGTCAGTAAATTATTATTACCATTTTATATGTATTTTTTTTGAATATTTTGTGATTAAAATATATTTGTTGTGTTTTATCTGGTTTATATTATTTATTTGCTTAAAGACTAGTAATGTAGTGCCTTTTTAGGGTAGTAAAATGTAACGCCTTTTAGCATAGCAAAATATAGTGTCTTTTAACGTAATATTATGTAGTGCCTTTTAGCGTAGTATAATGTAGTGCCGCTTAGCGTAGTTTCCTTGTAGTTTAAGTATCTCTGTGACGATCCAAAGGGTCATCACCTGTTTTTGATTGAATTCTGTGTCCCCGAAGCCTTGAAAACCTCATTTAGAGATACCTCAATTTGCGTGGCGCAGTTCGGATGCGTAGCCGAAAAGCTTATATGAAATTCTGTGAAAACAATTGCTAAGTTTTGATGTTAAAATGAATAAATTTGACTTTGGTCACATTTTGGCCAAACAGTCCCGGACCCGTGATTTGACGGTCCGGGATAGTCCGTAGGAAAATATGGTACTTGGGCTTATGTCCAGAATCGAATTCCAAAGTCCCAAGTCTAAGAAATGTTTCAAAAGAAATTATTTTTCTGAAATATTTAAAAAATTGGAAATGAAATCTGATTAGAAAGCGATGGTATTGGACCTGTATTCTGGTTTCGATGCCCGGTACATGCCTTATATATGAGTTGAGTCATTTCTGTGAAATTTGGTGAAAAACGGACGTCGTTTGACGCGATCCGGACCTTAATTGGGAAATTTGATGTTTAAAGGAGTATTGAGAAATTTCAGTGATCTTGAGGCTTAATTCGATGTTTGTGATATTATTTGGTGATTTGATTACACGAATATGTTCGTAGAATATTTTTGAAGTTGTGTGTATATTTGAGTTGGAGTTTCGAGGCCTCGAGTGAGTTTCGGGTAGGTTCCGGGATGCCTTAGGCTTAGAAATCAGATGTTGTAGCTTCAGGAAGTTGTAGGCCTCTACACTCACTTGTGCGGTCCGCGAGAAATTGCGTGTGACCGTGGAGGGGCCAACACAGTTGCGGTTGCCTTTGTGCGGTCCGCGGTGGAGGCTGCACGGCCACGGTCGCCTTTGTGCGGTTCGCGGTGGAGGCTGTGCGGCCGCAGTCGCCTTTGTGCGGTCCGTACAGGGTGCTGAACTGCAGATCTTCAGTTAAGCCTGTGCGGCCGTGGTTGATTTAGTGCGGTCCGCACAGGGGGTCTTCCAAAGGTATAAATAGACGAGATTTTCATTTATTTTTATTTTTCAAAATCCCAAAAACATAATAGGTGGTTTTTCAAGCAACCTTTCTTTTCCAAATTAATTGTATGTCATTTTTAACTAGTTTTCTTCAATCATTGACACCTTTTAACATGATTTCAACTTAAAATCAAAGATTTTCATGAGGGAAATTGGGTGTTTTGAGTAGAACCTAGGTTTTTCAAAAATTAGAGATTTGGACCTCAATTGCAGGTTCAATTTCAAAACAAATTATATATTTGAGTTCATGGGGGAATGGGTAATCGAGTTTTCGTTCGAACCTTGGGTTTTGACCATGTGGGCTCGGGGCGACTTTTGACTTTTTCGGTAAAACTTTGGAAAACTCATTTTCATGCATTGGGGTTGGTTCACTTAGTGTTTATTGATGTAAATAAATGATTTGTGATTAGATACGAACAAATTGGCGGTGGAATTAAGGGGCAAAGCTATAATTGAGACGTGAGTTGTGTTCAAGGCATCTAGGTAAATATTTGGTCTAACCTTAGCTTGAGGGATTAGGAGTCGAATCCTATTTGCTATGTGATAGTTGTTGATTACGACGTATAGGTATAGTGAGGAGTATCTATACCTTGGTGTCTAGCATGACCGTGAGTCTTTACGTTGTGAATATTATAATTTCATTGTTTCTTTCATGCCTTGGTGATGACTTCTACATGTTGTGAAAAGCTTGGGAAAGAAATGGTGATATTTGAACATCGAGGAGCATTGGCTCGAATTATAATACAAATTGTGAAATTATATGAGATGATTGAACCCTTTGGAGCATTAGCTCAAGTGGTAAAGCAAGTTGTGAAGTAAAACAAAAGAAAGAGAAAGAGTTATTAAATTATTCCTTTGCCAGGATGCTGAGATTGTTGATATTGCTCCCTTGCGGGGATTTGATTGTTAAATTGTGTTCCCTTGCCGGGATTTCTATTATTATTTGTTTACTCCGTTGCCCCTTGTTTGTGATTGTTGTTTGGGTGAGGAAGAGTGTAAAGGCACGAAGGGTGATGCCGTGTATTGTTTATTATTGCGAGGAAGAGTGTTAAAGCACGAACGGTGCTGCCGTGTATTATTTGTTATTGTGAGTAAAGAGTGATAAAGCACGAAGGGTAATTCCGTGCCGCACGATGTGCCATTCTGTGCTGATTCTATTGATTATATGTGAGGAAAGAGAGTAAAAGCACGAAGGGTGATGCCTTGCACATTTTTATTATATCATTGCTTGGTGAGGATGAGAGTAAACGCACGAAGGGTGATGCCGTGCACATTTTTATTATATTATTGCTTGGTGAGGATAAGAGTAAAAGAACGAAGGGTGATGCCATACACATTTTATTATATCATTGCTTGGTGAGGATGAGAGTAAAAGCACGAAGGGTGATGCAGTGCACTTATTGATTTCCGATTCTTTATTAATGTCTGAGTTATGTTGCTTTCTTCGTTATTTGATGATACGTAGTCGGAGTTGTTATTTTCCCCACAACATGCTCCCCCTTCCATATTGACTGGTTAATTCCTGCATTTCTTTTCCTCTAAATATATGTATATTTGAACTATACAGGTTTAGTTGGTAGTCTGGTCCTAGCCTCGTCATTACTTCGCCGAGGTTGGGCTAGACACTCACCAACACATGACTTCAGTTGTGCTGATACTACAGTCTGTGCTCCTTTGCACAGATCCAGGTACCGGACAACATTATTAGTTAGAGGGCTTCCTTTACTTCACCCAGAGATCCAAGGTAGACCTGCACGCATCCGCACGCCCTAGCGTCTCTCTCTATCTCTATTTCCTGTTTCATTTTCCTTTATTCAGAAACAATGTACTGTTGTTTCTTTAGACCTTGTATATAGAAATCTTCGACAATCTGTGACACCAGGTTTTGTGTAGTTGATACTTAAGTAACTGTAATATTTGTAGATTTCATATGTTTAATGATTATCTTCTGCTAAATTATCTAAAATTCTGTACTTTTTCATGTTATCGCCCTTTTTATTTGTTAAAAGAAGTAATTTGATAATGGGATATGTGGTTAAGGTTTGGCTTGCTTAGCTCTCACTAGTAGCCGCCATCACGACCCCGAGGATGGAAAATTCGAGTCATGGCAAGTTGGTATTAGAGCTCTAGGTTACATGGGTCTCACGGTTCATAGACAAACTTCGTAGACTCTGAGGGATCGGTACATAGACGTCTATATTTATCCCCAGAGGCTACAGAGTTAGGAAAAGTTTCACATTTGTTCTCTCTTGTCATGCGGTTTGGTTCCTTAATACTAATTGAATTTCTACTCTCTTCTCTCGTAGATAGAGAGAACACACGCTTCCTCATCTACCGCTCAGCAGCTCGAGCCCCCAGCAGCAGCGCCCACTAGGGGCAGAGGGCGAGGTCGAGGTCGAGGTCGTTGCTAGAGGCCGAGGTAGGCGTAGAGCTCAGCCCCGAGCAGCAGTACCAGTGGTAGAGCCTCAGGTTGATTTTGAGGAGGAGGTTTCGACCCAGCAGTTCAGATGGGCCCAACTTAGGTCCCAGAGGGGTTTATTGCTACCCTAGTTCTTCAGGACGCTCTGGTTCGATTGGTGGGCCTCATGGAGAGTGTCACCCGAGCCGGCTTGCTTCCTGCAGCACCACCCACTTCTCAGGCTGGAGGAGGGGCTCAGACTCCTGCTATTCGCACTCCGGAGTAGGTAGCTCCTCAGATTTAGATTCCAGCGGTTCAACCAGTTGAGGTAGTATAACCGGGTGTGGTAGCTCAGACCGACGATGGAGTGGCTATGTCCGCCGATGCTTTGTGGAGGCTGGACAGGTTCACCAAGCTCTTCACTTCTACTTTCAGCGGTGCATCTACTGAGGATATCCAGGATTATCTAGACAGTTGTCACGAGGTTCTTCGAAACATAGGTATTTTTGAGACCAATGGGGTCTAAATTTCGCTTGTCTGGATCCGGCAAGACTTGATGGAGGGATTATTGCTTAGCTAACCAGCAGGATCGCCGGTTTTTTCATGGGAGCAGTTTACAGTGTTGTTTCTAGAGAAGTTTCTCCTTGTTTCTCAGAGAGAGGCCTATCGGAGTCAGTTTGAGCGCCTTCAGTAGGGTTCTATGACAGTCACCCAGTATGAGACTAGGTTTATTGTCTTAGCTCGCCATGCTCTTATTATGCTCTCCACTGAGAGGGAGAGAGTTAGAAGGTTTATTGCTGGACTCATCTAGCCCATTCGTCTTCAGATGTTCAGAGAGGTTGGGAGCGAGATATACTATTAGGAGGCGGCCAATGTGGCCTGTAGGGTTGAGATGGTATTGTCCTAAAGGGGTGGTCACAGGGCAAAAAAGAGACCACATCAGTCAGGCAGGTTCAGTGGTGCCTCGTTTGGAGGCAGAGATTCGTATGATAGAGGTCAGCCTCCTAGGCTTTACCAGTCATCCCTCTAGGTTTCTCGCGGAGATTTAGGTGGCTTGGTTTTCACACGCAGTATTCTGATCAACAGTCCTATAGTGCACCACCAGCTCCTATCAGTGCACCATCACTTTAGAGTTTTTGAGGTGGTCATTCATATCGACAGGGCTAGCAGTCTTTGCAGCCGAGGGCTTGTTACACTTGTGGTGATACGGGTCATATTGCTTGGTTTTTCCCTCGAGCACCGAGTAGCTCTCAGCTTCAACACCATGGTACAAGCACCAGATGTTCTACAATCCGTCCAACTAGCTAGAGGTAGGGGTAGAGGTGCTAGAGGTGGAGGTAGAGGTCCTAGAGGTGGAGCTCGGGCCGCCAGAGTGAAGGCCAGCCAGCAGCAGGCCGTCCCAGAGAGGTAGATAGTAGTGGGGCCCAACCACGATGTTATGCTCTTCAGGCGAAGCCCAAGGCAGAGGCATTAGATGCAGTTATTAAAGGTACGGTTCTGGTTTGTGTAGAGGTGCTTTGGTATTGTTTGGTCCGGAGTCTACGTATTCGTATGTGTCATCTTATTTTACCCCATACTTGATCTTGCCTACTGATGCATTTGGTGTTTCTAGTTATGTGTCTACATTGGTGGGTGATTCTATTGTGGTTGATTGAGTCCATCATTCTTGTATTATAGTGATTATGGGTCTTGAGACTCGTGTAGATTTGTTGCTTCTAGACATGGTTGATTTTGATATTATATTGGAGATGGAATGGTTATCACCTTACCACACTATCTTGTACTGTCATGCCAAGACGGTGGCCTTAGATTTACCAGGTATGCCTCGTTTTGAGAGGAGAGGGACTCCTGGTCATTGACCTATAGTGTTATCTCTTATGTGAAGGCTCGACGTATGGTCGAGAAGGGGTGTTTGGCCTAATTTTCACACGTTCGTGATTTTAGTGCTGATATCCCTTCTATTGATTTTGTGCCCATCGTTCGTGAGTTCTATGATGTCTTTCCTTCAAAACTTCTGGGTATGCCACCCGACAAGGATATTGACTTTTGCATTGATATCGCTCCGTGCACCCAACCCATTTCCATTCCGCCATATAGTATGGCCCCGCTTGAGTTGAAAGCGTTAAAGGAACAGTTGCAGGACTTGCTTGAGAAGGGTTTTATTAGACCCAATGTATCGCCTTTTGGTGTGCCAGTGTTGTTCATCACTACTTCGGCGAGATTAGGCTAGACACTTACCAACACATGGGGTTGATTGCGTTCATACTACATTCTATGCTCTTTTGCACAGATCCAGGTACCGGACAACAGTATTAGTTATAGGGCTTCCTTCAGTACCCGGAGATCCAAGGTAGACCTGCACGCGTCCGCAGGCCCTGACATCTCCCTCTATCTCTATTTCCTGTTTCATTTCCTTTATTCAGAAATAGTGTATTGTTATTTCTTTAAAAATTGTATGTATAAATCTTCGACAGTCTGTGACACTGTGACACCATGTTTTGGGTAGTTGAGACTTAAGTAACTATAATATTTGTAGATTTCAGATGTTTAATGGTTATCTTCCTCTTAATTATCTAAAATTCTTCCATTTTTCATGTTATCGCACTTTTTGTTTGTTAAAAGAAGTAATTTGATAATGAGATATATGGTTAGGGTTTCGCTTGCCTAGCTCTCACTAGTAGGTGACATCACGACCTCGAGGGTGGGAAATCTGAGTCGTGAAAAGTTGGTATCAAGCTCTAGGTTACATGGGTCTCACAGCAACACCTATTAGGGGCAGAGGGCGAGTTTGAGGCTGTGCTAGAGGCCAAGGTAGGGGTAGAGCTTAGCCTCGAGCAGCAACGCTAGTGGCGGAGCCTCATGTTGATTTTGAGGAGGAGGTTTTGACCCCATCAATTCCGATGGGCCAAGCTTAGGTCCAGAAGGGTATATTGCTACCCTAGTTCTTCAGGAGGCTCTGGTCTGATTGGTGGGCCTCATGGAGAGTGTCACCCAGGCAGGCTTGCTTCCTATAGCACTAGCCACTTCTCAGGCTGGAGGAGGGGCTCAGACTTCTACTACTCGCACACTGGAGCAGGTAGCTCCTTAGATTCAGACTCTAGTAGTTCAGCCAGTTGGGGTAGTATAGCCGGGTATGGTAGATCAGACCGATGATGGAACATCTATGTCCGCCGATGCTTTGCAGAGGCTGGACAGGTTCACCAAGTTCTTCACTTCTACTTTCAGCAGTGCATCTACTGAGGATCCCTAAGATTATCTGGATAGTTGTCACGAGGTTTTTCAGAACACGGATATTGTTAAGACCAATGGGGTCGATTCCGCTACATTTCGCTTGTCTGGATTAGCCAAGACTTGGTGGGGAGATTATTGCTTAGATAAACCAGCAGGATCGCCAGACTTGTCATGGGTGCAGTTTATAGTGTTGTTTCTAGAGAAGTTTTTCCCCATTACTTAGAGAAAGGCCTATAAGAGGAAGTTTGAGTGCCTTCAACAGGGTTCCATAATAGTCACCCGGTATAAGACCAGGTTCATTCACTTAGCTCGCCATGCTCTTATTATGCTCCCCACTGAGAGGGAGAGAGTGAGACGGTTTGTTTATGGACTCATCCAGCCGATTCGTCTTTAGATGGCCAAAAAGGTTGGGAGCGAGTTATCCTTTCTGGAGGCGCCAATGTGGCCCGTAGGGTTGAGATGGTATTATCACAAGGGGGTGGTCATAGGGCAGACAAGAGACTCCATCACTCAGGCGGGTTCAATGGTGCCTTATTTGGAGGCAGAGATTCGTATGATCGGGGTCATCCTTCTAGGACGTACCAATCAACCCTCCAGGTTTCTCACGGTGATTTAGGTGGACGTGGTTCTCGCAGAAAATATTCTGATCTGCAGTCCTACAGTGCACCATCTGTGCACCATCGCTTCAAAGTTTCCAAGGTGTTTAATCAGGTCGATATGTCCAGCAGACTCAACAGTCGAGAGCTTGTTACATTTGTGGTGATACAGGCCACATTGCTAGTTTTTTCCCTCGAGCAAGTAGCTCTCAACATCAGGGTTCTCATGCCATGGTACATGAACCAGGTGTTCCACAGCCCACCCAGCCAGCTAGAGGTAGGGCTAGAGGTTGAGGTAGAGGTCCTAGAGGTGGAGCTCAGGCCGCCAAAAGGGAAGCCAGCCAGCAGCAGGCCATCCCAGAGAGGTAGATCAGAGTGGTGGGGCCCAACCTCGATGTTATGCTCTTCAGGCCAAGCCCGAAGTAGAGGCTTGAGATGAAGTTATTACATGTACGGTTCTGGTTTGTGATAGAGGTGCTTCATTGTTGTTTGATCCGGGGTCTATGCATTTGTATGTGTCATCTTATTTTGCCTCGTACTTGGTCTTACCTAGTGATGCATTGGGTGTTCCTATTTATGTGACTACACTGGTGGGTTATTTTATTGTGGTTGATCGAGCCCATTGTTCTTGTATTGTGGTGATTGGGGGTCTTGAGACTTGTCTAGATTTGTTGCTTTTAGACATGGTTGATTTCAATATTATATTGGTCATGAGCTGGTTATCACCTTATCACGCTATCTTGGACTGTCATGCCAAGACCGTGGCTTTAGCTTTATCGGGTATGCCTCGTTTTGAGTGGAGAGGGACTCCTGATCATTAGACCCGTAGCTTTATCTCTTATGTGAAGGCACGACGTATGGTCGAGAAGGGGTGCTTGGCCTATTTGGCATACAGTCGTGATTCTAGTGATGAGATCCCTTCTATTAATTTTGTGCCCGTTGTTTGTGAGTTCTCTGATGTATATCCTTTAGAACTGCCGAGTATGCCGCCCGACATAGATATTTACTTTTGCATTGATGTGGATCGGGGAACCAGCCCATTTATATCCCGCCATATCGTATGGCCCCGCCTGAGTTGAAAGAGTTAAAGGAACAGTTGCAGTACTTGCTTGAGAAGGGTTTCATTATACCCAGAGTATCGCCTTGGGGTGCGCCAGTGTGTTCGTCACTACTTCGCCGAGGTTAGGCTAGACACTTACCAGCACATGGGGTCAGTTGTGCTGATACTACACTGTATGCTCTTTTAACAGATCTAGGTATCGGACAACAATATTAGTTCGAGGGCTTCCTTCAGTTCACCCGAAGATCCAAGGCAAACATGCACGCGTCCGCAGGCCCTGGCATCTCCCTCTATCTCTATTTCCTATTTCCTTTATTCAAAAATAGTGTACTATTATTTCTTCATAACATGTATGTAAAAATCTTAGATAGTCTGTGACACCAGGTTTTGGATAGTTGATGCTTAAGTAACTGTTATATTTGCAGATGTAAGATGTTTAATGGTTGTCTTCCTCTTAATTATCTAAAATTTCGTAATTTATCATGTTATTGCCCCTTTTATTTATTAAAAGAAGTAATTTGATAATGAGATATGTGGTTAAGGTTTGGCTTGCCTAGCTCTCACTAATAGGCGCCATCACGACCCCGAGGGTGGGAAATACGGGCCATGACAATCTCTTATTCTAAAAAGAACGTCAAAATGAATGATAGATTAAACATAAACTTCAAATTATAATCAACATATAATTGGTGCTACTGGACCACAAATATCAAACCTGGAACCCATATATGAATATTTAATAATTAAATATTATATAATTATAAAAATTAATTTTTTAATTTACAAACAAACATTTAAAATTATAAAACTAACATGTAAAATAATAAAACTAACACATAGAAGAATTCAGGATTAATTGGTGCTACTTGGCCGCAAATATCGAGTCTGAAACCCATATGTGAATATTTAATCATAAAAAATTAACTATTTAATTTACAAACTAACATATAAATTATAATAATACTAACACATAAGCAGGGAATTCATGATATCTTGGTGCTGCTGGGCCGCAAATATCGAGCTTGGAACCCATATGTGAATATGTAATTATAAAAATTAATTATTTAATTTACAAACTAATATATAAAATTATAATAAAACTAACACATACAAAAATTCAGGATATCTTGGTGCTATTAGGTCGCTAAATATCGAGCCTGGAACCCATATGTGAATATTTAATAATTAAATATTGTATATTTGTAAAAATTAATTATTTAATTTATAAACATATAAAGTTATAAAACTAACATGTAATTAATGTTGCTTAATTTACAGTAGACGACATGGAGGTGCCGCCTATTCATTCTGGACCTTCCAGCGATGAGCTACTGTCGTTATAGGGTAATCATAGGTCCGCCCATATATGAGAGGGAGAGTTACTGATCCAGACTCTCTGCGTCAGGATATTGGACGGCATGTGGGACTTTCTGCATGACAGAGTTCTCCATCCTCGTGTAGTCACACACTTGTGGGGAATGGGTTTCTACAAGATTTTGGAGATCGGGCGGCTGCAGCTCGATTGGTCTTTGGTCACGGCACTAATAGAGCGGTGGTGATCGAAGACACACATATTCCACTTGCCCATTGGTGAGGCCACCATCACACTACAGGACGTGGAGGTTTTACATGGGCTGCCCGTTGATAGACACCCCATTGCTCTGCCGCATAGCATGAGAGAGATGACACGTGTGCAATAGCTGGACATGCTAAAGCGGCTCACTGTTTTTTGGCTAGAGGATGAGAATGTACTGGCTGGGACCAATCATTTTCCTGACGACTATTTAACAGTGGTTGGAGGCATTATATCCTGACATCGATGGCGATATACTGAATTATCATGTTGACTGGTATACGAGGTTGTTGCTACTCCTTATGTTTTGAGGGGTCTTGTTCCCAAACACTTCAGGGAACCTAGTCAGCTTGAGATTTCTTCATTATCTTGAGCTGCTAGATGATTTACTCCAGTACAACTAGGGTGGTGTTGTTCTCATCTACTTGTACAGGCAGATGTGCCGGGCGACCAAGTGCACCCAATGTGATGTTGCTGGATTTTTGCCGCTGTCACAGGTGACAACATATTTGAATACTCTATTCATTTAACATACCTAATAAAAATATATCTTAAATTTTACGTCAAAATTTTATGTTAGGTTTGGGCCTAGGAGCGCTTCCTGCAGTTGCACTCACCTCTACCTACATTAGATCCAGATGTACCACCTCTATTGCTCCCCTTAGCTAGGAGGTGGGTTCTCCGACAGGGACATACACGCGAGTAAGAGGCTCGGCATAATCTCTCCTTATGTAGGGATATCTTGGATTTGCTGGATGGCACACAAGTTCATTTGTATTTAAGTTTACTTATCATAGGTTCAAACACAAGTTATGTATACTAATGTTTTTTGTTCTTACTTAATAGTTCATCTGGACGCCATATAGAGACGAGTTAATAGCTGGCTTGCCCTGTTATTGCTCGACCGGTCGACTTATGTAGAGCTTTTCCATCCCGTTGATCTGCCTTGATATTGTAGAGCATCATGCCATCGAGCGAGTACTTCACTAGTTTGGCACCGCAGCTCGTATCGACACCGCCCACTTGGCAAACAATACAATTCCAGCGGGATGATCGTACCAAGGTGGATGATGCATATTTGGCATGGATAGAGGAGCAAATCGATACTTGGAACCGACGATCTGACTCGATTTCTACCCCTTCACCGAGTCGGCTGGATACTGAGCATGATTATATGGGTTGGTACTGCGGCGTTTCCCGATGTTTCATCAGGAATCCCATTCATCGAACTGGCAGTCGGTACGTTACATACGTCGGAGGCATGAGGCGCTGGTATGTTATTTGGTTTTCTTTCTTATAACTGTGATCTAGCATTTCGTAATTTATATTTTACATGTTGTGCAGGATATTGGCCTACATTTATTCCATCAGTTAGGACAATAGATGCAACAGCATGCTCATGAGGGAGTGGTCACTTTGCACAAGTATGACCGGCAGGTTATAGAGCTGGCTGCCCGAACACTGCATCGAGCTAGAGAGGACCACAGCTTAGAGCACGCCCCTCCTTATGTGGTCCCAGAGCACTATCATCGAGGTAGTCCTATACCATGATCGAGGGGAGCACGAGGTAGGGCTGTCCCACGAGTCAGGGGTGCCCTACGAGGCAGCGCAAGGGGGCATTGAGGCACATGCTTAGGCACCTAATGAGGATGTTGGAGCTGATCTACCAGGCGACCTCCATCAGCCAGACTAGAATCACAGTAGCATGCCGTCATACAGCCTTCAGATAGTGTTCACTCCAATAGCATCGCAAGTGACCCCGTCAGATCTATTGTTGATCACGGGCATCATCATTATCGGAGATGATTGGGAGATGTTCTTTTCAGGCTATCTACCGCTGCTGAGGATCGGTCGACCCGAGATATAGATGGTGGGTGCCAACTGAGTTATGGCTCATCATCGACGGGTGTTGTTGATCTTTCACAAGCGCATGCATGTTTGTATTACTATTAAATTTAAATTTGTTTTTATCTCATTGATTCACCATAAATTACTTTATGATTTTCTTATTAATTCATCATCCCAGCCCGTTACATAGTCCACTTTTTGCGAGGTTGAGCAAGATGCGATGGATGCTTATATTCAGGAGCCCGGCGAGACCATGGTAAGACAATTTAATTTTTTTTTACATAACACGTACATTACTAATATATATTTTCATATACTGAGCTGACTTATAATTTTGTAGGTTGCTGATAGACTGACGACCCCTTCTACCAATCCTACCAGCACTACTGATAATCATGTTGCAGCACATCCTCCGATAAAGAGGCAATGTGATGAGGATGATCCTGATAGCATAGTCGAGCGGGATGGGATGCTCCTCAGGCCGGTGGATGCATTGAAGCACAGGGGCTGTGGGACACATTTATTTTTCTTTTTTTGTATTTTATGTACACTATGTAAATAATAACAACAATTTTTTATGTTTACATAGTATGCGTATTATGTTTTTATTTCCCCGTTTCTACTTTATTTTAGCACACTACAACACAAATACAAATATAGAGCCTTAACATAATTTGAATTCAATGCAACAAATGAAAACAAATGACACACAGGAAACATAAAGATAAAGTACTACACTCAACACAAACATGTCATTGTTTAGTCACTACTGCTTATTATTCTCTGCTCCAACCACTTAAATTTCTCTTCTACCTTATTTTTTTTCTTCCACCTCTTTTAGTTTCCCCTTGAACCCCGCAATTTCTCTTTTATATTCTCATTTATATTCCCACTATTTTTTCATCAAATCATGAAGATACTGCAAAGATCATTGTCGCACCCTCTTTTTCTCGCGAAATCGGGTGTTTGACATTCGACTGGGACAACTCTTTCCTTTTGAGAAAGGGGTTTTGCAATTACAAAGAGTTGCCACCTAATGATATTGACGTGTATTAGGGCACCTATGGGGTTCAACTACAACTATGTTGGTAACTAGAGATAGGGTAAGAGCTTGAAATTATCCTAAGGGGAAGGTGTTAGGAAACCCTTAGGATCCACTAGTGTGGTTCACGACTAGATAATTTTTGTGAGTTTGTGAAATTAACAAGTAATCAAATAAGGCTCAAGTAATAGGGGATTTGGATATTTAATACACAAGTTCTTGTTTAAAAGAGAATCAAAGCGAGGTTTTGAAAAAAAGATTTATAATCTACGCATGTTGATGAATGTAAAAGGGGTCCTAGGTTTGTTTGTAATATGGATCACATCAATGCAATACCCGGTATGGCACTCCTCAGAAGAGGGGATATACGTGATGTGATCATCATGTCCATATCTACCCTTCCCACCCCATAAAGGTATTAAAGCAAGAATTGGTCTCGACCTCTATTGCATGCTGTTATCCATCCTATTCGTATTAGTCCCGGAGGAATTTAGGACTACTATTCCTATAAGAAGGAAGTTCTAAGCTGACTCTTAGGTGTAAAGGCAAAATGCTAAAGCGACATACAAAAAACAAGTAGGATTGTAATTATAGGGGAAACATATAAATAATTAAAAGGCACATGTATAAATCCGCAAATAATGCATATAAACATCATGAATTAAACGCAGTTAAGGTCTGAATTTTAAATCCTAAAGCAGGGTGTTTGGTCTAGAACTAGATTTATTACATAACTCGAAAAAGAAGTCCAAACAGAGGCAGTTCCTGTTTTATTTAAGTGATTACCTAAGGCTTGCCTAGGCGTGAACACAATTCAGAAGTTATTCAAGATTACCAATAGTTGGAGATTGTTGTTATTACCTAGACATGTTGTTCTAGATGATAAACACATGGAAATTACAACCAATTAGTTGTAAAGACTGAATATAATTGTTTTTATTCCTTTTCATGTATTCGTAATTAGCCAAACTATGCTTATGCGACTATAAGTGAGATCCTAAAGACATGGTATTTAAATGAAAAGAGTTGCAGAATGATACATATATGCAGAACCCTAAACATGATTTCTATATGCACAAGTACTACAACGTTTAGAACAGTAAATACTAGGATATACAGAGATGATATATTTGTTAATGTTGTTTAGCATAAAATAGGATCTCTAAGTATACATGGCAGTAGGCACATGATTGCAGAAACACTAGTTATTAATACATTTAACGCAATGAATTTCTAAGTGACGTGATAGGAAAGATGGGCATGCTGAAAACAATAAGTGTAAATCCTATTGAACATGATTTCTACTGTATGAAATGACTCCTAAGCATGGATTCTATTGCGCAAGTAGGAATATAGACCTACTAACATGCTTTTTACCCTTTTAATAACTAAAGCATGCATATTTCCCCGCCTTCTTCACTAGCCAACCCCGTACTTATTTACAAATTATTATAGACCAAATGATAAAATTACAAAAAAAAAAGAAGAAGTTACAACCATAGGAAGTCTGATCTTGACTTCATCTCTGAGATATGCAATGAATCATATCAATTCCAATGTTATTCCAAAGCCTTTCTCATATATGGATGTGTTGAAGTTCCCTAAGGACCTCAAGAGACCCCGAGAAGTCCTCACAACCAGATTCACATAACCAAACAACCAGTGTGGAAGGGTCAACCCTTATGTGTCCAAGTTCAGAGAGCTCAAAGGTCCCAATGCAAGGCTTAAACAAAAGGGGTAGAACCTAAATTTTAAGAATATAGTGGAAGTGCAGAACACATGTTGAATGAGGTTTTGTTTAAAAAGCTGGACCGATAGTCCATTCTTTTAAGCAATTAGTAACAGAGGTGATAGAAATCGGTTGCAGTGGTAAAATAAAACTACACAAAATCAGTTGTCATACAAAGATTCAAGGGATTTTGGGGATACATTTGCAAGCACATGACCCCAGCAGAGGTCTGGTCTGGTCATGCACAACAATTGCTAATGCTGACATAACCACAAACCAACCAAAGGAACAGAAACAAATAGAGATGATATGGGGGTTCGGGCTTCATAAGACAACAAGTACACAACAAGTGGCTGACACGTTATGCTTAAAAACAGACATATGGGAAGCTTTAATCTGGTGGTGGGGGGGGGGGGGGGGGGAACATGTTACATCATGCTAGTAAATGTAATTGGACTGCAAAACCATAATAGGAGCAAACAAGAATAAGGGAAATTAAAACAATTAAATAAACATGTTGTTGTTGATGCTAAAAAATTAACTAGGACATACCCGTAGAGAAGCAAAATGCAGAAAAGAAGAGTAAGAAGGATTCCATAGTCTAGCCTTGGCTTTTAGCCAACTAGGCAAAGCAATAACACAAGTATTAGTAAATGGAGAGTTTTCGAGTGTAAGTGTGTATTCTGAAATTAATTTTATTCGTATCCTTGAAAGAAGAGAGAGTAGGGTATTTATAGTTTCGAAAACGAGTAGAAGAATAAGGTAACAAGTAAAGTTTTAACACAAACATGGAAATAATCACAATCAGAATCAATTGACACAAGTGATTCCCTTTAATTAAGGAATCAATGATTAACGAATACTAACGGGTTTATTGACGAAAGAAATCAGTTTGGGGACAGATTGATTATTGCCATATAAGAGGGAAGTAAAAGTATGAAGTAAATGACTTAGTCTAAGTACAAAAATATGCTTAATTTTGGAAAAAAATGATTCAAGGTAAAGCATCACAATAATTAAAGGAGGAGAATTAATCAATCTAAACAAACGAATAAAATTAGGGCTCATAGGAAAACCTTTTGCAATCAATCACAATATTGAGGGAGTTAGAATCAATCAAGAAAGTCTCATGATTCTGCACCTCAACATATAAATAGCAAGGAATAAATAGGCATCTAAGGTCAAACATGTTGACAATAAGAAGCAACACAAACATACAGTAGCATTAGGGATAAGATGGGATTCAATAGTAAAAGAGAATCATTCGAAACACAGTAGTCAAGTAGTCACATAGAACCAAATTGCAGAGAACCAAATTAACAGGTAAGAGAATCAGAAACAAGTAAAGTCTCACAGTAACATGTGAGGAACCTTTTTAAAAATTAGGGTTTCAACAATAGTCGAGTTTAAGAGATGATAAGAACACAAAACCAGATAAGTCGAACAAGGAAAAGAACTTAATCTAAACAAGTATACACTCAAACAAACAAGGATAGTTTCAGAAACTGGATAAGACCAAAAAAGACCTAGGGTTTTCAATATGCTGAATCAGGAAGAAGGAAGGTATAAACAAGTCGTTTGAACATAGTGAAATCATAGATGATACTGAAAATTAAAGAAGAGATCATTAAAAAGAATTTTAAGAAACCCTAATCGTTGAAAAAAAATTAAAGAGTCATTTTGAAAGAAAATTGAAGAACCTTCGAGAAATACTTAAGAAGTTCCTAATAAGCACAGATCTAAGATAGAACTGAAAGAAAATCAAAAGACCTTAAAGCTAGGGTTTAAGAGAACCCAAAAATGTGATAGAGGCCTTGAAAAGTTACCGATCTAGCCGGAAAAGTCAAGGATCTGACTTGAATGGCCGGAGAAAAACCAGAGATAGAGGTTGAGCAAGGACTGGACAAGATCTCTTTTAGATCTAGCCATAAAATCACACAAACGGGTCACCAGGAGATGTAGGAGGCTGGTATACATCTTAAACGGCCATGGGAGACCATAGATTTGGTGAGGATTGAGGTAGATTATGGTGGAATTAGGTGGCGGCGGCTAAGGTTTATGTGAGGCTGAAAAGGATTGAGAGAAGAGCGTTTCAAGTGTGTCGTTTGGTGAAAAATGAATTAGGGTAAGGGGTCATTTAGGTTTATATTAGGAAGCGTGAATGGTGGCTGTTGATCTGACTGATTGACGACCTAGATTAATAGGGTGGGTGGGGGAATCCGGGTTTGGGTTGTTGAAATTGGGTTAGGGTCAGGTTTAATTGAAATTGGGCCGAGGAAATTAGGTATTATTTGGGGTTCAATTTAGGCTAAAATTTAAATACAAATGGGTTTTTATTTTAATAGCTAATTTTCTCCTTTTTCAATTATAAAAAATAGTAAATAAATTTTTGAGAATAAATTGAAAGCACAAATATAGTTCATAGCATTTAAATAACAATTTTAAAATATAGGGCTTAATTTTATGAATATAAAACATAATTAAATCTTAAAAAGGTTAATATTACAATTATATGCAATTAACTTTAAAAATATTAAATAAAATTATACAAAATATTCTAAAATTACCTTAGTAATATTTAGGCATAAATATTAATGATCCAATAAAAGAATCATCAAAATAATAATTTTTGACCTAATTATATTGATTTTATGGATGAAAAAGGAAAATAAATTGATCTAAAAACCTTTAAATATTATGAAAATAATAATAAAATATTTAGACATATTTATGTATGCATATATATGCTATTTTGAAGTTATGTTGCATATTAAAAATATCTAGAGAAAAATTGGGTATCAACAACTGCCCATGTTTACCCAGAAAAGATGAAAGAGTTGTCGGGTAAAGATATTATGGCCAATTTTGATCGTGCAAAATGATTTCGGAAGATTCAGGCTGCACTCCGATTTTCGAGCTACCTACATATCCCTGGTTTTACAGGAATTAGGTCATATGTAGTTCAGGATCCGTCGACGGAGTATGCCGACGCGTGCTTTCCAAGAACATGCGCAATATCTAGGGCTTGGTGAGTGGACGACTTACGAGAATGGTTAAGTTTGATATGGCTGCAGGCGCAAGAGCAAAACCACTCCCGTCAGGATGGCTGTTGCTTGCTGGTTTACCTATAAATGAGCAATACAAGCATATATTGTGCATAAATTTAGACATGATGCAAATTACCGTTGGATCATGAATGTTGCATTTGGATGGTTAAGATGACGTACTTAGACCGTGATGTCCTGGGCCATGAAGCGTATAATAAAGGATTTGCAGGCTATGAAATGATATTCTCGGGCTATAAGAATGGTGCCTCCCAACCATGATGCCTTTGAATAATGAAATACAAAAGATTGAAAGAAATCCTCGGGCAATGACATGGTGTTCTCGAGCTATGAAGATGGTGCCTCCGAATGATGATGCCTTTGGATGGGTTGGCCAGCATTTCAACCCATGAAGGATGGAGTAGCATGCGGCAATATTTTAGTCGTGCAATGTGGTGATATTCTAGACGTGCAATGTGGCGACCATTTAGCCGCGCAATGTGGCGATCTTTTAGTCGTGCGATGTGGTGATGTTTCAGCCGTGCAATGTGGCGATCTTTTAGCCATGCAATGTGGCGAACTTTCAACCGTGAAATATGGAAATTTTCCATCCATGCAATATGGCAATCTTTCAGCCATGCAATGTAGTATGAGACATCGTTTAGTCTCAGAAGGCAGAATGGTAGCTTTATACAAAGATGTGAATGCAAATGGGGACAACGTTTAGTCTCGGAAGGCAGAATAGTAGCCTTATGTAATGCAGATGGAGATAGAGGTAGAGATTAACCTCGATAGACAGAATAGTAGCCTTATACATATTGGAAGACAGAATGGTAGCCTTATGAAATGCAGATGCAGCTAGAGGTAAAGCTTAACCTCGAAAGGCAGAATAGTAACTTTATGCAAGTTGGAAGGCAGAATGGTAGCCTTATGCAATGCAGATGAAGATAGAGGTAGAGCTTAACCTTGGAAGGCAGAATAGTAGCCTTATGCAAGTTGGAAGGCAGAATGGTAGCCTTATGCAAGAAATAGGATAACAAATGATAGTAAAGTTTTCTTAGCTGATGGCATTGGGATTATTGAGAGCATTGTGACATACAGGACATCATCGGTAAGAGGATAGCGAATGTTGGCCGTAACGGTGAAGAGAGTCGTATTCTTGAACAGTGTTTGTTCCATGAGTGTGCGGTATGCTTTAATGAATTTCGCAATCCTTGTGCCTACATCCAAAGAAAAATCATGAGTTTTGTTCGTACCTGCTGGCTTTGCTTGACTCGTTTTGCTTTGATCAGGTAATACCATTTGTATCGTTGGGGTAACATTGCTAAATGAAGCAGTTTTAGTAATAAACACGCATGATTTTGTAAAAGTATGTCATAAATGTATAATTAAAATAATTTTTAGATGAATCGATAATTGTGACGTGGTTTGCCACCAAATTTTGAGGGTCCTCCTAAAAATTCTGCCCCAGTTTGATGGTTTGACGTTTCTAACTGTTGCTCGTGCGGCGATCAGCTAAAATTACTTCAAAATTTTGAGGGTCCTCCTCAAAATTCTTCCCCAGTTTCCAATTTTGGGTGAAAATAAAATTTTATTGAATTGTGACCAAACCCATAGGGCTACCTACGTATCCTTTCTTAAATGGGAATTAGGTCAGGCATAGTTCAATTTACATCATATAGGGAAAACATAAATATTACACATAGTAATTCTTGACTGCATCTGAATTAATCGGCTTTGGCCAGACTTCTCCGTCCATTTCTACAAGTATGAGGACTCCTCTTTCAAAACCCGGTGAACCATGTATGCACCCTAGCAGTTGGAAGAGAACCTCCCTTTGGCTTTATCTTTATGGGAAAAAACTTTCTTTAACACCAGCTACCCCGGTGTGAACTGTATTGGCTTAACTCTTTTGTTGAAGGATCTGGAAATTCTGTTTTGATAGAGTTGACCATGGCAAACTTCATTCATTCTTTTTTCCGTCTATAAGAGCTAGTTGCTCGTAATGACTCTTCACCCACTTTGCATTGTCGAGCTCAGCTTCCTGTATGATTCTTAGGTAAGAAATTTCTACTTCAGTGGGAATGACAGCCTTTGTATTGTAAACCAGCATATAAGGGGTTGCCCTAGTTAATGTGGGGACTATGGTGCGATACCCCAATGAGCAAATTATAACTTTTCGTGCCACTATTTATTTTTTTCTATCATTTTCCTCAAGATCTTATTGATAGTCTTGTTGGCGGCTTTTACGGCTCCATTCATTTGAGGAATGTAGGATGTGGAATTCTTGTGTCTAATCTTAAGAGTTGCACACATGGCTGTCACTATTGAGATTAGAGCCATTATTAGTAATGATTGACTTTGGGATACCGAATCGACAAATGATGCGGTTGCAAACAAAGTCTGCCACAACTTTTTTAGTTACTGCCTTGTAAGATGCTACTTCGACCCATTTGGTGAAATAGTCGATGGCTAGTAGGATAAACCTATGTCTGTCAGAAGCGGCAGGCTCAATTAGTCCAATAATGTCCATTCCCTACGTGACAAATGGCCACAATGAACTTGTTGTGTTAAGCTAGTTTGGAGGTAACTTTATCATTTCTGCATATATCTGACAACGATGGCATCTCCGGACATACTGGATGCAGTCCGTTTCCATAGTCATCCAAAAGTAACTAGCCCAGAGTATCTTCTTTGCTAAGATAAAACCATTCATATGCCGACAATAGGTCCCATCATGACCTTCATCTAGTAGCATTGATGCTTCCTTTGCATCAATACACCTTAATAGTTCCAAATCGGGAGTCCTCCTGTACAGGATTCCTCCGCTGTGAAAGAAGTTGTTAGACAATCCGAAGTGTGCATTTCTGAGTATGATTGGCAAGCTCCAGGTATTCTCCATTTGCCAACAATTCCTTGATATCATGAACCAAGGCTTTCCGTCTACTTTCTCTTCAACATGTGCACAGTAAGCTGGCTGATTATGGATTTTTACTTGAATGGGATCAATGAAATGCTTGTATGGATGATGTATCATATATGATAGGGTAGCAAATACGTCGGGGAACTCATTCTGGATTTTGGGAACATGTTGGAATTTCGTCTTTGTGAACCTCTTTCTCAACTCTTGTACATGATGAAAATAGGGGAGTATCTTGGAGTTCTTGGTTTCCCATTCTTCTCGCACCTGATGTATAAGTAAGTCTGAATCTCCAATTACTAGCAGCTCTTGCACATTCATGTCAATGGCCATTTTGAGCCCTAAGATGTGGGCTTCATACTCAGCCATATTGTTGGTGCAGGGGAACTTGAGTTTGGAGTCACTGGATAATGTTGACTAGTTTTGGATATCAAACTGCTCATATGCCAACTCCGTTGAAGTTTGCTGCTCTATCGAAGAACATTCTCAAAATGTCATAGGATTCTGCAATGTCTTCTCCTACGAATGATACTTCTTCATAGGGAAAATACCCAAGTCAAAGCATAACAGGTGCGCTCCAATAGAGAATACTGGGTCTCCTACGGGGTGAACTTCTTGCTAAGATAAAAAATGGCTTGTTCCTTTCTACCTATTTCATCATGTTGCCCCAAAACGTAGCCAAAAGCTCCATCTAACACTACAAGGTAGAGTAATAAGGGCCTACCTGGCTCGGGCAGAACTAAGACTGGTGGTGTTTACATGTATTACCTGATCTTATCGAAGGTCTTTTGGCAGTCATCAGTCCATTTGGTAGCGATGTCCTTCTTCAACTTCTTAAAGATTGGCTCACAGATAACCATATACTGCGCTATGAATCGACAATTAAGCCTTCCCAAGAAATTTATCACATATTTCTTGTTCTTTGGCGGTGGCAGTTCATGAATGTCTTTGACTTTTGATGGATCCAGTTCTATTCCTTGGTGTTTCACAATAAACCCGAGCAACTTACCTGCAGGAACCCCAAATGTACACTTTGTGGGGTTTAGTTTCAGGTTGTGCCTCCGCAATCTATTGGAAAACTTCCTCAAATATTCTATGTGATCACTGGCCTTCTTGGATTTGATGATAACATTATCCACATATATTTCTATCTCCTTATGTATCATATCATGGAAAATGGTATGGCCCCCATATAGGTGGCCCCTACATTCTTCAGCCGAATGGCATCATCTTGTAACAATACACTCCCCATGGCATAATGAAAGTCCTTTTCTCAGCATCTTCCTCATCCATCCATATCTGATTATAACCAGCGAAGCAATCTACAAATGATTGTAGCTTGTGTTCGGTGCAATTGTCAATCAGGATGTGTATATTCCGCAAAGGGAAGTCATATTTCAAATTGACTCGGTTGAGATCCTGGTAGTCGACACAGACTCTACCCTTCTCATCCTTCTTTGGTACTGGAACAATATTGGCTAACCATGTCAAGTACTGAACCACACTGAGAAGCTTAAACTTGATCTGCATGGTGACTTCTTCCTTGATTTTCAAACTCGTATCAGGTTTGAACTTTCTGAGCTTTTGCTTTACCGGTGGACACATTGGATTGTTCTATAGTCTGTGAGCCACAATGAACGTACTCAGACTAGTCATGTCATCATACGACCAAGCGAATATGTCCTCATACTTCTTTAGAAACTCTGTGTATTCTCTCTTCTCTGATGGCGATAAGTGAATGATGATTCGTGTTTCCTTGACAATTTTTGCATCTCCCAGGTTAACAATTTCTGTTTCGTCCAGTTGGACATAGGTCTGTTCTCAATTTTCTTAACTTCTTTGTCAATCTCGTCAGGTATGTCATCTTCTTTTGAATATATGTCCGTTTGTTACGTTGTCTTATTGCACGTCACAATCATTCGTTCATCAAGATAAGTTATAATAATGTTGTATTGGTAATGTATGGAGGAAAACGATAGCAATAAACATTAATTCATAAGAAAAATCAATCATTCTTTGATAAATTGAGCAATTCTTTCGAACATTGAAAATCTTATTACAAAAATTGGAAAACACGAAAAGAAAATCATTTAATAAATAAAATAGTAAATAGTTCTTGTTTTAGCCTTGGTACCCCGAAACTCGTCGGGCTCTGGTTATCCTTATGTTCCAATTATTGAGGTGTGCCTCTTTGCTCACAGCTTGTATAGAAGGACCTTCCTCCCCTTCCTCCTCGAGAATGACACAACAATCCATAGTATCATCCTCCAGAAACAAGTTTTTCATTGTCGCGAGTGCTTCTTCTTAATCTGTCCCATAGACGATGTCGGCCTCTAGGAAAGTCTACTCCAAATGTGATATTGGTTGCTCTAACGGGTAGTAAGGACCGCGCCATGGTGGCGACCAATTATTGAACTCCTCCCAGGTGTATCCATATCCCAAACTGAAAGTGGTGCCATGTTTCTTGAGTTTTATAGGTTTAGAAATCCCTTGGAGGTTCTTGCTGAGTCCTTTTCCAGGTTCGTATCCATTCCAATTCAATATATTCTCGATCTTGTTATCCCACAATTTTTCTTTGTGACGATATTGACCCGCTCAATGTGGTGGTAGGTTTTTCCACCCAGCTTCCTTATTCCTGCGATTGTCGGAATGGTCTGGCAACTATATATAGGGTTGTTGTTATCACTGTGAATGATCATTTCCTGGTGATTCCATTTGAATTTTACCGCCCGATGCAGCGTTGATGTTATAACCCTAGCAGCATGAATCCATGGTCTTCCTAGCAGCACGTTTTAGGATGCTAGTACATATATTACTTGAAAATCAACCTCAAACCAGGTCGGCCCCATATGCAGACATAGGCTAATTTCACCGATGGTGGACCTGTGAAAACCATTAAAAGCTTTCACATTGATTGCTCCTTCTTTTATCTCATGCAGCCCTTTACCCAGCTTCTTGAGTGTTACTAACGGACGTATGTCAAGGCTTGAACCTCCATCGATGAGGATTTTGGAGATGAAATAATTTTCGCATTGTATCGTGATGTGCAGTGCTTTGTTCTGACCTAGCCCTTCTGGCGGTAGCTCGTCCTTATAAAAAAGTGATCTTATGACTTTCCATCACTTGCCCCACCATATTGGCCATTTCCCTGTCGGTGATGTTACTTGGTACATATGCTTCACTCAGCACCTTCAACTGAGCATTCATGTATGTTTTGGAATTCTGCAGCGACAAGAGGATGAATATTTGTGCTTGTGTCTTGTTTTCCTGGTTGACAACCAAATACTCATTGGCATGTATTTTCCTCCAAATATCATCTAGACCTGTCTCAATGAGGGGTGGCCGATTGGAGGCCCGCTTGCTTGATTCAGCTAGATGTTTAGGGGTATAGACTCTGCCAGTTGTTTTCATACCCTAGGCTATGACAGTCTCTTTAATTTTGGCCTTACCTTTCCTTCTAGCCTCGTCTTTATAATCCCAGTGTACGACATTTGTATAAAATGGAGACATGGTGTCCATCGCCACTGGGATCGGCGCGACCATCTTCACTTCGAATGGAATATGTTCCTTGGGTGGCAAGACTGCAACCTCAAATCGTGCTGGTGCCTTTGCTGATGGTACTGCTTCGAACTCAAGAGGTATAGACACATCTACCTCAATGTCCTAAGACGGTTGGATATGGACTATAATCAAATTGAGAGTAACTGCTGGTTTTTTGGGTCATCGCCGTCTGTGATCAACCCGATGGATACTTCGGGATCCCAATCATGCTCTACTTCAATCATATGAATACCCCTTTCCTTATAGTCCAGCAGATGGTTATTACAGACGTTCGGAGAAACTTCCTTTGCTACAATGACTTTTTTTATCAATCAAGTACTGTAGCTTGTACTTCAGGGAGTCCTTTCATGCCAGAGTGGTATGCATAGGACTTGTTTGGGTTAACCTAATGATAAGGATTCTTAAGGGTTGTAGCATGGAAAGGATGACATAACCACCAGATTTGAGTCTCTCGTACAGCTAGTCGATAGGCTCGGTGATGGATGTATATTGTTTTGGAGGCCTTTGATCAAAATTAGGTCAAGGCCTAGGGAAATTTTGGCGTGCAGGAGGTGATTGATAATGGGATGGTCGGGCATTGTAAGTTTGATAGACATGAGCGGGTTGGGAGTATCTGGGTTAGGTAGGTTGATATATAGGAGGTGGAGATGATTGGTAAGTTAGTGGTGGAGCTTGGTAGGAGGGTGCTCGGTAATTTAGGGTTGGATGGTAGTGGGTGGAGGTATTAGGAAAGTTTGGTATTCTAGGGGAGACTTGGTGCTTTGTGCAACCATCACGGCCCCTACGTCCCTCTTTTTAGATAGACCACCAGACTGCAAAGCCTTATTTGTATCTTGTAAAACCTCGAAGTTTGTAACTATACCACTCTTAATCCCTTCTTCAATTCGTTCCCCCAGTTTTATAATGTCAGAAAACTTATGGTTCTCAAGCACCATCAATCTTTCATAGTATTGCGGGTCTTGAGCTCGTACAAAGAACTTATTCGTTTGTTCTTCTTCTAAGGCAGGTCTGGCCTTAGCATTTTAGGACCTCCAGTGAGTAGCATACTCACAAAATGTCTTCGTGGTCTTCTTCTTTAGATTCTAGATATAGAACATGTCTGGCGCGTTCTCTGTATTAAACATGAACCTGTCCATGAAATCAGATGCCATACCTACCCAGCTTGACCACTTCTTGGAATCTTGGCTGATGTACCAAGATAGTGCATCTCTTTTTAGACTCCTCATGAACAGCTTCATGCGGACCCTTTCATCTTTTCCTACTCTGACCAGCTTGTCGGAGTATGTTCTCAAATGGACCCTTGGATCACCTGTACCATCAAACATCTCGAACCTAGGAGGTTTGTACCCCTCGGGTAGTTCGACATTCGGTTGTATGCAGAGGTCTTCATAGTTCAACACTTTGATCCATTTTCTTTCTTCAACGCCCTGAATTTGGCTTGTTAGTTTCCCATGTTCCTCAGCCAAGTTTATAATGAACAGACCCTTTTCATCAGACACATGTGTGCAAGATACATGTTGGGTGGAGTATGGTGTGGTATCCATATAGATGGGATTATTATAGTGGCCGGTGTATGGGCATGGAAAAGGTCATTTGTGGAGTTTTGAGGATCTGGGATGAGCAGTGGAATGTTATTTGGGGTATGGCAAGTATTTCATTTGTTCTTGGTAGAGAAATGGGATGATTTTGTTGTTTTGAGATATTTTTAGGAGGTGTGGGGTTTTGAACATTGGGGAAGTTGGAGTTCGGGGTGCTTAGGGAGAATGATAGTTTGGCCAGATTCCGGACCTAATCGAGCTCTTCCTGAAACTTCAACAATTCTTGTTCAAGTTGTGACACATTTTCATTAGGAACCCGAATACCATGGCCATCAGTGGCCTTTCCTGTTGTGTTCTCTTTTTTTATGTTCAAATCTTTCATTTTTCCTTTGTTCTTGTTCTTGACAGGACTAAGAGGAGGAGTGGGTGGAGAGCCCCTGGATCTCGTGGAATAGGATGGTATTGCCAGAGTTCACGAACTAACCTTTGAAGAGGGTAATAACAAAACAAAAATAAGACAAAAAGGTAATCAGTTTAGTGAGGATCATAAAAAGTATTGCAATACTTAAATATGTAGTGCAAGAATGTGAATTGTGTCCTAAATTGGGAACCTCGTTGTGCTCGAGGTGGGCCTAGCGACAAGTTGATTTGGAGAACTTGAAATGCTAAACGACTCATTTCATTGATAAAAATAAGATGAATCCTATATTGACATTAAATAAATAGGGAATAAAAGTATTAATGGCCGTGTGCCTTGTTACATTTTAAAGCAAAAAATACAAACTCCTATCTACTTAGTCCAGAAGGACCTTCCCCGGATTTGACATCCTTGGCTCCGTTGAAGAGCTTCCCCAACTCGCGAAGTCCTAGAAATAGGTACGCTCTGTCTAGATATCTGCCTTCATTTCTTTTTTCCTCTTGACAATCTTCAACCCTTTTGAGAAACTTCCTTTGCAGTTCCACTATGCATCACTCCAACTATCCCAACCTTTTGTTGGAGTTGGTAGCCATGTCTTTCCATTCCTCAATCAACTTCTGGTTAGACTTTTGTATTCGGCAGTGTTCCCTCTCACATCAAGAATCCTTTTGCACAACTGGTTGTACTTGACTTATGTATCGGCCTTCTCGTCTATAATCCTATGGCCTCGAACAAACCCTGGCTGTCCCAAACCATCATGATTGTATTCCAACCATCCTGAGTAGAAGGGAGTGCAATCCGCATGATATCTGTCTGACTCTATGGTGTCTCTCCCCATTACGATCTTGCAATGCCACATGTGTTGAGCTTGGAACTTGTAGGGACTATCATCGTTCTGGAAGTCGGCTCGAAAATGGCTCATCTTGTCGACCCTGGGTATGACTTGCTTCCTACCATCTTGCCTCATAACTCGTAGAAGGACGTAAGGGTAGGTTCCTTTGAGACAATTAGTATTAGGAAATGTGCATCTCTGGTTAGGCGATGAACTCAACTATCGGAAACTATCGAACATCTATTGAACCTTTTCTTCGATTAGATTACCAAATAGCTCAAACCATCCCTTAGCATGCTCAGGCTGAGCGAACATGTCAGGGATGTAATTCATTCACTTTGGATGGTGGAAAGCGATATGATCGTCCCAGTCCATTCACTGAATTTCTTGTCGATATTAGCCCTTTTGGAGATATTCTATGAGCCAAAGTTGAAGTAGCAGATTGCAGCCTCAGCCTTCGAAGTGTTTTACTCCTTGTTGACATTTCTCTAAGGCCCGGTATATGTCTGCAATAATCATGGGTACATACTGAATTCATGCCCACCAATTTACTCCATTAGGCTTTTCGTTACCATATCTAGCCTAGTATGAATTATACCTTTCTTCATTGGAAATACAATCAGACCTAGGAAGCAAAATATGAAGACGAAAACCCTGCGATGGACGTGTCCTAAGCATGTGACGGAAAACTCGCCAGAGTAGGTACGGTAAGATTTGTTGTGATCATACATTTCATACAAGTAGTCAAAAGGGATGTATGATTCCTTCAGGCGTGTTAATGTTGGATTCTTCTTCAAACCTATCATTTTAATGAAGCCCATACCTTTACAATTCTCATGCATTAGCAAGCTTAGAGTTTCCCATACTAGACCGGCCAATCCTCTTATCCCCTCCAGCAAAGGTGTCATTTCAATGCCCCCAAAGCGGAACACAACCCTTTCATATCCCAAAACAATATATCAGCTTGTATGATCATGTTATTAGGTTGGATCTCCAGGAGGGATGGTATATTTCTGAGATATTTTCAGATGAGATTTGGTCACTAGAGTGTAAATCTTTCCACTAGCATAGCAATCTTGGTGGATGTTGGTAACCATGCTGAATCTAGGAACTTTGTGCCTCATATTTCTGCAAGGCAAATAAGGTTAGACCCTTTCCCCATCTGACTCGACTATTTAACGATTATCATGAAGCATATAGTTCTCCAAATAAATGCACAGAATGTGACGATGTCCATTTTGGGTTTAGGGAAACCTAGTGGACTTTGGACAAGGCTATCTTAAAGGATCATTATATAGATAGCATAGTTGATCAGGCTAGGTTTGACCATGATGCATGCACAATTTGAACAGAGTAAGGTTTCTATGGGGTTTTAGACTGGTACCCTTGATCAGACAACTCAAGGGGGAAGCTCGGAACTTTCGACTGCATCATTAATCGACTAGTTTTACCGCAAATTTGCCTTTCCAAATTTAGAGGGTAATGATATAGGAAGAGTGCAACCACTCATTAGAAGCATTGATATAGTATTTGTTTGGCACGAGTGGAATTCAGCATGATTGTAAATTAATTAAAAGTATGTTGACATGTATTTTAACATTAATAAAGTGATAAATACAGTAGTTTCATAATTTAAAGCAATAAAGGAAAGAAATCAAGGGAGATATGTCAGTTTTGCTTTTAGAAAAGAAACTGATTGCTGAAAGGAATTAAACAAATAATTGCACATAGGTAGGGGGTAAAAATTCACAAGAACAATCTGAAATGGTAAAAGTTAGAAACTCCCTAGCAGAGTCGCCATGCTGTCGTGCCCCGAAATCGGGTTTATGATATTTGGTTGGAATAACTTTTTCCATTTGGGAAAATAGTTTTGCAATTTCGAAGAGTCGCCACCTAACAATTTTAAGGTGCGTTAGGGCATATGTGGGGTTCAACCACAACTATGTTGGTAACCAGAGATAGGGTAAGAGATTGAAATTATCCCAAGGGAAAGGTGTTAGACACCCCTTAGGATCCACTAGTGTGATTCTCTGCTAGATAGTTTTTGTGAATTTGTGTAATTAACAAGTAATTAAATAAGGCTCAAGTAATTGGATTTGAAATTTTAATACAAAAGTGTTTGTTTAAAAGACAATAAAAGCAAGGTTTTGAAAAAAAAACAGTTATAATCTAAGCATGCCGATGAATGTAAAATGGGTCCTAGGTTTATTTGTAATATGCATCACATCAATGCAACACCCGATATGGCACTCACCTGAAGAGGGGATACATGTGGTATTAGCGCACCGGTCATCATGTCCATATCTACCTTTCCCACCTGTGAAGGTATTAAAGTGAAAACTGTTCTCGGCCTCTATTGCATGTTGTTACCCATCCCGTATATATCAGTCCTAGAGGAATTTAGGACTATTATTCCTATAAGAAGGAAGTTCTAAGCTGAGTCTTAGGTGTAAAGGTAATTCTAAAGCGACATACAAGAAACAAGTATGACTGCATTTAGAGGGGAAACATATAAACAATTAATAGGATCATGTATACCTCCGCAAATAATGCATATAAACAGCATGACTTAACCACAGTTAAGGTCTGAAGTTTAAATCCTAAAGCAGGGTGTTTGGGTCAGAACCAGATTTATTACATAACTAAGAAAAGAAGTTCATATCAGGCCTGACTGCTGGTTGTAGCAGTTGATAATCAAACAGAGGCAGTTACAATATCATTTAAGTGATTACCTAAGGCTTTTCTAGGCGTGAACATGATTCAAAATTTATTCAGGATTACCGACAATTGGAGACTGTTGTTATTACCTAAACATGTTGTTCTAGGTGTTCAACACGTATAAATTGCAGCCAATTAGTTGTAAAGACTAAATGAAATTGTTTTTATTCATTTTCATGCATTCTTAATTAGCCTAACTATGCTTAAGCGACTATAAGTGAGATCCTAAAGACATGGTATCTAAACGAAAAGAGTTGCAGAATGATGCATATATGCATACCCTAAACATGATATCTATATGCACAAGTATTACAACATTTAGAACAATAAATACTAGGATATGCAGAGATGATATATTTGTTAATGTTGTTTATCATAATATAGGATCTCTAAGTAGACATGGCAGTAGGAACATGATTGCAGAAACACTGGTTATTAATACATTTAACACAAGAATTTCTAAGTGAAGTGATATTAAAGATGGGCATGCTGAAAAAATAAGTGTAAATCCTAAGGAACATGATTTCTACTGCATGAAATGAGTCCTAAGCATGGAATATATTGTTCAAGAAGAAATGTAAACCTAGTAACATGCTTTTTACCCTTTTAATAACTAAAGCATGCATATTTCCCAGTCTTTTTCACTAGCCAACCCTGTACTTGTTTACAAATTATTACAGATCAAATGATTGAATTACAAAAAACAAATTACAACCATAGGAAGAACGATCTTGGTTTCCTCTCCGAGATAATGATCGTGTCCAACCCTGCACTACTATTGAGTAGCGAGAGAGGTTGAAGCAGCTTTTACCCGATTAAGGTCGGGATCGATTTACACAGGGAGCTAGATATTGGAGTTGGGTGTCTATCTAAAGTGGAGTTGCGTATTTGCTCCAAATTGCACTTCTACACATTTTTGGTTTTGATTATGATTCTAATTCTATAAAACTACAATGCTCAATTAAAAAAAGAAGAAGCTATGATTAAACTATTGCGAGTTGTTCAAGTGATTAAAAGGCACTAGGGTAATAACTTTCGCCTAGGTGGTCAATTGATGGATTCTTGAGTCTATAGCTAAATTGTCACATTTGGGGAGTATGATATAACCTTTGCTTGATCCTAATCACTCTATACCTCTTGGTAGTTCGAGTGATTTTGTCTGAATTGACTTTCTCAAAACCAATTGGGTATGCAAAATTGGACAAGCAATCAGGGTTCAAGTTGGGTATTACTATCTCTAGGTTTAACCCTTTAATTGGGGCTATCAATCTCTTGAGTACGCCCCAATTCCTAGTTGGACCAATTTCAGAAACTTAGGCTCTCTTTCTCAAGAAGAGCCAAAGTACATACACTTATTACAAAATATTACAAAAACAAAACACTAATGTATTTTTGATAGTTGGGCACATTAGATGAACTTGCATCAGGAGCTGGATTACCACTGCCACCCGAACCAGCTAAGGACATTTAGGACGGTCGTGTCCTGTTTACGAGCATATGCCAATTTACGCGCATAAAAGGTATTACCAACATTCATGTGGTTCTGTATACGCATTCTCTTTTGTACTTGTAGCTTACACAAATAGTCCTTGTTACACAATGGTTCCAGTGACCAATAATGCTCAGTACACACTGGCTGCAACTGCCCACTATATGTGTTTAAGTATGCAGCAACACTGTATTGCCTATTAACATAGTTGGTTGCCCCTAAACATGTATGTTGAAATCACTTCATGGCATGTGAGCACGACATGTGGTAGATGGTCCATTTTCCACATGAACACAACCCGCTGGCTTCATTTACAGTGTGTATATTATTCCCCATGGTGTTGATGGATTGCGATGCGAACTTCAAAAACACCCCAGTCGTGATCATACTATAAAAATGAATGTCAATATGCTCGGCTCCTATGTTTCTAAAATTTTTTTATCGATATTGGCATAAATTCAACACCCCTCTACATCAATTCCGATGAACCTCTATGCCTTTCAACAAACCTCTCTGCCATCTGTTTGAATGTCATCCGGATCATGGCAGTGACATGCAATTCACGTGCAGACTTCAATAACCCATTAAAAGACTCCGACACATTTGTAGTCAGGTTTCCCCATCGTCAGCCACCATCTGCATGCAATGTCCACTTGTGAAGCTCATGTCGCATTAACTAATTGTAGGCTCATTCGTCTAACTGCTGGATCGATTCCATGCGCCTTCTGAATTTGCACTGCTGGTGATCAGTTGTAGCCATCCACTTTAAATCATGCAAGTTCATGTTGGGATATTTTTTTTGAAATTGGCCTTCAAGTGCCTCACAAAGTAACAATGGCATGCATGGGGTTCCTTCCATTCAGTCACATGCTCTACAGAACTTAATATACCACCATGCTGATAAGACATTAGACAAATACCTGAATGTTGTTTGACAACATGCTGCTTCAAGTGGTTCAAAAATAACGTCCATGTCTCTTGGCATTCATTTGCACAGATGGCAAAAGCTAGTGGAAATATTTGTCCATTAGCATCTATTGCAACGATGATCAACATCTTAATATCATACTTTCAATAGACATGAGTACCGTCTATGAAAATTACCAGACGACAATGCATAAAAACTATCAATTGCTGGTTTAAATGCCGAGAACATGTAAATATATATATATATATATATATATATATATATATATATATATATATATATTGGTATTCCTGCACTCCACTCAAGCTTCCATTCAACAAAAGTCCCGGGGTTAATGTGTTTGAGTGCGACCATGCACATGGATAGAGATGCAAATGACATATCCCGATCACCATAAACAATTTCAAATGCACGTTTGTGCCCGTGATATGCCTTTCTTTTGGTAATAGTACACCCATATTCCTGGTGGATGGTTGTAATACACTCTTCTTATACCAAATGGACACTTCAATGTATGGAATCAATTAAAGAGAAATTAAGTCAATATCCAAGTTGAAGTGATTCCCATTGAATATGTCCATTTTATATATCTGGGTACCAATATGTTTACCCACTATCCACAACTCTGTTTCCTTCTTGGTCGCACTCAGCATTCATTGACAACCCGTAAACCATCTATGGCAAACAATTTTGTATATCTCCGGACTTGACTCCCATACTATCATCTCACGACACTCTCTTACGCTCTACATTTTACAAGCCCTGGTTAAGCAAGCTTTATCGGAAACAAATATGCCCTTTGCCAGCATTGTTTGTCTAGACCCATCCCATATTGCTGTTTGAATTTCATCAAGGTCCCTTGTGAGGGCATCCACATCCGGCATACTTGGAAAATTATCAAGGTAGGGAATATGCCTTGCATGAAACGGCACATGGGATTCGTGCACTCTTGGTCTAACAGAAGGTGGAGCATGCTCCCTTGTTAGCTTAGATTCGACATTCTCTTCCTCCTCATCATCACCCTCGTCAGAGAAGGGTGTGTCCTCTCCAGATTCATCGGTAATGTCGTCATAATCACTATTATCTTCCTAACTTTGCGCATCTACCAAATTCCGAGTAAATGCGTTGTCTATAGGCAACTGAGTGACGTCAGGACCATCAAGTTGCTCGTTTTCACTACACAAACAATAAAATAATAAGCTACTCAAATTGATAATACTTTACATATATAGCTGTATCACTTCACTTACAAGTCGTAATGTGTTAACATTTCATGATGGATATTATCCTGTTAGTGATGATTCTCGGATAGACCACCGTGATCCAACACGCCAAAATTACGCATATTCCAACTGGTGTGGGTTTATAACTTATAAAATTCATATTCTGGATGGTACCCCCTATGAAATATATGAGTGTTAAAACAAATTCAATACAACAAAAATAAACATCATAACACAAAGGACCAGTCGTCTTGTTCGCCCGTGAAAATAAGTTTACATCTGGCCAAACTCTTTCAATCGGAACCTATTGGGCTAAATCTGCTCTATAATAACCACTTGATGATTAAGGGTTATCCCTGCTTTGCGCAACATCGTTATTGCGAATGTCTTCCACATTCACGTACATTTCCAATATTTTTATCAAAATATATTTATCCAGAGTCTCCAAAAAATCTCTTAGAGTTTTATCATCCTCAATATTAAACTTAGCGTAACAAGCAACCCCTAGAGAAGTCACAAAATACAGATATTTTTCAGTTATTTTAAGATTCATCAAAACGTTTGCTCAACCTCATTTTATTACATAACAACGATACCAGTCTATCGTATTCCATTGTAAGTGGCAACTTAACATGACTCTCTAGAGATAAACTATAGCTCACTGAGTTATTCGTCATTACAACCTCACCCCTCTCCTCCCAATTTAATGAAACCCCCTACTTTTCGCTATTCAGATATTATAAAAAAAAGCTTGAGAATTTAACAATAATAAAAATTTATCACGAAGTAGGAGTATTTCTATTAAACTACGTTTTATGTAAAATACAATATTATACCATGTTTTACAAATCTTGATCACTAAATTTTTTTTTCACCTATTTAAGTATTTTGAGTCAAAAGATAACATTTCAGTTCCAGGCTCTCTAAACTTCTTTGTGCATATGTTTTCTTCCTTTCTTATGGTACTTGCCCGTTTTGGCCACGTGTTGCCTTCCTAGTTTTTCAAAATAAGTCCCCTTCCTTGTCTCAAATTATTAGTCGTAATTTTAAAAATAATTGTCTTGAATTATTTATTATTTTAAAAGTTTAAAATATAATTATTTTCTTATTTTACTTTTAATAGTAATTGTTGTTCTTGAAAATGGAGTTAGCATATAAGTAGAGTAAATATTCAACGAATAGAAACTATATCTTAAGACATAAAATAATTAAAAGTTCCTCCAATTTAAGGTTTTCTTAGTGATAGTTTAAAAAAATACAACAGATAATTTGAGATGGAGAGTATATATATTGTAATTTTCTCGTATTAAAGATGACAAAAGAATTCATTTTAAAATGTTAGAAGAAGTTCAATTGAATTTGATCCTAACTTCTAAGCTAAAAATGTCGAGCATTTTGGGGAAACGGGAGTAAGTTTAAAACAATAGTCAATCTATAAATGCTAGGAGTACTAATAACATAATACTATTAGTAGTAATTAGCATGCGCTTCATTCTGCTTTTTGACAGCCACATATATACACTTTCATTTAACCTACTTTTTTTAAAAATGTTTCTACTAACATCAATACATGTTTATAATATCACGATGACGTCTCATTCTGATTTAAAAATCAGAAGTCCTGTTTCCTATAAATTTCTATGACTCAAATTGTTGGGAAAGTTTACCCTCGAGTAATACAATAATTAAAAGTTTGATGTATACGGCAAAAATCAGAGGGCTCGATTTTATGATTATTAGGACGCTTCGTGGGCACCACCCCTGGAAGGCTTGAAGTCTCGTTCGGAATTCGCTTCCGAGGGTTCATAATGATCGACCTCGAGACAGTGCAAACAGCAGCTACGATGAACTAGCCTGAAGTTCCCAAAGCACATGATTAAAGTTAATCAAGTCTATTAGGTTAGCACCATGTCATTAAATGGTTGTACCAGCTCCATATTTTTGTAATAAATGCAGTTCTACTATGTTAGGATTCCCTCTCACCTCTAAAAGGGCCTTTGTTATTTTGTAAAGAGAAGTTACAATATACTACACACTACATCCAATACAAGAACATTGTGTGCTTTCAAATTTAAACATATTTCCTTGGTTTCATTATTTATATTTATTGATTATATTTGTTGCGTTCTATTTATTGCTCATTATTGATCATAAAGAGTTACCATCGCATTTCTCATAACTGTTAATCCTCCCTCGACTGCCCTTAGTCGGGCATCCGCTTCGACCTCGAGGCCCCGATTTCCAACCATTCGATTTGGTTATTATACAATCTACAAGCTCTTATCTTATCTTTTATTCATTCACTTAGCATCTATTGCCTAACAACAAACATAAAATAGATCACGTATTTTTAAAATCACAAAATCAAATCTAATTTTTATTACTAATTTCAAGGTAAACATATCATTTTATCACGCGTTGAAAATATATTGCATATAGTACTAACTTATTCATAGAATTAAATTGGTATATTTCATTAGACGTGGAATTGAATCTTATTAAACTGGCAAGTTACTAGATAGTAGCCTACAAGTCCGAAAACAAAGAAGAGATAAATCTGGTAAAGTAAGCTAAAATATGAAAATGGGTAGAATTTGCAAGAGATTTTAATTTGTATGCAAGTTAAGAGATTATTGATGAAACTTTAAACGACAATAAGAAAAATGTAACCAACTAATTAGAGTTAATACTTATATATTCGACAAAGAGGATTCTGCATGTAGTTAGTCTCATTCAGTCACGACAAGGCAATAGATAGGTCAAGATTGAGACCATGCTTTTCTGAGGAAGAATTCCAGTCGTTACAGTCTGAGTATGAAGATATTGCCTCATTTGTAGATGCTGAAGTAGTGCTTCTTTGAGCACAAGGATGGTGCAATGACAGAGACAATGACAATCTACAACTATCTTCTTCTTCTTCTGCTCCATTCTTTATTTTCCTCAAGATCTCAAATTTACGCTTTTTTGATGATTTCCAGTTCTCATCCTCTTGCATGGACAACTGAATAACAAAATTATCCATCAAATTTATGAAAAATGCACATGTTATAGTGCCACATAGAGCAAAGGATATTCAACTGAACACCATAATTATACTGAGCATACAAAAGATTATATACTATGTATGCAGGTCAAAAATCAGTTTTTATAGATATGTATAATTATCAGTCAAGTGGTTCCTACTAAAATTAGGTTATGTATCATTAAATGGCAAAAATATCTGTATTTTGATCTGTAACCTAGCAGAAAAGTAAAGTAGTACCATATAGGTTTCACTCATTACTTCTTAAATGAGGTGGCCCATTGTTATAAAGTCACTGCTGATGCTATTCCACTCCACTGCTCCAAAATGCATTAATATCCATTTGGGATTTAGTCAAGAGAATTTCAGTCCAACCATCAGGACTTTTCTTTGCCCAAAACATGACCAAATTAATTAATGCACAGTTTTTTCCATAAATAAAATATAGCACAAGTTTAGGTAAAAAGACGACTGCAGCATTGAACTCCTCTTCAACATGTTTGTTCATGTCGAAAACCGACCAACACATTACACACGCTTGAACAGAAAAAGCAAAGACCAAAGGCAAGAATCACAGTAGAAAAAAAAGCAGTCGGTGTACTGACCAAGAGAACATTAGGGAAATATAACTTCTGTCAGAATACTCATAGAATTATTACAGTATATGCTTTCTTTTAGTATACCTAATACCAGTGAAATAAGACTGTTACCGGCTCACCAGTTGTGAACAAGAATCAAGACCTGTCTCTGTAGTAGCAGTAGAAAAGTTTTATTTTGTGTCTCATATACCTAACACTAGTTATATAAGATTTTTTTATTACGTAAATTTGTGGACCTCAATCTTAAGCTTCTAGATCCACAAAATTATAAGACAAAAATCTGGATCTACTAATAGCAATTGTACGAGACACAAAATAAAATCTTCCCATCAGATATATAGTCAATGCTCACACAAGTATTTGCGAGAAAGTATAGAAAAAGAACGAAAGGAAGTAGATGCAGTGACACTAGAAAGTAGACCTTATAATCACAAACTTACATTCAAGTTAATGAGAAAAGCTTAACTTATATATTCTGATATCATAAAAAAAATTACAATATCATGTCAACTAAATTATCACATTGTTGAATTGTGTAATCATCTCATCAAAAAGTTTAAATTAGATAATCATGTACTAGAGCAAAGGCGGACTATGCAATAGGTAAAGGGGTCACCGGCACCCGTAAATTAATGTTCGGAATTCTTTTTATGTGTATGTATATATATATATATATATATATATATATATATATATATATGTGCCCACGATCTTCAAATCCCGAATCTGCCTCTGAGATAGAAGATCTAAGTTTGAAGTTATTATCCAAAGAAAAAAAAAATTATTGATGTGCTAAAAAAATCATGTCACACGCAGGTGAACGGATATATTTTGAAGAGATAATTAAACATATACTCCCTATAACAAGTTAAATTTTTGGAATAGATGATGACATGACTATAATATAATTTTCAACAATATAATTCTTCATGGTAGTAGTGAGTAATAAATAAGATTAATAATCTAAAACATCAGGCAAGAAACATAGGTTGAAGTAGAGTTAAAATGGGAGGGGTAATGTACCTTAAAATCTTGAGATTGTGTATCACAAATCTGTTGCCATCTGAAACCAGTAATTCCTTTCTTCTCAGCGTAATTTACCCCACTTTTCTCAGTATAATTAATACTACTAGTCTGCATGTAATCATCACCACTATACGTATAATTGGCTACTGTTCTCTTTCTGCAGTTTTGCAGACTAGTACTCTCTGATTTACAACTTGTGGTCTTCATTCCAGCTCTGAGAGGAATATCGCAATTCATCATTAAACAAATACTCCATATATAAAGACAAGATACATGTATAAATATAATTTCATATACCAGGTTATTAATATTTTATTGAGTTTTTAATTTTGAAAATTTATTTTAATTACCTTATTAAGTAATCTAATTACAAGAACAACCCATTATAATTCTCACAAGTGGAACGTGGGTAGGGTAGTGTATACGCAGACCTTAGTCCTACCTAGGATAGAGAGGCTGTTTCCAATAGACTCTCGGCATCTTTCCCTCCAAAAATTTCTCACATTGCTCTTGGGTTGACTTGAACGCACAACCTCTTGGCGGGAGGTGGAGGGGCTTACCGTCAGGTAAATAAAAATTAAAACTTTAAGGGCTCATTTGGTTAAAAACCTGGTTATCTTATAATTATCGGATGGATTCCCCTTCAATATGGGATAAATAATTCCATGATTTTAGCATAAATTTTATCGCGATTTCAACTAATACCCGCAACAATTAAAAAAACAATGAACAAAGTTAATCCCAAAATTAATATTGGGATAAACCCTAATCCCAGAAACCAATAGGCTCCTCAAGAGAATATAATATCTATATATGTATAGATGCAAATCCTTTTGTTTTTGGTTCATTGGCCTCTACTTGGAAATTAAAGTCACCTTTTAGTGGGCAGAGGATTGTAAATTAGGAATGGAGATTCAGATCTTTCAATGGTGGGGCTACAACATGAATGGTATACTTCTTCTTGTTGATGATGAGAATGATCATCTTCTACCGACTCTTTTCCTTTGCTGCTTTGCCCTCCTGCTTCTGAGTCAAAGTCAACCAACCAAAAAAAACAATTGTTTCTAAATACAACTAGTAATATATACTGCAGCTTTTTATTATGGATTTTAATCGTAAAAAGAACTTCAAATAAAGTTGAGGTGTATGCATGTGGGATCATCAAATAGTTTTCCTTTTCATTTTCTTTTCTCCACAAACTCATAGAGATAATCTTACCTCGCCAGTTGACGTCACTCTTCATGCTTCTATACATCTGTTCGACAAGTATAAATATACAAAAACGATGAATAAGAACATTCACATATATAATACTAACTTAGAAAACAGAAGGAGAAAAAGGAATGTTCGTTCATGGAATAGATACTATTTATACCTGGAGATGACTTTTGACATGGGATATTGTAAGTCCTCTCACATCCATCATCTGAAGTACAAGCTTAGGTGTAGCTTCTACACATTAATTAGACAGATCGATCAAAATACATTAACAAGAAAAGGCAACCAAAAAATTAAATGGCTAGAAAAACAACTACGAGTTATGAAGAGGAAGAGGAAGGAACTTACTGTCGTGGCCTCCAAGTTTTTGAATAGCAAGAAGAAAACATTGATGAAGATGAGGTGTCCATCTCAAACGAGGAACTTTTGATCTTTTATATTGCCGAACTTCATTATTTCTTTCACAGTTTCCCATTATATATTTTCCTATAAATTCTTTCCTCCACTTCCCACACCTCTATATATATGTATAAGGCTCCTCTGTATATCCGTACAGTTTAATTTTCACCATGAAGTTTTAAAACTTAAAGCAAAGACAAAGAAAATATTTCCTTATGCAACTTCAACAGGAGAATAATGTTTTGGCCTTTGAAAATAGCTGTTATTTAGTTGGCAGTGTCTAGATCTAAAGAAACAAGGTAGGTATACTTATGCGTAGAGGCAGAGATATCACGAGAAAAGAAAAAGGGTAAATTCTTCTGTAAATTCAGCCTCTCCTCTCTAATTCTGCAAAGGGAAAATTCTCATCACGAGTATGTTTCTGATACTCCTTTCTCTCTCTATCTTGGAATGATTACACCATACAAATACTACCAACTCTTGGGCTAAGCTCTACTTCTCTACTGCTGCTTTGACTTTCCTACCCTTTGTCCCCTCCTTCTACACTTTCTCTCTCTAACATCTTAATATGCCAATTTTCCCACGAATACCTATTTATATAGCAATATGATGATCACTTAATGTGTACGGTTAAAATCGAACTTGCCGATTTTGCTATTTAATCGAGATTAACCTTAGGGGATCACGTCGAGGGCGGTCTCAGAATGAATCGGACCAAAGTACGAAGACGAGGTGTCAAGTTCAAGAATCAAGGTATCTGTCGAGATCGAGGTTGGCAACAATCGAGACTGAGTATGACCGACTTCACGTGAAATGCAATAACAGAAAGGCGATATATCTGTAATCGTCGAAGATCACGGCAGAAATCTCGGAACAAATCAAATCATGGGCGGTTATTTGTACCAACCATGGGATTTACTTCTGTAATAAGAATTGTACCATATTTAAGATTCGTCTACTATATAAAAGTGAGTCCCTATCATTTATAGAAACCTTACACTCACGAATATCAAAACAATATAATATTTCTTAGCCTACATTCTTGTTCATCAGCTTATTTGTCACGACCCAAATTCCCACCTTCAGGAATCGTGATGGCGCATACTCATAAAAACTAGGCAAGCCATGAAATTCAAAAATCTTTAACTTCTTTTTTTTTTTTGGTAATTAAGGTTTTTCATTAATCACCAATGAAGTAACATTACAAAAACATAGTCTAGCTTCAACTCAGCTGACTATCTGTCTGACTATCTGTGAGATACATATAAACTGTTTCTACTATCCTAACTAACTAGCACTACTATATTCGAAGGTGTTGTAATTGTTGTCTAGTTCGTGGGGTACTTCTAACATTACAATTATAAACTATGTCTCTCAATAAGGTTGTGTTACATCGAACTATCTTGTTGAAGACTCTTGAATTCCTTTCCAGCCAGATAGTATATGCAAACTCAGCAGTTACCATTTTGAAGATGGCTGCTCGACATGTTCGACCCTTGACTTTGCTTACTACCACTGCATTTTCTGGTTCTAATCATTGGTGGGAAGATAATTCTCCTGCAGCCAGTTCATTGTTCTTTCACATAAGTCCACAGTGAAAGGGCATGACACTAGTAGGTGTTCTCTTGTTTCCGGGTGGTTTTGGCATAAGGTGCATTGTTGATCAATACTCATTCCCCAGCTGTGCAATCTCTCCTTTGTTGGGAGTCTGTCCTGTAAGAATAGCCATAGATAAAATCTTTAACTTCTTTGTTTTAAGTCTTCTTAACAACTTGTATTTAACATGTGATAAACAATTAAATAACAGCGGAATATGAAATTTAGCGGAAGTTTAGAAAAATAGAAACCAAAAAGTACAAAAGCCCCAACATTTATCTACCCAGCACTTAGTGTCATAACATTCACGGACTACTAAGAGTTCTAAATACAACTGTTTGAAAGAAATAAAAACACAATTTGTCTCGAATACATGAGATAACATAATGAAATATAAGATAGAGGAGACGTCGGGCCTGAGGACGCCTGCAAGGCTACCTCAGAGTCTCGGTGGACTGAAAGCTGGCTCCCGAACTAATACTATTGCCTAAACGTTGCTCCGGTATCTGCAAATAAGTGCAGAGTGTAGCATAAGCACAACCGACCACATGTGTTGGTAAGTATATGGCCTAAACCCGGCGAGGTAGTAATGAGGCTAGGACCAGACTCTAGATAAATCTGTGCAGTTATATAATATATGGCGGAAAGGTAAACAAGTAATAGCAATTAAATTTAAGGAAGGGGAACATGCTGCGGGGGTGGCAGATAAACAGAATATCAAAGAACAATAAAGAAACTGTAGTTTATCTTCTAACACGGATAAAGAGCAATAAAGGTAGCTTTCACTTTCAATTTCATCTTGTTGCAGGCGTGGAACCCGATCCTATTTCACATATCTCGTGGTAGGCGTACCACCCGCTCCTATTTCATCATATCTCGTGGCAGGCGTACCACCCGCTCTCATTTTATTATATCTCATGGTAGGCGTACGGGGCGATGAGAGAAATGTTATACGAAGCCCACATGGTTTAGCTAGGAGAGGGCACAAGCACCGCTGAGGTGCAATACATGGGACCAAGCGCTAAGATCCAAATTGGAAGGCTACGTCATTTACGATAAGACGGAAGGCCCGGTAAACTTGTATTGCTACTTTTCATGCATCCCAATTATTCCAAGGTGTAACTTGGATGTTTTCCGTAGTTTCTTATTTTTAAATTTCCAAATGTAAACCATGTATCTTCAAAATTCCAAGAAATAAAATTAATATTTCATCGTTCATTCTTTTTTTTTTATTCTTTCTGATTTTGCTGTTTTTCCCTTTCATTTCTTCTTTTCAATTCTAATAATGCGGCTATAAATAACATGACATACTTGCGGACTTCACGCGTGCTCCCATTACATCATATCTCATAGTAGGCGTACCACCTGCTCCTATTTCATTATAGCTCATAGAAGGCGTACCACCCGCTCCTATTTTGTCATATCTTGTAGTAGGCGTATCACCCGCTTCCATTTCAATATATCTTGTGGTAGACGTACCACCCGCTCCCATTTCCAAGTAATAACATAATCACAATAAATCATGGCAAAGGAACAAAGCAATATAATAACTTCCCGACAAGGGAACAAAATCAATATAAGAATTTCCCGGCAAGCGAACAACAATATCGAAACAGTCATCCCGACAAGAGAGAATCAGCTTTAACCAACCTTAGCTTAGCTTGTACTCATCTCCATTAATGAAATTCTCAATCATAATTAAGATTACGAGGATTAAAAAAATTTTGCTCAATATAGTAGATCATTAATCAAGGCATCCGAAATGTTATTTAAGAACACAACAACTTTCAGTTTAAGACTCACAATCATGCTTGACACCAACATTTTGATACTCATCACCATGCCTATACGTCGTACTCAAAAAGGAGCAAGTAGCAAATATGACTCAACTCCTAATCCCTCAAGCTTAGTTTAGACAGAACACTTACCTTAAATTTCCACGGCCAACTCAATCCTCAATTACCGCTTTTCCTCTCAAATTTGGCTCCAAATCAATTGTATTTATATATAAATGACTTCATAACATCAATAAATGCTAAACAACTCGAATCCAATGCCTAATTATAGCTTCCCAATCATCCTTCCCAAAATTCCTAAAATCTACCTCTGTCCCACTTGATCAAAACACGAGGTTCGAACCAAAATCCGATCACTCATTTATCCACGAGTCCAAATATATAATTATTTTCACAATTCGACCCCAAAACGAGGTCTAATTCACAATGAATAAAAAATCCCTAACTCAACCCAAATCCCTAATTTTTCTACCCTTAATCACATAACTTAGGCGTAGAAATCTAATGGGTGTTAATGGGAATTGAAGAAAACAAATTAAACAATACTTACCCAAGAAACTTTCGTGAAGAAGTGCTTCAAAAATCTCCTAGGAACTTTGGAGAAGAAGGGGTTTATGAAAATTTTTATGAAATCCCGTTTTCATTTTGTTTTTGAAGCTTTAAAATGACTGGGCCTTTTAATGCTAGACGTTCGCAACAGACCTCTCGCGTTTGCGATGGGTCAGACTTATTGGCCTTCGTGTTCGCGTATAGGGGCTCGCTTAGGCGAAGCTGTAGCTCCTCGAGCCCTCATGTTCGCATTCTTAGGGTCGCGTTCGCATAAGGTGTTCTACCCTTCCCCCTACCCAGTCCACTTGGCCTTCGCGTTCGAGTGGCCAGGAACGCGTTCGTGAAGGTATAGCCCCTCGCTGCCTCGCGTTCACGACTTGGTCTACGTGTTCGCATAGAAGGAAGTTTCCTTCATCTATTTTTACACATCGTGTTCGTGATGGTCCTCCCGCTAACGCGAAGAAGGCTCTACCAGAACTGGAAAACCTCAACTTTTAATTGCCTAGAACCACTCCGAAACACATTTGAAACATTTCCGAGCCCTCGAGGCTCCTAACCAAACACATGCACTAACTCAAAATCATCATATGAATTTGTCCATGTGATAAAATCGCCTAAATAACCACAAAATTAATGAATCAAACATCAAAATCAAGGATTTTTTCAAAAACTTCATCAAGTTCCAAATTTAGAACTTTAAGTCCGAATCACGTCAAACGGCATTTGTTTTTAACCAAATTTTATAGGAAGGACTTAAAACATATATAAGACCTGTACCGGGCACCGAAACCAAAATATGGGCCCGATACCATCGCTTTTTAATCAGATTTCATTTCAATTTTCCTTAAATATTTTCAGAAAACAATTTTTTAGAAAAATTCATTTCTCTTGCTTGGGACCTCGAAATTCGATTCCAGGCATAGGCAACGTCCCATATTTTCCTACGGACCCTCCGAGACCGTCAAATCACGGGTCCGGGTCCATTTATCCAAAATGTTGACCGAAGTCAAATTTCATCAATTTAAAATCATAACTTAGCATTTTTAATAGAATTTCATATTTAAACTTTCCGGCTACGCGCCTGGACTGCGCATGCAATTTGAGGAGACTCTAAATGAGGTTTTCAAGGCCTCAAAATTACAGAACTTGATTAAAAATAGGTGATGATCCTTTGGGTCATCACATCCTCCACCTCTAAAATCATCGTTCGTCCTCAAACGGACAAAAGAAGGAAGTACCTGAGTCGGGAAATAGATGGGGATAGAGGCTCCGCATATGGGACTTGGTCTCCCAGGTTGATGCCTCAGGAGGCTGAAGACGACCAGAAGGGAAACTCTTCAACCTCAATTGACGAACCTACCGATCTAGAATAGCTACCGACTCCTCCTCATAAGATAAGTCCTTGTCCAACTGGACAGTGTTGAAATCTAACACGTGGGATGGATCACCATGATATCTCCAAAGCATGGACACATGAAGCACTGGGTGCACAGGTGGTAAGCTCGGCGGCAATGCAAGTCTATAAGCCACCTCTCCCACTCGATCAAGAACCTCAAACGAGCGGATGAACCTAGGGCTAAGCTTGACCTTCTTCCCAAATATCATCACGCCCTTCATAGGCGACACTCGGAGCAATACGCTCACCAACCATAAAAGCCACATCTCAAACCTTGTAGTCTGCATAACTCTTTTGCGTGGACTGATCTGCATGAAGCCAATCTTGAATGATCCTGACCTTTTCCAAGGCCTCCTGAATGAGATCCGTACCCAACAACCAAGCCTCTCCTGGATTAAACAATCAAATTGAAGACCGACACCGCCTACCATATAAAGCCTCATAAGGAGCCATATGGATGCTCGACTGGTAGCTGTTGTTGTAGGAAAACTCTGATAGAGGCAAAAACTGATCCCACGAACTTCCAAAGTCAATGACACAAGCTCGGAGCATATCTTCCAAAATCTAAATAGTTCGCTCGGACTGACTGTCCGTCTGGGGATGAAATGTTGTGCTCAACTCAACCCTTGTGCCCAACTCTAGCTGAACTGCTCTCCAGAAGAATGAGGTAAACCGCATACCCCTATCTAAAATGAAAGATGCGGGCACACTATATAGGCGAACAATCTCCCCGATATAGATCTCAGCTAACATCTCAGATGAATAGGAGTTTTCCACATGAATGAAATGTGCTGACTTGGTCAGCCTATCAACAATAACCCAAACTACATAGAACTTCCTCCAAGTCTGCGGGAGTCCAACAATGAAGTCCATAGTGATCTTCTCCCACTTCCATTCGGGAAGTTCAATCCTTTGAAACAATCCACCAGGCCTCTGATGCTCATACTTAACATGTTGACAATTCAAACATTGAGCCACATATGTAACAATATCCTTTTTCATTCTACACCACCGATAATGATGCCGCAAGTCCTGGTACATCTTCGCGGCGCCCATATGAATAGAGTACCTAGAGCTATGGGCCTCCTCTAAAATCAACTCTCAAAGCCCATGCACATTAGGCACACAAACTTGCCTCTGCAATCTCAAAACTCCAACATCATCGAAGGTAACCTTCTTGTCATCTTCACGTTGCACCGTGTCTCTAAGAACACACAAATGGGGATCATCAAATTGCTGATCACAGATACGCTCCAATAATAAGAACGAGTGACCGTGCAATCTAATACTCAACTAGGCTCAGAAATATCCAACCTCACAAATCGATTGGCCAAAGCCTAAACATCCCAAGCAAGCTGCCTCTCACTGACCAGAATATAAATAAGATTGCTGCATACTGGCTGACTTTCTACTCAAAGCATCGGCCACCACATTGGCCTCTCCCGGGTGATATAAGATAGTGATATCATAATCCTTCAACAACTCCAATCACCTTCTCTGCCTCAAATTTAACTCCTTTTGCTTGAACAAGTACTGAAGACTCTTGTGATCAGTGAACACCTCACATGCCACGCCATACAGATAGTGCCTCAAAACTTTAGTGCGTGAATGATGGCTGCCAACGCTAAATCATGGACTGGATAGCTCTTGTCATGAATCTTCATCTGCCTCAAAGCATAGGCAATGACCTTACCATCCTGCATCAACATTGCACCAAGCCTAACACGGTAAGTATCACAATAAACTGTATAAGGCCCTGAACCTGTGGGAAAAACCAATACCAGTGTCGTAGTCAGAGCTATCTTGAGCCTCTAAAAGCTCGCCTCACACTCGTCCGACCATCTGAACTGAGCACCCTTCTGGGTCAACCTGGTCATCGGGGCTGCGATAGATGAGAACCCCTCCACGAACCATCGATAGTAGCCTACCAACCCCAAGAAACTCCGAATCTCTGTAGTTGATGTTGGTCTAGGACAGTTCTTGACTGCTTCAATCTTCTTTAGGTCCACCTGAATACCATTTGCTGATACAACATGACCCATAAATGCAACTAAACCCAAAAAGAATTCACACTTTGAGAACTTAGCATATAACCGGCTATCCCTCATAGTCTGAAGAACCACTCTAAGGTGATGCTCGTGCTCCTCCTGGCTGCGAAAATATATCAATATATTATCAATGAATACTATCACGAACAAGTCCAGGGAAGCCCTGAACATTCGGTTTATCAAATCCATAATAGTTGTTAGGATATTTGTCAACCCGATGTACATAACCAAGATCTCATAATGCCCGTACCGAGTGCGGAATGTTGTCTTAGGGACATCAGATGCCCTAATCCTCTACTGATGGTAGCCAGATCTCAAGTCAATTTTGAAAAATACCTAGGCACCCTGAAGCTGATCGAAAAATAATCAATCCTTGGTGGCAGATACTTATTCTTGATTGTTACCTTGTTCAACTGCCGGTAATCAATACACATTCTCATCGAACCATCCTTTTTCTTAACGAACAACACCGGGCACCCCAAGTCAATACAATGGGTCTGATAAAACCCTTCTCAAGTAAGTTCTACAACTGTTCCTTTAACTTTTTCAACTCAGGCAGGGCCATACGATATGGCGGGATAGAAAGGGGCTGGGTGCTCGGAGCCACATCAATGCAAAAGTCAATATCCTTGTCAGACGACATACCCGGCAGGTCTTAAGGAAAAATATCAGGGAACTCATGAACAACAGGAATAGAATCAATAGAAGGGACCTCAGCACTAGAATAACGAACATATACCAAGTAGGCCAATCATCCCTTCTAGACCATACGCGAGTCTTTACATAAGAGATAACACTATGGGTGGGATGACCAGGAGTCCTTCTCCACTCTAAATGAGGCATACCCAGTAAAGCTATGGTCACAGTCTTGGCATGGAAATCCAAAATAGCGTAGTAAGGTGATAACCACTCTATTCCGAATATAACATCAAAGTCAACCATGTCTAAAAGCAACAAATCTACGTGAGTCTCAAGACCTCCAATCACCACAATACATGAACGATAGATTCGATCAACCACGATAGAATCACCCACCGGTATAGACACATAAATAGGAACACTTAATGACTCACTAGACATGACCATGTACGGTGCAAAAGAAGATGACACGTACGAATAGGTAAACCCTGGATCAAATAGCACTGAAGCATCTCTATCACAAACCAGAGTGGTACCTATGATGACTACATCTAAAGCCTCAGCCTCGGGCATGGTTGGAAGGGCTTAGCATTGGGGCTAGGCCCCACCACCCTGATCTACCTCTCTAGGATGGTCTGCTGCTGGCTGGCCTTTACCTTTGGCGGCTTGAGCTCCACCTCTAGGACCTCCACCTCCACCTCTAGCACCTCTACCCCCACCTCTAGCTAGTTGGGCGAGCTATGGAACATCTTGTTCCTGTACCACAGCACGAGAACCCTGATGTGGAGAACTGCTCGAAGCTCAAGGGCAATACCTAGCAATTTTCCTCGTGTCACCATAAGTAAAATAAGCTCTCGGCTGTTGAACCTGGAAACTCTGAAGCGGTGGTGCAATGATAGGTGCTGGTGGTGCACTGAAGGATTGCTAATCGGGATAATGCCTCTGAGGACCACGACTACATGAAGCACCGTGAGAAACCTGAAGAGCTGATTGATAAGGCCGAGGAAAATTGCCTATACCACGTGAATCTCTACCTCTAGATAAGGTACCTTTGAATCTACCTGAATGACGGGGATTCTTGTCTAACCCATGACCACCACCCTGTGATAGAACCATCTTAAATCTGTGGGCTACGTTGGCCTCCTCCTGAAAAGTGATCTCACTCCCAGCCTCCCTGGTGATCTGAAGACGCATCGACTATATGAGTCCATCAGTAAACCGTCTCACTCTCTCCCTCTCAATGGGAAGTATAACAAATGCAAGGTGAGCTAAGTCAATGAACCTGGTCTCATACTCGGTAACCGTCGTGGAACCCTGCTGGAGGCGCTCAAACTGCCTCTGATAGGCCTCTCTCCAGAAATAACACTGTAAACTACTCCCAAGTCAAAGACAGGGATCTGGTTGGCCTGGCTAAGCAATAATTCCTCCACCAAGTCTTGGTGGATCTAGACAAGCTGAATGTAGCAAAATCGACCCCATTGATCTCAACAATGCCCATGTTCCTAAGAACCTCGTGGCAGCTATATAGGAAATCCTGAGGATCCTCAGAAGAAGCACCGCCAAAAGTACTAGTGAAGAGCTTGGTGAACCTATCCAGCCTCCATAAAGCATCAGCAAACATCGCCACTCCATTATTGGTCTAAGACACTACACCCGGTTGAACTACTCCAACTGAATGAACCGACGGAGTCTGAATCTCGGGAGCTATATGCTTTGGAGTGCGAGTAGCAGGAGTCCGAGCCCCTCCTCCAGCCTGAGAAGTGGTTGGTGTTACAGGAAGTAAACCTACTTGAGTGACATCCTCCATGAGGCCCACCAATTGGACTAGAGCGTCCTCAAGAACTAGGGTAGTATTAAACCCCTCTAGACTTGAGTTGAGCCCACTAGAACTGCCAGGGCCAACATCTCCTCCTCAAAATCAACCCGAGGCTTCGCCACTGGTGTTGGTGCTCGGGGCTGAGCTCTGCCCCTACTCGGCCTCTAGCACGGCCTCGGCCTCGCCATCCGCCCCTAGTAGAAGCTGCTGCTAGGGGCTCGGGCTGCTGAGTGGTAGATGAGGAAGCGTGTGTTCTCGCCATCTGCAAAAGAACAGAGCAGAAATTCAATTAGCATTTGAGGAATAAAATCGCACGACAAGAAAGAACAAATGTGAAGTTTTCCTTACCCTGTAGCCTCTAGGGGATAAATACAAACGTATATGTACCGATCCCTCAGACTCTAGTTAGCTTGTCCATTAGTTGTGAGACCTATGCAACCTAGAGCTCTAGTTCCAACTTGTCATGACTCAGAATTCCCATCTTAAAGAGTCGTGATGGTGCCTACTCGTGAAAGCTAGGCAAGTCACAAAATTCAAAAATCTTTAACTCCTTTATTTTAAGACTTTTTAACAACTTGCACTTAACAGGTGATAAACAATTAAATAACGGTAGAATATGAAATTTAGTGAAAGTGTAGATAAATAGAAACCAAAAGTTACAAAATCCCCAACATGTCTCTATCTAGCACCTGGTGTCATTATATCCACGGACTACTAAGAGTGCTAAATACTATCGTTTAAAAGAAATAAAACAATATTTGTCTCGAATACATGAGATAATAAAATAAAATATAAGATAGAGAAGACTTTGGGAGTCTCGTTGGACTGAAAGCTGGCTCCCGAACTAATATTGCTGCCCAAACGTTACTCCGGTATCTGCACATAAGTGCAGAGTGTAGCATCAGCACAACAAACCCCATGTGTTGGTTAGTGTCTGGCCTAACCCCGGCGAGGTAATGACGAGGCTAGGACCAGAATGCAGATAAACCTGTGTAGTTATATAATATATGGCAAAAAGGTAAACAAGTAACAACAATTAAAGCTGGGGAGGGGAACATGCTGTGAGGATGATAGATAAACATAATATCAAAGAACAATAAGGAAACTATAATTTAACTTCTAACACGGATAAAGAGAAATAAAGGCAACCTTCACTTTCAATTTTATCTTATTGTAGGCTTGCAACCCGATCCCATTTCTCGTGTCTCGTGGTAGGCGTACCACCTGCTCCCATTTCATCATATCTCGTGGTAGACGTACCACCCGCTCCCATTTTATTATATCTCGTGGTAGGTATACCACCCGCTCCCATTTCGTCATATCTCGTGGTAGGCGTACCACCCTCTCCCATTTTATCATAAATCGTGGTAGGCGTACAACCCGCTCCCATTTCATCATATCTTATGGTAGGCGTACCACATGCTCCCATTTCATCATATATTGTGGTAGACGTACCACCCACTCCCATTTCCATGTCATCACATAATCATAAGAAATCCAAACAAAGCAATACAATAACTTCCCGTCAAGGAAACAAAAGCAATACAAGAATTTCCCGTCAAAGGAACAACAATATCGAAATAGTCATCCCCGCAAGGGAGAATCAGCTATAACCAACCTTAGCTTAGCTTGTACTCAGCTTAATTAATGAAAATTCTCAATCATAATTAAGATTCACGAGGATAAAATAAATCTTTGCTCAATATAGTAGATCATTAATCAAGGAGATCTGAAATGTCATTTAAGAACACAACAACTTTCAGCTTAAGACTTACGATGATGCTTGACACCAACATTTTGATACTCATCACCATGCCTATACGTCGTACTCAACAAGGAGAAATTAGCAAATATGACTCAACTTCTAATCCCTCAAGCTAAGGTTAGACCGAACACTTACCTCAAACTTCCACGCCAATGGCCAATCCTTAATTACCGCTTTTCCTCTCAAATTTGGCTTCAAATCAATTGTATATATACATAAATGAATTCATAAGATCAATAAATGATAAACAAGTCGAATCCAATGCCTAAATATAGCTTCCCAATCATCCTTCCCAAAATCCCAAAAATTGACCCCGGGTCGCTTGGTCAAAACACGAGGTTCGAAAAAAAAATCTGATCACCTATTCATCCACGAGCCTGAATATATAATTATTTCCAGAATTCAACCCCAAAATAAGGTCTAAATCACAGTTAATTAAAAAGGCCTAAGTTTACCCAAATCCCTAATTTTTCTACCCTTACTCACATGTAGGCCTAGAAATCTAATGGGTGTTAATGGGAATTGAAGAAAACAAGTTAAAAAATACTTACCCAAGAAACTTTTGTGAAAAAGTGCTTCAAAAATAGCCTAGGAGCTTTGGAGAAGAACAAGTTTATGAAATTTTTTATGAAATCCCGTTTTCATTCTGTTTTTGAAGCTTTAAAATGACTAGCCATTTTAATGCTACGCGTTTGCGATAGACCTCTCATGTTTGAGATGGGTCAGACTTTTTGGCCTTCGCGTTCGCATACAGGGGCTCACGTTCGTGAAGCTGTAGCTCCTCGAGCCCTCGCTTTTGCGTCCTTAAAGTTGCATTCGCACAAGGTGTTCAACCCTTCCCCCTACCCAGTCACTTGGCCTTCGTGTTCGCATGGCCAAGAACGCGTTCGTGAAGGTATAGCCCCTCGCTGCCTCGCGTTCCAATTAATCCCGATGTACCACAGGCTATAGATCAGGTCAATGTCATACTATGAGTCACCATTCGTTGAGATTTAGGCTCCGAACCTGAAAATAGCATTCGCAGAGACGCTGGAGCAGCCGATCAGAACACACAAAATAGTGAAGAAGGTGGGATTAGCCTTCGAATGATACTCGACATGTTAAAAGCTCAGCAAGCTGTGATAACGCAACTCCAAAATCAAAATCGAGCACCAAGCATAATTGAACTCGATACATCATAGGAAATTGTTCGTGTGGTCGAACATGTATAGGAGAAATTGAACGATAATGGATAGGGAACTGATCCCGCCATCATGAAGATGATCGAGGAGCTCAGTAAATGGATTAAATCAGGAGAAAAGAAAATTGAGGCTAATGATAAAAAGGTAGAAACGTACAACTCATTGTTTGATCAAATACTGGGGTTACCCCGGATTCTGAAGGGTTTCTATTCGAAAAAGCTCGTACACAAGCCTTTCCTACCAAGTGTGGATCCAAAGCCCATTCTGAAGAAATTCCGCATGTTGGAAATTCCCAAGTACAATGGAACCACTGATCCTAACGAGCATGTCACTTCTTATACATACGTAATAAAAGGAAAGGACTTAGAAGACGGTGAAATTGAATCTGTTTTGTTGAAAAAATTTGGAGAAACTTTATCAAAGAGGGCAATGATATGGTACCAAAATTTGCCTCCCAATTTCATAAATATTTTCGCCATGCTTGGCGATTTATTCGTGAAGTAAAGGTCGCGACTAGGAATTCAAACCTCTTCAAAGTGAGACAAAAGGACAATGAAATGCTAAGGGAATTTGCATCTCAATTTTAGATGGAGTGCATGGACCTACCCCCAGTTATCGATGATTGAGATGTCCAAGACTTTACTTTGGGTTTGAATGAGCAACGTTCGGTAGCATCACGTCAACTAATGTAGAATTTGATTAAATATCCAGTGATGACCTGGGCCAATATGCATATTCAATAGCAGTCAAAGATAAGAGTCGAGGTTGATTAGTTGGAAGTCCATCTGGTTCCTTCTACCCTAATAGATTCGATAGGATTCAAAGAGACATCGACAGAGATCCCCGATCTAACAAATATTATTACCAACCTTATACTGCAAATCATAGAAACAACGGACCGAGACGTAATCCCGATCGAAATGATCGAGGTCAAATTCCTGAGGGCTCATAAATAAGAGTGGCTTTAATAAACATGTCGAGCTAAAAGAAGCGCCACGGTTACCGGAATACAACTTCAGCATTGATGCTTCAAGTATTGTGTCAGCCATTGGACGAATTAAGGATACTAGGTGGCCTAGACCCCTACATTCCAATCTAGCTCAATGGAATCCAAATCAAATGTGCAAATACCATGGAATCTGTGGTCGCTGAATCAAATACTGGAGACGGTTAAGGGATGAGGTAACTCGTTTATTCAATGACGGCCAATTCGAGAGTTCTTGAGTGGCCGAGCTAAATATCACTTCAAATACCGTAACACAAATAGGAAAAATGAATAAGAAGAACTGCAACACGTGATTCATATGATCATTGTGGGGTCGATGTTCCTCGTGGCCCGACATTCAAACGCACCAAAGTGATAATCACAAAGGAGAAATGTACTCGGGACTACTTACTAAAGGATACCTTATCTTTCAATGATAAGGATGCGGAAGGGATCGAACAGACTTATAACGACATGCTGGTAATATCTATCCTTATGAATAAATCTCAAGTTAAACATGTGTTAGTTGATCAAGGTAGCTCGACAAACATTATCCGATTGGGGTCGTAGAACAACTCGGCCTCCAGGATTTGATCGTTTCGGCACCTCGAGTATTCAACGGTTGCAACATGGCAAGTTAAAGTTGAAACCACCAAACGGGAAATCACGTTGCCGGTATATGATAACTAGGGATTCTAGTTCATTTTACACTCCCTTTTACTTGAGTTTTGATTAAAAATGTATACAAATAGTCCCAAAGGCTTACATATTGTACTTGTTTACAGGGTGGTCAAGAAAGTGACAAAAGGTCAAAATTGCTCAAAAAAGGAGTAAAACCTACACGAGTACCAAGAACAAGTCAAAGCATTGCTGCTGCATAAAATCTACTACAGCTGCAACATAACCACCGCGGCCGCAGTCCATTTATTATGATCCGCGGTGAGGAGATTCAGAGAGGTGCAAATTTTAGAAGCTCAAGCAATGCGGTCCATGGTAGATTCTTTGTAGCCGCAGTAGCCTCACCGCGGCCGCAATCCATTTTATAAGGTCCGCAAAGAGGAGATTCAGAGAGCTAGCAGTTTTGAAGATTGGAAGCCATCGCGACCGCAATCCATTTTGTGCGGTCTGCGATGAAGCCCTTGTGGCCATGGTCCATTTTATGCGGTCCATGGTGGATAGATTCAAAGACTCGGATATCAAGCCAAAAAGCCTCACTATGGCTGCGGTGCATTCTCTGAGGTCCGCAGTATCTCCATCGGGGGTAATTTTTGTCCAAAAAATTTAGCATTGTATACACTTTTTCAGATTATTAGGGTATCTAACTTTTAGCTGAGCACGTAAATGGTGGTTTTAGCCTATTTTGAGTAATTTTATAGTTGGTTTAACATTGAATCTTCAATTCTTAATTTGTAATCATATTATATGGGCTATTCTTCATCTAAATATATGTTTTCCTTCATTATTATGAGTAGCTAGACCCATTAGCTAGGGTTGTGGCTCAACCCTAGTATGGGTATTTGATGGGTCTTTTGTTCTAAGGCTTAGATGTTTATGGGTGGTTGATATTTGAACTGATTTGTGCTTTCTATGTTGAATTAGTGGTTGAAACACTAATTTGTGCTTATTTGACTTGGGTTCTTCTTGAGAAAGAGAGCCTGAGTCTAGGAAAATCAGTTCAACAAGGAATTTGGGCGTATTCAAGAGATTATTAGCCCCAATTAAAGGGTTTCATCTAGAGATAATAATACCCGAGTTGAGCCTACATTGCTTGCATAATTTTGACACACGATTGGTCTTGAGAAAGTAAATTAGGGCAAAGTCATTCAAGCAACCAAGAGGTATAGAGTGAGTAGTTCGTGCATTGGCTATATCACAATCCCTAACATAAACTCGTCAAGTATTCACCTAGGAGAATGTCACTTCCCTAGTGCCTCGTTGACCATTTAGAAAATCTTACAAGCATTCATACTTAGCTTAATTTTGTATATTATTAGCATAAAATTAGATGTAACAAACAAACAAATATGATTGGAAGTATAATCAAGAGCACTACTTACTGTTAGATTATATAGAAATCCAACTCCAAACACTATTCTAGCTCCCTGTGGATTCGATCCCCACTTTCTTGGATAAAAGCTGCATCAATCGCTCTTGCCACTTTGTAGTGGTGTAGGGTTGGACACGACTAGTAAATGTGGCCGTAACTATCCAGGAAATGAAGTTCTACATGATCAAAGATGATATGAGGTACAATGCATTGCTTAAAAGATATTGGATCCATAATATGAGGGCAGTACCTTCAACGCCTCATCAAGTCTTGAAATTCCCAACACCAGAATGAGTAAAAATGGTGTACGGCAAACAACCGACAACCAGAGAGATGTTTGCAATTGATGAAGTAATACTAGGATCGGTACTAACATCAACAAAGGGACCAAAATCAAAGGAAAATCAGGAAGTCAAGTAGCAACCATAGTCTTCGGCCTCGACCAAACAACAGGAAATTATTGAGGAGGATAACTGTATGATACCTCGAACCTTCATAATCCCCGATCATTCCGACGCCACAAAGTCAACGATCAAAGATCTGGAGCAAGTGATACTGATCGAGCATCTTCCCGATCAAAAGGTATACCCGGGCACGAGGTCAACTCCCGAGCTCATAGAAAAAACTCATTAAATTCCTTATTGAAAATGTGGATTATTTTTCTTGGTCCCACCTTGACATTATAGGGATACCACTAGAGATGGCCACTCATCAATTGAGCTTGGATCCAAAGTTTAGACCGATGAAATAAAAGAGAAGGCCTCAGTCCGATGGTTAAACATGAATTCATCAAAGATAAGGTAACCAAACTTCTCAAAATATGATTCATCCGGGAAGTAAAATATCTGAAATGGTTAGCAAATGTAGTCTTAGTGCCCAAGAAGAAATAAACTTAGAATGTGCGTAGACTATAAAGACTTAAACAAAGCATGCCCAAAGGACTCCTTTCCTTTGCCGAATATCGATCGAATGATCGACGCCACGGCCGGCAACGAGACCATCAACTTTCTCGATGCCAACACCAGGTACAACCAAATACAAATGAACCTAGAGGATCAGGAAAAAACTTCATTTACTACTAAGAATGGTACTTATTGCTATAATGTAATGCCATTTAGACTAAAAATATTGGTGCTACTTACCAATGCCTAGTAAACTGAATATTTGAAGAACAAATAGGTAAATTAATGGATTTTCATATTGATGACATGCTAGTTAAGACCCTGTATGCAGGGAGCATTTGACACATTTGTAGGAAACCTTCAACATATTGAGAAAATACGATATGAAGCTCAACCCCGAGAAATATGCATTCAGGGTCGCTTCAGGCAAGTTCCTCGGCTTTATGGTGTCAAATCGGTGAATCGGGATCAACTATAATAAAACCAAGGAAATCAAAGTCATCACGGTCATGGACAGCGTTAAGGTCATACAAAGATTAACAGGAAGGATATCCACTTTAGGCCGGTTCATCTCGGGGTCTTCAGATCGAAGTCACAGGTTCTTCTCACTGTTCAAAAAGAAGAACAATTTCACTTGGACCTTGAAATGCCAACTTGCATTGGAAGAATTAAATCGGTACCTTTCGAGCCCACCATTGCTTCATACTCCGAAAGCGAACGAGCAACTCTACTTATATTTGGCACTCTCGGAGGTCGTGGTAAGTGGTGTCCCAGTTCGAGAAGAGCAAGGTACGTAATTTCCTGTTTATTATGTTAACCGAACTTTAGGTGAAGTGGAGACCTGGTAGCTTAGAAGAATTAGCGCTTGCTCTAATAAGCGGCTCTAGGAAATTTAAATCGTATTTTCAATGTCATCTGATTTGTGTTGCAACACTTAACCCCTTTGCAACATTTTGTACAAGCCCGAACTCTTGGGCAGATTGGTTAAATAGGCCATCAAAATCAGTGGATACAATATTGAATATCAACCCAAACGGCCATCAAGTCTCAAATCTTAGCAGACTTCGTGGCCGACTTTATACATGCCCTTGTACACGAGATCGAAAAAGGGACAATTACTAAAATCGAGTACATCCTTAGGGGTGTGGACCCTTTTCAGAGATGAAGCTTCGAATGTGAAGGGGTCTGGGCTAGGCATCATTTTTAAGCCATCAACAGGCAATACAATTAGATAATCTATCAAAACCACTATGTTGACTTAACGCAATCCACGACTGTATGAGGCCATGATTGCAGGTCTCGATCTGGCTAAGTTTGGAAGCAGAGGTCATCGAGGCCAAGTGTGATTCCTAACACGTGTTTAACCGAGTCAACAAAACATTCGAGGTTCGAGAAGATAGAATGCAAAGGTACTTGGAAAAATTACAGGTAACCTTACACCGGTTCAAAGAATTGACCCTACAGCATGTACCTCGAGAGCAAAACGGTGAAGTTGATGCCCTTGCAAATTTGGGGTCATTAGTAGAAAATGATTAAATTATCTCGGGGGCTGTCGTACAGCTTTTAAAGTCGATAGTCAAAGAAGTCCACGCCGAAATAAACTCCACAAAACTAACCTGGGATTGGAGGAAAAAATATATCAATTATCTAAAGAATGGGAAACTTACGTCGGACCCTAAAAATTTGAGGACTCTGCAAACAAAAGTTGCATGATTCACATTGGCCGAAGATGGAACATTGTACAAAAGGATGTTGGATGGGCCGTTGGCAATATGCTTGGGTCAAGGAGACACCGACTACATCCCACCAGAAATATACGAGGGTACTTGCGAGAACCATTTTGGTTCTACCTCACTGGTTCACAAAGTCATCAGAGCAGGGTATTATTGGGACAATATGAGAAAAAGATACTAAGGAGTTCGTTCGAAAATACGACAAATGCCAAAGAAATGCACCGATGATCCACCAGCCTTGGGAGCAGCTTTATTCAGTCTTATCTCCATGGATGTTCAAGAAATGGGGAATGGATATCGTCGGCACTCTCCATCAGCCCTAGGTAAAGGTAAACTCATTTTATTTATGACCGACTATTTCTCTAAATGGGTTGTAGAATAGGATTTCGAGAAAGTTAGAGAGAAAAAAGTTTGGACTTCATCTGGGATCATATCATATGCTGATTCGGGATACCCGCCGAGATCGTATGTGACAATGGGAAACAATTCGATGGTAGCAAAATAACAAAGCTCCTCGAAGATCACAAGATAAAAAAGATCATATTGACGATATTTCAGAACCTAAAGAAAAGGTTGAACGACACAAAGGGGAAATAAAGAGAAATTTTACCCGAAGTCCTTTGGGCATATCAGGCAGTGACAAAATTCAGTACGTGGGCAACACCATTCTCCTTAGTATATGGCGCCGAAGATCTGGTCCTGATCGAAGTCGGGGACCAAGCATCAAGTTTTGATACACAAAGAAAGAATCAAATCACGAGGCTATGAACACAAGCCTCGAATTGCTAGACGAAAATAGGAAGTCGCCCTCGTTCGAATGGCCACCTAGAAACAGCAGATCTAAAGATATTACAATCAAAGATCCAATCTTAAACACTTTAAAATAGGGCACTTCTTTCTGAGAAAAGTCACCCTCAACACTCAAGATCCAAATTATGGGAATCTCAACCCAAATTGAAAAGGACCATATCAAGTCCTCGGTGTCATGGGAAAGGGATCTTACAAACTTGGCATGATGCGGCGAACAATTTCAAATAATTGGAACATATCACTCCTCAAATGATACTATTGCTAAGGTATGACCCTCTCTTTTTTTTCATTTATATGTTGATACTAACTTATTATAGGTGTTCGATCAAAGACTTAGGGAAATTCTTCAACACAAAGACCTCAGGTTTTAAAGCACGTGTTGCACTGATATTCCCTTAGATCGATTTTTGTCCCAAATGGGTTTTTTTGGTGAGGTTTTTAACGAGACAACAATTATTTGTGCTACCTAGGGACAATTCAACATCATCCGAGGCTTTATTACAATCAATCTCGGATGTTATCTTTTCAAGGAAGATGCTTCGTGTCAAAAGGGTCTCGATAGGAAAATTTTGTAAAGGGCCAAATGGTCAAATGAACCGTGACCATGTAGATTTCCCGAGCCCTAATGACACAACATGTATGCATGAATGATCTATTGAAAGAAGTACTTTTTTCTTATCAGATGTTTCATGCCTTAGTGAAAGTTCTACTTTACAATTTCACACTTACGATATATTATGGAAACCGGCTTAAGAGTCAATCGCAACTAAAGCTCGAGCAATTAACCCCATACTCGGGGGTTGCTGTCCAAATATTGAAATGCTCAAATTTTTAAACTTTGAATTCTTAAGACCTTAAAAAGAAAATCCTCGATTTTATAAGCCACGGCCACCCGACTCGGGGACTGATACTTCAAAAAAGTGTGAAATATAATCAAGATTAAAGCCCAATGGGCAATTATCAAGTTAAAGGCTATGTCCAAGCTAACACGGTTCGGAGACGTCCAAATTCCATATCAAGCAACCTTTCAAATAATTTCATAAAACCAGTTAGAAAAGGCTACCCTCTGCAAAGTTACAAAGGGTTTCAATAACATCAACCCTCAAAAACCTTAAGAGGTACCCAATCGTTTGAACTCTCAAACAAACTTATGCTAAGGCATAACAACTTTCTATATGATTAAAATGTTTTACTCCAAAGATAAAGGGAAAAAGTCACTCTTTTGAGGCCATATCGGCTCGATTCAAGAGCCTAAGTACCATTACATTGTTGAGTTCGAGGACCCACCCTCGCTTAATAGAAACCGAAGGGTTTTTTAAACTCTGAGTTCGGGCAAGTACTCACTCGATTATAGAGGATATACAATCTGATCTCAACAAAATATTTGCAAGGCAATGAAGTGAGTCAAAATTCTCACAAGATCTAAAGTGTAATCATAAGTCAAAAGCAAAATAGAGTTTTCACAAAAAAAAAATTCAGATACAAATCGGAAAGAAAAGGGATCTTTCATATATGCAAAAATATTTATACAGACCACTCAAGGTCTTACACAAAAAATCCAAAAAAGAAGAAAAAATTCAAAGAGCCTAATCTTTCTCGGGGGCTTCATCTTCATCTTCTCTGCTCTCGGATATGCTCGTGCGCCCAGAGTCATCATCATCAGAGAGCAAAGCTTTGGCTTCGGCTTCTAGCACTTTCGTGTTCTCGATATTGTTAGTAAGGTCAAAACCAGGAGTATGAATTTCTGTCTGGTCCTTTCGGGTCGCCTGACCTGGGCTGATGGCGCTTCGTAACGGCTTGTCTGGAGTCCAGCGGCTCTCTAAGGCTTAGAGTCTCTCTCTGAGACTGGTATTTGGCATGCTCGGTAATGCAGAATGATTTAACCTAAGAGGCATAAAAAATTTCCTTTGATCGAGCGTGAGTGGCTTCAGCATCAGTTCGACAAACGGCCACAACTGCCTCTACGTCGGCCTTTACTATTTCTGTCTCTGATGCAGCCTTTGCAAGCTCAGTAGCCAATCGAACCTCGAACTCCTCAATTTTATTGGCTCGAGCCAAGCTCTCCTCCTTCATACTTTGGTGTTGAAGTTTAGCCGAAGATAGGTGTTCTCGAGTAGTGTCTTTCTTCGAGGCAAGGCGGTCCATATTTTGCTTCCTCCCAAGGTCTCTGCCTCCTTCATCTTGGTCTCCTTGCAAAGTTGCTCAATCTTTTCGTCCTTCTACTGAACCTGTAAGGTTGAATTGATAGTCTTCGTTTCCAGATTACTAAAACGAGCCTCCAAAAAAGTACATTACCTGCTCAATCAGGTCGGTTTGCCCTTTGTGAGTTGTTTCCAGTTCAGCTCGGAGGTCCTTGATCTCCTTTTTTTTGCCCAATAGACATTTTAGAGCATCCCTATCCTCCATAATCCTATTAGGTCAGCCTCACACCGATCCAGCTCTGCCGGGGATTTAAAAACGCTTCCCGATGAAGAGTCACTGCCTATGAAGAAATAAAGAAAGGCAAGAAGAAACAAAGGCAAAAGCAATATAGATAAAAGGAGCTAAATCTTACCTGAATCAAGAGTCGATAGGCCTCATCAACGATGCTCAACGCATCACCTAGATCAGAAGCATCTTCGACTCCCATAAAAAAACCGTGGAAAAGGTCCTCACCATTCCCACATCCGGGGTCTCCCTAGCCTGGGCTTCCTGAATTTTCCCCTCAAAAAAATGAGGGGAGGGGCAGTGAATCGTCAATATTTATTGCCTTAAGCGGGTAACTAGGGGCGTTCTCTTCATTTTGAAGGGCCTTAGAACTGGGCCCTTCATGTGTGACCACCAGTTGTCCATCACGATGGGAGGAATCTTCGGTCTCCGATGACTCGGGGACTTTTCTCGAGCGATATTCTGAGATCCCCTCGGTCTGAGGTTGAACCTCTTGGGTCATCACCTGTGATGCTAGGCTGTAACTGCGTATTTTAGTCGTTTATTACACTCTAGTTTACTGCACTTTAATAGAGTTTGCACTTAAATCGCTAGTGTTTTGCACTAATTGTGTGTTTTATGCTTTGTAGGAGTGATTTAGAGCTATGTAGAGGTTATGAAAAGAATTCAAGTTATTTGGAGCTTTGAATTATGAGTAAAAGCCCAAGTAATTAAGCCAGAATCATGTTTGGGGATCAACAGATGATAGTTAAGAGCGAACGACGAATAGAGTAGGCATATTGCGCACTATCTAGTAAAATGAACATAACTTTTCACTCATAATTCCAATTGGGCTCCACAATATATGGTTGGAAAATTAACTCAAAGAGCTACAACAAAAATGTTAAATTCTTCCAATTTCTAAACAGAACAGGGTGAAAAGTGCACGTCAAGTTCGCGGCCGCGCTCATGCCGCGCTCGTCAGGTAGAATCAAAGTGGATATCTGCAGTCCAAGCGCGGCCGCGCACGTCCTTTCGGGAAAACTGTTCTTTTCCGCATTAGAGAAGGTATAATTATTTGGTCCCAACTATACTTGGTATAGATATATGGAAAAACAGTATTTTAAGCGGGTTGGACAGATTTGAGACACATATTAGACCTAAGGAGGCAGAGACACAATAGGAGCAAGGCGCGGAATTCTTCTACGAGTTTTTCCTTCCTCTTCCTATTTTTCATTGTTGGTTATGACTTTTAGTATTGTAGTTTTACATACTATTATGAATAGCTAACTTGTTATCTAGGATTTTGATGGAACCATTTGTAAGATAAATTCTTGTTATGTTTTTATATAATTGAGCTGTACTATTTTCTCTATTTGTTCAACTATATTATTCTTGTGGTTGATTGAAGGGCCTCAATTAGTTATACCTATTTAGTATATATTACTCAAGAAGAGTGCATATTTAGATAGTTGTTGAAAAACATCACTCCCGACGTATGTGAGGAATCAGTAACCAAGGGTTTAAAGGCGGGATTAGGGATAACGAAATCTTGGATGTGATCTAAGTGAGCTATAATTAAAGCCAGCTAGCATAACTCAGGAGAGTATGTATATTAAATTGTCGTAGTTACTCAGAAAAGAATTACAAGGGGATATTTTCATCAAGCAATTCTAGTAAGTGGTTTCTTCCTATTTGTGAGTTAAATACATGATTTATACATGGATTATAATATAAAAATTAGTATAAATTGTGGGGTTTTTGATAGAAGACCTAGAATTTATACTTTTAGATTTTGACCACAATTTTGGACATGAAACTTGGAATAAGTTATATATTTGAGCGCGTGTCGTTATGGGTAAAGTTCATTTTCAAAAAATTTTGGAATTCGAGCACGTGGATCCGAGGATGATTTTTATTGACTTTCCGGCTGGGGTTAGAAATTGTTATAAATTGGATCATAATGAGTATTTTAGTATATATTAATAAGTTTGCATAATTATTGGCTATTTTCGGAGCGTTGTGCATCAATTTGAAGGGCTTAGAAGCATGTTATGGAACTTCGAGGTATGTCTCCTTTCTAACTTTGTAAGAGGAAATTTACCCCATAGGTATGTGCTCCTATTTGTGGGGGACTACGTATGTACGAGGTGACGAGAGTCCGTGCGTAGCCACTATTATGCTTAAGTCCGGGTAGTCTAGGACTCAAAAGCATGCTTTACTTAAAATATTTTCAACCTTACTGTCAACTTAAAATGCTTAAATCATATTGAACTTGGTAAATAAATTTCTAAAATGTTAAATATCATTTTCTTGACTTTTAAAAGAGAAATCTGACTTTTCTTTGGATAATTGCTCTTGATGAATTCTTGATTGACTGTTTAAATATGTTTATCATTTTTGGGACGGGTCAAACGCCTCGGTAGATTAAATAGATACATCTATGGTTTGTGTCATTTGACCATCTGCCAGTGCACAGTTTAAATATTATGTTGGATCGGACCGTACGACCTCGGCATGATGTGCGCATGCTTGTATTAATGCTTGCCCTAAGATTTTTAAATAATTATATTGCCTCTTATTATATAAACGATTGTCTATTTGCTTCTTGACTTTCTTGAGTTTACTTTCATTTTTAATAAATTCACGACTAATTATATTATTGATGGTCATAGTAAGTGTCAGAGTCGACTTCTCGTCACTACTTCTTCGAGATTAGACTGTATACTTATTGGGTACGCGTTATTTTCGTACTCATACTATACTTTTATATATTTTATAGTACAGACACATGTATGTTCAGTGGCCTTGTGGGCGCAGCGGCGTGATTGATATGGGGACTTAGGCGGGTTGCATCTTATGAAACGATCCGCAAGAGTACTTGTATTTATTTTCTGTCCAATTTGTATTCCGGACAGTTATTGTATGTTACTTTTACTTTCTAGTAAATGCTCATGCACTTGTGACAGTAAATGATCATGCACTTATGATAGTAAATGCTCATGCACCTGTGACACCGGGTTCTGGGATGGTTACGGGATACCTAGTATTGAAATTGAAAAACGTTATTATTATTCTATAAAGCTCTTCTTTTACTAGTTAAATTGAAGGAAATTTATGGTTCCAAAAAAATTAAAATCGGGATTTGATTGACTATCTAATGTTGGCTTACCCGACAGTGATCTCCGACATTATCACATTATTTAATGTATTTTGAGTCATGACAGAAAAGAATTTTTAAAATTTATGGTTTACAACAAGTCTTAGGTACTAATCTTACTAATGATAAAATAAAATTTTAAAATTAAATTATTTATAAAGAAAGAGGGTAGAAGTACGACATTTTTCTTTCTTGATAAATTAGAAAGGAAAATGTGCCACATGAATTAGGAAAAATGATATAAACTGCAATGGAGGAAATAACATCTTTTGAAAGTAAATTGCCATCTAAAGATTGTACATAGGTAGTACAAGTTTGGGTGATCAAATTTTTTCGTCAAGTTATATTTTGATACAAGTTTTAATATTTTCAAAAGCTCTAAAATATTCGTCGGACTATTGTTTCTCAACCCACAATATCATCTTCATCCAACAAGCTACTCTCTATTTTAACATATTTTTATTTTCTAGAAAGAAACAAAAACGTGTTTAATTTTTTGCTAAGCAGAAATGAAAATCTAGCAGTTCACGAAAGTGTATATAATTTCTGAAGAAATATATACGTTACAAGTCAAAACAAAAATAAAGAGCTTTTATGAGCATAGCGAAACATAAGATAATCAAGTATAAAAGAAGCATTACAACAATAAACAATTAATTTAGAAAAGTAGAAAGAAAAATTCTTGATTTTTGAAGTGTCGTGGAGGTAGGGGAAGAGAGTGTAAAAATAATAAATTCATATAGAATAATACTAGTAAATTTTTAAGAACAAACCAAAAAGGAAGAGTGCAGGAAATTCCTTTATTTATTTAGTCAAACTTAATTTTAATTAAAGAAGTGAACAATTAATTTGAAAACACATATAGTAGCATAAAAAATACTAGGTGTAATAAGTTGAGATGAAAGAGTACCTTTTATTCTTTCTTCTTCGATGTGTATGTATTCAGAAAAGGAAAGTTCTCTTTGTTCTTTCCCACTTCCGTCAGTGTATACAAAAACGTTGGCTACAGTGTATCTCTTCCGAAAAGTTAGTCAAAACGTATCCACCAAGAGTACAATAGAAAATAAAAAAGTCTCTATTTTGGTTTTAATTACGTCCATTCTGTGAAGTTGCATCCACTATTGGACAGAGGAGATAAAGATATTTTTTCAAACCAAAACTGGGAAGAAATTTCACAAGTCTCTGGCTATTCAAACGTACCTAATTTGCTTTAGCTTTATTTGGCAAGACATACAAAAATCAATATGTTCTTCAGTTAGACACATTTTAGTAAAATATATGATAAATACTTGGTGATGCTAAGCTCCCGTTTAGCCAAAAATTTTGGTAATATTTTTTCAAATTGTTTTTAAAAATATTGTTTGTTCATAATATGAACAATTTTTTTAAAAAAAAATTGATTTTTTTTCAAATTCTCAAAATGTAGTTTAGGGCAACTAATGTTGTATTGTGGGCCGGGCAGCACGGAACCGCCCTGGGCCCGCGAGACCACGGGCCAAATGGGCCTAACGATCCGGTTCAAACAGTCCGGTATCAAACGGTCTTTACGGCCCACTGTGGGCCGGTCCTCCCCGAATAGATGCGAGCCCGGGACCGTTTAGCCCGAACCAGCATGCGGGCCTGGGCCTGTTCAACCGGACCAAACGGGCCCAACGGCTATTTCTCAAAAGAATTTTTTTTTAAAAGGCCAACGGTTAGAAATTTAAGAAGTAGTCGTTGGCATGCAATTTCAGTCGTTTGGCTTTTTAAAAAATAGTTATTTGGCCCCCAAACTTTGTTTTAACCCAAAACTTTTTATAGTTATATTTTTTCAATACCCCTTCGTTCTTTTATTTTTACTCACAAATTCATCAATCTCTCTAATTTTCTTCTATAATTGCTTACTTTATTATTGTAATTTTGTGAAAAATTATGAAGTTGGTGAATTGAAGTATTCAAGTCTTCAAGTCTTTATCGATATTCAATTTTTATGAAGTTGTTCGTCAATCCAGTAAACTCGTTCCAACTCTTAAGTTTTAATATTATAATTTTGTTTGTTTTAGATTGTATAATTATAATTAATATGGCATTTTCTTTGAAAAAAATATTTGGTGGTGAGGAAAAATCTAAAATTGGTGAATCTAGTCGCCAAGCTACTACTCTTCCCCCGGCTCCCCGACCCAGACCTGTTAACCGTTCTCTTCCACCTATTATTCTTGATAGTGATAATCTATGTTTTTAATTTACCGATAGTCAATTTGTCCATGATGTTGTTCCAGACCAACAATTAAAATATGAATATATAAATGTTCTTTATTCTAATGCAACTATTGATGATATTGATGAGGAAAATGATGATTTAGATGAAACGCAACCAGATTTAGATGATACACCTACTAGTCCTGTTGTTAACTCAACTGATAATAATCTAAATGATGTCCCGCCTAACCCTCATGTAGTAACCCCTACTTTTAATAGACAACCTTCTAGACGTCCTGAAAAATCTCTTGTTTGGCATTTTTTTACTCAACTAAGAGAACAAATAAGGCTAAGTGTAAAATTTGTGGGGCTTTGATGGCGTATAAATATACTGGAGACTGTAGTGGAATGGTAGTTTGACTAGATACATAAAGATTCACCCTAAAGATAAAGCTAGATATCTTCAAATGAAAGCGCAGAAAGAGGGGACTAGTGTAGATACTAAGGTTAACCCTCGTACAGGGTCAAATCTAGTTCAACCGGGAATTAACACGGTTACCAGTGGCATTTTATATTACGATCCAAATAAAGACCGTAAAGAATTGGTAAAAATAGTTACTGTTATGTGCTTACCCTATAGTTTCCTCACCCTCACTTTGTGCACTGTATTAGGAGAGTTTTTAATGATACTTATAAAGGATGACCTCGCACAACCGTAAAGAGCGATATTTAAAAATATAAACATGAATATGAACAATATTTGCGCTATTTATTTAATCATATAGATTGTCACATTGATATTACTACTGATATTGGCAAGAGTGATAATGAACGCGATTATTTTACTGTAATCACTCATTGGATTGATGAGGAATAGAAAATGCAAAAGTGCATTATTGCTTATAGAATAATTAATTCACGTCACACGAGTAAGTTTATTGCTAATATAGTTGCAGATATTTGTAGATATTTTTGCATTAGAGATAAAATAATATCAGTTTCAATGGATAGTGCTTCTAGTACACTAATGCTATATGCTTGCTTATGACTACACTAAATCCTACATTTAGTAATTGTTTCCATGTTAGATGTATTTGTCTTATTTACCATTTAATTGTTGGTGATGGTATAAAAATTTTCAATGTGAAAATTGAAAAGGTTAAAATGGCTCTTAATTAGCTTTTTTATTCAAACCGTAGAAGTTGACTTAGAGAATATTTTTAAAAATGTGATGAATTTGGCCTTAGAGAAAGAAAGGTTCCTAAGGCTTGTCCGACTGGATGGAATTACATGTACGAAAGTTTAGTTGTTGCATACGAATATAGAAACCCAATAAATACAATGTTTAATGCTCGTGTTGGTGGTGATGATGACGATGATGATGATGATGATGATGATGCTGATGATGCTGATGATGATGATGATGATGATGATGATGATGATGATGATGATGATGATGATGATGATGATGATGATGATGATGATGATGAGCACCTTACAAATCAAGATTGAGCTAATGTTAAAATTCTTGTAGATTTTTTATTACAATTTCATGAAGCTACAAATGAATTATCTTGACAATATTATCCTACAATTTATAATTGTTAATTTATATTGCAGCACTTGCAAATGTGTTTACTAATTTTTAGAGGGTGGGGCAACTTATCAACTTGCTATTAACTCTATAAAAGATAAGTCTAAAAATTATCTTTTTCCTACCCCTGTATTTATGGTGTTGCTGCTATATTAAATCCTACCATGAAATTAGGAGGTCCTCACTTTTGGTATACAAATATTTATAAGGCATTAGATCTTTCAAATGAGGAATTTTCTACATTTTCAGATGCAAAATGATCAATTAAAATTAATGCTCAAATAATTTATAATGCTTATCAACTAGCCTTAGATCACGCTAGACCAAATGTTCCAACTCCTACTGAGTATAGTTCGCAATCATCTAAAAGAACTGCTGGTGTAAGAGCACTTAGTTCTTGGATGGAGTTAAGAGGTTCTCAAGGTGATAATATTGTTGATACTTCACAACTAAATGAGTTTCAAGTTTATTTGTCGCAGGGACTTGACCAGAGAATCCCTATGGCTCCTTTGATATTTTGGAATGGTGGAAGGCCAAAGAAAAATACTCGGTTCTTTCAAGGATGGCTCGAGATACTGTAAGTGTTCAAGCTTCAACAGTGGCATCGGAGAGTGTTTTCAGTCAAGCGAGACTTCAAATCGATGATCATAGAGCTTCTGTTCGGAAAGAAGAAACTTTGGATTTGCTGAATCACAACCGGAGATAGACGAAGCTTATGAAGAAATGCTAGCGGAACTTGCGGAGGATGCTGCTTCGCCTGGAAGCGGAGATGAACAAGCTTCTTTTACGCCGCCACCAACGGAAATTCCTCCGATCCTTGAAGGATTTATGAAATTTGTTAGAGATAATATGTATACTAATATGTAACTTGTATTTTGGCACATCTTCTTTACTTTTTTTTCCTTTTAATGGTGGTATTAGCACCTTGTTGTACTCATTCCATTGGTGGAGGAAGACTAAAAAAGATATTGTCATTTTTTGTTAATGTCATAATAATAAAAATTACAAGGCATTCCCTTAAATATTTATTTGTAACTTTTTAATATTTAAATTTGAATTAGAAGATTTTAGCCACAATAATATAAGACAATATATATATATATATATATATATATATATATATATATATATATATATATATATATATATATATATATATATATATATATATATATATATATATATATATATATATATATATATATAACCGGACCAGTTAGGCTCGTGGGCCCGACCCATTTAGCCGGGGACCATGCAAGCTTAGGCCCACAGCGAGTCGGCTTCATTATTTGGGACCGCTTAGTCCCGGACCGCCAGAGCCCAGCCCGCCAAAGCCCAGGCCTACAATACAGCATTAAGGGTGGCTTTTGGGTGAATTTTTTTTCACTCATAAAAATTCAATTTTTCTCTAATAAAATATACGTCCAAACACAATTTTAACTTTCAAATATTTTTTTTAACACAACTTCAAAAACTCTCTTTTCAAGTGTCAATTAAATTTATGTCAAACACTAACTTAATATGTGTGATTATTTTGGAGAATCCCATTTTTGTTTCATTGCTACAGTCATCTTAATCTTATCCATCGTTATTTATAATACCCTAATCTCCTTGTTTCTTTCATGATCACGAGGTAATTAAGATGTAGTAAGTTCAAAAATTGTTACTTTAGGATGTGCCTAGACACAAATGGGGAGGAGAATGAAAAATGGTTTTCCTAATTTTGGCTTGTTAAAGAACATGATTCTTTAATCTAAGTAATTCAAACAAAAAGTGAAGTGCAAAAATTAAATTACACAGTAATTTTATGTGAAAATCTCATCGTTTAAGGGAGTAAAACTATCATTACCCTCGTAAAATTTGCCTCAAACTTCACTCACTTCAAGGAGTGATTTTTGTGGAGCCTATTACTGAGATAATCACTCAAGTATTCAATATTATGGAGTAAAGTTATTTTTCTTTCTTTTGTAATAAAAAGACATTCAATTATTTTGATTGCACAAAAATGATCATTTAATCAGAATTATCAAATTTTACGGTGAAAAATATGATGTGGGCGTCTATATAAATTTTTTATATTTTTAGACCACATAAAATAATTAACACCCAATCAAAAAATAAATTCACGGTACATTTAACTTGTCCTGCTAAAAATAAAAATCTTCCTGCTAAATAAAATTAAACGCGCGCTAAAATGCACCCCTGTTGCAAATGCATCTCTCAACAACAACAACAACCCAGTATAATCTCACTTAGTGGGGTTTGGAGAGAGTAGTGTATACGCAGACCTTACCCCTACCCTTGAGTAGAGAAGCTTTTTTCAAATAAATCCCGGGCATCCTTGGGTAGAGAGGCTGTTGCAAATGCATCTCTCATCTTATTAAAAAAATGCATCTTTCTTATTCTCTTTTCATGGTTTTACTCTAGTCCTTAATCTCGTAACATTATTATTCTATAAAAAGAAAAACCGTGAAAATAAGGATACATGTCATTTTGAGAAAAAGAAGAATACAGAGTGTCCTTAACCTCGTACCCAACATTATTTTATAAAATTAACTAGAGTAAAACCATCAAACTGAAAAAGATATGTTTTTTTATAAAAAGAAGAGAGATGCATTTGCAATATGAATGAGTTTTGATGTTTGATTTTATTTAGTGATGAATTTTTATTTTTAGCGGGTCAGATTGGGTTATTGCTGCCATTGAAGACACAATATTCACACAGTTTCAAGAAACTACTCAAGGAAAATAGTAATTTATAGTAAAAACTGCGTTCGAGGATTCAAGCTGTTCAACTGAAGAACATGTTCATGAAGACGAAGATGTTAGAAGTTCTTTAGTCGGTTAGGGTTGAATCAATTATTTTTTACTTGTAGCTTTTTTTGTTTATTTAGAAGTGAAATTACAGGTAAATAATTCTTTAGAGTTTGTTCAATCACTTTCTAAGTTAGAGTTAGTTTGAAAAGGGTAGCTATAATTGAGTTGATTGTAGGAGTTATAGTATTAGAGTTAGTCCATTTGATTATTCAATTGTAACCTAAAATCAAAGGCTACTATTTATATGATCACTCAATTATTTAAAATTATAGACTAAAATCGCTTTTCTTTTGTTTATAATAGGAAAATCATTCAACTAACCATACTGCACACAAATTATTACTCAATCGAAATTACAAATTTTTTTGTGAAAAAATATGATGTGGCATTCCACAAGAACTTTCGTAATTAAATAATTAACCCCAAACAACATATAGAAAATCCACTCATGCACCCAATCTATCTGTGTTATTTTTATATATTGAAGTATTTTGATTAATAATGAAGTCTAGTTGTTTGTGTAACTTTGTTTTAGCACTAAAAAGATGTTTTTTGTCAAAAAAACATTAATTAAGTTTCGGATTCTAGTTAAAATTGGTAGACTTAAAATGAAGCCACTATAGGGCTGTTATTGAGAAAGGAAATTCAACCAATGTTTCATGTCAAGTTGACTTTGGCCTGTCAACTGCCAAAAGTAAAAACAAAAGTCAATTTTGCAAGTAAAAGATAAAAAAGAGAACTGAGCAAAGAAAATAGGTCAAAAGGCAGAGAGACTCTCAACAAATATCTTATTGACAATATTCAAGGGTTGTTATTTATAAATTTTTATGATCATTATTTATTTGCACGTACTCTATTAAAAATGATAACTTTAATAAACATGTTAAACTACACAGATAGAGTAAAATATATTTATCATTGTAAACATAGGGACTTACCTAGTTAAAAATGTTAAATTTAAGTTGATTGCTCAATTGACATCAATTGTATAGCCACAAAAGTATGATTAAGATAAGATGTTTCTAACAAAATCCTTTTTATGTCCAATCAAACACTTGAAATGAAATCGGATTAAATTCGTGATTTCAGATAAAGCAAATATAATATATGTTTGAAATGCATAGCAAAAAGGCAGAGTAAGGACAGGGGCTAAGGTAAGAGTTTCTTTGGGATTGGGAAAGGCAAAAGAGCAGTGTTTAAGAAGGTAAGGGAAGGATGAAAATTCCTGCATAATGGAAAAACCTGCTTGGGTGAGTCAATAAGAGAGCAGTCAGAAAAAGGCTTTCAATAAATCCAAAACCCATGCCCTGTAGAGTACTATTTATTACTTGAGGCCTTTTGTCTTATTACAAAAGGCTATCTTGGCCTGCAATGGATAATCAAATAGGAGAAATTTTATTGTGTGTCTTACATAATTTATATTAGTTATAAAGGCTTCTTTTTATTTTTAAATTTTATAGTTTTAGGTCCATAAAAATTTGGGTTTACAAAACTGTGAAACAAAAAAGATATCCCATATAACTAGTGTCAGTTGTACGACACACAAAATAAAATTTGAGATTTTTACATTCCTATACCATATAGGATACCTTATTACAATGTTTAAGGTTTGATACAATTATATTTAAAATAGTAAAATTACTAATTCTATACCATAGTGTATTTTAAGAGTACAATTAATGCAGCATATATTGCTCCTTAATTCAAGGTACCGTATATCCCACCTCTCCCACGTTTCTCTAACACAAACCCTCATCCTTACCCACTTTTTATCATCCCAACTTGCTTGCCTTTGGGTCCTCAAAATTCTTCATTTACATGGTGTTCGAGTACCCAAACCACAAAACCAATGAAAACGAAGAATGCTCCAGTTGTGATCCAAAGTTCTCTCTGTGGAGATTTCAATAAAATCTAAGTATTCTTTCTCTCATCATCCTTTACAGGCACAACTGCAGAAATGCCTGACTCTGTAAAAGGTACTGTGAAATCCACATACTTGGATCGTGTCACAGGGGCGTTTTTAGCCAGTCAAAACTCAATCCCGCGCGGCAGTCAAGTCATGCACCACTTGACTCAGCCTTTTTCCGAACACTTTGCCAACTGTCTGCAAGTTTAGCTAAACAAAATTATAGGCAACAATTGAATATAACACCAGCATATCGGAAAAATTCCTAAACTTTGCATTTATCAGAAAACATACAAAGGACCCTCACTCTTGCTATGAAGACGGTCCCTTCACAACCCACTTTTTGACATAGAACACAAGTCTTTCTTGCCAATCACTAAGATCTGCCCAAGCCAAACCTTAGCCCCTTTGAAACAATTCAAACCCTCATGTTTCCCTCTTGTTTCCCACTTAGAATTTCACACAAAATTCACCACATACTTCTGACTAAGTCCAAAAGGTCCTATTTATAGAATATAGGCAGCCTTTAAGTCTTGCCAGCACATTGACAATTGTCATGCACAGCCTTAACCACTTGTCAAGCTAAGCTTAAACATGTTCCTAACATGTAGTTGACATCCCTAACTACTTAGGACACAAAGTGCACGAAATACATAATGAGTACAAGCATATCTGATCATGGGACAAGGGAAGTTAAGACAATTAACCACCAAAACTGCCCATCATGTGCAATGCATGTGCCAGCTTCACTTGCCCAACTCAATCACGCCCAAGGCTGGCATTGCGCCCAGCTTTGGCCAATCTTGACATTGCTCCGCGCCAATGTCATGCTCGTGATCCGCTACCTTGCCTTTGTCGCACACGCCCGACGCCGCTTTCCGCCGGCACACTGTCTTGGCCCATTTTCTACCTTGTGTGTGCCAACCTTCATTTCCCTCGTGTCATTTCTTGTATTTTCCTTCACATATCTTTGCCTTAGCTATTGAAAGCCATTTCCATTATCCCGCATTTTCGCATTTCCTTAGCTTAGCCCACACATAGATGCCACAACCCATAAGTGTCATGCCCACTGACTTTGGCGCGCATGCCGTGCCATGCCGCCCTAACATTGCCCATACTGCTTTATCAAGCCTTTGCCAAGCGTACCTTTCCTGTCCCAAGGCCTTGGCCAATACTTGTTCCCAACAGTCCTCAATGACAATGTCATGTCCGTCGCCCGCATGATCGGTTTGCCCGCACCAAGGCCAGTGACAAGGCCATCACGCCTAAATCTTTTCCACAACTGTGCCTCGTCCGATGATAAAGAGTTAGGGTCTAACAAACCACCCGCACCCTTTGAAATCGACGTCCTCGTTGAGCCGTCTCAATGAAGCAGCCCCAAGGGTTGTTGATAAACGCCCTTGGTTCTTCATCCACATCTGCCACAATGGCATTTACTTCTGCCACTTGTTCTTGTTTCTCCGCATCTAGCATTGCATTCACTCTAGCCTTCACCGGACATTCTTTCTTCAAGTGCGGTCCACCACAAGTGAAGCAGACCTTGAACTTGCCGCTGATTTCTTTGCCAATGTGAATATCCTGTCTCACAGTTTTGGCAAATCCCTCGTCATCAGCAGCTTGGCCCTTTCCGCTTTTCTTCCATTCCCTCACCTTGTCTATCTTTCACTCATCTTTTGAATGCAAAGCTTCATCAGTGTCATTACCTATATTTAGGTCCGCGAACGCATCTGCCGCTGCAATGGCAGTAGAGAGGCCTTGCACATTCTGCCTTCTTAACTCCAATTGCGCCCAACCCTTTAACCCACTCATGAAGTAATGTAGCTTATCTTCCTCTGCCATATTACTTACATTTAGAATCAAAGACGAAAATTCCTTGACATACTCCCTCACCGTGCCACTTTGTTTCAAGCGACGCAGTCCATCTCGTGCCATCCACGATGAATTTGTTGGAAGGAATTGGGATTTTAATTCCTTCTTCAGCATCTCCCAAGTTTCAATCTTGGGCAGTCCAGCACTTCCCCATCCGCAACTCGTCTCCGCCACCTCACCTTTGCATCATCCGTCAATACATAGGCGTGATCACCACGTTTTCATCATCCGGCACACGTGTAGCCTGGAAATACTGCTCCATATCCCACAAGAAATTTTCCTGTTCTTTGGCACTTCTTGCACCACTATAATCCTTAAGCTCCGGAATCCTGAACTTAGTGTGCTCATCATTTCTAGGGGGAAAATTTTGCAATGCCCTTCGAAGTTGAGCCACTTCCTCGCACAGTTCTTCTTTCTCATGGCGTACCAAGGCCATTTCTGCAAGCGTTGTCTCATGTTTAACTGCATATTCTGCTTCCAAACGTTCCATTCTAGCAAGAACAGAAGAATCGCCTTCCGCAGCCTGCCCAATAAGTGCTTCCAATTGCTCAACTCTTTGATGCAGTTTCGCATTTGTGCCACCAGCCATGTTTTCAAACAATTCCACGAAATTTGCCATGGATCGATTTTCCACTTCCACGAACCTACTCCAACTTTGGTGCAACCTGGCTCAACTTTTCCCAACCTGGCGCAACTTTGCCCAACCTGGCTGTAATACCAGTTATCACGGGGGCGTTTTTAGCCAGTCAAAACTCACACCCGCGCGGCAGTCAAGTCATGCACCACTTGACTCAGCCTTTTTCCAAACACTTTGCCAATTGTCTGCAAGTTTGTCGAAACGAAATTATATGCAACGAATTGAATATAACATCGGCATATACGGGATAATTCCCAACCTTTGCATTAATCAGAAAACATACAAAGGACCCTCACTCTTGCTATGAAGACAGTCCCTTCACAGCCCACTTTTTGACATAGAACACAAGTCGATCTTGCCAAACACTAAGATCTGCCCAAGCCAAGCCTTAGCCCCTTTTAAACAATTTAAACCCTCACGTTTCCCTCTTGTTTCCCACTTAGAATTTCACACAAAATTCACCACATACTTCTGACTAAGTCCCAAAGGTCCTATTTATAGAATATAGGCAGCCTTTAAGTCATGCCAGCACATTGGCACTTGTCATGCACAGCCTTTGCCACTTGTCAAGCTAAGTTTAAACATGTTCCTAACATGTAGTTGACATCCCCAACTACTTAGGACACAAAATGCACGAAATACATAATGAATACAAGCATGTCTGATCATGGGACAAGGGAAGTTAAGACAAGTAACCACCAAAACTGCCCATCATGTGCAATGCATGTGCCAGTTTCACTTGCCCAGCTTAATCATGCCCAAGGCTGGCATTGCGCCAAGCTTTGGCCAATCTTGACATTGCTCCGTGCCAATGTCTTGCCCGCGATCTGCTGCCTTGCCTTTGCCGCACACGCCCGCCGTCGCTTTCCGCCCGCACACTGTCTTGGCCCATTTTCTGCCTTATCTGTGCCAACCTTCATTTCCCTCGTGCCATTGCTTGTATTTACCTTCACATAGCTTTGCCTTAGCTATTGAAAGCCATTTCCATTAACCCAAATTTCCGCATTGCCTTAGCTTAGCCCACACATAGTTGCCACAACCCATAAGTGTCATGCCCACTGATTTTGGCGCGCATGTCGTGCCATGCCGCCCTAACATTGCCCACACTGCTTTCTCAAGCCTTTGCCAAGCGTACATTTCTTGTCCCAAGGCCTTAGCCAATACTTGTTCCCAAGAGTCCTCAATGACAATGTCATGTCCGTCGCCTGCATGATCGGTTTGCCCGCACCAAGGCCAATGACAAGGCCATTGTGAGCATGTGATTTTTGCCATGTTAAGACGACTCCTATAGGACTCTCAGGTTCAGAGTTTTCCTTTTAATATTTGCTTTAGGATTAAATTGCGTGTGCCCGCGTGCTTTCATGTAAGATTTAGTTTCATATTTTTGCTAAAATAATTACTAATTATGGTTATTTTTGCGAATATGAAATTCGAAAAACATGCAAGTAGTATTTCTGAAATTTCATTCAATTTTGTTTAACTTGTTGCATTTTTGTTTGTGTTAATTAGGAATTTCTTAAAAAATAAAATTAGGAATTAAATAATAAAAAAAACAAAACAAAACAAAAAATATATACATATATATACAGCCACCCAGGCTGGCCACAATTGGGTCAGACTTGGGTGGCCCGAACCCTTTTCCCTGTAAATATATACACCACTCAGCCCTAACACCAGTCCCTGACCCAGTCCACATACAACCTGCCCAAAATGACACAGTTTCAGGAAGATCCAACACAGTCGTTGATCAGCCAATCATCCAACGGCCATGAAACCCTCACCCAAAATTGAATAAACATGTCCAAATCTCTGTATAGATACAGAGACAAAATTTTCATCCTCCTCGTACATACACTCCGGTGTATCCCCTCCCCTTGACCGCCTTATGACCACACTTGACCACCATTTGACCGTCCTTGACCACCCAGCAGCCACCCTAACGCCACCGCCAGAAAATTGTCACGGTGGCAGCTGGTCACCAAACCAACCCAACTTTACATCACCAGAAAACCAAAACCTCCTTTTACCCGTCCTGCAATCAGCTTCCTTCGAACAACCCTCCTCCGTATCAAATATTCAAAAGAAGGGTCGTCGGAACCACCGTCTCGAGCGACCCAACCCCAAACCGTCCCAAATTTAAACCATAGGACCCCCTAGACCTCCCCTTCCCCGTCCTGCAATCTGTTCCTTTCAAACTACTCTCCATCGCCTTGAATATTGATTTGAAGTTTAACCCTAAAACCCAAATCCCACCGGATTCTGGTCAAAATAACCTCAAACATTCCCCGTCCGTTCCCCACCCCAAGCATACCACCACCAACCCCCAAATACCACTAACCACCAAGGAAATCCATATCTGAGACCTCATTGGTCTCAAAATCACAAAATTCCATTCCTGAACCGCTGAACCTATTATCCGCAAAGCAAGTTGCCTTAGAAGGTTAGAAGCCTCCACATAAGAGGTCAGAAACCAACGGAATGGATTCAAGTTAGAGTTGCATATGTAAAAGCTAAGTATTCTGTGTTCCTTTCATTGTTTGTATGTCTATTTGCTTTGTTTTCTTTACAATTTAGTTGTTTTCCACCAATAGTCTTCTTTGCTTGTTATATTCAATAACTCTTTGGGGTATTAGTTGTTGGACTACATCTTCTATAATGGTCTGATGTTATATTGACTTGTCAGTTTGTTTTCACCTCTAAAGCTTTACATGGTTTTAATCTTTGAAATTTACATGTCTCGTTGATCTTCATCTCTTGATTTTCATTTTCACCCCCTGAGATCCTGAGTAGTTTTGGTAAATACCTTTTGGATCCTACTTGTATTGCGTCATGATTCTTAGAATATTCGTTCATGTTTGTCATTCTACGAGTCACCATTAGTTCTATTTATGATCTTGAGTGCATTCTTAGGGTTGTTTGATCATCTCTGAAAGTCCTGGAAATAATCATTTTGACCTGCTTCATACCATGCTGGAAATTCTAGTTAGGACTCATTGCTTAATTTGCATTTGTTGAGGCTAAGTTTGTGTGAATTTCTGATTTTAGTCATGTTTTCATCTCCTTTCTTGCTTTTAAGCTTTATTGAGTTTTTGTAATTGGGTCACTTCTATAAGTCTTGCACTAGTTGATTAGTGCCCTCTCCTAGTCAATTTGATCCATTTGTTTTGACATAAAGATTCCTGAACATTTATATAATCCTAAAGTTATAATAGTTGTTTATTGATCAATCCACATTAGGATATTTAGTTGTATGGGCTAGTTCTTAAACTTTTCAATAAGCATGTTAGTCCAGACCAAAATTTTGCCCAAAACTTAAACAAAATTGACCAGGTTCAGGTTGACCAAACCAAATGAAAACCAAGGTTAAAACTTCTGCTTTGTTAATTAGGAAGGGAAACATGGGTATGAAAGATATTTGAACTTAAAAGAATCTGGTAACAATCCCTAGAACATTCTAGTGAGGGACTTAGGCATAATTTCAGCCTCAAACTTGAGGCAAAAGTCAGAAAACTAAGGACCATTCAGGAAAAACTGAAATCTGAATAAAGGACTAAAAGGAAAAACAAGGAAAAAGTGTTGCCCTAAGGCTTCACTATAAAAGAGCAATCTGAACATTTTGAGGGGGGATTCTTTTAACTTTTGGGAATATATTTCGAGCAGATCTTTCTCTGAAGCTAGAGTGAATTGAGATATATAAATACATATTAGTTTCCTCTATATTCTGAAAAATCCTAAGTGCTGCTCTTATTCATGTGGAATTTTGGTCTTTTCAAAGCCTTTCCTAAAATCTGGGTGTTTACTGTTGGATTGGCTGCTGCTTGTTTGCTGATTAATTACATTTACTCATAGGTTTTGTTTCCTTGTTGAATTCCAGGAATATTCTGATGTCCATTGATGTATGGAGCTTGATTTGAATACATTTCCAATTTTGAAGATCTGTATCTATCATTTGCTCTTTGAACCCACCCTGTTTTCCTTTTTCTCTTAGCTTTAATACATCTCATGTTAGAGATAGTTACCTTGTAATAACTAGACATTTGGACTGATTTATTTTAAAATAACTGAACGTTTGGACTGATTTACTTTGTAATAATTGGACATTTAGGCTGCTATTTTTAGTATGTACGAGTAATAGTAAGATTAATTAGTGGTATGACCAGTTCAGGTGTCTATTCCTGCTTCACCCAAAATTGGATTCAGAAGATATTAGCTTGATAACTATTCAAACGTCAAAACATTGTGTAGTTTTTTAGTTCATTTAAGTTTCAGTACATTTATAAATAGTCTATTCAGTATTTGTTTAGTATATCCTAATCAGAATTATAATTGAGGTTGAAAAAATATAATTTGTATACTCCGATTGATGAGTATTATAAATTGTTTTGTTCAAATTTAAGGTTCAAATCTGTACAAAGTCGTCTTTAGCATTTTACTTGTAAAAAATATTGTTGATACATTTCATAGTAGTCACGTATATAATGTTAATAATAAAGATGCAATTGAAAGAAGAATGGTTCTGATTTGTTTATGGACTCGTTCCTCCAAATGTCTCCAGGCCCAATTAGAAGTCCCAGCAACGGCCACTTATAATGTGATACTCCACGTTCCTGGACTGACTGGAAATAAAAACCCAAATTAGTCATGAACAAGGCCCAATAACTGCCAGTTTTGGCACAAACAACGCAGGCTCCTGGGTTAGTTAAACGAAGCCCAATGTATAGTTATCCATGAATGAGGCTAAGATATAAGTGCTGAATTTCCCAAAACCTTTGAATAAATGACTAGGATATTTTAGATCCAAGAATAATAGAAGTTTAATATGCTTTAGGATTCCCACATATAATATAAAGTGAGCTTTGTTAACTAAATCAAACACCACGAGGCTCTTTAAATTGATAAAATATTTATAAAATTGGAAGTGTCGTTTAGCGAATTTCACGGCCTCCCACAAATTTTTAAGACGTAGTTGCTATAGGCGCGAGTTTATTAATAAAATATCTTTCTAAACTTGGGTGCGCATTTATGTGACCCAAATCCGAATCTCAATGGAGGTGAAATATATCTAAAAATTGCGTGCGCATTTATGTGACGCGATTCGAGATGTATTTTAGTGACATTGCAAATTTCCTAAAAGATATATATCAAAAGCGGTTAATAAATCAAATTGTATCATAGGTTTGAGCATGTATGACAAATCAGATTTTAGCCACTTATAATAAGTTTAAGCGACCGTGCTAGAACCACGGGATCCGAGGGTGCCTAGCACCTTCCCTCGGGTCAACAGAATTCCTTACTCAAGAATTTTTGGTTCGCAGACTCCAATTAGGCAGTCGAAATTTCCTCGATTGGGATTTTAATTAAACCGGTGACTTGGGATGCCAAAAGCCAAACCTATCCCAAGTGGCGACTCTTGAATAGATAATTAGTCCAATTTCGAATAATGTCACTTTAATTGGAAAAACTCCTATACACGTGTCATCCTTCGGGGTAGCCACGTGTAAGTCAAAAAGGAGGTGTGATAGCCATCACGCACAAATCCTTGCCACAAGCCCACAACTGTGCCTCGTCTGATAGCAGATCGGTTCTCTGAAATTGTCACATCACCTACAACTACATCATATTCCTGGTTCAAGAAGATGATGAGTATTACTAGAAAGAATTTTGCTGGCAATTATTTTTTTTTTATCCCTTTAGGGGTGTGGATGTTGATTTTTAAAGTTAAAATGAATTGTCGGTATAATTGCGCTTGTTGTACAAGATTTCTAGAAGTTTTAGCCGTTTTTGATTTGTGAAAACAGAAAACAAAGCATCTACTATCAGAATACAAATAATCTACAATTTATCTACAATTTTTGCAATTCTTCTTCTTCTTCTTCTTCTTTTTCTTCGAGTTTCAATCTAAAATTCAGTCAAAACCAAGTCTAATCTTCACCAGAACCCCTCAAAATTGAGATATAAACTCCAAATTATATTCCCGATTATTTTTAACAACACCCAATCCAAACAAATAATGATTTTTGAAAATCCAAATTTGAATTCAAAGCTTTCAAGCTTTTTAATGGTTATCAATGGATTTTAAATTGAAGATATAGGATTTGAGTTTCAAATTTGATCTGAAGGTCGCGCAGCCAATTAGAATATTATGTTCCTGATTTGTAGTGCGCCTAATTAGGAATATTCAGCTACTAATAATTAATATTTAATGAATACTATAATAATTATAGAGAAACTGTAAACATAATTAGTAAATTAGAAGCTATGCACACATTTAGTAATGAAGTTTCATATACGGTGTAAGAAGGAAAAAATCTCATAAAATTTTCCATCAAACACTCTTCTTGGCCAACTCACGTGATACATCTGTACCTCAATTCCATCTTTTTAAACTTTTGGATTTTGTTTCAGTTTAAGATTTAGGGATTCGATCTTTCCATATTAATATATCAGTCTTTGAGTAATTTTTGCAACACTACAAGGCCATTCCTCATCCTCCCTAGCTTGGTTTTCTTGGGATTGTCAAAATGGAATTACAATGTTATATTAGTAAATACTACAATCAGCCTTTGGTAGAATTATAGCAAGATCGAACCCCCAAAGCTCAAGGATCTTGGCAGCTTCACCACATGTTAACTTTCGAGACGTTTTTTTTGGCTGATTTTATGGTTCTCCATTATTAGGAAGATAGAGACCTTTTTCTCACTACTTACAAGACCCTATGATGAGCGGAGTCAGAAGTTTGACTATGTTAGTTCAATAAGAACATGGTCAAGTTTAATGCGTTTAAAACCATATAAGTCTCAGGTGAACCAACTTTCATCTCATTTGAGGTATGTGTATTTGGGTAATTCTGTTGACTTTGTTATATATACCACAGCCGTCATATAGATAAGCAGGTGGTTAGGGAATTCAAACGGGCATAGTTGATACTGAAAGCACAATTAATCAGACAACATAGCTGTTTTATCAGTTAGATTTAAATCTATTTTCACATGTTTTATGAAAAACAACGTTTAAAGGAGAGGAGAAACAGGTCTTGGAAATCGGGAAGAACATTATTGGACCGGTAAGATGTGCAAAGAGTGGGCTATAAAAATTTCACTCAACAGATGTCAGTTCTAAATGGAAAATGCCCACCGAGTTATAGGGACAATGCTCTGGTGTTCTGGAATCTTTGGTATTTTCTGCTTCCTGTCAAAACAATAACCATATCGGAATTCAGCTGATGAAACATGAAGGCAAAACCAAAGAAAAAGTGGCATGAACAACTCATTGCATAACAAACTGAGGCTAGAAGCAGAAATGAAACAGAAAGCAACTCAATAACCACGACAACCACCACAAACATACAATACCAAAAGAAGCGCAGGAAATTATATAAGTTGCCATCTCCACTGCAAGTAACTCAGAAAAAACTGAAATCAATTAAATAGTCAAATTCAAGAGTATGCAAATGAGTTTAGACCTCTTCCTATCAAAACCCCTAGAATCAAAAGGAACGAGTGATGGTTGGAAAAAAAAAATTTTTAAAAAGAAGCAATCAAGCCTGGGAGCCCATACGGCCCAACTCAACACTTCCTCGAACCATATAAACACCATGTCAGCATTTGATCTCAGGCAAACACTTCCTTGAATCATATAAACACCATTTCAGCACTCATTTTTTATGCACCCGCGCATTTTACTCTTTCCATTACATTGTCTAGTTTCTTTTTATAGTATATTGAAGTCAACAGATCTACTTCTAGTCTTTAAAGACTGAGTATCCCACGAGGTTTCAATTGTCAGCAAAGCTCGCACAGGCAGGATAAAGTTAATGACACCTCATAGTACCAAAAGAAGATTGAAGAAAGAGATGTTGGATGGCCAAAAATTAAGAATGGAATAGAAGAGTGCTCAAGGATCAACATTCAACCCTAAGCACAGGAGCCCCACCTTAGCCAAAACATAGGACAAGTTAAATCCCCTAGTAAAGAGTAAACTAAATGAAGATGATGCTGTCCAATTGGCCGCATGGAAGATCGACATGAGAAGGTGATGTTCTTTGTAGAGAAACCCACGCAGATTTCACGCAATGGCATGAGTGCTCTTTGTACAAGCAAGCAAAGAGCTAATGAGGGGTCGGAATGGAAAATCAAATGTAATGCAAAATCCAATCTGAAGCTCTTTCAAACAAGCAAGGAATGAGTGACCACAAGCTCCAGTGAAGCGCTCAACATGCAGTTAGCTTAAAACATGTTTGATAAATGTATTTCATTGCAGATTCTGCTTTTGCTCTTTCTAACTTATCAAGAAAGAGATGAAACAGAGGAAGGATAACCTGCTTTCCAAAGTAGTCAGTCACCATAACATCTAAAGCTATCAAGAGCACTGTTGCAAAAGTGAAAAGCGGAAAAGAGCATAAGACTTTTGAAATTACAAGTTTGAAGAAAGATTTGAAGCACACGCTTCTTCACCACTAGCCACTTTGTAATTCTACAATTACAAAGACTTTTCCTTATGACTAACTCTAGCCACAACATAAACTTAATGAGTTTATGGATTGACAAGAGGATTCCTAATCAATATGCTCCTAAGCAAGCGATTTTAGGAGATATAGTAAGTACAATAAAGAGGTTACAACTCAACTAGGACAGCAACAATCAATCCTTTCGGAACTGGTCCGTAGTGACGTTCAACCTTGTTCTTCAAGCTTGAGAGAATGATCTTTTCTGTTTTTGCTTGATGCTTGAATTGAGAAGCAGAAACAGGTCCCTTGGGTATATCTTGATCACATCAATTGAAATCATGCGAGAACTTTGTTTGGTTAGAGAATGAGTGGGTTGACAGTGGTGCAGTGCGGCAGAAACAGTGCCGCCAGTCACTTCAGATCCAGTTGTGTCCAAATGACTTTGTACTGCTATATAGGAACCACAGGAGCATCAGGTTCTTGTTTGGTTCCTAGCTCCTGAATCTGTAGCAGTTCATCTTTTACTAGAGTCCGTTGAAGTTTGCAGCAATCCAAAGCAGGCCAAGTTCCCTAACTGGTTCTGAGCGATAAGTTTGTTAGGTCATCAAAACACAAGGCAAGAGTGTTTAAGATCTATCAATTTTCCCCTTTTTGATGATGACAAACTTAACAATTATAAAGTCAGACTTAGGCAGTCAAAAAAAAACAAGAGTTCCCCGTGAGACGATGCCCTTACTCTTTCATGATCATAAGAGCCAGTTCCTCAATGTGGTTCCCCCTGAGTCGTACATTAGGCTTTCTTTCTTCCCTTTCCCCTTTTTGGCATCATTAAAAAGAATAAACAGCACAAAGAAGTTCACTTAAGCTAACTGATGTCACATATGTGCACACAAACATGAGAAAGAATAGAGTACAAATAGAGAGTACAAGACAAAATAAGAGAGGATTCATATTAATAATAGTTGAATATGCCACTTCCTTTGAAAAAGGAAGAGACACGGGAGCAGTAGTAGTACATCCCAACCACACAAAAAAAAAAACCACCAATCATCAACAAGAACAAGAAAAAGGAAGCATATCCAAAAAATTGGCCACTGAAGGGGTTCTTAAAGGGCACTAAGAGGAAAAAGCTTGGAAGCTGCGGCAAGTGTCTGGAGAACAAGATCTATTCGGGCGATTCCCGACTTTTGCTCGTTGAGCAATTCAGCCTTTAGGTTCTCGACTTGCGCCCTGAGATCAGCATTTTCTTGGGTCAAACAGATCACCTCATCATTTGAAATGGGAACTGCTCGGGCTTGCTGACCTTCCAGGATAGCATTCCTGGTCTTCAAACGACGTATCTCCTCAGCTGCGCTGTTCTGGGCATTAATGAGCTGAGACACAATTGAAGTGCTTCCTACACCCCTATACTTCTCAATACACTCGCACTCTTCCAAGGTTGTCTGTGAGAATGTCTGCTTAAGGGTCCCTAATTTATGTAGCCCAAAGGAACCTTAAAGTGTTTGAACACTCGCGTGAGCAAGAATCCATAGGGAAGCCCATGATTACCATCCTTGAAACCAACCACTTTTTGCATATGCTCAATCATTATGGCCAGCAGACTCACAGGGGTGAAACGGTCTGACTACTCCATTAAGAATAGATCAAATTTTGAAGTTACAGATTGTCTTTCTGCTCGAGGCAACAGGTTAACCATCTCAAACAACTGGGTAGACAGGAAGCAGTGCTTTCTTATGGATCTGGTCCCCTTTTTTATTGGAATTATCTTTCACCACCGCATTTCGGAAGTCTTACTGGCAAACATCTCAAACACTCGTTACTCCAACTTTGTACAAGCAAGCAAAGACCTAATGAGGGTTGGAATGAAAAATCGAACGTAATGTAAAATCCAATCTGAAGCTCTTTCGAACAAGCAAGGAACGAGTGACCACAAGCTCCAGTGAAGCGCTAAACATGCAGTTAGCTTAAAACATGTTTGATAAATGTATTTCATTACAGATTCTGTTTTTGCTCTTTCTAACTAATCATAAAAGAGGTGAAACAGAGGAAGGGTAACCTGCTTTCCAAAGTAGTCAGTCACCATAACATCTAAAGCTATTAAGAGCACTGTTGCAAAAGTGAAAAGCGAAAAGAGCATAAGACTTTTGAAACTGCAAGTTTGAAGAAAGATTCGAAGCACACGCTTCTTCGAAATATAGTGCACAATTTACCAAAAGCAGAAAACTACTAACACATAGAAACCTAGTACTTGTAATATCAAAATTGCAATTAGAATTTTCCATTTCACTATCCAACATTACGACAATATGGATTCCAAACAAATTCAAGTTATATATTGTTAAGATGTAATTACAACAAACTGACAAAAAAGATAGCCTCAATTACAAATTTGTTTTCCAATTTTCAATTATTTGTCACAAAAATCAACTTGCAATATATATTCATATTTACCTGCTTTAGTTAACGTTAATAATAATGAGCTTTGGTTGCAAAAGACCATGTTATTATTGTCCAGTCCTAACATTGATCCTATATATGAAGCATTAGAGAATAGAAAAAGAAATAGAAAACAAATAAGGAAAAAATGAATCATTGACAGCAAGAGCGTAGCAAAGAAAAGGAGAAGACAAGCCCAACAAGAAGAATGAGTCATCTTGAAGAAGAAAAACACTCCTAACAAAGAAGCGAATCAAGAAAAGCAAGAATAGGAGACCAGTTGTTAGTTTGTATGGATCCACCAAATCGTAGAATACCTGGTTCTCTACAAGTTTCTGCTAAGAGCACTTAGTAAAACAGTAAATAAATGAGGCAAAGAATTTTTTATATAAAAAAATCCCTCACAGGGGATCAAAAAACCACGACCTACCCTGTAGGCTTTTAACTTCACTAAATGTAATATTACCTATTACAAACCACATTACAATACTTTCGATTGCAAAGGATTTACTCAACAACTTGTGGTACCTTTACCACAAGCCACTTTGTGACTATCCTAGCTACAAATGCTTTTTCTAACTAGTGGTGTTGTCACCACAAGCTACTTTGTAATTCTACAATTACAAAGACTTTTTCTTATGACTAACTCTAGCCACAACATAAACTCTCAACAAGTTTACGGATTGACAAGAGGATTCCTAATCAATATGCTCCTAAGTAAGCGATTTAGGAGATATAGTAAGTACAATAACAAGGTTACAATAGGACAGCAACAATCAATCCTTTCGGAACTGGTCCGTAATGACGTTCAACCTTGTTCTTCAAGCTTGAGAGAATGATCTTTTCTGTTTTTGCTCGATGCTTGAATTGAGAAGCAGAAACCTTCAGTGATATTTCTGTATAAAGCCCGTTTGGTACATTTTGATCACATCACTTAAAATGATGTGCGTACTTTGTTTGGTCAGAGGAGTGGGTTGACAGTGGTGCAGTGCGGCAGAAACAGTGATGCCCGTCACTTCAATTCCAGCTGTGTCCAATTGACTTTATACTGCTATATAGGAACCACAGGAGCATCAGGTTCTTGTTTGGTTCCTAGCTCCTGAATCTGTAGCAGTTCATCTTTTACTGGAGTCTGTTGAAGTTTTCTGCAATCCAAAACAGGTCAAGTTCCCTAGCTGGTTCTGAGCAATAAGTTTGTTAGATCATCAAAATACAAGGCAAAAGTGTTTAAGATCTATCAATTTTCCTCTTTTTGATGATGACAAACTTAACAATTATAAAGTCGGACTTAGGCAGCCAAAAAAATCAAAGAGTTCCTCCTGAGACGATGCCCTTACTCTTACATGATCATAAGAGCCAGTTCCCCAATGTGGTTCCCCCCTGAGTCGTATATTAGGCTTTCTTTCTTCTCTTTCCCCTTTTTGGCATCATTAAAAAGAATAAACAGCACAAAGAAATTCAGCTAAACTAACTCATGCCACATATGTACACACAATCATGAGAAAGAATAGAGCACAAATAGAGAGTACTAGACAAAATAAGAGAGGATTCATATTAATAATCGTTGAATATGCCTCTTCCTTTGAAAAAAGGAATAGACACAGAAACAGTAGAAGCAGTACATCCCGACCACAAAAAAAAAACAAAAACAACCACCAATCATCAACAAAGAAGAAGAAAAAGAAAGCATATCCAGAAAACTGGTCACTGAAGGGGTTCTTAGGGGGCACTAGGAGGAAAAAGCTTGGAAGTTGCGGCAAGTGTCTTGAGAACAAGATCTATTCAGTCGTTTCCCGACTTTTGCTCGTTGAGAAGTTTAGCCTTCAGGTTCTCAACTTGCGCCATGAGATCAACATTTTTTTGGGTCAAACGGATCACCTCATCATTTGACATGGGAACCGCTCGGACTTGTTGACCTTCCAAGATAGCATTCTTGATCTTCAAACGACGCATCTCCTCAGCTGCGCTGTTATGGGCATTGATGAGCTGAGACACTGTTGAAGTGCTTCCTACACCCCATACTTCTCAATACACTCGCACTCTTCCAAGGTTGTCTGTGAGAATGTCTGCTTACGGGTCCCTACTCTATGTGGTCCCAAAGGAACCTTAAAGTGTTTAAACACTCGCGTGAGCAAGAATCCATAGGGAAGACCATGATTACCATCCTTGAAACTAGCCACTTTTTGCATGTTCTCAATCATTATGGCTAGCTGACTCACAGGGGTAAAACAGTCAAATTGCTCCATTAAGAATAGATCAGATTTTGAAGTTATAGATCGCCTTTCTGCTCGAGGCAACAGGACTTGTTAACCATCTCAGACACCAACTGGGTAGACAGGAAGCCGTGCTTTCTCATGGATCTGGTCCCCTTTCTGATTGGAATTATCTTTCACAACCGCATTTCGAAAGTTGTACTGGCAAACATTTCGAACACTCGTTACTCCAACGGTAGGAACTTGCAAAATTTCTCCAAGCACTTGCACGTCAAAGACAGTGTCCACACCATTGACCAAAGCACAAACATGGTCAGTATCGACTGGAGGCAGACTAGCAAACAAACTCTGGACCTCCTCCTCATACACTTTAGGAGCATCAACGTAGAAAAGATGCGTCCACTGTTGAAACTCCATCATTTCCAGGATTTGGCGCATTCCAGCCATTTTTGAGATTGTTGGGTCAAATGTACAACCCAACAGAACTTTATGATACCTTAAACGCTCAGAGCCCAGGCAGACCACACTTTGTGTTTTCTTTCCAGGACTAGGTTCTTCAACTATTTCATACTTGCGTTTCCTATACTTTTCTCCACTGACTTTACATTTCCCTTTGGACTTGACAACAATATCCTTATCTCTCACTACCTTTGTCATCTTAGACTTAGAAGTAGACCATTTCTCCGGGGAAACAGGCTCAGCCTTGTTCGAGGACCGCCTTACAAGGGAACCGAGTTCCTCAGGAGTTCGTGCTCCCACCTCAACAACAGGGATAGCTTCATCACCTACAAGTAAACCATCCTTCACCAACTTTCTTCTTTTCTTCTTACTACTTTTCTTGCTCTTTTGGAGTGCAGAATCGTAGGCCACTTTGACTTGAAGCCTGGTGGTGGGGTGCTTGATTTCAAACTCAAGAGTCGATACAACCATGTGCTTACTTATGAATGCGTCAAGGGCCACGTTGTCCAGGTCTTCTTCATCACTAGAGTGCATCACTGGTCTTTGAATTTCCAAGGGCACAACATCAAATGCAGGAACATCACTGTCATGGGATGAGACTCATGACCTAGGTCCTCCTAAGATGGATTAGGTTCCCCATGTGAAGCCTCAATAGTGTATGCTACTGCATCTCCTTCAATTTCCATAATGGTCCCGTCTTCCCTTACCTTTTGTGATGTGTGTTTCTGAGAAATGACCTTATGCAATACTCCATTAGCGAATACCAAAACACCGTCTTTTATTCGGCAACTGGTGCTTCCACAATCATGGAGTCAACTACAACAATGGCGGAGCCGTTTGTGAACTCGGTATTTTGACCTTGTTCTCCACTTAGGGTTTGACTGGTGTGAGCCACAGACGACGGAGAGAACGGAATAGTAGTTTCAAGGGTTTCTGAGTTGGAAGGAGGTTGGGAAGCTAGGGAAGGGGTGACTGTAGCAATAGGAGTGATAGAGGGTGACACGGACACAGAGACGACGAGAGGTTCCATAGACAGGTCAGAGGTGGTTACAGATGATGCAAAAAGATCAGAAGTTTTCTCCGCCATTGGGAAAGGTGGTGTGATGATCCTTTCCTTTTAAGGTGAAGTTAGAAGAGGGCTTATGGTTAAGAAGGGAAGAAGAGAGGGGTTTTTAAAACATAGAGGATAATTATGAAGGGAGAAAAATAGGCACCGATTCTGAAATAGCGGTTGGGCGGGGAGAATTGTGATGTTTCAAAGGGAGATGGAACGTTTGAATTGAAGGGACGAGACAGTCGGATCTGAAAAGTTGATGATATGGCAGTTGTATTTTGTACCTTTTAAGACGTGTATTAAAGGGTGCACATAATTACTAACCTTTAGTACAAGAACCTGGTTCTCGAAAAACATTATCTTCAAGCCCCCTCCTTTTTTTTTTGAAAGAGAAAAATTTATCCTCTTTTATCAATATGTACTGCATCTACTACTTCTATGCTTATCAAGCGTGTCTACCTGCAACGGTATTGAAATGAGTTAGACATGGCCAAAAAACACTTTGAAGCAGTTATTTATTTAAGAATAATTGCCAGCTAAAGAGGAATTAGGTTCTTAATTTGGCCTCAACAGTCCCAGCTTTACTCTGTTTCTTTCAAATTGTTCCATACTTAGTGCTTTGGTGAAAATGTCTGCAATTTGATCTTCTGTGCAGCAGAACTTCATGCATATCAACCTTTTCTCCAAATTATCTCTCAGAAAATGATGCCTCACATCAATATGTTTGGTCCTTTTATGTTGAATTGGATTCTTTTGCCATATTGAGTGCACTGGTGTTGTCACATAGGAGGGGTACACACTCAGTGAGACTCCAAAATCCTCCCGCTGCTGCTTGATCCACAGAAGCTGAGCACAGCAGGATGCTGTAGCTATATATTCAGCTTCAACCGTTGAAAGAGCCACTGAAATTTGCTTCCTTGTACCCCAAGAGATAAGAAATGATCCTAAAAAAGTGAGTCATACCAAAAGTGTTTTTTCTATTCACAAGATAACTTGCATAGTTTGCATCAACATACCCAATCAGATTAAAATTGTGACCTGACAGACAATATAGCACCAGGTCCTGCGTTCCTTGAGGTATCTCAATATTCTTTTGGCCGACTTCAAGTGAGATTCCTTGGGATTTGATTGAAACCTCGCACACAACCCCACACTGAAAACAATATCAGGACGACTGACAGTGAGATAGAGGAGAGACCCAATGATACTTCTATACATTGTCTAATTCACAGGAGATCCAATTTCATCTATGTCTAGTCGGGTGGCAGTTGCAATGGGAGTGTCTATTGCTTTTGATGCTTCCATGTCAAACCTCTTCAAGAGTTCCCTGATGTACTTTTGCTGACAAATGAAAGTACCCTTTGGGGACTGTTTCACTTGAAGACCCAGGAAGAAGTTTAATTCATCCATCATACTCATTCAAATTCACTTCCCATAAGTTTTGCGATTCACACACAGAGTCAGATGTTGCTCCAAAAATGATATCATCAACATAAACCTGAACAATAAGCAGGTTCCTTCCTCGTTTCTTTAAGAACAGAGTGTTGTCAATTTTTCCTCTCTTGAATCCATTTTCTAAGAGAAATTTTGACAATATTTCATACCACGCTCAAGAAGCATGCTTAAGCCATACAGGGCTTTGTCCAATTTGAACACATATTCAAGGTGCTCATGACATTCAAATCCAGGCGGTTGCTTCACATAGACTTCTTCCTTATGTAGTCCATTCAAAAATGCACTTTTGGCATCCATTTTGAACAATGTGAATTCCATATGAGAAGCAAAGGCGATCAGAATTCTGATGGCTTCCATGCGAGCTACTGGAGCAAAAGTTTCATCATGGTCAATTCCTTCCTCTTGATTGTAACCTTAGACCACTAGCCTAGCTTTGTTCCTTGCCGTAATTTCATGCTCATAGAGCTTGTTTCTGAATACCCATTCGGTTCTTATAATGGTTCTATCTGGGGTCTGGGTACCGGGTGCCAAACATTATTTCTCTCAAACTGATGTAGCTCGTCTTGCATGGCTGTAATCCAATCTGCATCTTTTAAGGCTTCTTTGATATTCTTGGGTTCTATCTGGAAGAGAAACGCTGATAAGGAAAGTGAATTTCTAGCTCTTGACCAGGTTTAACTCCGAATCTAGGGGAGTGATTATGTTATCTATAGGGTGAGAACTTTGATGTCTCCAGTTAGATATCTGGGGTTTATTCTGAGAGAAAGATGGTATGTTTGGCTGATTCTACTCTATCCTTCTCTCAGATGCCAGTGGAGTTCCCTGAACTGCATCAACCCCTCTTTCTTTAGCTTCAGTAATTGTAATTGAAGTGCTTGGTTCTGTTGATGATGAGGCCACGTTATTTTCATTTGGCTCCTTCACTTGACTCATCAAGTATGCCTTTCCATTATTCATGTAATGACTTCACCAAGAACAAGTAAGGGTTCTCCATCTTGATCTTCCATCCTGATCTTCCTCAACACTCTTCTCAAATGATGGATGAGATTCATCAAAAATAATATGGACGCTTTCAACACATTGAGTCCGCATGTTATATATCTTGTAAGCCTTGCTTTGAGAAAAGTAGCCAAGAAATATCACTTCATCGCTTTTGGCATCAAACTTACCAAGCTGATCCTCTCCATTGTTGAGAACATAACATTGCATCCAAATGTTCTTAGGTAGGTCAACTTGGGTTTTCTTCCGAGTCTTGTTCAGAATTGATCTAATCATACACCTGTTTACTAAGTAGCAAGTAGTGTTGACAGCTTTAGCACAAAAGTTCATTGCAAGTCCATTGTCAATCAGCATTGTTCTTGCCATTTCTTCCAGAGTTCTGTTTTTTCTTTCTACTACTCCATTTTGCTATGGAGTTATGGGAGCTGAGAAGTTGTGAGTGATCCCATTTTCTTTGCAGAATTCATCAAATTTGATATTGTCAAATTCATTCATGATTTGATTTATTGCATACAACTTTAGACTCTATCTTCACCTGGATTTTCTTCACAAAGGCCACAAATACTTCAACAGTTTCATCTTTTGTTCTGAGAAACAGAGTCCATGTGAATCTGGAATAGTCGTCCACGATCACGAAGATGTATCTCTTTCCTCCTCTGCTTTGCACCCTCATAGGTCCATACAGATCCATATGTAGGAGCTCAAACGGCTTTGAGGTGCTCACTTCTCTGGTGATTAGGCAGGACATGACTAGAATGCAGGTTTCCGAGGACATGACGCTTGATAGGAAAGTCTGGAGGTCTAGAATCAGGGTTGTAGGATAGGGGCTCCTAGAGTTTTTCGTACGCCTCATCCGAGGTTGGGTGTGGATCAGCAGAGTTACCCATAGATGATTTGTGTTTTAGCTGATGTCCTCCCTATGGCTGTTAGTTATGGTAGTTACTGTATGATATTATTGCATGCGATTGTATTTACGTTTCGTATGTTTAGATAATTATTTACGCTATTTATGTTATTTCTGCTGGAGTTACTAATGCTTTATTGTTTTTGTTTTACTGCTGTTTTTCCTTTTATCCTATGAGCCGGGGGTCGATTGGAAACAGCCTCTCTGCACTTTCGGGTAGGGGTAAGGCTTGTCTACATATTACCCTCCCCAGACCCCACCTGGTGGGAGTATACTGGGTAGTTGTTGTTGTTGTTGTTGTTGAGGACTTTACATGTTTTCCTCTGCGCAGGCATCACAGACTTTTTGAGTTTTGAATTGTGACATAGACAGACCATAGACCAAGTCCTTTTGAATCTATTTGTTCAGAAGGGAAAAGCTTACATGGCCTAGTCTTCTGTGCCATAGTTCAGCATTATCGTCAACCGCCTTTAGACAACTCAGATCACCACTCTGTAAAGATTCGAAATCAGCAACATAGATGTTCTTGTATCTTTTGGCCACCAAAATTATTTCACCAGTCACAAGGTCAGTGATTGCACATATTTTGGACAAGAACTCCACCTTGTTTCCTTTATCGCAGATTTAAGACACTCAGGAGACTGTACTTAAGTCTATCGACATAGTACACATTTTCAATAGAGTGAGAATTCCTAACTTTTCCAACTCCATGAATGCATCTTTTTTTGCCATTGCCTAAGGATACACTCCCTCCTTGCAGGGCTTTTAGCGAAGGAAAGTCTGTGGTGTTCTCAGTCATGTGTTTCGAACATCCACTATCCATGAAACATTATTGACCACTTCCCTTCACGGTTCCCTGCACAAGAAATTAGGAGTTAGTTTTAGGAACCCAAACAAGTTTGGGTCCCTTGTAGTAACCAAGAGGATGAATAAGCGCTCTCTTAATCCATGCAGGTAATGTGCGTTTTCTGTGAGTGGAATCTGGTCCCTCTTTTGTGGTCACAGTTTCAGCAACCACTTTATCTTTTAGTACTGATTGATTCTTGGCGTGGACACCTTCCTTAGAGTGCCCAGTGTTCCCACATTAGGTACGAATCCAGTCATCAGCTGCAGTGGCGCTCTTACTGTTAGGGTTGTAAGGATCTTTCTTCCTTGGAAACCCTGCTCCCCGCCCTTTTTCACTGTCATTAGTGACAAGGCAGTGATAGCTTCTGCGGACCAGGTCTTTTTTAGAGACTTTTCAAGATCATTCATTACTTTTTCTAGATTGGCTTAGAGGAGTTCATTTTTCTCAAATTCAGCACACATCCTACATCTCAAGGCCTTCACTTCATTCTCAAGCCTAAGATGTTCCTCACTAACTATCTCCTTTGCTTTTTCAGAGCTTTCACATTTTGACTTAGTCAAGGGCTTTATTATTTGTTCCCTTTGGTCAGCAATTTCTGCCAAGAGATCACTATTTTCTTTTCTAAGGATTTTAATGGCTTTCTTTTGATCAGTAATTTCAGCCACTAAGTCTTTCCTAGTGTGTTCAGATTTTTCTAGTTCCAAGAACAAGGAATCCCTATCTGCCGCAAGACTACAAAAGGCAGTAATTAAAACATCAGCTAAACACATGAGTTTTTGGAGAACATGATTTTAGATTTTTATGAAAATCCCTGAAGTTTACCTCTTTGTTGCCATTATCTTCATCCTTGTCTGATTGAGCCATCAAAGCAAGCGTTGAGTCATATCTAATCTGCTCGCCTTCAGCTGTCATCGTAGAACTATCATCAATATTAGATTTATCTTGTTTTACTTGTGTAGTTCCTTCATAAGCTATTTGCAAAGCCTCGCATATTTCCTTGGCAATGTCTGTGTAGAGATTCTATCGTACTCTTTAGGTCCCAAACCCTGTACCGGAATTTTCTTGGCACGAAAATTCTTCTCCATCGCTTTCTTGTGTGCTTCAATGTATTCTCGACAAGTCTGTTTATTAAAAAAGAAAATTCATTTAGTACCTTGATTGGAACAAATGGACCGTCACATATGACATCCCAAAGCCCACAATCTTCAGCCATGATGAAATCATGCATTCTAGCTTTCCACCACTAATAGCATTTTCCATCAAACTTGGGTGGGTGATATATGGATTGACCTTCTTCAAAATTCAGTGGAGCCGCCATGAGGATCCTTCCTAGTTGTAAGCCTAATAGGAGTAACCAGCTCTGATACCAATTGTTAGTTTGTATGGGTCCACCAAATCGTAAAATACCTAGTTCTCTACAAGTTTCTGCTGAGAGCACTCAGTAAAGCAGTAAGTAAATGAGGCAGAGGATTTTATACGTGGAAAAATCACGCACAAGGGGATCAAAAAACCATGACCTACCTTGTAGGCTTTTAACTTCACTAACTTGTAATCTTACCGATTACAAGTCACTTTATAATACTTCCGATGGCAAAGGATTTACTCAACTAACTTGTGGTACCTTTACCACAAGCCACTTTGTGACTATCCAAGTTACAAAGGCTTTTTCTAACTTGTGGTGCTGTCATCACAAGCCACTTTGTAATTCTACAATTACAAAGACTTTTCCTTATGACTAACTCTAGCCACAACATAAACTCAACGAGTTTACGGATTTACAAGAGGATTCCTAATCAATATGCTTCTAGGTAAGCGATTTAGGAGATATAGCAAGTACAATAACAAGGTTACAACTCAACTAGGACAGCAAAAATCAATACTTACGGAACTGGTCTGTAGTGGCGTTCAACCTTGTTCTTCAAGCTTGAGAGAATGATCTTTTAATTTTTGCCCGATGCTTGAATTGAGAAACAGAAACCTTCAGTGATGTTTTGTATAAAGCCCATCTGGTACATCTTGATTACATCACTTGAAATGATGTGAGTACTTTATTTGGTTAGAGAATGAGTGGGCTGACAGTGGTGCAGTGCGGCAAAGACAATGCCGCCGGTCACTTCAGTTCCATCTGTGTCCAAATGACTTTGTACTGCTACATAGAACCACAAGAGCATCACGTTCTTGTTTGGTTCTTAGCTCCTGAATCTGTAGCAGTTCATCTTTTACTGGAGTCCGTTGAAGTTTGCAGCAATCCAAAGTAGGTCAAATTCCCTATTGTTAGATCATCAATACATAAGGCAAGAGTGGCTAAGATCTATCACCAGTTCTTTGCAAATCGTCGAAGGAAAAAAAAGGACACCAAGCATATCTGGAGAGGAAGGCTATTCTATCCCATTTTCCTCTCTTTTCTCGAATAAATTAAAGTCAAATTCAAAGAGGCAACCGCTTCTGCCTCAAGCCTTTTTGTACCTAACAATTCGAAGCTCACGCTTCTCCGAAGTTGCTTTGCTTCACGCTTGGGAAACTAAGGACTCTGTGAGAAAGCACGGGAGAAACATATAATTGATATTTAAACATGATACAATGAGCCCTATATATATACACATAACCTATCCTACTCCTAATAAACATTGGATTAGGCTACTCCTAATACACATTGGATTAGGGTTCTACTATTACATATTCTAACACTCCCCCTCAAGCTGGTGCATATAAATCATATGTACCGAGCTTGTTACATATGTATTTAACACCGAACCCGGGTTTCTAGACCCGAAAGCATCGAGTCCCAAAGACATCGTTGAAAACTTGCTAAAATAGATGAAGGAAATACTGTTTTTGCCGGAAAATTACTGTAGATGCCGGAAAAACTTCAAAGTGGTCGGAATTGAAAAGTAAAAATATGGGTAGGCTCGGAATTTGAGGGCGGTCTAACTGCCCTGAAGGACCTTCGTTAGAATCTCACCGGAACAGTGCTCACGCGCCGGCGCGTGGGGCGCGTAAGTCGGATCTGCCTGGGTAAATCTGGCGCGTGAGGGCGCGTGAAGGGCAGTTTTCCGATGGGGTTTGCTGGGGTTTGGTCGGTTCTCTCTTGGGAACCTTGTGGTGGTGTTGGTTTTTGCACAACACTGATAATTAGTGACTTTGACGTAATTAGTCACTTCGGTCACCGGAAAATTGCACGGTGATTGAGTTATTTCTTCCCGGATGTCGTTGGAATGACGCACAACGATAATTATCTCACCAAAGCTCTGATACCATGTGAGAAAGCACAGGAGAAACATATAATTGATATTTAAACATGATACAATGAGCCCTATATATATACACATAACCTATCCTACTCCTAATAAACAATGGATTAGGCTACTCCTAATACACATTGGATTAGGATTCTACTGTTACATATTCTAACAGACCCCTTGCTACGGTATTTTTCTGCCGCTTAAGGAGCATAAGCACCCTCTTGCTAGCATCATTTGTCTTTCATGACCATCATCGCTTCCACGCTTGTAGCGTTCACGTTTATTCAAAGTTGCTTCCTTTTACCCATGTGAATCGAAGACACCTTGTTTTTCATTGCTTCGTCACCTTAAACAATGAGTGATCCTCAAAATTCATATAACTTTCCCATACAATTAACCAATTAAAAAGGCTAAGTTGTTAAACATAGACCCAAGGTCAAATAATCGCCAACCCACCAGCTTAATCTCTATCTAATCACCAAGCCAATCCTCGTGGCCAAATACATTCTTATCCTTCCTTCTTACTCCACTTATCTTTTATAGACAAGTAAAATAATATTATAATATTATACACCAAGATGTGAGTTAATAAAGTAGTTTAATAGAAGAAGGCCTTAGGCTACCAAGAAAATGTAACCAGTTATACAAGGAATTTCTTTTCACTAACTACCTAGGAGAGGGATCATGAATTTCTTTTCATGATCCCCCTAGAGGTCGGTTTCCACTTGGGATAAATTAGTCTAGGAATTATAATCCCAGGACTATAATTCCGTGAATTTTTTTTTTTTTTTTGCGTACCAAACGATTCCTTAGGGTCTTCTAGTTTAGACACAAAGTTACGCAGGGATTAATAGTGCATGGATTATAACGTAGGAATTTGTAATATGGGGATTATAATGCATGGATTGGTAATGCATGAATTATAAGGTATCATTTTAAAAGATTGTTAATACATGAGGGTTATTTTGATCATATTAGTTATTTCAATCCATGTATTCTAATTCCACCTTCTATCCGGCATAGAATAATACACCGATTCTTGTATAACTTATGCGGGAAACAAAACCAGCCACCACACGATGTATTGTACATTTCTAGAATATATGCTAGTTTAAAAAGGCAACCAGACACTATTACTAAAGAAAGGTTTTATGCCACCGGTCACTCTTTGTCATAGTGGTTGATGTCGTTTTCTTCACAACACTAGGTCAAGAGTTCAAGGCTTGTAAGTTGCAAAGCAAAAAATGCAAGGTTTTATGCAGGTGTCATAAGAGTTTATACATGCAACCAAATGGGCTGTCAGTATCCAAGTCTAAATTTCTTAGAAAATTCTCATATTCCTCTCTCTATATTGGCCGAAATTTTTTTAATGGATGGTCTTTCAAATCTTCCTTGTAGCATTTGATTTGTTGGTTTTCAAGCTTGCTAATGTATCTCCCCTGCTCTAGGGAGTTCCATCAAAAATGAAATTTTTATTCTCCAATCTATTGAATATTTTAGCAACCATGGCCTCCCCCATCTAGAATGGGGGCCTGAGGAAATATGTCTTTCACAATAGTATCACCATACCAAACATCAAGTTAGAACTAATATGTTTTTTATTCTTCATTAATAACCCTCTCTCAACCAACCAAGATATTTTGTTTGTTCACTTATTCCATCGCACATGAAATCTCTTATTAATTTCTCCAAAGTAATTAAGCAACTACAACAATGGAAACGAATATGGACAAAGACATGAAGTATTAAGAATGTTGGAGAGTGTTGTTTTTGTCATATTAACTTTCCTCCTGTAGACATAATCGTACACATTTTCAGTCTTCTCTTAAACTCTTAAGCTTTTCTCTAGCTAGTGGTCATAGCTCAGTCCCTTTGAACTTACCACTTCTTGGAAGTCCAAGATATTATATAGGGACTTTAGCTACTTTACATCCTCCATCCAAAGCAAGTTCATACATGTTATGTACTTTCTCAACAGTTATCTGCTCCGACATTTTCATGTTAATACAAAGGACAAAGTCCAAACACTTTCTAGAGTCATAACAATGTTAATGGGTTCACAATTAAAGCTTTTACTAGCTAACAGGCGTGATTTAGAGATCTTCCCACCTTGGCTTCATAGATTATAAATTCACCCCGACAAAATGGCCTATTAAGTGACTTGCGAAGGGTATACATAATAAGCTAATAACACAAGAAGCATCAATGATCGGGAATCCCCCTACATGAGTTCATCTGATACTCCCAGAATATCCAATGGGGGAGCTGTTGGCACTAAAACATGCCAATTCAATAAATGACTCAAGCATTTCCTACACTGTCATATCACATCTATGATGTTCATGTTTTGTAACTTTTTCAGACCTATTTTCGCACTAAACCTTTTGTAAAGGTTTTCTCTCTTTTCTCCTGCCAATTTAGCTATCAACATATCCATGATTTCCTTCATTATCTTTTTTACCTCCTTAGATAATTGTTACATTCGAACAATATATCAAAATGAAGCTACAACAGACTAACATCCAAACTCATTGTGAGCTATTCAAACTCGAAAGACATCTTTTTAACCACCTGCCAGCTGACTACTATTCCATTAACCCAAACGATAAAAAAGCAAACTAAGATGGCAAAAGCTCAACTTGGAAGACGTTCAGACAAATTCCACTTGCATGCCTATTTTAAATAATATTGTGATGTTGAGTTTTGTATTTACCCAAAAGAGAAAATTGGTGGGTTGAAAGGGAACTAGGCTTGAGGTTTTCTGTTGTACGACTACCCTCAATAAACCAAACTACCCAAAATCACTATAGCATATCTTAAAGATCCTCATTTTGTTTTAGTTTATTCAATCTTGTGCTCGATTCATTAATTAATAGGAAACCAATTAGATTTATTTAGTAACCCAAGACGAACTTGACAAAGAGAATCTTGGTTTGACTAGACTTGAGTATCGCAATGATAAATTACTTAGCTCAACCAGTGTTTAGAAAAGCGCGCGCTTCGTCGCTTAAAGCGCGATGCGACAGGTGGTCGCGTTTCTGGGGCTAAAGCGACTCGACCAAAAAAAGCGATCGCTTAAGAGGTAGAAGCGACGCGACGGTGAGGCGACGAAGCGACAGAAGCGAGCGCTTCTGTAAAATAAATCGTTGGACCAGTTAAATATGGGTTTGAGATTAAAAAAATAATTGGTATCAAAAATACCTAAATTAGTCCCAAACAGAGCTGGACCAACCTCTGCTCTTCTTCTCCAGTGACGGAAAATTAGGGTTTCCATCTTCAGACGACCGACGACCAACCCAGGTATTTTTTCTTCTCTTTTCTTCTTGTTTTATCTTTCTTCTTCTTCTTCTACCATCTTCTTCTTCAGTCGACGTCTCGACGAGTTCTTCTCGTTCTCGCGATCTTCTTCTTCATTTTTTTCTTCTTCTTTCTCTCTCTGTCGACGAGACAGAGTCTTCTCCAGTGACTAGAGCGGACTTTTTCATTTTATTCTTTTTCATTTTTTTCAAAACTGTTCGTGTGTAGACTGTAGAGTAGACTGTAGTGGAATTTTTCATAAGTAGCATATATATATATATATATATATATATATATATAATTATATATATAATTATTGTATTATTATTATTATATTTTCAGCATATATATATTTAGTTATTGTATAATTTTATATTTTCAGTATATAATTATATATTTAATTTTTGTATTATTATAATATCAGTTTATTGTCAGTTAATTATTATTATTGATATAATTTCAGTTAATTATTATAATTTATATAATTTCAGTTTATTGTCAGTTAATTATTATAATTGATATAATTTCAGTTAATTAATATAATTTATATAATATCAGTTAATTATTATAAATTTATATAATTTCAGTTTATTTTCAGTTAATTATTACTATAATTTATATAATTTCAGTGTATTTTCAGTTTATTAATTATTTTTTCTCTTATATCTTAATAGGGATAATTAAATGTCTCAAAGTTCGAAAGAGAAAGACCCGACTTGGCGATATGGCCAAAGAGTTGATGGGAAGAATACAAATGTTGTATGCATCTTTTGCAACAAGGTTACAACGGGTGGAATTTATCGCTTTAAATACCATCTAATTGGTGGCGATAGAAACGTGACAAGTTGTCCCAAATGTCCACCGGATGTGAGGGAAGAAATAAAGAATTTTGTTGAGAAGAAGAAGGAGATAAAAAGTCAAATGGTTCATCAACCAATGGTGAACAATCTTGATGATGATGATGACGACGATGATGAAGAGTTGTCACTTCCAACAAAACGGGGAAGAGATGGGTCAAGCCATGGATCATCGACTAAAGGTCCTATTGATTGCTACGTCTCAAAGAAGTAGGGAGCAAAGGGAGCAAAAGACGGTGGAAAAGATATACAACAAGTTGCTAGAGACATTTTGAGGGAGCGTGCAGTTAGTGCTTTGGCACGATGGGTCTATGATGCTGGGCTCCCCTTCAATTGTGTCAACTATGACACTTTTGGAGACTTTATTGAGCTCGTTGGTCAATACGGACCTGGAATGAAGTGTCCAACTTACCATGAAATAAGGGGTCCTTATCTAAATAAGGAAGTGGAGGAGACAAACAAAATTGTTGAGGAGCATAAAGTTGTGTGGAACAAGTATGGCTGCTCCATTATGATGGATAAGTGGACGGCAAGAACGGGAAAAATGATTATTAATGTGTTGGTGAATTCTCCCCGGGGAAGTTTGTTTCTTGAGTCCATTGATGCTAGCGACTCATCCACCGACCACATCAAAATATTCACCTTGTTTCAGAACACCATCGAAAAGATTGATTCAAGCAAAGTTGTTCAAGTGGTCACTGATAATGCAAGTGAAAACAAGAAAGCGGGTGGCATGATTGAAGGAGCGTACAAGCATGTCTATTGGACTCCATGTGCGGCTCATTGTATCAACTTGATATTCGGGGACATTTTCAAGGAAAGACCCTTTTCTACAGTTTTTAGCCAGGGTGTTAGAGTATATTCTTATATTTCTCAGCGACCCTTGTTATTGAATTTGATGAGAAAATTCACCAATCAAAAAAAATTGGTGAAACCGGCCAAGACAAGGTTCGCCACTCCTTTCTTGACTTTGCGTAGTCTTCACTGTCAAAAAGAGAAATTGCAAAAGATGGTCACTTCAGAGAATTGGACCATGAGTAAATTTGCAAAGAAAAATGCGGGGAAAGAGGTTGCACGCATTATTCTTTCTTTTTCTTTTTGGAATAATGTCCGTTTTGGGAGCTGCTCAACAGTTGAATTAGTCTCTAATTAAGATGGACAACCACTTCCTTATGCAACAATTGTTAGGGCTGGAAACTAATGCACCTTCATTATCATTATTCTCATAGACATACAAGAGTGAAGAATGAATTAAGGAAGATAGAGTCATAACAACTCAAAAAGGGTACTTATCATTATAGCTAGCACCCTAGGTTAATAACTCAATTCATTAGAGTATGGTTAAAAACACGCAATCAGTTGAATGAAGTTTGGGCAAAGCCATATTCTTAGGCTTTAAACTCAAGTGAAGTCTATAAGCTGTTGCCTTTGTAAGTTAATCCAATTAGGCAATAGTCAATGAAGCACTTGTATGCAAAAATCATACTTGTGCTAATTCTGGCAATTAACGAGTAATTAATTACAATTCCATATCCGTGCATGTACAAGTCCAATAATATACAATCATGATTATTATTGATGCCACATGTCGCAAAATCGGTAAAAGTTGTAACTGATTTTCATTTCATATGTAGATTGGCAACATACCATGTACTTGGAGACAGCGATGCCTAAGGAATTTATACAAATATGTACTTGAGGATAACGGTGGAGCCTGACAACTTTACACAAATAAGGCATAGACATGGAACCAATAACATTTTGTACACCAATATTACTACCTATATCAATCGTCAGCAACTCCTTCATTTTATCTGATGACAGCGGTATCCAGGCAAACTTGTTAGCACCTCAACTATTGTAGGTGCACCTCCTACCTCCCACCAAAACATGTACCGGGTAACTAGGTTGTCTTTAAATCCTTTACAATTATAGTTAAACATTGTAGGTAATTTCAAGTAAGTGATATAGGAGAGCCAAGTCAGTCTATGTCTTACCACCTAAAGTCAAATAACAAGGAGCTACCCAACAATTTGACACTATAAGTCATAACAGAAAAAATCAAGAAATCCAATAAATATTTTTTTGGCAAAAGTAGAAAATAAAACCTCAATATGTTGGAGTCTAAAGTGAACAAGCCATAACATATCTTATTTTAAATGTAAATGAAAAGGACAATATCTTTTTGCTTCAAATAAAATTAGCAGTAGGTCAAATAATCAAGCACTGACCGATTAGATAGATGATGGATTGACTACGCATTGGCAGTCTTAGGGAAAAGGGGAATTGACTGCTGTCCTTTTTGCTGCTGACGGATCTTCTGCATTTGAAGCATCCGTTCCATGACAAGCTCATACTCGCACTTCTCGTACGAGTGACGCTCGTCTTCGCACTTCCAGGGCAAGTAGAACTCCGACTGCCGGCACTTGTTAAGAGGGATCAACAGATGGGCGCACTGATCCCTGTATGATAATGGTACTTTCGCTTCCACCATCTCTGCTTGCGTTGCTATCATCTTCTTCGATGATCCTTGCACCTCCATTTTCTCCCGATTGAATTCCCTCCGATTCGCTTCTCTTTCTGTTCGCCTCTTTTGTTCTGTTAGCTCTGTTGGGTTTGGGCTGTCGAAATGTCTCGGATTTTCAGCGGGCAAATATCATCTTTAGGCCATGGATCTTTTTCCCTTTTAGCACCGCAAAAAATTATTTATATGTAATAGTCAAACAAATATATAAAATTTATATTATATATAACTATATAATTTTTATATTTACTATACAGTATCATTTTCATTTCAGCGAAGAGCCTTCCAACAAGCCCTAAGTAGTAAAAACTACACAGTTGGGCACTTTCAAAATATTATTTTAAGACGATGATATCACTTCTTTATATTTTATAAATAATATATTTTTTTATAATACTCACCTCATCTCAAATTATCTGTCGTAATTTTTAAAAATAATCGTTATAAATTATTTGTTATTTTAGAAGTTCAACACAAAATTCATTACTTTTTTCTCATTTTACCCTTATTAGCTGAGTCTATCGAAAACGGTCTCTTTCCTTGTCCCACAAACCAAATAACTCATAAAAGAATAAATTATAGGTGTCAAGTGGATTAGGTAGGTTTTAAACCAAGATCGCTAAAGAGAACCGGTTTGGTTTTCGAATTTTTTTCCATACCTTTTTGGACAGTGACTCTTCTACATTATTATTATTATTATTATTATTATTATTATTATTATTATTATTATTATTATTATTATTATTATTATTATTATTATTATTATTATTATTAGAGTCGTAAAAATTACATGGAGCGTCCTATTTGGTCACCTTTATTTAATCTATACTTATTTTTTTAAAAACTTTTAACTTGTACTTAGTTTTTCAATAACTTCAACTCCTTTCTACTCCTCCTTATCCTCCTTTATTTTCTTCTTCTTCTTATAGATAGATAGATAGGGTAACAAGGACAATAACGCCAAAGCCACCCAGCATCTTCACAGTTGAATCTGCATTATTAAATTTTGAGAAACAACCAAAGGAGTTTATAGTGATGATAAGGGTCGTGTTTATCTTGATAAATGCATAATAAATCTAAAGCATGGAACTAAAGAGAGCAACCACATGTGGAATGGATTGATACCCTTCTGTTGATTTCTTCTTGTAAATTTTATAAAACGTGGACTTGCAGGTGTGAAGTTATAGTGTTAGTCAGGTTATAATTAGCCGATAAAAACAAATAGCATAACATATAAAAAGTATAAGCAAATGGAGACTCACAGTGGAGAAAGGAACACAACGAACATCAAAAGCAAATGCCCAGTGATACTTGAACGTAGAAATGTCTTTTTAAATAACTTCAGCTCTATAGCAGAAGTTTTTCGGTTACAAAAATAAAAACTTCAGCTCTAAAGCTTAAATTTTTCGGTTACAAAGACAAAATCCGGTTACAAAACAAAAACTTCAGTTCTAAAGCTAAAATTCGCCAGTTATAAAATAAAAACTTCAGCTCCATATCGTTGTAATTCATCCCGATAAAATAACAACTTCAGCTAAGATTTATTATGCATTTATCAGTCTCTCCCTATAAATAGAAGGTTCCATATAGTTGTAATTCATCCCGAAATTCAATAAGAATTTCCTCTCCTTTTCTCTGCAATATTGCCCTTATTTTTTTATTGTTTTATAACATATTTTCTATTTTGTGTATTAGTACATGATGTTAGTCTCAATTAAAAAAAGTCTCTTAACATTAATAAATTGAAGTTTTTTCTCCTATCGAATTAAAGTCTCGTTCTTTGCTTTTTTAATCCTTGTTGAAATTTGTTGGAGTAGCTAAAAGATAGTAGTTTCCATCAATAGAAAATTCTAATTAAAGTCAAATTCCTAAATGTTTGAAAAGTTATAAATATTATAATTTTATTCAATATGTTTAGAAAAATTGTTCAATATTTTATAGGAAAGAAAATAATATGATTTTCTGTATATTTATATGTTATTATCCTACTTGAATTTCGGAGTGCATATAAATGTGCTAACAAAAGTTATACAAAGTAACTATGTACACCTAAAAGTAATTTAAATCAAAATATGAGAACACTCAGAGTGCAGAAAATTATAATTATAAATGTTGAAAAATATTTTACCTTATAGACGCTGCAAAATTTTCATATGATGGTGGAAGAAGTCGAAGCAACACATAAATATCACACAATTTAATTTATATCAATCATATAAGCATCGCCCAATTCAAGAGGAGAAGGTACTTCATCAAATTTAGAGAAAGCCAGACTAAATTGAATTCATCTTTAAACTGCATTAAATTTATTTAATTTAATCGATTTATTTCTTTAAATTCGAAGTAGAATTTATTTAAAAATCTATTTTTATTCTGTTTACCAAAATATCGTATAGATTTATATTAAAAATAGTGTAAGTAACATTTAACCTCGTGCTCTTTTATAATCGGGTTTTTTGTATCATTCTATAGTGAAAATTTTGATACTTTTAGAATCCGCTGATTGGCTTTCATGCTTCAAATTTCTAACTTAAAAATAAAAAATGTCTTCGCATGTAAAACCAATAGACACCGACGAATTATATGGTACAAATTTAAAATTTTTGGCACGCTTTTCAAGAAAATTTACTCTGTAATAAAAAATAAAACAACATTCTTGGCATTGGCAAAACTTCAAAGTAATAGTAAAAGTTCTAATTTCAATAATCGTAATAACATTTTGCATAAGAATATAATTAAGCTAATTGAAGAATCAACTTAATTTTAAAGAAAAAATTAAGCTAAAAATAAAAATATCAGGAGCATCATAATGCATGTTGTTAAAGAATAGAATTCTAATTAGAGTGAATATCTATCTTGTAGAGAGTTTTACTTTGAGGCTAAGTCATTTCTCTTCCTATAAATAGAGGGGTCTTACCCCATTGTAAGCCACCCCAAAAATTCAATAAGAATTTTCTTTCTCTTTCTCTGCAATATTGCTCTTGTTCTTTTATTGTTTTATAACATGTTATCAGCACGAGACTCTACCGTTTCAAGAAGCTCTTTGAGAAGATTAAGGTAATTTTTCTCTATCTTTTTCATTATGACTGTGAAGCTGCAGCTAAGTTTTAGCAAAACAACCATGGCGGCGGTGGCGGCGGCGACGGGGCTGAGTAAGAAAAATTTCCCACCAGCATTAAGTAAACCAACTCTTCCGTCTAAAATCAGTCGCCGAAATTTTAGTTTCGGTCTTAAAAAGCATTCGCCAGTTATAACTACGGCAAATGTTGCGGCGAGTAGTAGTGGAAGTGGTAGCACTGATAATGGCGATGTTTCCGTGACACGTATGGCTCACGATTCAGGTATAATTTCTATACGATTACATGTAAGATTATCATGTTCAAGTTTCTGGTAAAATTATAGTTTATGCTTATATGTGGTATCACGAGCCTGAATTACTTGAATTGATAATCTTCACTAAAAATAATAAACCTTTGCGAATGATTTGCTGTTTTGAAATTATGTACACCTACGGGTATTATAAAATCACGCCATACCCTTATTCAAAGCAACTGATTCTTGTAGATTTCTCTGTTTTTGGAAATCGATTATATCAAGAGATAATAAATTAATGGGAAAAGAGTCAATTAATTTACAATTATTTTATTTTACTTTTTGCCTTTGCTTTGTCGCTGTTGGCCTAAGATTCTGCTTCAGTACAGATATGTCTAGTTATATCTTTTAACTTTATCAAACATGAATATTAGTCTTGAATTGTAAGATTGTTCTTTTTGGGAAAAGTTTATGGCGATAACTGTTTAACTCATTATTGCTTAGCAAAATTAATATTATTTATTAAACAATAATAGTTTCCTTTTATTTTGGACTGTTGAAGGCATCAAGATTATTAAACGACTAAATTATTTAAAATATTGTTATGAAATATTAAATTATGGTGGATGTCCATAACTCCTATAACACCCACTACTTTTATTCATTATCTCCATAACTCCCACTATTCCAATACTTATGGTTGTAACTCCTACACCTCTATGATCTCCCCCATGATCTTCCTCCATGATCTCAAAAGCTTAATGACATATTTATGGAACTCTTTTAGTATAACTCTATGTAGTACTATAAATAGAGGATGAGAAATCATTTTGTAATACACTTGGATACATAGAAGAAATATATTCTCTTCTACCTCTCGTTGTTCCATGAACTTTCTTCATCATTAAATTCTAGATTTAAGGTAAGTATTTTTTTTACTTTTCTTTTTCAATTTTTTTGAAATTTTATAGTTTGATTTATATACAAGCAAAGACAACAAAGTTTGATTATAACTCTACTGGAGTTTGTTAGAGATTACGCCCACTTGAAGTGGTAAAATTTTTATGTCTTGCCATGATCAAATTCATGTATGATTGTGGGCAAAGAGTTAAAAATCCGTCATATTGAATTTGCTCCATTACATCCCCTTAAGAGAATGTGATAGCAGTATGTGATAAGTCTGAAAGAAGACAAAATTATTACCGTACAGGTATCAATGGATGTGGACGTGATAATAGACGAAATTATAATCGTCAACATTGTGATAATGAGAATAATAAAGATTCTCAAAATAATCTTTCACTTTATGAAAGTAATATTTGTCATCGATTTGACATCAGATTTTATAAAGCACATATAGATAATTATGGTCCATTCATGATTTGAATGTGACATCATCTAATTTATGAATACATATTCATTCTTGGAAGAATATGAACGTGCTAGTGGTAGTGAATATACCACATCACCTCAAGAAGGAGGTTTGAGATGACATATGAAAATAATGTCAATATTATGGCATGAATGATCATTGGTCACGTACCTATTGTACGCCAAGATATTTTGGAAATATGATTATTAAAGGACAATGATAATACAAGAAACATATCTTACATATAATTTTGAGCATGACCATAATGGTATAACTTTCTCTTTAAAAGAGATATTCACCACATGGATGTTGATAAATTTGTGGTAGTACAAAATTAATTGAGAGCTCTAGAAGAGCCAATTATTACTATGTTGGAGAAACACAATTGATTAACAATAAGGTATTGTGTTGTAGTAAGTCTCAAAGAAACTTATTCAGTTTCCAAAGTACACGTGAAAGCGGCTGATTATATTGAGACTATAAATAAAGGAAAGATTTGATATCTTCTATTACTACAACTTGTAGCGGGATAATCTGTATGTGAAAAGCTACCCGCTTTATTCTCCAGTTTGTACTACACAAACAAAAGAATGCCACACAATACGTGGATGTTTATTGATATAAAACTCCATACCATATCGTGGTGTAACCTGAACATTATCAATATTGATAATTTATTAAGTTACCATACATGGTTTAGCCATATCAATTTAAGTATGATGTGCAAAAATAATAGAGAATTCACATGGGTAAATATTAAAGAACTAGAAAGTTCTTTATGAATTCTCTTATATTGCTTGTTCTTATTAATTAATTGACCAACTAAAGTTGGGGTTGAATCCCATGAATTCTAGGGGTGTGCATTCGATTTATCGATTCGATTTTGACCCTTATCGATAATTACTTATCGATTATCGATTTGTACATATGCTTATCGTTATCGTTTCAATAAGGTTTCGATTTTTTCGATTTCGATTTATCGATTTTGGGGGCTTATCGATTCGGTTATCGATTACACCAATAAGAAAATTTGCGAGATTCCACGGAAAGTATTCCGCTATAAACGCGCCTAATTTATATGGACAAAAAGAAGCTAAAATAAGACGAACATCATTTATAACATAAAAATTGTATCAACAAGCACATGCAACAAAACTAAAGTAAGGGATCAAATGTATGCCACCAATACTCCAACAGTATAAGAAAATAAAACAAAACAAAATACATCATCACGGCTAATTTTTTTTCTTAATTTGAACTTCATTCCCTTGATCTTTATCATTCCTTAAATGTGGTAGAGGAAATAGTAGGGTAAGGGACTTAGGGTAAAGGAAAGGGTATAGATTAGGGAAAATGATATTGTATAGCCGCTTTCAAAATAGTAGCGGAATATATATACATTTTATATGTTATATTAATCTACACAAATAGGTAATTACTTATTTTACAAATGTATACCGTCTAGGGGTGTGCATTCGATTTATCGATTCGATTTTGACCCTTATCGGTAATTACTTATCGATTATCGATGTGTACATATGCTTATCGTTATCGTTTCAATAAGATTTCGATTTTTTCGATTTTGATTTTTTCGATTTCGATAACAAATAATCGATTCGATTTATCGATAAACCGATTCGAATGCACACCCCTAATGAATTCTGGAAATATCAAAGGTGAATATGGGTTCATTCACCTGCCATGTATACCACATATGATGCATCTATGAGATGGTTACATGTACGATTATTATTAACCCGCAACATGGTGTTTTGCGAGGTAACTTGCTCAATAATTCAATTTAGAGCACAATTTCTAGATTTTCTATTCAAGATAGTTTATCTTGATAAGTTAGTTTACATCACAACGGGTACAACGGGTTTAGCAAGATAATTATTGAGTGCCTCCACTTAATAGCTAAACTGTTTCTTATGAGAACAAAGTTATATATATCAGTTTGATATACGTTGTATACGAGAGTATATTATTTTCTCCCCTCACAAGTGGTTCAGGGTCAGGAACCAAATAATTCCATCTCAATATTATTGATGTGCGGTGTATATTTTGATTAACACCACAAAACACAAAGATGAGTTCTCAAAGTTGAGAAAATAAGTTAGTTTTCTAACATGAGGGGGAGACATGATAAACAGTTGAGAAAACGTTACGTGAAATGAATAATTATTTGTATATATAGATCCTCGATTACGATAATATGAACTTGAAGTTCATAAAAGGATAATCCATCTGCAATATATTGCAAAGTATGCTAGACGCATTTTGCTGACCCAAATAAAGTAACTATATTCTCATTGCAAATGCTCATATTAAGTCTTAGAAGGACAAAATCGATGGAACGCTTAAAGCGTATAGACAAATGATTTCAAATAAAATTCTTGATAAAGAAGATGAGCAAATGATCAAAGTGATCATAATAAAGATGGCAAGTGATCTAGAAGATCACATGACACAACACTTCATAAAATCTCTGATAATCAGGTTCTTTTTCGATTTGGAGTTGTAACTATGGATAGAGGGATTGATCTGTCTCTGATTCAACATGAGCTCCCCCTCCTATTTTGAGAAGTTATGGTAGTGTACACTTCTTTCCATACTATTTGAGCTGTTGCTACTCTGAAATCTCAAGCAATTTTGCTCCCCGCTGACTTGGTTCTTCAGATGAATGAGTACGTCATCTGTCCTAGCCCTATGCGTCACAAGACAAGCAGGGCATGACTTCAGCATGGAGCTATCGGTTTCGATTTGATGTCTTGCAGCTAATATTGATGCTAATATCGGCTTACTCTCACATCGACTTCTTTTACCTTGACTTCAATGCATATTTTGGTTTGGTCATCTGGTGGATTTCATCCAGGTGGTGTAGTTTTCAACGGATGAGTATTACGGTTGAGCTAAGGGGGCAAGTGAACCTGAAGGTGTATTGCTTTGGTGCTTGTGTTCCGGAAGATGCAGAGCAAGTTCTCAGGTCTTAGGCTGAAGAGGTATTGGAGATTTTAGTATCTCTAACCTTTGTCAAAAGCTGCTATTATATGGAAGCTCTCAATTAAGATTGTTCTTTCCACAAGCATGTAGTGTATTCTGCTGCCATTTTATTTTTCAATCCAGATGCTTGTGTTCTTCGATCATCCAGCTGATGAGATCTCTTATCATTATGGACACCTGATAAGTACTCAATTCTGCATCATAGCGCTAAGTTTTGATGAGGATCTTAAGTCTATCGAACATAGACACAAAAGTATTGGCCAAATGGAAGAGATACAATTCAAGTAGAATTGATTCCATATGAAAGACATGTAGTTTTGGACATGTAGTTCAAATACTTAAAAGTATAAAGTCAATGGTATGTGCAATCAGTTTTCGATATCTATTTGTCTAGCATGACATGAAAACTTGATATGCATCTAAAGTCTATAATATGGCTTATATGACAATCCATGAAGGATTTAAGTTGCTTGAAGCATATACAATTCTTGATCTTGAGGTACCATTTCCTTAATGCAATTTATGCACAACTATATCTTGCTATAACTATAAGCATGATAATGTGATAGCGAGGATACCTTTATGGAAATATTGAAGAGCCATTCCACGACATTTGTGAAGACGTTATATATCTATCACGAGCTGATTTCAAGGTGCAAAATATTCGTTCAAGTTAATATGGCTGATTTATTTATCAAATATCTACCAAAGATCGTTTTGAAGATGGTGCACAAGATTGAAATGCAAAGGCTCAAATATGTGAATTGATGCTCTCATTAGGGGGAGTTAATGCGCGTTGCACTCTTTTTCCCTTTCAAGGTTTTGTCCCACTGGGTTTTCCTTGTAAGGTTTTTAACGAGGCAACCAATAGGCGCATTTCTAAACATGTGTACTCTTTTTCCTTTTCTAGAATTTTTTTCCCATTGAGTTTTATTTTAGTTAAGGTTTTAACGAGGCACATTATTTATTGAGTAGACATTCAAGGGGGAGTGTTAAGAATAGAATTCTAATTAGAGTGAATGTCTATCTTGTAGAGAGTTTTACTTTGAGGCTAAGTCATTTCTCTTCCTATAAATAGATTGGTCTTACCCCATTGTAAACCACCCCAAAAATTCAATAAGAATTTTCTCTCTCTTTTTCTGCAATATTGCTCTTATTCTTTTATTGTTTTGTAACACATGTCATATTCTCATCTTTGGAAGAAAAAGATTCTCTTCCGCTCCCCACGTCTTGTAAAATACTGCATCATAATGTTAATTATGCTTTATTCTTGTGGATTTTGAAAGAATCCTAATATACTTGGTAAAGGGTGTAGAAGTCTTTATATATATAGATGTATTATCTCAAACAACCGAGAAACTGAATTTGATTAATATTAGAAGTCAATGAAAATCAGTGTTAAGCATAATTTAAAATATCAGTTTTACCCTACATGGTATTATTCGTCAATTAATATTCTAAGGATATTTTGGTAAACTAACATTATATTCGTGCTTTTATAATAATATAGATATACATATAGATATAGATATAAATAGATAGATTCGTTATAGAAATATTCGAATTCCATATGTTTCTCAAGTTTTAATGTAAATAAAGTATGATTTTTCTTTTATTTTTATTCTAGTTGGCTTCAAGGACATGTAGTAATTTCAAGCTCGTATATATGTATAAAGTTAAAATATTTATCATTTATTAGTTTTAACTTTTCTTAATTAAATTGCTTCGGCCCATTAGGTCCTGGGTTAAGGGGTTACGGGTCTTGGCCGGGTCAACATGTTTTAATTAATAGGTCAAATCCGGATCGACCCTTATAAGAAAGTGAACTAGACCGGCCCGGTTAAGGACCCCCGAACTAAGAGTCAACGGGTTCGGGTCCGAGTTGGGTCGAACCATTTAATAGGTTTAACCACTGTCTAAGCTCCAAACATAACAAAAATTGAGTTTGTCAACTACTCAATCAACATGAGTTTGTCAAATTGAGTTTGAAGAAGAGAAATATGAAACCCCAAAACTTCAAATCCCATGATGGCTAAAATACATGCTCATTTGGTATATATGCGATACTAGCAATAAGCACTACTAAATAACAATGATAAAATTACACAATATATCACTTGGGCCAGATATTCCACTTGAAAATAGCCCATATTTTAAAACTTTACCTGGATTAGCCCGTATTGTATATTTTATGAATTTTACCTTACACCCGGTAGTCTACAACTCAAAATAACCGTTTTAATATTTTAAATTTCGATTTCTTTGTTCTCTTTCTCTCTCTTCCTCACGTTTTTCTCAGACTGTCTTTTTCAGGCGTTTCTCAGATGATAACCAACCTCCATTGTTGGGTTCAACTAATATTTCGAGATTTTAATCTTAATTTCAGGTAATTTTCGTTTCATTCTATGCTTTTACCACAGCTTTGGTTTTGAATTTTATTTTATTTTTAAATTTTTTGCTTTTTCTGATTATGCCTACTTTCTTACAATGTTACATTATTTTTCGTTTGATTTTGTGTTCCCTCTATCTTCGTTCTAGGATTAAACTTGATGTTTTAGTTTTCATGCTTTGTTATTTCAACTTTTAAGGTAGAATTTTTTATTTTTTTATTTTTGTTACAATTTGAAAAAATTGACCTCTGCTTTGTGTTCATGGCCTTTAGTTTTGTTGAGCTTTGAGTTTTGTTATAGTTTAATTTTTGTGTTTTCCTTCAGTTGTCTTCAATTTTGTTAAAGCTCTGGTTGTTTGGTTTATTGTAGAAAATGCGCTCAAAAGTAGCTGCTTCTAAAAGCCAAATGAAAATTGCTAGAAAATGCGTTTAAGTTATATAATGCGAAAAGATTGAGGGAGTTGTCCTCTAGCCTTAATTCTGAATCTAATGTAAATGTCCAGGCACCACATTGTGATGATTTTGAGTTTTCTGCTCCTCCTAAAAATTCGCAACAAGAGCGCTCAGATGACTAATTCGCAAACGAGAAATACTCCCACTCCAGTTAAATCATCGAGTGACTTGACCTCACCACCTTCTTCTGAAGCGAAAACGCATGTCCGAGATCCCGATGATAATGATTTTGAGTCTCCTCCTCCTCCAAAAAAGTTGCAACAAGGGAGCACTCTATTTACTCGGTCACAAATAAGTAATACTCCTACTCCAGTTAATATTGTAAGAATACAGAGTAAGAAATGTGGGAAACCTCAAGAATTAAAAGAAAAGCTGAAAGTTGATTTGGTAAATGAAGACAATGTAGGCCGTAATGTTAAACCGAAAAGGAGAAAGATCAAGGATGATGGTGATAGTGGCCTTGATTCCTTATCGAAAGAACAAAGATTTGCTATTCGCTCCAAATTGAATGAGAGAAAAGCCAAGTTGAAGGTATTCCCTGTGTTGCTAGTAATTTATACATGCTTATACAATTTTATACAAAGTTATACAATTGTTTGTACATCTTTATACAAGTTCTGCTATACTTATTTATATATTTTATAAAATATTTTAGTATAGTTTTTTCTTCTGATCTATTTCTTGTTATTTTTTCTTATGCAAGGTTGGGGACTTCTATGTACAACCAGTTGACTATTTCCACAACAGGACTAGCTCACACACCGAAACTGAGATTGTGAGCATTTTGAAGCAATATTTGACTGACATACAGCTTCCGATATTCTGTGCTAGTTATTTTGGGTACTTCTTGGACCTCCCTTAATTTAAAATTCAAAATTAACTTATTCATTATATATTATTGAGGGAAGTCGTCCTAGGACGTGAAAGGGAGTTGTGGGTGCAAATTAATAGTTGTTTGTTGCATTTTGGCATTGGAGAGTTTGTTGTTATCACTATTTTGAAGTGTATAGACGACGACGCCACTGTCTTTGACAAATCAGATATTAGTATTGCTACAAGAGTATTTTTCAGGAGATGGAAAAAAGGCTATAACTAGGGCGCAACTTCTTGATCGCTTCAAGAAAAAGGACTGGAAGTTGGACGAAGATGCGTTCAAGATGGCCTTGATGGTGTTTGTCCATCATTTCATATTATCAGATGCCAATAAACATGGTATCGACAAAGATGATTTTGATATCATTGAAAGTGGTCAATATCAAATGTATGATTGGGGAAAAAAGTCATTTGAAGATATTTTAAGGACAATGAGGGACAAATAGTGTGACCATTTGACAATGTATAGGCTTGGAGGTTTGTCACTTGCATTACAAGTATGATTTTTTGAGTGTTGCTCTACTATTGACAAGCATCTAGCTGTTCACATTGGAACAAATGTGCCACGTATTCTTAATTGGAAAGTGACTGAAACTCCAACATATGCGAATTTGACTAGCGGGGTGATCATGTGTAGTATCGACACGGTAAATATTTTGTACCATAATACTTCTTCATATATGATTTCAGTTTTTCTGTATGTATATTGATGAACATGTTACAATTTCCTTTTTATACCATTTTAATTCAATTTTTTTTCTTGTACTTGAACTATAGGAACTTTCCCCTACTCGTGAAGAGCTGTCAACTATGAACATCGACACACTTTTTGAAGTTAATGCCGATGATGTTGCATCAGGGGATGTGCATGTGGTGCCGGCCTTTCACACTGATGATTCTATCGCTGCATCTCCACCTTGTCCTCAAAATATGGAGCAACAGTCTAAACAACCTTATCCTCAGAATGCGGAGCAGCAGTCTAAACGATCTTTTCCTCAGAATATGGATCGACAACCTAAACCGAGTTATGATCCTTTGGTGCATATTGATCTATTGAATGTTGAAGTTGAGAAGTTGAGGAGTGATGTTGGAAAGGTACTGGACCTTTATCTTTTCTATAGTTTATCACTACTTTTTGTATATACATAGTTTTTTGGTTATAAGCATGGTTTTGTTGATTTGCTTTTGATTTTGTTTTTTTGTAGTTGACTGATACAGTGATGAAACTCAACAATTATGTAGTTTCTTCCTTTAAAAAAGTGTTCAGTTTTCTGAATATGAAGGAAACCAAGCAAACGAGGAGGATTTGACTGATTCTAAGGTAATTGTTTACTGATAAAACCAAATCACTCAATAGTTATGCCTTCTCTTAATCATCACTCAACAATTATACCTTATCTTTCTATTGTTTGTTATTATATTCATCAGCGCGTGTTTGATGACAATACATCTGTTCTTGGCGAATATGATGGTTATCAATATGATGTTGTTTTTAACTTTGTCAATCAACTGAATGAAGATGACGTGCTAGCTGATGAGGGAGTTACTGATGGTGTTGGTCATGGTATTTGTTCTGCATTTTATCTTCTTGTTTTATCTGATTTTTCTTTTCTTCATTATAAAGTTTTTTATTATTTGTTTTCTCTGTCTAAGGGGCAGCAGGTGATGTCACGGGTGACACATTTTGGGATGACATTGGCGATGAAGATTTAGGTTCGCTACATATGTCCCAAATTGTGCTTCACAAACAATCCATCATAGACGTAGAATATGATTTCATTTTTCCCGAAAAGTCAGTTCGACAGAATATACCAGGAAAATATGCCAAATCTCCATATTTGCCAGTTTTTTATTCGGGAGCATCAGGAACGGCTCCCAAGGTCATTTTTGATATCAAGCATCCTTTCACGATCAAAATTGATGATTTTGATCCATTGTCGCCATTGGCTAAAGAGTTTTGTGAATTTGTTGATAATGGGATGGATACGAGGCGAATGTATTTTCACTTTATTTAATCTTTCATATTTTGATTTTATACTTGTCAATGAATGTAGTTCTGATTACTTTTTATTTTTTATAATTTTAAGTGTCAAAAATATATATCCCGATGAAGTAAATAAACTTGCGGAAGCTTTTACTTTTGGCTCGTGTAATGTGACCACGAAGGATTGGTTCCACTCACTTGCATATTGTGGTCGACCTTTCATTGACACGGTATTTAATAAAATTATGTTCTAATGCTTCTTTTTATTTATTACATATCTTTATTATTTGAGACCCCCATAATGTATACATAGTCTTGTCTAATCATAGTATAAGATTGTATAACATTGTATAAAATTGTATAACCTTCTATAAATATGTTTACCTCTGTATAATAGTGTATAAATTTCTATATTTAAAATAGCTGGTAGATGGTTGTTATGTTTTATTTCTTGTTTCAGCACTTGGATGTTCTCTTTTATTATTTGAGGAAGAGGAAAAAATATGGGTCGAGTGTTGCCATGCGGGTTACTACAACCGACTTTGCTTTTGGTAACAAAATCAACTCCCTATATAAAGTTTTCAAAGTGAATCATGATCCTTTAGTGATTCCTGAATGGCATGAGATAGAAGAGTACATTAGAGGATATTATTGTGATGTAAATATCTTGTGGCACGCTGTTGACCATGTCTTATTCCCTATCTATGTGAAGGTCGGAAGAGCAAAATTGGGCCATTGGGTTTTGGGGGAGTTTACCTTCATAGATAGGTACATCCACATCTATGATTCTAATCATGAAGCTATTAATGATAGACTTGTTTTGGATGCTGCTTTACCTTATGCAATTCTAATACCTTACTTCTTGAAGAGTTCTGATTTTTATGTCGAGAAGAAGGGCATTGATTGGAATAACGGTGCATATACCGATAAATCTCATTCTGATGCTTTGCAGATTAATCTGGTTAATTATGTTCTCCAATAGATCAAATGGTAGGTTAATCTCAATTTTTTACTATTTTACTATTTGTTTTCCTATTTGAATATTATTTTTTTCTTTTTAATTACAGTGATTGTGGTGCCTTTGTTGCTGGCTTTGCTGAGTATTTCATCATTTGTAAGGAAATTCGAAAAGATAATTTTGAGATTGAGATACTTCGCACGAGGTGGGAATCTCTGTTTTGGGATTATGGAAGGAAAAAACAACACTCCGGTGCAATTAGTGGTGAAGAAATCACAGGGAGACTTTTCAAGAAGAGGAATAGGGGGAGGCCAAGAAAGTATTTCTATTTTTCCATTTTACTGTAGTTTTTCTATATATTAGGAGTTGTTGCCTAGTTTTGTCTAAGTACTATTCTTCTACTTGTGAGATAACATTAAAGGATTTTATAGATGTTTTGATTTTTGGGTAATTTGCGGTAGTCATTACACATTGTAGCTGTGAATGAATTACATTAATGAATATATCAGTTGCTTTTGTCCTTTAACAAAGTATGTATTTTCATTATGGTTGCATTTTTGTTGTTGTAGCATACAACAAATGACAACTACTCAACATGACATCAAATGCAATAGGAAGTGTTATATTTTCAACTATCTATTTTGGTCAATTCCTACATGTTTTTCTATTATGACCACTTTGTTCACAACACAGAACATGAAAAAGCCCTCTTAGACTCTTTTTCTGAAGCAGGTTTGAGTCTTTTCTTTATTGGCCTTCTTGCATTCCTTCTTCCTTTAGGTGGTAGGACCACATCTTCCATCACCTCTGTTTGGATTACCCATACTCTCATCTGGCATCGGATTCACTGGAAATTCATAAGTTCTAAGGAGTTTATCCTTCTTGTAGTAAAAAGAGCAATACTGGATAGGTTTAAGCTGCTGGTTCTTTAAAACCGCCCAAGTATGCGGACATGGAAGTTCATCCATTTGAAATTTTCCACAACTGAATGTTCCCTCTTCAATGCACACTATGTTTCGCCTTACCCCTTCAAACACAATATATAACTTTTCTGTAGCAGGCTTCACTTGCAAAAGTTTTTTTTAAAAGTGAAAGAACATTATGCTTTATTATACAGAGATATACATCCTTATACAAGCATCAAAATACAAGTCAGCAATGCCAAGCGTCATTATATTTGATTCAATTTACCGTCATTTGCTCCAATGCAATCAGATTTTTCCGAAGGAGTTTGTCGTACTTTTTGCCAAGCTCTGTAGATGTCTCCATTGCACTTTTTCTATTTATGTTGTTCCAATGTTGTAGCAAATTTTTCATGTACTCTAGCAATCACATTACTGGTAACTCTCTAGCATTCTTGTTTGATAAATTAAGTGACTCTGCAATATTGTAAGTCGTTACATTGACCTTACTTTGGAATATGCCCTAGACCACCTTACATATCCAATTTCGAACAAGTAAGGTTGCACTCTCAGATCAATTTTTACATCTCTGTCATATAGTACTCAAACTTCTCTACCGGGTAAGCTCTAGCCAAAGCAAAGAGATATCTTTCAATTGTTTGTGATGTTTCTTGAATGTGCACTTTACATTCTGCCACAAAGTGAAACATGCAAGTACAATGTGGTACTTCTGGGTACACAACTTTTGTGGCATTGAAGATGCTTTCATTTCTATCTGAAATTTTACACATCCCTTCCCGAACTCTAAAAGTACCCTTTATCTGGACAAAGAACCACTCCCAAGATTTGTTATTCTCTGAATCTACAATTGCATATGCAAGTGGAAAGATTTTTCATGTTTATACAAAATAGATATTAGGATTCAGACAATTATACAAATATTATACACAGTTATACATAATTATACAGTTTTATACCAACTGCAAATTTTACAAAAACAGTAGCTGTGAAATCCTATACATTTTTATACATGAAACTTCAAAATTATACAAACTGCAGAAACAAGGTAGATGCAGTCAATCACCAGCTTCATCCTGTGTGCAAGCAGTAAATATGGTAACCTTGTATGCTGATTTAAGGAAACTTCCATCAACAATCATTATCGATATGCAATGCTCCTAGCCTTTGATAGATGCATATAGCGAAACATATGCATAAAGAAAGCATCCATCTTCTGATTTGTGCAACTTTGTAACCGTTCCTGGATTTGTTTGCTCTAACATATAAAAATACTTCGGCAACTCCTTATATGAATCACTAGGACTCCCTCTTATCATTGCCATTGCTACCTCTATAGCTCTCCATGCTTTCATGTAGCTCACCTCAATTCCTTGTTGCTTTTGTATGTCCTCTATTATATCATTTGCGGTGTAAACTTTTTTTGGTTTAACATACTTGTCCTCGGCTATAGTAGCAATTACACCCAAAGTAGCTTAACGTTGTGTTTAGTATCTTTCTCCATAGCCGCATGTGTGATTATTATTGTAACGTCTCGCTTTGAATATATTTGCCTTGTAAATGGCAAAAGATTTGAAACTCCAAGCACGATTTTCGTCTATACACATAAGGTGATACCTCGGATAAAAGATCATTCAACTTCTAAATACACTTCTATAAAAAACATAATGTCACAACCCCAGTTCATTCTCCATGAACATGTCGTGATGGCACCTAGTTGTTACAACTAGGTAAGCCTAATAATGCGGAATTAATATAACTGGCGGAAACATTTAATTAAATTAAGCAAAACTAGAAGAAAAAAGGTATGTAAGTGTCACTTGGCATATACAACTCAAAAATAAATGCGAAAGTCTACAACTCAATACTGCTCTAACTCTAGAATGTCTAAATAACTAAAAACAATAGGATAGAATAACTACTAAAGCTGGAACAGAATAGAGACTTCTGGTCTGACGACGCAGCAAATATACCTCGAAGTCTCCTCTAGATCTCTCCGCCTCGAGTGTAGTACGCTTGAGTGGAAGTACCTTGATCTGCACATGAAAAACACTCGCAGAAGGGGGCATGAGTACAACACATTGGTACTCAGTAAGTGCCAAGCCTAAACTCGGTCGGGTAGTGACGAGGAAGGTCAGGGCCCTACTGAGATTAAACAATATAATAAGAATGCTGACAACAATATACAGTAAGCAGAAATAACGGAATACAACTGTGAAGTAAGTCAGGTTACACAACAACAATCAACAAATCAAGGGTAAAATAACACACAGTAAAACAACTCAGCACCAATTACAAGGATCTCCCAGGATATCGTCCTACAGTCCATTTCCATGTCAATACCAGTAACGATAATCTCTCAGGATACCGTTCTGCAGTACATTTCTATATCAATACCAATAACGAGGATCTCCCAAGATACCGTCCTGTAGTCCATTTCTATATCAATACCAATAACGAGGATCTCCCAGGATAGCGTCCTGTAGTCTATAATATAAATGTGCAGGGGGATCTCCCAGGAATCTAACCCGTTGTCCCAAAGTAAATATGCAGGGGATCTCCCGAGAATCTAACCCATAGTCCCAAATATAAAAAGTACAGGGGGATCCCCCGAGAATTTAACCCGTAGTCCCAAAGTAAATATGCAGGGGGATCTCCCAGTAATCTAATCCGTAGTCCCAAAGTAAATATGTAGGGGGGGGGGGGGGTCTCCCGGGAATCCAACCCGTAGTCCCAAAGTAAATATGAAGTCACAATCAGAGAATATTCATAAATGAAGTACAACAATACAAGCAACAAATAGATCTAGCCCAACATATCTCACGTAGTGATGTAAAGGCAATTTAAGCAAGTAGGCAGGCTAAATCAACTAAATATGTCTTCCTAATCTAACACGGTTTATAATTGCAAATAAGATAAAGTACGTAAGAAAGAAACTCAGTCTCAATATCTTAAGTAAAAATTGAATTTTCAACGATTAGCTTAAGTACGCGCTCGTCACTCACGTACAAGGCACTCATTTACCAAATAACAAATCCTAGGGAAAGGTCCCCCACACAAGATTAGACAAGCCACTTACCTCGAACAAGTGCAAGTCAACCCGAAACCACGCTCTTGCCACGAGTATCTGACTATAAATGGCTCAAATCTATTCAATTCAATTACATATCGTAAATAACATTGCAAGTAACTGATTCCATTATTAAATTTAAAGCTAAGATGCAAAAATAGGTAAAATAACCAAAATGCCTCTCAAGCCAATGTCTCAGAGTCGATTAATTTTCATATTTTTAGAACCCTCGTATTCTCACGTGTTTAGCCATATAAAAATCTCCCAAATCGAAGGTCAAATGCTCACTCAAAATCTAATAGTTTGGTCTAACAAGTTTCACCCAGTTTTTCCAATTTTTTATCCTCAATTCAAATTTTAATGATGGATTTAACTACATAATGATGAAATATAACTAGAAGATATTAAAGAAACGTTACTCACCAATCTCCTCTTCAAAACCCTCTCAAAATCAGCCTTCCCCGAGCTCAATTTGATTTTTCTAACTTTTGAAAACTAACCCTAGAATTCTCTATATCTGAACAGAGGTTACCACTTCTGCGGAAAAGGGACCGCATACGCGGTCCCGCTTCTGCGGAACAAATTCCACTTCTGCAGCTGTTCACTAAACTCCAGGGTTTTGCTTTTGCGGACTTAAACCATACCTGCGGTTGCCGCTTCTACGAAATACTTACAGCTTCAGCGGTTTCTCACCAATGACCCAGGGGCACATCTGCGATAAATGTCTCGCAGGTGCGTAACCGCACCTCCGGTAAATCTGCCGCACCTGCAGAAAAGCTGAGGGAGCCTAAATTCCGCGCCTGCAATGGAATGGCCGCTTATGCAGCTCCTTTCTGCGGTTCCCAAGCCACAGAATCAAAAATACCAGAAGAGAAGAATTTGCTGCTACAACACTTCAAAATTTTCTCTGTTAACCACTCGAAATCATCTCGAGGCCCCCGAGACCTCAACCAAAAGCACTAAGACCACCTAATACCTTATTCAAACTTGTACCAATCCTTAAACACCTAAAATAGCAATGGAAATCTGATTTAATCAATGATTTAAGCCTAAGAACTTCAAATTTTGTCAAAACACGCTTTCGATAAAAAACCTAACCAAAACACGTCTGAATGACCTAAAAGTTTGCACACACATCCCAAATAAGATGATGGAGCTACTGCGACTTTCGGAATCCTATTCCGACCCTCGAATCAAAAACTCACTATCGGACCGGAAACTTAAAAAATTCACACTTCGGCATTTCAAGCCTAAATGAGCTACGGACTTCCAAAATGCATTACGAACACACTCCCAACCTCGAAATCATCTAAAAAGCTAAGAGAACCATCGATTTTCCGATCTAAGGTCGTCTTCACACTGTTCCGACTACGGACCACTTTTCAACACTTAAACTCTTTTTTAGGGACTAAGTGTCCCAAAACTCTCGGAAACCCAATACTGGATGTCCCGGCAAACAGAAATAGCAGAAATGAACTTAGGGGAAGCAGTTAATTGGGAATCAGGGCATAAATTCCAAAAACAATGGCCAAGTCGTTACATCCTCCTGCACCTAAGCATTCGTTCGTCCTCGAACGAGCATAGAGAATATACCTGAAGTAGTGAAAAGATGAGGGTATCGGCTGCGCATATCCCGCTCGATCTCCCAAGTCGCCTCCTCGACCGGTTGAACCCACCACTGAACCTTTACTGGAGCAATGTACTTTGACCTCAACTCTCTGACCTGCCTATCCAATATAGCCATTGGCTCCTCAACATAGGATAGATCATTGTCCAAATGGACTGAGCTGAAATCCAACACGTGCAATGGGTCACCGTGATATCTCCGGAGCATTGAAACATGAAATACCGGATGAACCCCAGCCAAACTGGGAGGTAAGGCAAGCTCATAAGCAACCTCCCCAACTCACCTCAAAATCTGAAAAGGGCCAATAAATCTCAGACTCAACTTCCCTTTCTTCCCAAATCTCATAACGCCCTTCATAGGCGAGACCCGAAGCAGAACCCTCTCACCAACCATATAGGAAACATCACGAACCTTCCGGTCTGTATAACTCTTCTGTCTGGACCGGGCTGTGCGAAGTCTATCCTGAATCACCTTATCCTTTTCCACCGCATCTTGGACCAAATCAGTCCCCAATAGCCTGGCTTCACCCCATCTCAAACCAATCCACCGGGGATCTTCATCTCCTACCATATAAAGCCTCATACAGCTCCATCTGAATGCTAGGCTGATAACTGTTGTTGTAAGAAAACTCCGCCAGTGGAAAGAACTGATCCCAAGACCCTCCAAACTCAATCACACACATATGGAGCATATCCTCAAGAATATGTATAGTGTGCTCGGACTGTCCGTCCGTCTGGGGTGAAATGTTGTACTCATCATCACCTGAGTACCCAACTCCTGCTAAACGGCTTTTCAGAATCATGATGTGAACTGAGTACCTCTGTCCGAAATGATAGAAACTAGAATACCATACAAATGAACAATCTCCCAGATATAAATCTCCGCCAACCGCTCTGATGAATAAGTAGTACACACCGGGATGAAGTGAGTGGACTTGGTCATCCGGTCCACAATCACCCAAATGGCATCAAACTATTCGCAGTTCGAGGGAGACCAACTACAAAATCCACGGTGATCCTCTCCCATTTCCACTCCGGAATCTCTATTTGTTGAAGCAACCCACATGGTCTCTGATACTCATACCTCACATGCTGACAGTTGAGGCATCTAGCTACATATACAACTATATCCTTTTTCATCCGCCTCCACCAATAGTGATGTCTCAAGCCCTGATACATCTTTGTGGCACTCGAATGGATGGAATACCGCGAACTATGAGCCTCTGCTAAAATCAACTCCCGAAGCCCATCAACATTGGGCACACAAATCCGTCTCTGCGTCCTCAACACTCCATCATCTCCAATGGTCACCTCTCTAGCATCGTCGTGCTGAACCGTGTCCCTGAGGACAAGTAGATGAGGGTCATCATACTTCCACTCCCTGATACGATCGAACAATGAAGACCGAGAAACCACACAGGCTAGAACCTGACTGGGCACCGGAAGATCCAATCTCACAAACTGACTGGCTAAGGCCTGAACATCCGCCACTATGGGTCTCTCTAAAGCTGGTAAGTATGCCAAAATCCCCAAACTCTCCGCATGGCGACTCAAGGCATCCGCTTGGCCTTTCCCGGGTGATACATAATGGTGATATCATAGTCCTTTAGCAACTCTAACCACCTCATCTGGCGTAAATTTAGATCCTTCTGCTTGAACAAATGCTGCAAATTCCTATGATCAATATAAATCTCACATGGCACACCGTACAAATAATGGCGCCAGATCTTCAAGGCATGAACAATAGCATCTAACTCAAGGTCGTGGATAGGGTAATTCTTCTCATGTATCTTTAGCTGTCTGGACGTGTAGGCAATCACCCTACTGTCTTGCATCAACACCGCTCCAAGGACAACCCGTGAGGCATCACAATAAACTGTATAAGATTCCGAACCAGTAGGCAATATAAGAATATGGGTTATAGTCAAAGCTGTCTTAAGCTTCTGAAAGCTCGCCTCACACTCATCTGTCCACTGAAATGGAGCACCCTTTTGGGTCAACCTAGTCATTGGGGCTATCGATGAAAATCCCTCCACAAAACGACGGTAATAACCCGCCAAGCCAAGGAAACTGCGAACCTCTGTGGCTTAGGATGTCCTGGGCCAACCCTCCACGACCTCTATCTTCCTCGGATCTGCCCGAATGCCCTCACTCGAAACCACATGGCCTAAGAATTCCACTAAATCCAACAAAAACTCACATTTTTTAGAACTTTGCATATAACTTCTTCTCCCTCAAGGTCTGAAGCACAGCCCTCAGGTGCTGCTCATGAACTTCCCGACTCCAGGAATGCACCAGAATATCATCAATAAAAACAAAAAATGAATGAGTCGAGATATGGCCTGAATACATTGTTCATCAAATGCATAAAGGCTTCTGGGGCATTGGTCAGCCCAAATGACATAACGAGGAACTCGTAATGACCATACCGAGTCTTGAAGGCAGTCTTCGAGATATCTGGCTCCCGAATCTTCAACTGATGGTAACCTGAGTGCAAGTCAATCTTAGAAAATACCGTACGCCCTGAAGCTGGTCAAACAGATCATCAATACGAGGCAAAGGATAACGGTTCTTCACTGTAACTTTGTTCAACTGACGATAATCGATACACATACGCATAGAACCATCCTTTTTCTTCACAAACAAGAAAAAAGCACCCCTTGGTGAAACACTAGGTCGAATAAAACCCTTATCGATCAATTCCTGTAATTGATCCTTAAACTCTTTCAACTCAAGAGGAGCCATACGATACGGAGGAATGGAAATGGGATGAGTGCCCGACAATAGATCAATGCCAAGATCAATTTCCCTATCATGCGGCATGCCCGGAAGATCAGCTGGAAACACATCGAGATAATCCCGTACAAATAGGATAGAATCAACAAAAGGGGTATCCACACTGACATCTCTCACATAGGCTAAATACGCTGCACACCCCTTTTCAACCATATGCTGAGCTTTAAGGAAAGAGATAAATCTACTAGGAGTGTTATCTAAAGTGCCACTCCACTCAATATGTAGAATACCTGGCATAACCAGCGTTACGGTCTTGGCGTGACAATCAAGAATAGCATAATGGGGCGACAACCAGTCCATGCCCAAGATAATATCCAAATCAACCATATTAAGTAACAATAAATCTTCCCTGGTCTCAAAACCACGAATAGTAACTAAACATGACTGATAAACGCGATCCATAACAAGGGAATCCCCCACAGGAGTAGAAACATAAACGGGGGCACTCAAAGAATCTCGAGGCACACCCAAATACGGAGCAAAATAAGAAGACACATAAGAATAAAGCACGGATTGAATATAACTGATGCCTCTCTATGGCAAGCCAATATAATACTTGTGATAACAGAATCGGAGGCAACAGCCGCGGCATGAGAAGGAATGGCATAATATGTGGCATGGCCTCCCCCTCCAGGGCGACCTCTACCTCTTCAGCCTCTACCTCTAGCTGGCTGAGCGGGTGGGGCGGCAACTGGAGTTGTAACCATAGCCTGAGAGCTCTGCGGGGCATGCTCTGGCTGAGCAGTCTGTGAAGATGCACCCCTACCAAGTCTGGGGCAGTCCCTAACCATATGGAGTTTATCACCACACTCAAAACAAGCTTTGGGAGAATGCGGTGGTTGTGACTGACCAGGGCTAGGTCTGTTCAAGAGGTGCGCTAGAAACCAAAGGTGCATAGTAAGGCTCCTGAGGCATAGGCGGAGCTGGAGCACTGCTGTAAAAGCTGAATGAATGGAGCAACCCATAAACCCCTACCATGTCGACCTGCTGCTGGGATATGGGCACCAGAATAGTGGCCTGACTCTCGAGACCTCTTGGTCTCTCTTTCCTCTCGCCCCTAGCGTGCATGCTCTCGATCCTCCTAGCAATGCTCACTACCTGCTAATAAGGAATGTTTTTCTCCAACTCTCGAGCCATGCTAGATCTGATAGGTGGGATAACACCCTCAATGAACATGCGAACTCTCTCATGGACTGTAGCAACCAAAGCCGGTGCATGCCTGGCCAATATGGTATAACGGATAGCATACTCCAAAATGGTCATAGCACCCTGGCGTAAATGCTCAAATTCGGCGCGCCATGCATCTCTAAGTCTGGGGGACAAACTCTCTCATAATCATCTCCGAGAACTGGGTCTGAGTCAATGAAACAGCCTCGACTGGACTATCTATCTCATAAGTGCACCACCAATCATAGGTGGCTCCCCGAAGCTGGAAAGCAGTGAAGGAAACCCCGCTGGACTCTACTACGCCCATAGTGCGAATAATGCGGTGCCACTTCTCAAGAAATCCCAAGGCATCATCTGTCTCATCTATTGAAAACTAGAGGATCATACTTCTTGAACCTCTCCAACCACCGCTGCTCCTCCTTAGAAGCAGCTGCCCCATCCACGGGCTGAACTGGCACTGCATGGGGAACATGAATGATCTCTGGGACCTGCTCAACCTGCACTCGCTGCTCAGGAGTACAGATGACAGGAGTCTGCGCTCCTCCCCCAACCTGGGACGTGACTGTAGCGAGGGGAAGCAACCCTGCCTGAGCGAAGGTAGTGTACATAGACATGAACTGAGCCAAAGTCTCTTGAAGGACTGGAGTAGTAGTGGCAGTAGTAGGCATGCCAGGTGCCTGGGATCCGGCTGGATCTACTAGTGGTGCCTCGGTGGCAGCTCGCGCAGGTGCTCTGGCTGCACCATGTGCACGTCCTTGACCTCTGCCCCGACCTCGGCCTCTAACGGCTACAGTAGGGCGCGGGTGCCTGATCATCCGGATTAGTGCGTGTCTTCACCATCTGTGAGCAGAAGACAGAAGTTTAGATCCGATGTCAAAATATCGCATGACAAGAAATCAATAAAGTGAAGATTTTCCCTAAACAGTTACATAGCCTCTCGTAGATAAGTACAAACGTCTCTGTATCGATCGGCGAGACTCTAATAAACCGGTATGTGTTCCTTGACTCCTATGAACCTAGAGCTCTGATACCAACTTGTCACGACCCCAATTCACTCTCCATGAACATTTCATGATGGCACCTAGTTCCTACAACTAGGTAAGCCTAACAATATGGAAATTAATATAATTGGCGGAAATATTTAATTAAATTAAGAAAAACTAGATGAAAAATGGTATGTAAGTACCACTTGGCATATACAACTCAAAAATAAATGCAGAAGTCTACAACTTAATCCCAAAACCCGGAAACTCACTGGAACCACATGTTAATAGAAAGGTAATATACTGCTCTAACTCCAGAATGTCTAAACAACTTAAAACAATAGGATAGAATAACTACTAAAGATGGAACAGAATAAAAACTCATGGCCTACGGACACGGCACATATACCTCGAACTCTCCGTTAGATCTCTCCACGTCGAGGGTAGTACGCCTGAGTGGAGGTATCTAGATTTGCACATGAAAAACATGCACAGAAGGGGGCATGATTACACCACAATGGTACTTAGTAAGTGCCAAGACTAACCTCGGTCGGGTAGTGACGAGGAAGGTCAGGGCCCTACTTATTTAAACAATATAATAAGAATGCTGCAACAATATACAATAAGCAGAAATAATGGAATTCAATTGTGAAGTAAGTCAGGTTACACAACAACAATCAACAAATCGAGGGTAAAATAACACAGAGTAAAACAACTAATATCAACACCAATTACGAGGATCTCCCAGGATACCATCCTGTAGTCCATTTCCATGTCAATACCAGTAACGAGAATCTCCCAAGATACCGTCCTGTAGTCCATTTCCATATCAATACCAATAACGAGGATCTCCCAAGATACCATCATTTAGTCCATTTTCATATCAATACCAATAACGAAGATCTCCCAGGATACCGTCATGTAGTTCATAATATGAATGCGTAGGGGGATCTCCCGGGAACCTGACCAATAGTCCCAAAGTAAATATGTAGGGGGATCTCCCGGGAATCTAACCCATAGTCTCAAATATAAATGTGTAGGGGGATCTGCCGGGAATCTAACCCATTGTCCCAATGTAAATATGCATGGGGGGTCTCCCAGGAATCTAACCTGTAGTCCCAAAGAAAATATACAGGGGTATCTCTCGGGAATTCAACCCGTAGTCGCTAAGTAAATATATAGTCACAATCAGAGAACATTCATAAATGAAGTACAACAATACAAGCAACAGATAGTTCTAGCCCAACATGTCTCATGTAGTGCAGTTAAGGTAATTTAAGCAAGTAGGTAGGCTCAACTAAACATGTCTTTTTAATGTAACACAGGTTATAATTGCAAATAAGATAAAGTACGTACGAAAGAAACTCAATCTCAATATCTTGAGTAAAAATTGGATTTTCAATGATTAGCTCAAGAATCCTAAGGGAAAGGTCCCCCACACAAGGTTAGACAAGCCACTTACCTTGAACAAGTGCAAGTCAACCCGAAGCCACACTCTAGCCACGAGTATCCGACTCCAAATTGCCCAAATCTATTAAATACAATTACGTATAGTAAATAACATTGCAAGTAACTGATTCCATTATTAAGTTAAACCTAAGACGCGAAAATAGGTAAAATGACCAAAACGTCCGGCATGCCAACGTCTCGGAATCGGTTAATTTTCATATTTTCAGAACCCCCGTACTCTCACGAGTCTAGCCATATAAAAATCTCTCAAATCAGAGGTCAAATGCTCACTCAAAACCCAGTAGTTTGGTCTAAGAAGTTTCACCCAAGTTTTCCAATTTTTGATCCTCAATTCGAATTTTAATGATGGATTTAACTACATAATGATGAACTATAACTAGAAGGGATTAAAGACACGTTACCCAATAATATCCTATTCAAAACCCTCTCAAAATGTCCCTTTCCCGAGCTCAATTTGATTTTTCTAACTTTTGAAAACTAACCCTCGAAATCTCTATATCTGAACAGAGGTTACCGCTTCTGCGGAAAAGGGTCCGCATCCGCAGTCCCGCTTCTGCAGAACAAATGCCGCTTCTGCGGCTATTCAATAAACTCCAGGGTTCCGCATTTGCAGCCTTAAACCGCACATGGGTGTCCGCTTCTGCGAAATACTTACCGCTTCTGCGGTTTCTCACCAATGACCCTGGACCACATCTACGATAAATGTCTCGCAAGTACGTGTAACTGCATCTGCGGTAAATCTTCCGCACCTGCAGAAAAGATGAGGGAGTCCAAATTTTGCTCATGCGATGGAATGGCCGCTTATACGGCTCCGCTTTTGCGGTTTCCAAGCCGCAGAAGCGAAAATACCAGAAGAGAAGAATCAGCTGTTGTAACACTTCAAAATTTTCTCCGTTAACCACCCAAAATCATCCCGAGGCCCCCGAGACATCAACCAAAAGCACCAATACCACCTAATACTCTATTCAAACTTTTGTCAATCCTTAAATACCTAAAACAACACCGGAAATCCGATTTAATCAATGATTTAAGCCTAAGAACTTTAAATTTCGTCAAAACACGCTTTCAATAAAAAACCTAACCAAAACACGCCTGAAGGACCTGATATTTTGCACACACATCCCAAAAGACATGACGAAGCTACTGCAATTTCCAGAATCACATTTCGACCCTCAGATAAAAAACTCATTGTCGAACCGAAAACTTCAAAAATTCAGACTTCGGCATTTCAATCCTAAATGAGCTACGGACTTCCAAAATGCATTTCGAACATGCTCCTAACCCCGAAATCACCTAACAGAGCTAACAGAACCATCAGTTTTCCATTCCGAGGTTGTCTTCATACTGTTCTATCAGACCATTTTCCAACACTTATGCTCTCTTTTAGGGACTAAGTGTCCCAAAATTCTCCGAACCCAATACCGAACGTCCCAACAAACCAAAATAGAAAAAATGAACTTAGGGAAGCAGTTAATGGGGGATCGGGGAGTAAATTCCAAAAACGACTGGCCAGGCCGTTAAACATATATACTAATTTTAATACCTATATACAAATATATACTACTTTATACATATATATATATATATATATATATATAGACACACACACACACACACACACAAAATTATTGACATGCCTTGTTGCGCTTGATCTATTCACATTGAATTGGAACCTTTCACGTACAGCCATGTTCTTCACCACATTGACAACTGTCTCTTTATCCTTATAACCTTGATCTTTCTCAACAAATTCATTCAATATATCATCTATTATACCCGTGTTTTCACTAAATTTTGTGTTTTCAATAAATTTGATATCAATAATCTCAGTGTTATCAATTGTTGATACATCTCTAGAATCTGAACTTGTACCAACCAAACAGCTGGAAATTGTAGCAACTACACAACTAGAACTTGTTGGAACCAAAGGACTTTCATATATCTCTTTCACTGTCACAAACAAAGGATATTCAGTGAAATTCAAGCTTTTTTTCTTTAATTCGATATACACCTTCACACTTGTATCGTTGTAAATCAGGATAGGTGGCAAACCAATATTTGGGAGAAAGTTAATCTCTATTGTGTTTAACTCATTATGGATCCTAATCTGTTCCGAAATAGCTGTAACTAAATTGTTGTAGGTGAATGTCTACTCGATTATTACACAATCGCTGACGAAATTGATAAAATTGTTTTCTTTCCATTCACCACTATGAAGAACGTAAACTGGAAAAATCTCCATCGAACAAAAAATGAAAATCAAAATTGAATCAAAAACTAAAATTGCGCTGATTTGCAGCAAACAAATTTTACTTTTCGTGTTTGATTTGATGTTAATTCGATATGAAGAAGAAATTCTAGGGGTTTTGGATCTGCATTCATGGGAAGATCTCGTTTTTGAAGTATTTGGGGAAGACGATTGGAAAGAATCTGAGAAAATATAAAAAATCCTGCTTTTTACTCCAAAAAACGGAATTAATACAAGACGGGCCTATAATTTTTGGGCTACTCAATTGTTAATTGAAATATGGGCTATAAAGCTGAAAAGAAGATAGTCCAATTGTTTTAATGTGAAATTTTCCCAATAATAATATCAACCTTAAAGTTACCGTTGTAAATGCTTTGTTCTCTCTCCTTAAACCAAACGACTCCCTTTCACGCGCTTCCACTATTCTTCCATAGCCGATATCGAATAGGTGTGTATTGCACCTACAAAGGATCCCCCGGCTAAGGTGATCCCACCCACTGCATCAATTTCACCCACAACTAACCTAATCCTATCAGACCTAATTCATCTCCCTCCCTGAACCAATTCCTCAAACATATAGAAATCTTCCTTCATGGATAAGCTCACATGAAATTCACACATTTCCATCACTGAAAACCACCTATTGAGGTAAGAAATGGGACATATATGTGTACACCAGTTGTCTTCTTTATTGCAGAAGTCTATTTCGTCAACTTAGCATTACGTTGGTTGGGAGATTTCTCAGGAAAAAGCCTATAATGTAAAACATAAGGAAGAGCTTTATTAGTCTATACGCACTAAAATCTCTAGTTAAGATTTCATACTTTGACCCCAAACACGTTTATATTAATTTCACCACACTTGTTGACTACAATAATATGTACTTCAGAAGACTATACACACAGATGAAGCTCCAATGAAACTACTTCCATGGTCTACTGATTTTGTGCCTGAAATTGAGAAACCATTGGCTCCTGTTTGGATACTACTACATCAACTACCATGGCACCTCTTTCGCTGGGACATTCTAACTGAACTAGTCAGCTCATTGGTCAAGCACTAGCCCCGGATCAAGCCACCTTCTCAAAGCCGAGGGGCAATGTGGCCAAATTGAGAATTCAAATTGACATTTCCAAACCAAGAGAGGAGGAAATTTGGGAACAATAGACTAGAAAATGGCAACGAGGATGGCTTTTTTGTTCAAAGACGAACATGCAAGGTCATGCCGGGAATGTTTGCTATACAAAAACGAATAACTTGGAGCATAGAATGATGCAGGAGAAAGGTAAAGAAAAAGAAGTAATAACAACTGAATCCACCCCAATATACAGAATGATAAGGATGAGGTGCCATTCCAGCAAGTGAAGAGGAAAAGCCGAAAGAAGACAACTCAGAAATATGAAGAAAAAAAAATTGGAAAGATTATGGAGCAAGCCAGGAATGCATTTCAAACTTTAGCGGACATAAACACTCATGAAACGAAAAATATTATAGAGAAACATGTTGAATCGGAACGAAATATTGGCAAACACAACAGCAATACCAACCTGCAAGGTCAACAAACTACACAAATCAATGATCATCAATCTATCCAGAAAAGCGACCAGCTTGTTAAGCTTATATACATTCCTGAAACAAGTACCAAGACAAATCCTAATCAAAAATCCAAATCCACCTTCCATCAATCAGTGCACCAAATCACGCCTCTTGAGTTGAGAACTAAATGCAAGCAAAACACCACTACTACCACCTGTACAAATACCCCAAAAGAGCCCAACCCCTACCCAAATTGACATATTGTACAAGCTCATTCTTACGCACAACATCCCAAAAATTCATAACAACAGCTCGAATATGTTATCCATAAAAAGACCAAGAATCAACCCCTCATGAAAATATTTTGCTAGGAAATCCTTCTCAACCACACAAGACAACATGGATACTAATGATAATACCACTCAACTGTCTACCTCATTTATTCCTGAATCTCTTGAGAACAAAGGAGATAATGAACCACATAGCCAACCTTTTAAATCCATAGCTAAAGACAAGTTACAAGTTATTTAGTCTAATCCCCAATATGAGCCTTTTCAAATCAGTATCCCCCCATTAAGTTATGTCTCTCATAATATTTGAAATGAAGTCGTGTTTGATGATGATAATGAAGAATATGAAAGTATCAACGGAAATACTTTTAGTGAAGAAAGTGAGGATGATGGCAGCACTAAAATAGGCAGTGGAAAGGATTATCATGATAATACTGAGCAGCTCATTGATACATTTGGTCCTCTTATGTTATCTAACCCCAATGTCTCACAGGAATTGGAGGAAATAATAGGGAACCACAACCTATCACCAAGGATACAAGGCTCTTACAAGAGAGAAAAAAGTAGAGGGGGAGGTAATGCCCCTCTAACAAGATCAAGAGCTAAGTTCATCACCCCTACCCAATCTTTCTCATGATTAGTACACTTATATGGAATATTAGAGGCATTAAAAATGCCTTTGAAAGATTAAAGTTCCTTAAACGTAACAACAAAATCTTTTTATTGTTATTCTTGAGCCTTTTGTTGGTTGTGAGAAGCTTAATAAATATAAAAGAATGATAGGTTTTACACATGCTTTCTGCAACATTAACAATAAGATATGGATCATGTGTGAGATGGAATGTACTATTATGGCCAATCAAGAGCAGTCCTAACATGTTCCATCAAACTAAGGAGTGATGAAGAACTTTTGGTTTTCATTGTTTATTCTATAACCAAGTCTGACTTGAGGGTTCCACTACGGGATGACCTTAGGAGACTTTCTTCTGCCATTATTCCTTAGTTCATGGTAGGAGACTTCAATTATATTATCGAAGCCCAAAAGAAAGAGGGAGGCCTTCCTCATAAACATAAAAAAGCCATTCTTTTTTTAATTGTATCCTAGATTGTGGTCTTGTAGATATGAATTTCTGTGGCTCCAAATTCACATGTATAATGACTGGGCTCCGGATAATAGAATTCTAAATACTCCAATTCATTAGTTACTCATCTCCCTAGAGTTAACTCCGACCATACACCCCTTTGGTTCAAGATTTATAAAGCTGGGAAGCCACCTATGAGATTCTTTAAGCTCCTTAACTTGTGGACCAGTCAAGATGAGTATAAAGATGTTGTTAAAGAAGCATAGATCGATGTATGATAGTCCTTTCTGGATCTTCCATTAAAAACTTAAAAGAACCAGCTCTAAACTCTCCCATTGGTCTAAAGAAGCGTTTGGATATATCTTTGTTGGCACTAAAGAATTGGAAAAGGAAGTTGAGCAACTAGAGGAACAAGATCTCTTATATAATAATGAGTTGATGAGGTCTACCTTAAACAAAAAATAAGCTCTACTTAACAGACACGTCAAGATTCAAGAGGCATACTAGAATAAAAGGCTAACATATAATGGTCCAAATAAGAAGATCTAAACACAAGTTTTTTCCATGCAGTTGTCACCGGAAAGAGAAGGAGGCTGACTATTCATAGAATCAAGACTAGTGATGATCAATGGATTGAGGAGAAAGATCAAATAGCTAATGAAGCTATCAGCTTCTCTAAGGACCTTTTCAATGAACCCCTTGAACATATAAATAAAAATTATCTGGATTGTGTTGACCGGCTTATGAATAAGGAGAGAAAATTGAGAAAATAACGGTATTAGGGCTGAATGAGAGTAACCATTTATTTTGCAAAACCAATGCTCAAATAGCACCGAAATGATGCCGGATTTTTGGAAAAAAAAAAGGAAAAAGAAAGACAAGCAAAAGAAAAAAAAGCAAAAGAGACCTTTCAAACAATTTTTATTTTGGTTTTGACAAAATATTTTGCCCGAACTACGCCGGTTTGATTTTCACCAGGTGTGAGATACGTAGGCAACCCCCATCGGGTCCAACCTCCCTGTTGCAAAAATAGCCAAAGCAAAAAAAAAAACAAAGAAAAACAGATGTCAAAATTTTATTTGTTGTCCTAAATAAATCGGGTGATGTCGTTATTGTCAAGAATAGCCGAATATTTCCGAAAGAGACGCCAGAAGGCTGATTTTGCACAAATGGCCACATTTGGGTTTTATTTTATTTTTGGCCAGTTATGGGGCACAACCTTAATATCTTCCTCCAGAAGTACCGAAAGTCCGTATTTGCAAAGCTGGGCTTTTGGTTTTAGAAAATAAATTTCATAAAAGAAAGGGGTCAATTTTTGATTTTGAAGTCAAATAGAATAATGTCTTAAGATACTAATTCGCCTTAATAAATGTGCAGGATGAGCACAATCCAAAACGAACCTTTTTCATTTGTAAGCAAAATCCCTTTGGAGTTGCGGCTGTGGTGGAATGATCTAGGTATAGAACGGCAAGATGAGGTAAAGAAATATTTGGGAGGACTTCCCGGACTATTGGAGATAGTACCTCGAGGTGACATCAAAGAGCCTTGGTCACGTTCTCGGACCCGGCGGACAATGTGTTCCACTTCTCACATTTTGAACTTACCCCGAACTTAGAAGAAATAGCTGGGTACATTGGAGATGCAGAACTTCCTTTGAGACACAAGTATTTGGTTGCTCCAAGAGTTGTAGATGTGCATAAATTCTTAGATACCCTGAAAATATGCAGAGTGGTACACGATTCGAACTTGGCAGTAGGGTTTTGCACCTTTTCATTCATTTATAGCAGATATGGTCGTATAGGGGGGTTCAACAAACCAGAGAACAAAATCTACAGCAAAGGAAACCGCGTCAAATGGGAAGTGCATAGACGTTTCGCTTATATGGTGGCTTTCCTAGGGCTCCTGGTGTTTTCGAGGAAAGATAGGAATATCGACATAAAAATATCAGGGGTTGTCGGCACTCTACACACCCAAGCCAAGTGCACACTTGCGCCTATGATAGTAGCTGAGATCTTGCGTGCTCTCACAGCTTGCAAGGCCGGGAAAGATTTCTATGAGGGATGCAATATATTATTTCAAATGTGAATGACCGAACATTTATTCCACCGTCCTCAGTTCATGAGCCATGGGTTAGCGGAGAAAACTTGCCTAGAAGAATTTTACACAAGGATTGAAGGACTCAGTTTTCCCGAAGGAGTAACAAGATGGATATCATACTTTCAGTCCCTCACTTCCGGTTAAATAGAGTGGATGCTGGGATGGTTATCTGTGGACGAGATCATATACATGCCGGCAATGGAGCCTCACTTCCTTCTGATGGGTCTTGGGAGTATCCAGCCATATGCCCCACATCGGGTTTTGAGACAACTTGGGAGGTGCCAGATAGTGCCAAAAGACGAAGATCTTAGTATCCAGGTAGTCGACATTGGACATGATGGTTAGTTTCCTGAAGCAACGGTCCGTAGAATTTGGAATGAATGCCAATACCTAACAGCAAACACTTGTGTACGGGATCGGTCCAGAGGCGAAGTGTCGCCAGGATACCTTGCTTGGTACAGGAGAGAAATTGAGTTCGCGAAACCAGCCAAAAGGCCCATCTCCAGGAATTCGTTGAGGCATCACAAAAGCAGTGGGATTGGTTGGCTAACGAACACGAGTACAGGGCTACGATAGGCAAACTGGAGAAGCATGTCATGAATTTGAAATTCAAGAAAGATTTGTAGGCCGCCGCATATGAATGCGAAAAGAAGAGACTAGTCAAGGAAAATAAGGCCCTTCAGGCCCAAATTCAGAAAATGAAAGTAGCAACGGAAAACCCCGTCAGAAGTGCCAAGGATACAAAACGTATAGACGACCTGAGACAGAAGGTGAATGATTGCAGTTTTTATTTGAACAAAACAGAAAGGGAAATAGCCAGGGCTCGAAAAAAATTGGCTGAAAATGCGGCAGAACGAGCATGTCTGGTTAAGCAATTAAAAGAAGAGTTCGACAGTGAGCTGACAGTGTTAAAGAAAAGGGTCGTCATCGCAAAAAAACAAAATGCTCAAACAAGAAAAAGAGTTCAAAATTGAAAGGGAACATTTTTACACAGCATTGGCACAATTATATTGGATTTGCAACAACTTCAAAAGGAAAATCAAGTAGTCGAACAAACTTTGGGAGCCAGAACTAAGCAGATTGCACGTTTATTGCAGGAAAAAGGTGTCATGCGAGAGAGAATCAAAAGAATCGCTCACTATATCGCCATGAAATGTAGCAGTTGAGAGGATATGCCTAGGTCTATGTATTTTGCCACCGCGATGCTTTTTGTTCACCGCGTAATGGAAGATCTTCATCACCTCCAAGGGGATTTAGCTAGTCGACCCTCGGAAAGGCCGAACGATGCCTCGCGGGTCCCAGGAGCAATTGAAGCCCTAATATTTTAGTGATTTCTTGAGATTATATTTTGCTTTAAAGTTTGTCGATTTGTTTTAAACTCTGTATTTTCTTTTCCGCATGGTTAGTTGTTCTTCAAGTCTGTAGTTCGTCTGTCAGTTTTTGGGTCTTTGTAACCAAAGTTTGTTATCATGAAAACTGAAAATTGCAAAATATTTTATTTCTTCACCTTTTATTTGCCTGAACTACACTTGGTCTGATTCATGCGGGGCATGATACGTAGAAAATCTTCATAGGATTTGACCGTAATCTTGAAAACAAAAACTAAAGCAACAAAAGAAGAAAGGGGAGGAATGGAAAAGAAAAGAGAGAAAAACCCTAAGAGAGGAAACCCAAACAAAAAAACCAGAGAGGGAGCAAAATAAAAGGGGGGAAAAGTAAGAAAAACAAATAGCGAAAATCAAAGAAAGAAAATTGGAATAAAAGCCAGGACGACACATGCAACCATTGCAAACATGTAGACATCCGTTAACTGTGTAGGTGCATCACACCCATATGTGTGATTCCATATATGTTATTTGTCTCAAACTAACCATTTGTTGTTGTCGAATCCCAGTCTAGGTGTTAGAAATGATGATTGGTTTGTGGTAAGCTGGCATCACATCGGTATTTCACCAGATCAAAAGGAAGCGCAGAAATGTCATCTGAAATGAGTTTTCCCTCAATTCCCATATCAGAAGATAGCCCGATTACAAGCATCCCGATTTCAGAGTCTGCGGCAGCTGAAGAAAACAGGATCCTACGTCTCAGGGTCATGGAGATGTGAGATGCATGGACAAATGTAAAAGAGCCTCCGAGTGCCATCCCAGGATTTCTTGAGCTCATCCCAAGATCGGGGGGGGGGGGGGGAGGGGGAGGGGTACTTCCACTGTTCCCATTTGCCATCCAAACATCCTATTTGGACAGCCCACCATACCAACCAATTTTATTGAAGCACCTTCTGAAGCCCGCCCTCCGATGTTCACATCCAGCACAGTCCCCAACATTTTTATGGCTCCCCCATGTGCAGCCACCACACAACCCGCAGCGCCAAGACCCATGTTTGATCCGACGGCTTTTACATTCCAAACTCCCAATTAACAAACAGAACCTCCTCCATAACCTACCTACACTTATCCCCAACCCTCATATATTCTTACACAAGTACAAGATAAAACCCCTAAAGTGCCTGAACAAGATGAGATAGCAAGAAGAATGAAAAGCCTTAAGCAGAGCCTAAAGAACATGCAGGGCTTGAGTGGGCAAAATAGTGTCTCTTATACAGATCTGTGCATGTTCCCACATGTGCACCTACCCATGCGATTTAAAACGCCAAAGTTTGAATAGTATGACGGTCATGGCGACCCCATTGCTCACGTAAAGAAATATTGTAACCAATTGCGTGGGGCGGGCGAAACAGAAGAATTGTTGATGGAATACTTCGGAGAAAGTCTAGTAGGCATTGCTTCCAAGACGTCTCACGATAGCACAGTTGGGACAATCTTGCCAGAGATTTTGTAAGGCAATTTCAATACAACATCGGCATACACTAGACAGGAATTCCTTGGCTAATTTGAAGAAGAAGCCTTCAGAGAGTTTCAGAGAATATGCCATTAAGTGGCACGAACAGGCATCGAGGGTGAAGCCGCCCATGGATGAAATACAGATGGTCATTGTATTCTCCAGGCCTAGGAAGCAGATTACTTTCAAAACATGATGTCGGCCATGGGCAAGCCTTTTGCGGAAGCAATCAAGATTGGCGAGATGGTAGAAATGGTTTGAAAACGGGAAGAATTTTAAGTCACTCGGCCATCAAAGAAACCTCCCAGGCCATCCAAGGCCGGGGGGGGGGGGAGGAGCACACGGAACAAAAAGAAAGAGGAAGCCTCGATGGAAGCATCCGGTATGAGAAGATGTCATGCTCATAGGCCCGTATTCTCGGAAAGAACCCCTTAACAATATTATCCTCATCAAGACATGCATTATGCTTCCCAACCTCATGTAGTTATGAGCGGCCAACCATTTGCACGACCGCAGCAGCAGGTCAACAGGAACTGAGATTCGAGAAACTATCCCCCGCATCAAAACCACTATAATCCCCACCTTCCTTGAAACAATTTCCGTCCTAGGGAGCCACCCAAAAGGCAAAAGCTTATGCCAATAGGGGAGTCCTATTCCAGCTTTTTCCCGAAACTGGTCTTATTGTGTCTATTGCAGTCTGTACCTCCGAATAGGCAAAACCCTAAGTCGCCTTCTTTCCAACGGGGTGTCTGGTGTGCTTAACATTCAGGGGATGAAGGACAGGACACAAAAAATTGTTGGACTCTGAAGCAAGACGTGGAAGATCTAATAGAGCAAAGGAAAATGGTGCCGAGGGATGAAGATATCCGAATGTGACTAACAACCCCTTGCCGGCCCACAACAACGGACCGATGATCGGGATGATTTGAAAGGACAAATAATTCGACCCTGTTTTGAAAGCCATAATTGTTATTAGTGACGCAGATAAAAACCCAAGAGCTACCTCCAAGAAAGCCGAAGAGGTGAAGAAGAATACAACCACACCCCCCAAAATTGAAAAAGAAGGTTGAGGCTATAACTGAGGCGACACCAGTCAGAGAAACTGTCCTTTATGTCCCATGGGGTCATCGGGAAAAGCAGTTGACCTTGAGTCCCCCGAAGAGATTTGAGTTAAACAGGACTATGTACGTACTCAAAGGAACCTATGTGGTACGGGGACCAACTAATCCGCCAAGGCTGAATGAGCTCGTGGTGGTTGGTCGCGCACCTCAGAGGCCTATGGCAGACCCATCTGCAATCCCTTGGAACTATCAAGAAATGGTGGTGACATATAAAGGAAAAGAAGTCAGTGGAGAAACTCAAGAAAGCCATCCTGTAAAGAAATACTCTAACTTAGAGGAAGTAAACAGTGCTACCAAAAGGAAATTCCCATCCAAGAAGCCAGTAAGCGCCAAAGAGGCGGAGGTTTTCTTTCGGAAGATGAAAATTCCAGACTATGAAATATTGGACCAGCTTCGAAAGTCCCCCAAACAAGGCTCTTTATTATCCTTGCTGATTGGATTCCCCTGAGCACCAGAAGGTGCTAGCCAAAACTCTCAATGAGGCTTACGTGCCGGCTCAAACCTATGTGGAACAATTGGAGAGAATGGCAGAAAGATTCTTCAATGTCAATCAGATCACATTCAGTAAGAATGATTTGCCTCTAGAGGGAGCTTCCCAGAACAAAGCCCTGCATATAATCGTCAAATGCGAAGGCTACTACGTCAAAAGGGTAATGGTAGATGGAGGCTCCGGGATTGATATATCCCACTTTCAACATTACAAAGAATGGAATCGGGACAGAGAGGATCCACCCCAATAATATATGTCTTCGAGCTTTCGATGGAATTAAAAGAGACACAAACAGAGAGATTGATCTAGTCTTGACTATTGGCCCAGCTGATTTTGAGGTAACCTTTAAAGTGTTAGGTATGGATACATCCTACAATTACCTCCTAGGAAGGCCATGGATTCATGCAACGAGTGTTGTGCCTTTTATCTGCACCAGATGTTGAAATTTGAACATGAGAACCAAGAAATTGTGGTCCATGGAAAAGATGAACGGTCAATTTACCGCAATCCCTCCGTCCCCTGCCTCGAATCCAAAGAAGGTAGTGAGCATATAGTCTATCATGCTTTCAAAATTGTGGTGGCTGATCAACATGAAAAAGGCAACCCATGTCCCCAACCTTTCCTCTCCAATGCCTCAATCATGGTGGCTAGAGAGATGATACGCTAGGGATTCAAACCAGGGAAGTGACTCAGAAGGTCTTTACCAGGGATAGCTGAATCGATTGCCTTGCCTACTACAGAGAAGTTTTTTCAGTTAGGCTTTCACCCGACACCGGAGGATATAACATGGATGAACCACAGAAAGCATAATAGATGGGCTTTACCTCAACCCTTACCCCACTTGTATGAAACATTTGTGAAGCCTAAGTACAGTGAGGAAGAAGAAGATGAGACCTTGACAGCTGAAGAAATCGAAGACATATGTGGGCCATGAGAAAACTATTGTATGTAGCCAACATGGTCCAGCTTGGAGAAGGCTCGTGCACTGCTAAGGTGCTCTACATGGGACCAGACGCCAAATTTCAAAATTGGAAGGCTACGCCTTTTCCAATCAGGCGGGAGGCCCGATAGTCCTGTCTTGACATCTTTTCTTGCATCACGAGTTATTTCAGGGTGTAACTCAGGTGTTATCCTTTAGTGTTTTGTCCTTTTAATTTTCCAATGCAAACCTTGTTATCTTACAATTCCAAAGAAAGGAAATCAATATTTCATCGTCTATATTCCTTTATTTTTTGATTTTGCTGTTTTCTTTTTATTCATTTCTTTCAGTTCTAATAATGCGGCTTTAAATAATATGACATGCTCGCAGACTTCGTGCCCCAATCCAAACATTCCGCCTAATTGTGAAATAATGAACCAAGAACTGGAATAGGACGAAGAAGAGGCTTTTAGGGAAATCAATCGGGAACTGGAACATTTTAAAAATAAACCTAAGCCAAATCTAAATAATACCGAACCGGTTAACTTGGATGATCACGGCAAAACCAGGGAACTAAGCATCCATGTAAATGAGGAAATCTGAGACTCACTTATTCAACTCTTTTTTGAATTCAAAGACGTGTTTGCTTGGTCCTACGACGATATGCCAAGTTTGAATGTTGATTTGGTGGTTCATAAGATGCCTACATACCTCGAATGCTCTCCAGTACAACAAACACAAAGAAAGTTCAAACCTGACATCAGCGATAAGATTAAAGAAGAGATCACAAAGCAGTTAGGGGCAGGAGTAATCCGAGTGGCTCGATACATCACATGGCTAGCCAATGTAGTCCCGGTGCCAAATAAAGACGGGAAAACCCGAGTGCGCGTGGACTACAGAGATTTGAATAAGCCAAGTCCCTAAGACAATTTCCCTTTGCCCAATATCCACATCCTTGTTGATAACTGCGCCAAACACGAGATACAGTCTTTCGTGGAATGCTACGCAGGATATCACCAGATGTTGATGGATGAGAAAGATGTTGAGAAAAATGCCTTCACCACACCTTGGGGTACTTATTGATACAGGGTTATGCCTTTCGGTTTAAAGAATACTGGGGCAACGTATATGAGGGCTATGACCACTATCTTCCACGACATGATGCATCAGGAGATAGAAGTATATGTGGATGACATGATTATCAAGTCCAAGACTCATCAGACTACTTCAATCTTCTTAGGATCCACCTTTATGCCATCTGCCAATAAAACATGCCCCAAAAAGGCGACTGGATCTAACCAAAACTCACACTTTGAAAACATGGCATATAATTGACTATCTCTCATAGTCTGAAGTACAATCTAAAGATGATGCTCATGCTTCTCGACTGTGGGAGTAGATCAATATATCATCAATAAATACAATCACAAAAGAATCCAAATAGGGCTTGAACTCAAATCAATCTTCGAAAACACCTTGGCACCCCAAAGCTGATCAACTAAGTCATCAAACCCTGGAAACTGATACTTGTTCTTGATAGTGACTTTGTTCAACTACCGTTTTTCTATACACATCCTCATCGATGCATCTTTCTTTTTCATGAACAACACGGGCACACCCTAAGGTGAGACACTAGGTCGAATGAATCCCTTATCAAGCAAATCTTGCAACTGTTCTTTCCATTCATTCAACTCCAGCAAGGCCATATAGTATAGTGGAATAGAAATGGGCTTAGGGCCCGAAGCCAAATCAATACAGAAGTCAGTATATCTATCAGGTGGAATCCTCGGCAAATCTATAGAAAATACCTCCAAAAACTCACGAACAATTAGCATTGAATCCATGGAAGGAACCTCCACACTAGAGTCGTGAATATAAGCCAAATAAGCTAGATACCTCCTCTCGACCATACATTGAGCAGTCATATAGAGATAACCCTACTGGTAGAATGGCCAGTAGTCCCCATCCACTCGAATCAAAGAAACCCTGGCAGAGCTAAGATTACCATCTTGGTGTGACAGTCCAATATAGCATGGTAAGGTAACAACCAATTCATTCCAAAGATAACATCAAATCTACCATATCAAGAAGTAGGAGATCTACTCTAGTCTCAGGACTCCCAAGAGTAATCACGCACGAGTGATAGACGCGATCTACAACAATAGAATCTCCCACATGCACGAACACATACACATGAGCCCTCAAAGAATCATAAGGCACAACAAGATATAAAGAAAAAATAGGATGACACGTAGAAAGAAGTAGAGCCCGAATCAAATAGAACTAAAGCATCTCTATGGCAAACTGGAATAATACATGTGATAAAGCTGTCATATGACTTGGCCTCAGGCCTAGCTGGGAAAGCATAAAATTGGGGTTGCCCCCCCCCCCTCACTCTGACCTACATCTCTAGGATGGCCTCTAGCTAGTAGGCCTCCACCTCTAATTCATGACCCCTACCTCTAGCTGGCTGATCAGGCAATGGAGAAACCGGTGTCGGGACCATGGCACGAGAACTCTAATATGGCATCCGCCCAACAATCTTGGATAGAACCTCCTGATGTGACCAATACCAGCACACCCAAAACATATATCCAACTGTTGTGGATGCTAAAGCTAAAGTTGGCCAAACGGGTCGGATAACCACGGTGATAGCTCTGAGTCGAAGGCGCACTGATAGGATTCGATGGTGCACTATAGGCTGGCTGCCAAAAATGAGGCCCATAAGGACCATGACTTCCCTGAAGCACTATGAGATGCCTGAAGCGCTAATTGAAATAGCCTTGGAGGATGGCCTCTACAAAAAGTACCCCTGCCTCTATCAGACACCTGCCCCCTCTCCTGAGCACAAACCATCTTGATCCGTCTAGCAATATCTACAACCCTCTAGAAGGTAATATCATGTCCAATCTCCTTGTCCATTTGTAGCCTGATAGTGAAAGTGAGACCATCAATGAATCTCCTCACTCTCTCCCTCTCAGTAGGAAGAAAGATAATGGCATGACAATCTAGGTCCACAAATTGAGTCTCATACCGGATAACAGTCATACTTCCCTCTCTCAGAATGACAGGGATGAACTTTTCTAGAAATAGCTGTGAAAAATTGATCCCAGGTAAGTGCAGGCGAACCAGTTGGTCTAGTAAACATATAATCTCTCAACCATCTCTTGGTAGAACTGGTCATTTAAAATGCTACAAAATCAACCTTATAGGTCTCGACCATACCCATGTTCCGCATGTCACGACCCAAACCGCAGGTCCGTGACAGGAACCCGGTGCTTTACTTAGCCGAGTACCAACATAAGATATCTTTTTTATCATACCGTCATGGGTAAGTGGACCAGAAGGGCCATCATAAGATAACTACAATAAAACATAATATAAAACCTTATACATGTGACGTACATGCCTATAACGCCGACAAGATCATTTGTACACTTAAACCATAGGTCGACAAGGCCATATAAGTATCAATGTAAATGACCTCTATATCCAAGCCTCTAAGAGTACATAAACATCATAAAGGTCATGGTAGGGCCCCGACATACCAATCATTACATGTCCAAAGCATACCGACCAAATAGACAACTCCGAAGCATGTATGCGCCAACACCTTCCGCTTAGCTGATAGCCTACTAGGAAGACTATCAACCTTTATATCGGGACCTGCGAGCATGAAATTTAAGGATCCCCAAGCAAAAGGAATGTCAGTACAAATAAAGTACCGAGTAACTAAGGCATGAAAGCAGTATATAACAGACATGAATGAAAGATGGAGTAATAAACTTAACATGTAAGTCTGAATAGCTCTATGAAACATTTATAATATCATGAATATGCATATAAATGACATCTCATGCACATGTATATATGTACATAACATCATCAAACCTCTGAAGGCATCCCATTATATCATCTCGGCCTCAGTGGGAAAGATCGTCAACATATACTAGTTGATCATGTGGTGTTGCATATATAATGATGTAACCTTTTCCCCCACTTTATATACATATAATATACATGTATATAACACCATTTGGACATGGGTCAATGTACATGTATAAATAAATGCAATGCATAAAAAGTAAGTCAGTAAGATCTCTCGGGATGTCATAAAATCAATATGCCTTTGGTTAGTATGATGAAATAAACTTTCTCAATTTAATTATTTTTTGAGAACCATGAACGGACGATAAAATAATAGGACACATGGGGAATCAAGAACATGGGCACCCCTAGTACTTCTAAGAATAGAGTTATTTGTGAAAGTTTCGCATTTGCTCATTTTGTTTTGTATCATGTGGATCATTCCAAAACGAAAGAAGGGATATCCTTAACATACCTTAAATTCTTTGAGTCCTTAATACCTTCCACGGAATTTTTCAAACAACTCAACTTAATCTACCATAGAATAAGGAGATTCAAAATCAGTGCTGAGTAAAGGCTAAGTAAGCAACTTAAACTAGCAGCTTGTTTATATAAATTTGGTCAACATCTACCCTATAATAGGGGCCTACTCCAATACCATATACAACTAATAAAAACCATATCAATACAATAATAACAACATCAACAATAGGGTACACATTATTTCATTAATAAGTCATCAACATATCACGACGAGCGGCAAGCTAATACTTTTAGTACTCTTAAACTCCATTATCATTTATTCTTGAACTTAGTAATATAGCCAATATAATAACCCATACCATTTAAAGTATTTCTAACCTTGTACTCAATTTCAAAGTTACTCAAAACAGCCTAACACAAGATATTATCACTGTGGGCAACTTCCAATTTCTTTATAGCCATTTCTTTTCTAGTTACCAATTTTCTAATGAGATTGACATGTAAACCAATAAAATCATACTAACAATATCATTACCAACTTATTTTCCACAATTTCCAGCCACTTAAATTGAATAAGAGAAACTTTCAAATCAATCCATCAAGAACAACAACATCTCAAGCTAATTCAAGTATTATCTTGTAGTTTATCTTCCTAACAACTTAACCAACATACAAGAAAGTTTAAGCAGAATAGTGGGATGTTATACTCACCTTATCCAGTAGCAACAACTTGAAATTTCTTCCAAACACAGCCAACAATTATCCTCAATAACAACACAACCTCAAAGAGGTGTTGTTCTTCACTAGAACTAACTTTTGATGTTGAAATATAGTGGAATCACTTCAAACCCTTATGGTATCTATTTAGGAGAGTTAGGAGAAGTGTAGGGACAATTTTTGTTTGAAAATTGAGAAATAAAAGTTGTCCGAATCGTTTTTATAGTGAAGTAGGTCGATCACCGCCTAAGTGGGTCCAATTGGGAGCTACTTATGTAGTCTCACAAAAAATACGAATAATATCAACAAATGGTTTAATATGTTAGAAACTAGACTCGTAGATATTCAATTTGATGTATATATTAGGAGATCTGCTACATTTGGCCTAATTTTCAGCATCTATGAATGTAATGTGTGATGACCTTTGCCAACTTTTGTTCCACAAATACCTTGACTTCAAAATGTAACACACGACTATCATACGACTAAAATAACTCATGACATAACCTCTTTATCATGTTAATAACCCTAGTTTCACCCAAAGTGCATATTATAACATTCCAAACTTATTGACTTTCGACAAAAAAAATTTTGTTTAGCTTCTGAGCTTTCCAACCCTCTTGGTACTTGTAATTCATGATCTTAAAGATTTGTAATCTCCAAGTAACATGATCAACTTATTTTATGTACTTCCAAAAATGATCTTATTTCTAAGATTCCATCAATTGTCTTAAGGCGTACTCTTACGTATGACCATAACACCTCGTGAAAGCGATCTAGATAATCATGAGGGTCCTCAAAAGGTGCACCACTGAAATGAACAGGAAAGAGTCTGGTAAAATTATTCAACCTCCACAAAGCCCCAGTAGACATAGTGGGCCTATCACCGGCATGTGCAGCAACAACCGGCTAAAACACCCCAATTGGCAGGGCTGCTGGAGTCTGATATTGGGGAGCCACCTGGCGGCTAATCAAATAGCTCATCAAATCTCTATAATAGCAAGTCTATCACTATGCGCAATCCTAGTCTTAGGTCGTCATGTAAATAAAGGAATTAAACAGGCAAGGATAACTCAATTAGTACATTTAAAACATGGCGTGACTCTTAGTCTACTCGAACATAATCAGGAATTCTAGCATATGCATGGACACTCATCACCTTGTACGTGCGTAGCTCCCACAACATGTACCATGTAATCAATATAATATATACGGGATAATTTTCCCCTTACAAGATTAGATAGAAGACATACCTCGCTCTGAAGTTCCACAACCAACTTCAACACCACTCTAACACCTCAAACCAATGCCCTTCGATCAAAAACTAGTCAGTCAATGTGCAAACTAATAAAAATATACTCTAATGCTCATAAATAGTCGATTTATAAAAAAAATCACCTTCGCTCGAAAAGTCAACAAAGTCAATCATCGAGCCCACATACCCAGATTCCAAAAAAATCAAAGATAGACATTACCCATAATACAACTATCTCAAATATATAATTTCTTTCTAATTCCATGTCCAATTTCGTGGTCAAAATCCAACATTACCAATTCTAGGTTTTTCTCTTAAAGTCCCACAATTCCCATGAATTTTTCATGTTTAATCCATATATAACCCACGTATTTAACTTGCAATAAGTGGGAATCACTTATCTCGTATTGCTTGATGAATAACTCCTCAAAATAGTTTCCCAAATTCAGCCATCCAAGTGAAAAATGAGAGAAAGTAGACCTAAATCTCGATTTAAAAGCACCCCTCTGCCCAACGATATTTCTCACTTACGGCCACACAGTTGCATCTGCAAAAAATCCATTGCAGGTGATGTTCCCACTATGCCCAGGAAAATTTGCTTTGGTGGATCAAATCCGCTCCTGCGTTCTCGCTTTTGTGGAGCACTGGCTGCTCCTGCAAGCGCGCTTCTGCAACACACAAGCACACCTACAGTGTAGTAGCAAAGGCCCAGATTTCGCATATGCAGTGCCTTCTTCGCTTTTGCAGATGCACAAGCGACCAATCCCACTGCAGGTGCGGTGACACCAGACTTTAGCAGTCTTTAGCGATCAACAAGCCCAAAAATGATCCCGATTTCAATCTGATTCCACCCCAAGGCCCCTGGGACCCTGTTCGAACATATCAACAAGTTCTAAAATATATAGTGAACCTACTCAAAGCATCAAATCACATCAAACACCATCAAAACTATGAATCAACGATCGAAACCTTTCTTTAAACCTATAAATTGTAACGAATGCGTCCGAATCACACTTAAACATCCCGGAATAATGCCAAATTTTTACGTGAAAGTCATGAATCACAATACGAACCTATTCCAAGGCTCGAATTCTCGAACAATGATCGATAACACCAAAGTCCATTGTTGTCCCAAGAACATGTGAAGTTTTAAAGATTGACAAGGGAACTCAGATATGGACCAGGTCCATCTTGTGAAGCATAGTCATGATCAACCTGTACATGTGAGATGCACGTGAAGGAGATAAGTCCTACTAATCAAGTAGCAATATCTTCTGATCTAATCAAAAAAGTTGCATATTGGATAAGGAGAGAAAGACTCCTTACATGAAGAGAACACAATTTAGGATGAAGATAGTAATAGAGTTTGAGATCATTATGAACTCATCTATGATATAAGAGAAACAATTAAATCCCAGTAAAACTTTGACTACTAACATATTAAATATCAGTGTTGTTCTCTTTTACATGTAATGCACATAAGCAGAAGTTAAACTTAAATTGAGAGCAAAAGAGCAAGGCAATTTTGCAAGCAATTTATCTATGATTTGAGTGTGCACTCATGAAGCTACTTGAACGAGATAGAAGAACTAGTTCCAAGTGTCTATCTTTTATTCTAGTTCAATTGTAGTAGGTGATTTTATATTGTACCTTTCACTTTCATAGAAGCAATTGTATTAGGTACCTAGAGTGTTCAAGTTAGAGTTAACTTGAAGTTGTCGCAACAGTTGAGGTTGTGTGCCACAATGGGATTAGAGTTAATCCTTAGGTTTACAAAGAGTTTTTGTAAATGCTGTTTTGGCACAGTAATTTTAGTGAAAGTTTGGGAAAATCCTACTGAGTAGTAGGTCGTGGTGTTTTCACCTTTTGAGCCAGGTGTTTCCACGTAAAAATCTTTATGTTCTTTATTTTCAATTTTTAATATTCTGCAAACAGTAGTAGTTAGAGCACCTAGAAGAACCAGGTTCTTCTATAGTTCAGTTAAGCGAAAATTGGGTACCACACAAATCACCCCCCTCTTGTGTGGTGTTGACGCTTAAAACATCATCCACTTCAAGTCAATCTTGGGAATTTCTAAAACTTTCAAAATGCTAAATTTCCACAATAGACGCTGAAATGCTCTCGGACCACCCGATACTCAACCCGAACATACAACCAAGTCCAAAATCATCGTACGAACCTATTGGAACCTTCAAATCCCGATCCCAATGTCGTTTAGTCAAAAGTCAAACCCTAGTCAACTCTTCCAACTTAAAGCTTATGAATTGAGAATTTCCTTCTGAATCAACTCCGAACTTCCCGAAATTCAATTTTGATTACACGTACAAGTCATAATACATGAAGTGAAGCTACCTACTCAAGGCCTCCGCCGAATGATGCACTATTGCTCAAAACGATCAGTCGGGTCGTTTCGAGTTATGATGGGATTAGTTATCCTGGTATTATTTCTTAGAGAAAATACCTTAAACCACCCCTAAACTCGGCTCAGATTATTAGTATCCTCCCCGAACTATGCGCAGTCTTAATTACCCCCTCAACTTGGTCTTTTGAGATCCATTACCCTTATACGCTAATATGGCAAAAAGTGTGGGTGCACTCACCTGCCACGTGGATTTTTATGTCTATGTGGTATTTTTTTTGAAAAATAAAATATTTTTTTTACCTTTTTAAGAATATTACTTTTTAGATAATAATTTTTGAATACAATTTATAATAAAACTTGGATATAACTATATTATTTAGGCTAAATATTTTTATTTGGCAAAAATAATAAAGTTTTAGTTAATATTTTTTCGAATTAGACATGAAAATAAAGATTTATACAATTGAAATAAATAGTTAAGGCGTCTAAAAAGTTATAAAAAATATAGTTTGAAATTAATTATTTTGGCTATAAATTTTTATATAGCTTTAAATTACGGTGCTCTAATTATTTTTATCCTTTTTATATATTTTACCTATAAAAGTAAAAATACACAGTTGAAATAAATAGTCATTGCATCAAAAGAAGAAATAAAAAGAGTGTGCAATGCAAGATTACAAGTACAATTGCATACTCTTTTTATTTCTTATTTTGATGCAATGACTATTTATTTCAAATGTGTAATTTTTATAACTTTTAGATGTCTTGACTATTTATTTCAATTGTATAAATCTTTATTTTCAGGTCAAATTGTAAAAAAAAAGATTAATTAAAACTTTATTATTTTTGGCCAAATAAAAATATTTAAACCTAAATAATATAGTTATATCCAAGTTTATTATATATATATATATATATATATATATATATATATATATATATATATATATATATATATATATATATATATATATATATATATATATATATATATATATATATTTAAAAAAATTATCTAAAAAAGTAGTATTCCTAAAAGGGTAAAAAATTAATTTTATTTTTCAGAAAAATGCCACATAGACATAAAAATCCACGTGGTAGGTGAGTGCACCGACACGTTTTGACATATCATTGTCTAGGGGGTAATGACCCTCAAAAGGCCAAGTTGAGGAGGGTAAGTAAGACAGGGTGTAGTTCAGGGAGGATACTAATAGTCTGAGCCAAATTTCGGGGTGGTTTAAGGTATTTTGCCCATTCCTTATTGATTGTTTGGTATATTGTATTAATCATGAGATTATCAATGTTACTATTTTATTCTGTGTTTATTATGGCATATAAAAATTATCCTAGTATTATTTTTAATCCGAAAATAATTTATCCAGTAATTAGTAACCAATTAAGGAATAACGCGATACTAAATTTTATTCCAAGATTATTTTTACTTATCCATCGTACCAAATGACCCATTATTAACCAAACTCTCCATTACTTGTTGTATAGCCTTCTAAATCTTCAAGGATAAATATGAAAAAAAAAAAAAAAGGGTATAAAAATTTGTGAGTTTGCTCGAGGAAGATCATGACAAGGAATAAGGAGACAATCGATAAGAAAAGACCGTTTTGAGGACAGGAGGTGAGAGATGGAGTTGGTAAATTTCTAGGATATGACCTACATGTTTCAAAAGATGGTTTCATTTCAATGTTAATCTCATTATTTTATTCTAATGTTAATCTCATTTGATTCCTGAGACCCCAGAAAACGAATTTAGCATGATTATGGTTCTTATAAGTTAATTAAAGTCATCCTCCAACTCCCATTTCCTCCATTTTTATATTTTTACTTGACGAACATGAATATTAATAAACACGTTTAACCATCAATTATGTTTATATTATTATGGCCAAAGTATGTGTCAGTCAGCTTAGACTAAAAAAATATTAAAATTAGAATAGAAGAAATAGTCAATCACAACGAAAAAAAAACTACTGTAATATAACTATGTGTTCCCCATTCATTTTTTCCTCTTCTTATGGAGTTTGGTCAGAAACCCTGGTGAGGTCTCTTCTATGGCAGCCTCCACTGTCCCTCGTCTTTCTTCCTTCCCCAACTTCCTTCTTAAAAGCCCGCCATATGTAAGCTACTTCCAATCCAGAACTGAAATCAAGCTCATAATACATGGATGACAAGATAAGAACATTTAAGTCCAAAATATACAAGGATCTGCGAGTAAAGCGACAAGAGGCAATATCCTTCAAAAGAAAAGAAAAAAACTTAAATTACTATATTTACACAATATACAACATCTGTGTACAATTGGAGATTCAATTTCAAAGTAGTACAGATAAAGAACAAACAAATGCTTAAAGGGAGTTCATACAACAGTAGTTATAGTATTAAACTTGAGTTCTGCTACTACTAAAGCATAGGCGCTATGAGCAGTGGAGCTGGTTTAAGAAAACTCTTCTTACAGGCATCAGCCCTCGGTTGATATTCTTCTGCATTTGTTTCTTGCGGACGCACCAGAAGGATAGCATATTTTTATAATTATGCCAGACAGACTCTATCCTGTTCCGGTGTCAGAATCCAAATTCTTTCGGCTTTGTAGAAAGCCTTCATCCCATACTTCAGTACTCCTGCAGAGCATGAAGATTACATTTAAAACATAAAAAGTGCACACGTGTAAGCATATCATAGATCAGCCCAGAAATAAGTAAGATTAAGAAACAACGACAACAGCAACATACCTAGTAAGATTAAGAAAGATTAGTCGACTATGAGTTCAAAATCTTTAAGTCAGAAGGAGTTGAAGTCCAAATAGAAACACGCATTAAAACATTTAGGGTGAAAGTGCAAAAGAACCTGAGTATAACATTTATCATGGACAAGATCAAGTAATTTTTTTCATGACATCCTGGAAAGCGAAATGTTATCTACATGCCAAACTTAGTTCTTCTACGCACCATCACACTTTTCTTTCAAGGAAAATAACGAGTCCTGACAAGCATAATTTAAATGATAACATGCATCAATCTTCATTTATTTGTACAGTAAGTAGTTTTATTAATAATGGTAAAATCTACATATCAAAATTTAGAGAATCTACAACATGATATGATTCTCCACGAAAGGTACCCAATCTTCTATGCAAATTGGAACCTCATGGGTGCACCAAAAAGAAATTAAAAATATGAGGCAGGAGTCTATTCCTCAGGAACTGAATTGGTATACGCACCAGTATCTCAGCGTTAATGCAACTTTACATTCCAGTTCAGCCTTTGGTATTTTAAGGTGTACAAAATGATACCCAAAGTAGAAAAGTTTGTAAAACTGAACACACATACCTCGTCCCGTCAATGTTGATACAAAGAAAACGGCCATGGCGCCATCCATCTTTAAAGTGGCCAAAGAAAACATCACCAAGCTTTGAATAGAAACGTCCTTCTCCATTAGCCTTTCCCTTCCAAAAGTTCACAAACCATCGATCCCCAGTATGAAAGTAAAACCACCCCTATATATAGTTACAGAAACTGTTATTTAGAAAATGACAGCTAAAACGATTCAAATTTTCTTCGTAATATCCAATTATCCATACATCAGTGGCATCTAAACAGTTTATTTCGAAAATCACTAAATAAAGCCAGTGGTCTAGAATGTATCTTTTCTTTTAAATTGAGAGATCGCTTCGAAGGAGAAAAGTGATACTCCCTCCTGTCAAAAATTGTTGTCCCTTCACTTTTTGAGAATCAACTAGACCAATTCTCATGATGAAACTGATCATGGAAAAATTTTTCATTTGAAACTCATATAAACAGATACAAAAGTTACATGAAAGGTACACAAATTCAAAGTATTTATTCAAAGTATTAAACAACCCGAGGAAGTTTTAAGTATCTTGGGTCTATTATTCAGGGGATGGCAGATTGATGAAGATGTCCCACATCGTATTGGGGCAGGATGGATGAAATGAAGACTCGCTTTCGGTGTTTGTGTGACAAGAAGGTCTCACTGAAACTTAAGGTAAGTTCTACAGAGTGATGGTCAGACCAACGATGTTGTATGGGCCTAAGTGTTGGCTAGTCAAGATCGTTCATGTCCAGAAGATGAAGGTAGCAGAGATAGGGATGTTGAGATAGACGAGCGGGCACATCACGTTAGATAGGATCAGAAATGAGGTTATTCATGACAAGGTGATCAGGAAGCGCGGCTTAGGTGGTTTGGTCATGTGAGGACGAGGAGCACAGATGCCTCGGTGAGGAGGTGTTAGAGATTGACATTGGAGACCTATGGAGAGGTAGAGGTAGAGGTAGGCCAAAGAAAGGTGGGAAGAGGTGCCTAAACGAGGACATGACCCTTGAATCTTGATAGGAAGGTACGGTAGGTAGTCTAGAGTGTTCATAACAATAGTATTGGCACGCAGTCTCGCTTTCTGTTGGTAGTAGGCCTTTATGACTAACCGTCTTTATGACTAACCGTTGTTTTCTTTTATTGTTGATCACCTTACTATCTTGTTTTTATTCTGCTTTGTATATGGCTTTTTGGTACTCTCTTCTTGTCTATATTTTTATTAATGTGGTGCTTATGCTTTCCTAAGTCGAGGGTCTATTGAAAACAACTTCTCTACCTCACAAGGTCCCTACGGTAAGGGCTAAGGTCTGCGTACCCACTACCCTCCCCAGACCCACGATGTAGAATAATACTGGGTATGTTGTTGAAAAAAGATGGTTATCAGTTTAAGTGAGTTGATTATTGAAAAACAAAAGGTGAGAATAATCTGGATAGCTGCTGGTTTGTTTTTTAATGACAAACAAATAAATTTACATAATAAATTTTTATGTAAATGGGAGTAATCCTGTGTACAACCAGTATACAAAAGGTGGAGAATCTCAAATGATTCCCAAAAGATAGCACACAGTAGTCTAAAGTCTAAACCAATTAAAATCTGCTACGTACTCCAAAAGTTCACAAAAAACCAACATGCTTTTCTAAAATCTACAAATGAGTTTTCAAACTGCCCAAAAGCGCTCAGGTTCCTTTTTATTTTTTCAAATAGTCCACGTGAGTACCAAGGAAGCCATTTCGCGTGCTCGTCTGTATATTTGGAAAAGGTGCCGAACTTGCATCCATGATGTCATAACTTTCAGAAACTTAAGGAAACAAAGAACAAGAAGTTCATAGCGTGCGGCAGAAGTGTCCCCCCCACTAGTATTTGTATAATAAATTTGTACACAACCACCAGAACTCAATGAAGGAATATTGGTACCTTTCCGTGCATGAGATCATCTCTCCACGACCCCCGATAAATATCACCATTATTGAAGTAAAATGTACCCAACCCTGACTTCTTTCCGTAGCGCCACATACCATCATATTTGCTTCCATCTCCAAGAGACAAGCAGCCCTGTCGAATTTGAAACTCACTTTCATCCAGACAAACACAAATATAGAAAATAAAAACTATAATCATCTATCTGAGTTCGGATTTCGGTTTCCTGAGTTTTTGGAAATAAACTTCATATCGAGAAAGTCTATAGAAGTACTATATATCATAATATTTCAAAAATAAAATATCTAAAAAGATATTTAATAAAACTATGATCAAGGAAATCCTTTCAACACTCCAACAGTTAACAGTTTCTTCTTTTTGAGGCTGAATAAAAAATTTAAGTAGCACAGGAAACAGGTCTTCTGAATTTCAACAGCTAAATCAAAGTACCTTTCCTTCGGGAAGTCCTCCTTCAATCCGACCTCTGTAAATACCTCCCCTGTATTTCATTTCAACTATAGGAATCCACTTCTTTTTTGAATCTCGTTCAGCTTCCTGAGTATGATGATAACACAACTTAAAACCTTAGAACAAATAAAAACAAAATTTAACTTTCCATCAAAACTCTCCCACGTAAGTTCTTCGTCATATAATCAACCAAGATACTCTGATGTCTAGCTTCCTCCAGACAGAGATAAACTTGAGGTGGAGAGAGGAGGAAAATGTTCTGGTGCCATGTCTTACAACAGCTTCAACCATGTAAAAACACCAAAGCAGAAATTCAAATCTGCTCAATGTCATCATGGGACCACACCTGACTATGATTGCATAAAGCAAAATTAGAAAGAACCAGTCGTTAATATCTACATTTCCTTTCTTGATTTCTACTTGTATTAAGGTCCGTTCACCAGTTCATGAACGTGCATTGTAAATGATCACCAGCAAAAGTTGACACAACACCTTTCATTTTCCTCGTTATTTGAAATAGTATTCGTCATTTCTCATTCTTAAAATATCTGTAGCACATAGATCTGTAAGATAGTGAAAAAATCCAACAGCTCCACTAGCAAGTATAACACTACCTAAAGACAAAGTTATCAAAATTAAAGAAACAGAATCAATTGATAGAAAACTATAACGTAGACAGAAGTTTGTGCAATCTAGACAATATAAAACAACTTATAATTAAATTGATAAAGTTTTCCTAATGATAGAATTAAATTTGATTATTATGTCCAGCACTAATTTAGGCTATTTACCAGCATAGAGGCCGCCCGAGAAGAGAGAACTCCTTTCTTTTTTGGAACACTGGCATAGTTTCTTTCAGTCAAGGAAGGGTTAGAGTTGTAAACATCTGCCATAATTTCGCTGTATTCTTCATCCACTGCATCCTGAGATAGACTTGCAATATCTCTAGACTGAGCAATTTTGCTTTCTTCAGATTTCCTCCCTGTATAAATTCTTGAGTTTGAGAAACCTGGACTAGTTTGCAACTGTTCTTTCTGCTTTACACCAACCGGAAGTTTGTAGGTGCTGGTATTGTCAACCATGTCATTGACTTCTATATTCTCGGTCCCTTCTGTAGCTAATCCTTCCGAAGTGTCATTTCCTGGCCTCAGATTCCATCTGGTGAGCAGGTCTCTTTTAAAAACAAGAGGTTCTGTAAAATCCATTTCGATCAGGACTTCACTATTCCATTATAGGCGCATAACTTTGTATGCTCTTCTAATATTCTCATGTCAAGACACTACTGTATGAAAAACTGAGTGAACCTAAACAAAAATAACTATGTACCTTCAGTACCAACATCATCCAGGGATGAATAAGGGTCAAAGTTTGACAGTTCAATCTTCCTTTCATCAGAAACATTATCATAATCTCTACAAAGCAAAGAAATTTATCCAAGTAAGAGCAGCATATATCCCGTCTGACAATGAATTCATCAAAGGTGAACTTAGATAGTCTAAAAAGCATAGAGGAAGACCTCAAAGAAGATGCTCCTTCACCATCAGTGCGAAATAATGCCTGCAGTTCCCCAGCATAGACTGACTCATCCTTACGCGCATTCTCCGCAGAAATAAATTCTGCCATATCAGAAATTACTGGACCCTCATCGATTTCGCTTTCTTTAGCAGTTTGAAGTGGTGGATCTGGCTTCTTAAGGATATTAAAAATGAAAGGAATATGTTGTGCCAGTCTAGAGAATAAGTTACTTTTTTGGGAAGATTCCTGTTCAGCATACCTAAGAATCATAAGTACTCAAGAATCAGGATTTCAGAAAGTTGTATAAATTAGCAAACAGAACAGGTTGAACTCTTTAGCAAAGCATCACCATAACATCTTAAGAAGTGAAAGAATGAGGCAACAAACAAAGAGCCTTGTGAAAGAAAGACAGTATACAGGAAAACAAAAGAAAATAAAAAGAAAGAGGATACATTTCTCTGATCATGAACGAAAGCAGACACCAAATCTTCGCTGGCTAGTCACAAAATTGTAAAACATGTAGAAAGGAATCCTCTCAGTATATAGGAGAAGAAGTAACACCTAACTGGAAATATCCAAATACATATTTTCCTTTAATCAGTTTATCTCGTTCTATAATGAGCAGAGCAACCAAGCTTACTTATCGTGCCCGAGTTACTAGGATATCTTGTTCTAAGAATTACAGTATCTGCATGCATCGGTAGTTGATAAAAGACAGTACATTACACTTTCTAAATGCATAGAGTACTGAATCAAAAAGACATATTATCACTATTTCATATCATTCTTTTAGTTGAGATAGTCTTATCTTTCATTTAGAGCTAGAATCCTAGTCGTTCAAAATTCTAAGTAGCTCCCTATTTTATAAATAGGGCTCTATGCAAAAATAATATCTAATAAGACAAAGAAAAGCTACATTCTTATTGACAGGAGGTGAAGAAACAAGGAAGGGGAAGGGACTGTTTTCAATAGAGCTCTATTAGACAAATGGAGGCTTGTGGAGAAAGGTTGTCACTAACAAATATTAAGTCTAACAGGGTGAATGGAGTACCAATAGGATTAAGATACTTTATGGAGTTGCATTATTAAGATACATTACGAAATGGTAGGAAGAGTTCCATATAACTGTCAGACTTCAAGCAGGAATAGAACATCAGTCAGTTTCAGGAAACAAAGATGGTACAGTGACGTTCCTTGTAAAATGCCTTTCTGGTAGTCTTCAGCATATCATGCCAACAAGCAGCTATGGTAGGTCAGATCTATAGAGAATAGGGAAAACACTCCTCTATAAGAAACATAAAATTTTCTTGGATTGCCTATTAGACAAACTAATGAATAATGGTTTTGACTGCAGCATGTTAGGCTACGACCCATGCTTATCCTACACTGACTCAACCTATGTTGACCCACGTAAACCTGGAGAGAGAAGGGGGAGAGAAGATGGGGGAGGGAGAGGGCAAGCTAGAGTTATAATAAGGAGATTAATTCATTAAGTGCTCATTCATCAAGAGCTGAAAGCAAAGTACAAAAGGATCTATTCAAAGAGTAATAGTCTTCCTTGAGTTTGGTGGTTGAGTAAATGTTTATGCTTTAAAGTCTTCCACTAGGTCAAGGATTCAAGACTGGTATGAACAACCCATCCAAAAGGGTCGTAGACAAGTTAAAACTCATAAAACAACTAAACCTATTCTAACAAACAGATAACAATAAAATTTGGCTCCATTTGTTAAGACAACTTACCCACACGTAACTAGAGTAGTTACTATTAAATTTGGCTCCATATTAGGTTCCTGGACAAAGGAAATCACGACGTCTCCATTACATCCGGTAGTTTGACGAAACGTGTGCAAGATGCTATGCACATTGCTGGAGTTTACAGCACCTGAACTTGCAATAATGCAAATAATCACACCATTTGAGCCCTGAGAAAGAACGAGTAAGCAAAAAGGATGAAGGCCTCAAATAGAGGTCAAAAGACCCCAGAGAGAGGAAGTAAAGAACGTCAAATCATAATAGCTTACAGAAAGCACCTTTAATAGAACTTGTAAAAATTTATATATATATATATATATATATATATATATATATATAAGGAGAAGGGGACGATACTGATGAGGTTTAAATCCTCCACCTCAACAACTTCTTCAAGATAGAAACAATAAGCTTGACTGTAGTCAGAAGTTGGAAGCAGGAACTATTAGCTGCCACGTATGTAGATGAGAAAAGAAAGCATATACTGTACTCTATCAGTGTTATTGAATTTCTCCTTACCTTTACTCCCAGACCAAGGAAGGGGCAGTCATACACAGCTCGCAGAATTGAAGTTTCGATATTGTAGCCAGATCCAAATCCAGTCTTGGCCTCTTTGTAACTTTCAAGAATCTGAAAACAGTTACTCTAGCCTTCAGTTTTGAGCAGACTAAAAACCACAGAAAATATATACAATTCCGTAACAGACTCTTCTGGCTTAATGCCCGAGAGCTAGCAATTCAATTCACAGAACTTTTGGTTTGAAATGCTCCGCGTTTTATATAGTACATTGCTCCAAAAGCCACTAATTTCTTCTTCTGCCCACCAATAAGATTTAACTCGATCTGCCTGGATATGAACTGAATGAACTTACTTTCTGTTCCTCCTCCACTTCTTCTTTTCTTCTTTTCTTCTTTTTTTTCTTTTTCTTCCTTTACTTTCCATTCTTCCAAAAGATTTTCATCTAAAATCTGAACTCCTAGATAAGAAATGACTTTGGGCTTAAATCAACCCAAAAGCTAGCTCATGAAGTGAAGATTGCGTAAGACCATATAAGGAGGCAACCACCCATTTCTTCTACCAATGTGAGACGCTTACCCCCCCCCCCCCCAAAAAAAACCTCCCCACACACATCTATGACAGGACACCTGGAGCGCGGATGATATAACATAAAAGGCAGCCCGATACACTAAGCTCATGGTACGGCGAGGTCCGAGGAAGGACTGGACCACAAGGGTCTATTGTACGCAGTCTTATCTTGTATTTCTGAAAGAGGCTGTTTCCACGGCTCGAACCCGTGGACAACGTAACATAGGGTTACAATATTAGGTAAACCAAGAATAGGAATGGTCTGCCTCTCATACCATGTGAAAGAATTTGAACATCCAATCCAAAATCTTAATGCAATGGGTGGAATAGCCCAGGACTATATCAACCTCTTTAAATACCCTTACACAACCAATGAAGGGCAAGTGTATTCTCTAAAACCTTCCCAAACATGCATCATTGGGTTTGCACGTGAACTAAAAAGAAATTGTCCTTTTTCTTTTTAGATTGAAAATCTTTTCTTTCTTTTTTTTTTTTTTTTTTTTTGCTTTTTAGGGTAGAGCTTAATCAAAATGGGCCTGAAGTAGATGAAGACAGATTAGGTTCAACAAGCTAAGTAGTGGGCCTAGAGCTATTTCAGTGGAGTGTCTCGACGGAGCTAATTTGAGAGACAGAAACCCAGAGCAGGTCTGAGGTGAGAAAGAGAAGCCCGTAGCAATAGGACATGACAAGCGAAAGTGGTTGTGCATAGGGCCTCACAAGAGGTTTGACTTCGATACCATGGTAAGAAGTAGACCTTGGGTCTAACTCAATCCCAAAAGCTAGCTCATGAGTTAAGGATTGTCCAGGACCATATAAGAAAACAATAGCCCATTTCCTCCACCATGCGGACACTTAACAATTCTATTCTGAGGTTTTGCCCCTAGATTTAACTGATTCCTTTTCTAAGAACTACCAAACAGGAGCAACTTCAACCTTCCAAAGTTGAAAGGGAATAAAAAATATCCTGATCTATAGTTACCAAAACTGTGTAAATTTTGGCAGCCTCTGGAGGGGAGAAATTTACCAGTTCTATATAATCACGTATTTCCAAGGATAGGAACTTATTATACTTATCATGCACCACTAACAGGTAATACAATCCAAGTAGAATCTATTTTATCAGCAATAGAAATTAATTATGTAAAATAAGATTTAATAACTCTTACTTTTATTAGCTCTGGACCACTCAGTTCCTTAGTACCGCCATCTATCACATCTAGAAGCTTTATGTGGTCGTCCTGATAATGTTGCAAGTGCAAAAACATACAGCTATCAGATAAATCATCAATCAAAAGTTGTATAAGGACTAAGAAAGCAAGAGCCAGAAAGGCAGTAAAAAGAAGAAAATAAAAGAGAGAGAAAACAACTAGTGAGACTAATCAAAAAGGAATAAAACTTACAGACATGAGAATTGGAATGACATTAACAGCCATCAGCACAGCATTATATGAAGTCTTCAAAGCCTCATCCAGAGTTAATAGATCTTTCTTGAGGAGACCATCAGTGTCAATAACTGCAAGGCCAAATAAACAAACATCACAATTCTGGAACTTAGGCAGACTCGCTGACAATCTTATATTCCTTTTTAGATGTGATGATTCAAAAAACTTCAGCAATCTGCATAAACGTTATATCATGCATTCAGGAAATGTTAAATATCGCTTCCAGTTCTGGACAATTACAGAAAAGCTGATAATTCCTGCAAAGGCTTCTAATAGCCTGTAATGGCAGCAATGCTGCAGTAGATATGTGATCATTAAGACTTCTAATGGATGAGTATTGTAGTAACAAAGAGCATACGTGATATATAAGGTAGTAACAGGCAAAGTTCAACGGACCTATACAGACAGTTGCATGCCTTTGAAGTTTGTCAATCAAATCCATGACCTGTAAGTAGGGTGAACCATTAAAAATGTTGGGAGAAGACAAAGCTGGTAACATTTTGAAAAGGGTTCCAAAATCAATTTCGAATTAAAAAATAAAAAGAAGAGTAAAATGCAATAAACTAGGCCTAAATCCATTTCTAGGTCTATCTTGAAAATAACTATTGATATACTTGATCTTATACCTTGTATTAATACGATAATGAGAAAGCTTAGATGTTTCTCCGTATTAGATAACATAATGCATGATACATTAAGCCCAGAGGTGGGGACAAGGGAAAAAAAAAATAGAATCAGCTACTCCTCATGAAGTCACTATAGCAAGTTCCATTTGCACCCGAGCACTTCAACCAAAAGGTCCAAAACTAGGTTTCCTTGATTACCTTCCTTTCAACTTATTTTATAAACCTACTAATTTTCTTCTTCTCTTTTTGTTAGTTATGGACTTATTTTATTAATTTTATTCCTTTAAGTATTTCTTTTTTGGAAGCATAAAGTCCTAGGTTTCTTAGGATTAGGGTTTAGAATCTTCACTTCATAGAAAACTGGGCGCTATAACGTTGTTCTCGAACAGCCTCATATTATTAACAGGAACTTTTTTTCTTCGGCAACTGTAGTACATTTACGCAATACATATTTACTCAAACCAACCCTTCTTAAAAGTGTTTCTCAGCTTCCTCTATAAGCTTCAACACTAATCGAAGTATCTTCTCTTCTTCCAGAACATACTTAAAAGTTAGACCAGAGAGATATTTGGTTGGTCCAAAAACTTTATCTCCTTAGATGCTCTTGCATACTCCACACTACCATTCTTCCAGAACATACTTAAAAGTTAGACCAGAGAGATATTTGGTTGGTCCAAAAACTTTCTCCCCTTAGATGCTCTTGCATACTCCATACTACAATATCATATGACCTACTATATAGTACACCATGTCATTTATGCCTTCAAGTTTTTGATGCACGACCACATTAAACAATGTTCCCTATATGTTTATCAAAGTTTTGACAGGTATGACTTGAAAAAAGGGTGTCACGGCAATCTTCATTAGTTTAGAGTAGCGCAATGTTGCTTAGTCTACAAAAAATTGCCAAATGGCTTGTATTCTTTATAACCAATGAGAAAATGAAAAAACAATTCCTGCTTCCTTCCTGCATTAATTTTGTTGTATTGTTTTGCCTAATATCCTTCCAACAGAAGATTTATTCAGCAGCATGGTTTCCCAAAATAGAAGTATAATACCTCATCATAGCGTCTTCGTCCTTCAAAGCTGAAAGGCTTCAAAATGATGCCAATAACAAGTCCATTTCTGGACTTTAATCTTCTTAAAATATCAAGTGCTGGGACATGATCAGTGCCATAAGCTGCACTAGCCACCTAAAGAAGAAACAAGGAAATTTGGCAACTACATACAAACAAAATAGCCAAAGCAACTGAAAATTAGATGGTTGAAAAGCAAATGATTCTTTTACAGTTACTTTTTGCAAGCTTCAGCAAATAAGACCAGTCAATGAAAAGATATTTTCAATGATAAGAATTTCCTTCATGTCGTGTCCTAATAGCAATATCACAAATTATTGGGAAAACAGAAAAGGAAAAGAAAGTGCTAGATAACGAAGGATCTTTTTGAAAAAATCATTTTCCTTTTATGCTCGCAGGGGCATAGTTTTCCAAAAGAGCTTAGCCCCCATTGAGATTTTTAACTCCAGACAAATGTTTCACTCGACTATAACCATTACTAAAGCCAAATCTGACTTCTTCTGTTCTTATTTTGCTAAGGTTTAGTTCAAATTACTCTCACAAATTTCAAACATACTCAAGTCTGAATTATCTACCAAACTATTTGATGAACATTCTCTACTTGAAACCAAAGGTAAATCAGAGGGAAACCAGATTTCTGTGTCTCTTCAGCCAAAACAAACTTCAGAAAAGTATCTCTTAAGGTAGAAATAATCCAATTTTCGTCTTATGAAAGGTTTCGACCATGGACATGCAGTATTAGTAGACACTCAAAAAGCAACTGCATCTCTGTAGGAGCTTATTGGCTCAAACATTGTTTGAAAGTAGCGTTGTGTAGCTTGAGACAAGTATGCAGCTACTTGGAGTAGTGGCTTATCAGTGCTTGTCAGCAACTCAAATTGAAGGGTTGACCAGGCTGGATACACCAGATATAAATTATACCAACATTCATGCAGGTTTAGAAAGGCACTTGTTAACTTATGGAGATGGGAGGAAGTGCAGTGAAGCATATAAGATCCATTTCAGCTTACGGAGATAGGTTTAAAAAGGCACTGCTAACTCTGCTTAACATGTCCTAAGATTTGATAACATCTGTTTCTTGTGTTGCAGCTGCTGGAAAAAATTTATGTTGAGGAAGAACTCGCGGGAAGGGGGGGGGGGAGGGATTTCCTAATATTGTTCTCCAACCTTGTCTCTCTTTCACCTCTTACATTTCCAATTTCCTTCAATTTTGAACAAACTTCCAGATATGATTTCTTAGACATTCATTCATATGAAGAAACCTTATGTTGACGCCTAAGCAGTCTACTCTAAACTAGAAAATCTTTTCGGCAAACACATATCATAGTTTTTTCGCTCTAGGGCCATTCTATTACCACAATACTTTAGCCCTCTGTAAGGATGTTCAAGTTACTTCGCTAGAAGCAGGAGAAGTGCTAGATATTAAACTGCAGACATATATACATACAAATTATTTAAGGACTGAGCTATCCTTGGTCTGCAGTCTTATTCTTTTTTTGATAAGGTAAAAGTTCTGGTCTGCAATCTTATTCATGATTGTCTCAGCATTCCCTGACTCTTGTCCTATATTCATGACTGCCTTAGCGAAAAAGCAAGGGAATACATCCGCCTGTTACCCATACAAGTCAATGTTCTCCATAAGATTAACATGAGGAAGTATCTTTACTCAATGGTCACTGGTAACAAAACAAGATCTTAGGCAGAAGAGTTGAGGAATGTACAAACAAGTATAACTGCTTTGGGACATGAGTTTATCGCTGATGGAACTTCCACAATTCTTGAAGAAACATCTGCAAAACACGACAGTGAAGAAAAGCTTAAGTTCACAACAGATGGAATGGAAGAGGAGGCAACAGATAATAAAGATGGACAGATCAGTAGTTGGACAATCTAAGAGATTGATTCATCCTAAAAGATAAGTAGTTGGACAATCTAAGAGATTGATTCATCCTAAAAGATATCAAGAATTTTACAGTTGCATATGGATCCCTTTATCATGTATGCTTAATTTCATCATAAAGAGATCTATTGAGATAAGGAAGATCCTCTTAGGCCTCGTATAGTGGGATTTTATACCTTAACTGGTGGGAAATTCTCCAAGAATATCTAATGTTTATTCAGCATAACCAATAACAGAAAGTATTCAGTATCTCTTTTCTTACTTTTTGCAAATGACAATTGCACAGCTAGTTGATTTCTGGAAAAACCATCCAGTTCGCATGCAAAAGGTTAAGTAATAAGTACATGTGTTATATAACTCTCCTGGATTAAGAAATTTCAAGTGAAAACACTGATCAATATAAGCTAACTGAATGATGCCCAACTAACAAGCAATGTTGGTTAATATAGAAAGTCTACTTTATATTTAAGGATTTCATAGGGGTGCCAATTTTCACCTAAATATAGTAACCTACCCTTAACCGGAAACAGCCTACCTATCTGCACAAGGTAGGGGTAAGGTTGCGTACACACTACCCTTCTCAAACCCCGATTTGTGGGATTACATTACACTGAGTTTGTTGTTGTTGTTGTTGCCAAACGTCCAAGTTTCATTAAGTTGGACAAATATTGGATCCATTCACCATTACTTTGAGCTATGCCCGAATCAACCCGTCTCAAACACTGGGTATTTTGGGTCAAGTCGGATGACCAAATCAACCATCGTTGATACAAAAATTCTGCGTTCCAAGTCTTCCAACTGAACGTCTCTGTTTCTCGTCTTGCTTCAACAGGTCATGTTGCTGCTGCTACAGCCAAGGTGGGTCCTATGCTGCTCTTTTCTACCCTGAGAGCGACAGGAATTTTTTTTTTTTTTGATAAAGTAAGTTGCTTCATTGAAAGGCATCAACCTGATGCAATGATTACAAAAATAAATATGCTAGCTCCATTACAAGATGTTATGATAGGAGCTTGGAGCTAGCCAATAACAAGAAAATATACCTCAAAGAAAGTAAAGGAGGTCAAAAAATCTAGAAAAACAGTAGAACTATTTACATATGACTGTTTGGCCCAGCAAAAAAGACTAAGTAGACATCTGACCTTCAGTAAGTGAATTGGAGTTGAGACTCCATCAAAACATCTGAGGTTTCTTTCAGTCCATAGGCACCAAAAAATGCAAGCTGGTATCATCCTCCAGGTGTCCCTGATGGCCCTATCAACTCTCCAAAGGCTCCAAATCTCGGCCGCATCTCTAATATTCTGTGGCATCACCCATTTGAGATTAAAAAGAGCCACTTTATACCCCCAGCTTTACTGTATATTCCTTTGCATTGGGACTCCAGCTTAATGTATCTGTAGCATGTGAGTTCATGCTAAAACCTTTCAGTTTACTCATTAAATCAAAAAGACTCTCTAGCTCCCAATCATGCATCTTCTGAAGAGGCGATTCCACTGATTACCTTCTCTGTTCTGTGCGACTGTGGAGTCAGGGTCTCATGCTAGGAATAGTGATGGGTATACATCTTTCAGAATGAAGTTTCCTAGCCACCTATCCTTCCAGAACTTAACCTTCAGACCATCCTGTAACCTTGAATGAGACTTCTTGGAGGAATTCTTCCCAGAGCTTGCTTATATGTTTCCATGGTCCAACTCCATATGGGGTTCTGCTTTGTTTAGTGCACCAGTGGTTTAGTTTTCCATCTTTTGCTGCAACAACTTCCTTCCATGAGCTATTGTCCTCCCTTCCATATCTCCAGAGCCATTTATAGAGCAGGCTCTTGTTGTGCTTAGCTAGGTCCCTGATACCCAAACACCCTTGTAGCTTTGGCCTAATGACTTTAGACCATTTGACAAGGTGAAACTTGTGTCCCTCACTGTTGCCCTCCAAGAGAAAGTTTCTTCTGATTTAATCCAATCGCTTCAGTACCTTACCAGGCACTGGAAATAGTGACATGGAGTATGTGAGAATGCGGTCCATAACACTATCAATAAGAGTAAGTCTACCACCCATAGAAAGGTATTGCCTTTGCCAAGTAGCCAACCTTTTCTCCACCTTTTCTATTACCCCACTCCATATTCCAGTAGACTTATAATTCGCCCCCAAAGGAAGCCCTAGGTAAGTGGTGGGGAAGAAGCCCATGCTACAATATAATAAGTCAGCCAATTCATGGATATGAGGGACCTCATTCACAGGATATAACACACTCTTGAGCATATTGATATGTAGGCCTGAAATTGCTTCAAAATAAGGAGAGTAAGATTGAGGTGTTGCACTTGAGATCTATCAGTGCCACAAAAGATCAAGGTATCATCTACGTAGAGCAAGTGGGAAACTGAAGTTGAGCTATCTATGTTGTTTCCAACAGTAAAACCCCCAAAACACTGCAGTTGCTTGGCTTTGTCTAGCACCTTACTAAGACACTCCATAGCTAGAATAAAGAAAGGGGGAGAGGGGATCTCCCTGCCTAATACCTTTCCGTGGAGAGAAGAAACCCACTGGACTCCCGCTAACCAGAACTGAGTTTCACAGTGGTCATGCTGTACTTAATCCATTTAATCCACCTGTCTCCAAAACCCATCTTCCTCAACATATGTAATAGATAGGACCAGTTGACTTGATCAAAAGCTTTTTCTATATCCAATTTGCATAAAATGCCTAGCTCTCCAGTTTTGAGCTTCCAATCTAAAGCTTCATTAGTTATCAACTAATTGAGAGGGACAGGAATATATTTTGGCTGTGAAACTAGCTTGTGGTCCATATTTTGTTACTTGAAACAAAGTAACTTGTGGTCCATGCTCCATACAGATTTGCACTTGATCGAATCTAGGATTTTCCCGTTGTGAACATCCATTAATCAGGGCTTCTGTTAATTTGGCATCGCTGCCTGGTGTTTGGTTTTCCTTTCTTTTTCTACTTTAAGAGCTGATACGCTATTGATTGAACTTTGCTGTTATACCCAGTATTAATGGATACAACTGAAGCTTTAAGTTGGACGAAAGATTGGTTTAATAATTGCTCGAAATGATTTGTACTTGTTATTATTTATAAGGTATTTTCTAAATGTTTAGTAACAAGAAGGTAGTGCAGCGGTACAAAAGGGGAGACCAAGTTCACATATACACAGTTAAAGCATCATCTCTTCCAAAAATTCCAAAAGAAAGCTAAGTTTTCCAGTATGTTATTCTTACACCATGTCACCATCAGTACAAAAACTGTAAGCACCTATACTTTATAAAAGTAGACTGAAGTTTCTTTCCATCAAAAGTAGACGAAACCTTTAAGCACCTATACTTAGTAGCTTTGTAATGTGTTGCATTCAACTTAAAAGTGTATTTAGTTGTTAATTCTCTCATTGCATGGGATATTTATTAACTCAGGAGAGAATAAAATCTTCCAGTAGAAACCAAACGAAATAATGTATAATAAAAAAATGGAGAAAAAAGGAGGAAAAAACTCAAGGTTAGGTTAATTTGGATGGGTTGACTGCATTATTTGACTCATCTTGACCCAGACTACCTTTGGAAAATCTCATTCATTAATTCAACCCATTTACCCGTCCAACTTTGACCCAATCTGCCCATTTGATACCTCTATTTGTAAAAGTGAAGCTATAAGAGTATATTTATATCTAACCTAAAACCTTAATACAGTAGGCAGGGTCACTTAAGACCGTTGTAAACTCTTCTGGAAGCTCTTAAACAACCTATGTGGGACAACTATATAACTCAATACCTTCCTACACTTGTAACCAGATTTTGGAGTTCACATATTTGAGTTCACATGTTACTTTAATTCGGACTTACAAGTGTGCAAACGAGCTTATTAGAAGTTAGTTCTAATACCATGAGGAAGACCTTGAGCGTCCAACCCAAAACTTTGAAGCAAGACTTGTATAAACCACTTTGGAAACTGTTCTGCAAAGTTTTAAAACAACTATATAACTCGACCGGAGCAGTAAAGTCGTGACTTGAAATTTCCTTCTTTCAGACACAAGAACCGTTGTGACAGAAAACTACCACCTAACTCCGTTCAACTTCCAAACCAATAGGACTGAAAATAGTTGTTACTACTTTGAGTAAGAAGATGAAAGACGGAAAGAGGGAGAAGAAAGAGGGAAAAAAAAGGAAAGAAAACAAAACATTTCACCTTCTGTAGGCAATTTCTCTTGTAATAGCACCTTTTCTGAGTCTTTCATGAGAATATTCCTGCACATGCAATCGCAAGAATGTTGGTAACATTTTCAGAAATTAATACTGCATGATTATGTTTCTGCAAGTAGCTTTGAAAATGCATTACATTCTTGGACAAAAATGAAGTCAACCCGCAGATTATTGAAGCATCAGAAGATAAGAATCATCTAAATTAGGGGAAAAGGAAAAAAATAAGATGAAAGATAATTGAAGCATCAGAAGATAAGAATCATCTAATTTAGGGGAAAAGGAAAAAAATAAGATGAAAGATAATTGAAGCATCAGAAGGTAAGAATCATCTAATTTCACAAAAAAAGAAAAAAAATAAAGATGAGATATCAAGTCATTCCCACGTTTCAGTTCCAGATCCTTATTCTATGTATTCCTCTCCTACTTGCTTAATAGCTTCATAGCAAGTAGTATCCAACTTATATCAATGGTCTAAACAAATTCTTTTGCTCTCTCATTCAACAAAGACTCCTAAACATTCCCAAATTCTCTTGACTCCTCACTTATCCATATGATAGCTGCCCCAAAGCTTCAATTATCATTAATTAGACTTAGGTATTAAGAGAACCTTCGTATTCCACTTGTACCTTTGGTGTCAGGAGTAAATAGCTTGTTGTACATATAATTCCAAACTTGTGACGTCCTGTGGATAGTTCACATTGAGCTATATTATAGATACTTTTTAAACCGATATGAGTGCAAGCCTTTCATCAACCGATAATGTCCTCATCATTTCTTCATGCAAGGAAGTTATCTCGAAGGCCTAAAATTCCTCGCAATGCAAACTTAGCTAAAGATAGGACACAATGGAAGAAAAAGATCCATATAGGTGATACGACTAGTTGGAAATAGCTTATAAACTTGTTAAAGAACTTCTTGTATTATTATTACTACTATACTATACTCTATATATATACACATATATACATATATATATATTCCCCTTATTTCAACAATTTGCTACTCCTCACAATGGCTGGATGCCTAGAAAAGACAACAATGTTACTTATCCAAGTCCTCTTTTTCTGCAAGAAAAAATAGGAAAGGAAAAGCCAAGTAATAAGATAGTGTTGGACAGAACAAAGAGCAGCATCCTCCCATTTAAGAGAACTCTTCAATTTGGTATCCACCAATGAAATCTGTCATAAGAGAGCTGACATGTATGATTCAAGAATCAAAATTCATTTTCTCTCTGCCCATCTCTGTAACTCCAAACCGATGGGAGGAATGGAACCTTCTTCAAAACTGCCAATCAGGCAACAGTGGACAATCTCCACCCTACTCTCAAGAGAGCAATCTTCAACTTTGAATTGATTGAAATCCAATTTCTTTTCATCTAACACCTGACTTCATCACTTGGTCAAGGTTTCATATGAGCCACCCGCATAAAACTACCATTATTGTTGCTAACAATACCATCCCCAGATGGCACTACCCCTTTCTCCATGAATTTATGAATCTTTGAAGCAATCTCCATCCAACCTTCATTCTACCTGATTTCTGGTATCATGATGGATGATCTACCATCCGCTTTTATAGCTGCCTCTCATATATGTTCCAGACAAGTTGAAATTCTTGAAAATATGGCATAGATATAACTGGCTCTTGTACTTACAGCTCTTACTCACCTTACCTTTAAGATCTGAAGCAATCTTCATGCAGTGACATATGGCAAGTGCATTATTCATGTCTAAGACGATTCTACTCCCAAAATTTAATTCTTCTTTCCACAATCTCAAACAAACTTTCACTCAATTCCACCAACTCACTTTTACTCCCGGGCACAAATAGCAAATTCCTTCCCATATATATCAAGTCAATCTCATCCAATCACCTTTCGAGTAGATGTAAACAAGGCTTAAGTTCCTCAGTTATTGAATTAGATTAACTCAATAAAGGGTTGATCAGAAAATAGAACATTACGAACGAGAAAGTCATACAAATTGAAAGAAGGATTTTTATCAAACTGAATATTGATTACCGGAAAAAACGGGATTCAGAAAAGGCTGCTGTTTCTCTTCTTCTTTTTCGTACCTGACTTGCTAGTTTGTCATTTAAATTATGTTGCTCATGCTCCCTTGTAGAGAAAGGCTTGTTTACTCCTACTTTCAGACTGCTAAAATAGTTTCTTAGACAATGCACTCCACAAATCAAGCTCCACATGTATATGCTCATAAATGAACATTGTTAATATTTTCAGTTATCTTTCCAATAATTTATTATTCATCACAATGGCTGGATGATTGGAAAATGCAGCACGGTTACTTTTCCATGTCTTCTTTTTTTAAGAAATAGGTATGCAAAAGCCATAGATGATTTGCGTTTTAGCTTATGTCCCCCCAATGGTTATTAGTTATGGTAGTTACTGTATGATATTATTGCATGCGATTGTATTTATGTTTCTTATGTTTAGATAATTATTTACGCTATTTCTGCGGGAGTTACTAATGCTCTATTGTTTTTGTTTTTGTTTTACAGCTGTTTTTCCTTTTATCCTATGCGCCGAGGGTCGATTGGAAACAGCCTCTCTGCCCTTTCGGGTAGGGGTAAGGCTCGTCTACATATTACCCTCCCCAGACCCCACCTGGTGAGAGTATACTGGGTAGTTGTTGTTGTATGCAAAAGCACAAGTACAAAGATAGTGCTCCACAGCACAAAACAGCATCCTCCCCTTTAGAAAACTCTTCAGTTTGGTACAAACTAATGAAATCTATCATAGCATACATGTGACAAATTACATCAAGGAGCTAAGACATTTATGTTTCAAGAATCAAAATTCAATAAATTATTCAACTTTTAAAATTTGATTGGATATTTCTCCATCAAACTAACCTTTCAACCATTTATTTCAATATTTACTACCAAAATCACTAATACAAGTCAAGTTAACATGATAAACGCGAAAGCACAGTCATCAAATAAAAAAATCAGAAAGTATACCAAAATCTTAAAGCCGGGGAAAGAAAAGGTGAAGCCAAGCAGAAGTCAAGCAGAGCGTCTTTCCTGCTGCCAATCCCAAATACCTCCACGAACTCAGACTCTTCCCACACATTTTTTAACCCTTCTCCCTGCATATCATTTTCACGATTCCCTTCATAATTGTTACTGTCTCTGCTGTCGAAATTCGAGTTCGTTTCCGCTCGCATAGGCTCGGGGCTGCATTTCAACTTGATTCTAATTCTCTGGTGTGAAAAAGAGCGAGAATTGAAGGGATTTGTCGGAGAAAGAGCGCACAGTGAACCGCGTGAAAATGCAGAGAGTCGCACTGAAATGGGAAGGAGAAGGTCCATGGTAGTAGCAGAGAGAGATAGGAAGGTGGAATATTTAACCTTTATAGCACGGTTTCCTGCAGCTGCAGCAGCGAGACCATTGCAGAGCTCAGGGAGTTCTTGAGAATGCGTCTTACTCTTTTTTCATGAAATAGGGAAAAGGAGCTCCTGAAAAATCTAGAGGCACATCAGAGGTAAGGGAGGTCCTCCAACTATTAATATATACAATATCCTACTTTAACTTTATTTTACTACCATTTGGTCCTTGACATTTTTTTCTGTTTTAGTTCCGTTTTGACAATTGCCTCCGGAAGAAAGATAGAGAATCGTCAAACGAAAAATTTCGTAAAGCACTATCTTTTAATATTAATTAAATACTATAAATATCATTTATTATATTACGGATTATAAATAACTTTTATGTGGCTATAAGATATATTTGATATATTTAAGCTATCGTATTCATGAATACAGTAGCAAAAATAGGCGTCAATTAGGGAAGTCCAGCTAATCAGTTTTTGTATTCGAGTGTACTCGACTGTCCTTATGGAGTGAAATATGGGATTACAGCTGGACATATTATTGTATTCTACTGTATTCACGGCGTGAAATAAGGGATTACACTGTTTTAAAAACGGAAAGTGAATCAATTAACATAATAGACTTCTAATATAACTCAACAAACTCAATTATAACACATAAATTTTTTTTCAGTTATAAAAAAGATTCTCAACCAAAAAATACCCCGAAAACATAATCTTTTGAGAAATTATATAATATATCTGAATATATAAATTATATTAATTATAAAGAACTTATGAATACATTTCGTGGCATGTAGCGAAACAGTGAATACGATGAAATACATAGAATACAATGGGACACATTGAAATATAATGAAAAAAAAGACAGAGAATACAATAAAATACATTGAATACATCAAGATACATTGAATTACAATGAAAAGAAGAATAATAATGAAGCACACTCTCAGCACAAATATAGCGACTAGATGCAGATGGAGTCTTGCAGAGAAGTATGTGGGCAAGAGCAACATCCTTAACATATACATACGCCTGGATTGAATTGGTGTAAGTTTTAGTAGAGCTATTGAGGTACTTTAGGTGTCACGACCCGGATTCTTTACCCTCGGAAGTCGTGATGGTGACTACTAATGGGAGCTAGGCAAGCCAAATTCAATTACTTTTCCTCAATAACATAATCCTTTTTAATAACTATCGACAATAAGATAAAAATAACTGATTTAACTAAACAAACGGAAGACTTAATATTAATGCACCAACGCGGAAGTTCAACATAGTCTCTACCCAAAATCTGGTGTCACATAACTCACGAACTACTAAGATTTACTAAATACAATGGTCTGAAAGAAATTGTAACTGTTTGTCTTAAAATACATGAGATACAGGCTGAAATAAAGATGAAGGAGACGTCGGGCCTGCGAACGCCTACAAGGCTACCTCGGTGTCTCACTGGACTGAGGGCTCGCTCCCAGGCTACTGCTGCTGCTCAAAAGTTGCTCCGATATCTGCACATAAGTGTAGAGTGTAGCATCAGCACAACCTATTTCATGTGCTGGTAAGTATCTGGCATAACACCAGCGAAGTAGTGACGAGGCTAGGACCAGACTCCATATAAACATATGCAATTACATAATATATAGCGAAAGAAACAGCAGGAAATAAACAAGTAAAACTGGAGAGGGGAAACATGCTCTAAGGATAGCAAAAATGAACAAAATTCTCAGAACTGACAAAGAAACCAACTATAAAGCTTCTAACACGAATCAGAATAGATAAAACAACTTTCACTTTAAATGCTCATCTCGTTGCAGGCGTGCAACCCGATCCCATTTCTCAATTTCTTGTGGTAGACATACCACCCGCCCCCATTTCATCATAACTCGTGGTATGCATACCACCCGCTCCCATTTCAATTAATATCTTGTGGTAGGCGTACCATCCAATCCCATTTCAATCAATGTCTTGTGGTAAGCGTACCACCCAATCCCATTTCAATCAATATCTTGTGGTAGGCATACCACCCGATCCCATTTCATCAATATCATGTGGTAGGCGTACTACCACATCCCATTTCTTCCAACACAATACATAATATAATCCAGGAAAGGGAACAAGACAATGTAACAACTTCCCGGCAAGGGAAACAATAACAACAATATCAACATCCCGGCAAGGGAAAATCAGCTATAACCAGTCCTATTCGATTTCTACTCGGCACAGTTAAAACCAATGCCTAGTATCAAGGATCATCAATCAAGGCTTTTATGGAATCAATTAAGAATACACAACTATCACTTTAAGATCCACGGTCATGCTCGACACCAACATATGGATACCCGTCACCATGACCATACGTCATACGCAACACAAACAAGTAGCAAATACGACTCAACTCCTAATCCCTCAAGCTTGGGTTAGACCGAACACTTACCTCGATGCTTTGAACTCAACTTAAGCCTCAATCATAGATTTTCCCCGTGATTCCACCTCCAATCTGCTCGGATCTAGTCACAAGTCACTTAATTACTTTTTTTTTTAATTGAAATTGGCTTCTATTGATATAACAAATATACATATGAGTGTTCTTAATGGTAGTATCGACTAACTACCATTGCTAATACAATCAACTAGTGTAACTAGCTAAATCTATTCTAACAAGTAGTGAACTAAGGATAATTGTTGAGAATTCTAAGTCCTTTCATCCATTTCTTGCAACTTCTACCACGAGCATGAATAAGGAGGGCAATCTCACGGCATAAATGATCTTCATCAAAATGTTTCCTCTCAAATCTAATATCATTCCTGCATCTCCAAATCAAAGAAATAGTAGTAACAAATGCAGTAGCTGTTACTGCCTTTTTGAACTGTCTACTCCTAGCATTGCAGCATATCCAAGTTAGCTCATTCTTCCAGCAATCTGGTCGTCTACTCCAGCCAATCCAACAGCAGATTCTAGTCCAAATCCTGCTGGTAATTGGACATTCAAAATATAGGTGTTCAAAGGCTTCAAAGCCTTGCTTACAGAACACACATGTTTCTTCAACTTTGATACCAAACTTTAGCAATCTATCAACTATTGGTAGTCTTCCATGAGCAGCCATCCACACAGTAAACTTATGTCTTGGCAAGACATTTATGGTAGCCATCAAGTTTTTCCAATCCACTCTAGGCCAAATTGGGAGAAGAGAAAGATATACAGAATGAATTTGAAATTTTCCAGACTTACAAACACTAGAAAGTCTGGACAGTAGATCACCTTGCAATTTGCTAGCATTCATGATTTGCATTCTACAGTCAATAATCTTCCTAGTTATCCAAGAGGCATTTTTAGGACTAGCCATTGTTTCAATATCTTCCTTCTTTATGTAGTAAAGATGGATCCATTTGATCCAAAGGCAGTCTTTCTTCCTTGCTAAATCCCATAGCAGTTTTGATACAGCAGCCTTGTTCCAAATCTGGATGTCAATGATGTTTAAACCTCCAGCATCAATAGGTTTACAGATTCTGTCCCAAGCTATCAGTGATCTTTTGGAGACTGTTCCATTGCCTGTCCATAAGAAAGATCTGCAAATTGCATCAATCACTTTCACCACCTTCTTTGGCAATATAAAAATCTGAGACCAATATGTTTGAACTCCAAATAATACTGACTTTATAAGTTGACATCTGCCAGCATAGGATAAAAATTTTGCAGTCCAACAGGTGATTCTATCAGTGATTTTCTCTATCAAAGGTAAATAATGATGTATGCTCAGCTTCTTTGAATGTAATGGAATACCCAAGTATTTGAAAGGAAGATGTCCTTCATTGAATCCCAAGTCCTCTAAGATAGCTGCTTTCTCAGATTGAGAAATGCCTGCAAAATATACAGCACTCTTGGAATTGTTTGCTGAAAGTCCAGAAGCAGAAGAGAAGGATAAGAATGCATCCTGTAACAGTTGGATAGATGTAATATCAGCTCTACAGAATAGCAACAAGTCATCAGCAAAGCAAATGTGAGAGCAGTTGAGCTTCCTGCATCTTGGATGGAAATTAAAATTGCCATTCTTGTGTAGTTGATTAAGGTTCCTGTTAAGATACTCCATTGCAATAACAAATAGGTAAGGAGACATAGGATCTCCTTGCCTAATACCCCTTCTGGCTGAGAATGGCTTTGTGAGTCCTCCATTAATCACTAAGGAGTAAGTAACAGTTGAGACACAAGTCATAATCCATTCCACAAATTTTGCAGGAAAGCCAAGATCAACCAGCATCTGTTTAAGAAATCTCCATTCAATAGTGTCATAAGCCTTCTTCAGATCAACCTTTAGGACACATCTAGGTGATATGCCTTTCCTTCCATAGCCTTTAAACAATTCATGACTAAGCAGGACATTATCTAGTATGCTTATCCCTTCAATGAATGCTGACTGCCCTTTCCCTATAATGCAATCAATTACAGTTTTCAATCTTCTTGTAATGACTTTAGAGATAATCTTATAGAGGGTGGTGCAGCAAGCTATAGGCCTGAAATCCTTGACTGTTTTAGGAGTATTGGTCTTAGGAACAAGAGCAATAGCAGTAGTGTTCAGCATATAAGGCATGTGACCAGTAATGAAGAACTCCTTAGTAGCAGTAAATACATCCATTTTGACAGTCTCCCAATTTTTGGTAAAAAACTCCACAGTAAAACCATCAACACCTGGGGCTTTGTCATTTGGCATCTCTTTCACAGCAGCTGTAATCTCTTCCATAGTCACCTCTTTAATAAAAGTCCTTTGTTGCTCAAGAGAAAGGCATCCTCCTTCTTTGACAATAGCAGAATTCAGACAGGGAACCTCCTTAGGCCTATCCCCCATCAAGGATTTGAACACTGCAATAAATTCTTGTTCAATAGCTAAAGGATCAGTGAGTTTAGTGCCTGTGTCTGTATATATAGATGAAATATTGCTTTGACTGGACCTCATCTTCCACTGTGCATGAAAATATTTTGTATTAGAATCACCACAATCAATCCAAGTAGCTTTTGATTTCTGCCTCAACACCTGCTCCTCTACATTGCTCCATTTCTCTATGTTAAGAATAGCCTCCTTCTCTTCATTGAATAATTGAATAGATCCAGGATTACTCCTTAACTGGCTTTGGATAATGTCCAGCTTCTCCCTTGCTTGGATCAATTTTTGTTGGTAAGAAGCCATGTACCTATTGAGGTCCTTCAGCTGCTGCTTCATTTCTTTAAGTTTATGCCATATCTGTTGCATTGGTGTTCCATGTCCTCCTTGACTCCATACCTGCTGTAGGATATTTTTGAATTGAGGATTCTCCATCACAGAGTCATAAAGCCTGAAAGGTTTAGGATGAAGAAGCCTTTGCCTTCCAAACTTTATAAAAATAGGAGTATGATCAGAGATAGAATGGTTTAAGAAATCAGCTTCCACATGGCTGTATTGCTGAAGCCACTGAAAGTTACCAATTGCCCAATCTATCTTGCTATATACCTGCTTATTAGTCCAAGAGTATCTCCATCCTTTTGATCTAATAGGTGTAAGTTGAAGGTCATAAATCAGCTCTTTGAAATCCTTCACCTCTGCATCTGTTACAGGGGATCCAATCCTGTCTTCAGTTGATAGAACTGCATTGAAATCTCCACTTAATAGCCATACATCTTGCCCCAGAATAGGAAGTCCCCTGAGGTCATTCCACAGCTGTTTCCTTAGTGCTATTGTATTGTAGGCATATATAACACTTAGTTGGAATTTGACTGCTGAGGCTGAGTCTTCAACACTACAGTGAATAAATTGATCTGTGGTTCCTAGGATATGAAGCTGTATATGTGCTCTCCAAAGTAACCAAATCCTACCATTAGTTGCCATAGGATAGTTGAGATGATACTTCCATCCTTTAGCAATCTTATTGATTATAGTATGAGCTTTTGGCTCCTTCACCCTAGTTTCAATACACCCTAGGATATCCACCTTATTCTTCAGCAGAAAGTTTTTTAATTCCTTCTGCTTGTGGGCTTTATTAAGCCCTCTAATGTTCCAAGTGACCACAATCATAAGGTACTAGTCTTCCCTAAGGAAGGACCAGGATCCTGCAATTGGTCTCTTCTCCCTTCATCTACAGTTCCACTGGATTCCCTCTCACCAACACCCTCCTGCATTATGCCATCAGTAGCCACATTCTCAGATCTTCCTTGATCATCCATAGCTTCAATACTAGCAGCCATATCAGTACCAATAGGAATTCTGATGTCCTTATTGTGATCAGCTATAGCAGTAGTATAGATAACAATATTTCCTTCCTCAGCCAATGGAATTGGATACATTGGTAGATTAGGATTTACTGTTACATTGCCAGCAACATTATCCAAATAAGTGGTTGCTTCATTGTTTCCTTTAGGGATCCATTTCTGCCTTGGCTTTTTAGTCCTCACCTTGTTCCTGTCCAGGTTTACCTTTGCTTCCTGCTCATGATTTCCATCTGCATGACTATTGTACCAACAGTCCATAGCATTATGCCCAAACTTCAAACAATGATTGCAAAATTCTGGCTTCCAATCATATTCAACATCCTGTATCTTCAATCCAAATGGAGTCTCTATTTCAATTTCCTCTGGAAGAGGAAATGCTGCATCAACTTCCACCAGAACTCTTGCAAATGATATCTTCTCAAATTGAGCTGTTACTTTATCAGTAAACAAAGGTCTACCAATAGTGCTAGCTAGTTTACTGAGAATCTCAGGGGACCAATACCCCAGGGGAAGCCCAGGAAATCTCACCCATATAGGAATTGTACTAAGTATGCCATTTTGCATTGAAAAATCAACATCCCAAGGTTTAAGTATCATCGGTTTATTTCTGAAAGAATAAGGACCAAGTTGAAGTACTTGATTCATATCCTCAACAGATTTAAACCTAAAAACACAATAGCCATCTCTGTGCATTAAGATTTGCGGTTTAGTTACGAAATTCCACACATGCAATACAAAATTCTCCATTGCCTTCTCATTTGGATTATCTCCAATGATATAGCCAATGAGTGAAGTATTCCAGTATTCAGATTGTGGTTTCAATTCCTCCATATTGATTTTGACAATCTTCTTCCCATCCTTATCAGTAGGAGGAACAAAGGATAAAGCCTTCCCTACATTATGCTTACCTCTAACAATTTCAGCCATAGTCGGAGGAGGTTGTTCTTCAACAGCACTATCAGAAAATTGAAGCTTCCTCACAGCTTGACTATCTCGTTCTACATCAATCCCCTTCAATTGAGTCTCAGTACACACAGTTTCCACTGCAAGCAAGGGTGATTTCGATTGGAATTTTTCTGGCAGAAAACTTCCAAATGTCAATGGTTCGAGTTCCTTTGTGATGCCTGGAGCCGGAGTAACGATCTGGGGTGGAGGAGGGAGTGGTTGTCGCCGGCGACGAGCCATATCAATGGCGGAAGCACCTTGCTAACGTGCGCTGATCAAGCGCACTGTTCCATTGAAGCCTACGCCGAGAGTTTCTCTCTCCTCTTTTTTATCTCTTTTCCCTTTAAATTAACCCACTTAATTACTTTAATAAACACTAAATGAATCAATTTGAATGTGTAAAAATGAATTTCTCAAAGTTTTGCCCAAAAACTCCAAAATCACCCTCGGGCTCACGTGGTCTAAACCCGAGGTTCGAACCAAAACCCGATTACCCTTTCCCCACGAACTCAAATATATAAATTATTTTGAAATCAGACCTTAAATTGAGGTCTAAATCCCCAATATTTGAAAAACATAGGTTCTACTCGAAACACCCAATTTTCCACATGAAAATTATTGATTTGAAGTTGGAATCATGTTAAAAGATAAGAATTGAAGGAAGTTAGTTAAAAATGACTTACAATTGATTTGGAGAAGAAGAAATCCTAGAAAAATCGCCTAAGTGTGTTTATGTTTTGAGAGAATATGAAAAATGGGTTTAAAATCGTCTAAGTATAAAAGTTGCAGGTCTCTGACACGGGAATTGCGAACAGGGGCTCGCAATTGCGAACCAACCTCTGCTGGCTTGGGAATTGCGAAAAAAGTTTGAGAATTATGAAAAAGGTTTGGGAAATGCGAACAAGTCTGGAAATTGCAAAAAAGTTTGGGAATTGTTAACATGGGAATTGCGAAGAAAGTTTTGGAAATGCGAACATGCCTAGTAATTGCAAAAAATATTTGGGAAATGCGAACCTGGGAATTGCGAAGAAAGTTCAAGAAATGCGAATAATCCTAGTAATTGTGAAAAATGTTCGGGAAATGCGAAAACTGCGGATCTGCAATTCCTTAAGTCCAAAATTTCACCATGCGGCCTATCCAAAACTCACCCGAGTCCTCGGGGCTCCAAACCAAATATACAGACAACCTCAAAAATATCCTACGGACTTACTCGTGCGATCAAATCATCAAAATAACTTCATATATATCGAATTAAGACTCAAAATTCATGATTCCTTCCAAATTTTCAAAAAACATCAAATTTCCATTTTAAGTCCGAAACACGTCAAATGACGTCCGTTCTCAACCAAACTTTACAGAAATCACTTAAACCATATATAGAACTTGTACCCATTGCCGAAACCAAAAAAAATGTCCCGATACCATAGTCTTTTATCAAAATTTTATTTTTAATTTCCTTAATTATTTCCAGAAAACAATTTCGCACAAAAATTATTTTCTCGGGCTTGGGACCTCGGAATTTAATTCTGGGCATATGCCCAAGTCCCATATTTTCCTACGGACCCTCCTGGACCGTTTAATCAGGGGTCCGGGTTCGTTCACCCAAAATGTTGACAAATTTATTCAATTTAATAGCAAAATTTAGCATTTTTCTCACAGACTTTATATTTAAGCTTTCCGGCTATGCGTGCGGACTGCACATGCAAATCGAGGCAACCCTAAATGAGGTTTTCAAGGCCTTGGAAGCACAGAATAAGTAAGGAAACAAGCGATGACCTTTTGGGTTGTCACATTCTCCACCTCTAAAACAATTGTTCGTCCTCGAACGGACAAAAGAAATAAGTACCTAAGTCGGGGAAAGGATGAGGATAACGACTCGGCATATCAGACTCGGACTCCTAAGTCGATGCCTCAGGGGGCTGACCTCTCACTAAACACAAACAGAAGGAAAACTCTTGGATCTCAATGACAAACATGTTGGTCTAGAATAGATATCGATTCCTCCTCATAAGACAAATCCTTGTCCAACTGGACAGTGCTGAAGTCTAATATGTATGCTGATCACCGTGATACCTTCGAAGCATGGATACATGAAAAACTAGATGCACGGCTGATAAGCTAGGTGGTAATGCAAGTCTATAGGCCACCTATCCTACTCGATCGAGAATCTCAAACGGACCAATGAACCTAGGACTAAGCTTGCCCTTCTTCCCGAATCTCATCACGCCCTTCATAAGTAATACTCGGAGCAATACTTGCTCACCAACCATAAATGACACATCTTGAACCTTGCAGTCTGCATAACACTTTTGCCTAGATTGAGCTAAACGAAGCCCATCCTGAATGATTTTGACCTTGTCCAAGGCCTCTTGAACCAAATCGGTACCCAACAACCGAGCCTCTCCCGGCTCAAACCATCCAACTGCAGACCGACACCGCCTACCATATAGGCCTCATAATGAGCCATTTGAATGCTCGATTGGTATCTGTTGTTGTAGGCAAATTTTGCTAAGGGCAAAATTTGATCCCACAAGCCTCTAAAGGAAATGACACAGGCTCGGAGCATATCCTCTAAGATCTGAATATTCCACTCGGACTGATCGTCCGTTTGGGGATGAAATGATGTACTCAACTCCACGTAAGTGCCCAAATCTCGTAGAACTGCTTTCCAGAAATGCCAGGTAAATTACGTCCCTCTATACGAAATGATAGATACCGGCATACCATGAAGGCGAACAATCTCCCCGAAATAATTCTCAGCTAATCTCTCGAATGAATAGGAGAGTGCCACAAGAAGGAAATGCGTTGACTTGGTCAGCCTATCAACAATGACCCAAACTGCATCGAACCTCTTCTGGGTCAACCGGAAGTCCAGTAACGAAATCCATGGTAATCCTCTCCCACTTCCACTCAGGAAGCTTAGTCCTCTAAAACAATCATCCAGGCCTCTATGCTCATACTTAACCTAGTGACAGTTCAAACATCGAGCCACATAAGAAACAATATCTTTCTTCATCCTATGCCACCAATAATGCTGCCGCAATTCCTGATACATCTTCGCGGCACCCGGATGAATAGAATACCGGGAACTATGGGCCTTCGCTAAGATCAACTCTCGAATCCTATCCACATTAGGCACACAAACTCGCCCCTGCAATCTCAAGATACCATCGTCACCTAAGATCACCTTCTTGGCACCTCCACGACCGTGTCTCTAAGGACACATAAATGGGGATCATCAAGCTGTTGATCACAGTTACGCTCCAATAATGAAGATCGAGCAACCGTGTATGCTAATACCCCTCTAGGCTCAGAACTATCCAACCTCACAAGTCGATTGGCCAAGGCCTGAACATCCAAAGCAAGCGGTCTTTGGCCGACCGGAATATAAGCAAGACTGCTCATGCTGGCTTACTTCCTACTCAACGCGTCGGCCACCACGTTGGCCTTTCTCGGGTGATATAAAATGGTGATATCATAGTCCTTAAACAACTCTAACCACACCCTCTGCCTCAAATTCAACTCCTTTTGCTTGAACAAGTACTAAAGACTCTTGTGATTAGTGAACACCTCACATGCCATGCCATATAAATAGTGTCTGCAAATCTTTAAGGCGTGAACAATGGCTGCCAACTCTAGATCATGAACCAGATAATTCTTCTCGTAAATCTTCAACTGCCTCAAAGCATAGGCAATGACCTTACTATCCTACATCAATACTGCACCAAGCCCAATACGGGAAGCATCCAATAGACTATGTAAGGTCCTGAACCTGTAGGCAAAACCAACACCTGAGCCGTAGTCAAAGCTGTCTTGAGCTTCTGAAAGCTCGCCTCACACTCCCCCAACCATCTGAACTAGGCACCCTTCTGGGTCAACCTGGTCATCCGGGCTACAATAGATGAAAACCCCTCCACGAACCGACGATAGTAGCTTGCCAACCCCAAGAAACTCCGAATCTCTATAGATGATGCTGTTCTAGGCCAATATTGACTGCCTCAATCTTCTTTGGGTCCACCTGGATACCCTCTGATGATACAACATGACCCAAAAATGCAACTGAGCTCAACCAGAATTCACTCTTCGAGAACTTAGCATATAACTAACTACCTCTTAGAGTCTGAAGGACCACTCTAAGGTGTTTCTCATGCTCCTCCTGGCTACGAGAATATATCAATATATCATCAGTGAACACTATAACAAATGAATCCAAATAAGGCATGAGCACTCGGTTTATCAAGTCCATGAAAGCTGTTAGGGCATTGGTCAACCCGAATGACATAACCAAGACCTCATAATGCCCGTACCGAGTACGGAAAGCTGTCTTAGGGACAATGAATACCCAAATCCTCAACTAATGGTAGCCAGACCGCAAGTCAATCTTGGAAAATACCTTGGCACCCTGAAGCTGATCAAACAAATCATCAATCATCGGCAATGGATACTTATTCTTGATCGTTACCTTATCTAATTGCCGGTAATCAATACACATTCTCATTGACCATCATTCTTTTTGAAAAATAACACTGGCGCACCCCAAGGCGAGACATTGGGTCTAATGAAACCCTTCTTCAATAGGTCCTGCAACTGATCATTTAACTCTTTCACCTCTGGCAGGGCCATAGACATGGCAGGATAAAAATGGGCTGAGTGCCTAGAGCCAAATCAATGCAAAAGTCGATATCTCTGTCAGGTGGAATACTCGGAAAGTTTGAAGGGAAAACGTCAGGGAACTCTCGAACAATGGGAATAAAATCAATATAGGGGACCTCAACACTGGAATCACGAACATAAGCCAAACAAGCCAAATACCCCTTCTCGACCATACGTCGAGCTTTCACATATTAGATAACACTGCGAGTGGAATGACCGGGAGTCCCTCTCCATTCTAAATGGGGAAAATCTAGTAAGGCTAAGGTCATGGTCTTGGCATGGCAATCCAAGATAGCATGATACGGGGACAACCAATCCATCCCTAATATGACTTCGAATTCGACCATGTCTAAAAGCAACAAATCAATACGTGACCCCCAGTCACTACAACACAGGAACGATGAACTTGGTCGACCACGATAGAATCACCCACTGGTGTAGACACATAAACAGGAATACTCAATGCATCACTAGGAATAACTAGGTACGGTTCAAAATAAGATGACACATACAGATACGTACACCCTGGATCAAATAGCATTGAAGCATCTCTATCACAAACCAAAATGGTACCTGTAATGACTGCATCTGAAGACTCAACCTCTGGTCTGGCTGGAAAAGCATAACACTAAGGCTAGGCCCTGCCTCCCTGAACCACATCTCTAGGACGTCCAACTGCTGGCTGGCCCCCACCCCTATTTGCCTAAGCTCTACCTCTATGACCTTTACCTCCACCTCTAGCACATCTGCCCCTGCCTCTAACCGGCTGGGCAGGCTGTGGAACATCTGGTGCCTGTACCATGGCACGGGAACCCTGCTGTGAAGAACTGCTCGAAGCTCGAGGACAATACCTAGCAATGTGCCTTGTGTCTCCACAAGTAAAACAAGCTCTCGGTTGCTCGAAGCTCGAGGACAATACCTAGCATTTTTGTTTATTTAATTTATTTTTCTCTTTGATCACGTATTATATTAAATTGTCAAAAGGGATAGATAAAAAGGGTAATGAATTTATAACACTCATCTTGCCTAGCTTTTACGAGTAGGTACCATCATGATTCCTAAGTGTGTGAAATCCGGGTTGTGACAAGTTGTAATCAGAGCTCTAGGTTACTTAGGTCTCACAATTCACGGACAAGCTTATTAGAGAATGAGGGATTGGTACGGAGACATCTGTATTTATCCTTAGAGGCTACAGAGTAAGGAAAAACTTCACATCTATTATTTCCTGTCATGCAGTTTGATTTCTCAATGCTAATTAAACTTCTACTATGTTCTCTCGCGGATGGTGAGAACATGTACCGCTTCATCAGCTGACCAGCATCTCGAGCCCCTAGTAGCAGCTCCTACAAGGGGGCAGAGGCCGAGGCCATGCTAGGTCCTGAGGTAGAGGCATAGCTCAGGCCAGAGCTCGAGCAGCAGCACCAGCGGTAGAGCCTCAGGTTGAGTTTGACAAGGAAGTTCCTGCCCAGTCAGTTCTAGTGGGGCTACCTCAGGTCCCAAAGGGGTTCATCACCACCCCGGTACTTCAAGATGCTCTGGCTTGTCTAGTGGGCCTCATGGAGAGGTCGCCTAGGTAGGCTTGCTTTCTCTGGCACCAGCCGTCTCTTTGGCTGAGGAGGAGCCCATACTCCTGCTACTCGCTCTTTGGAGTAGATGGCTCCCCAGTTTCAGACTCCAGCAGCTCAGCCTGTTGGGGTAGTTCAGCCTAGTATTGTGGCACAGACCGGAGAGGGGCTAGATATGTCTGCTGATGCTTTGTGGAGATTGGACAGGTTCAACAAGCTCTTCACTACCACTTTCAGCGGTGCATTTTCTGAGAATCCCCAAGATTATTTAGGCAGTTGTCATGAGGTTCTCAAGAACATGGGGATAGTAGAGACCAATGGGATCGACTTTGCTGCTTTTCATTTGTCTGGAGACGCTAAGACTTAGTGGAGAGATTATTGTTTGGCTAGACCAGTTGGGCTACCCGCTTTGATTTGGGATCAGTTTTTCAGCTATTTTTGGAGAATTTTCTTCATATCGCTCACAGGGAGAACTATCGTAGGCATTTTGAGCATCTCAAGTAGGGTTCTATGATCATTATTCAGTAGTACAGACTAGATTTATTGACTTGGCCCGTCATACTCTTCTTATACTTCCCATTGATATAGAGAGATATAGAGAGAGTGAGGAGGTTCATTGAGGGACTCATTCAACCGATTCGATTGCATATAGCTAAGGGGATGGGAGTAAGATTTCCTTTCAGGATGCGACCAATGTGGCCAGGAGAGTTAAGACGGTTCTATCACATAAGAGTTTTCAAGGGTCTGACAAGAGGCCTCGTCATTCGGGTAGGTTGAGTGTTCCCTCATCTGGAGGTAGGGATTCTTATGGGGGCCATCCTTCTGGGCCATTTCATTCATCACTTCATACTTCTCACGGTTCCCTAGGTGACCATGGTTTTCATATTCAATATTCTAATCAGCAGTCCTATAGTACATCACTAGCTCCTATTAGTGCATCTCTGCTCTAGACTATTCTGGGCCGTCAGTTCTAGTAGCCGAATGCTTGTTTTACTTGTGGCTAAATAAGGCATATACTAGATTTTTCCCTCAAACATTGAGCAGTTCCTAGCACCAGGGTTACCGTACCATAGTTCAGGCACCGCGTGTTCCACCGCCCGTTCAGCCAACTGTAGGTGGAGGTAGGGGTGCTAGAGGTGGAGGTAGAGGTATTAGAGGTGGAGCTCAGGCTGCTAAAGGTGGAGGTCAGCCAGTAGCAGGACATCTCAGAGATGTAGTTCAAAGTGGCGGGGCCCAACCTCAATGTTATGCTCTTCCAGCCAAGCGTGAGGCTGAGGTTTTCAATGCAGTTATCACAGGTATTGTTCTGGTTTGTAGTAGAGATGCTTCAGTTCTATTTGATCCAGGATCTACATACTCCTATTTGTCATGTTTTTTTGCACCTTATCTGGTCATGCCTAGTGATTCCTTGAGTGATCATGTATATGTGTCTACATTGGTGGGTGATTCTATGTGGTAGATCGTGTCAATCATTCATATATAGTTATGACTAGGGGTATTGAGACTCATGTAGATTTGTTACTTTTGGACATGGTTGATTTTGATGTCATATTGAAGATGGACTGGCTATGACCTTACCATTCTATCTTGGACTATTATGACAAGACCCTGACCTTAGCCTTGCCTGGGTTTCCTCGTTTAGAGTGGAGAGGGACTCCTGGTCATTCTACCCGTAGTGTTATCTCATATATGATGGCTCGACGTATGATCGAGAAAGGGTGTTGGCCTATTTGGCATATGTTCGTGATTTTAGTATTGAGGTTCCTTCTATGGATTCTGTACATGTGGTACGTGAGTTTCCTTAGGTATTTCCGTCAGACCTGACGGGTATGCCACCCGACAGAGATATTGACTTCTGCATTGATTGGCTCCGGGCACTCAACCCATTTCTATTCCACTGTATCGTATGGCCCCACCTGAGTTGAAAGAATTGAAGGAGTAGTTTCAAGACTTGCTTGATAAGGTCTTTATTAGACTTAGTGTCTCTCCATGTGGTGCGCCAGTGTTGTTTGTTAAGAAGAAGGATAGATCGATGAGAATGTGTATAGATTACCGGCAGTTGAATAAGGTTACAATTAAGAATAAGTATCTATTGCCTAGGATTGATGATTTTTTTGATCAACTTTAGGGTGCCAAGATATTTTCAAAGATTGACTTGAGATCTGACTACCATCAGTTCAGGATTTGGGCATCTGATGTCCCTAAGATAGCTTTTCGCACTCGATATAGACATTATGAGTTCTTGGTGATGTTATTTGGGTTGACAACAAGTTTTATGGATTTGATGAACCGTGTTCAAGCCATACTTGGATTCGTTTGTGATAGTCTCCATTGATGATATTTTGATCTACTCACGCAGCCGGAAGGAGCATGAGCACCATCTGTGAATGGTTCTTCAAACTTTGAGAGATAGTTAGTTGTATGCTAAGTTTTCAAAGTGCAAGTTTTGGTTGGGATCACTTGCATTTGTTGGTCATGTTGTATATCAGTATAGGGTATTCAGGTTGATTCAAAGAAGATAGATGCATTCAAGAACCGGCCTAGATCTGCATCAGCTATTAAGATTCAGAGTTTCCTGGGTTTGGCAGGCTATTACCGTCGATTTGTGGAGAGGTTTTCATCTATTGGAGCCCCGATGACTAGGTTGACCCATAAGGGTGCCCAGTTCAGGTGGTCGGACGAGTATAAGGCGAGCTTTCAGAAGCTCAAGACAACTTTGACTACGGCACCAGTGTTGGTTTGCCTACAGGTCAGGGCCATATATAGTTTATTGGGATGCGTACGAGGTGCGATGTTGATGCAGGATAGCAAGATCATTACTTATGCCTTCATATCAGTTGAAGATTCATGAGAAGAACTATCTGGTTCATGACTTGGAGTTAATAGCCATTGTTCACGCGTAGAAGATTTGGAAGCATTATCTATATGCCGTGGCATGTGAGGTGTTCACGGATCACAAGAGTCTACATTGTTTGTTCAAGCAGAAGGAGCTAAATTTTTTGCAGAGAAGGTGGTTGGAGCTATTGAAAGACTATGATATCACTATCTTATACCATCCAGGGAAGGCCAGTATAGTGGTCGATGCTTTGAGTAGAAATTTAGCCAGTATGGGCAGTCTTGCATATATTTCGGTCGGTGAGAGACCGCTTGCTTTAGATGTTCAGGCTTTGGCCAATCAGTTCATAAGTTTGAATGCCTCTGGGCCCACCCGTATGTTAGCTTGCACAGTCGTTCATTCTTTATTATTGGGGCATATTGGAGATTGGCAGTATGATAATCCTCATTTGTTTGTCCTTAGGGACACAGTGCAACACGATGGTTCCAAGCAGGTTATATTAGGAGACAATGGAGTTTTCAGGATGCAGGGTCATATTTGTGTGCCTAATGTGGATGGACTTCAAGAGTTGATTCTAGAGGAGGTCCATAGTTCCCTTTATTCTATTCATTCGGGTGCCGCTAATATGTATCATGATTTGTGGCAACATTATAGGTGGAGGAAGATGAAGAAGGATATTGTTGTGTATGTGGCTCAGTGTTTGAATTGTTAGCAAGTAAAGTATGAGCATCAGAGGCCTGGTGGTTTGTTATAGATGATTGAGCTTCCCGAGTGGAAGTGGGAGCATATCATTATGGACTTTGTTGTTGGACTCTCACAAACTCGGAAAAAGTTCATTGCAGTATGGGCTATTGTTGATAGTCTGACCAAGTCATCGCATTTCATTCATGTGGCAGTCTCCTATTCTTCTGAGAGGTTAGCTAAGATCTATATCCAGGAAATTGTTCGTCTTTATGGTGTGCCCGTGTCTATCATTTCTGATCGAGGTACGCAGTTTACCTCGCATATATGGAGGAAAATTCAACATGAGTTGGGCACACGGGTCGAGTTGAGCACATCATTTCATCCTCCAACTGACGGACAGTTCGAGCGTGCTATTCATATTTTGGGCGATATGCTCCGAGTTTGTGTTATTGACTTTGGAGGCTCGTAGGATTAGTTTTTGCCTTTAGCGGAGTTTTTCTACAACAACAGCTACCAATCAAGCATCCTGATGGATTCTTATGAGGCTTTATATAGTAGGCGTTGTCGGTCACCGGTTAGATAGTTTGAGTCGGGAGATGCTCGATTGTTGGGTACAGATCTAGTACAGTATGCCTTGGACAAGGTCGGGATCATTCAAGATAGGCTTCGTATAACTAAGTCCAAGCAAAAGAGTTACGCCGACCGTAAAGTTCGTGATGTGGCATTCATGATCGGCGAGCGGGTGTTGCTTCGGGTGTCGCCTATGAAGGGCATGATGAAATTCGAAAAGAAGGGAAAGCTTAGCCCTAGGTTCATTGGCCTGTTTGAGATTCTTGATCGAGTGGGAGAGGTGGTGTATAGACTTACATCGCCACTGAGCTTATCAACCATGCATCCAGTGTTCCACGTGTCCATGCGTCAAAAGTATTATGGCAATCCATCCCACGTGTTAGTCTTCAGCACTGTCCAGTTGGACAAGGACGCATCCTATGAGGAGGAGCCAGTAGTTATTCTAGATCGGCAGGTTTGTCAGTTCATATCGAAGAGCTTTCTTTCTGTTCATGTTTAGTGGAGAGGTTAGTCTATAAAGGCATCGACCTAGCAGTCCGATTCTGATATGTGAGCCGTTATCCCCATCTTTTCTCCGACTCTGGTACTTCCTTCTTATGTCCGTTCGAGGACAAACGACTATTTTAGAGGTGGAGAATGTAATGACTTAAAATGTTCATCACTTGTTTTGGAAATAAATTCTTTATTTCGAGGCCTTAAAACCTCCTTTTGTTTTACCTCGATTTATGTGAGAAGTGCAGGCGTGTATCCGGAAAGCCATTATGTGAAAATTGGTAAATTTTTCCTTTAAAATGAATTAGACTCACTTCGATCAATATTTTAGGTAAACGGACTCGAACCCATAATTTGACAGTTCAGGAGGGTCCGTAGGAAAATATGGGACTTATGCATATGCCCAAAATCAAAATCTAAGGTCCCACGCCCGAGAAATAAATTTTTGAAAAAAATTATTTAACTAAAATTCATATAGTTTTTAGAAATTTATATGCAATTGAATTTGATGTGTCGGGCTTGTATTTTGGTTCCGGAGCCCGGTATAGGTCTTATAGGTGATTTAGGTTAAGCCTGTAAAATTTGGTAAGAAATGGACTTGAAATGACGTGAATCGAATCCTCGGTTGTTAAAAATGAAACTTAAGAGTTCGTGAGATTTTCTTTGATTTTGATGCTAAATTCATAGTTATTGATGTTAGTTTGATGATTCAGGAGCAAGTATGTATGATGTGTTTGGACTTGCGTATATGTTTGGTTTAGAGCTCCGAGGGCTCGGGTGAGTTTGGATAGGCCACAAAGTGAAAATTGGACTTAGAAAATTGCTGGTATGTTGCAGGCCTACAGGCTGCAAATGCGAGCCTGCAAATGCAAATATTTATCGCAAATGTAAATATGTCCTGGATTGCCTTGGTCACAAATGTGACGTAATTATCGCAAATACGATATCGCAACTGTGAAGGGTCCCTCACAAATGCAAAGTGGACTGGATTCCTTCAGTGTCGCAAATGTGATAAAATCTTCGCATTTGCAAAGTCAACAGGTTCTGAAGGTTTTGAAATTGCCCTGGTTACAATTGTAATATCAAAGATTAGTTAAATGAGACTAATACGCATTTTCAGGCATTTTTCAAATCTTCTCAAAACATAACACCTTTGGGCGATTTTTCAAAGACAACTACTCGTCCAAATCATTTGTAAGTCATTTGTAACTCGTTTTCTGAATCTTTAACATCTTTTTACATGATTTCAACTCAAAATTAAAGGGTTTCATGGGGGAAATTGGATGTTTTGCGTAGAACTTAGGTTTTCCAAATTTTGGGTATTTGGACCTTGATTTGAGATTCGATTTCAAAACAAAATATATATTTAGGTTCGTGGGTGAATATGTGATCGATTTTTGGTTTGAACCTCTACTTTTGACCACGCTGGCCCGGGGTCGATTTTTTACTGCTTGGCGAAATCATTAGAAAACTTGTTTTATGCATTATTATTGATTCAATTTGCATTTATTGATACAGTTAGTAACTTGTGGCTAGATACAAGCGAATTGGTGGTGTAAATAAGAGGTAAAGCGGTAGTTGAGGCTTGAATTGAGTTTGTGGTATCAAGGCAAGTGTTTGGTCTAACCTTAACTCAAGGGATTAGGAGTTGTATCTTATTTTCTATGTGTTTATTGTGGAGTACGACATATAGGCATGGTAACAAGTATCTATACATTGGTGTCAAGTATGCCCGTGAGTCTAGTATTATGACTCCGTAGTGATTTATTCATTCTTAATATGATGACTATCATGGTTGGTTCCCTTACCGGAATGTTATTGTTTATGGTATTATCTCTCTTGCCGGGATGTTATTGTTTATGATATTATTTCCCTTGCTGGAATGTTATTAGTTATGATATCATCTTCCTTGTTGGGATGTTGTTGTTATACTCTTGTCCCCTCAATGGGCTTCTTTTTATGACTGATGTTGAATTGTATAAGGGATAGGGTGGCATGCCGCTGCGGTAATATATGAAATGGGAGCGGGTTGCACGCCTGCAACAAGATATATATAATAGTAGCGGGTTGCACGCCTGTAACAAGATATATAAAATAGGAGCAGGTTGCATGCCTGAAACAAGATATATCAAATGTGAGCGGATTGCACACTTGCAATAAGATATATTAAATGGGAGTGGGTTCCATGCATGCAAAAAGATATATGAAATAGGAGCGGGTGGTACGCCGCCACGGTGATATTTGAAAAAGGATCGGGTTGCACCCCTGCAATAGAATATATGAAATGGGATTGGGTGGCACACCGCCGCGGTAATATTTGAAATGGGATCAGGTTGCACGCCTGCAACAAGAAAGAGATGAAAGTGAATACTGTGTTTGTTTTTCTTATTCTTGTTAGCAATTGAATTTTGATTTTTTACATTCCTCTCTTGTATTCTGTTGTTATCTAATATTCCCCGCCGCATGCTTTCCACATCCTATTATTTGTAAATATATACTTTTATTTTTTTGATGTACATGATTTAACTGCACAAGTTTATTTAGTAGTATGTTCCTAGCCTCGTCATTACTTCGCCGAGATTAGGCTAGGTACTTACCAACACATGGGGTCGATTGTGCTGATACTACACTCTACACCATGTGCAGATCCCGGCACTGCAGCTTTTGGACTGCAATGAGGTTGTTGCCTTCAGTCTAATAGGCAATCCGAGGTAGTCTTGCAGGCGTCTTCAAGCCTTGGCGTCTCCTTCTATCTTTCTATATTGTTCCTTTAATGTATTTCGGAAATAGTTTGTAATTATCTTTCAGACCTCTATTTTTAGTATTCGTAGATAGTCCATGACTTTGTGACACCAAATTCTGGGCAGAGTTGTATTTTAGATTTATGTATTAATGTATGATTAATCTATTAAGTTTTCATCTTCCGCATTTCTAGTTATTTAATTTATTCCGATGTTTGATTACTTATTACATTGAACTGTCGAAAGGGATAAATAAAAAGGGTTTTGAATTTATGACACTCGGCTTGCCTAGCTTTCACGAGTAGGTGCCATCACGACTTCTAAGGGTGGAAAATATGGGTCGTGAATACCCCATGAAAGTGGGCAGGTAGAAGTCTCTAATATGGAGATCAAGAGTATTCTAGCCAAGATTGTCAATGCAAACCGGACTGATTGGTCAAGGAAACTTGACGATGCTTTATGGGCATATAGAACAACTTACAAGACTCCAATTGGTATTGTCACACCTCCTTTTTGCTACTAGAATCCGGTGAAGGGCATGGATAAGGGAGTTTTTCTAATTAAAGGACAATCAAAACGGGATCTGTTTATTTAAGAGAATTTCAGAGTCGCCACTTGAGAGATTAGGGTGTCCCAAGTCACCGTTTAGTATCCCGAATCGAGGAAAGAATGACTCTGTTAAACAGTCCGCGAACCAGAAATTCAAGTAACCAATCTTGTTAACCCGGGAAAAGGTATTAGGCATTCCCGAGTTCTGTGGTTCTAGCAAGGTCGCTCAATTGTTATATTTGGCTTAGATAATTTGATTTTATACAGTCATGAACCTATGTGCATTTTAAATCTTTTAACCATTTTTTTTTAAAGAGAATTGCAACGTCGTTAAAAACATATATTGAACGACGTCACATATATGCACCCGTGGTTCTTGACAAATTTCAACTTCGTTGGGATCTGGATTTGGGTCACATAAATGTGCACCCGAATTTAGGAAGGTAATATTATTAAACTAACGCGTCTAAAGCAACTAGCATATTATTAACTTTGCGCGGGCCATGGAATTTGCTAAATGGCGCATCCCGGAGTCTAGATATTAATATAAACATTCAAAGAGCGCCGTATGTGTTTCATTTGGCGCGGCACACCTTAATTTATTAAAAGGTCAACCTAATGCAAGCTGGGCTTTTCTACAAGATTTGTCTCTAAAAGACTTAGTTAATTAGCAATGGAGTCCGAACTTTCAAACCCAAGTCCGTATCTGAATAAGAAGAAAATCCCCCTTTGTTCCATTGTGTTACTTAATTCAAAGAGTCCCAAATTCAGCCCAGTCATGTCTTCAATTAAGCCTGACTGGTATAACTATTTGTGCTTGGGCCTTAAAGCAAGCCGAAAACTAGAAGGCACATGAAATGGAGATGGCATCTTAAATCCACTCCTGTGAATGGATCGACACAGGACTTGATAGTATTGCCTTATCAACCAAACTAGCGAGGCCCAGCAAATATGCAAATATCTTCAAAAATCCAGATTTCACATCACACCAGCTTCATTTTTTTCTTTACATGTAAGTGATAAACCATGCAAAGTGACGTACAGAATTAAAACCAATATTTAAGGTTCACATGTAGTTAATGGTTTTTTACTTTATTATGGCTTACAGGAATAATCCTAAACGGGCCTATTACGAAATACGTGCTTACCTTGAATTTAACAATGATACTAACCCATCACTTAACACAAGAGTGTTATCATGCCATTGCTGATATTATATTCGAACCACAATGTTCATAGTACTACTGACTACTCTAATACTTAAAGGAAATTAGACTATCAGTAATACTTTACTCATAGAATCAAAAGAAACAATTGTTTACACAGTCCAAGTTATACAAAACAAGTACTAGTCTATTTAATGATATCAAATTAATGTAAAAAATCAAATGTTCATCAGATCAAATCTGTGTACAAGATAGAGACAAGGAAAGGCTCTTCAATATTCTTCTTGAAAACAAACAATTGTACATATGAATTTCAATCCATTCAACACCCGAAGTGTTACATCGTACCTGGAAGTGCAATTATCAAAGGGGAAAGGAGTCGGCATTATTTTAGCAACAATGCAGCATAGAGAATCAGCAATTGAGAATCAAACAACCACATGATGTTTAAATCAACTAGAATCCCAACCATACACCATTTGTAACCCCAGACATGATCTCAAAAGCGGTAATACCACCAATTATACAAAACACAGCCTCGATTGAACCTCAAAACATACTCAAAAAGCTGAGAATTAAAACTAGTCTAACAAAGACTTCGATGAAACATTGTATTTTTGTGATTTTTGATGCTTTCAGGTCTAAAAAGAACTTTTAGAAGTTGGAAACCTTTTTTAAGAGTTATCTCTGGGATTTTCAGACCTAAAAAACCTTGTTAATGAAGGCATTAGAGTGCCCTTTATATCTAAAGCTTTGGGGCAACCCATTTATTCTTGTTTACCCCCCTTAGTCCTTATCTTATCTTCAGATTTATTAACTTAGTCCCTCATTTATTAGCTTTCTACCCAAGTTACAACAATTAGAAGTCTGAATTTCAATTTTGTCCCCTATTCTAGAAGCTTCCCAAATCAGCTGATAAAGATTCCCTAATGAATAGCCCAAACCACCCTTGAATTACTTCTACAATTACCACTCATGCCAACTATCCTAATCTTTCTAATTTACTATGCCTAATCCTATGATTGGAATGTCAATCATCTAACACATTCCAAGCCAAATTTTTTTAAAACAAAATGACTACTGATTTTGGGTTGCAAATTACATATCAGAACCATTAGAAAAATAATTATCATTAAAACAGAAGTATAAATCAAACGAACCCTGCATTAAGTCTAAAAGGAAATAAAATACTGAGGCAAACGATCAATACCAAATTAGACATCTAATATGCATAAAGGAAAATTAGTTTTGAAAACAAACATACCATTCTATGTAACTAAACTAATTGATAAAATAAAATAAAACTTAAAAAAGATTAATAATCCTATATAATTGAACCAGTTTACCAGCAGCATAATTCAAAGCAAAAGAGATTAAGATAATAACTTATCTGAGGTTAGTGGAATAGAATTTCGAACTTTAACTCTGAACCCTCTAGGGTTCTGCTAGTACCTACATGATAAGTATATCTAGAACAAAGAATTCAAAGAATGTGACCTTGTTCTTTATTCAACTCTCGGTTACGGATGTTTTTCGGGAAAGATAAAGTCAAAATGGAGTGGTCCCTTTTAAGTGGTGCATGTGACTCCTTTTGGTGCTCTATATTTGAAAAACAAGAATGGTGAGACCTTTAGAGTCAATGGGAACCGAGTGAAGCACTACCTCGGTAAAGTTGATGATAGCCACGTTGTGGCCTTGATCCATTTCAAGTGATGATGATATCATGCGTCATACCACGATATTTAAATCAAACACTTCTTGGGAGGCAACCCATTTGGTTTTCTTTATTTTGATTTTTCTCTTTGATTAGGCATTGTTTTGGACTAACTGATTGTGAAGTGTATGTAGGAATTGGTTGTGCAATGCAGGAATTTGACTAGGAAATATCTGGCTAAGTGGTGAACTTTCTCAGACCTCAACCAAAAATTTTGCTTACCGCGGTGAACACTTCGCGGCGTCCGCACAATTCTGTGTGTGGTCACATAGTTGAAATGAGAAATATGCCAACTCTCTGATGTTGGCATGTCAAAAATCCTTCAGATTTTGCAGCCGCATTCAAATTTTTCGCGGACCATAAAAATTTTGTGATCGCGACCATTATTTTGCAGTTCGCTCCCATATGACTAAAGTAGTTTCATAAAAGGTAAAATAGGCATACCGCGACAAAATTCTGTAGCCGTACTTAGGTAAGGCGGTGGATCCATTGGTTTTGGGTATAAATAGAAGTTGCTGAATCATTTCACACTTTACGAACCCTAACATCTCAAATCACCTAAAGCATTGTGCATCTTGACTTGGTTTCAAATTCATCTCATTCTCATCAAGTGTAGAATTCCTATCACATTTTACAACTGGTATGTTTATTTCAATGATTTGATTTGATTTTTTCCTTTTCTTTTCTCTTTGTTTTATTTTTCCTTTTTTAGTTAGGGTTAAATACATGCCATAATGTTAAATTAATGCTTAATTGTTGCTTAAATATATGTGGGTAGTGTTTGTATTCCTAATGGGGCTGGGGTTAAAAACTTTGCATGGTTAATTGCTATAATTTTTGCACAATTAGTGAAAACCCTAGTTGTTAGTGTTCTTAGGTGCCAATTCTATTTGAAATTTGCAGCCGCAGTCAAATTTCTGTGCTCCACGATAGGGTATGCGGCCGCGTCCAAATCTACACGGTCCGTGAGACCCTATCATCAAAGCACTAAGGGTTGTTTAGATTTCACAGCCGCGTCCAAGTTCTCACGGTCCACGCTTTTAAACTTCAGAGAGTTTACCATTTGCCTTCGCTGCCGCATTTACTTTTATGCGGTCTGCGATGGGTCATTTGCAGCCGTGTCTTGTTTTTTGCTGTCCGCATTTGATCAAGTTCAGAGAGTCAGTAGTTTGAGCCTGACCTCTTTGCGGCCGTGTTCACTTTTACGTGGTCCGCAGTACCCTGAATAGAGGAGCAGTGTTTTTATTTCATATTTAATGTTTTAACACATGCTTGAACCCCTAGTTCTTACTGAATTTCACTACTTGTATGTTTCCTGCAATGGTACGTTCCCAAGGTAAAGGTGATACTTCCAAAGGGAGGGTAGAACCCTCCCGAGGCAGGGGTAAAGGCAAGAGCAAGCTACCTCTAGCAATTCAAAAGTCTATCGGCAAATTAAGAGCCACCATTAAAGCTGCGGATAGAGCCGCCGACCATTCTAAGACTAGTGAGTATGTCCCATCTCAGGAAGCTTTTAAAGGAGACTCCGTGCTAGCACAGATCACAACATCATTCCTGGGAAAATTTCATTTGGTTGGCAAGCCCTCCTCCTCTAATGGTTTATTTGAGGGTTCATCCGAGGGCTTGGAAGAGGGTCGTGAAGATTCTGAACCCTCTCCCATACATGCTCCCCAAGCTCCAATATATGTAGATGATGATGAAGAAGTCTCGGATGATGGAAGAGGGGGTGATACAATTGTGGGAGGTTTGGCTAGATCAAGAAGGCCGGAGGTGTGGGCTGATAGGTTTGACACTGAGAAGGCATATTCTAAATTCCTAGAATGGTTGTCCCAAAGATCTCTCACCCTTGACCGTCAATTCATTATCAAAGACCTAATCTAACATAATCTAAATATTATAGAGCAGTTCTCAGAGAGAAAATGATGAGTGGTTCTCCGGCCATTCATAGGATGCCAATAAATACCCCATCAACGAGTTTTATGCCAATGTTGCCCACATAAAAAACGGTATACAAGTGACAAAGGTACGGAACTTGAAAACCCAGTTTAATGGCCAAGCACTAAACAGATATTCAGGGCTCGAGGAGGTTGAGTCAGATCAATACCTAGAGAAGCTAGCCTTGGGTGAGGCTGTTCGCCCATGGCTAACTGAGTTACTTGCTATTCTAGGGTCGACAAATGTATGGCTCATAGCAAGAGTTCCAATCCTCATAAACACCCTTAGCTTTGAAGCAAAATGGTGGCAAACATTCATGTGCAGCCATCATGACCCTTTCCTACATGACCACGTCCTTCCACTTTTGCAAGAAGTGTTCGTAGCTTTTACCATGGCAGGATATCCTATGAATGTAATAAACTTGATGTCCTACAACATATCCAACACAGTGCAGAAAGGAGAAAGATCTTATCCCTACCCCAACTTCCTTACTGAGTACTTCAAAGACTAAGGGGTTGAGCCGAGACATTTCGATGTGGAGGTGAAGGCTAAAAAGCCTTTCTCGCGGTATCACCTCCAGGGATCGGACAACCCTAATATCAAGGGTAAAGCCACTACTTCCACTGGCCATTCTGAAGAGCCAGGGGTAGTGGCCATAAAATCATTTGCTTAGCCCTCTGCGACCACCGGTACTTTTGCTGGAGCAGCAGCCATGCCTCTTCCTTCTTCAGTGCCACTATCAGTGCCTTCATCTTCCACTTACCCCAGACTGCACTAAGAGTTTTCCAGACATTGTCCAGTCTCAACAACTGGATGCAGGCAGCTACCACAAACCTATCTGCCATATCCAGTGTAGTAGTAGCACAATCTTCAGTCCCAGCAGAGCTTCAGGTACCTTCATCAGTGGATGACTCATTTAAGAAGATTCTGGACAACCAGAAGAAGATTTTGGACGACCAAAACAAGATCAAGGAGACTCTTGATCACATGGAAGGGTGATCAAGGATTTGGGGAAGCAGGTGAGGAGGATGAAAAGACTCAAAAAGAGTCGGCCGGGAAGTTGGCTAAGGAGGTTGAGAATATGGCACATGCGGGAGATTTGCCTATGGTCCTTCTCATGGATGATACAATCCCAGCAGCACATGCGGCAGAGCCGGAGGCACCAGCAGCGGTAGCCGGCCAGTCTAAGGAGCCAGCTGCAGCATCACACACTACTGAGGAGCTGATTTAGATGCTCAGCAACCCTTTAGTCCCTAGTTAGAGGATGAGGAGATACAACTGGAGGATGCTGAGGACACTGTTTAGGTGGAGGACCCAATGCAGATAGAGGCCACATAGGGAGTTTACTTTACTCTCTACCCCTTTTCCCTTTTCTTATTGATTATTAGCATTGACGACAATGCTATCTTTCATTTGGGGGTGGTCCATTTGATTTATGACATTTGGTACACCATTTTTCTTTATCTTTACTTATCTTTATTTTCACTTTTGGTATGTATATGTTCATTATTATTACTTTTGGTATGTATATATTCGTCATTTTTACATTTGATATGTATTTATTTTTACCATTTGATGTATATATTCATTTCCATTTATGTATATATTCGCTTTATTTACCATTTGATGTATATATTCATTTCCATTTATGTATATATTCGCTTTACTTCAAGTTTTTATATATTTAGTTTAATTACCGTAGTTTACTCATAACTTCTTTCGTTGTTTTCCCTTATTAGCATAGCTTCTTATTTTCTTTAGTAGCTTCTCTTTAAGTTGTTAGCTTATTCTTTTACATTTATTGTGAGCAATAAGCCTTTTGTTTTCCTAAAGCCACGGTTCTTTCCAATGGTGGATATTATGTGAACCGGGTGGCTCTTCCCAATGATGGATGGAGTGACAACCTTCTTAAGGGATTGACCCCGTTTTATTTATGTTTTGGTGTAGAGAGTAGTAATGAATAATAGTGTCTCAAGCAGGCTTCACTTGGTACTAATACATTTACCTTCGACCTTATGGTTAGAAACAAGTTTATTGACAAAGGATAGTTCTAGTTGTGACCTTTAGACTCTTGTGTTGACTAAAATAATCATCGAGTGGTTTCTTTGAGCCATTTGTGATGTTCAATCTTAGCTAGGGTTGTTGTGGGACCCTCGACTATATCTCTTTAACAATCCAGCAACTTGAGAGGTGAGGTATTGCATTATAAGTCCAAGTTCCGTGCCAACAAGTCTAGAGCTTGCCCAGAATATTTGTCTAGGCGAAATTCTAACTGTAGCTCGACTTGATAAAGGATTGTAGGCTCGACTTCATCCAATTTGAAACTTGAAAGCTTCCAAATCCTACCAATATGATATCCATAGTAAACCCCTTTGAGCCGAATCAACTTTTCTTTCAATAACCATGTTACAATCTTTTATCTGTTCTATGATAACCCTCTCTTTGTACATGTTCTTTCCTTAGCATTCTTGATAGACAAGAGGCAAAACCATAAGTTTGGGAGAGAGACGAGGAATGTGAAAGTGATAAAAGGTACAAAGAACAAAAAGAATTAAGCAAAGGGAACAAAAAGTAAAGAAAGAAAAGCCAAAAAGAAATATTTCAAAAAGAAAGTGAATAAGATAGAAAAGCGAAGGGATGCAAAGAAAGCAATGATGAAAGGCATGGAATGATTAGAAAAGGAGAAAAACGATTACTATGAGCAAGAAGGAGTGATAGTGTGTCTCTCTAGTTCTGTAAGGAAGAAGAAAATGACTCAAAGAGTCAAGAAAGTATGAGCCGAAATGAGAAAATGGAGTGCTTAAAGAAAGATGAAACCTTCATATGCCGATAAATCCTACCTCAATCTAAAAGCCTTTGTTACATTCCCACAAAATCCCTATATGATGTCGAGTTGAGCGAGCTTATATTAGTGGTGACTTACATAAGGGGCAAGCTTATGGTACTTTAATCAAGACTTGTGGAATACTTTAGAGAGAGATGAGCGTACATCTCCACAATCCTTGTTTTGAGTGTTACAATCTAAAGTGATATTTATGGAAAGTAGAGGAGGAGGAGTTTGGGTTCCACAATTCCCTAAATAGTAGAGAGAGCTTCCTTGGTGAGTTAAGTCAACTTCTGATGCTCTAGTGTCACATTAGAGCTATGGTACTCAGAAAGTCAAAGCATGGTGGTGTTGATAATTCAATTTTGTTAAGGGTAATTGTTAGTCCCAATTGATGCATGATTGATTCACATTAGAGAAACTAAAATATCCTTCTGTTTTAGTGGAGGTGGGAATTGCCTTATTTGCTTGAGGACAAGCAAACGCTTAAGTTTGAGGGAGTTGATAAGTAGGGATCTTAACCTATTATTTGCTCTCTTTTACTTGCGTTTTAGGCCAAAAATACGTAAATATATTCCCGAAAACTAATGTAATATGCTTGCTTGCAAGAATTGTTCAAAATGAGCCAAAGGATTCATAATCAACTTATAAAGGAGTCAAAACTTGAACAAAAACCAAGACTATGCCAAGAGATCTAAAAAACACGGACCATACAAATATTGTGCGGTTGCTAAAGCCACAACATGGGCGCGATCAGAAGTATGTGGTCCGCGAGAGGTAGATTCAAAGGCTTGCATTTTCAAGCCAAAAGATAAGCAAGGTTCGCATCAGAAATGCGCGGCCATTAAAGTCTCACCACGGGCGTGATGGAAATTATGCGGACCGTGGTGCATGAAGTTCAGAGAGCCCACAACTTGAGAAAAAGAAGGAAGTGCAGTCTGCGTTAGAATTACGCAGCCACAGAAGTCCATTACGTGACCGTGATTGAAATTATGCGGTCGCGAAACTCATCTCAACCCAAATCTTGATTTGAAGAATACGGATCATGGTCAAAAATTACACAGGCGCAAAAGCAAGAATGCGTCCAGGCTCAAAATTACGTGGTCGCACAACCTCCGCAGGGTATTTTTGTCCAAAAATTTCATCTTAGTATAAATAGATCTTTTTGACATTTATAGGTTTATGTTATGTTTTAGCTGAGCACGTGAGACAGCTGCACATTCCGTTTTGGGTAATTTTGTACTTGAATTATCTCTCAACATTAGATTTTCATCTTTTAATCTAGTATTATGAATTTTATCTTCATTTCTTTTAATTTTCGTTATTTCCATGAGAAGCTAAACCCATAGCTAGGGTTGTGACTCAACACTAGTGTGGGTATTTGATGGGTATTGAATTTAGGGCTTGAATATGTATGGGTTAGTGATACTTAGCCTAGTTCTTGCTAGAATTTTAGAATTAGTTGTTGCAAACACTGATTCATGCCTTTATGACTTAATCTCTACTTGAGTGAGAGAGACTAAGTCTAGGAAACTAGGCTAGCAAGGAATTTGGGTGAACTCAAGAAATTTATAGCCCCAATTAAAGGGTTAAACCTAGAGATAGTAATACCTGACTTGAGCTAATATCACTTGAATTGCATGAATACTCATTTAGACTTGAGAAAATCAAATTGGGAAAAATCACTCAAAAGAGAGACTCGGAAAACTAGGCTAGCAAGGAATTTGGGTGAACTCAAGAAATTGATAGCCCCAATTAAAGGGTTAAACCTAGAGATAGTAATACCCGACTTGAGCTAATATCACTTGAATTGCATGAATACCCATTTAGACTTGAGAAAATCAAATTGGGCAAAATCACTCAAACTACTGAGAGGTATAGAGTGAGTACCTAGGTGTGATAGCTATGTATCACAAGCTTGCCTAGATTTTACTATCTGTTAGATAAGCACCTAGGTAGAAGTCACGACCCTAGTCTCTTAAACATTTGAAAACCAACAACAAAAATATTGTCCTTAGATTCAATTATTGCAATCAATAGAATAAAGTTAGAAATATAAATATAACCAAACATGTGTGGAAGTGTAATTATGAGCAAAACTCGCATCTAAACTTGGATATAAACCTAATTCCAAAAAAATTAACTCCCTGCGGATTCGATCCCGACCTAGTTGGGTAAAACTGCATCGACCACCCTCGCTACTCAATAGTAGTGCAGGCTTGGACCTCATCAAGATAATTCAAAAATGAACTTATAAGGCTTATGAGGGAAGTGAACGCCCGCATGGACCAAATATCGGGCGCACCACTAGTGCTGAAGAGGACGAACTCAAAGAAGTATACTCAATCACCATACAAACCAAGTGCGGCACCAGAATTAATCCCGAAGCAATTTAAAATGTCGGACATGCCGAAATATGATAGGCTTTCAGATCCTTAGGAGCATATCACCATCTATACATCGACGATAAAGGAGAACAATTTAGCTCCTCATGAGATCAAGTGAGTTTTGTTGAAAAAATTAAGAGACTCTTACGAAGGGAGCCTTGACCTAGTATGCGCTTTTGCCCAAGCATTCCATAGATTATTTCGAGATGCTCGTAGATTATTTCATTAAGGCCCACAACGGGGCCATAAAGGTACAAACCCAAAAGGCTGATATATTCAGGATTACACAAAGAGAGTTCAAGTTGCTATAGGAGTTTGTGACCCGGTTCCAGAAGGAAAGGATGTTGCTACCAGCCATTCTACATGAATGGGCAACCTAAGAATTCACCAAAGGTTTGAATCCGAGAAGTTTTGATGCTTTCTAGAAGTTGAAAGAATGCTTGCTCGAGTTCCAGGCGACAACTTGGGCAGATGTTCACAACTGATACGAGTTAAAGATAAGGATTAAGGATGATTAGTTCAGTTTCCTAGCATCGGTTAAGGGTCGAGACCGTGAAATGAATAAAGAGAAATCAAAAGACGATTTCGACACAGATCGACGGTCTTCGAGGATCTAGTTTTTGCCTTATGAATGGGTTGAAAGATGAAACAGAGGTTTTCGATTGGCTAATAGGTTCGCTACTTATAGAAAAACTGATCTCGATCAGAAAAACATGTCGGTACAAGACAAGGAAACGTCAGGTTATCGAGACTCTTCCTACCCCAAACACTCAGAATATAACTTCAACGTCAGTGTAGTAGAGTTGGTGTCAGCTATGAGGAACATTAAAGATATACAGTTCCCGAAGACAATGAGATATGATCCTAGCCAGAGGGATCCTAATTTCTGGTGCGAATACCACGTGATGAATGGTCACTGGATTTGGGACTTCTGGCATCTGTGCGAAGAGGAGGCGACACTGGTGAAAAATATCCATCTCACGAAATTCTTAAGTGAACGTGCTAAAAAATTTACGATCGTAATTGTGACAACACGGGGTCCTCAAAAGCAGGAGAAGATCCCTTGTGTCTGACGACCAATATTATTTTCAGGGGAAACGAGATTAATAGGGTTACATTCTCGGAAAAATAAGACGAAGGTGTTAGCAACCCACAATAATAGGCTACGGGAAGTCACTAAAGACCACATCACTTTCACGAAGGAGGACACAGATGGATTATTGCTAACGTACAACGACACATTAGTAATCTCTTTAAATGTATTATATTTTGAAATCAATATATTCTGGTGGACCCTGGGAGTTCACCCAATACTATACTATGGAGGGTCTTGGAGCAAGCCAAGCTCACTAGAAGCATCATTTGGCCACAAAACTCCTCACTGGATTTAACCTACCAAGTGTGACAACCCGAGGAGAGATGTTCCTGCCCACGAATGCCGAAGGGGTGATGAATAAGACCCTTTTTGAGGCGGTGGATAGTGATATGCGCTATACTATTGTCCTCGGAAAACCATGGATGCACGAGATGAAGGTTCTGCCATCGACATATCACCAGTTGTGAAATTCCCAACTCTATAGGGAATTAAACAAATAAGAGGCGACCAACTGGTGGCAAGGGAGATGAATGCAATTTCGATCTCTAGTAGCAAAGGGAAAGAGCATGCGTCATAGCAATTACCAGAATGTTGCTTACCCCCTAGTCAAGTGTAGTCAACAGGAAGAGGCCTCAGGATCTTATGAGGTTCAAGGTATTTCTAGGTACCAGAAGAGACAAATGCAACAAAATCCATAATCGAAGAGCTTGAGTAAGTTGCATTATTCAAAAAGTTCTTGGAGAGGAAATTCCACTTGGGAATAGGACTATACCTTGAACTAAGGTCTGGATTTATTAAATCTCTTAAATTTAACATTGATTGATTTGTGTGGTAGCATGAAGATATGACAGGTATCCGCCATAAATGGTTGTACACAAGTGAAGCTTGGATCCCGACATTCGTTCGATAAGATGGAAAAACGTCCTATTGCCGAGACCAGAAACAAATTTGTCGAAGAAGAGGTAGCTCGCCTACTTGATATTGGTTCAATATGAGAGTTAAACTATCTATACTATCCAATGAGGTAGTAGTTCCAAAAAGAATAAATTTTGCATATGCATAGACTATAAAGACTTAAATAAGGTGTGCGCAAAGGACTCGTTCCCATTGCCAAACATTGATCAAATGATTGATGCAATGGACGAGAATGAGTTAATGAGTTTTCTCAATGCTTACTCTAGGTACAACCAAATTATAATGAACTCTGCTGATCGGGAAAAAACTTTGTTCATAACGAATTTCGGTACATATTGCTATAATGTGTTTGCCTTCGGGCTAAAGAACACTGGAGCCACTTACCAGCGGATCGTAAAGAAAATGTTTGAAAAACAAATACGGAAAACCATGGAAGTTTTATATAGACGATATGCATGTTAAGTCAATGAACACAGATGATCATCTTAAGCACTTACAAGATACTTTTGACATCCTAAGAATGCATAACATGAAGCTTAACACCAAGAAATGTGCGTTCAGGGTCAGCTCCGACAAGTTCTTGGGATTCCTAGTGTCACAAAGGGGGATTAAGGTTAACCCCGATAAAATTAAAGCCATCAAAGACATCCCAGACCAGCTATCAAGCATAAAAGAGGTTCAAAGGCTCACGGGGAGATTGGCCGCTTTGAGTAGGTACATTTTCAGTCTTCGTAGATATGCCATTGTTTCTTCTTGTACTAAAAAAGAAGAACAACTTTTAATGGACCATAGAATGTCAGCAAGGTTTGAGGGGAAAAAGTACCTGTCAAGTCCTCTGTTATTATCAAAGCTAGAGGAAGGCAAAGAACTATTAATTTACCTAACAGTCTCGGAGGTAGCAGTAATCGTCGTTTTAGTCCTTGAGGACAAAGGTACGTAATCTCCCATTTATTACGTTAGTAAAATTTTAACGGGAGAAGAAACTCGCTACCCATATTTGGAGAAGTTGGCCTTACTCCAAAAAGTCGCTGCTCGGAATCTAAGGCCTTATTTCTAATGTCACCCAATAACTGTAGTGACCACCTTTCCCTGAAATATCCTTCATAAACCCCAACTTTAGGGTAGGATGGCCAAATGGGCCGTCGAAATGAGTGAATTTGACATAAAATATAAACTTAGGATTGCGATTGAGTCACAAGGTTTGGCCGACTTTGTGGCCAATTTAAGTCCAGGATTGTTACCTTTGGCAACCAAAGAAGAGGTGATGGTGGCGGAATTGGCATTAGGAGTTTGGACCCTATATACCGACAGAGCTTCCAACATAAAAGGCTCCAGCCTTGGCACAATATTAACACGTCTTGGGGAGAAACCCTAAGGCAGTCCATAAGAACGACTCCTCTGAATAACAATGAATCAAAGTATGAAGCTTTGATTGCAAGGCTCGAATTGGCCCGAGGACTAGATTCCTAGGTCTTAAATCAAATCGGTTCCTAACTAGTGGTCAATCAGGGCTATAGGATCTTTGAAGCCAAAGAGGAATGCATGCAACAATATCTAGTGAAGGTTCATGCTCTGCTTGGTCGGTTCCGAGAGTGGTCAATTACGCATATCTCGAGGGAAGAAAATATAGAAGTGGGCACATTATCTAACCTTGGCATGTCAACAAAAATTAAGGGATCGAACTCCAATATAATCGTATAGCTTATGCACTCGGTTCTGGATGCACGCGACTAATTTGGTCAAGAAATGGAGGGATGAGATCATTCATTGCCTCGAGCATGGAAAGTTGTCTGAATATCCCAAGGCATCCCAGGCAATGTGCGCTAAAGAAGCTTTATAGTTTCAAAGGAGGCCAATTGTACAGGAAATCTTCCAAGGCCCACTGGCCCGATATTTGGCAGCCTCAGAAGCTAATTATGTTATGCGAGAACTCCATGAAGGGATCTGCGGAAATCATTCGGGCGCAGATTCCTTAGTACTAAAATTGGTAAGGATAGGATATTATTGGCCCCGAATGGAACAAGAAGCCAAAGCTTTTGTTCGAAAATGCGATAAATGTCTATGCTATGCACCATTGGTACTTCAACCAGCAGAACCGTTGCATTCAATTTTTTCTCCATGGCCGTTCATGACGTGGGGAATGGATATGTTGGACCACTACTGCCGACCCTTGGTAAGGTAAGGTTTCTTTTGATTTTAACTGACTATTTTTCTAAGTGGGTTGAAGCATTTCCTTATCAAAATATCGGTGAATGTGAAATGGTGGAATTCTTGTGGGAGAACATAATTTGCAGATTTGGGATACCAAAAGAGTTAGCCTAGGACCACGGGCCACAATTTATAGGAGCAAAGGTCATGAAGTTCCTTAAAGACTTGAAAATCAAAAGGATCACATCTTTTCCCTATCATCCGAGCTCAAATAGTCAAGAGGAATCAACGAACAAGATGATTATACGATCTCAAAAAGAGATTGAAAGTAGCTAAAGGCAAATTGCCCGAGGAGCTGCTTGGTGTATTATGGGCATACTGAACAACGACCAAATCAAGCAAGGGGAAAGACTCGTTTTTCCGTTGTGTACGAAGCAGAAGCCTTGCATTCTTTTTTCCTTTGTTGAGTTTTTGTCCCAATTTTTTCTGGCAAGGTTTTTAACGAGGAAGCAACGAAAGTATACTACGAAGAAAGTTTCAATAGTAGCATAAGACCTTTTAATGACAAGGCACACAAACGAACTCTGGAGTGTTAGATAATCTTTTGCTCAGTAGCAAAATTCCTACCGGGAAGTTAAGTTTGATATCAAACAAATATTTTTCGACCATTCACAAGTGCAAGCCACTAGGGGATTATTAGATAGTCTTTGGCTCGATAGCATAAACTCCTAAGGGGAAGTAAAGTTTGTTACCAAACTGAAGATTATCTAGCAATTCATTAGTGGAACTCTCAAAGGTGTAAAACTTCCTGTGTTCAAACATACATTTTTCATATTCAAACAATGTGGGGAATGATATGAGGATACGGCAACAACGATTGCCTCTTCAGCCAAAATATGAAAACAAGAAGCATAGATATATTATTGGGATTGAGAGATTGCCGGCCAGCCCCATAGAAACAAGTTGTACAAGTTAGCCACAAAAAATAGCAATTTCTTTTTAGCACAATGAATGCTCATGTATTTTTGAAAATATAAGGAATAAAGTAAAGTGCTTTTATTTCTATCTTGTTTTTTGTCTGAACGATGAATTGATTTTGTCATTTGAAAGTTAAACAAGTACTTCAAATGATAGTACTGTAATGAATATGAAACGTCCTCTTCAAGAACACCATAAACATATGAGGGCCATCTCTTAAAACCCTCAGGTTAAACGGTTGATTTTGGAAGAGCTTATGCCCGAAATTCAAATAACTTTGGGGAAAAATTCACCTAAAACCTTGTACAAAAAGTTGAAAAAAGAAAACTTGCACAAACACTTAAATGAAAAAAGACGCAAATAGAAAACTTGCGCAAATACATAAACGAAAAGTACGTAGAGACTTGCACAAATAAAAGGTATACAAAGTGGAAAATTCGTACAATACTTAAGTGAAAAAGGCTTGTATTCATAGCAAAAGCAGTACAGATACAAAAGTACCGAAAATAAAAGAAAACAAAAACTAAGCTACTATATCTCTGGGACGCGGAGGAAGAGAAGCACCTGCACCCCCAAGAGAAGTGGATGGATCCGCCACCAGCTCATCATTCTGGCCTTCATCAATTTGTCCTTTGGAATTATCACCTTCTATTTCTTCTTCAGTTCTTGAACTCAGAACCGGAACCAGAATAATTGATAGCATCGGGATGGGCCGGAAGACCCCTTTTTGCAGCTAACTCCAGCTCACGGGCCTTAGCAATTTCGACATCAAAATCAATGACACCTCATTTGGCCTCTTTTAACATTTTTCTCCTCATGTTGTACATAGCATATGTTTTTTCAACAATGAGGGAAGCTGCTCGGCACTGAAGTTCTTCTTTAATATGGCCTACCTCAGTAGAAAGATTCTCCTATGCAGGTGTAACAGATCGGAGGCTGACATCAAGGTGACAAACAGTAGAGCTGAAAATTCAATTATTATTAATGGTCCTCTTATGCTTCTCCTCTAATTGGGCAGACTTCACCCCGACAGCAGCAAGTTCTTAATCTTTGGAGTTTAACACTGCCTCTAAATTATTCATTCTTTCAGTAGAGGCATCCTCGCGATCAGATGCGGCAAGAACGATATTATGGACTTCGACCCATTTGGCTTAGTTTCTTAAAATTGAGCTCTCAAAGTGGGAGATCTCTTGGCTAAGGGTCACCACATCTTTCTTGCTTTGCTACAACTAAGCCTCCAACTCAACAATTGCAGTAGCTCGAGCTTCTAGCTCCGAGAGGCGAGCAACAATTTGGTCTCGCTAGGCCAGAAGCTAATCTCGCTCGGAGTTAAGTCCTCCTTATCACGAATTAGCCTTTGAAGGCCCTTAGAAGCAAGGAAGTTGGCCTGCAAAACAAGAGTGCAAATTCAAAACCCTGCCATAACACAGATAAAAGAAACAATAGAGAAACCAAATACTATACCGCAGCTATGTTAAGCATGGTATTGTTCAACAAGCACTCTCTCGGGAGAGCTTGTATCTTTTACCTATCTTTTTTGGAAGCCAAAGGCTTCAGGTAATTTGGAAGTTCCACTGGCCGAGACAAAAGATGACATTCGATAGAAACCGAGAGACTAGCACTCCTTCTCCACTGAGGATCTTTCGAGGGGGCAACATAATTTTGCCCCACGCTTCCATGAATGGGGACTGAGGAAGAGTGACGTCATCCTTACGAAACTGTGGCCTGTGAGATGATGTAGCAGTTGTTGGTAGCAAAAATGGAGTTGGTAAAGAAGGAGATAATGCTGATGGCATTGAAGCAATCGTAGTACTGGTTGTTGGTTGCTTATCAACTTAAGACAGCAGGGACCCGGTACTCATCCTCAATGTTCCGGGCGCGACAACTGGGATTCAAAATCGGGAGTTGGCATTTTCGACCATATCATACTCCCCCTAAAGTTTCGAGGCATCATCCTCTGTTGGTGTAAGTAATTCATCAGATTGAGCATTCTGTTGAGTTGAGGAAGGTCATCATCTTCTATATAGAGAAGCCTCATCCTTGCTGACTTCTCCTTCATTGTTGATCACTACGGTGTCTATAGCCGGCTCGGGCAGGGGACTTATCACCACAACTTTCGAAGATGACTTGGGTGCGGCACTCTTTGTCTTTTTATTTTTTTTCCCGGACGTGGAGGGACGCCTTCTTTTTGGTTGCTTATTCTCTAGCCGGGAACTCCGAGAAGAAGCACTTGCACCAGAGGAAGGCCAGTGACACATGTTCGGGTAATAGTTTCCTGCAGCAGCCTTGCTGCAACAGCACGACTAGCTAAAACGTCCTCCTCGGGGATAACAACTGCACCCTAGTATGGACTTGAATTCAGCAAAAGAGAAAGGTTAATCAACTTCCTTACACGAAAAGTAAAGACAAGATGTGTCCAATTTACCATGATTTTTATCCTTTCACCCGTATTTAAGGGCCAATTATTTGTACGTGCGGGTATCAGGCGTACTAATACACAAGATTTTCTGGACTCGCTTGTCCAATCCTTCAACCCTAGATGGTACCCATCAAATTACTGAAATAGGCAAAGGAAGAAGGGTCAATAATGATATGAGATGATCTTTAATGAAGAAAAAATAAAAGATGAACTTACGAGTGCGGTACTATAGTTTCAGAAAGGATGAAGCCGTGGCCAGAACAATATTGCTGCTGACGACTGCAACAAACTGTTCCATCCACCCACGATCGTTGTCATCATCTGTGCTAGATAGCAGAGCATGGTGGCCATGCTAGCCGAAATTTATCATTCCCTTGCAAAAGATCTCGATGGAATAAAGGTTCATCAATTGAGCTAGGGTTAGCTCATCTCCCGTCTCCTAGCACATACGCCAAAGACAAGTTACTGTCCTCTACACAAAAGAACTTACTTGATCCAAGCATACTTGGTAGCGAATGCAGAAATCCATGATGACGGAGTCAAGCTCACCACTAAGAGAAAACACCCCCAAAGTAAAGGGATATATATAGAAGTACGTAAAAACCTTCCTGGGTAAGGTTATCCGCTCCGCCGGGTAGGGAGCGATAATGTCTAATGTTTGAAAACAATAGTGTTCCTTCATAGAAGGAATACTGGAAGGACGGATGAAAGAAGGGTATATACTAATTGCCCGTGTACGAGGGTTAGCAGAAGAAAATTTCTTTTCGAAGTCTTTTATTGTGACAAGACTTACGGGGATGATGGTGTTCACCGTAGGAGGAGCAACCTCGTCGGCTTTACCTTTGTTCTTTGAGGAACTAGGGTTTGTAGAAGAAGAAGCCATTATTTATCAAAAAAGAGGGAAAAAGCTTTATTCTTAAGAAGACAATTAAAGAGAGGTTGAAGACAAAGTACGAATTGAATGAAAAGAGTTTGAGAAAGTTTAAAGAATTATTAAGTGTAATTAAAGAAGTTTGATGCATATAAGTAAAGGTATATGCAGCTAAACTTGTGGCCATAATTACCTCGAAAACCGGCCAAAGTGATGCTAAATCGTGGGATGACGCGTGTTCGGGGTATTAAATACAGAGACATGCGTCTAGTCAACTATTATAAGCTTTTCAGAGGGGGTCAATAAATTTCCCGCCAAAAATGGTGTTTCTATCAACTTTCCGATGATGCAAAGTTATGCCATCGAAAAGCAAGGAGACTATCTGTATACGGTAAAATATGTTTATATTAAATGATTGCATGAGAAAGTGATGTGTGGTGCCGAAGACAGAAGATAGTTGAAATCGAAGGCAACGATCCCGTCTGTTACAAGAGAGAGTGATACTCATAAAGATGAAGTAAATGACTGCCACTTGGTGATGTTTAATGAAAAATATTCTATAGCATTAAGTACACAACCTGTAACAAGGAATATGGCATTCACTGTATGCCATTACACATTTTTCAACGACCCTCATAATTGACATTAAAGAGGGGCTAGATCCTAGAACCTTGTTCCCTAGGTGCAACGATAAATAGTGAGCTCTATATTATCATTATTATTATTGTAAAAGACACGAATCTTCTGAAAAACACACGCTATGCTCTATTTAATGCTTAATTTAATTTTATCTTTTTGTTTACGGATATCGTTGCTATTGTCCCCGGAAGTCATGTTCCTGTAATTGCTGTTCTTCTATTTTATCTCCATTTCAAGACTAAGTACTATATTTTTGTCTAATGGTCTATTGTCTTAGGATTAACATAATTCACTTTTTTATAAACCACATATAAATTTAATGTATTATTTTACGGGTAAACTTGCAAATTCAGCCCATTCAAGTGTGTGTTCATCCACTCCATAATCTCCTCCACGCACTTTCCCCCCTTTTAACTCTGCCAAGTATTCCAGTTTCAATTTGTTGAGTAACTCTTTTGTTTCTTTATCACATCGATGAAACAAAGCACGAAAGCTTCTGAAGCTATTAACAAAAAAGTAAGATGGTCTTTTTAATTTATTTTCCAACAATTTCGTCCTTGTTATAAAACAATAAAAGAACAAGAGCAATATTGCAGAGAAAGAGAGAGAAAATTCTTATTGAATTTTGGGGTGATTTACAATGGGGGTAAGACCCATCTATTTATAGGAGGAAAAATGACTTAGCCTCAAAGTAAAACTCTCTACAAGATAGACATTCACTCTAAATAGAATTCTATTCTTAACACTCCCCCTTGAATGTCTACTCAATAAATAATGTGCCTCATTAAAACCTTAACTAAAATAAAACCCAATGGGAAAAAAAATTCTAGAAAAGGAAAAAGAGTACACATATTTAGTAATGCGCCTATTGGTTGCCTCGTTAAAAACCTTGCAAGGAAAACCCAGTGGGACAAAACCTTGTAAGGGAAAAAGAGTGCAACGCGCATTAACTCCCCTGAAGAGAGCATCAATTCACATCCTTGAGCATTTGCATTCCAATCTTGTGCACCATCTTCAAAACGATCTTTGGTAGAGATTTGGTAAATAAATCAGTCACATTAACTATAATGAATATTTGCACCTTGAAATCATAACTCGTGGTAGATATATAATGTCTTCACAAATATCGTGGAATGGCTTTTCAATATCTCCATAAATGTATCATCGCTATCATATTATCATGCTTATAGTTATAGCAAGATACATTTGTGCATAAATTGCACTGAGGAAGTGGTACCTCAAGATCAAGAATTATAGATGCTTCAAGCAACTTAAATCCTTTATGGATTGTCATTTAAGTTAAGTCATATAAGCCATATTATAGACTTTAGATGCATATCAAGTTTTCATGTCATGCTAGACGTATAAGATATCGAAAAACTGATTACACATACCATTGACTTTATACTTTCAAGTATTCGAACTACATGTCCAAAACTACATGTCTTTCATATTGAATCAATACTACTTGAATTGTATCTCTTCCATTTGGCCAATATTTTGTTTGTATTCGACAAACTTTAGATCCTCATCGATATTTAGCGCTATCATAGATGTCGTCGACGAACATTTTATATCGGTTCCAGTAAATTTTCATAAAGACATAACATGGAGATCTCTTCATTCATATATTCAGGTACCTGAATCTCTCATGAGATTTTATGAAGTGTTATGTCATGTGATTTTCTAGATCACTTGCCTCCTTATTATGATCACTTTGATCATTTGCTCATCTTCTTTATTAAGAAGTTCTTTTTGAAACCGTTTTGTCTATACGCTTTAAGCGTATCAAAGACTTTGTCCTTCTAGGACTTAATATGAGCATTTGCAGTGAGAATATAGTTACTTTCTTTGGGTCAGCAAATGCGTATGGCATGCTTTGCAGTATGTTGCAATTGAATTATCCTTTTATGAACTTCAAGTTCATATTAAGATATTCGAGGATCTATATGTACAAATGATAATTCGTTCCATGTAACTTTTTCTCAAGTGTTTATCATGTCTCCCCCTCATGTTAGAAAAACTAACTTGTTTCCTCAACTCTGGGAAATTATTTTTGTGCATTATCATGTTAATATACACTGCACATCAATAATAATAAGATGAAATTATTTGGTTCCTGACCCTGAACCACTTGTGAGGGGAGAATATAATATACTCTCATGTATAGCGTATATCAAATTGATATAGATAACTTTGTTCTCATAAGCAATAATTTAGCTATTAAGTGGAGGCACTCAATAAATTATTTTGCTAAACCAACTATGATGTAAACCACCTTATCAAGATGAACTATCTTGAATAGAAAATCTGGAAATTATGCTCGAAATTAGATTACTGAGCAAGTTACCTCGCAAGCACCGGCCAGGTTGCAGGTTAATAATAATCGCACATGTAACCATATCATAGATGCATCATACGTGGTATACATGGCAGGCGAATGGGCCCATATTCGCCTTTGATATTTCCAGAATTTATGGGATTCAAATCCAACTTTAGTTGGTCAATTAATTAATGAGAACAAGTAATATAAGAGAATTCGTAAGGAACTTTCTAGTTCTTTAATATTTACCCATGTGAATTCTCTATTATTGTTGCACATCATACTTAAATTGATATGGCTAACCCGAATGCCAATTGAATAAATTATCAATATTGATAAAATTCAGGTTTACATCATGACATGTGCAATTATCGATAAACTCTAAGTTTATTATGATATGGGTTTTTATATCAATAAACATCCACTTTATTGTGGCATTCTTTTGTTTGTATTGTACAAATTGGAGAATAAAGCTGGTAGCTTTTCACATGCATATTATCATGCTACAAGTTGTAGTAATAGAAGATATCAAATCTTTCTTTTATTTATAGTCTCAATATAATCAATCGCTTCGCATATACTTTTGAAACTGAATAAGTTTCTTTGAGACTTACTACAATACAATACCTTATTGATAATCAATTATGTTTCTCCAAAATAATATAATTGGCTCTTAAAGTTGTACCATTATGGTCATGTCAAAATTATATGCAATATATGTTTCTTGCATTATTTTAATAATCATATTGCCAAAATATTTTGGCGTACAATAGGTACGTGACCAATGACCATTCATGCCATAATAATGACATTATTTTCTTATATCATCTCAACCCTCCTTCTAGAGGTGAGTGTGGTATATTCAATACCAATAGCATGTTCATATTCTTCCAATAATGAATATGTATTCATAAATCATATGTTGTCACATTCACACCATGAATGGATCATAATCATCTATATCTGCTGTATAAAATCTCATGTCAAATCGATGACATATATTACTTTCACAGAGTGAAGGAATATTTTGAGAATCCTTATTATTCTCATTATCACAATGATGACGATTATAATTTCGTCTATTGCCACGTTCATATCCATGATACCTTCACGGTATTAATTTTGTCTTCTTTCAGACTTATTACATAGTGCTATCATATTTTCTGCGGGGATATGTAATTTTGTTATCCTTTTCAAATCCGTAAATGCGTCTGGCATTTGATTTGTTATTCTTTGCAAATGAATAATCTTTTGCATCTCTTTTTCACAAATAGAGGTATGTGGATCAAGATGAGATAATGATGGATTTTTCCACAAAATTTCCTGTCGACAGTGTGCAAATCGTGCAGTGAACAAATCCCCTGTCAATGTTTCGAGGTAGCGAATAATGGAGGGCGATTCAAACCCAACATATATTTCTAACCTTCTTTGCGGACCCATTTTGGTGCGGTATGGCGGTGCTACAGGCACATATACTGCGCATCCAAAAATTCTTAAATGGGATATATTAGGTTCATGACCCAAAACTAATTGCAACGGGGAATATTTGTGATAATTCGTCGGTCTGAGACGAACTAGCATTGCTCTATGAAAAATGGCGTGACCCCAAACCGAAGTGGACAGCCTCGTTTTCATGAGTAATGGTCTTGTAATCAACTGCAGACGTTTAATTAAAGATTCTGCAAGACCATTTTGAGTGTGAACATGAGCTACAGGATGTTCCACTTTTATCCCAATTGATAAGCAATAATCATTAAATGCTTGGGATAAAAACTCAGCATCATTATCTAGTCTAATAGACTTAATTGGATTATCAGGAAATTGTGCTCGTAATAGCTAAAAAGACACCATATAAATAAATACAAGCTAACATGTTTATATAACGTAGTAAGCATAGTACATAGTATAACATGTGTAAGTAAAATAAGGTCATTTGTATTATGGGCTGATTGAATGTGATGTACATATGAGGGTAGATTAGACAGCATGACTGTAATTAAGAATGTGCAATACAAAAATTGGTTATGATTGAGTTAACAAAATTTAACTGTTTAGCATACATTGAATAAACAAGTATAAAATGAGAAACTTCATTGCATGTGAACATTGGACACATGTGGATGTTTTACAGTATGGCCTGAGCACAATTTATTAACAAGTATGCTCACAGGCAAAGCAGATAGCACTAGTGAATTAATACAATACATAAGAGTTAATGTATTAAATGGACTTATGGTTATGAAAAATAATCATATACACATATTTAAATATTGCAGTTGATTAAATGAGTCAAGACAAGAAATAAAGACAAGAAATAATACAAGGAACATAGGTACAGACTCTTAAGGTACATATCGATATTTCAAGCATATTATAATTTTAACGAATACTTGCTTGATACTTAGCTTTACTAGCTTAAAGCAGAAAATATAAAATTTGAACCATATTGGAGGCATGAAACGTTGTAAACGTTTTTTTTTCAAGCATATCATAATCAGTTATAGTATCTCCACAGAGTTTCAATTTAGAAGTAATTCTAAACATTGCAGAATTATATTCAGAAACAGACTTAAAGTCTTGGAGCCTCAGATGAGCCCAATCATATCGTGCTTGTGGCAGAGTGACCAACTTTAAGTTGTCATATCTCTTCTTTAAGCCATTCCACAAGATAAGTGGATCTTTGACTGTGAGATATTCAATTTTCAAACCTTCATCAAGGTGATGGCGCAAGAAAATCAAGGCCTTAGCACAGTCTTGGGTGGATGCATTATTTCTGTCTTTAATGACGTCTCCAAGACCCATTGCTTCCAAATGGATTTCAGCATCCAACACCCATGTCATGTAGTTCTTGCCCGAAATTTCAAGGGCAACGAACTTCTTTTCATAATGTCAGACATAATTAAAACAAAATTAGGAGGAAAACAAAATACCTTATTGATAATCAATTGCGTTTCTCCAATATTTTAGGTCAGGCTTTCCTTTTCCAACGATGAATAGACAACAAAAGAGCATATAAACATAGTATTAAGGATTCATCTGATCATAAAGTTTAGGTTTTCTAGTTATCTTATCACTTTACATGATATTGAACACGTTATATGCTTTGTATTCAAAATACTATACTGAATAAAAAGCGATGCCAGTGAGAAATGGGAAAGAAATATTACCAGAAATCCAAACCCCAGTAAGAATTACATTCCCTAATCCAATAGATCCGCCTCTACGCAATTAACAAAAATGTAAACATACCCGGCGGCTAATTTGACGAGGGTGTCGTAGTAGCAGAATATTTTTTTTTTCTTATATAAAAGTAAAATACGTACCTTAAATTCAGAATTTAATCTTGAATGAATTTCATGGAACAATTGACAACCTTTGTGCTCAATCCCAAAGCTTCTACTCAATTGGTTAGAGTCTCGTGCTGATAACGTGTTATTAAACAATAAAAGAACAAGAGCAATATTGCAGAGAAAGAGAGAAAATTCTTATTGAATTTTGGGGTGATTTACAATGGGGTATGACCCCTCTATTTATAGGAGGAAAAATGACTTAGCCTCAAAGTAAAACTCTCTACAAGATAGACATTCACTCTAAATAGAATTCTATTCTTAACCGTCCTTGATTTTCTTTATTTTTTGAGTCAATCGTTTTCCGTTTCACCATGTACTTCGGTTTAAAAGAGGAGCGGAAAAAAGTACAACATTACTGTATTAGAATAAAGACAAATTTTAATTTGAGTCTCATATGCCATATAATATTTGTGTGAGACCCTTATTTAGTGATATTTGGAAATTTTATTCTAACTTCTTCTCCTTCAATGACGTCAAGGAAATGCTCCTTCGATCCTTTACAGCTTGTCAAGGAAAGTGCTACATATTTTTTAAAGAGAAAACGACGTTTGTTGAGAGAAAATTTTAGTTTTTCTCTAGCTCTCTTTAAAACTGGAATCCAACAAAATAAAACATAGCTCTACATACTGTACCAAACTTATTTGAAATTTTTTGAGAGGTATTGTTGTATGGCTTTCACCACTTTCACAGAGAAAAAGAAGAGATAAAGAAAAGAGAAAAAATAGAGGAATTCGAACAAGAAAAGAGAGCGAGAAAGGGGGAAAATAGAGATTATAGAGGTTGTGACTACTTTTTGTTTTTGGGTTCATCAGTTCAATAGATATGGGTTTCCGTAAACCTAGTACTGGCTTTTATCTAGAACTTGTATTTGTATCGAAAAATTCATTAAGTATATAAGAATATTTAGTTTGGAAGTCAGTACGTTCATTCAGTTAGCAATGTATATTAACTTGAGATTTTTGTAAAAACTCATAAACTTAAAATTCTAAAACAGTGCCAAAACATAATTGTTTGTCGACGTTAATGGTGCTTTTTCCTTTTCGATTCTTTCTTATTCTTCTTCTTTTAAAAATATTTTATGGATTTGGCTTTTGAGTTTCTCTGATCAATTGCTTCAGAGAAGATTAATAGAGAAAAAAAATGGGAACATTGAATTCTGGTAAATGAAAATATTGAGTTAAAAGAGTTTTAGAAATTTGGAAGAGGAGACAGTGATGCTTGGTATTTTGTTGTTGACCTGAAACATCATATCGTGAAACATATGTCGAGAATATGTTAAGACCAAAGATTCCAAGAGAACAGCTAGTTAGTGGGATACTACATTAGAGTTTGCTAATTACTCTATCAATTCATTTGAGAACCCAAACATCAACTATGAACCCTACAAAAAGAAGGTTCACTTGATTTGTGTATATGGCCTTATGGATTAGCCATGCAGCTCCTTATAGTTGGTCACTTGGTTGGATACAAACAACCAAAAATATGTCGTGGGTATACCAAGTTGTTAGTGATAAAGCAGATTAAATCTCAGAAAAATTTCTTGGATCCCTTCCTATATTGTGATGCTCCACCAAAAAGAAAAGGGAGAATAATTAAAACGACTGCTTTGTTATGAAATAATAAAAGAAAAGAAAAATATTACATAGAAAAGTATAAAGAGAGAATTTTTATTGATTTGAGATGATTTACAATGGAATAAAATCTCTTTGTCTATAGGAAAAAGTGACTCAGCCACCAAGTAATAAACCCTAAGATCTCTCTAAAATATAGACCTTCACCTTAAATAGAATTCTATTTATAACACTCCCTCTTGAATGACTATTCAACAGATAATGTGCCTCGTTAAAATCTTAACTAAAATAAAATCCAGTGGGAAAAAATTCTAGAGAAGGAAAAAGAGCACACATATTTAGAAATACCCCTTTTGATTGTCTCGTTAAAAACCTTGTAAGGAAAATCCATTGGGACAAAACCTTATAAGGGAAAAAGAGTACACCGCGTATTAACTCCTCCCGATGCGAGCATCAATTCACATCTTTGAACCTTCGCATTCCAATCTTGTGCACTAGTTTCTTGAAGGTTGACGTCGGCAGAGATTTGATGAATAAAATAGTCATATTAACTCCAATAAATATATTACACCTTGAAAATTCTCGCTATCACATTGTCATGCTTATGCTTATAGCAAGATACATATGTGCACAAATAGCACTTGAGATATAGTACTTGTGAGCATGTGATTTTTGCCTCGTTGAAATTACTCCTACAGAATTCTCAAACTTAGATTTTTTCCTTTTTATTATTTATTTTTAGGATTTAATTACTCATATAAGCGTGTGTTTTCATTAATGCATGCATGACAAGTCATAAAAATACAAAAAAATTACATAAGCTTTTAGGATTTAATTTCACATATTTTATTTAAAATTAATTGGTAGTTAAAGGTTTAAAATCACAAAAAATAAGTAGTTTACTTTGGTATCTTATTAATTTTTATTTTTAGTTTTCATATTTGTTATTAGTTTAATTTAGTCTAATTATAATTTTAAAATAAAACTAGGAAGTTTGTAAAAAAGAAGATGAAAACAAAAAAATAGTAATAAAGAAGGTTGGCCACAATTGGGCCAGGCCTGGGTGGCCCAAACCTGGGTGGCCCAAACCTTATACCCGTTCAAAATACCCAAACCCAGCCCAAAACCCATCTCTGACCCAAGTCCACATAATAGACGCCCCAAAACGACATCGTTTTGGGGCGGTCAATCTCAGCCATTCATCCACATCAATCCAACGGCCCTGAAACCCCCTTCCCAAACCCATATATATGTCCAAATGTCTGTGTATAACTGAGAGACCAAACAGTCTTCCTCCTCGTACACATATACACCAGTGTAACACCACCCATCAGCCACCACAGATCCGCCGTCCACCACCCTGAAACCACCACCGGAAATCGCCTCACGGCGGCGGCCGGCCACCAAATGGCCCCAAATTTACACCACCGAACCCTCGCAACCTCCCCTTTCCCTTCCTACCATCAGATCCCCTTAAATATCTCCCCAGCCCGTCTACTACTCGAAAGAATAGTCGCCGTCTCTGCCGCCTACGGTGGCACCAACTCCAAACCGGTCCAAATTAACACCCCTAAACCGCCTTGTCCTCCTCTTCCCAACCCTTTAAGTCTTGACCCTCGAATCCTCACAGACCTCTTTGAATATTGAATCGAAGTTTTGACCCAAACCCTAAACTAACCGAAATCCCTCAAAAATGGTCTCAGGTGACCATCTCACCTTCCTATCCACAACCCCATGACCAACGACCCTCGAATATAACTACATGTGGCCAAAATCAGATCTGAAACCCATACCCCATCTCAAACCAATCAACCCTAGCCTGAAACCCTTTCCCCTTCTCCAATAATGAGGCAAAGGCCTCAGAAGGCCAAAGGAACCTCTCAGAAGGTGTCGAAAAGCCTTGAGATTCCATGAGCCCAAATTTAGGGTTGCAATTTTAAGAAAGCTATGTTTCTTTTGTACTTCTTTCTCTGATTGCTATTAATTTCTCATGTTTATCTTTTTAATTGTTTCTTTTGTTCCTCCTTATAATTGTTTCTTTTTAATGTTTTAATCTCCTTTGTTCGACTTTATAATTGTTTCAATTTCCTCCTTATAATTCTTTCTAGGTTTCTTCTGAGTGTTTGTAATTTCCTTTGTTCGTTTTTATAATTATTTTAATTTCTGTGCTTTTCCTTATAATTACCTTAGTTTTCTTTTGAGTGTTTTTAATTTCTTTTGTTCGTCGTTATAATTGTTTCCTGAAATTGCCTTTGTTCTTCTTTATAATTATTTTAATTCCCTGTGTTCTACCTTGTACTGGCTTTAGGTCTCTTCAGAGTGTTTTAATTTGTTTTTCCTTATAATTGCTTTTAGTTCTCTTCTGATTGCTTTTGTTCTTCCTTCTATTTGCTTTTGAGTTTCTTTGATTTTGTTTATTTAAAGGCATGCATGTCCATTTGCTCATCTGTTAAGTTTTTCTTATTAGTGACTTTATTTCCACCACATGCTTTTGTTTTAAGTTTGGATAACTTGCTTTTGAATAGTCTACTTGATATTTGAAGTCACAGTTGTCCCTGAATTATCATGCTCTGATTTTCCATTTCTTCTGTTCCAAAATTGATTAGTATCCATGTGTGATAAATCTTGCTTCTGAAGTTTGTGATGATTAGTTTCATCTTTCTTTCTGAGTAATTTGGTTCCACATTGTGTTATTTTCCTGAACATATGTGTTGCACTGATAAGTTTTTAACCCTTGATAGTTTGCTCTTGCATAGTATAGTATAACCCTCAAAGGCGATCCCAACTGATAATAACCTTAATTTATGACCATAGGTAGTTAATTAGGGTCAATTGTTGACGAAATAGAGAGGCATCTGTTAGCACATATAGTCAGTAATTAAGAAAAGAAAACATGGGTATTAAGGGTATTTGAACATGGGAATCTTGTAACAAACTCCTGGAACATTCTAGTGTGGGTTCAAAATGTAATTTCTGTCCATTCTTTCTCAAAACTCGAGGCAGAAGTTAGAAAATCAAGGATCATTTAGGTAAATCTGAATAATAGGTAAAGCACTAAAAGGAAACAAAAAGATTTTGTTGCCCTAAGGCTTTGGTTATAAAGAGACGTCTGATTACTTTAAAAGGGGATTTACTGGAGCTAGGGGACAATTTTCAGATATAGAGAGAGAAATACGTTGAGAGATACACTGCATATAACATTCAGCTGAAATCAATTTCAAGTTTTCCTCGCAAAATCTTCTATAATAATCAAATTTTATTCCTTAGAAGTTGAAGATGGTTTGAAGTATATGCATTAAGGATTGAAACTTGTGTGTGCTGACTTTTCAAAGTGCTTTTCCTGAATTCCTGATACATTCCGGGGTTTACTGGTTATTTTGGCTGTTGTTGCTTATTCGCCTTACTCATAGGATCTCTTCTTGCTGTAATTCTAGGTACCACTCTCACTCAAAATATGTGAAGGCACATATGTACATATTTGAGACCATAACTGATAATGAAGATGATCGTGTTTTTTATATGAATGTCTTAAATAAACATTGTTAGTTTAGTAGTATTTCTGGTACTGTGATGTATATGAACGTGTAAACTATATAGGACTGTATCTGGACTGTCAATCTCCAATTGCTTAAATATTAGTAGACTAAATAGGACAATCAACAACCTGCCTGAATTTTGTGTTCCTATCAGTAATAGGAAGTCATCATATGTATACATATGCTAGTTGTTAAGCCTATCAATTTGTATGTATCGATCTTAAGTATGAATTTAACATATTGATTCACTAGTAAAAAATCACTACCAGGATGTCGTTTTGTCAAATTTTATGTGCTAACAAATGATCAACCATGAATAACATTAATAGTTGTAGTATAACGATTTGAAAATGATAGCCTTATCCTTGTGATTAAAGTATAGTCCAATGTTTCTAGGCTTAAGGTTGAAGGCCCAAACTGTTATTAGTTGCGAGGCATAAGGGAATTCATTCCCTAGGCTTGCTATTTCCGATAATGAAGCCCAAATTGCAAAACCAGCCATGAATGAGGCTGAGAATATAGATGTTGAGTCTCTCTTTTGATTATATCACTCACATATGAAATAATTAGGACATATCATTTTAGAGACGCGTATAATAGAAAACCATAGTCGCTTTAGGTTGCCTTTCTAGAAATAAAGTGAGCCGCGCTAACAAAATAATGCACTACGTGGGCTCCTTAACTGTAATAAAATGTATAGAATTTGGAAGTGTTGTTTAGCGAATTCACGTCCCTCCACGAATTTTCAAACGCGTAGTTGTTGTAGGGCGATATTTTAATAAGATATCTTCCGAAGTTCGGGTGCACATTTATGTGATCCAAATCCAAGTCTCAGCGATGTTAAAGTGTGTCGAGAACCCGGGTGCATTTATGTGACGTGGTTCGATAAGTATTTTAATAACGTTGCAATATTCCTTAAAATTAAATAAAGCGGTTAAAGTTTAAAATTGTACCATAGGCTAAAACATGTATTAAAAATAAGATAATTAGCCAAATATGATAGTTTAAGCGACCGTGCTAGAACCACGGAATCCGGGGGTGCCTAACACCTTCCCTCGGGTTAACAAAATTCCTTATTTTAGAATTTCTGGTTCGCAGACTTCAAAAGGAAAGTCGAGTTTTCCTTGATTTGGAATTCTAAATAAATCGGTGACTTGGGACACCAAAATCCAAACCTTACCCAAGTGGCGACTCAAAATAAATAATCCCATTTCGAATAATGTCACTTTAATTGGAAAAACTCCCATATACATTTATCTTTCCAGGTAGCCGTGTAAAAAAGAGGCGTGACAGCTCTGGCGACTCTGCTGGGGATCGAACCCAGAATCTCTAGTTCAAGGTTCAAGAATTCGAGCTTAGGATGATTGTTATATTGACTTCTTCCGATTTGCCTACATGTTCTATGCTAAGTGCTAAATGCTTTACCGTTTTGATATTATCTGAACTGTACATATAATTGCTACAAAACCCTTCACTTCTCACCTTCGGGGATGTGCTTACTGGTTGAGACTCCCTATTCTGTTAGTGACATACTTGAAAATAAGAAAGAGGCCGGACACATTACTAAGGCAGATGGCCTTTTGGTTCCGAGTATGTAGCCCCCCTCCTCGACTCGAGTTGTCCGCTCGGATGCACAGTCTAGGCCTTGTACCAAGGTGTTTAACTTAGAATAACTTGACCTCATGCCGGATCCCTAGTAGGAACGATTATTTGCATCATACAATTGGATTAGGGGACTCAAAGCAGGGGTTGGGTCCGTCTAGGACAGGTGACCCGAAATGAAAAGACCATCATGATGCATATTACGTGCTATTTGTGCATTTATTTGCTTTGGATTTGCTTGCTGACCGGCTTGTGAATAAAAGAAAATTTGAGGGCTACTGAGATAATTTATTTGCAAAAAACCAATGCTCAAATAGTGCCAAAATGCTGCCGATTTTTACAAAAACAAAAAAAACAAAAAAAAAAACCAAGAAAAATACAAAATAAAAGGAAAATTGGGGAAGTTTTTCAATTGTATTTTTTGTTTTTTGATAAAGTGTTTTGCCGGGTCTAACCCTTCTTTTGCATAAAATACCGAAACAAGAAAAAGCAAATCTCCGATTTGATTCACTTGTTTCGAAATAAATCAGGTGATTCCATCACTATCGGAAATAGCCAAATGTTACCGCAAGGGATGCCGGAAGGCTAATCTTGCAATAGCGGCCACCTCTGAGTCTTATTTTGACCGGCAAACAAGCACATCCTGAAAAACCTTCTCTCAAAAGTGTTGCAAGGCCATATTCACAAAGCCGGTCCCTGATTTTAAGAAATGAATTTCATAAAGTACTGGTTTTAATATTTTGAGAATGCTAATTCGCCTTAATAAATATGGAGAATGAGCACGATAATGTTCATGAACAAAATTCCCTTGGAGTTGTGACTGTGGTGGAATGATCTAGGGGAAGCAGGGTAGAAAAGGGTCAATACGCATATGGGAGGCCTCACTGGTTTGTTAAAAGTTAGCCCAGTGGGAGACATCATAAAAGCATTAACCACATTCTGCGACCCAACCCACAATGTCTTCCACTTCTCGGACTTTGAACTCACCCCGACATTAGAGGAAATAGCCGGATATATCGGGACCCCTACAATTCCTTTGAGACACCAGATTGCACCAAGAGCCCTTTCCGTGTATAAATTCCTGGACTCCTTGAAAATCGGTAGGAAGGTTCACAATCCGGACTTATCAGCTGGCTTTTGCACCCCGAAATTTATATATTAGAGGTATGGACATATCGGGGGATTGAATAACCTCGAAAATCTTATTGGTAGCAAAGGAAATCAGCTCAAGTGGGATGAGCATCGATGTTTTGCGTTCATGGTATTTTTCTTGGGTCTTCTGGTGTTCCCGCGAAAGGATGAGAATATTGACATACGGGTAGCAAGGGTCGTTAGCACTTTGATGACCCAGGCTAAAAGTACCCTCGCTCCAATGATTTTGTCCGAAATCTTCCGTGCTCTCATCGCCTATAAAGCAGGAGGAGAATTCTTCGAGGGATGTAACTTGCTTTTTCAAATATGAATAATCGAGCATATATGTCACCGGACTTGGTTCATGAATTATGGGTTAATGGGTCCAGAGTACCTGAGGGTATCGCTGAACGGGTGTCGCATCTCCTGGTCATCACTGCAAATCAGATAGAGTGGACATCCGGGTGGCTCCCTATGGATGAAGTTGTGTATATGCCAGCCACCAGGCCTCATTTCCTTCTGATGGGTCTCCGAAGTATCCAGCCCTATGCGCCATATAGAGTACTAAGGCAATTGGGTAGATGCCAAATGATCCCCAGGGATGAGGATATTAGTCGTCATGCGGTTGAGATAAGCCCAAATGGTCAATTCCCTGAAGCCGTTGTACGTCAAATATAGAGCAAATGTCAATACTTGACAGCCGATACTCGAGTACACGACATGTCTAAAGGTGAGGTTGCACCGGGGTATGTTGCTTGGTACAAGAGAGACAAAGAGCCTGTGAGGTCGGCTAAGAGACCACATCTCCAAGAATTTGCTGAGATGTCACAAGAGCAGTGGGATTGGTTAGCCAAGGAAAATGAATATAGGGCTACTATAGGAAGGTTGGAAAAGCAAATCCAAGAGTTGCAGTTTGAAAACAGTTTACAAGCTGCGGCTAGTGAGGGAAAAAAAGAAGATATTGACCAAAGAAAACGAAGCCCTACGAGCCAAAATCCAAAAAATGAAGGCAGCCACAGAAAATCCTCCTAGAAGTGCAAAAGATGAAAAACTCATAGAAAATTTGCAGCGTAAAGTAACCGAGTATGGGTTTGACCTGAATAAGGTGGAAGGTGAGCTATCTAGGGTTCGGAAGCAATTGATTAAAAATGCAGAGGAGCGAGCCCGCATCCTTGAGCAATTAAAAGAAGCGAATAACGATGAGATTGTTGGTCTAAAACGGAGGGTCATCATGACTGAACACAAGATGGCCAACCAAGCCGGGGACTTCAAAACCGAAAGAGAGCATTGCTATGCAGTAATAGCAGGATAAGAAAGGGATTTGCGGAAATTCCAAAAGCTGAATCAGGTAGCAAAACGAACTCTAGAAGCAAGGGCCGAGCAGATTGGGCGTCTACTGCAAGAAAAAGGTGTTATTAGGGAAAGGGTACGGGCAATCGCAGAACATATTATCATAAAATACAACCATTGTGAGGACATGACGAAATCCATGTACTTTGCTACCGCCATGACATTTGTTCGTCAAGTGATGGAAGATCTCCACCACCTCCAAGGAAGTTTAGCACGCAAGCCTGCGGCAAGGCTGGACGATGCCCCACAAGTTCCAAAAACAGTTGAAGTCTTAATGTACTCATAAATTTGCATTCTCTTAAAAGAGTGTGTCTGTATGTTCTTTTACGCACCATTTGAATCTGTAAGTTGTGTCCCAGTTGGTAGTTTCCTTTAATTAGTTAACTTTTGTAACCAAAGTTTTTGTCTTTATAAAAATTGAAAATCCAAAACTACATTGTTATTTCCATCACATTTTTCCATGAACTATGCTCGGTCTGATTCATGCAGTGTCATGATACATAGCCAATCTTCATAGGATTCAACCGTATTCTTTAAAAAGGAAAGCTAGTAGAAAATAAGAAGTAGAAACCAAAAGAAGTTCGGAATAAATACTGGGATGACGCATGCGACCATTGTAAACATATAGAAACCCGTTAACTATGTAGGTGCATCATACCCAACATGCGATTTCCTGTTTGTTATCAATCCCAACCTAACTGTCTGAAATTCCAGTTTCCAGTCCAGGTTTTTAGAGAGCAGTGATTGGTTTGTGGTAAGCTGGCATCGCACAGATACTTTACTAGATCAAAAGGAAGCGCAAAGATGTCATCCGAAATGACTCTACCAGCAGTTCCCATCCCAGAGGACAACCCAATTGCAGGGATCTCAACCTCAGAATCTGCGGCGGCTGAAGAAAATAGGATCCCTTAACTTAGAGTTATGGACATGTGCGATGCTTGGACAAATGGAAAAGAACCTCCAAGTGCTATCCCCGGATTTCCTGAGCTTTTCGCAAGGTCGGGGGGTACCTCCACTATCCCCATCAGCCATCCAAATATCCTCTTGGGGCAACCTACCATATCAGCCAACTTTGTCGGAGCGCCTTCTGAAGCCCGTCCTCCGATGTTCACATCTGGCCTAATTCCTAATATTTTTACGGCTCCTCCCTGCGCAGCCACCACAGAGCCTGCGGTGCCGAGGCCCATGTTTGATCCTACAGCTTTCACGTTTGAAACTCCCAACTATCAAACTGAGCCTCCCCCATACCCCCATACACTTATTCTCAACCAGCATACGAACTCACACCAGTGCAGGACAAAACCCCTAAGACACCTGAACAAGATGAAATAACAAGAAGGATGAAAAGCCTGGAGCAGAGTTTGAAAAACATGCAAGGTTTGAGTGGACAGAAGAGTGTGTCTTACTCGGACTTATGCATGTTCCACACGTACATCTTCCCTTGGGATTCAAAATGCTGAAGTTTGAAAAGTATGATGGCCACGGCGACCCCATTGCTCATTTGAAAAAATATTGCAACCAACTGCGTGGGGCAGGTGGAAAAGAAGAACTATTTATGGCATATTTCAGAGAGAGTTTAGTAGGTCGTCACTTCTGAATGGTACATGGACCAGGATATCACTCGATGGCATATTTGGGATGACCCCGCCCGGGATTTCGTAAGGCAGTTCCAGTATAACATTAACATTGCCCCGGATAGAAATTCTTTGGCCAACTTGAAAAAGAAACCTTCAGAAAGTTTTAGAGAATATGATTTCAAGTGGCGCGAACAAGCGTCAAGAGTAAAGACACCCATGGATGAGACAGAGATGGTCACCGTCTTCCTACAGGCACAGGAGGCAATTATTTTCAAAATATGATGTCAACAATGGGCAAACCTTTCGCAGAAGCAATTAAGATCGGCGAGATGGTAGAAAATGGCCTATAACCAGGAAGAATTATGAGCCAGTCCACCATAAGGGCAACCTCCCATGCCATCCAAGGCGGGGCAGGAGGGGTTGCAAGAAACAAAAAGAAAGAGGAAGTGTCACTGGCAGCCTCCGGAATGAGAAGACACCAGGCTCACAGACCTGTATTCTCAAAAAGGGCCTCTCAACAGTACTATACCCATAAGGACATGCATTATGTTCCCCAACCTTACGCAGTCATGAATGCACAGCCATTTGCTTGACCACAACAACAGGGCAACAATAACCAGGTCCCGAGAAATTAGCCTCTCCAAAACCACTATAATCCCCGCCCTCCACAAAATAATTTCCGTCCCTGGGAGCCACCTAGGAGACAAAACTTTACACCAATAGGGGAATCTTATGCGAGCTTATTCCCAAAGCTGTTTCAGATGGGTCTCTTGCAACCCGTGCCCCCGAATAGGTAGAACCCCGAGTCACCTTCCTATCAACGGGGCGTACGTTGTGCTTATCATTCAGGAGCCGAAGGACATGCCACCGGAAACTGCTGGACTCTAAAACGAGCGGTGGAGGATTTAATAAAACAAAGGAAAATAGTGTTGAGAGATGAAGATGTCCCAAATGTAACCAATAACCCGTTGCCGGCTTACAACCATGGGCCAGTCATCGGAATGAATTGTGAGGACAAAGAATTTGACCCTACCCTAAAAGCCATAATAGCCATTGCTGATGCAGACAGAAAATTGAAAGTTAACCCCAAGAAGGTTTAAGAAAAAGAAATGAGTGAAGCCAAGCATCCAGAAGCAGAGAAGAAGTCTGAAATCAAAACTTAGACGACACCCACCAAGAAAACCATACTTTACATCCCACGGGGGCATCAAGAAAAATAGCCCACTTTGAGTCCCCCAAGAAGGTTTGAGTTGAACAAAACGATGTATGTATCCAAGGGAGCTTATGTGGTACGGGGAGCGATTAAACTACCAAGGCTGAATGAGCCCGTGGTAATCAGTCGTGCGCCTTAAAGCTAATGACAAACCCTTCTACAGTCCCATGGAACTACCAAGAAACCATAGTTACATACAAGGGCAAATAGATCATTAGGGACACTCAGAAGGGCCATCTCACAAAGAAATATTCAGATATGGAAGAAGTGAACACTGCTACCAAACGGCGATTTTCACCCAAAAAGCCCGTGAGTGCTGAAGAGGCAGAGGCCTTCTTTCAAAAAATGAAAATGCCAGAATATGAGGTGGTGGACCAGCTCCGAAAGTCTCTCAAGCAGGTCTCTTTATTTTCATTACTGATAGAATCTCCAGTGCACCAGAAAGTGTTGGCCAAAACCTTGAACGAAGCTTACATACCGGTTGGAACTTCTGTGGAACAACTAGAGAAAATGGCGGAAAGATTATTTGCTATTAATCAGGTTACATTCAGCAAGAATAATTTACCTCCAAAAGGAGCTGCCCATAACAAAGCCTTGCACCTCACCATCAAATGCGAGGGCTATTACGTCAAAAGAGTAATGATAGACAGAGGTTCTGGGGTAGATATATGCCCACTCTCAACATTGGAAAGAATGGAGATTGGAATAGAGAGGATCCGTCCCAACAATGTGTGTGTCCAAGCCTTTGATAGGATCAAGTGAGACACCATTGGGGAAATTGACTTGGTATTGGCCATCGGTCGAGTCGAATTTGAAACGACATTCCAAGTATTGGACATGGATACATCCCATAACTATCTCCTAGGAAGACCATGGATTCGAGCGGTTGGAGCGGTGCCTTCTACTTTGCACCAAAAGTTCGAACATGAGAACCAGGAGATTGCGGTCCACGGAGAAGATAAACAGTCAATTTACCGTGATCCCTCTGTCCCCTGCCTCGAATCCAAAGAGGGAATTGAGCATATAGTTTACCGGGCTTTTGAAATTATGGTAGCCGATCAATACAAAGAAGGCGAACAATTCCCCTAGACTCTCCTCTCCAATGCCTCCATATGGTGGTAAGAGAAATGACAAGCCAAGGGTTTAAGCCAGGCAAGGGACTTGGAAATTCTCTACAAGGCATAATTGAGCTGGTTGCCCTGCCTACCGCAGAAAAGTTTTTTGGGCTAGGCTTCCGTCCAACACTGGAGGATATCACCTTGGCCAACAGTAGGAAACGTCATGGATGGACTTGTACAAAACATTTGTAAAACCAAAGTACAGTGAGGAAGAAGAAGAGAGACCTTCACATCGGAGGAAATTGAGGAGATATGTGGAGCCATGAGGAAATTATTGTATGAAGCCAACATGGTCCAACTGGGAGAATGCTCAAGCATTGCTGAAGTTCTCTATATGGTACCGGATGCCAAGCTGCAAAACTGGAAGGCCACGCCTTTCCCAGTCAAGCGGGAGGCCCAGTAGTCCCGCCTTGCTACCTTTTCTTGCATCACGAGCTATTTCAGGGTGTAGCTCGGGTGTTTTTCTTTCGTATTTTGTCCTTTAAATTCCAGATGTAAACCCTGTTATCTTACATTTTCAGGAAATAAAATTAATATTTCATCGTTTGCACTTCTCTATTTTTTCTAATTTCTGTTTTCCTTCTATTTCATTTTTTCTTTCAGTCCCAATAATGCGACTTTAAATAAAATGACATGCTCGCGGACTTCATGCCCCGACCCGAACATGCTGCCCATCTGTGAAATAATGAACTAAGAACCAGAGTATGATGAAGAAGAGGCTTTTAGGGAAATCAACCGAGAGTTGGAAGATTTTGAAAATAAACCTAAGCCGAACTTAAATGATACCGAACCGGTTAACTTGGGGGATCCCGGCGAAATCAAGGAAACTAAAATAAGCATCCATGTTAATAAAGAAATCTGGGATTCATTGGTTCAACTTTTGTTAGAATTCAAAGATGTATTTGCTTGGTATTATGATGATATGCCTGGGTGAGTGTTGATCTGGTGGTTCATAAGTTGCCCACATACCCAAAATGCCCTCCAGTCCAAAAAAAACAAAGAAAGTTCAAACCCGATGTCAGCGATAAGATCAAAGAAGAGATCACAAAACAGCTAGAGGCAGGGGTAATCCGAGTGGTTCAATACATCACATGGTTGGAAAATGTGGTCCTGGTACCGAAGAAAGACGGAAAAGCTCGAGTGTGTGTAGACTACAGAGGTTTAAACAAAGCGAGTCCCAAAGACAACTTCCCTCTACCTAACATCCACATCCTTGTTGAAAACTGTGCCAAACATGAGATACAGTCATTTGTAGATTGCTATGTAGGATACCACCAAGTGTTTATGGATGAGGAAGATGTTGAGAAAACCGCCTTCACCACACCTTGGGGAATTATTGTTATAGAGTTATGCCTTTCGATTTAAATAATGCCGGGGCAACATACATGAGGGCCATGACCACTATTTTCCATGACATGATGCATCAAGAAATTGAAGTATATGTGGACGATGTGATTATCAAGTCCAAGACTCAAGGTGATCATGTAAAGGACCTAAGAAAATTCTTCGAAAGGCTTCGCAAGTATGATTTGAAATTGAATCCAGCCAAGTGTGCATTTGGGGTCCCGTCAGGCAAACTTCTAGGATTCATTGTCAGCCGAAGAGGTATCGAGTTGTATCCGACCAAGATAAAATCCATTCGAGAGCTACCTCATCCAAAGACCAAGAAGGATGTAATGAGCTTATTGGGAAGAATAAATTACATCAGCCGATTCATTGCCCAGTTGACTTCCATATGCAAGCCCATATTCAAGCTATTAAAAAAAGGATGCAACAGTTAAATGGACTGTGGAGTGTATAGGCTTTTGACAGAATCAAACACTACTTGTCCAACCCACCACTTTTTGGTCCCGCCGGAATCGGAAAGGCCACTATTTCTCTATCTAATAGTCCTGGAAAGCTTTTTTGGTTGTATTCTCAGGCAGCATGATGCCACGGGAAAGAAAGAGCAAGCCATCTATATTTGAGCAAGAAGTTTACCAGTAACGAGGCCAAGTACACACTACTAGAAAGAACCTGTTGTGCCTTGACATGGCTGGCTCAGAAGATAAGGCATTATCTGCAAGCTCATACCACCTACCTCATAGCCAGGCTGGATACACTAAGGTATATATTCCAAAAATCGATGCTCACAGCGTGACTGGCAAAATGGAAAATCCTTCTCACTGAGTTCGACGTAGTTTATGTAACTCGTACCGCAATGAAGGCTCAAGCATTGCCAGATCATCTAGCCAAGAATCCAGTTGATGAAGAATATCAGCCTTTGAATTCCTATTTCCCTGATGAAGAAGTGAACACAGTGGAAGTAACATCTGAAGAAATCCCCGTTTGGAAAATGTTCTTTGACGGAGCAGTAAATTCCAAAGGCGTAAGGATTGGGGAAATTTTAATCTCACCAACAGGTCAGCATTACCCGGCTACAGCAAGGCTCCGGTTTTTCTGCACCAATAATACAACTGAATACGAGGCTTGCATTATGGGCATGAACATGGCCATTGACCAAGATGTTGAAGAATTGTTAATCATGGGGGATTCAGACTTGATCGTACGACAGGCTCAAGGAGAATGGGAAACAAGAGACGTAAAACTCATCCCCCATAGACAGCATGTGGATGACCTCAGCAAATGGTTCAAGTCGGTACAATCCAGGTACATTCCTCATTGTCATAATGAGCTAGCAAACGCACTCACAACCCTGGCTTCCATGTTGCCTTACCCCGGAAATGCTTACGTTGATCCTTTGGAAACCCAAATCAAGGAAAGGAACAGATATTTTAATGTGACCGAAGCAGAGTCCAACACACAGCCATGGTATTATGACATCAAGAGATTCCTGAAAACATAGGAGTATCCCGAGCAAGCCACCGGGGAGCAAAAGAAAACCATCCGACGACACGTAAGCAATTTCTTCTTGAGTGGTGATACTTTATACAAAAGGACTCCAAATCTCAATTTGTTGAGATGTGTTGACACCGAGGAAGTGGGGAGAATTATGTATGAAGTACACGCGTGAGGGTGCGTACCTCATATGAACGGATATGTACTAGTAAAGAAAATACTTCGATCAAGGAATTACTGGATGACCATGGAGAAAGATCGCTTCAGCTTCGTTCGGAAATGTCATCAATGTCAGGTACACGGTGATTTGATTCATGCACCGCCAACCGAATTGCATTATGTGTCAGCACCCTGGCCATTCGCTGCCTGGGGCATGGATGTCATTGGGCCGATTGAACCAAATGCCTCAAATGGACATAGATTTAAATTGGTTACTATTGATTACTTCACAAAATGGGTTGAAGCCATCACCCTTAAGTCCGTTACCAAGAAAGCTATGGTAGATTTTGTGCATTCCAATATCATTTGTCATTTTGATATTCCCGCAACCATCATTACAGACAACGCATCCAATCTGAATAGTCGTCTGATGGGAGAAATATGTGAACAATTTAAGATAACACATAGAAACTCTACCCCTTACCGGCCTAAAGCTAATGGTGTCGTCGAAGCAGCTAACAAGAACATCAAGAAGATCTTGAGAAAAATGATTCAAAGCTCAAGGCAATGGCATGAAAAGTTGCCTTTTGCATTGTTGGGATATCTCACCATAGTGCGCACATCGGTAGGAGCAACTCCATATTTACTGGTCTATGAGACTGAAGCTGTCATACCCGCAGAGGTAGAAATCCCTTGTTCTGAGTGATTGTCGAAGCAGAAATTGAGGATAGTGAGTGGGTCAAAACTTATTTGGAGCAGTTGTCATTAATTGATGAAAAACGAACGGCTGCAGTTTGTCATGTGCAGTTGTACCAACAAAGAATGGCCCACGCTTACAATAAGAAAGTGCGCCCTAGGAATTTCGAAGTCGGAGAGCTGGTATTGAGGCGTATACTTCCTCACCATCAGGAAACCAAAGGAATGTTTGCTCCGAACTGGAAAGGTCCGTACATTATCAAAAATATATTACCCAAAGGAGCATTGTACATGGGTGACGTTGAAGGAGACGAGCCCGAGGCAGCAGTAAATGCAGATGCACTAAAAAGGTATTACGTTTGAACTCCTTATTGCAATGATTCTGGCCGGTGGAAATGACGAAGGCTTTCTTTCCCGCTACCCTAAATACTACCAATCCTTCGCGAACCCTTTGAGCTGACCGCGTTCTTTGTTCACCCTCTTTGGAACCCGAAAGTGCTATTCAAAAGAAAAACAAAAAAAATGAATGAAAAAATAGAAAAAAAGAAACAACAAACAAATTAGTTTAGGAAACACTTCTGAACTACGTCTGACTTTATTCCGAAAGGATACGTAGGCAGCCTCTCCCTGAGGTTCAGTCATATCAAAATAAAACCCCATTTCCACAAGAAAATAAAACTAGGGCAGAAATTTATAGTTGCGGTCACAAATTCACCCGAACGGTTCCAAAGTTGTAAATTTCCATCAAGAACCTGGTCCAAGTCCTTCCGATCAGTTGGCCAAAACAGGGAAGTGACAAATACCATTGTAGGGATTCAGCACAACTCAATTTGAGAGAAATAAAATGAGAGAGTCTTATCGGTGAAAACCTTCGGGCACCATAAGGCGACGGTGAGCAGAGAAAAACAAAATGAGAGAGTCCGTTTAGTGAAAACTCGCAAAGAGCGCTATCGGACGACGGGAGAAGAGAAATGAGAGAGGCCAATTGGCGAAAATTCGCAAAGGGTGTCGCCGGCCAAAAAGAGGAAATATTGCCACTCAAGCCTTAACCAGTTTCCATGGTCCCCGAAAAATTAAAATCAAAAGCAGAAATGGATCTGGGTCGGGTATTTAGTCCAAGAAGCATGTCGTTTTCATTTAAAGTTGGCACCCACTTACAAATAAGTCCTCCCTTTTTCTCCAAAAGATACATACTTCTCTAAATTCATGTTTTGTTTTATTGTTTTTCCCACTCCCTTTCCCTTTAACTTTGATGTCCTGACCATTCCACAAGAGAAGGTAGCAGGACCGGTCTCACGGGCTTTCTCCTGACAAGAACTAAAAGGAATATCCGGTATCAGCAAGGGTATTTAGCCAACCTCGGGTGATCATGACGGCTAACGCATCAAAAGCAGGAAAAAAGAAAGAAAAGAAATTCAAAGTTAAGAATCCACGAAGGTGAATCAAGATCGGAAAGGTTAAGCCCAAGCAGGATAATGGTTCCTACCAAAGATCCCAAAGGCAAGCCCTGAAATGGAAATCGAGACAAAAATTATAACCAAAGGCATGGAAAAAAAACCAATCCGAAAGATGAGGACCCCTGGCCAACCTACGAGGCAAAGATTGGAAGTCAAAGGTTTTCATCCAACATAAATGAGGCTGGAATCAAACACAACAAGGCCACAAACCAATCACTGTTTAAGCTAACAAACTGCTCTGTTCTGAATTGAAATTTGACACAGATGTAACCTAAAGACAATGGGAACACGTGACTAATGCAACCGAAGGAATTGCACAAGGGATAAGAATGGTGTTGCATTAATAACAAAAGGAAAGTTTTCTTTACATTCTTTTCCTGCAAATTCATAAATAAACATGATAGCATGGGATTCAAATCCCTGACTCCTTCCCTAGATTTAGGGCCATATACCTAGCTTCCCCTTGTGCAACTTGTGGATCCTCGGAATAACCCAAGGATTGCATTCCACTCCCTCCAGCATAGACCGAGAAATTTCCTTCCTTCGCTAACCCGGGAGGTTTCTCTTTACATCCCCAGCATAACCTGAGGACCCCCTTTCTTCCACTTTTTACTCCCTAGAGTAGTCTGAGAGTTAAAGCTCCTCTGTCCTTAGCATAACCTAAGAGTTTTTCCTTCCCTTCTCTATCCCCATCATAGTCAAAAGGATCTCTGTGGCCCTTCACTTCCTTGTAATCCCCTAGCATAACCTAGGAGCTTTTCCTTCAATCCCGGCATAACTCGCGGATTCCCCTGGCATAACCCAGGAATTTTTCATTCAATCCCGGCATAACCCGTGGATCTCCCTAGCATAACATAGGAGTTTTCTCTTAATCCCGGCATAACCCGCAGATTCCCCTGGCATAACCCAGGAATTTTCTATTGATCCCGGCATGACCCGTGAATCTCCCTAGCATAACCTAGGAGTTTTCTCTTAATCCCGGCATAACCCGCGGATTCCCCTTAACCCAAAATTTTCCATTCATCCCGGCATAACCCGTGAATCTCCCTAGCATAACCTAGGAGCTTTTCCTTCAATCCCGTCATAACCCACGGATTTCCCCTGGCATAACCCAGTAGTTTTGCATTCAATCACGGCATAACCCGTGGATCTCCCTAGCATAACCTATGAGTTTTCTCTTAATCCCGGCATAACCCGCGGATTCCCCTGGCATAATCCAGGAATTTTCTATTCATCCCGTCATAACCGGTGGATCTCCCTAGCATAACCTAGGAGCTTTTCCTTCAATCTCGGCATAACCCGCAAATTTCCCCTAGCATAACTCAGGAATTTTCAATTCAATCCCGGCATAACCCGTGGATCTCCCTAGCATAACCTAGGAGCTTTTCTTTCAATCCTGGAATAACCCATGGATCTCCCTAGCATAACCTATGAGTTTTTTCATTTATCCCAGCATAACCCATGGATTCCCCTAGCATAACCCAGAAATTCTTCATTCTTATCCAGGCATAAACCGCGGATCTCCCTAGCATAACCTAGGAGTTTTCTTTCAATCCTGGCATAACCCGCGGATTCCCCTGGCATAATCCATGAATTTTCCATTCATCCGGTATAACCCGTGGACTCCCCTAGCATAACCTAGGAGTTTTCTCTCAATCCCGGCATAACCCGCGGTTTCCCCTGGCATAACCTAGGAATTTTTCATTCATCCCGGCATAACCCTTGACTTTCCTTTTATCCCCAGCATGGACTCTTCATTCTTATCCCGGTATAACCCATGGATCCTCCTCTTATCCCTCGCAGGGACCCTTTCTCCTTCCCAGCATAACCTAGCAGTCAGTCCAAAGGATACACAATCCTGACTTTTATTGTTCTCAGTAAAGAAATAGCTTTGATTTGTTTTGCAGATAACTCATGAAACTTTCCCGGTGAAAACTAGGGCAGAAAATTTCATTCGTTTGTTTGTCTTGGTGTCCAAGCAGGTTATACCTCAAGGCATAGAATTCGAGATGACCGAGAGTGGGAGTTTCAATCCAAAATAAGGAAAACAAGAAAAGATCAAAAAAAGAAATGAATTCAAAATGATGAAGCGGACAGAGACACAGACTGTTCAACTTTGATTGAAATCTTAAGACTGGCCCGTCCCACTTTATTTCAAAATTGAAGAATAAATCAACAGCTGCGGCTAACGAGCATCATGATTCAGATCGAATTCTGCTACAAGAGCTAGCCAAGACTCGAGATCAAGTTTCAAGAGATTCATGGATATGAATCTTGTAACTCGTAGTTGATAGGCGTAGCTAGCTTAGCTGTTGATTTTCTTTTGTGTAATAAAGAGTCGGTAAGCGGTAGAAGCAACAACAATAGTAAAATCAAAACCCACGGTAGTCCCGGCTATCAAAATTTCCAGAACTACACTGACCTGATTCCTTTATCACCGAGGATATGTAGGCAACCTTTGAAGCAAGGTTCGGCCAGAAAATTTTCAAAGTGCTTCACACGGAGTATTCAGTCGGATGAAAATTGCTCGTGTTTGCTCACTTATCTTTGCATGAAAACTCTTTGTGTTTCCGGGCAAAGAGGGCAGCTGTGAGCATGTGATTTTTGCCTCGTTGAAATTACTCCTACAAAATTCTCAAACTTTGGATTTTTCCTTTTTATTATTTATTTTTAGGATTTAATTGCGCATATAAGCGTGTGTTTTCATTAATGCATGCATGACAAGTCATAAAAATACAAAAAAATTACATAAGTATTTAGGATTTAATTTCACATATTTTTGTTAAAATTAATTGGTAGTTAAAGGTTTAAAATCACAAAAAATAAGTAGTTTACTTTGGTTTCTTATTAATTTTCATTTTATTAATTTTCATATTTGTTATTAGTTTAATTTAGTCTAATTATAATTTTTAAATAAAACTAGGAAGTTTGTAAAAAAGCAAATGAAAACAAAAAATAAGAATAAAGAAGGTTGGCCACAATTGGGCCAAGCCTGGGTGGCCCAAACCTTATACCCGTTCAAATACACAAACCCAGCCCAAAACCAGTCTCTGACTCAAGTCCACATAAGAGACGCCCCAAAATGACGTCATTTTAGGGCGGTCAATCTCAGCCATTCATCCACATCAATCCAACGGCCTTGAAACCCCCTTCCCAAACCCATATATATGTCCAAATGTCTGTTTATAACTGAGAGACCAAACAGTCTTCCTCCTCGTACACATATACGCTAGTGTAACACCACCCATCAGCCACTACAGATCCGCCATCCACCACCCTGAAACCACTGCCGGAAATCGCCTCACGGCGGCCTCCAGCCACCAAATGGCCCCAAATTTACACCACCGAACCCTCGCAACCTCCCCTTTCGCTTCCTAGCATCAGATCCCCTCAAATATCTCCCCATCCCATCGAATATTCAAAAGAATAGCCGCCGTCTCTCCCGCCTACGGTGGCACCAACTCCAAACTGGTCCAAATTAACACCTTTAAATAAGGCTGTATTTTTCGCGGTTCCGAACTGGAACCGGACCGGAACCGTGGTTCTGGCGGTTTCGGCGGTCCGGTTCCGGCGGTTCTGGTTCTGGCGGTTCCCGGGAACCGTGGCGGGGCGTTCTACCCGTTGAAACTGCCAGAACCGGAACTGCCAGAACCAGAACCGGAACCGGAACCGGTTCTGGCGGTTCCAAACGGTTCCGGCGGTTCTGTAACGGTAATTTTTTTAATAATTTTTTTTTTTTTTAAATAATTTCCAAACGGCTCTTTTTCAAAAGTAGCCGTTTGGAAGTTTAAAAAATAGCCAATTTACCCCCAAACTTTATATCATTACACTATTTCCCATTTCTCAACTATAAATACCCCCTCATTCTTTCATTTTTATTCACCAATTCATCAATATCTCTCAATATCTCTCAAGCTCTCTTTCAATCTTTCTAGTGCAAGTGCTTAATTTATTGTTGCAAATTCGTGAAACACTGTGAAGTTGTTGAATTGAAGTTTTCAAGTGTTCAATTTCAATGATTTTCAATTTTCAAGAAGTTGTTCGTCAATCCAGTAAACTCGTTTCAACTCTTACGTGCTAAGAATATTTTTGTGTGTTGTTATTTTGTTTAATTATAATTATTATGGCATTTTCGTTGAAAAAATGTTCGGTATAGGAAAATCTAAAACCGGTGAAAGTAGTCGCCAAAATACTACCCCTTCCCCGGCTCCCCGACCTAGAAAAGATAAGTAAGTTCAAAGTAGTAGCCAACCTAGAAATCCTAATGAACCCTCGGAATCCTTGATAGTGATCACCCGTGTTTTCAATTTAGCGATATTGATTTTCTACATGATGTAGCAGTTGGTGATAAAATAGATGATGATATTATGAATGCTCTTTATCCTAATGCACCTACCTTAGAGGGAAATGAGGATGATGATGATGACGAAACCCAAGCTCCAGTAGATTTAGATGATACACCTACTAGTCCTGCTCATAACTTAGGTGATGAACCGGAACACCCACCCGTACAAACTCCCACTTTTAGTAGACAACCTCCTAAACGTTCAGAAACATCATTAGTTTGGCAATTTTTTATTCAACTAAGAGAACAAAATAAGACTAAGTGTAAATCTTGTGGGAAATTACTTGTGCATAGGTATACTGGAGATCGTAGTGGCACGGGTAGTTTAGTTAAGCATATAAGATTACACCCTAGCGATAAGGCTAGATTTTTGTAGTTGAAAGCACAACAAGAGAGGAGGACAAGTCCTGATAGTACAGTTAACCCAAGTACTGGTTCAAATCTAGTTCAACCAGGAATAAACACAGTCACCGGATGTATATTATATTACGATCCAAATAAGGATCGTGAAGAATTAGCTAAAATTATTATTGTTATGTGTTTGCGTTATTCTTTTGCTTCTAATCCTGCATGGATTCATTATATTAGAAGAGTATTTAATCCTACGTATAAAGGTTGGTCTCGCGCCACAGTTAAGGCCGATATTTATAAATACAAGCATGAATATGAACAATACTTGCGCTATTTATTTACCCATATAACTAATCGTATGTCTATTACAACTGATATTGGTAGAAGTAATAATGATTGTGATTATCTAACCGTAACCAGTCAGTGGATAGACGAAGACTGGACAATGCTAAAACGCATTATTGCATATAGGATAATTAATTCACAGCACACGGGTAGGTTTATTGCTAACACTGTTTCAGATGTATGCAGATATTTTTGTTTTAGTGATAAAATAATGTCAATTTCCATGGATAACGCTTCAAGCAACACTAGTGCAATAGGTATGCTCTAGAACACTTAATCCTGCTTTTACTAATATTTTCCATGTTAGATGTATATGTCATATTTATCATTTAATTGTTGGTGATGGTATGAGAATATTAAACTTAGAAATTGAAAAGGTTAAAATGGCTCTTAATTGGCTTTTTTATTAAAACCGTAGAAGTAGACTTAGAGAATATTTTAAAAAGTGTGACGAATATGGCTTAGAGAAAGAAAGGTTCCTAAACCTTGCCCGACTAGGTGGAACTACATGTATGAAAGATTAGTAGTGGCGTACGAATATAGAAACCCAATTAACGCTACGTATAATTCTCGGGATTGTGGGGAGGAAAATAATGACATGCTAACTACACAAGATTGGACTAACGTTAAAATTCTTTTAGATTTTTTAGAACATTTTAATGTGGCTATAAATGCTTTATCTGGCCAATATTATCCAACTATTTCTAACTGTTTAGTTTATATTGCCACACTTGCTAATTTGTTTGTTGATTTTAACGAGGTAGGGGAAATTTATGAAATTGCAATAACTGAAATGAAAAAGAAGTTTAAAAAATATTTTTTTCCAATCCCTTCTATATTTGGTGTGTCTGCTATGTTAAATCCTACTATGAAATTAGGAGGTCCTCACTTTTGGTATTCTACTATTTATCAATCTTTAGATCTTTCAGAAGTAGAAATGGCTACACTAGCTGATGCGAAAGCATCAATTAAAGTGAATGCTCAAACTGTTTATAATGCTTATAAACAGGCGTTAGAGCATGCTAGGCCTAATATTCCAACCCCTACTTCGTCTACATCACAGTCGTCTAAAAGAGTTGCTGGCTTAACAGCTCTTAAATCGTAGACGGAGTTCAGGGGTACTCAAGGGGAAAATTTAGATGAAATTTCCCATCCAAATGAGCTTCAAGTTTATTTGTCGCAGGGACTAGAGAATGAGAATCCAGACGGCTCTTTCGACCTTTTGGATTGGTGGAAGACAAGGGAAAAGCATTTTCCCGTTCTTGCAAGGATGGATCGGGATGTTCTGTCGATTCAAGCGTCAACTGTAGCATCGGAGAGCGCATTTAGTCAAGCAAGACTACAAATAGGTGATCACAGAGCGTCGATGCGGGACAGCTTGGAAAAATCAGTGCTTTTTCGAGATTGGATCCGCGCAGAAAGAAGGAACTTTGGGCTAGCTGAATCACAACCAGAAATAGATGAGTGCTATGAAGAAATGCTAGCAGAACTTGCTCAGGAAACATCTTCACCCGGAAGTGGTGATGAACAAGCTTCATTTCCACCACCGCCAACACAACCATCTCCAAACCTTGAAGGTTTTATGAGATTTGTTAGAAATAATACATAAATTATGATGTAACTTGTACATTGTCATGTCTTCTTTTAGTTTTTTTTCCTTTTAATGGTGGTATTAGTACCATGTTGTGCTCATTCCATTGGGGGAAGGAAGACTAAGAAAGATATGCCATTTTGGTCAATAAATATGCTCTTTATCATATCCTTGAATATCTTTTGTCTCAATATTTCTTTATCAATATATACTACTTATATAAAATTTATACTAATTACTAACTACAACACAATATACACTACTTATATACAATATATACTACTTACATACAATATATACTACTTATATACAAAATATACACTACTTATACACAATATATACTAATTACCAAATACAATATATACTATACTAATAACATAGTACACCATATAAATATATTCTACAATATACTAATGACTACTATATAAGATATTGATTTAAAAAAAAAAAATTCAGGACCGCCGGAACCGGGACCGCCAAAATCGGAACCGGATGGTACGCGGAACCGTATGGTAGCCGTTCCGGCTCCGGAACCGCCAGAACCGCTAGAACCGGAACAGCAGACCCAAATAGACCCAGAACTGGAACCGGATATAGCCTTACCCCTAAACCGCCTTATCCTCCTCTTCCCAACCCTCTAAGTATTGACCCTCGAATCCTCACAGACCTCTTCAAATATTGAATCGAAGTTTTGACCAGAACCCTAAACTCAGCGAAATCCCTCAAAAATGGTCCCAAGTGACCATCTCACCTTCCCATCCACAACCCCATGACCAACGACCCTCAAATATAACTAGATGTGGCCAAAATCAGATCTGAAACCCAGAACCCATCTCAACACCAATCAACCCTAGCCTGAAACCCTTTCCCCCTCTCCGATAATGAGGCAAAGGTCTCAGAAGGCCAAAGGACCCTCTCAGAAGGGGTTGAAAAGCCTTGATATTCGAAGAGCCAAATTTAGGGTTGCAATTTTAAGAAAGCTAAGTTTCTTTTGTACTTCTTTCTCTGATTGCTATTAATTTCTCCTCTTCGTCTTTTTAATTGTTTCTTTTGTTCCTCCTTATAATTGTTTCTTCTGAATGTTTTAATCTCCTTTGTTCGACTTTATAATTGTTTCAGTTTCCTCCTTATAATTCTTTCTAGGTTTCTTCTCAGTGTTTATTATTTCCTTTATTAGTTTTTATAATTGTTTTAATTTCCTGTGCTTTTCCTTATAATTACCTTAGTTTTCTTCTGAGTGTTTTTAATTTCTTTTGTTCGTCTTTATATTTGTTTCCTGAAATTGCCTTTGTTCATCTTTATAATTGTTTTAATTCCCTATGTTCTTCCTTATAATGGCTTTAGGTCTCTTTTGAGTGTTTTAATTTGTTTTTCCTTATAATTGTGTTAATTGTTTTTCCTTATAATTGCTTTTAGTTCTCTTCTGATTTCTTTTGTTCTTCCTTCCGTTTGCTTTTGAGTTTCTTTGATTTTGTTTATGTAAAGGCATGCATGTCCATTTCCTCATCTGTTAAGTTTTTCTGGTTAGTGACTTTTTATCCACCACATGCTTTTGTTTTAAGTTTGGATAACTTGCTTCTGAATAGTCTGCTTAATATTTGAAGTCACAGTTGTCCCTGAATTATCATGCTCTGATTTTTCATTTCTCCTGTTCCAAAATCGATTAGTATCCATGTGTGATAAATCTTGCTTCTGAAGTTTGTGATGATTAGTTTCATCTTTGTTTCTAAGTAATGGTTTCACATTGTGATATTTGCCTGAACATATGTGTTGCAGTGATAAGTTTTTGACCCTTGATTGTTTGCTCTTTTATAGTATAGTATAACCCTGAAAGGTGATCCCAACTGATAATTACCTTAGTTTATGACTTTAGGTAGTTAATTAGGGTCAATTGTTGACCAAATAGATAGGTATCAGGTTGTAACACATATAGTAAGTAATTAAGAAAAGAAAGTAGGGGTATTAAGGGTATTTGAACATGGGAATCTTGTAACAAACTCCTGGAACATTGTAGTGGGGGTTCCAAATATAATTTCTGTCCATTTTTTTTCAAAACTTGAGACACAAGTTAGAAAATCAAGGATCATTTAGGTAAATCTGAATAATAGGTAAATGACTAAAAGGAAAACAAAAAGATTTTGTTGCCTTAAGGCTTCGGTTATAAAGAGAGGTCTGATTACTTTAAAAGGGGATTTTCTGGGGCTAGAGGACAATTTTCAGATATAGAGAGAGATATACATTAAGAGATAAACTGCATATAACATTCAGCTGAAAATCAATTTCAAGTTTTCCTAGCAAAATCTTCTATAATCAAATTCTATTCCTTAGAAGTTGAAGATGGTTTGAAGTATAATGCATTAAGGGTTGAAACTTGTATGTGCTGGCTTTTCGAAGTGTTTTTCCTGAATTCCTGATACATTCCTAGATTTACTGGTTATTTTGGCTGTTGTTGCTTGTTTGCCTTACGTTTGCCTTACTCATAGGATCTCTTCTTGCTGTAATTCCAGCAACCACTCTCACTCAAAATCTGGGAAGGCACAGATGTACATATTTGAGACCATAACTGATAATGAAGATGATCGTGTTTTTTATATGAATGTCTTAAATAAACATTGTTAGTTTAGTAGTATTTCTGGTACTGTGATGTATATGAACGTGTAAACTATATAGGACTGTATCTGGACTGTCAATCTCCAATTGCTTAAATATTAGTAGACTAAATAGGACAATCAACAACCTGCCTGAATTTTGTGTTCCTATCAGTAATAGGAAGTCATCATATGTATACATATGCTAGTTGTTAAGCCTATCAGTTTGTATGTGTCGATCTTAAGTATGAATTTAACCTATTGATTCATTAGTAAAAAAACACTACCAAGATGTCTTTTTGTCAAATTTTATGTGCTAACAAATGATCAACCATGAATAACATTAATAGTTGTAGTATAACGATTTGAAAATGATAGCCTTATCCTTGTGATTAAAGTATAGTCCAATGTTTCTGGGCTTAAGGTTGAAGGCCCAAACTGTTATTAGTTGAGAGGCATAAGGGAATTCATTCCCTGGGCTTGCTATTTCCGATAGTGAAGCCCAAATTACAAAACCAGCCATGAATGAGGCTGAGAATATAGATGCTGAGTCTCTCTTTTTGAATATATCACTCACATATGAAATAATTAGGACGTATCTTTTCACAGACGCGTATAATAGAAAACTATACCCGTTTTAGGTTGCCTTTCTAGAAATAAAGTGAGCCGCGCTAATAAAACCATGCACTACATGGGCTCCTTAACTGTAATAAAATGTATTAAATTTGGAGGTGTTGTTTAGCGAATTTCACGGCCCTCCACGAATTTTCAAACGCGTAGTTGTTGTAGATGCAATATTTTAATAAGATATCTTCCTAAATTCGGGTGCACATTTATGTGACCCAAATCCAAGTCTCAGCGATGTTAAAGTGTGTTGAGAACCTGGGTGCATTTATGTGACGTGGTTCGATACGTGTTTTAATAACATTGCAATATTCCTTAAAATTAAATAAAGCGGTTAAAGTTAAAATTGCACCATAGGCTAAAACATGTCAAATATAATAGTTTAAGTGACCGTGCTATAACCACGGAATTCGGGGGTGCCTAACACCTTCCCTCGGGTTAACAGAATTCCTTATCTAGAATTTCTGGTTCGCATACTCCAAAAGAAAAGTCGAATTTTCCTCGATTTGGGATTCTAAATAAACCGGTGACTTGGGACACCAAAAGCCAAACCTATCCCAAGTGGCGACTCTAAATAAATAATCTCATTTCGAATAATGTCACTTTAATTGGAAAAACTCCCTTATACGTTATCCTTCCGGGTAGCCTTGTAAAAACGGAGGTGTGACAGTACTTCAGGACGAAGAATTATATATGCTTTAAGCGATTTAAATTCTTCAGAGTTTATCATATAATCTTAGTCATATAATCTATACAAATCAACTTTATATGCATATCAAGTTTTCATATCATGCTAGACAAATAAGATATTAAAAACTAATTGCACATATTATTGACCATATACTTTCAAGTGTTTGAACTGCAGGTCCAAAACAACATGTCTTTCATATGAAACCAATTCTATTTGAATTATTTCTCTAGACTTAAGATCCTTATATATATATATATATATATATATATATATATATATTTGATGTAGTCGACGAACATTTTATATCAGTTCCAAACTCCTTATTTTTCATGAAGACATAACATAGAGATCTCTCCATTCATATATTCAAGTACCTGAATCTCTCCTGATATTTTATAAAGTATTATGTCATGTGATTTTCTAGATCATTTGCCTCCTTTATATGATTATTTTGATCATTTGCTCATTTTCTTTACTAAGAAGTTTATTTAAATTTGATTTGTCTATTCGTTTTAAGTGTACCATAGATTTTGTCCTTCTTGGACTTAATATGAGCATTCACAATGAGAATATAGTTACTTTTTTTGGGTCAGCAAATGCGTTTGGCATGCTTTGCAATATATTTCAAATGATTTATCTTTTATGAACTTCAATTTCATATTAGTATCTTATTCGAGGATCTAGATGTACAAATGATAATTCTTTTCACATAACTTTTTCTCAGTTATGTATCATGTCTTCCCTTCATGTTAGAAAAACTAACTTGCGTCCTCAACTTTGGAAATCCATCTTTGTGCGTTTTGGTGTTAATCAAAATACACACTGCACATTAATAATAATACGATAGAATTATTTGGTTCCTGGCCCTGAAACATCATGGGGGGGGGGGGGATGTAATATACTTTCATATATAACGTATATCACTGATATTGATAACTTTGTTCTCATAAGCAATAGTTATATATTAAGTGGAGGTACTCAATAAGTCATCTTACTAAACCAGTTATAATGTAAACCAACTTATCAAGATAAACTATCTTGAAAAGAAAATATGGAAATTATGCTCTAAATTGAATTTTGAGTAAGTTACCTCACAAATTCCAGGTTGTGGCTTAATAATAACCGCGCATGTAACCATATCATAGATGCATTTTATGTGATATACATACCAGGTGAATGGGCTCATATTCACCTTTGAGATTTACAGCATTCATGGGATTCAATCCAATTTTAGTTGGTCTATTAATGGATGAGAACAAAAATAATATAAGAAAATTCATAAAGAACTTTCTAGCTCTTTAATATTTACCCATGTGAATTCTCTTTTATATTTTCATAGCATACTTAAATAAACATAGCTAATCTAAGTATGCCAACTGAATAAATTATCAATATTGATAAGTTCAGGTTTACGCCACGAAGTGTGCAATTATTAATAAATTCCAAGTTTATTATGATGTTAATTTTTATATCAATAAACATCCACTTTAGTATGATATTCTTTTATTTGTGTAGTACAAACTGGAGAATAAAGCGGGTAACTTTCACATACATATTACCCCACTACAAGTTTTAGTAATAGAAGGTATTAAAAATTTTCTTTATTTATAGTCTCAATATAACCAACCGCTTTCGGGAATACTTTTGATACTCAATTAAGTTTCTTTGAGACTTACTACAACACAATGTCTTATTGATAATCAATTTTATTTCTCCAAAATGGTATAATTGGCTCTTCGAGAGCTTTTAATTAATTTTGTACTACAACATATTCATCAATATCATATGGTGAATATTTCTTTCAAGGAGAAAGTTATACCATTATGGTCATGGTCAAATATATTGCGTCTATCACTTTTGCCATGCAATAATCGCATTGCCATAATATTTTGGCTAATCACAATAGGTACATGATCAATGACAATTCATGCCATAATAATGAAATTATTTTCTTATTTCATCTCAAACCTACTTTTAGAGGTGAGTGTGGTATGTTCACTACCACTAGCATATTCATATTCTTCCAAGAATGAATATGTATTCATAAATGAGATGTTGTCATATTCACTTCATGAATGTACCTTTATTTTTTATATGTGATTTATAAAATCTCATGTTAAATCGATGACAAACATTATTTTCACAGAGTGAAGGATTATTTTGAGAATCCTTATTGTTCACATTACCACAATAATGACGATTATAATGGAGCAAATACAATAGGATCGATTTCCACTTTTTATGCCCATAATCATACATGAATTTGATCATGGCAAGACATAGAAATTTACCACTTTGGGTGTTATAATTTCTTTCAAACTCCATTAGAGTTACAATGAAAATTTATCGTCTTTGCTTGTATTTAAAATCAAATTATAGAATGCCAAGAATTTAAAGAGAAAAATAAAGTAAAATACTTACCTTAAATCCATAATTTAATCATGAAGGAAGTTCAAGGAACAATTGACATATTATGCTCAATCCCAAAGCTTCTAATCAATTGGCTAAAGTCTCGTACTGATAACGTGTTATGAAACAATAAAAAGAAAAGAAAAATATGCAAAGAAAAGTATAAAGAGAGAATTCTTATTGATTTGGAATAATTTATTATGGAATAGAACTCCTTTATTTATAGGAAAAAAGTGAATTAGCCACCAAGTAACAAACGCTAAGATCTCTTTATAATATAGATATTTATCTTAAATAAAATTATGTACGTGCTTCAATATTTAACCTTATTCTTCAATTTCAAGCCAGAATTGGTCAATTGTTAGCGGTGTAAACCAAATCCTTCGACCTTTTCTAACTAGGAATAACAAAACTTAGATTAAATGGTGTCTATTTTCACTAAGTACGAATTAGAGGCATTTCAATAAACAGAGAATGAGTGTCTTTTATCATCCATCATATTAATCTGTCTACTTTATCCAGTAGTTTTACACTGTTATATACTTAATTTATCAAGTTGGACAAATTAAATTTGATGCAAAGAGAATTGAGAGACGCCTCTCTCACAAGCAGTGGCAGATGTGGTTCTTTGCACGGCGAGTTCATTTGACTTTTAGTGTAGTTTTTGATTTTGAACACAAATATATATATATATATATATATATATATATATATATATATATATATATATATATATATATATATATATTTGAACTAAAACCGCTAAAATTTCAACATATCTTAATATGAACTATTAATTTTAAAAGTGCACTGTTAAAAACCTTAAAATTAATTTTTTTTTCTTTTCACTGTTAGATTGGTTTGTAGGGTATCTGATATAGAGGGTGTTTAGCTAAGCTTATAAGCTGATCAAACTAACTTATAAGTACTTTTCTGTTTATCTACACATTTGGTAAAGTTAAAAGTACTTATAAATAAAAAAAATAAACCAATCCATAAGCCGGTCACCCCCAACTTATGAATTTTTAGCTTATAAACACTTTAAGTTTGACCAGAATTTTTACTATTTTATCCTTAAAATATTATTTCTTAGAACAAAATTCCTACATCGATATTCACTGTCCCAAGTATCTTTTCAACCTAACCCCCCCCCCCCCCCCCCCAGAGCCTATGAAGTCTGCAATTCTGATTGACTAGCTATTTAAAATAAGCTAATTCTCTATTCCTTTGCATATTTATATATATGTGATTGTGCATTAATCATTGAAATGTATGTGATAAATGAGGACATTTCAAATTTTTGGTATATTGCTTTCTAAGTGTTGTGGTGATGAAGACTGTGTTTTTTTCTCTTCAAATATTTTATCCTATTTAGATTTATTTTTTGCTAAGAAACTTTTAACAATTTATTAATTATTATAACTTATGATTATATGCTTATCATAAAATAAATTATATTTTCATAAAAATAATCTTATCTAAGCACAATTGTATGTACACTAAAATGACAAATAGAATATCTTGTATTTGAATCAATCTGCATTCTAAAATTTTAAAGAAATTATATCCTTATAAAAAGGTTATTTAAGTCATTTTAACAGAAAAAGAGCTTATCAGCACTTTTTTTTATCAAATACTGCAACAACTTATTATCAATTTCAGCAATTATATCAAAAATGTGTATGCTTAATTATTAAATTAATTTCAGCACTTAAAGTACTTATCAAGACTAATGCTTATTAGTTACTTCAAATCATCCAAATCAAACAAGCTCATAGTCCTTCCAGTCTCCTAATACTTTCAATCCAATATAAACGAGAAAATATCACTTTATAACTATTAAATTCAAACATTTACCCCTTAAATACTCATATTTAAACTATTTACTTTTTCTACCAATGCAATCAATACTATTTACCCGTCCAAATTAGAATAACTATGCATCGAATTACTGTTATTATCTAGCAACTGGTATCTATACATGTGAACAAGACGATTTGCGTGATGACATAAGCTGAGTCTATGCATGGTTCCCAATATTGTGAAGTTCTTCAAAAGTTTGTCACAGGACATTTCACATAGATGTAGTTTCGAAGTTCCATAGCATGATGCTTCATAAGAATCATGTATTAGTCATTCAAATGCTACGTTTAAGAATTATAAGCTCTTAAGTACAGATATGTGTTTTTCATCATAAACGAATGTGCAAAGGTTTCTGCTGTCTTGAGAGCACTCTCTGCTTTGGAGAATTGCAGTTCTACTCAGGTGCAAGAACTGATATGTAGGAACGGTCTTTATTCGATCATCACTGTATTATTATAAGCAGGTGTGCTGAATCAAATTGATCCAGCACTGCAAGAAACAAACCGATCCAGCACTACTCCATTGGTCTCTAATTAAATGTAGCTAATTGTTCTTTGATGTGTAGATTGTACCTTTGATGCTGGTTTTTAGAGATTTATTGTATAAAAATTTAAATCCACCATTGACGGACCTTGAAGCTTGAAACTCATAATTTGGTTTGTTTGAGTTTTTAATTTTTTTTATCCGATCCTGTATGGGTTAGTTTGGAAAGTTGATTGGAGGTTGTAGCTAAAGTTTTAATCAATTTGATGGAGATTTTGTAGCAAATTCTAGAAATTTGGGTTGAAATATAGTTGAACCAGAGAAGCAGACGAATTTGTATTATATACCAAACTAGTATACAAATATACCATTTTAGTATACAATGCATTCCAACTATATACCATATTTGTATAGCTATATACTATATTGATATCATATGCTAGTTAAATTATTTTTTTGTTGTATTAGCTGCATTTAATTGGTACAATATTTTATTTTCTTTTAATAATAATAATAATATAGTACAATATCTTGAAATACCTTATTATATTAATATATGGTACACTATTTTTTTATTTTTCTCTTTATGCATGTGTGTTATGTAATAGTAGTATAGTCATATAGTTGCCGGAAATAACTAGTAAAATTGTATATCCTATTGGTATAGTTATATGCCATATTGGTATCATATGGTAGTTTGAACATTATTTTGGTTGTTTTAGCTGCATTTTAAGTGAATCCTATTATGAAATTGTTTATATCAACATGAGTTGCAATAATGTTGGAATTTTTGTGTGCCAATGAACATAAATTATGTGTATTAATAGTTTTTGTAGTTATAGACAATTATTGGAACGACCCCATACAACTATATACCCTCTTAGTATACGAAATGAGCAAGTTATTTTGCGAATATTTAACTTGCAATACGAGCATGTAATTTTCTCATACTTTTATTGCGTCCTTTAATTTTTTGGTTGAGTAGTATAGTCGCAAATAATTGTAGCAATATTCTAGAGAAATCATATGCTCTGTTGGTATACATATATACCATATTGGTATCACATGGTACTAGAAGTCTTTTTCGCCACTTATACTTTTATTCTATTTTTTAATATTTTATTATCATTTTTATTATAACTAGTATATATGGAGATTTGATTGCCGTAGATTATATTTTCTTGCTCTATAACTGGTTGTATTACTACTAATGGTAGAGTGTGTATTGATATTTATAGGGAATGAGATCAAGTTTACATGGCATTCACGTGTTAATTCTAAGAATCTGATTATGTAATTTATGATGCTTAACAACAGTCAATGTGATATTCAGTGTATTAGATCAAGTGACAACTGATATTATTTCAGTTTAATAATTGAATTTAAAAAATGAGAAAGAAAAATAAAATAAAAGGTATATTGTACTAGTTATATTAAAAAAAAGGTAAACAAATATTTACTATATCAATTATTTTCTTATTGTATAAAAAATGAATGATAAAAATAGTGAAAACAGTAAATGAAATTAGATTATGAAGAGAAAAAGAATATAAAAATAAAAGTTAAATGAAATTAGAAAAGAAAAAAAAGAAGAAAATGAGAAAAAAGAAAAGTAGAAAAGAAAAAAAAAAGAAAAAGAAGAAGAAAAGAAGCATAAAAATAAAAAAGAATTGGAAAATAAAGAAAAAATTCCTACAAAAATACTATGGGTAAGACATATAATTAGTTTATGGATAAAAAAATAAATAAATAGACAAAGATAAATAATTTTATTTTTATGGGTAACTATGACAAAACTCATATAAATTGAAAGTTATACGGTAAATTTATGTCTCTTTTTCTCGAGCAATAGGTTTGAGTGTTAACAATGGTAAAACGTAACCTAAAAAAGAACTATTTATATAAATCTGTCATCTGATAGCCAATGGTGCACAATGATATCAATTCAAGGAAAGGCAGTTCTAAAATTTTGTGCAGTTAATACCTGTATCTTGGCCTATAATCTGGACAATTACACAACGGAAAGCTAATAATAAAAAGAAACAACTAAAAAAAATAAAGACTACACAATCTAACCAACCAAAAGAAAAAGAAAAATAAATAAAACTCAGAAAATTTGTTTTCTAAAAATTTTCTGCTAAAATCTTTAAGAGTTCTTCTTCGTTCTACAGTTATCTGCTCCATTGTAAAACACTTTCTTGGATCCAATTACATCACTGCAAAGAAAAAAAAATCCATAAAATTTATTAACGAAAAAGATTCACAATGTGTTAAATCGAAGTCTGACAAAGAAGAAGGGGCAAACATATAGATAAAAAAAACACATTATTAAATAGCATTACATAATAACAAACGAAAATTTTGTCATGAAACTAAGCACTCCGCCAATTTCTCATGGCATACTTCTTGTTCTATAAGAATTTGCAAAGACTACAATATATTGATGATCTAAAAAACAAATATTCAAGATTATGTATATTCTTATAGAGCTAGCTAGTTCAAAAGGACGTATAATCCAAATGCATTTGAATTTCTATTGTGTATCCAAAGACCGAATAAGGGCACCACCCGTGACTTAGTACATGCATGCATTCACATGAAGACAGAGAGCACGAGGGGCAATTGCTGAACAGTTGGAGAGGGACAAGACATGTAAACAACAAAGGAATATAATTATGCGATAGAGATTCTGATATATTATAAATATTGCATGATAGTATATATATAGAGATAAAAAAGATACCAATAACACTAAAACTGCATGTACAAGCTTATGTATTTCGGAATAGATTAAAGATAAATTACATTGAATTCTTTCTGAACATAGAGAGCTTTTAACTCCTTAATAGGGTAGAATTTCAATTAATCTTACTAGCTAGTAATATGCTTATGAATGTAAGTAGTAATGAAGTGGTAATAGATCAACAAAACTTTATAAATTCGCACTAAAACATGATTTTACAAACAACATCTCCTGTTTAAATTTTTTCTTTTTCCAAACAATATTTCATGTTTGAAAAAAGTTCATGAAGCGCATTTTTGTGATTATGTCACAGAATGTTTATTTTCCTATGTCTGCTGTCAATTATATATATGGATTTAAGTTATATGTAAAAATACTTTTACACATTTGGTGAATTTTAACATGTCATATTAAATCAATTCCCTCTGTCCCAATTTATATGGTCTAGGTTAAGCTTTCTAATTTTGACTGAGTTTTTCAAAATAAAATGTATATATTATTTTGGAACTACCTAAAAATTAAAAAAATTCAAAATATCTAAAAGGTATGTGGAAATCACGGTCAAAGAAAAACTCGTTTAATTTTCGAAATTCGAATTTCACCACTTGTTTATCAAATTAATAGTTATACTTATCAAGAAATTCACTTATATATAGTATTTGTTTACACCATAAATATACAAAACTTAACCTCATTCAATATAATAATTATGCGTGGTAAAGTAACTTTAAATAAAGTATACCATGATATCTGCAAAATCCGAAGGCAACAGGGCAAGAAAAAACAATAGATTGCAGCCAAAGTAGAAAAGAAACAGACATACACATTGACATCCAGACAGGCACATTCCAATCAATAGAAAGAAACTTTTCTTTAATTTTTTTAAAAAAAAATTTACCTGTACTTTTGGTGCATGTCTTCCTTCTTTCCCAACTTTTTTTATTTTAGAACGTCACTGAAAATTTCCAGCACCTCCAAAAGACTGATGATGGCTTTGTGGTGGCAACGCAGCTTTCGAATCCAATGTGCTCATCTGCTGCTGATCTCTGTGGCTGCTTCCAAATCCTCCACTCATGCTCCTTACTATTTCCCCAACTCCAAGAAAATCCCTTGTCAACCTATTAGCTTGCTCAGTTCCCATATTTTCCATTGAAAAGTTATTAATCATTTGCTTCTTCTGTGGTGGCTGCTGCTCAAAGTTATTCCCGTAGTCGTTCTGTTGATTTTGATCATTATTACCATAAGCATTTACAACTAGGTCATGAAGATGATTCTCGCTTAAAGGGTCGTCATAAACAACGCTGCCAAAGTTGACAGGTGGCGGCTGATGCATATCGGATTTGTTGGCGCTAGAGGATGAACCAAAGGCTTTGAGCAACGAGGCACTGTTGTGGTATTGGCAAAAAATTGAGTTTTTATTAGATGTGACGTGGCATGACACGTGTGTTAGTCAAATAGTCAAAGAACAATAAATGATTAAAAGACACGGGAGACAACATGCACGGTGGAAGAAAAGAAAACAGTCACGAGAGAGAATCTTAGATACGATTCTCGTATCTATCCAAGACATTCAATATCAATGGATAAAAAGGGCATCGAAGACACGAATCTGATGACAAAAAGTAGTCTACATTCATTATTAAATACCTGATACTTTAGTTATTCAGTATTCAATAGCAATGAATATGTAACGTCTCATTAAATGATCTTTATTATTTAGAATAATCCGTTACTCCTTGTCAACTATAAAAGGAGGAAGTTTTATCATTTGTAGGAACACAGAGAACATTCTTGAGATCATAGTGAAATATAATTTTTTATTGCTTTATTCTTATTCTTTGAAAGCTAATTATATTTTGGTCTATTTGATTATCAGTAACCCGATTTCTTCTTTAAAATTCAAGCTTTGACCAAAATTACATTTTTTGGTTAAACAGTTGTGGAACCCATTTGAGCAGCTTTCTAGAGGAGCGCGGTGGCAGACATTGGTGGCGCAGGTGAAGCAATACTACTACTGTTATTATTGAGGTGGTTACCGTAGAGAGAAGGGATTGAGGAACTTACTCAGAGATTTCGTTGATAGATTACAAAGTGAAAGAATGATGCTGCCCCGTGTACCAGATAATTGGGCTGTAATAGCTTTTGCTAGCAATTTGAATGACAAAAATTCAGAAGCCACAAAAAGAATTAAAGAAAGCCTTCGTGAATTTCCCGCAACTACTTGGGATGATAGTTATAACAGGTAGAGTACAAAGCTCACAATTGAAGAGGATACCGTATCTCAACCTCAACGAGAAGATAGAAGCGGATCCCGAAGGTCTGAATACGACAAAAGGTCAGGTAAGAACAGGTACGATCCATATATGGGACCTGCAGGAAAAGACCCACGTTCTAGGCAAAACAATCAACATTATGATTAGAGGTCGAGAGATAGGGGAACCGGATCTTCATCCAGATCCAAAGGTGATAGAAACAACCAAGAGCCACCAAAACCACCTTCACCTAAGAGGATATTAAATGTCATCAGTGGAGGAGAAGATATTTATGGAGTAACACATACGGCTTCGAACAAAGATTCCAAAATAACGATCACACACGGCAACCGAGTACGGCAAACCTTAGAACATGAGAGTATAAGCTTCGATGATGCAGATACAGAAGGAGTGACTACACCGCATAACGACGCTCTGGTAATATCTTTAATTATATTTGACACTGATGTAAAAAGAGTTTTGATTGATCCAGGTAGCTCTATAAATATTATTCTACTAAGAGTACTGCGAGAAATGCAAGCTGAAGACAAGATGATTCCAAAAGCGCATGGTTTATTAGGCTTCGACAATTCAAGCATGGTAACAAAAGGTGAGGTAACTCTGACAACTTACACTGCAAGTTTTGTTAAAGAAACTAAGTTCAGGTAGTGGATTTGAAAATAGCATACAATGTAATCATGGGGAGACCTTGGATCCATGATATGGATGCTGTTCCATCAACCTTACATCAAGTCATTAAATTTCCATCACTTTGGGGAATATGTCAAATCCGAAGGGATCAACAAATAGCCAAGAGTATCAATGCAATAACATATACGAGCACCGCAAGTAAAGAAAAATAGCAATTATTGAAAATAGTTGAAGGTATCAGCAATCAACTTCAACTGAAACAACAGACTTAGGTTCGAGGCCCGATGTAATTCAAGAACCTGAAAAAAATGAGAACATTAAAACAACGATAGAAGAACTCGAAGCTGTAATGTTATTTGAACAATGGCCGGAGAAAAAAGTTTACGTGGGAGCCAATCCAAATCCCGGCATGCGAGGCAAGTTAATTGAATTTTTAAAAGCTAACGTAGATTGTTTTGCCTGGTCCCATGCTGATATGACAGGTATTCCACCGGATGTGTGACTCATAAGCTTAACAAAGACCCATCTTTAACCCAATTAAGCAAAAGAGAAGAAAGCAAAGAGCTTTCAACAATCAAGTAATTCAAGATGAGGTCCAAAAGTTATTGAAAATCGGGTCCATTCGTGAGGTAAAATATCCTGATTGGTTAGCTAATACGGTGGTCGTACCTAAAAAGAATGGTAAGTGGCGAGTTTGTGTAGATTACACTGATCTAAATAAAGCTTGCCCAAAAGACTCTTTTCCTTTACCCCACATAGATCAATTGATTGATGCAACTGCATGTCATGAACTTCTAAGTTTTTAGATGCATATTCGGGGTACAATCAAATTAAAATAGACCCCGCTGACGAAGAAAAAACTTCTTTCATCACAGACCGGGGGACTTACTGTTACAAAGTAATGCCCTTCGGTCTAAAAAATGCTGGAGCAACCTATCAAAGGTTAGTTACCAAAATATTTCAAGAACATTTAGGAAAGACAATGGAGGTATATATAGACAACATGCTCGTCAAAACCCAGCATTCCCATGACCATATTTCTTATTTAACTGTTACCTTTGAAATTTTGCGAAAATTTAATATGAAACTCAATCCTGAAAAATGTGCATTTGGAGTTGCATCTGGTAAATTTTTAGGTTTTCTTGTCTCTAACCATGGAATTGAAGTGAATCCTTCCCAGATTAAAGCAATTGAAGAAATACCTGACATCCTTATTAGTAAAAAGGAAGTTCAGAGGTTAACAGGAAGGATAGCAGCTTTGGGGAGGCTTATTTCAAAATCATTAGAAAAATGCTTCAGATTCTTCTATGCGCTCAAAAAGCAAGACCATTTCGAGTGAAATGAAGATTGTCAACGAGCACTTAGGGATTTGAAAACTTATTTATAAAATCCTCCTTTATTGGCTAAACCTAAAGAAGGTTTGGAGCCGGCATTAGAACTTGGTATCATGCAAATTGTAATCAAAAGTGATTCACAGTTAGTAGTCAATCAAATACTGGGGACTTACGTAGCTAGAGAAACTCGAATGCAAGAATACCTCGGAAAGGTACGGGAGTTAATAAGACAGTTCCAAACTTGGAAAGTGATGCAAATCCCAAGAGAAGAGAATTTGGAAGCAGATGCTTTAGCCAACCTCGCATCTGCAGCAGATATAGCAAAAGATGCGAATGCCTCAATTATGCATTTGTTTCACTCTGTTCTTGACCCTAACAAAATGAGGTAAATTTTAATCATTTAACTTGGGATTGGAGAAACGAAATCGTGTCTTTTTTTTGCAGCACGGAACCATACCTGAAGACAAGGTGAAGGCTCATGCATTAAGGAAGAAAGCCGCTCGTTACTGCTTGTATCAAGGAAACTTGTACCGTAAAATATTTGGTGGACCATTAGCCAGGTGTCTCGGACCTTCTCAAACAGAATATGTGATGAGAGAAGTACATGAGGGACATTGTGGAAATCATGCAGGAGGTAGATCACTAGTTAAAACATCAATTCGAGCGGGATATTACTGGCCTAAAATGGAAGAAGAAGCAATTCATTTCGTATCTAAATGTGAAAAATGTCAAAGGTATGCAAATAACATGCATAGACCAACAGAGTTATTACATCCCGTCATAGCTCCGTGGCCCTTCATGAAATGGGGAATGTACATCGTAGGACCATTACCTCAGGCAAAAGGTCAGGTAAAGTTTCTACTCGTACTTACTGATTATTTCACTAAATGGGTAGAAGCAGGATCGTTTAAACATGTACGATAGAAAGAAGTTAAAGATTTCATTGGAGAAATATAATTTTCCTCTTTGGTGTTCCAAAGGAGATAGTTTGTGATAATGGACCACAATTTATAGGAGCTCAAATCACAGAATTCTTTCAAAATTGACAAATTAAAAGAATTACGTCGACATAATATCATTCAGTAGGTAATGGGCAAGCAGAGTATACAAACAAGGTAATTATCAACAACCTAAAGAAAAGATTACGAGAATCAAAAGGCAATTGGCTTGAAGTCTTACCACCGGTATTATAGGCATATCGAATAACGGCAAAAACAAGTACATGAGAGACACCATTTTCAATGGTCTATGGTGCAGAAGCTTTGATACCAGTTGAGATAGGTGAACCTAGTACACGACGTATTTAAGAAAAAGAAGACTCGAACAATGAAGAGTTACGAGTAAATCTTGACATACTTGAAGGGAGAAGAGAAGCTGCGTTGATAAGGATGGCAGCTCAAAAGCAAGTGATTGAATGGTATTACAACAGGAAAGCACGCCTAAGGTTTTTTAAAGTTGGGGACTTCGTGCTAAAAAAGGTTTTCCAATCTAAAAAGTCAGTTAGTTCAGGAAAGCTAAGTCCAACATGGGAAGGACCTTATCGAATTCGCGAAATTGCGGGCAAAGAAGCATACGAGTTAGAGACAATGGAAGGAAAGGTTCTACCTTCACATTGGAATGCCGTTCATTTAAAGAGTTATTACTTCTAAAGGAAGTACCCACAGTCAGGTATTGCCAAGTTAGAATTTTTTATGTGAATTGATAAAATTATACTAATGATTTTAGATGCTAGGAAAAAACCCTAACTCGTGCCAAATGATGAGTCACGGCCTGCACGGCAAATTGGAATACTCTTAAATTCCTAGCCCAGGGTTACAATAATCTGATGGAAATAAACACGAGTTAGGCAGTCTTCATCTATAATCGCACCTCTGAGTCCCGTATGTTTTTCTATTTCAGAAAAAGGACCAAAGATTGGGAGCAAATATACAAGTGTTCGAGGCTTCATACTCCACCACTCAAACACTTGGGGGACTGTACTATATACACATAAGTATATGCATAAAATAGTTACGAGAGAGAAAAATTCAAGATTTACAAATCGACTCAAGTTACGAGAATTATCATAGTGTTCTTTCTTTCTTAGAACAATGAAGTCATTGCTTAAACCCTTCCTAAGAATGAAAAGGCAGGGACATGACTATGTATCGGATAAAAAAACCTTGTATATTTTGTAAATCTGTTAAAAGAAAACAATTGCGAGAAAGTTATAGATGTACTTCAATACATGTAATACTCAATAAACTTGTCAAAGTTCATGAATAAAAACATTACAAAAGTTGTTTTATGAGAAACATGTATGTTCCTATCTCTTTCATCGTATATTAACACCATTATGAAGTTGAGACGTCTTCTTCATTAAGTGTCAATAAATAAAAGTGCTCTATTTTATTTTTCCTCATGTTGGTAACACATGAGAAGAATTATAAAAGCATTTTCTGAATAGGATAAAAAACGCTAACTTATTCTGTAAGTCCTAACAAGAAAAATAGGCAAGAGTAAGGTAAAATTATTCTGCAAAAATTAAACCAGAAGTATTATACAAACTTCTTAACATAAAAAGCTAAGGGAAAAAACATAGCTATTACAATACATTTTTCTGAAACAGATGCCCCATTATAGAAACAGAGGACTTCATCACATCATCAGAATCAAACAAAAAAGAAGTAAAGGTTAAACATCTTCATTGGTCACTGAAGTGATTGGAGCGGTAGGAGTCGCAGCTTCATTGGGCTCGACTGAAACTTCATGAGAAGCAGTAGACACAAGGATTTCTGTTCCTAAAGGCTTTGTTATAGATAAGTTACCCTCGTCTACTGGAATTGTAACTTCAGTAACTTCTGCTGTTGCTTCTAAGTTCAAAGGCTCTTCAACCCCGGGAGTTTCACTGTTGGAGAAGAGATGTCAATTACCTGGTCAGGAGAAGGAGTTTCGGTTGGTTGTTCATTTTTCTCAATCAAGTCTAAAACTTTGGCTAACTCAGATTTCAAGTCAAATTTTTCCTAAGAAGCCTCCATTTAAGTATCACGACGAGATTTCAAGAAGGCCCAGTTGACCTCATAGTTAAAATTCTCAGCCAAGGAATTGTAATCCTTCTCCATATTTTCATAATCTTTTCCCTACGTAGCTAAAGTGTTCTTCATTGTTTCATGTTCAGCTAAGTGGAAATTAAGGGAAGATTGAAGGTTGACACGAGAACTCTCCAACATATGAATCTTGTAGAGGGTATTAAATGAGAAAGATAGAAAAGACGTCAATAATGACACAAGCCTTAATTGTGGAAAAAATTCTTTTTCAGGATCCACTTCCCAATTATTTAATTGATAAATAAATGAAAAGTGGGGGGACTATCTGTATTGAAAAAATATTGAGTTTTTATTAAAGGTGACGTGGCATTACAAGTGGGTTAGTTAAACAGTCAAAGAGCAATAAATGATTAAAAGATACGGGAGACAACATGCACGGTGGAAGAAAAGAAAACCGTCACGAGAGAGAATCTTAGATACGATTCTCGTATCTATCCAAGGTATTCAATATCAACGGATAAAAGGGGCATTGAAGACACGAATCAGATGACAAAAAGCAGTCTACATTCATTATTAAATACCTGATACGTTAGCTATTCAGTATTTAATAACAATGATTATGTAACGTCTCATTAAATGCTCTTTATTATTTAGAATAATCCGTTACTCCTTGTCAACTATAAAAGGAGAAAGTTTTATCATTTGTAGGAACACAGAGAACATTCTTGAGATCATAGTGAAATACAATTTTTATTGTTTTATTCTTATTCTTTGAAAGCCAATTATATTTCGGTCTCTTTGATTATCAGTAACCCGATTTCTTCTTTATAATTCAAGCTTTGACCAAAATTACATTTTTTGGTTAAACAGTTGTGGAACCCATTTGAGCAGCTTTCTGGAGGAGCGCAGTGGCAGACATTGGTGGCGCAGGTGAAGCAGTACTACTACTGTTATTATTGAGGTGGTTACCGTAGAGAGAAGGGATTGAGGAACTTATGTGATGATCAGTACCAAGAATGCTACCAGCTGAGAACATGTTGGACGAATTATTCGACCCGTCACCACTGCTGTTACTGAACTGATGACTCGGAAGCAATAAACCACCACCTCCTGCTGAAATATTGCTATTTCCATGGCTTCCTACATTTTCACTATTGTTGTTGCTATTCTGGAAGAAATTGAGGTTGAACATACTAGCCACTGAAGGAGAGCTGTTATTATTTCCATTGTTGTGTAGATCAGGAAGTTGCATTAGGCCATGGATTGACGGCTTATTCGCCGCGTAATCTTGATGATTTGTTTGATCAGCTGGAAGAAAGAAGGATGTCGAAGGGCGGAAACCGGAGGCACCAATGGATGTCGTCCCCATAAGGTTGTTGTGATTGAATTGGGCACCAGTCTTGATGTTGCTGCTGCTGCCAAAGTGCAGTATACCGGTGGAGTTAGAATGATCTGAAATTTGGGAACCCATTTTTGAGAGGCCTAAACTCATGTTGTTGCTACTTCCATATAAATGACTCCCAATGCTGCTCAAACTTGGTGGATTTCTCGCACTTTCTTGTGCCAATGCATCACAAAAGGCTCTGTGGGTGATGAAACTATCACGCCTGCATTAAACAAGATATATAATATTTATGAGAAAAAATACCTAAAAGATAATTAATGCAGGTAATAATGCATAATAAAGGTAGAAAGGAAAACTTAATCGTATTTTCGAAATTAAATTTTATTGTGTAGGAGTGAGGTGACCCAAAAATTTAAATGTAGAAGAAGAATAAGATGAAAACCGTTAAGTTAAAATTCTGAAAAACAAGAATATTCATGTGGTATTTACCAAGGTTGTCACATAAAATTACAACGAACTGTTAATCTCATAGTCAAAAAACGAGATTAAAAGTACTAAACTCTTGTGAAAAGAATGTACTATTAGTCAAGTTGTAGAAACTTTTGAGATAAATGATTACCATTGAATTTACCAAACGTCAACAATAACATGGAATAGAAAATGAGTTGGATTTTGTACAGTGGTCCCATCCCCGAGACGATGACAATTAAGAATCAAAGTAAATTGTCTAATTCAAATATGAGAAAATTCCAATAATGGAAATGACAATGAAATTTTATTTTGGGTGATACTTATATTCATTATGACTTCCCATTTCATGGAGTACATAAAGTAAAAACCATGAAATTCTCCACAAATTAATATTGACTCCTTGAAATTAAATGAATAAACGCAACAAAAGGAAAGTAACACATTTTAATGAGAAATAATGAATCAAGAGCTGATCATATGCATAGATTTTAATCCTTATTAAACAAAATGATTAAAAAATAAAATTCAGCGCCATTAAATGAAAGTAAAAAGAAAGGAGTAGTACTATAGAACCAGTCTTTTGAATCATTTTTAGCTATATAAGGATGTTAATACCACAGATTAATTTGACATAGCATTTCCATCAAAAGCAGTAGTGATTGTGAATGAGAAAAAATTTCCAGATAATTGAAAGGGGTATAGGGGGTCTGTCTAAAAACATTATCATGAAAAGGGGTGGCTGAAAGAATTCAGAACTGAACGCATCTATCCAACACACAACAAAACAAAACAAAAGAAAAATAAAAATAAAAATGTAAGGGGGACACTACCATTTTTACATGGCATAGCAACACGTGAATATGAAGAAACGATAGCAGTAACGGCAAAAGGACGATGGTTCCTAGGAAAGAGACTCTCACAAGACAAAGATATAGTAGAAGAAAATTTTTATTAGATGGTACATTCTTTTTTTTGTTTAGCAAGCTTTTGAAACTTGTATTACCATAGTAGGAGTAGATGATTTCACGTGAGGGGACACACACATAAATTTTCTGCTAACTAATTAGTCGTTTCGTCATTCACTGTGTAGTAAAAGATACAAAGACAAAAACAAAACCTACCAGAAAACAGACAAACAACAACAACCCAGTATAATTCCACTTAATGAGTTCCGGGGATGATAGTGTGTACGCAGACCTTACCCCTACCTTTGGGTAAAGAGGCTGTTTCCAAATAGACCTCCGGCATCCTTTCCTCCAAGAACTTACCACCTTGCTCTTGGGGAGACTCGAACTCACAACCTCTCGGTTGAAAGTGGGGTTGCTTACCATCAAAGCAACCCTTTTATCGAAAACAGACAAAAAGAAAAAGAAAAGAAGAAAATTGAGTCTAAAAGGAATCTGTAACTGTTGGAAAAGCTGGAGAAAACTTTTTCCATCATTTCTAGCTCCTCTTTCAACAATCACACCTGGGGAATCTAAAAGCCCTAAAATCAAAGAAGATGCCAACCATTTCACTTGACTAAACCATTAATTTAAAAAACAAACGAAACTTCAATCCACACGATTATTAGTAGTACCAAAAAAAGGGTGTCCATAAATCAAATAAAAAAATTCGTTTTTCTTATAACTTAAACTTTTAGATGAAATGAAGTATAAAGATAGATACGGACCTTGAGAAAAGGGTGCCACAATCACATTTATATTCGCGAGTACCACAGGTTTTAGAATGAGCTTTCCAATCAGACTGGACAGCATACTTTTTGGAACATTTTTCGCACTTATATTTCTTCTCACCATGTTTTCTGGAGTAATGTTTCTTAATACCAGTGAGATCGCCAAGGGCTCGAGAAGGGTCGTGGTGAACACATGTGGGCTCAGGGCACAAATAAACTTTGCGCTTCACTTCTTTTGTACTCTTTTGCTTTAGCTTCCAAGGCAAATTATGTCCTCTTCTGTGTAGCTGTAGGTTTTGTTCCCTTTGAAAACCTTTGTTGCATACCTCACATACGAACCTGTTTGTTGCCATTAGGGTCTTGGGTGATAATGCTATTATCTCTGCATCTGGATCTGAACAGAAATTACATGGTTTTGTTAGAAAGTGGAAACATATAAAGATTAATACAACAACAACAACTACCCAGTATAGTCCCACAAAGTGGGGTCTGGGGAAGGTAATATGTAGACGGACCTTACCCCTACCCGAAAAAGCAGAGAGGCTGTTTCCAATCGACCCTCGGCACAGTGAAGTAAAGGAACAATAAAAACAAAAACATATAAAGATTAATATTAGATTAAAATGTGTAGGTGCTCTTTTTTTCCCTTTCAAAACTAATTAGGGTTTTCCTTCCTAATAATGTTGAATTTACATGAAATCACCTTTTCTCTTTGATTTTTGGATGCAAAAAGGAGAATTCAAGCTCTCCTTTTCTATTTTTTTATGTTTTTCTTTTTATAAATAAAACTGTTATAAGGTACTTGCTTGGTGTGCCAGGCTGATTTCTTCTCTTCTTTTGTGGTGCTTGCTGTTGTTGTGGTTGCTGCTGAATGAGAAGTTCGTGTTGTTGTTTCATCTGTTGGTTTTGTTCTTCTTCTCTCATTGCAAGAAACACAGCTGATGAAGGCCCTGCAGCCATCTTTCTTTTGGGCTAAATTCTTGAGCTATTTGTAAAATTCCACCCCAAACAAAAAAATTAAACATAAGGACAAACAAAAAAGATTAGGAAAGGATTGAATTTAAGAAGCTTTTGTCACAAACCTTATATGGAAAACCCTCTCAAAACACAAGTTGGTGCTGAACTGATTTGAGCTAATAAAATAGAAGAGTGAGTGAGTAAGAGGAAGAGAATTATCCTCCCATGGTGAGCTATTTGATACCCCTTTTCTTATTTTTCCTCTACTTCTAATATGTAACCCTTTGCTATAAATGAAATTTTCTAAAAAGATGCTAGTGAGGTTCTTCTATGTGTTTCTAGGTGTCATGTATATACACAAACACATATCTATAGCATTTTTCCTTTTCATTTTTTCTCTTTTTTCTGTTTCTTCTCTCTATCCCTATTTTTCCTTCTCATTTTTCTCCCGTTTCACCTTTTATACTCATAATGCAAAAATGAAAATATATATAATATAATTATCAAAAGAGGGAATGAAAACTCTGAAAAAGTAAATTTAGGGTCGATTCTGCGAATACACGAATTGTTTCTATGGTGTATGATAATATAAAATTTATTATATGGGAAATATAATACAAAGATTTTAATGCAGGAATTATCATGTTGGAATTGCCTAATTTTGTGAGATTCTGGCCGTTAGATATTCTTATTCATAGATTGCTATTACACGTAATAATCTAATCTCAAGTTCCATCCCGTAAATATCATAATACATATAGATTCTTATACAATTTATAACCGAATTAATAATGCATTATTTGTCAATATTCAGATTAACCGAGTAAATCACAGAGAATCTAGAGAGAGAAAGTAGAGAGAAGGAGGAGAGATTGAGAGAACCGAAGAATCGGTATTGGGAAATGAAAAATGAAAATATCTAATGTGTAGAAGCTTCCTACCTAACCTTTACAAATATATATTTACAAAATAACAACCGGACCGGGTCGGGTATTGGGTCAAACGACCCGGGCTCAGATATGACCCATTAGGCTCATAAGTGTCAGTGGCCCAACACATGAGCCCAGAACATATATCATCATAGCCCATCATATACACTCTATATACATCAAATATACAGAATCGATATACAATTATACAACTACTGGAATGGCTTGGAGGCCATGTAAGCTTGTAAGTCAACACCCCCCCTCAAGTTGGATGGGGACACCACCTTCAACTAGGACAGCAGCGGATGCAGGGCAGTGCCAGTAAGAGGCTTTGTGAGTAAGTCAGCCAGTTGCCGAGAAGTAGATACGTGAAGCAACTTAATGAAGCCAGCGTTGACCTGATCACGCACAAAATGACAGTCCACCTCAATGTGTTTTGTGCGTTCATGGAAAACAAGATTAGTAGCAATGTGTATGGCAGATTGGCTATCACAATATACAGAAATGGGAAGGGAAACAGAAACACCAAGATCAGACAATAAGCGAGATAACCAGGAGAGTTCAGCAGCAAGTTTGCTCAAGGCTCGATATTCTGCCTCAGCAGAAGACAAAGATACAACAGGTTGTTTCTTAGACTTCCAGTTGACCAGGGAACCACCCAGAAGAACAGAAAACCCAGTAACAGACCTTCTGGTATCAGGGCAAGCAGCCCAATCACTGTCAGAATAACCACTCAAAGAGAAATCATCATTGGCAGAGTAAAAAAGGCCCATAGAAGGAGTCCCTTTAAGATATCGCAACACATGTAGAGCAGCAGTCATATGAGGGAGTCGGGGGCACTTGAGAAACTGATTCAGATGTTGCACAGCAAAACAGATATCAGATCTAGTATGTGTCAAAAATAAGAGCTTACCCACTAAACTCCTAAACTGATCAGGAGAGGGTAAGAGGTCACCATAATCAGCAAGAAGTTTGACATTTGTATCCAAAGGACAGACAACAGAAGATACATTAGAGCAGTCAAACTGATGCAACAAGTCAGAAATATATTTCTGCTGATTGAGGATCATTCCACCAGGAACATGAGACATCTGAATACCCAAGAAATAATGCAAGGACCCTAGGTCCTTGATTTTAAACTGATCATCAAGAAACAGTTTCAGGGCAGTGATTTCATCATTGTCATCCCCAGTGATAATAATATCATCCACATACACTGCTAGAATCACTAAAGACCCAGGTGTGCCTTTTATGAATAAAGAATAGTCATTCAAATAGTGTTTATATCCTCTGAGAGAGAGAGCATGAGACAGCTTGGCATACCATTGTCTGGAAGCCTGTCTCAGCCCATAAAGAGATTTTTTGAGTTTGCAAACCAGAGGAGAAGAAGTAGGAGAAACAGAATCAGAAACAGTAGCAGAGACAGTCAGGCCAGGAGGCAATTTCATGTAAACCTCCTCATCCAAATCACCATGCAAGAAAGCATTATTAATATCAAGTTGAAACAGATTCCAATTCTTTTTCACAGCAACAACAATCAAACATTTAACAGTGCACATTTTGACCACAGGAGAAAAAGTTTCTGTGAAATCAACCCCTTCAACTTGAGTATCCCCCCTAATAACAAGTCTGGCCTTATACCGTTCAATATACCCATCAGCCTTGTACTTAATTTTATAAACCCATTTGCAACCAATAGGTTTCTTACCAGGAGGAAGAGGAACAACATCCCAAGTTTGGTTGGTGTCCAAGGCTTCAAACTCTTTTCTCATGGCATCCTGCCAAGCTGGAACTGAAGCAGCCTGAGAGTAATACAGTGGTTCAGATTCCAAAGAGGAGGAAAAAGAGCCAGAGAAGGCAGGGAGTTGGCAGACATAATCCTTAAGGTAGGAGGGAGGATTATGTTGTCTGGTAGACTTTCTGAGGACAGGAGCATAAGGAGATGAAGGCAAAATGGGAGGAGAAGGAAGAATAGAATCATAAGAGGCAGAAGCTGGAGAAGGTTGATGCACAGATGAGGGAGAAGGGACAGTTGGAGAATCAGGCAGATCATCATTTTCTCCAGAAGGAAAATAAGGTAAGGAGGAAGCAGTAGGCATGGGAGAATCAGTCAGATCATCATTTTCTCCAGAAGGAACATAAGGAAAGGAGGAAGCAGAAGGAAAAACAGCAGGAGAAGCAGACTTAAAAGGAAAACATGATTCACGAAATATGACATCTCTGGAGACCAAACATTTCTTGGAAGTAAGATAATATAATTTGTATCCCTTCTTGCCAAAAGGATAGCCCAAGAAGACACAAGGGATAGCTCGAGGCCTCAATTTGTCCTTTGAGGGATTGGTACAGTGGCATAGGCAAGGCAGCCAAATGCCCTTAAATGGTGAAAGGTAGGAGGTTTCCCATACAAAAGTTCATGAGGAGATTTGTTATGTAGAAATCTGGTAGGTATTCTGTTAAGTAAGTATGTAGCAGTTAATAAACAATCCCCCCAGAAGGATGTAGGCAACCCAGACTAGAAAAGTAAAGCCCTACATGTCTCAAGAAGGGTTCTGTGTTTTCTTTCAACAACCCCATTTTGTTGGGGAGTGTGAGAACAGGAAGTTTGGTGGATGATTCCCTGGTTGCTAAAGAATGCAATACCCTCATTGCTAGAACCCAACTCTAAAGCATTATCACTTCTAACAGTTTGAGTCACAGTATGAAACTGGGTCTTAACTAGAGAAATGAAGGATTTAAGCATAGAAAAGGCATTGCCTTTAGATCCTAGCAAGTGGGTCCATGTTGCCCTTGAAAAATCATCAACTATTGTCAAGAAGTATCTACAACCAGAAAAGGTTGGAGTGTGATAAGGTCCCCAGGTGTCTACATGAATCAGTTGGAAGGGTTTAGATGTTTTAATGGAACTGTCAGGGAAGGAAAGCCTAGTTTGTCTGGCCATAGGACAGACTGAACAAGGGAAAGGCTGTTTGGAAGCAAAAGGGAAAGACAGACCAGAAATACATCTCATATGTGCAAAAGGAATATGACCAAGTCTTAAGTGCCAAATGTAATTCATATCAGAATTCAAATCATTATTACAATTGGAACTATTTACATGTAAAGATGATGAAACGGTTTTATTGTCAGACAGAATGGCATCATTACAAGAGATAGGCATGGAAGACAAAGAGTAACCTTGCTAGCATCACAAGAAGTAGAAGCAGAACAAACAGAACTAGTTGAAGATAGAGAAGAGGAAGGAGGAACCCATGTCAGCTTATACAAACCAGCAGCTTGTTTACCAAGATCCACTGGCTTCCTCAGAGAAGGGCCCTGTAGCATGTGGAGTAAACATGAATGTTCAGTGAACATGACTATACAATGTAACTCCTTTACCAACTTATGGACAGAAATTAAGTTGTGTGTGAAAGAAGGAATTAACAGTACATTATGAAGAATAATAGAAGGAGTCAGTTGAAAGGAGCCTGTGCATGTTACTTTTACTTTGTATCCATTAGGAAGAGTCACAAGATAAGGGACAGATAAAGGTGTAAGGTTAAAAAGTAATTGTTTGTCATGGGTCATGTGATTAGAGGCACCGGAAACTATTATCCAAGATACATAATTAATACTAGTAAGCATACAAACTTTGGAATCAGAAATGGGGCTCTCAGTTAGCATAGTACCAGCAAAATTGACAGCACACATGGGAGAGGGATTTTGAGCATTGGAACCCCCTAACTGGGTTTGTTGTAATAGATTCATCAGCTGATCATACTGTTGACTGCTCAACCCAGGTATCACAGAACACTGACCATCTATTTTTGAGACAGATTCATGGCTGGCAGGGGGATTCCCTTGAGGAACAGACAAATGACCATCAGAATTTGAAGCAACAATATTAGCAGCACCAGATTTCCTCCCCTTGAAAGTTGTATTTTGTGGATACCCATGAAGTTTGAAGCACTTATCAATTAAGTGTCCATACTTCTTACAGTATCTACAGAACAATGACCCTCTATCTTGATCAAAATTGACTCTTTGTTTGAAAGAAGAGGAAGCATTGGGCATTCCATCCTTACTAGAGTCAACTGGCTTCCTGTCAGTGTAGGCATTGAAAGATACAGAGTCCGGATTAAAATGAGAGGGAGACTGGACATGCCTTTGCTTTTCATCATTCAGGAGCAAATTATACACACTGTCAAGGTTTGGAGGAGGCTGCATCATTAGAACATTGCTCCGCACCCCCATGTATGTGTCATTGAGGCCCATTAAAAACTGAAACACTTTATTTTCATCATTTTCCTTTATTATACCCTCTTTGGCAACACACACACACCTTTGGCCATGGTTCACACACATAGATTCAAGTTCATCCCATAGACCTTTGAGTCTATTAAAATAGGATGCTACATCTAAGGACCCTTGAGAGGTGTTGGACAGCTCTCTTTTCAATTCATAAATTTTGGTCCTATTGGCAGTGCCATATCGTGCCTGAAGTTGTGACCATATGCTTTCAGCAGTATCAGAATAATGAACGGACTCAGCAATCGCAGGAGAAATAGAAGCAGTTAGCCATGAAATTACCATACTATTACACCTATCCCATAACCCTTGTTGAGCCACATTAGTGGCTGGTCGAGGACAGGTTCCATCTATAAAACCAATTTTATTTTTGGCAGTCAAAGCAACAACCATTTTTCTCCTCCATCCCCATAACCATCACCCGAGAAGGGGGTGGGGACAAGAGATACCCCGGGAACATCGGAGGAGTATAGAAATAGAGGACTGCTAGAGTCCGAAAGACCAGTATTGGTATTGACAGCCATGACACATCAACAAAGAAAACAGGTTCAACAACCAGAGTGTAACAAATCAAGTAACCACACACAAAGCCAACTACTCAGATACAAAACCAATTCTGTACACACAAATCAGGTAATATTGAATTTTAAGACAAAGTTACCCTCCTTCTTCGCTACCGGAAGAAGATCGGCCTTCAAATGATAGTGAAAACCCTAGGTATGAAACCCTAGGTTCAGACGTCGAGTCGGTCACCGGAAATATGAGAAACGATGTCGGAAAGGTACCCAAACATCCACGAGATGAGAATCGGACCACCGGAAGACGGTAAAACAGCAAGTCAAAACCACCGAAAACCCTAGATACCGATGACTCACCAAAAATCACCCAAAACCGACAGAGGTTCTTAAAACGTTGAGGTCACGAAGATACACCCGGATATCATGATGTAAAACACTCTGAACCATGTCCGATCAAAGTCGGAATCATCATCGACCATTCGATCTCAGATAAATCCTCAAAAACCGTCAAACAAATGTTCAAAAGAGACATCGACATGCAAATGAACATGATCGTATCGTTGTAAGGCTCTGATACCATGTCAATATTCAGATTAACCGAGTAAATCACAGAGAATCTAGAGAGAGAAAGTAGAGAGAAGGAGGAGAGATTGAGAGAACCGAAGAGTCGGTATTGGGAAATGAAAAATGAAAATATCTAATGTGTAGAAGCTTCCTACCTAACCTTTACAAATATATTTTTACAAAATAACAACCGGACCGGGTCGGGTATTGGGTCAAACGACCGGGCTCAGATATGACCCATTAGGCTCATAAGTGTCAGTGGCCCAACACATGAGCCCAGAACATATATCATCATAGCCTATCATATACACTCTATATACATCAAATATACAGAATCAATATACAATTATACAACTACTGAAATGGCTTGGAGGCCATGTAAGCTTGTAAGTCAACATTATTTGATGTTTAACAGTAAATTTTTCGTTTAACTTATGCGAAGTTTAATGCCGGAAAACAAAAAAATATATTATTTATACGAAGATTATATTAGTTATCCTGAATTTTATAGCGAAAACCAAACATTTTATAAGTAATATCACACTTCATCCTCAGATTAGTTTTCTTATACTTTAAACCAATTGATTTATTAGACAATAAACCTTTTTAGAGGTCATAAAGGAGAAATTTGTGAAATTTACTAACGTATTATAAATTTCATGCACAAATCATTATAACTAATACTAACTTAAGGATAGATACCACAACAACAACAATAACCCAGTATAATCCCACTTAGTGGGGTATGGGAGGGTAGTGTATACGCAGACTTTACCCCTACCTTCGGATAGAGATGCTGTTTCCAAATAGACCCCCGGCATCCTTCCCTCCAAGAACTTGCCAACTTAAGGATAAATACTAGTCTAGAAATTGAGCAACATCTTTTTGATTTACAATAGTATTCTAGTAAGAATTTAAAATGAATTTGGAAATTTCACTCCTTATAAGTTATCCGTGTAACTAAAGAATTTTTAAATGAAATAGAAAATTTTAAAAAAATTATTAAGTTGGATCGAATCCGTAATCAGTATTCTAGCTCCGACTTGAAGAGGGGTAGAAGAAGGGGCAAGGGAGAAAGAGGAAGGTGATGGTGCTGTCGACAGAGCCCACAGCCCGTAACGTGTCCGTATGCGGCGTCGGATCGGGTCCACTTTGCCTCTCTTTCTCTCATTTCGTATCCTTCTAATCATTTCCAGCCAAAACCGTTCCGTCGTCACCTTTCCTTGGCTGCCACTGTGAAGGAAATTATAATATCTTTTCTTTACATGTATTTTTGTAGCTAATAGTCAAAATAAATATTCCAAATGCATATTATATGTGAAGTCCTTGTCCATTTTCATTTTTCCCATTTGTGTCATAGAACACACATGAGAGTTTTTGGCGAAATCATGATTTGAATTCAATACGGTATTTGATGTTGGTAATTGGATTTAATTTAATTTTTGATATATGGACACTATTGAATTCTGCTAAACTCACAAGATATAGGCTACCTCCGTCCCTGTTTCTATTCTGTTCTTGTGGGGAGCCTGTTTGCTCAAGGTCGACCATTGTTGTCAATTTTCTCTTTTTTATTTCTTTTTTGGTTTTTTCAACAAGAATTATTTCAGGGGAGAATTTAAAAAGGAAAATGTTCAAGTTATTTCGACCTTTGTGGATGAGTAGTGGGAGAGGTAAAAGAAAATAAAAAAGTTTTCGTTTAAACATGTTCAAAATCAATTTTAAACACCCTTATCTTTTTCTATTTGTCACTTGGTCTGAACCCCTGAATACTGACACATAATATCCACATTATCACCAGTGCAAGTTCTATAAAATGATGAGTAAATGCTCCAATCTGAATTGGATAAAAATCTGTGGAGTTGAGAATACAAGGAACAAAAATTTGTACAAGTACGACTTTCGATTTGCCCATTAAGCCTTCACAATATATATGGGCTTAATTAATCAGCATAGAATTTATAAATCTAATCACGTGTGCTAGGACTGAAAAAGTCAAATGTCATGCAAAAGCTAATAAAGTAAAATTTGAACGGCAATAAATCAGATAATAAAAAAAAAATATACCAAAGAGACACAAACATATAACGTGGTTCGGTCAATTGACCTACGTCCATGGTTGGAGATGCACAATCCACTATATAAAAGAGAGTACAAAATATCGAGAGAACAACATCACGAATAGGCAAACACAAGTGACACACTAACACTTGTTCTGTAAAGTTCTTCCCCTAAATAGGACTCTCAAATCCCATATGGCTATATTGTGGATGCTGCTGAATGAGAATGAATGATCCTCAATTTATAGAAAATCCAAAACTTTTTGTTAAAGCTAGCCACGTGGAAGCCATTAGAGAGCTCCAAGCTATTAGTGAAGAAGAGGAAGATTCTAGAGAGAGAAAAAATGTGAGACTCTCATTCAAACCATTAACCGTATGTACAGTAACTGCGCATATATATTAATGCACCCAACTAACTAACTAACACTTTACACATGTGCTAATTAACTATTCTAACTACTTCTAGAAGTGTATTTAAATAGCTTACTATACAAATACTAATCTCTGCACTCCCCCTCAGGTTGAGAATGAAAAATATTTTTCATTCCCTACTTGAAAACCAAAAATGCATGTTCATGATGCCCTAATGCCTTTGTCAAAATATCAGCCGGCTATTCTTGAGTGGCTATATATGTTTTTCTTATTAAGCCTTCTTCTATCTTTTGTCTGATAAAATGACAATTAATGTCAATTTATTTTGTCCTTTCATGATTTATAGGGTTGGCAGCAATCTGTAGAGCAACTTTATTGTCACAATAGAGGTGCATCGGTAGTTTGACACTAACTCCTAGTTCTTTTATCAGTCCATTCAACTATGTTAGCTCCGCTATAGTGTGAGCATGCTCTTGTACTCTGCTTCAACTGAACTTCTGGATATGTCACTTTCCTCTTTACCTTTTAAGGATCCCAGCTTGACATAGAAGCATGTTACTGACTTCCTGGACATGGGATAAGAGGCGTATTCAGAGTCACTGAATGCCTCTATGTTCTCTTAAGCTCTGGTTGACATTAGTAGCCCAAGACCTGGTTGTTTCTTAATATATCTCACTATGTGCAGAGCAGATTCATAGTGGGATACCTTTGGTGCTTGCATGAATTGGCTTAGGCAATGCATTACATATGCAATATATGGCCTAGTACAACAGTTTGCCAATGAGTCTGTGGAAGCTATTTCTTCCCTGTAATGGTTCTTCTTCTCCAGCTTTCTACACACATTCATCATACTCTATACCAGGAATAGATGAACTACTGGATTGAGCATGATTATTAGGAAGAGTAGTGATGTCATTGAGGATAGAATTACGGTTGGATGCTGGAAGTGGCAGAAGATCAGAATTAGGAAAGGGAGGAGAAGAAATAGAAGATGGATCAGAAGTAGCAAGAAACTTATTCTTGGGATGTTTGAATGGATATTGATTTTCATGAAATACACATCCTCGCTAACTATGAACTTATTGGCTTCAATGTCATATATTCTATATCCCTTTTGAGCAGTAGCATAGCCCATAAAGACACCAGGGACATATTTGTGATTGAATTAATCATGAAAATTAGGTTTTGTGGCATAACATAGGCATCCTAAGGTTCTAATGTGGGAAAAAATAGGAGGCTTACCATGAAAAATCTCATAAGGTGATTTTCCATGCAGAACAACACTTGGTAACCTATTGATGATGTAAGTAGCAGTAAGAATGCAACCCCCCTCCGAATTTCAAGGGTTTGTTAGCCTGAAACCTTAAGGCCCTTCCTACTTCTATGATATGTCTTCCTTTTCACAATACCATTTTATTGTGGAGTGTGAACACAACTACTTTGATGAATGATTCCTTTAGTTTTGAAAATATTAGAGCAGAGTAGAGGGTATTAAAGAACTTATTGCCATTATATGATCTAAAGGCATTAATTGTGATTGAGAACTGATTTCCAACAAGGTGCAAAAATTCAGTTAAAATGACAAACACATCACTTTTTAATATCAAGAGAAAGGTCTAAGTATTCTTGAATAGCCGTCAACAAGAGTAAGAAAATATTTGAATCTATTGTAAGTACAGACTCTAGATGGTCCCCACACATCTATATATACAAGTTGAAAAACACAATTAGATTTGGAAGTACTAACAAGGTAAGGTAGCCTAGTTTGTTTAGCTAGTGGGCATACAGGACAATGACAAGTAGAAATGCAGGATAACTATTAATTCAGTTCAAGGATTTTTTTTCTATACTACAATGGGTGCATGACCCAAACTTTGGTGCCACAATACACTGTAGTTTGACTGAACTGAAGCAGACACATGATTAGAGGTAGAGGTAGTAATAGGTGTTGAGGGATTGGGGATGTAGAGACCACCCTTGAGTCTACCAATCCCCTTCACCATGCCACTGAAGAGGTCTTGAAATACACAAAATTCAGGATAGAAATGAACTGAGCTGTTTAACTCTTTTGTATATCTAGAAACAAATAGTAGATTAAAATGAAATTCAACTACATAAAGAACATCATAAAGGACTTCTGAATTGGGAAGGTACATGGTCCAATATTCGTAACTTTAGTATTATTTCCATTTGGCAATTGTACAGTAGGTGATTTAAGTTCAGGTACAAGGTATACTGATGATAGTAGATGTAAGCCAGAAACCATATAATTAGAAGCCCCAGTATCTATAACTTAAGGACCTTGGTTAGTGGTAGAATTACCTTCCATATTAGTTGAGGCTGCATTTCCCTTCTCCTTATTCAGCATGTTGATAATTTCTTGATATTGTTAACCAGTAAAAGGTAGTGTTAATCTCCTCTCCAATAGTCATATTATGTGCTACAGTTGTTGACTATTCATATGGTCCTTTTTTCCTGTTGTTGAACTTGAATCCAAGAGGATATCCAATCAATTTGTAGCATCCTTCCTTTGTATGGCCTTTCATTTTACTGTAATCACAGTATAACCCATCATTTCTTTTAGATTTAACATTGAAGGCATTAACAGAAGTTAGTGCAGCATGTTCAATATCCACTGGAGCACTTCCTAATATTTCACATTGTATTGCTAAACCATTGTTCTTCCTCTGTCTTTCTTCCTGAATAATCATGGAGTAGGCTTGATCAAGAGAGGGAGTTGGATGCATCATAAGAATTTGGCTCCTTTGTGGTGCATAAGTGTCATTTAATCCCATAAAAAATTTCATGAGTTCCGTTGGCGTAAAAATTCAATAATTGGTCCTGACTTCTCACAATCACAAAGATCTGGAATCAAAGACTCAAATTCATCCCACAAATCATTTAGGTTTGAGAAATATATTGATACACTAGAAACTCCCTGTACCAACGAGCTAATCTTCATATCCATATGATAAATTTTTATTGCATTTACCTTATCAAATATGGTTTTCAACGCAATACAGACTTTCTGTGCATTTGAGGAGAATACAAGACATTTTCTAAGTTCCTTTGCCACCAAACTCATTATCCACGATTAAACAATTTCATTGCATTAATCCCACTAATGCAATTGGAAGGCATTGTTAATGTACAGATCTCTGGTACATGTTCCATCAATAAACCCCAATTTTTTCTTCCCAAGAAGTGATATCTTCATAGATCAACTCCATTCCTAGTAACTTTCAGTTCCTATGAGCAGTTGTGGAACAATCTGTAAACCAGGTGTATAGGAGGAATGTACATACAAAGGATCATTACAATCAATGTTTTGATTGTTTGCATGTGAAGATCCAACCGTGTTATCCGATGTATCGTTCGCAATTGAAGACAACTTTCGAAGTTTTAGGGCTCAAAAATTGAGCTTGAGAGATAAATCTGAGAGAAATCGAATGAGAGATAAATCTGAGAGAAATCGAAGAAGAGAGGGAGGAATTTTGAAGATCGGAGTCCCTCAATCAAAATCGGCGAGCAACATAGCTCTGATACCAGGTTAAAGCTATCCACAGGGAAGTCATTAGAGAGCTCCAAGCTGTTAGTGAAGAAGAGAAAGATTCTAGAGAGAAAAAAACTGTAAAATTCTCATTCAGACCATTAATTGTATGTACAGTAATTGTGCATATATACTAATACACCTAACTAACTAACTAACACTTTACATATGTGCTAATTAACTATTCTAACTACTTCTAGAAGTGTACATTTTAAATAGCTTACTGTACAAGCACTAATCTCTACACTTTTTCGACAAGAAAAAAGACTAGCTAAATATGGAGGATTTATAATTTCCTTCTACAAGAAAGAAAATCCAATTATAGTAAGCATGTTATCATTTTCTTCAAGAAACTGGAAAACCAAATATAGTAAGAAAATTAGGAACAACACCTAACAATATGCATACGATGTCTTTCATGTACCAATTGTTTGATAGATAATCTTTTTAATCTGCAGACAGTGAATACACGAGTAACTCAGTTAGCGAGAGAGATGACCAATTCTTTCAAATAACTTGAAATAACAACGTCCACTACTAGTAACAATATTATGCTCCAAATGGGAGAAATATACAAAATTTTCAACACAGCAAAAGTATTAACCTATAAGAAAAATAGAAGTCGAAAACTTCAATTCTTCACACCACAACTATTTCACTGTAGTGGGCACAATTTTCATTTACGAAAAAGATATTCTTGCAGTCCAACACTAAAATTACATAGTGCCTACAATCTTTAATTACATTTGAAATTTTTATAGAACAACTAATTTTCTTCCAAAACTAAAAACTATTTCAGTTTTATAAATAGGAAAGAAAGCTTAATCTGTAAATTACATAGTAAATTTTGGAACAATCCATCACATAAAATAAGACATTCCCCAATGTCGGATTAGAATGGGTTTACTGAAGTTCCCAGTCCCACCCCCACCCATATCCCAAAGAAACAACCTAAAACAATAATTGAGAGCGATAATTTTTCATAATATTTAATATTTTAAACTATAACAATGTGATTTATACTTTTTAGTAGTTTTTTAATATATAAGCTTAATTGGGAAAAAATTAAAATTTAGTATATTCGAATTCTCGTAAGAAATTAAGAGCAACAATACATATACTTCAGTAGGTATAGGAGTAAGAAAAACTTGAATATATATATATATATATATATATATATATATATATATATGTATATATATATATATGTATATATATATATATATATGTATATATATATATATGTTGGGAGAGTCACATCAAAGGAATAAAAGGAAAAGAATGTTATATGAAGAAAAAGTGGGCATCACAATCATAGACGACAGAGTCACATCAAAGGAATAAAAGGAAAAGAATGTTATATGAAGAAAAAGTGGGGATCACAATCATAGATGACCCATGGGAAGACCTAATCCAACCACTAGGAATAAACAAGCAATCACTCTTTATCAGTGAGACACAAAAATAATCAACACTCCTATAAAGTTACCAAAAGTTAGCAAGAAACTAGGTTGAATTCTAATGTATTGACAACCAAATCCTGATCAAGCATATATGGTCAAGACATGCAAGAACGTTAGAGGATCAATTGTTTGGTAATATACTTTCTTTGCCTTTATTTTCTTTAATTAACTTTTTCGTTTCTTAGTAATTTCTGGTTTTGGTTTAATTGTTTGAGTTATTTTGTTCCAAGATGAGGCACAAACATTAGAATCAATAATTTACAACCACCAAAGATTGTAGTGGAACGAATACAATCCCTCAACTTATGAGCGAAGATCACAAGTTTTAATTCGACTCATAGGAATAGAAAACTTTTGTATGACGGGCGATCAGGATATTCTAACTCGATTGCGGATATCGGACACCGAACGAGAATCCAAAAAGAAAAAAAACTGACCTAAATAGCCGCGAATCCAATAGTTTAAAGTAAAAATAATAGACGGATGTATAATGTACGTAAATTCATGTATAATATGTAGGGTGTACAAAACAAATCAACAAACTGTACCAAACCTATAGTTCTAGTTAAACCGATAGAAACAACTGTAGTTCGATTTGATTTGGTTTGATTTTAAAAATATATAACCAAAATTGATTTGATTTTAATTAAAAAAATCAAACTGAAACCATCGCAATTGTGATGGACAACTCGCAAAATGCTATCCCACATTTGCAATACTGGAGAAGGTAAGGGAAGTTTCGCATTTGCGATACTTGGGGAAGGAAGGCCGCCTTCGCATTTGCAACTATCGTATTTGCGATTCACCATCACAAATTGTGATTTCTAAGCCTACGGGGCACTTTTGCATTTAGCGAACAAGAATTCATAATTGCGATATCTGTAGCTCGGTAAAAATAAGTGAGATTTACTTATTTTGTCACATCTTTTGGCCTTAGGCTTTGTGGGAGGCGATATTTGAAGATAATTTCTTTCCAACTTCAAGAGTTAGTATCTTCAACTTCTTTTTGATTAATTTTCATTTTTTTCCATAGATTTTCATTCATAAGTTTAAGATTTTATAGGGTAGAAATAGGATATTTTGCTAGAAATATAGGATTTTGTATTTTAGATTGGTAGAATCGAATAAAGGTCGGATCTCGAAACAAATCACATATTTGAGCTTGGGGATAAATGAGTAATCGATATTTGATCGTGATTTCATATTTCAACCAAATCAGACTGGTTGAGTTTTTATTAACTTTCTCAAATATGTTAAAGATCATAACTTTTTGATATTACAGTAGTTTCCAAAGCTTGTTTTGACTTATTTTAAGTATTAATTGGTTAGATTTGAGTGGTTTAGAGGCTTGTATTGTAGTAAAAGCGGTATTAAAAAGTTGAATTGTTCCAAAAAGAGGTAAGTATCTTGATTGACCTTGATTTGAGGGAATTGTAATATAATTGGGTCTAGTTGATATATGTTATATATGTTGGGGGCATTGTATATAGGTGACGAGTGTATATGTATTTACCATGGTTAAGTATGAAGATAGAACTAGTCTTATTTTCGTCATGTTGCTTTATGTGTTATATATCCTATGCTCTAAATAGATCGTGAAATTCTTTGACGTTATTTATATTGATAGCTATATTGAATTTGTTTGCGCGTTGATTTTTTTTTGAAATGGTTGTTGGCTATTGGCACAAAAGTGATGGTTATCCCTATGTGGTGTGCTATATTCCATCATTCTTCTTGATATTCATTGTGCTTTCTACTTTGCTCAGTACTATTTATTATTTTATGCTTGGAGAGTAAGAGTGAATTCCGTGCTTATGAGCAATAGTAATTATGCACGAAATATATTTTCGTGCTTTCTTGATATATTATTGGCACTGCATTAAGAATATTTTTGTGCTTGTAAGAAAGAGTGAATATGCACAAAGAATATTGTGGATTTTGTTATTATATTTATGCTTGTTGATGAAGATTGGATTGCATGAAGGGTACTTCTGTGCTTGTGAGGATGAGAGTAAAAGCATAGCGAATATTATCATACTATTTGATTGTTATTTCTTATTCCTTGCTTCTACTATGCGGATTGAGAACTTGGATTTATTATTATATGGTTTCCTTGTCATTCTCTCGGATTTGAACTGTTATGAAAGGCTTGATTGTGTTATTTGAGAAAGAATTATCATTATCTTCCTTAGTTGTTTCTTCCATTATTTTTTCATACTTCTTCGCCTTACTATCTCATTTATTATCTCACTTAGTTATCTCTCTTGTTATCTTACTTTTCTATCTTTTCCTTGTTGTCTTAATTGCTATTTCTCTCATTATTTTCTTGTTATATAACTGCACATGTTATGGTAGTAGATGTCTTGTCTTAACAGCTTCACTATCTTATAGGGATTATGTTCGACACTTACAAAGTTGTGATGATCCGATAGATTATCTTATGATTTAAAATCAAATTTTGTGTTCTGAGGCCTTTAAAACCTCATCTTATCCCTTTTCTATTTGTGTGCGCAATCCGAGCGTAATTTTGTAAAGCTTTTGTGTTGAAAGTTGATAAAATAAGGATTTTTGATTAAAAACTTTATTTTTATTGACTTCGGTCAACGTTTTTGGTAAACGGATACAGATTTGTATTTTGACAGTCTCGTTGAGTCTGTATCGAAATATAGACTGGGTGTATGTCCGAAATCAGATTCGGAGGTCCCTAGCCCGAGTTATGAATATTTGTTAAAAAATTATAAGTCTAAAAATTTAATGGTTTTTAAGAAATTATTAATATTTGTTCTTGTTGGTGTCAGCTCCGTATTTTGGTTTCGGAGCCCGGTACATGTTTAATATTATATCTAAGACACGAAACTTGGTGAGAAATGGAGTTGTTTTGATGTGATTCAGACGTCTAGTTGAGAAAATAGAAATTTCAAAGTGTTCTTGAGAATTTCATTTGATTTGGTGCTAAATTCATAGTTCTTTGTATTATTTTGATGATTTAATTGTGCGAGCAAGTTCGTAAGATATTTTAAGATTTGTGTGCATGTTTGATTTGGAGTCCCGAGGGCTCGGATGAGTTCCGAACAGTCTACGGAGTAAAAATAGGACTTAGAACACTAGTGGTGCATTAGATTTTTGTCGTAGGCCTTAGACCACTGTTGGGTTCGCATTTGGGATTCACTCATCGCATTTGCGGAAAGTGGCTGGAAAGGCCAGCTTTCGCAATTGCGAACCATGCTTCGCATTTGCGATTGGGAAATGGGACAACACCATTCACATTTGTGATTATTGGGTCGCATTTGCGATTAGCTCAACTCGCAATTGCGAGTTGAGCTAACTTTTGCGAAGGAAGTAGAAGTGTGAGAGGCCTTTAGAATGCGCTTATCTTGTATTTGCGAGTTACATAATGCGACACCTGCAACTGTGTAATATCTGACTTAGACCAAATTTTTTCTCAATTCTCAAAATTTTCCAAACAAAAAACCCCATAGGCAATTTTCCAATGACCATTTCTTTCCCAAATTATAAGTAAGTGATTATTAACTAGTTTCTTTCAATCTTTCACTTTATTTTGCAAGAATTCAACCTAGAATCGAAGGTTTTCATGGAGGAATTGGGAATTTTTTGGTAGAAACTAGGGATTTCAAAATTTAGGGATTTAGACCTAAAATTGAGGTCGGATTCCAAAACCAATTGTATATCCTGGCTTGAGGGTGAATGGGTAATCGGACTTTTGTCCGAGTCTTGGGTTTTGACATACTGCGAGCCTAGGTGTTGAATTTTTTAATAATGACCTAAATTGAATTCTTATCAATCGTAGGTGATTCCTAAGCCGTATTTTAAAATATTTGGTTGGTAATTTTCTAGATATTGTTGGCTCGAAGGCGTGTATGAAAGAAAAATTTGTGATTGAGCTTTGAGTGGCTTTCGAGTGATGTAATTGTTGTGTCTAACATTGATTTGAGGGAATTAGGACCCTCAGACTTTGTGTTATGTGAATTCCATGTGAGGGGTGTATATACAAGGTAATGAATGCTTATATGCGCCGAATTATCTGTTTTCCTAGATATATTATTTTTTTCTTAATTGTTTTTCCTCCTATCTTAACTGTTACATGCTCAAAATACTTTCCATGCTTAATTGCTACGTTTTAATCAATATTTTCTTTGTTATCATGTTATCTCTTTTCACATTTTCCCTTAATCCCTGTTATTTGCTTAATTTGACTTTGTTTATACCTTTTAACTGTAAATTGCTGGTTTGGCCTTGCTACGTAGTATTATTTCTGTAGACTCTATAATGAACAAGGTTCCTTTTCTTGGTTCAGTTTGGTATTTATTTATCGTAAAGGCCTTATGATTTAGCACGTTGATTTGACCGTATACATTGATTGTTTTGTATTGATTTGGTGGGATCGGGCTTCACGCCATAGCGTGTGTAATAAGAGAGGATTGATATGGTGTAATAAGGGTGAATAGATATATATATATATATATATATATATAAATATATATATATATATATATATATATATATATATATATACACACACACACACACACACACGCACGGTGGGATCGGATAGCACGCCGCAACAGGTGAAATAAGGCTGGATTGATATGGTGAAATAAGGGTGAATTACAATAATATCGATATCTGGTGGGATCAGGTAGCGTGTGTATTGTGATGTCTGGTGGGATCGTGTTGCGCGCCGCAACAACCTATATGTTTCATTTGTTGAGTTGTGTTGTTTTAGGTATTTTTATTTGAGCTGGTAGAGATTGGTAATTTTGGACGACACTGGTTTATTTTTCGAGGATGTGGTTATCGTTTCTTGTTGGCTGTTTAAATTCTGCATCGTATTTCAATTATTCTGTCACTATTATAGACTACGTGTTTTTCTTATCGTAGGCGACATGCCTTAGCCTCGTCACTACTTTATCGAGGTTAGGCTCGGAACTTACCAGTACATGAGGTCAGTTGTATTAATACTGCACTCTGTATATTGTGCAGATTTTAGAGACGGTCCTAGAAGCGATTGTTAGCAAGCTCGGATCAGACACTCGCGAAGACTTGAGATATGATTGCTCAACGCTCGCAGTTCCTAGGGTCTCCATCCTCTGTCTATTTATCTGTGTATTTTCATTTGAACATCTTATTATTTATTTCAGACCCTTATGAGTATTACTCTAGTAGTTCATACTTTTTTGTGACACAAGGTTCAAGGAATTATAACAGATATTTGGCTAGTTCAGTTTTTGCACTGTTACTTTAAATTTATTCAGTTATCTCAGTTTTTCTTTAATATCTAATATAAATTTTTAAAAAGAGTAAACTATTCTAACGTTGGCTTGCCTAGCACGTAAATTGATAGGCTCCATCATGGTCCCGATGGTGGGAATTCCAGATCGTGACAAGTTGGTATCAGAGCACTACGTTACATAGGTCTAACGAGTCACGAGCAAACTTAGTAGAGCCTGACGGATCGTTATAGAGACGTCTGTACTTCTCTTCTGGAGGCTATGAAGTAAGGAACATTTTCACTTCTATTCTTCTCGGTCGTGCGATTTCATTCTATCATTGCTGATGGAACTCTTCTTTTCTTTTATCTCGTAGAAGGCGAGAATGCGTACGTTTCTTCAACCGAGAAGCAACCAGAGCCCCTAGTAGCAGCTCCCATGAGGGGCAAGGGTTGAGGCCCAGGTCGTGTTAGAGGCCGAGGTAGGGGCAGACCTCAACCCCGAGCTCGAGCAGCAACACCAGCTGTGGATCCTCAAGTAGAGTTTGATGAGGAGGTTCCAGCCTAGACCGTGCCTATTGGACTAGCTCAGGTCCCGGAGGGGTTCATCGCCACCTCAGTGCTTTAGGATGCTTTGGTCCGCCTAGTGGGCCTTATGGAGTGTTTTGCTCAGATCGGCACATTTCCTATGGCATTAGCCGTCTCTCAGGCTGGGGGAGGAGTCATACTCTCGCTACTCACACTCTGAAGTAGATGGCTCCCCAATTTCAGATTCTAATAGCCCCGCCAATAGGGGCAGCTCCACTGGGTGTTGTAGCACTGACCGGTGATGGATTAGCTATGTCTTTGAGGCTTTGTGGAGGTTGGATAGGTTTACCAAGCTTTTCCTATTTCACTTCAGCGGTGCATCTTTAGAGGATCCCCAAGACTATTTTGACAGCTGTCATGAGGTGTTACGGAACATGGGGATTGTGGAGACTAATTGAGTCGACTTTGCTGCATTTCATTTTTCGGGCTCGCCAAAAATGGTGAGGGATTATATTTTTACCAAACCATCTGGGTCTCCCGCTCTTTCTTGGGCCCAATTCTCTCAGTTATTTCTTGCGAAGTTCCTCTATATCACATAGAGAGAGGATTATCAGAGGCAATTCGAGTGTCTGCAGCAAGGTTCTATGACTGTCACTCAGTATGAGACTCGATTTGTGGATCTGGACCGTCATGCTATATTCTACTTCCCACCGAGAAAGAGAGAGGGGGTTGAGGAGGTTTATTGAGGGAATTTCTCACCCTATCAGATTGTAGATGGCTAAGAAGACTGGGAAGTTTCTTTTAAGGTGGCACGCAATGTATCCAGGCGAGTTGAGATGGTACTAGATTAGGGGAGTGGTCAAGGATTTGTGAAGAGAACTTGTCATTCATGTGATTTTAGTGGTGTCTTGTCTGGAAGCAGGGGTACATTTGGTAGGGGCCATCCTCTCAGACCATATCATTCAGCGCTTCAGACATCCCATAGTGCATCATCGAATCGTGGTCATTATCTGCCTCATTCTGGGTAGCTAGCCTACAGTGCACAGCCAGCTCCTATCAGTGCACCTTTATTTAGATTATTACGTGGTTAGCCAACCTGCTTGGGTCTGTCTCAATTTTTTCAGTAGCCACAGTACTAATGGATATTTTGAGTGTGGTGGCTATGGGCATATCCCTACCTTTTTCCTAGCTCATGTACTTTTCTAAGTCATTTGAGGACGAACGGTTGTTTTAGGGGTGGAAAATATGATGACTCGATAGGTCATCTTATCATTTAAAATCAAATTCTATGTTTGGAGGACTTTAAAACCTCATCTTATCCCTCTTCAATTTGTATCCGCAAGCGGGCCATGATTCCAGAAAGCTTTTGTGTTGAAAGTTGATAAAAATAGTGATTTTTGATTAAAACTTCATTTCAGCTGACGTCTTCAACATTTTTGTAAACAGACCCGGATTCGTATTTTAACAGTCCCGTGAGTCTGTATTGAAATATTGGACCTGGATGTATTCTCATAATCGGATTCAGAAGTCCCTAGTCCACATGATAAAATTTTACTAAAATATTATAAGTTTGAAAATTTAATGATACTTAAGAAATTGTTAATGTTTGACATTGGTTGTATCAGGTCTGTTTTTTTTATTCCAGAGGCCGGTACAAGTTCAATATAATATATAAGACATATCTCTGAAATTTGGTAAGAAACGGAGTTGGGTTTACGTGATTCAGAAATCCGGTTGAGAAAATAGAAATTTCAAAGTGCTTTTGAGAATTTCATTTGATTTGATGCTAAATTCGTAATTCTAGGTGTTATTTTAGCAATTTGATCGTGCGAGCAAGTTCATATGATATTTTAAGACTTGTATGCATGTGTGTTTGGAATCTGAAAAGCTCGGGTGAGTTTCAGATAGGCTACAGAGTGAAGTAGGACTTAGAACACTGCTGGTATATCGGATTTTTGTTGCAGATCTCAAAGATGTGATTGAGCTTGAGTGGACTTTGGAGCAAGGTAAGTGTTGTGTCTAACCTTGATTTGAAAGAATTAGGAACTCTCCGACTTTGTGTTATGTGAATTCCATGTGAGGGGTATATATGCAAGGTGACGAATGCTTATACGCCGGTGAATTATCTATTTCCCTGATTTATTATTTTTCCTCTTATCTTAACTGTTACATGCTCTAAATGCTTTCCATGCTTAATTGTTACGTTTTAATCAATGTTTTGTTTTTTAATCATGTTAGCTCTTTTTACAATTTTTCTCTAATCCCTACTATTTGCTTAATTTGACTTATTTGTACTTGTAAACAGTAAATTGCTGGATTGGTGTCGCTGTGTAGTATTATTTGTGTAGACTCTATATTGAACATGGTTCTTTTTCTTGGTTCAGTTTGGTATTTATTTATCGTAAAGCCTTGTGATTTAGCCTGTTGATTTGAATGTGTATATTGACTCGCTACAGATTTGGTGGGATTGGACTACATGCCGCAACAAGTGTAATAAGGGAGGACTGATATGGTGAAATAAGGATGAATATGTATATATGGTTAGATCGGGTTGCACGCCGCAACAGGTGGAATAAAAATGGATTGATATGATGAAATAAGAGTGAATTACAATATTGATTTTTATATATGGTGGGATCGGTTGCGCGCCACAACCTATATGTTTCATTTATTGAGCTGCGTTGTTTTCGGTATTTTTATTTGAGATGTAAGAGATTGGTAATTTTGGACGACACTGGTTTATATTTTGAGGTTGTGGTTATTATTTCTTTTTGGCTGTTTAATTCTGTACCGTATTTTAATTATTTTGTCATTATTATAGACTGCATACAGGTTTTGGTGTAGGTGATCCATCTTTGCCTCGTCACTACTTCATCGAGGTTAGACTCGGCACTTACTAGTATATGGGGTTGGTTGTACTGATATTTCACTCTGCAAACTGTGCAGATTTTAGAGACGGCCCCATCGGCGGTTATTAGCAAGCTCAGATCAGACATTAGCGAAGACTTGAGGTACGGTTGTTCAGTGCCCACAGCTCATGGAGTCTCCGTCCTCTGTCTATTTAGCTGTGTATTTTCGTTCGAACAACTTGTTATTTATTTCAGACCCTTAAGTGTATTACTCTAGTAATTCGTGCATTCGTTAGACCAGGTTCAGGGAATTGTTAAAGATATTTGGCTAGTTCAGCTTCCGCATTGTTACATTAAATTTATTTAGTTATCTTAGTTTTTCTTTACTATCCAATTTTAAATGTTAAAAAGAGTAGAATGTTCTAAAGTTGGTTTGCCTAACAAGTAAAATATTAGACGCCATCATGGTCCTTATTGTGAGAATTTCGAGTCTTGACAAAAGTACATTGGGTCGATTGTATTCATACTACGCTTCTGCACTTCTTGTGTAAATTCTGGCATCGGCTCAAAGGACTGACTAGTTGATGTGAGGAGACTCGAGATAGTATTGCACTCTCATCCACAAGACTTGAAGTGGCATTCCAATTAGATCTTCTACTGTTTATTTGTATCAAACCGTATTATTTATCATTTCAAATATAGTATTTTGTAAATTCTTAGAAGCTCATGTGATCGGTAACACCAGTTCTGAGAGTTCATTAGATGGACATTTTGTTGACTCGTTATGCATTACCCAACTTTACTCTTCATTATCATATTATGTTGTTTTTATTTCTACTTTTGTTCTTTTATTTCTGTAAGTGTTAGCTTTCCTAACAAATGTGGTAGTCATCATCACGATCCCTTAGTTAGAAATTTTGACTGTAATATTTATCGATAGAAAAAAGTAAACAATAGATTCGATCGGCCATTTATATAACGATCCAAAAGATTTAAACAAGAATTATAAAGGAAATACTATACTATTACTTTAGCACGATGTGATTTACATTTTTAGATTTACATATTGCAATAATTATAAAGCATTTACTTACTGATCCAAGTAGCATTAGTTTTATAAATTGTTACTAATCTTTGATTATGACTCCTTTCTAAAAGCAGAAAAGAAACAACATGAGCTCCAGCTTTTATTAGGACAATAGCTTGGTACTGGTTATTCGTTTGAAGAAAAGAATGTATAACGACAGTAGTCAAACAGCAGCAAATAGGCCATATTCTAGATCTTCATACTTTGCAAGGTTTAATAATATCTTCTTTTAGTTATAAATTTAAACTTGTTTGGACGGTTTTATGTTTTAATAGACTTTTATGATTTAGTCTTAGGATATGTGGGTATTTTGACACTTCGTTTTTTTTAATTCTAAATAAAAGTAGTTTGTGCATATTGTCGATAAATTTTTCGTGTTGAGCTAGATTTATGACGTATGGGTCTGTTGATGAAATTAAAAGTAATTACAACTGAAAATAAGATGAAGAAAAATAAATAAATATTTTTCAGATTGAAGTGTAAATATTTCGCTCCTTTTAAGGAGATTCAAGCATACTACGGTAGCATCTTTACCGGTCTTGTAGTAATACTCTTAACTTATCCCCTCTAGGATACAACAGCCCAACAACGTCGTATGACACGAACAAACTCCGGATAAGTTATTGAGTCCAAAGCTCCACCAAAATAAAACCTTCCTTCAACAAAAATAATATTCTCTTTGTAGAAAATAAGTTAGAGACTTAGATTTTCTTATTCTCATAACTGTATTTTTCACTACACCAAGTTCACTTTTTCCACACACACTATCATATTTTCCTCACACCAAATACAAGAATACCACTATTTTTAGGTGTAGAATTTCTTCCATGAAATAAATAACAAAGTAGTGGTAAAATAAAGTTATAGAACATACCAACAGGAGTTGTAGTAGAGTGGTAAGTAATCCTTCATCCTTAACTAGAGGCCTCGAGTTCAATCCCCTTGGTATGGAGTCGCCTTTGTTAGGGAGCTCTTTACTTCCAATGTGGGACTTTCCTACGTGAATCCGGATTTAGTCTGGCCCCAATATAGATACAAAACACCGAGGGGAAAACAAAAAAAGAAAGTTATAGAACATGATTAGTGGTTACAAAAAATTTATGAATAATTAGTGGTAGATCATGTTATTAGTGGTTTCAAGAGTTACACCTAAATAATGACCCCTTTCTAGCTAACTTATAAGGAATTTTTACATATACATCCCATATAGCAAACCTTATAACCACCCATGTTTAAGGTTTGTGTTTATTACATTTAAGTATACCACCTTTCAATTTATGTACCAAAATTATATTTAAGGTTTAATGATCAACTTATTAATTATTTGCTTGATTTGTGGAACAAAATCTTTTCATATTTTTTTTTTTTACACGTTTTCTCTTTCTTCCAAGCAAAACCGATGCATTTCTCCCCTTTTTTAATTACATCCCCCCCTCCCCCCACGTCTATTTACTAAAACAGAATTCTCTGGTTCTCTTCTTTAATTTCATCATTCATTGTCATCCTCCATTGTCGAAGGTTGCCATTGTTTCAGATCGAGAGTTTCATCCGTCATATTTTCAGTCCTACGGTTGCATCAAAGTCCCAAACCCTCTACAAAACCATTTTCTCTCTCTCACTGCTTCAATTCATCCGCCATTTCCGAACCCTCTGCAAAGTTTTCTCAAGAAAACACAGTTTCAGTCACTAAAATCGTATTCATAGTCAAAAATGGAGAAAAAAGTTAGTACTCCCAAACGACAAAAAGTAGCCGATATTTCATCTTTTGATTTGGGTGTTTTAACACCTAAATCACCAGTAAAAAGACAACAATCAGTCCATGCAAGTGGACAAAATTGGTTCCACAACAAATTTCATTGAAGGTAAACAAATTTTTTTTTTCTCCTTAATGTGTTGTAGTTTAATATTTTTTGCCAAAAAATAGAATGCAAGTGTTTGTTTGGTGTTTAAGTGTTTTTTGTCTAAATGTACTGTATTATTGCATACTAAGGGTTATTTATACAAATTGTAGTTAATTGTAGTTTTTTGGAGTTAATTTGTTGTTAATTGGCAAAATGTACTGTTGAATCAAATTTGTAGTTAATTGTAGTGTTTGTAGTTTAATGTAATTTTTATTTGGAACTGTGACTGTTGACTCAAATTTGTAGTTAATTATAGTTTTTGTAGTTTAATGTAGTTTACTGTACTTTTTATTTGGAACTGTGATAAAAATACAGTGTATAAAAGTAGTTACATTGTACATGCTCAATAATTCTATAGTTACAGTATAGTTGCTTGTAGTTATAATGTAGTTTAATGTTGTCTGTCACAATGTAGTTGATATGTGGTCTGCAATTTTATAGTGTTGTTTGGAACTGTGATTAGAAGACATGATATATATGTAGTTACAGTCTAGTTGATTTGTAATTTGTAAAGTAATTTTTAGTTATGCATTTAGTAAAATAACTTATCGTTAGAATGTAGTTTCATGTATTCTGTCACAATGTAGTTTATCTGTGGTCTACAATTTTATGGTGTTATTTGGATCTTTGATTATAAGTCAGGGTATATATGTAGTTACTGTATAGTTGATTTGTAATTTGTAAAGTAAATTCTAGTTATGCTTTATAAAACTATAATTTGTAGTTAAAATGTAGTTTCATATAGTCTGCCACAATGTAGTAGATCTGTGTTCTGCAATTTTATAGTGTTATTTGGTACCCTGATTAAAATTCATGGTATATATCTAGTTACAATGTGTTGATTTAACATTTGTAAAGTAAATTCTAGTTATACTTTTTGTAAAAAATTTCAGTCATTATTCCTCTTTATTTGTCATGCACTGGTTTCTACGATAAACACAAAGACATTGACTTCAAGACTACAAAGTCATACATAGAGAAGCCAGTTACGGACCCTCTCGACATACAATGGATGGTTGCTGAGATTCCACAACAAAAGGATGGTTCACTGTAAATAACTAATCTCCCTTTCTATATGTTTAATTAAATATTTTTATGGTTTAATATTTAATGAAAAATTCTCATATTCTGCAGGGATTGTGGTGTATTTGTGGCTGCCTTTGCGGAGTATATTAGCAATGGTGATTTGTCTATACCAAAGGAAGATCTTACTGATATTGACAAACACCGTAGACGCTATGGAGCTCTGTTGTGGGACTACGCCACAAAGAAGATAAATGATGGTTCAATTAGTGAGAGTGAGGTTACCGGCAGGCTTGCAAGGAGGAAGGGTCCACCGCCAAAGAATGAGAGAATTAAAGTTGAACGAAAGAAGAAGTAGAGTATACCGTTCATATTTGGTAGTTGGATTTGAAAATAATTTAATGATTAGGTCATATTTGGTAGTTGGATTTGAAAACAATTAATACTGAGTGAACAATTTGTCATGAATACATTATACACGAGTATTCGAGCTATCTAATAGCATATTTGCCGTAACAGCTATCTAATAGCATATATAATACCTTCAATTGCCATTTTATATAACTGTCAGTTCTTGTATAAGTGTGGGAATAAATTATTTGTGTACAATGACTACAATTACCTACATTTGCATAAAACTACACAAACTGCACTACATATAACTACAATTGCATAACTACATATTGTTGGAAGTCCAATGCTACAAATTACTGTTGCAGTACATTTGCGCTGTTGTGTTTTCGGATAAAACTTCTTATCTTGAACAATGAAGAATCATGAATTGACGTTGCATAAAAATGCCATTTGCAGTTTTCAGCTACTCATACCATCCAGTAGATACAAAAAAATACATTATTCAGACATATTTATTAAATACTACAATTAACTACAACTGACTACAAATAACTACAAAGTTCATATAACTACAAAATTTGTAATTAATTGCTTAGGCTTCCTGAATAGGAACTACAAAGTTTTGTCTTTATCTACAAAGTCTTGTCTTTATCTATTATATTTAGAACACATCTAGAAATCATTTACAGTACATTATAACTACAATCTGCCAACAGTTTACATTACTCAAATATATGAGTAAACTTCTTTATTATCGTCAAAACGTAGAACAGTTACACAATAAAGTCCGATAATTTGGGATCACTAACATTTATTTTGAATAACTATTGTAGCTACATTATATGGATTTCTTTTTTGGCGCATTCTTGCAACTTCTTTTGTTATGCCCTTCACCTCCACAATTGCCACATGACACCTTGTACTTCTTTGAGTTTATTTCATCAAATTTTTTATATCTTTCCTTGTGAGGTCTACCTGGCTGCCTTTTATCTCCAGCCGCTGGCTTTACTACATCATCCAAAATATGTTGTGGAACATCCCATTTGGCTTCATCAGGAAGAGGATTAACTGGCAATTCATATGTAAGAAGAAGGCTCTTCGTTGTGTAATACGGTGAGCAATAGTTGTCCGGCCTTTCATTCCTATGCCTTAATGCTGTCAAAGCATGTGCATATAGAAGTTCATCAAGTTGGAATTGTCCACAACTACATTTCTTGTTTTCTAAACATACAATGTACCGCTTCACACCATCTAACACAGTATGTATATGATCTGTTGAAGCCCTCACCTACAATTCAAGACCCAAAAGAAAATAATAAGGTGTCAATAAGTTAACTATGTTAGCAACAATCAGTTAACTACAAATCAGCTACAAACAAACTGCATATAAACGTTAACTACATTTACCCACATTTGAAACACACTGAAAACACTGCATATAAACTTTAACTACATTTACCCACATTTGACTACATTTTAAAAATACACTGGAAACACTGCATATAAACGTTAACTACATTTACCCACATTTGACTACATTTTGAAAACACACTAGAAACACTCTATATAAACGTTAACTACATTTACCCACATTTGACTACATTTTAAAAACACACTGGAAACACTGCAACAGCTACTATTTTTTTTGTTTTTTTTTCCTGCACCAAACAAGAATATATTACCTTTAGTTTCTGGGATAATGTATTGTTATCTTCCAATTCTTTGTTGAATTTGTGCCCAAGTAATGTGAATGTACCCTTTGCCTTCAATAACTTATCTTTTCTAGAAGAATGAGTGATTTCCGAAACTGAAATCTGGAAGAACTACAATTTTATTGACTATCACGCTGTAAATTCTCAGTATTTGATGTAGAAAAATGAAAGATTTTCGAAACAGAAATCTGGAAGAACTACAAAATCTGGAAGATTTTCAGTATTTGATGTAGAAAAATGAAAGATTTTCGAAACTAAAATCTGGAAAAACAGATTTTCGGTGTTAGATGCGGAAGAATGACTGATTTTCGAAACAGAAAACTGGAGAGATTCACGTTGGTTAAGAGATTTTACCGTTTTTGATTGACCATTTAATTGGTACAGAATCAAAGATTAATTGATAGCCTTAAAAACATGCGTTATTTTAGGCTACAAAATAGTTAATATCGTTGGAAACCTACATTTTAATAATACATTTTAATATCAAAATACACTAACACTAACATTGTCTCTATTAAATTTTGGCATTGCTTAATTAGTAAAGCATATAAAATATAATATACACCATTTTTGTGTACAAGTCATGTAAATTTAAAATTTAAGATATTTGAGTATGAATTATAAGTAAAAATAGTAGATAAAGATTTAATCACTAAAGATTAATTGGCCAGATAAGTAATTAGTGGTCAAGGACCACTCAAGATTTTGAAAATTCGGTTTCTGAAATTAGTATCCTGCTTATCCAACTTTATTAAAGTGATCACCATTTTGTCGTATTAGTAACAACAACAGGGTGATATAAACGTGAATAGATTTTGAAGTCAAATCCTTCCTTCTTTCAATTTAATTTTCAAAACTGAAAGCAACAATACTATTATTTGATTGAGTGCGGACTTAGAGATATAAATTTTGATTTATATGATAATATTATTAATAATGGAAGAAAACGTTGAAACAATGAGAAATTTGGATTTTCACATTAAAAGTTAATATGTGAATGGTTTAATGAATTTGGACTTATAAAAATTGTGAGAATACGTAGCTGTATGCCGTTTTCTGGAGTTCCGAGTGCTGCACCATTTCCAATGCGTGATATCTGAATGAAACATTAGGAATATAATTAGATCTTATTGTGTTGGATAATAAATTAAAGCAGCAGGAAAAAAAATGATACAGGAGTAGACACATTGTCCATGGGTCAAAACTTGATCGATTATCAACGACGATAAATACGATGAATGATGATGTCAACATGACTCGATGTCCGGTAAAGAATGACCTTAAGACAAATAAGAGGTTGTATGATTCATGTAATAATACAGGTCCATTAGGGGACGGAATATTCCTTATAACTTATTTCTTTTTACAGCTTAGAAGGATTTCGCTCCTTATATATATAGAGAGCAACAACTTTGTAAAAAGGGGATTCATAATATACACAATGAACCTATTTACAAGGAGAAGGGAAAAATAAGTCTTATCATCCATACCCCCATTACCCATCTTTCGTTCTAGAGAAAATTATACTCAGCTAAGATTTACCTCTTCATTTTCTTTGATTGATTTGTTCAAAAGGTTGTGATATCATTTGAGTCAAATAATTTGACGCCGTCTACGGGATCTTAGTTTCGTCTAGATTCTTGAAAGAAACAATTGCCTCTTTTTTTTAAAAAAAAACCTCACAAAGGCCAACAATGGCAGGGAAGGGAGAAGCAAGGTTAATAGCCATAGTAGATGTCACGAACAATCTTCTGAATTCCCTCAATTGGAAAAATAACGAAAATGCAACGCCGAATGCTACGCTTGAGGGAGATGTCTCACCCCCCAGCATGAGGATTTGACTGTTTTGTGCGAGAGGGAGACCTCAGCATCTGCAGCAGGAGAAGCGCCCACAGCTATGAAAAGACTATTAGAGGAATGGTTGACAAACACCCTGAGCAACATGCTTGAAAAGAGCACTCAGAAGGGTATCGAAGGCACAATACCCGCGAAAGACGCAACTGTCGCCGATAATCCATAAATTCCACAAACAGGTAACACTGACACTGTCACTGATGTAGGTAACAATACACTTACGTCCATCATAAAGAAGATGGAAGAAATGGAAAATGAGACAAGACGCTCCGCGACCAGATGAAGGAGTGTCAGGAAAGATTCGATAAAATACCAGGCGCTCGGAAGTTGCTGCCAAAATGCGATGTGGGTCGATTCGTCAAACAACCATATAGCGAAGGGGCATCTCCTCATGCTATTCCTAAAACCTTCAAAATTCCGCCATATTAGAAAATATATAATAGTACTACGGACCAGGAGGATCACCTAATCCATTACGTTACTGCGGTAAAAGGTATCGATCTATCGAAAGAACATGTTCCATCAGTACTGCTGAAAAAGTTCGGTGAAACCCTGACATGGGGAGTGTTGACATGGCATTCCTAACTACCAGCACGATCAATATCGACGTTTGATGAAATGGCAGACTTCGTCACCGCCCATGCAGCGAAAAAGGCAGAGGCTAGGGTAAACAATATCTTTGCCGTTAGGTAGACAACAAACGAGGGACTCCGGGACTTCCTAGATCGATTCAATAGGGTAAGGATGAGCCTATCAAATGTGTCAGAAGGGATGGTGGTAGCGTCCTTCCAAAACGGTTTAAACAGAAATGGGTCGAAATCAACCATCAAGCTACTAAGTAGACTTATGAAGTACCCCCCCCCCCACCCCATGGGAAGAAATCCACTACGCCTATTGCACCGAGGTAAGGGTAGACAAGGATGACCTAAATGGACCGATTCAGCGGCTAACATCAGTTCAAATCGAAGCAAGGAGAGATCACCAGAATGACGGCCAACGGGACCAACCACTCTGTGTCAATCGAGAAATGCACCAGCCCTATATCCGCACATCCAATCAAGCTCCTCCGTGACATGTGGATACCGCACCTCGCCACCCCGCACCACCGCTCAACGAAAGAGGTATGCCTCCATTATTATATGCTCATAACTTTTGTGTTTCTCTTTCAAAAATAGTGCACGCATATGAAAAGCTCGGCATGAAGGTGCAGTGGCCGCAAAAGGTGAAGTCAAATCTGAGCACCAAGAGATCGAATGTTCTGTGTGAATTTCACCAAGAAAGAGGACACAAGTCCGAGGACTGCACTGGGTTACGGCAGGAAGTGGTGACAATGTTAAACCAGGGACATCTGAAAAAACTGATGTGCGACCGAGGATGGGCCAACTTCGCTCGTGGACATGATCAACCTCAAGGACCTCCAAAACCACCATCACCAGCTCGCACCATACAAATGATCATTGGCAGAAGTGACGACACGATAATCTACTATGTGAAATTCACCACCACATACAAACTCAAGCGAACAATGAGCCACGAACAATATGACAACCGCAGAGATAGTATCATCTTCGATAGGTCGGATACTAACGGTTTGTCTTTCCCTCACTATGAAGCTTTTATTATAACTTTATGCATCATGGATACCGACATAAAGAGAATAATAGTGGATGATGGAAGCGGCACGTGTATTATTCACCCATGAGTTCTAATGCAAATGAGGCTCGAGGATAAAATAATACCGCATTGCACAATACTAATAGGTTTTAGCAATGCACTGGAGCGAACCTCTGGAGAGATAGTGCTACATGTTCTTGCAGGAGGGGTCACCTTGGAGACAATGTTCCACATCATGAACTAGGAAACAACCTACAACGCCATCATAGGGAATCCATGGATATACGCCATGCGAGCCATCCTGTCGAGTTTCTATCAAGCAATCAAATTTTCTACCCCATGGAGTATTTAACATCTGAGTTGAGAAACGTACCGCCCAAGAATGCTACTGGATCGCCCAATATTGCACACATACCCAACAAATGAAAGGGGCAAGTGCGGAAGCATAGAAATCATCCATATCAGGAACCAAACCCGATGTACAAATATAGGCCATCAAAGATTCGGATGTCGTAGAAGCTTCCAAGGAAACCGTGGAAGACCTCGACCTCGTCCAACTGGGAAACACCGATAGCAAAAAAAGGCCTATATCGGACATAATCTCTTAGAACCAGGTAAATATTTTGAATTTTTAACTAACAATGCCGATTTGTTTGCCTTTTCCCATTCGGATATGCCAGGAATCCCAAGGGATATCGCCGCACATATGTTGGATGTCGATCCTCTTTACCCGCTAGTATAACAAATGAGGAGAAAGTTCAATGCTGCCATCAACGAGGCGGTCGGCGAAGAGGTCTATAAATTACTCGCTTATGGTTCCATCAGAGAATCGAAATACACCCAATGGGTTGCCAATGTAGTCATGGTAAAAAAGAAGAATAGAAATGGTGGATATGTATCGACTTCACCGACCTAAACAAAACATCCTCAAAAGATTCATTTCTGTTACCACATATCAACCAGCTCATCGACACAACAGCGAGACACAAACTACTGAGCTTGTTGGATTCCTACTTTGGTTACAACCAAATTCTGATGGCTGAAGAAGATCAAGAAAAGAACACTTTCATCACTCATCGAGGAACATATTTCTAGAAAGTGATGTTGTTCGGACTAAAAAACGCAGGGGAGACGTATCAAGGGTTAGTCACCAAGATGTTCAAAGAACAACTCTCTAAGACCATGGAGGTTTACATCGACGACATACTAGTAAAGTTGAAAAGAAAGAAGATCACATTGTCCACTAAAGGAAGCCTTCGAGATATTGAGGCAATACGGGATGAAGTTGAATCCCGAAAAATGTGCCTTCGGCGTAACTTCAGGAAAGTTCCTTAATTTTCTAGTGTCACAAAGGGGTATCAAAGTCAGCCCATATCAGATCAGGTCCATTGAAGGAATACTAGAGATACTGACCATCAAGAAGCAGGTGCGGAAACTAACATGACGAATAGCTGCCCTGTCGAGGTTCATTTTACTATCACCGAATAGATGCCATAAATTCTTCAATGTTCTAAAAAAAGACCACAAACTACAATGGAATGCGGAATGCATCGACGCCCTGAGGAAGTTGAAAGTGTACCTATCCTCGCCATCGCTACTCGTTAAGGCGGACCCAGGTGAATGCCTATTGGTGTACCTAGCAGTCTCTGATGTCGCGGTAAGCGCTGTCTTAATCCATGAAAACAGAGATACGCAATCTCTAGTTTACTATATAAGCAAAACCTTAATCGATGCCGAAACAAGGTACCCTCACCTTGGAAAACTAGCTTTGGCATTAGTTGTAGCTTCGCAAAAGCTTAGACTGTATTTTCAATGTCACCCCATAAAAGTGGTGACGACCTTCCCTCTGCGGGGCATCCTACACAAACCCGAATTCTTGGGTAGATTGGCCAAATGGGCTATAGAATTAAGTGAGCACGACATAGCATACCAACCACGAACTGCCATTAAGTCTCAGGTGCTCGCCGATTTTATCGCTGATCAACATAGAAATGATGCTGAAGTACATCAGGAGGTGCTCCGCGCTTCCGCATGTACCGACCTTTGGGTCCTCTGCACCGACAGTGAATGAAATGCCTCGGGATCGGGAATGGGACTCTTCCTTGAGGTTCCCATGGGCAAGGTGATTCGCCAGTCTATACGATGCCCCAATATGACTAACAACAAGGCCAAGTACGAAGCTGTAATTGTAGGACACAGTGGCCATAACTTATCAGCACAAAAGATACGGGGAGAAGCGTAAGGCTAAGATATAGGTTGCAAGGAAAACTTTACCATGATTTTTGGCCACCCACTGCATCTTAGCCTTTCAAATTATCCCTCAAGTATGGCGCCCGACGACTCATCTTCCATTGCAATTCCAACTCATGGTGAACTAAGTCGTCGGGACTTTCCAAACCAAAGAGCAAAGACTACAAAAGTACTAGTCAGAAATTCACAAAATGCTGCCAGAGTTCGATGAATGCCTCCTCGACCAAATACCTAGGGCACAAAATATCAAAGCGGATGGCCTCGCCAAGCTAGCGGCAGCCACTAAAAATATCAACAAAGAAAGGTGATCAACCTTATTCATTCCGCAATAATAGACCAAGTCGAGGTACATTCTATAAACTTAAATTGCGACTGGCACAACCATCTCGTAACGTATTTGCAGGATAGAATTCTCCCATAAGATAAGAAAGAAGCTAAAAAGCTTCAAATACAAGCAGCCAGATATAGCCTCATAAACCACGCTCTCTACAAGAGAACGTTCGGCGTCCCCTTAGCCAAGTGTCTCGGACCCAATCAAACGATACGAGTACTGGAAGAAGTATATGAGGGGCATTGTGGTGCCCACACGGGAAACAACACCCTCGTCTGGTGCCTCATCTACATCGGATACTATTGGCCCACCATGAAAAAAGAAGCCCCAGACTACGTCAGAAAATGTGAGCAATGTCAAAAATGTGGCCCTATGACACACCAAGCGGGAAAACTCCTACATTCCATCACCTCGCCATCGCCATTCAAAAAGTGGGGGATGATACTGTAGGACCCCTCACGATAGGACGAGGTAAGGTACGCTTCTTTTTGGTTTTAATTGACTATTTTTCTAAATGGGTGGAGCATGTGCATACACCCAAATAAGCGAGCAATAGATAATCGTGTTCATATGGAAAAGCATAATATGCCACTTCGGCATTCCCAAAGAAATCTGATACGACAATGGACCTCAGTTCTTCGGAAAGATAACGACCGAGTTCTTTGAAAAATGGCACATCAAGAGGATACTCTCCACACCATACCATCCCGCCGGCAATGGTCAGGCCGAATCCTCCAATAAAGTAATACTAAATATATTGAAAAAGAAGCTCAAGGACGCCAAAGGGCTCCTTCCTGAACTACTACCAGAAGTATTATGGGTATATTGCACCATACTAATACCAACACAAGCGAGATGCTGTATTCGCTAGTCTATGCGACTGACGTGGTTATACCCGTCGAAGCCGGAGAGTCAAGTTTGAGATACTCCAATGAGAGTGGACTAAACAAATACAAAAGTAGGCTACAAGATCTAGACGAAGTTGAAGAACAGAGAGACATGGGCCAGATAACTATGGTATCCCAAAAGCAACAAGTAGAAAGGTATTACAACAAGAAGGCCAAAGTACGACCGCTTAAGGTCGGATATTACGTTCTCAAAGCTAAAACACAAGTAGTGAAAAACCCCAATGAAGGAAAACTAGGAACATATTGGGACGGACCATACAAAATTATGGCAACAACAAACAAAGGAGCATTCCAGCTAGAAACAATGGAGGGACAACTACTCCAAAACAATTAGAATGTCACCCATATCAAACACTTCCACTTCTCAGCAGAAGCGCCGCCTGAGTCATACTATTTTTCCATCATATGGGTTTCGTACCAATCAGGTTTTCTACCAATCAGGTTTTTCCATCTCTGTGAGCTTTTAAGGTCCGAAGTGTTGTTCATTACCCCGCCCTTGACACGGTTTTCAGGCCAAAGCAATAAAGGGACTGATTATAGATAGTCAAATATTCATTGCATGTACAGAGCCAACATGTGATTTTCACAAGAATATAATCAAATCTTCAATGTATGTACAGATCCAACATGTTATTCTCAAAAGAAGAAAATCAAATCTCCATTGCATGAATAAAATCGACGTGTATCTTTAATGTGAAATGGCCAAGGCCATCGACGGGAACATGATCAAACCTCCAATGTGAAATGGCCAAGGCCATCGACAAAAGTATGAGTTCGACCTTGTTCAAACCATGACGGGATTCCACTTCGATAAAAGTTCAAAACAACATCCCAATAGCCAAGGCCATCGACAAAAGTATGAGTTCGACCTCGTTCGAACCACGACAGGATTCTACTTCGACAAAAGTTCAAAGAAATATTCCTATAGCTAAGGCCTTCGACAAAAGTATGAGTTCGACCTTGTTCAAACTACGAAGGGATTACCCTTCGACGAAAGTTCGAAGAAACATCCTGATGGCCAAGACCATCGACAAAAGTATGAGTTGGACCTCGTTCGAACCACGATGGGATTCCACTTCGATGAAAGTTTGAAGCAACATCCCAATGGCCAAGGCCATCGACAAAAGTATGAGTTTGATTTCGTTCGAACCACAACGATATTCCACTTTGACAAAAAGTTCGAAGAAACACCCCTATGGCCAAGTCCTGGCCATCGACAAAAGTATGAGTTCCACATCATATGAACCACGACGGGATTACACTTCGACGAAAGTTCGAACCAACATCCCAATGGCCAAGACCATCAACAAAAGTATGAGTTCGACCTCGTTCGAACCTCGACGAGACTCCACTTCAACAAAAGTTTGAAGCAACATCCCAATGGCTAAGGCCATCGACAAAAGTATGAGTTTGACCTTGATAGAACCACGACGAGATTCCACTTTGATAAAAGTTCAAAGAAACATCCCAATGGCCAAGGCCATCAACCAAATTATGAGTTCGACCTCTTTCAAATCACGATGGGATCCTACTTCGACGAAAGTTCGAAAAAACATCCTAAACGGCCAAGGCCATCGACTAAAATATGGGAGAAGGAATCAACTGCACCCAAAAGTTAAATCGACTAAACAGCTCGACAGGCAACCCGAATACCATAGAAATTACAAAGAACACTAACCAATTGATGAAATAAAGTCTACATTGCATCAAAATATTATTTACAGTGATCCATACAAACGGGCTCAAGCATGCCCCCTCTCACAAAAGCCCCAAAGAAAAAGAAAAGCACAAACAAAAATTACAAATCATCCCTGGCAGGGTAAGCCTCTTCGTACCAAGATTCCGAAGAAAAATGGTTTGCATCATCCGAGTTGATATCATCCCCACATGAGTAAGAGGGTCATACCTGTATTACTTACAGGCCGAATGAGTTTCGTTATGCACGGTCTGAAGCTCCGTTGATTGCCCTCCCCCAGGCATGGAAAGCCTTGTACACGTCAAGACGGGCCTTAGCAAGAAGCCACAACTCATATAAGCGGCGAGGCACGATCGGATAGGCTGAAGCATGAGATGTGGAAGGTTGAGAGCGTCTGTCACACCTTCTTTTTACTACCCCTAGAAGGGGTATAAGGGAGTTTTTCCACTTTAAGTGACATTATTTGAATTGGGATGATTTATTTGATTTTCAGAGTCGCCACTTGGGATGGTTTATTTTTCTAGTGTCCCAAGTCACCGGTTTATTTTAAAATCCCAAATCAAGGACAATTCAACTTTTATTTTGAAGTCTGCGAACTAGAAATTCTAAATATAAAATTCTGTTAACCCGAGGGAAGGTGTTAGGAACCCACAGATTTCGTGGTTCTAGAACGGTCGCTTAAACCATTATAACTGGCTTTTTATCTGATTTTAATACATGTTTAACCTATGGTTCAATCCTAACTTTATAGCTACTTTTATTTAATTATTTTTAGGAAAGATTCAACGTCATCTAAAACAAGCCTTGAACCATGTCACATAAATGCACCCTCGGTTCACGACAAATTTTATCTAACGTTGTTGAGATTTGGATTTGACTCACATAAATGCACACCCGCGTTTAGGAAAATAATTTTTAAGTAGTGCGCCTAAAGCAACTAGGCTCTTTCAAATTATCAAGGGCCATAAAAAATTTAACTAAATGGCACGCCTCGATTTCTAAGGATTAAAATACTAATTAAACGAGGGCCATGCATTTTGAGGTTTTGTTTGGCACGGCACACCTCGATTCTAATTTTTTTAAAAGGAACTTGAACTAAACTTTGGAGGGCCATAAACTATGTCCTACCTAATATGGCATTCCTCCAATCTAGTTTTAAAATCCCAACTAATTAATTAAGGCCGGTTTAAAGGAATTATAATTATTCTAAACTAAAAACACGGACTTGATTCATTTAAACAGACGGACCAATATTAAATGAAATCCAGTCTATTTTAAAGCCTGGGCCTGAAGTGAAGCCCAATAACCTATCAAACTTGTAAGGCTGCCCAGTCGCTGATTTCATAATAGCTTAAATTAGTCCCAAGCCCAACCCTGAAAACAGACGCCTGTCACAAAGTTGGGATTTAGGATCGAGTCCCCTCATAGCCGAAAACATCATTCGAATTCAAAATTACAAATCATATTGTTTCATGAAAATTAAAAAAACTACTGATTGTCTTAAAAAAATAGATACAAATCACATTTTAGTGTCCAATTATCCTTATGATGATGATACAATCCTGCAACAACTCATTCATAATCATCTTGTTATCTAACACTTTAATACTATCACGACTTTTAAACAACAACATCTCAAAATGGCGGAAAAACACCTTCTAATCTAGACTCCAAATGAAAGTTTTACATTCTAGCCTATGTCTGTCATTTTAGTAAGCTCAAAATCAGAAATCACTATCAAAGAATACACTGACTTCAACTGAACATACACGGATCTAACACATAACATGACTGAATATTTTGCTGCAAATGTCCAGAATAGTCCCTTTTATCCAAAATACCAGTCTCAAACTCATGTAGACCAAATGGCTAAAACTCATAATTTATCCAACATGGAGCAAGTATTTTGTCACGACCCCAGTTCCTCTTTCGTGAACATGTCGTGCGGCACCTAGTCCCTGTGACTAGGTAAGACTAATAAAGCGGAAACAAAATAACTTGCAAAAATAAATAATTCAAAATTAAACAACTAGGAGAAAACTATATAAATGTCGCTCGACATATACAAGTCAACATCAAGGAATCCTACAATATCATCCTAAAACCCAGAAACTCACGGGGATATAAGCTGAAGGAAATGTAGTACAATGCTCTAACTCCAGAATGTCTAAAACAATAGTAAGAAAGGAAGGCTAACTGCTAAAAGATAGAATAAGATAGAGACTCCTTGGTCTATAGACGCGGCAGATATACCTCGAAGTCCCTGCTAGATATCTCTGCCTCAAGGGTGATACGAATGGGTAGGGGTAACTGGATTTGCACATGAAAACATGCGCAGAAGGGGAATGAGTACACCACATAGACACTCAGTAAGTGCCAAGCCTAACCTCGGTCGGATAGTGATGAGGAATCCACATCCGTAGTCCCAATGTAAATACACAGCAAGAATAAGAAGATATTCAGAAAAGGAAATTTTAGAGCAAGGCAAGAAGTAGTCCTAGCCTAACACGATTCACATAATGCAATCAAGTCAATTTAAGCAAGTAGGCAATTTAAGTCAACTAAACATGCTCTTCTAACTAGCAACATGCTAAATTTGCAAGCGTAATAAAGTAGGAAGGGAAACATGCTAATAAGTACTTTCACAAGTACACGCTCGTCACCTTGCGCACAAAGACAATTCAATTACCAAATATCATATCTTAAGGGGAAAAGTCCCCCACATAAGGTTAGACAAGCCACTTACCTTGAACCGGTTCAAAATTAACTAGAAACCATGCTTTTGCCATGAGTATCTGACTTCAAATGGCCCAAATCTATTCAGTTTAGTTGCATATTGTAAATAACACCTCAAGTAACCGACTCTATAATCAAAATTCTAAGCTAATACGCGAAATTATATAAAATAATAGAAATGTCCCTTAGGCCAACGTCTCAGAATCGGGTGAAATTTATATTTTTGAAAACCTCATACTCTCACGAGTCTATGCATAACAAGAACACAAAAATTGGAGTCTAAATGACCCCTCAAATCCTCATTTAAAGGCCTCTTAAACGCAAGCCCTAATTACTCATTTTTCCTAAATTTCTCACCATTTTTTAGGTATTTAATCACATAAAAATAAGTTATAAAGTCAAGGACATTACCTCCAAGTGATATCCCTTTTGTTTCCTCAAAAACCCCTCTTAGAAACTTCAAACCAGGATAAAAATGGTGGAACAATGGCAAATTTTTGAAAAGGCTACTATTTATGTGATCTGCCCTGCCACTTCTACGTTTGTGGCCCTGGGACCGCATCTATGGTCCTGCTTCTACGGACCAAATGTCGCATCGGTGACCCACACTTAAAGTCCAATTTTTGCATCTGCACGCCTCTAACCGCTCCTGCGGTTCCGCTTTTGCGGGCCTTACACCGCATCTACATTTATGAAGGAATGGCCCCAAGCTGCTTCTGCGGCCCTTTAGATGCTTCTGCGGGGCCGCATTTGCGGTTCCCAAGCCATAGATGCAAAAATACTAGAAGCAGCAAATGCTACAGCTGCTGCAACACTTCTTCAACCTTTTTGTCAACCATCCGAAGTCATCCCGAGGAGCCCGGGGCCTCAACAAAAAGCACCAATCACACCTATACCTCATTCAAACTTATACAAATCCTTAAATCACCAAAAACAACATCGGAAACTCGAATTAATCAAGGATTTAAGCCTAAAAACTCTAATTTTCCTCAAAATACGTTTTCGATAACCAAACCATCTCCGAATAACCCGAAATTTTACACACACATCCCAAATGACATGACGGAGCTGCTGCAACTCTCGGAATTCCTTTCTGGCCCTCGGATCAAAATCTCACTATCAGATCGAAAACTTCTGAAATTCAACTTCCGTTATTTCAAACCTAAATCAGCTACGGACTACCAAAACACTATCCGAACACGCTCCTAACCCCAAATCACCTAATGGAGCTAACGAAACCATCAAATTTCCATTCCGAGGTCGTTTCTCACTATTCTGACTGCGGTCAACTTTCCAACACTTAAGCTCTCATTTAGGTACTAAATGTCCCAAAACTCTCCGAAACTTAAGATTGAGCATCCCAGCAAATCAAATTAGCAGAAATAAACTTGGAGAAAGCAGTTAATAAGGGATCGAGCTATAAATTATTAAGATGACCGGCCGGGTCATCATATCCTCATACACTTAAACATTCATTCGTCCTCTAACAAGCATAGAGACATACCTAAAATAGTGAAAAGATATGGGTAACGGCTGCGCATATCCTGCTCGGTCTCCTAGGTCACCTTCTCGACTGGCTGACCCCGCCACTAAACCTTTACTGAAGCTATGTTCTTTGACCTCAAACTTTTGACCTACCTGTCCAATATAGCAATTGGCTCCTCAACATATGATAGATCCTTGTCCAACTGGACTGAGATGAAATTCAACACCTATGACAGATCACCGTGATATCTCTGGAGCATCGAAACATGAAATACCGGGTGAACTCCTACCAGGTTGGGAGGTAGGGCAAGCTCATAAGCAACCTCCCCAACTCGCCGCAATATCTCAAAAGGGCCAATAAACCTCGCACTCAACTACCCTTTCTTCCCAAATCTCATAACGCCATTCATTGGCGAAACACAAAGCAGAACCCGCTCTCCAACCATATAGGAAACATCACGAACCTTTTGGTCGGCGTAGCTCTTCTGTCTGGACGAGGATGTACGGAGTCCATCCTGAATTACCTTAACCTTCTTTAAAGCTTCCTGAACCAAATCTGTGCCTAATAGCCTGGCCTCACCCGGCTTATACCAACCCGCCGGAGATCTATACTGCCTACCTTACAAAGCCACATACAGTGCCATCTGAATGCTGGAATGATAGATGTTGTTGTAAGAAAAATCCACCAATTGCAAGAACTGATCCCAAGATCCTCAAAACTCAATCTTACACGCGCAGAGTATATCCTCAAGATTCTGAATAGTGCGCTTAGACTGTCTATCCGTCTGGAGGTGAAATGTTGTGCTCAACTCCACATGAGTACCCAAATCCTGCTAACTGACCCTCCATAACCGTGATGTGAACTGAGTACCTCTGCCTAAAATAATAGAAACTGGAATACCATGCAGACGAACAATCTCCCTGATATAAATCTCTGCCAACCACTCCCAAGAATAAGTAGTACTCACAAGAATGAAATGAGCGGACTTGGTCAGCCGATCCACGATCACCCAAATAGAATCAAACTTTTTCAAAGTCCGTGGGAGTCCAACTAAAAAATCCATGGTGATCCGCTCCCACTTCCACTCCGGAATCTCTATCTGCTGAAGCAACCCACCCGATCTCTGGTGCTCATACTTCACCTGCTGACAGTTGAGGCATCTAGCTACAAATATAACTGTATCTTTCTTCATCCACCTCCACCAATAGTGCTACCTCAAATCTTGATACATCTTCACAGCCCCCGGATAAATGGAGTACCGTGAACTATGGGCCTTCTCAAGAATCAACTCTCAAAGCCCATCAACATTGGGTACATAGATCCGACCATGCATCCTCAATACTCCGTCCTTGCCAATGGTTACATCTCTGGCATCACCATGCTAAACCTTGTCCTTAAGGACAAGCAAATGGGGGTCATCATATCACTGCTCCCTGATACAATCAAATAAAAAAGACCGAGAAACAACGCAAGTTAGAACCCGGCTTTGCTCCGAAAGATCCAATCTCACGAACTGGATGGCCAAGGCCTGAACATCCATCACCATAGGTCTCTCCGATGCTGGTAAATATGCCAAACTTCCCAAACTCTCTTCCCGACAACTCAAGGCATCAGCCACTACATTGGCCTTGCCCGGATGATATAAAATAGTGATGTCATAATCCTTCAGAAACTCTAACCGGCTCCTCTGGTGCAAATTTAGATCCATTTACTTAAACAAATGCTGCAAGCTTCGATGATTAGTATAAATTTCACAAGGCACACCGTATAGATAATGGAGCCAAATCTTTAGGGCGTGAACAATGGTAGCTATCTCAAGATCATGGACAGGATAATTCTTCTCATGTATCTTCAACTGTCTGGATTTGTAGGTGAACACCTTACCGTCCTGTATCAATACTTCTCCAAGGCCAACTTTCGAGGCATCACAATAGACGGTATAGGACCCTGAACCAATAGGCAATACCAAAAGTGGGGTTGTAGTCAAATCTGTTTTGATCTTTTGAAAGCTCGCTTCACACTCCTCCGCCACTGAAATAGAGAACCCTTTTGGATCAATCTAGTCATACGGCTGTAATCGACGAAAACCCCTCCACAAAACGACTGTAGTAGCCCGCCAACCCAAGGAAACTACGAATCTCTGTAGCTAAGGATGGTATGGGCCAACTCTGCACAACCTCTAACTTCTTCGGATCCACTAGAATGCCTTCACTCGATACCACGTGGCTTAAGAATACCACTAAATCCAACCAAAACTCACATTTTGAGAACGTTGCATATAACTTCTTCTCTCTCAAAGTCTGAAGCACTGTCCTCAGATGTTGCTCATGATCTTCCTGACTTCGGGAATACACCAGAATGTCTTCAATAATAATAATGACAAAAGAGTTGATATATGGCTAGAATACAGTATGCATCAAATGCATGAAGGCTGCTAGGGCAATGGTCTTCCTAAATGACATAACAAGAAACTAGTAATGACCGTACCGAGTCCGGAAAACAGTCTTCGAGATATTTGGCTTCCGAATCTTCAACTGATGGTAACCTGAGCGCCAATCTTAGAAAACACCTTGTGCGCCTTGGAGCCGATCAAACAGATCATCTTACGAGGCAAAGAATATTGGTTCTTCATTGTACCTTGTTTAACTGGCATTAATCAATACACATATGCATAGAAACATCTTTTTTCTTTACAAACAAGACATGAGTATCCCAAGGTGAAACACTAGGCTGAATAAAACCTTATCAAGTAATTCCTGCAACTGATCCTTCAACTCAAGAGGATCCATACGATATGGAGGAATAGAAATGGGATGAGTGCCCGGCAACAGATCAATGCCAAAATCAATGTCTCTATCAGGCGGCACGCCCAGAAGATCAGCTGGAAACAAATCGGGATAATCCCGTACCACTAGGACCGAATCAACAGAAGAGGTATCAACATTGAAATCTCTCACATAAGCAAAATACACGATGCACCCCTTCTCAACCATACATTGAGATTCGAGGAAAGAGATAACTCTACTGGGAGGGTGAACTAAGGCACATCTTTACTTAATATGCAGTACACCTGGCATAGCTAGCGTCACGATCTTGGCGTGATAATCAAGAATAGCATAATGGGGTGACAACCAATCCATGCGCAAAATAATATCAAAAGAAACTATGCTGAGTAGCAATAAGTTTGCTTTGGTCTCAAAACCACGAATAGTAACCAAACATGACCGATGAACGCGGTCCACTACAAGAGAATCCCCCGCAAGAGTGGAAACATACACATGAGAATGCAAGGAATCTCGGGGTACACCCAAATGCAGAGCAAAATTAGAAGACACATAAGAGTAAGTAGAGCCTGGATCGAATAGAACCGATGTATCTCTATGAAAAACCAGTTTATACATGTGATTATGGAATCGGAGCCAACAGCCTTGGTACGGGCAGGCATGGAATAGTATCTGGCTTGGCCTCCCCCTCTAGGGCGACCTCTACCTCTGCCTGGCTGAGTAGGTGGGGTAGAAACTGGAGCTGGAAGTATGGCCTGAGAACTCTTCGGGGCACGCAGTGGCTGAGAAGTCTATGAAGGTGTACTCCTCTCAAGTCTGGGGCAATCCTTCACCATATGGCATGTGTCACCACACTCAAAATAAGTTCTAGGAGGACGTGGTGGCTGTGACTGGTTAGGTCTAGGTCAGCTGGACTGACATCTGGAAGCACCCCATGTAGGAGGCACACTAGAAACTGGAGGTGCATAATAAGGCTCCTGAGGCCTAGGAGGAGCTGGAGCACTCCTGCCTACTGGAAGAGCTGAATGAATTGGGCGACTTATATAACCCCTGCCATGCCGACCTACAGCTGGGGTGCGGGCACTAGAATAATGGCTCTACTCTCGAGACATCTTGTCCCCTCCTCTTTCTAGGAAAATTGGTATAACGAACAACATACTCTGAAACAGTCAAAGCACCCTAGCACAAATGTTCAAACTCTGTGCGCATGCGTCTCTGAGGCTCTGAGGAAGATACTCTCGCAGGAATAAATCTGAAAACTAAGCCCAAGTCAATGAAGCAGCCTCATCTGGACCGTCTAACTCATAGGTGCGCACCACCATAGGTGGCCCCTAGAAGCTGGAAGATATTGAAAGAAACCCCACTGGATCCTAAAATACCCTTGGTACAGAGAATTCGGTAACACTTATCCAGAAAACCCAATGCATCCTCCGATGCTAGACTACTAAATACAAGAGGCTTGTACTTCTTGAGCCTCTCAAGCCTCAGCTGCTCATTCTCGAAAGTCGTTGCCCTATCTTCGGGCTGATCTAGTATTGCAGGCGACGCAACTATGACCTCTAGGACCTCCTCAACATGTACTAGATGCTTAGGAGTGCAGGCGATGGGATTCTGTGCTCCTCCCCTGGCTTGGGATTTGGCTGCAACAAGGGGAAGCAACCCTGCCAGAGCCAGAGTGGTTTACATGCTCATGAACTGTGCCGGAGTCTCCTGGGGAGCTGGAGTAATGGTAGCAATAGTAGTGGGCGTGTCAGGTGCCTAGACTTTGGTTGGATCTGCTAGTGGTACCTCGGTGGAAGCTTGAGCAGGTGCTCTGGCTGCACGTGCGCGCCATCAGCCTCTACCCCGACCTCTGAAAGATGCAGTAGGGGGCGCGGGCGCCTGATCGTCTCGAGTGACACGTGTCCTCACCATCTGTGAGAGAAGAGAAAAACAAATATTTAGTTGTGGTATCAAAATCTCGCACAACTAGTAAATAAAATGAAGTGGAATTTTTCAAACAGTTACATAGCCTCTCGTAGATAAGTACAGATGTCTCCATACTGATAAGCAACCGGCCTGTGTTCTATGACTCATATGAACCTAGAGCCCTGACACTAACTTGTCACGATCCCTGTTCGCCCTCTGTGAACATGTCGTGATGGCACCTAGTCCCTACGACTAGGTAAACCTAACAATGGTAAAACAAAATAACTTGCAGATTTAAATAATTCGAAATTGAAAAACTAAGAGAAAACTATATATAAATGCTACTCGGCATATACAACTCAACGTCACGGAAGCCTACAATATCATCCCAGAACCCGAAAACTTACGGGAACACAAGCTGAAGGAAATTTAGTACAATGCTCGAACTCTAGAATGTCTAAAACAACAGTAAGAAAGGAAGGCTAACTGGTAAAAGATATAATAAGATAGAGACTCCTTAGTCTGCGGACGCGGTAGATATACCTCGAAGTCCCTGCTAGATCTCTCTGCCTCAAGGGTGACATGCCTGGGTAGGAATACCTTGATCCGCACATGAATATCATCCGCAGAAGGGGCATGAGTACACCACAGCGGTACTGAGTAAGTGCCAAGCTTAACCTCGATCGGGTAGTAACGAGGAAGGTCAGGGCCTTATTGAGGTTAATCATAATAATAAGTTTCATCAGTATGAAATAAACAATATAATGAGAACAACACTGAAATAATACAGGTTATACCAGGTAAAAACAATTATACAAAAGAGTGAAGTAAAATGGAAATCAGTACAGCTAAAAAATAATTGCAACACTAGGATCTCCCAGGATACCGTCCTGTAGTCCCTTTCATAAACTGTCCAGCGGATCTCCCAGGATACCGTCCCGCAGTCCATCATATGTATATATCCGAAGGATCTCTCGGGATACCGTCTCGTAGCTCAACTATCAATGCACGGGAATCTACTGGAACCCCGGTTGTAGTCCCAAATGTAAATACCGGTACTGGGGGAATCGACCGGGTGTATTCCCATAGTTCCATATAACTGTGTAGGGGGATCTATCGGAAATCTAACCCGCAGTCCCAAAGTAAATGTGCAAGGGGATCTACCGAGAATCTAACCAGTTGTCCCAAAGTAAATAGACAGGGGGAGCTACCGTAATCCCACATCCGTAGTCCCAATATAAATACGATGCAACATCAAGAAAGTATTCAGAAATAAACTTTCAGAGCAAGGCAAGAAGTAGTCCTAGTCTAACATGCTTCACATAATGCAATCAAGGCAATTTAAGCAAATAGGTAATTTAATTAAAGTAAACATGCTCTTCTAACTAGCAACATGCTAAATTCTCAAGCGTAATAAAGCGGGAAGGGAAACATGCTAATAAGTACTTTAAGGAAGATCAGATATCCAATAATTTGCACAAGTACGCGCTCGTCACTTTGTGCACAAGTCAGTTATATTACCAAATATCATATCCTAAGGGGAAAAGTCTCCCACACAAGGTTAGACAATCCACTTACCTCGAACCGACTCAAAATCAACTAGAAATCATGCTTTTGCCACAAGTATCCGACTCTAAATGGCTCAATATATTCAATTCAATTGCATAAATAACACCTCAAGTAATTGACTCTATAATTAAATTCTAAGCTAATATGCGCAATTATGTAAAATAACAAAAATGCCCCTTAGGCCAACATCTCAGAATTGGGTGGAATTTATATTTCCAGAAACCTCATACATTCACGAGTTTATGCATACAAAAAAAAAATCAGAGTCCAGATGGTCTCTCAAATCCTCATTTAAAGGCCTCTTAACTCAAGCCCTAGTTACTTATTTTTTCAAAATTTCTCACCACTAATTAGGTATTTAATCACATAAAATGAGTTATGAAGTCAAGGACATTACCTCCTAGTGATATCCCTTTTGTTTCTTCTAAACCCCTTTTATAAGCTTAAAACCCGGATAAAAATGGTGGAAGAATAGCCAGTTTTCACAAAGGCAACTATTTATGTGATCTGCCTAGCTACTTCCGCATTTGCAACCCTCGGACTGCATCTGCAGTCCCACTTCTGCGGACCAAATGTCGCATCTGCGACTCACACTTAAAAATCCAATTTTCGCATCTACGGACCTCTAACCGCTCCTGCGGTTCCGCTCCTGCGGGCCTCACACCGCATCTGCATTTTATGAAAGAATGGCTCCAAGCCTCTTCTGTGGCACTTTAGTCGCTTCTGCTGCGCCACATCTGTGGTTCCCAAGCCACAGATGCGAAAATACCAGAAGCAGCAAATGGTACAACTGTTGCAACACTTCTTCAACCTTCCCATCAACCATCCGAAATCATCCCGAGGCCCCTGGGCCTCAACCAAAAGCACCAATAATACCTAATACCTCATTCAAACTTGTACTAATCCTCAAACCACCTAAAACAATATCAAAAACTCAAATTAATCAAGGATTTAAGCCTAAGAACTCCAATTTTCCTAAAAATATGCTTCCGATAAAAAACCTAACCAAACCATCTCCGTATAACATGATATGTTACACACACATCCTAAATGACATGACGAAGCTGCTGCTACTCTTGAAATTCCATTTCGGGCCTCGAATCAAAATCTCACTATCGGCCCGCAAACTTCCAAAATTCAACTTTCGGCATTTCAAGCCTAAATCAGCTACGGACCTCCAAAACACTACACGAACACGCTCTTAACCCCAAAATTACCCAATAGAGCTAACAGAACCATCAGATTTCCATTCCGAGGTTGTCTCCTTACTGTTCCGACTACGGTCAACTTTCCAACACTTAAGCTCTCATTTAGGTATTAAATGTCCCAAAAATCTTCAAAACTTAAAAGCGAGCATCCCGACAAATCAAATTAGCATAATAAACTTGGGAAAAGCAGTTAATAGGGGATCAGGGCATTAATTCTTAAGACGACTGGCCGGGTCATCACATATTTGCGGAAAAGTAACATCTATTTACAAACTTGAAGCTTTCAAAATTCAAAGAAAACTAACAACAAAAAGGTCATGTGTACACATAATAAGAACTAAACTAAGGTGCAGAAATCCACTAATTTCAGAAGTGCAGAAATAACATTCAATCAACTTCTTTATTATAGTTTTCCAGCTCAAATAAAACTTCATGTTCTTCCATTTTTCATACACTGAGATGTGTGGTAAATACCTGGAAATGAACAGGGAAAATAAGAGAGGTGAAGAATCAAAAATCAATAGCTGTAGAAATCAACTTAAACCCAACAATAAAATACTGACAGAATCAACAGATCAAGCTTTAGATTTTCAAACCAATTATGATGTTCAGAAACCTAAATACACCGTTTCTACTGAACCTTTTAAGAACTGACCTTTCACAAGAGAATTAAAACTTGAAATCAAGCAAAAAAACTCAAACAATTGTCAGTATTTTTTGAAAAGAAAAAGAACTCCAGTCGTTTGTTAATTTTTTTCAGGATTTTTATCTTTGTTCTTCCTTGTGCCAAAAGAAATAGTCTTTTTGTAAGGAGCTTTTAGGGCAACAGAAAGTGAATAAGTTTATTGCCCTTGAATCCCTTTCAAATCCTCATTTTTACTATTGTTCCCTTAATTTAAATTCAATTTTTTAGAGTTTCCCTTAACCCTCCTTCTTGGAAGCTTCCTAAATCAGTTATAATAGATTCACTGCCCTAAATTTCCTAGACTACCCTTAGATACCCCTGTTTTTACCCCAGCCTACCACATACGTCAAGTTGACCCAAAGAATTGAACCCAAATGAACGGCTTCTCTTGCCCATGGATAAGCATTGCTCCAAAGCCCAAACAATAACTGATCAAAACTAGATTCTGTGATTTTACCAAAAACACTTGTTTGAAGACAAAAATTTAACTACATGGCTGATTAATTACATAAACAAGCATGGAATGAATTAGGTTCCCAAATCGAAATGAACTAACTAAAATGAACTTATGAAACTAAAACAAAGAGCAAAATCAGAGGTTCAAGCATGCCATTAACAAAATCAGAGAATAGACTTTTAAACCTCGGAAAGAAAACTAAATGACAATCCGCAATCATGCTCGAATATCATTCTAAGCTTCAAGAAAAATGAGAAGAAAAGAAGAGGATTAGGATGAACTAACAAATATGGAAAAAAGAAAAGAATAAGGAAAGGTTACCAACAAATCTCGGCCGTAACGCTGGAGTCCCTAATTTATCACATCAGTGTTAATTGCTTGTTCTTTGTTAAGAACAAATGACCAACACTGCTTTATGCCAAATTAAACTCGAAAATATTGAAAGTTCAGATGCCTATGGTCATGCAACATCAAAGGTAGAGCAATTTGGATTTTTAGGAATTCGAACTTTCATTCGAGATTCAAAGAGATTGAAGGGGATTCGAGAGGAACTGTGAGACTTGGAAAGAGGAGGGTGAGAGGGTTCTGTGGTGTCATTTTTGGGTGGATTGGAGTGGTTTATGGCATCACCGCCACCGGAGATGAGGGTGAGTATCTGAAGGCGATGGTCTCTCTAGGGTTCAAGGTTAAAGACGAAGAGGAGGGGGATGGTCTGAGGGGGTGGAAGATTTTCGAAGAATTATATACATATGGAGCTTTAGTTCCTGGCCGTTGGATTGAAAGAGATCAACGGTTGAGATAAATGGATTTCGAAATGGTGTCATTTGGTTGGAAAGTGGGGCCGGACTGGGTATTGGCTGGGTTTGGGCTAGATTGAGACGGGTTTGGACGGGTAATATGGGCAAATGGTTTGGGCTAGGGAGAATTTAAATGAACTAGCCCAAAATTTGACTTCTTGTAAATTCCTTTCTTTTCTTTTTTCAATTTTCCTTTTCAAAACAAATTCTTTTCTTTTCAAAATTAAAACCTAAATTAATTCCTAAATCAAATTATCCTACCATAATTACTCAAAATAATACTTATCACAACTAATTAATTACCAAATTAAAAAATACAAAAATCGAAGATAAATGCAAAAATGAGTTATTTTTTGTGATTTTTTTATTTTTGTAGCACAACTAAATTACTAACTAATTCCAAAATGCCAAATTAAATCCTAAATTCAAATGCAACATGTTTTATATTTTTCATGAATTAAATAAAATAAACATGCAAGAAAAGTGCAAACATTAACAAAAAATGCTACAAAAAACCACAAACTTGCAAACAATGGGAAAATTTTATTTTATTTGAATTTATGGGAATAATTTATATAGGGCGAAAATCACGTGCTCACAACATCGACTTGCATCCTCCGCTTTCAGCGACGCCACTTGTATATTCAACACAGATTTCTCTGCCTCTTACTCTTTAACACGCCCTTCAAGCTCCACGACCATAAGATTAGAGGCCTTCTTCGCTTCAACCAACTCCGGCCTACAAACACAGAGGATATCTTCCAAAGACGTCATTTCAGAAATAGTTGTTGCCAGGCTATCAGCACCAATATTTAGCTCGCCCTTAATCCCCTTACTCGCCACCACCTTTGTACTCAATTCAGTGGCAAATCGGCCACCCTTGCTTGTAAATCAACATTCTCAGCCATTACCCGCCTGCTCAACTCAAGCTCGTCCTCCTTCACCTTAAGGGGGGGGGGACTCAAGTTCACTATTGCAGGCGATAACCTTCATGATCTCCTAATCCCGCTCCCTCAAGTGTTCGACCTTCCACTCCAGTTAGTCCTCCCTCTATTTTAACCCTTCGCAAAACAACTGAAAGTTAGGGTCCTGAGTATAAATATCGACCACCGCACAGTGCTTAACATGATACTGTTGATACTTGGACGACATCTTCTCATAGATGGTCGTCCTCCTCCTGTCCTGACGCTCGCGCTCGTTCTCCATGATGAGGGTCTGGCATACAAGAAAAGAGAAGATAAAAATAAAATACATATCGACAACCTCCACACTAGCATAACAACGAAAAGGGAGAGAAAGGCACCTACCCGTAAGGCCATACCAGCGACGCTATGAGACAACTCTACGTTACTCATCGCTCTGAGCATATCGTTTTTAGGGGCATCATATAGAGGAGCTAAACTAGACGCCACTTGCTTACAGTTCAACAACATATTATAGTCCCCTACGATAATTATGTGATGATCAGGCCCCTTTGCTTTGACCTCCACATGAGTGTGGCTACCTACAAACTCATTAACATCCTCCAAGTTGACATCTGAACCCTAGCCTTTGCCCACGACACGACGGCCTCCAATGTTGGACGATGCGCGGCCCTTGGCAGAGCGCACGGAACCAGATCCTATGTATATTTCTTCAGTTTGGGGAGATCTCCCCGATAAAATGGCGTCTGCCTTAAATATGGGTGCAGGTGCCATATGCGACGCCCTGCTTCTATTTGCGTCGACGGCCATGCCCTTCTTGAGTTTTATTCTTCTCCTTTTTCTCGATAACGGCTCGTCCATGTTGGAATATTCATCAATTATTTATGGAGTCTGTACTAAAGAAGCCTCATCCCTCATGACCAGGGTTTTGGGAAGGACCTTCCACTTGAATTGGTTGAGGACGACCCTCTCAAACAGACGCATCCAAAGTAAACTGCATTCCTGCGGCAATGATGGCCCGTCAGAACGCAGGGACTGGCGCCCTCTGTGTGGAAGCTCCTCAACCTATCATACGAAAAAGTCGTATTAATGTAAGAAGATATGCAACCAACGAAGTGGTAAGGGTAAACACTTACCATATGGAACTTTAAGGCCGTAACGCTTTGCGAAGGAAGCCAATCTCAGGTTTCTGCTACATGGGTAACAAACGGGCTACCTAATCCCTTATGCCGACAATAGGGCAGGCAGACACACCATAGCTTCAAATAAGAAGTAAACATACGTTATACTAAATATAGGCGAAGGGAGAATATAATGAATGGTTACACTTACGAGTCTCATTCTAGAGCTCCCGGAATCTGGCAGAGTCAGAAACGATATGCTGAGTTTTGACAAAGAAGTACTTGTGTCAAAACTTGAGACTTGTTCAGTCGTCTGTACCAGCAAGTAGCCCTTTCGTTCCACGGTGCCTCAAGTGCACCATGCTATCCCTATGGAATCTAGGTGAGAACATTTGCAAAAGGTGGTGGATAGAAACATCATATTCTGCCAACTCCACATACTTGGTCAATAATAGAAGCACCTTACCATCCACCTTACAAGGAGAAGGGAAAAAGAAGTCTTATTATCCATATCCCCCTTACCCATCTTTCGTTCTAGAGAAAATTATACTCAGCTAAAATTTATCCTTTCATTTTCTATGATTGATTTGTTCAAGAGGTTGTGATATCTTTTGAGTCAAACACCATTTTGTGTCAAACATGGAATCATGATCTAAAAAATGGTTAATTTATTGGGTGATTACTCAAATATTAGTAGCGATTTTTTTTCTTCAAATTGCAAAAGTATTATAAAACGTCATTAGGATGAAACAAAGGAGGCGTTTTCTATGATAATTACAAAACGTGAAGTGACTTTTAACTACAAAAATAGTATTTAGTGACTCTTCATGATACTTAATTAGATAAAACTAAAAGTTTTTTCGCTAAACTTTTTTTCCAATAACTTTGACGCAATAAAATAAAGGCCAAATACATCGGCAACTCCTTAAAGTTATCCTCACTTTTCACCTAAATACTCTATTTTAAGTCCCTTCCATTTGCACACTCCAACACTATCTTGAATGTGTCATTTAAACACAACTTGATAATATGGCATTGTGTATTACACTATTTTCCTAAGTGTGATAGATCAGTTTTTCTATTTTTCATTTTTTTACTTTCTTTTTCTTTCTATTCTTTGGCACATCATCATCCACGTCACTCCCTTCCTCTCTCTTTCTCCCTCCTCTAGCTCACCACCATCACCTTGTTGTCTTAAAATTATTGCCGGAATTAATAAAGATCGCCAGGAAAATTCCAACATTTTGTTCTTTTTTATTACTTGAATTTCTTTTCTTCTCAACTCAGATTTTTCCTTCATCAGCTAGCTAAAAGAAGGGATTTTTAACCCCCAAAAAATTGACATAGATTTCTTCCTTCCCCGGATCTGGAAATCCAAAAATGGTACTTTTGAGTGGTGGAATACTAGTGGTGGTAGTTTATTATTGTTGTTTATGCGAAGGCAGCAAAATTAAGAGCATGACAAGCAATTTTAGTCAACAATGTTCATTAGGTGTGGAGATTAGGAGAAAGAAAGAGGACATGTGGGTATGTAACGATCCGAATGCTCGTTTTATTTTCTAGAACCTCATTTTTCTAAATAAGAATTTTCGTACATGGTTTTACTGATTTATGGCTTACGGGGATGGTTGGTTCTAGATTGGAAGAGTTTGGGTTGAAATACGAACACTTGGTTCCTTAAGGTTGGATTAAAAGGTCAAGTTTGACACCGGTCAATATTTTGAGTAAACGATATTGGAGTCGGGATTTGAAGGTTCCAATAGATTCGTATGATGATTTCATACTTGGGCTTATATCCGGATCGAGTTTTTGATGACCCGAGAGCGTTTTGGCGCCTAATAGTGAAAGTTAATTCTTTAATAATTTCAATGTCCTTTAAATTTGATTCGGACTAGGTGTTTGTGATATCAAAGTCTGAACGGAATTTCGAGACCGGAAATAGATCCATTATATCATTTAAGACTTGCACGCAAAAACTGATACCATTCCGAGTAGTATAAGTACGTTTCGGCACAATTGAAGTAGATTGAAGAACTTCAAGTTCATAAGCTTGATTCAATTAGTTTTAGGGTGTGATCCTTAGTTTTAATGTTATTTTGGGCGTTTCAATGGTTCGAGCGAGTCTATTTTATGATTGTGAACTTGTCAGTATAATTGGGTAGGGCCCCGGGGGCCTCGAGCATCAGACGGAAGAAGCACGAACTAAGTTGAAAATTTGAGAAGGAGCTGAAGCTCCAATTGCTGTCATAATCGCACCTGCGATCATCCAACCGCAGGTGCAGTTGAAGCATCACATATGCCCTCCAATGAGGGGAGCCAAAGTTTCGCATATGCGGCTCTTCTCTCGCAGAAGCGGAACTGCAAGAGTGGTCATCAGTCTGCAGATGCGGCCCAGCTGGCCTAGTCCATTTCCCCAGAAGTGAACAATAGTCCGTAGGAGCACAAGACAACCTTGACTATATCACCGATTCTAGTGTTTCCTTCCATTTTGAGAATGTATATCGTGTATTGCGACGCTTCACGTGTTGGATTGAGTTGTGCATTGCTGCGGGAGAGGCGAGTTATTGCATATGCTTCACGTTAGTTGAAGGTTTATGAGAAGAATTACCTTGTGCACGATCTAGGGGTTAGTAGTGATTGTCCATGCTCTTAAGATATGGAGGCATTACCTGTATAGTGTCATGTGAGGTTTATGCTGATCATCGCAGCTTACAATATTTGTTCAAGTATAGGGACCTCAATTTGAGGCATTGTGGGTGGCTTGAGTTACTGAAGGATTATGACATCACCATTCTTTATCACCAGGGCAAGCCAAATGTGGTCGTAGATGCCTTAAGTTGGAAAGAAAAATGTATGGGTAGCTTGGCATTCCATTCAGCAGAGGAGAGGCCACTAGCATTGGATAGTCAGTACTTGGCTAACAAACTTGTGAGATTGGATATTTTAGAGCCCAGTCGAGTCCTTGCGTGTGTTGTTTTTCAGTCTTCACTATTGGGGTAGATCAAGGTTTGGTAGTTTTATGATCCGCATTCGGCAGTTCACAGATAGACGGTACTACAGGGTAGTGCCAAGGAGGTCTCTTTTGGCAAGGATGGTGTTCTGTGACTCCGGGATTGTCTATGTGTTCCTAATATCGATGGCTTTAGGGAGAGGATTCTAGAGGAGGCAAATATTTCATGGTATTCTATTCATGTAGGTGCTATGAAAATGTATCATGAACTGATGTAGCATTAATGGTGTTGGCGAATGAAGAAAGACATAGTTTAATATATGGCTAGGTTCTTGAATTGCCAGAAGGTTAAGTATGAGCACCAGAGTCTAGGTGGATTACTTCAGGAGATGCCTATACTTGAGTGAAAATTCGAGCGCATTACTATAGACTTCATAGTTGGGTTGTCACGGACCTTACGGAAGTTTGATGTAGTTTGGGTCATTGTCGATATCTTGACCAAGTCGACACACTTCATTCGGGTTGTGACTACTTATACTTCAGAGAGGTTGGCCCAGATTTATATTTGGGAGATAGTTCAGTTGCACGGTGTGCCCATTTCTATCATATCAGACAGATGTCTGAGGCCCTCAGTTCACTTCCCATTTCTGGATAGCCTTAAAGAGTTAGTTGGGGACCCGCATAGATCTCAACATAACATTTCACCCATAGACCAACATGAAGTCAAAGCGAAACGTTCAGATTCTAGAGGACATGCTTAGAGCATGTGTGATCGACTTTAGAGGGCAGTGGGATCAGTTCTTGCGTTTGACCGAGTTTGCTTACAACAACAGTTATCAGTCCAACATCGAGATGGTTCCGTTTGAGGCTTTATATGGTCGGCGATGACGTACTTCTATCGGGTGGTTTGAGCCTGGTGAATCTAAGTTACGGTACAAATTTGGTGAAAGATGCCTTAGAAAAGGTAAAGTTGATCCAGGACCAGGAGTGTCTTCACACAAACACAGTCCAGACAGAATAGTTATGCAAATCAGAAGGCGCAGGAAGTATCATTCATGATCGGAAGACCGTATTATGTTGATAGACTTTTTGGTATAGTTAGACGGGGTCCCGAGGGACTCGAGTGTGTTTCGAACCGCCTAGAGCTATATTGAGGAAACCAGATTTTCCAGTTCTAGTTTCCTTCTTCGTGAATAGGGTAGGGTCGTCGCGTTTGCGAAGAAGGATTTGGGGGCATTGAGCAATTTCTCTTTGCATTCGTGGTTAAGATCTCGCATTCGTGAAGCCTTGAGATCATAGATCTATGCGTTCGTGAAGCCTCTCCTGCGTTCACGTAGGGGAAAAGGTACGGGGAGGGTCAGTGCACTTTGCCCTTCACATTTGCGTAGGTGTTGTTGCTTTCGCGATGCCCAAGTAGCTCAGGCCTTCGCGAACAAGACTTCTACCGCATTCACGAAGGAGGAGAATTTTGCTAAGTAGAACCTCCTCTTTAAATACGGGACTTAGGCCTTTTTCTCTCATTTTCCACACACTTGGGCGATTTTGGAGCTTCAAAGAGGGATTTCGACCTAGTCATTAAGGGTAAGTAATTTCTATCTATTGTGAGTTAAATACATAGTTTATGGGAAGATAATAACGTGTAAATTAGTAAAAATTTTGGGTTTATATGAAAACCTAAGTTTTTTTATAAAAATGAGATTTAACCACGTAATTTGTTAGTGAATTTAGTGAAAATCATATATTTGAGTTCATAAGGCTATGGGTAAAAACTTTCTTCAAAATTTCTAAAATATGGTCACGTGGGCCTAGGCGTGAATTTTAGGAATCCTATATTTGGGGCTAGGTAATAATTTTAATAGTTAGAATATAAATTTTTGAGCATGTATTAATTAATTTATGTACCATTTTGGCTAGTTTTGGATTGTTGAGGCTTTAGACTGAATTTGAGGCCAGAAAGTAAGCTTTGAGACGAGATAAGTCTCTTTTCTAACCCTGTAAGAGGGAATTAACCTCGTAGGTGAATTGATTAATATGTGCTTCTATTCTTGGGGATATGAATGCACGAGGTGACGAGAGTCCGTACGTAGCTACTAATTATGCCTATGCATGGGTAGTCTCGGATCCACACCATGCTAACATTTATGATGTTTGCACTCTATTTGTTAACTTAACTACTTAAATCATGTTGGAACTTGATAAAGAAATGGTAAAAGCTTAAATTTCATTTACTTGAATTCATGGACGGGCTGCCTGACTGTTATTGAGAATTGGCGTTTCTTTAAACATTAGCCTCTTAATAAATCATGAATCGACTATTATAAAATAAAATTATTTTCTCTTTTCGTGCAGCAGGCCAAAAACCTTGGTAGCAGATAGATGCATCTATAGTTTGTGTCGTCGACATTTGACAGTGCAGATTTTAAATATTTTATGTTGGATCGAGCCGTACAACCTCGGCATAAGTTGCGTAATAAATCTTTGGAACCAATTATAATTGATATTGCTTCATTGGCTTAAAATATAAAATTATTAAATGATGGAAATAAATTTCGTATTTATTATTAGTGAAAGGATTGCCTATTATTTCTTGTTTTTGAGTTTTCAGTCATATTTATGTAATCCATGCTTACTTATAAGTTTGATATTTTATTATTTGCACATAGTAAGTGTCAAAGTCGACCCCTCGTCACTACTTATTCGAGGTTAGACTTGATATTTATTAGGTACATATTATTTATCTACTCATGCTATACTTCTGCACTAAATACGAAGGATCTGAGGCAGGTACATCTGGATATCAGCCCGGTGTGCATCCTTGACCACTACTACCAGACTTCGTAGTGAACTACCTTCTCAGCCCGTTCTGCAGTAGCCGAAGTCTTTCTTTTGCTTGTATTTTCTGTCTATTTCACTTTAGAGAATAGTGTAGTTGCTCATACACTTGTGACACCAGGTCTTGGAATTTTAAGCTAGTAGACACTTGATGGTTTTTTTTTGGGTTATCTTATCTATCTCACTGCTTTAATAATCTTGTTCTCTCATTTATGTTAAATCTTACTTCTTATTTATGCACAAAATAAAAATTAGCTATTTCAAATCTTTCAAAGAAAGGATCACGGAGTTAGTTCAATTTAGGCTTGCATAGCGGCAACATTTGGCTCCATCACGATCTATAGAAGAAATTGGGCCATGACATGAGGTAATAACTCCAGTAGAGATGACAAGCACGAGGTTCTCCAATTCATACGCTCCTTTTCCAGCAATGCTTTTAACTCGATATGACTCTTCCCAATTTGGACTCAGTTTTCCTGTATTTGTTGCATGTGTTGATCAAAACACCTTCTTAAGGAAAAAGTCCCCAATCTTGAAAATCAAAGGTTTGCCTTATTATTGTAATATCTCTCTATATTTTTCTTTTGCACTACCATCCATTATTTCAAATCTTTAAAAGAAAGGATCACAGAGTTAGTTCAATATAGGTTGCCTAGCGGCAACATTTGGCTCCATCACGACCTATACGAGAAATTGGTCCATTACATGAGGAAATAATTCTAGTGTAGATAGGAGAGACAATCACGAGGTTCGAACATACAAATGAAATATTGAATAAGGAAGAACTTCGCACAAATTTAGATTTGGCAGAAGAGCGAAACGAATTGGCCTTGATACGGACGGTTGTGCAAAAGCAAAATATAGAGAGATATTACAATAATAAGGCAAATCTTTGATATTTCAAGATTGGGGACTTTTCCCTTAAGAAGGTGTTTTGATCAACACAGGCAACAAATGCAAGGAAACTAAGTCTCAATAGAGAAGGGTCGTATCGAGTTAAAAGCATTGTTGGAAAAGGAGCGTATGAATTGGAGAAAATGGATGAGAAAGTGTTACCTTCCAATTGGAATGTGGTTCACTTGAAGAAATACTACTTTTGAGCAATTACAGAAATATTACTGCTTTTTTGCATGTACCCACGGTCAGGTATCTTAAAGTTTATTTCTTATTTGTTTATTTAAATTCTACTAACCATTTTAGATAATAAGCAAAAATCTAGTCTTTACGAGATGATGACATTAGACCCAAAAGACACGCGGAAGACTTATTTATTTTCGCTCTAGGTTATAGAAATTCTGATGGAAAAATTTAAGTAGTCATCATCTAAAATGTTACCTCCGAGTCTCGTAGATATTTCCTTTTTCAGGGAAAGGACCATAGAAATGAGTTAATTTAGTGTTCAAACTTTCATGATTTAAAGCTCAAACATTAGAGAGGGAGGGGGTTATTAATATAGAAAAAGTAATAAGTACACCACAAAAGCATAGATCTCAATAACCAAGGGAAATACCTTGACAAAAATTGCAAATTTTCAAGCTCACAGATTGAATGAGAAGTAAGGAACTAAAGGTTCAGTAGAAAACTCACAATAGTTATTAGGCTAAGCCCAAAAATCTTGTTACGGGATAATCAAACCTCTACTTGTAAACCTTTTATAAGAAAAGCAGTTATGAAAATGATGCACTGGAATATTTATTTTGAAAGTTCAAATAAAATTTTTTCAAATTACTTTTTATTTCATATTTTTACACCAATATAAAGATGAGACGTCATCTTCATCAGTGTTGTTAATATAAAAGGGTCCTCTTTTATAGATAAAACCGTTTGTATTTGGCCACGACATATTAGAGCATTTTTTCTATCCAAATAAATTCAAGATAATGCTCGTAGATTAAAGAGCAAAAATATGTTGGAAAATAACATCGATGTTGATATTGAAAAGTTTCTCATAAACAAATTCATAAATTTCCACACAAAAAAACATCCAAAAACATCCCAATATCCACTCAAAAAAGCATCCAAAACATCCCAATGAAATTGGTTGACACTGGGAATTTTATGAGTACATACAGGAGACCATATGGACAGTAGCGCCAGTTTTCCATCACTATTCAGTGAATAGTATTTATGTCACTGTTCATCGGGTATATCGCTCGAATCCAGTGGTGGATTGTCACAATTTTGGTGTCAAGACATCCCCTTCTCGTTGCGAACAATCTCCAATAGATTTTTTCCTCAAATCTATAGCCAATTTCCCTACATCTTAAATCTTGTTTTTCGATTTACTGTAGCCCTCTCATCTTCAGAATTTTTCAGCGCTACTACTTTCTGACAGAGTGTTTGTGATGGATCATGGTTGACGTTCATCGCAACTATGGAAGCTTCACCCTCTCCCCAGATTTGTGCTGTGGGAGAGGATAATCAAAGCCATACGGAAAATCAAACAGCTCAAAATACAAAACAAACTTATTCATCGCAACTTGTTCGACAACATTCTGTCGCAAAAAACTCAAATCTTGAACTCTGTCCTGTTACGTTTGAACATGGAATACCTACTGTTGAATTCAAAGTAGATGAAGTGAATTCATTCACCAAGGAGGAAGGTTTTCGACAAGTAGTTGTGATTAAATTCTCGTATCGAAAACCCGAGCTTCAGGAGCTGAGACAGATTTTACCGAAGCAACTCGATGTCAAAGGTATTTGCAATATAGGACAGCTAGAATATCAGCATATTCTAGTAAGATTTGATCTATTTGAAGATTTTGCTAATGTCGTTTCAAGAACAACTGGCTATGTTAAGGAAAAAGGAGACGAGTTCTTCTTTAGGACATTCCCATGGACAATGGGATTTAATCCACGTGAAGAAACGTCAAAAGCTGTCATTTGGATCTCTTTTCCTGAACTACCAGCAAATTTCTTCGCAAAAAAATCCTTAATGTCAATCGCTGCTGCAGTGGGAAAGCCTCTAGCAGTAGATAAGGCTACTAAAGATCGAATGAGACCTATTACAGCACGAGTAAAAGTCTTGATTAATTTACTAGACAAACATCCAAAGAAAATAAAGATCAAGATAGTTGATATCAAATCTGGAAAAATAGTCGAATACGACTAGCGGATCATCTTTGATAACCTTCCTAAATACTGCACGTATTGTAATCATCAAGGTCATGATGTAAAATCGTACCGTTGGAGTACAGATGAATTGAATGAACAAGCATTTCATGAACGAGAATCTGAAGGTCGGGGCAGGTTGACTAAATTAGGAGGTGATGCCAGAGAGTACCTAAATGCTAATCTTGTAGCACGAAGCAGTGAAGGGGTTCTTCCTAATGTGACTACTGATGCAGGACAAAATATTGATTCTGTTCCAATTGTTCCAGCTGCAGAAGCTCATTCAATGCTGAATGCTGATATTGCACAGCTGTGTAAAAATCCATCTACCGTTCCATCCAATTTGAATGTTCACAGTGAACAGGTGGTGTCAAATTTGGCTGGGGTTCTTCCTAATGTGACTGCTGATGCAGGACAAAATATTGATTCTGTTCCAATTATTCCAGCGCAGAAGCTCATTCAATGTCGAATGCTAATATAGCACAGCTGTGTAAAAATCCATCTACTGTTCCATCTAATTTGAATGTTCCCAGTGAACAGGTGGTGTCGACATTGACTGTTGCATCTGCTGAGGCTGCACATCGCAATGCAAACATGATTGAACACTTATTGTGTGAGCAGCAACATTTGTTATACAATATTAACAATAAGAAACCTACACTATTTTTTCAAGGAAATGACACAAATTTGGAGGTTCTGGATCCTGCCAAAGCTGTTACAAATCCTGTTGTTTCCCCAGTTCAATTAGGGGAGAACTCGACAGTGCCAAAACTGCTTGATGCTTCAAACAACACTGCAGGATGTAATGGTTTAAAAAAAACATCAGCTTTGAGTATATCTAAGCATTCCAATTCAAATGAATTATGCAAAGGGCAGCAACCCAATTCCACTGTACAGCAATTAGTAACAGGAAATGTTAATGTCACAGATTGTGTACATCCAATTGTTAAGCCATATATAGCCAGGGATGGAAATATATGCACTAAGAAAAATGAATTGATGGATGTCCAATGTGATGTTATGGAATTGGAGTTTGCAGCATCTGGTACAAAGGATACCAACACTGCCAATTGGACAGTACAAAATGAAGCATCTACACTTTCTTTGCAATGTTCTATTGATCAAGCTGCATCAGAGTTTGATAACCATGAAGCAGTGAATGAAAGTATTCACAGAACAACAACTCATACAGATAATGATTGCACAGAATTCTTTCAAACAACATACCTCTAACCAGCATGGCAGGGTACAACAAGGCTGTGTGATCATTTGTACAGGTACAGCTGCTGATGCTGTCTCTAATGTTGCCTTATCTCAAGCAAATTCTGCTTTGGAGTCTACTGATAATCGACAACACATAAGGGAGGATGGACAATGGTCATCGATGGCCAACAAAGCAGTAACACCAAAAATCAAAAATAAAATTTCGATTGCAAGAAACAATCCAGCTTTACCTTCAATTTCAAACTCATTTGCCGTACTTGCCAATGTCAATGATGATGAAGGAAAACTCTTGGGAGAAAATTTGCAACTTTGTGACAGTCAAAATAGCTCAAAGAATACAGAGGCAAAGAATACAGCTCATGTTACTGGTACAAATATGCAAATACAGTCCAAACTTCAAAGTTCTCCAACCATATCCACTCCTCCTGTGCCAAAGAGGAGGGACTTGGTCATTAAATTGAAACTGTGGAAAGACCAACGAGATTATGATGATGAGGAGAGCTGGGGTGAAGGACTCGCTGATTTTTCATCGGAAGAAGACGACCAAGAGTGTGATCAGGATAGTACTGGAGAGGACAGTGATGATCCAGTCAAGCAAAACTTTCTAGGGAAAACTGCAACTAAGAACAGTCGTGCAATTTTGAAACAAACAGCAACTCCAAACAGTAGCTTAACCCATAATGCTCCAGTTTTTTTTCCAAGAAATAATGCAAAATTAGTTATTTCAATTGTAGCGACATCAAAGTTCAACAAGAATGAAACATCACATAATCGTCAACTAAGCTCACCCGAAGCATCAGTTGGTGACCGAATCGCAACTGCGCTGCCATAAAGTAGCCAGAATCAGGTTACACAACAGAACCATTCTCTAATTTAGAGGACAGAAAATTTTTGGATGTCGTGACGCAAACTCTGCTTTCAAATCAGAAGCAGCAAATGAATGCAAATACTCCATCTAACTTTCCTTCTGCTGATAGCAATACAATAGCATGTTCACAGGCGGGGCAGCTCGTCACTACTGCTTCAGTAATCTCGTCCGAGGTAAGAAAACTCTTGGAAGCGATAGTAAATACAGATACTAATCCTATTACTAGTAGTTCTGTCATGAGCAGAAACAAATCTCAAAAACAACAAAAAAACGCAGTTATGACTAATGCACAATTAACAACTCAATGCGTTTTTCAAGAATTTCCAAATCCAATTTTGGCAGGAAGACATATATATGAAGAAGGGGAAGAAGAGGATATCATAAACCAATGCCGAGCAGACACTTCAACAAAAGGAGATTTGTCACCATTGCATAGTGCAACAAATAAGAAGTCTCGTCAAAGGGAAAGAATTTGGGGCGTCAGGGTGTTTGAAGACGTAAACATAAGGAGGCCCCCAATGAGAAATGAAAAACAAAAACAGGTCGCTCAAATAATACTTTCAAAATCCAATCGCCTGAAGAATAAAGCATGATTTTGAAGACTTATTGAAAAATTATGTGGAAGAAGACAACATTCTAGAAATCAAAATTTTCACAACAAAAGAGAAAAGAGGGCACCTTTATGGATTCTTCATCTGTCTATTTTACCATCACATTAGTATTATTCTATGCAATATCATCACAGACCATGTTATAAACTCTGTGATGATCATTCAATTCTTAGTTCTTGTGAGGTCTTTCTTTTTACATGCTTACTAGTCCAGGAGGCTTTTATTTGCCTCAATAGGATAGATAAGGTAAGGTCTATGCCGGCTGTGTTATATGGGTAACATTACCGCTGTAATGCGCCTTATTTTATTTCTCCTATTTGTTGTAATTTTCTTTTTCCTATTATTTATGAAACCTAACCCTAGGCGATTGCCTAGTGGGCCCAAAAAAAAGAAATTGGTTGACATTGAAAGAAAAGAAAATAAGGAGCATCTGCAGATGGGTCATCTTCAAAAGAATCAGAAGGATTAACATGAGGAGAAGAAGAAGGTGGTGCATCAACATGATCAGCTTCGGAACCATCTTTACTCAAATTACCCTTGGAACTTTCATCATCGAGTGTTGAGACACTTTGATGTTGCTGAGTACTTTCGATTGTTTCCTTCACTTTGGAAATTTTGGCATTAGGGTGAAAGTCTTCCTGGTTAGCCTCGATCAAAGTTTCTAGAGGCGTGTTTAAAAAATCCCAACTAACATTAAGTTTTAGTTTATCTTCAAGAACCTCGTAGTATTTCTCCAATTGCTCCACTTCAGCCCTTAAGTATTCTTTTTCAGCCTCAGAAGCTTCATAAGATACCTTCAAAGGTTCAAGGGTATCCTCAAGGAACCTAATGTGCAAAAGAAGCACGGAGATCCTCTTGAGCTTGAGTCAATTTCTAAACCAGATCACCCGCATACACCTTTTCTGATTTAGAAGCTCTTTCAAACTTCTAATTTCCTCGATGGACCTTGAATGTTGTTAGTAAAAAGAGGCTTACATCGTGTCCTCTTCCTTTTCAACTTGGTTGGCAGAAGCTTTCAATAATGCCAACTCAGAAAAGCAAATTTTGAGTTAATACTCTAAATATTCCTTCTCTCCATCCAAACATATTTCTCAAGTTGAAGGCTTTCAAATTTCTCCTTCCAGTTGTCAGCTTCTGTGTTCCACTCAACAACTTATTGCTCAGTCTAAGCTATCCTCCTAATCAGCTTTTGTACCTTTTATATTGATATTCAAAAAATACAAGGTAGAAGAGTTATAAACTTAAAGAAATAGAAGTGAAATAGATTAGAGAATAAGAATATACCATAAAAGAAAAGTAACATCATTTATTAGAGAGATGGAGCTATGGAACTCAAGCTTTTCCCTTTCAAGACGCCCGATTAACTTCTTCAACCAAACAACTGCTCGGTTAGATTTCTTTAATAAATTTGTGCCTTCAGGATTTTCAAACAAATCCTTCTCCATGTTTCTTCCACTAGAAGGCCCGAAATTTTCAGGAGGAATGACAACAGATATCGCACTAGGTGTAGTAGCAGAAGTAACAGCAAGGGTGACGGCATGAGTAGTAGGGTTTATAGGAAAAGCTACAAGGTGTGGCTCTTCAGAAACAAAGTCAAACTCTTCTTATTCGCCCTCAAACCCCTGAGCAAAAAAGCCTTTCAATAGGACTTGAGGGGGATTCAAAGCAGAACCAACATCCTCATCTTCTAAGATATTCAAAGGAACATTTTTCAGGCTCATCAACTAGCTGAAAGGCACAAAGTCTGAAGGTTGATTATGGGGAACTGTGAATTTACCATCTAGAGCAACACTCGTGGCTTCTTCATTGAAGAGACCTTATCTTCTCTTCCTCGTAAGAGGCACGAGTTTTTTTGTTTTTTCCTCTTTGAAGAGGACACACTTAAAATTTGCTCTTGGGCAGCGCTAACAGTGAGTCTAGATGAAGTAACAGAAGCGAGATGTATGCCACGAACAGCAAATCTTGAGAACAATGGAGATGTCAGAATAATAAAAGTAACAAAAAAATGCGATAAAGTAAAGTTTGGGTTTTACGTTCCACCAAACTTGTGGGAAAGAAATTTCTAAGATCTTTGATCCATAGGAGTGGCAGACTTTTTTCTACCCAATCATGAAAGTCGGTAAGTTAACTGAAACTTCCATGATATATAAAAATAGGAAATATGAATGAGAAAATCAAAATTCTAAAGAGAAAGTGGCGTAGTAAGAAGGCAAAGAAAAGTACTTACGTGCAAAGCTTCATTTCTCAGGAAAAGGCATATTTTTATCACCCACTAAGGCACGGGTGGGAACATCCAGGAACTAAGCATACCAACCTTAGCTACCATTATCTTCGGGACTAAAAAAAACTATTTTGCTTCTTCCTACAAGTGTGAAAATACCTTCGTGAAAAAGCTTTGGTGAATACAGATGGTGGAGCTGACGGAAAGTGAAAGAGGCTGAGACTAAGCATGAAAAATGACGAAGGTAGGCCACCGCACTCCATATTATCTGGCCTATTTGACCAAGTAACATGTTGAAGTAACATAGAACTCGATGATCACTAGTTTAATAGGGGGTTTGAATCCTAAAGTAAAAGGATAATTGTATACAAATGAATAACCCTCACAATAAGAGATTATTCAATCATCAGCACTAGGAGCCATGGCAGGGAAGCTGGTTTTCCAATAGCATTCATGGCGTACTAAAGGAATAAGGCCAGAATTGATTATAGAAGGTTAGTGATCGGTATGGTTAAAAGTTGTTATGGAAAAAACCTTTTTCTTCCATGCTTCAAAGTTCGATTTGAAAGAAAATTCCTGAAGAACGATCTCAGAAACTACTAGTTTAGATAATGGTTCGTTTTGATCTCTAACTCTATAAGAAGATTTGAGGTTGATGAAGCTTTAATTTTAGAAGAAGAAGATTTTAGAAAAATTCTTCTATGTAGGAGTAGTACTACGGCTCAATATGGATCCTAGACTACATACCACCTCTTCTACTTCTAATCGCGACAATAGAAGGAGAAAGTTCATCTACCATGATAGTTTTTTGGGGATCCGAGATGAAGAGGGGTTCGAAGAACGGAAAGCTATTTTTTGTTAATAGTAGAAACACAAAGGGAGAAGAGAAATTGCAGAATTGTAAAGAAATGCAAGAAAGTAGAAGAAGTTATGTGTGATGCGGTTTTTATTAGAGAAAGACGTCATTAAGAATCATCATCATGGAATCCTCACTTCAAACTGACGTAGCCGTAGAAAACCCTATAAAGACACCGCAAGATGCATAGCTAATCATAGAAAGACACATGTTTCGAACATCAAATGGAAAGGACATACGTCTCTTCGCTTCTGAGAAAAACATAATAATATTTGGATGAGACGGCAAGACATTCCCTCCGTAAATAAACTTACCACTTATTAAACATTCAGAAAGTGGTGGGACTATCTGTACTGCTAAAAAATAGATATGACTGATTAATGATATGTTGACATGTGGAATTTGAATAGGAGAAATAAAAAGAATGATAAGGCATGTGTAAAACACTCAGGGGATTGTTTACAAAGATAATGTATCTGATAACTGGGAAAGAAGAGATAAGCACGGGATACATGAAGACTACTGTTAAAACCCATATCCCCATGTGTTGTTTATTCCATAGGTTAGTTAACAAAAATCCAAGAAGGAATTACCCTTGAGATGATAAGAAGTCAATCCTATTGATCTTAAGTGATACAAGGGTGCATAAGGGTGATTAACAAGTATTCGAAGTTAAACGAATCAAGGATGTTGCAACTCATATTTTTGGGTAAACCTATAGGTGCTTAATACACTAAAGAGGTAATGTTTTAAGGTATTTGAATCATATAATATCCGTTTCATAGTATTGAAGTCAAACGAGTTATGAAACAAAAGTCAACAAAAGTTGTCGCAACTTAGGTTCATGGTTGTACTTAAACTTTAGGTCAAATGTCATTAAGCTTTTCACCCAATCTACTCGGAATTACGGAGTGATATATCCACCAAATTTAATATCTATGAGTCTAGTTTCCAACGCATTAAACCTTTTATCAATGCTACATCGGAGTAGAGAGATATAGGCATTTTTTGAGACTATACAAGCTGCTAGATGACAAGTAGGTGTGTCACCTACTTGGTTAAATGATAGCCCAAAAAAAAAGGAAACTTCGGGTATATATTGAGCCCATTTAAAAGGTTGTCTCCTGAAATATAACCCCCAATATATCTCATAATCAAACCTAAACTCCTGAAAACCTCCTCCCAAAAATCTCACACAAACCCTAATCGATTTTCCCTCTCTTTCAAGTTCTAATTGAGGGTAAAATCAAGAGTTTGAATAACCAAGGGAAGGGCTGAGTTATCCAACGAGTAAGGTAAGTTTACTTTACTATTTCATTACATTTCTTTTTGCTGTGAACTCATGGTAATTAATTCTATACATGTAAGAACTCACGGGACGGTGATCAGAAACCGTGAGTACGAGTTATTCACTTGTATCGGATTGATTTGTGAACTGTTTTGTGTTTCTATTGGGATGCGTGTTTTACTAATGTTTTGTGGAGTTTTGGAGGAAGATGGGTGTGTAGAAACACCATATAGATGTAGGTTTTTGGGCTGAAAATATTTCCGGGTTGTTTGACACAACTACAGTGGCCGTGGCATGTAGCAAGTAATTAGGTTGTACGTGGACTGTTTTGGGAGGATCAATATGATTATTATTGATGTTTTTTGGGATGTTTGGTGATTGTTTGGAATTGTGTGAAGTCATTTATAGGGTAGGTTCTTTCCGTTTCATCGTAAAATAGGTTGTTGTCGATACATAATAGTTATGACGCTTAAATGATAATGATAGTATCGTGTCCTTTATTGTAGAGTAAGGAGTTGTCACAATTGCATAGCTTGAGATTGGGGCAGTATATAAAAGGTATGTGAGGCTATCCCTTTTCTTCTTTTGCACGACAACGAGCTTGCAAAGATACTCTACTCTTAGAAGCTAGCAGTACTTACATTGTTTCCCCTCTTATGGAACAATTGATGTGATGTTTCTTCTCTTATTCTTATGTTATCAACGTTATTGGTACTTCCTGATTCTTATAAGGTTCATACGGAAGAGTTAGCCCTAATAACGTGTACAGAGGATACCGATCATACGTCACAATGAAAGGTCTAGAACGTGTTTCCATGAGTCGAGCATGCATTATATATATGTATCTATTTTACTCTACCGAGCTGCCCTATAGTCGGTCGAGTACGGCACCTACTGTGAAACCACTGATCAATTGGGTTTAACCGAGCTCCATGTGGTCGGGTATGATTCTACCGAGCCTTATGATGGCCGGGTACATTCTTTTGCCGAGCCTATTATGGCGGGGTACGATATGATGATGATGATGCCCACAGAGGCGTATGTTTTAAAAGTTTATGTATTTAGACATATGTATCATGAATTTCATATCAATAGCCCTCAGAGGTACTCAGATGTTACAGGTTGTATATTCTCTATCCCTGCTTACATTACTTTTTTGTATTTATGATTCCCTACCTTACATACTCAGTACTTTGTTCGTACTGACGTCCTTTTGTTTGTGGATGCTGCATGTCGTGCTGCAGGTCCTGATAGACAGGCAGGTGTAGCTCCCCCACCACAGTAGGCTTTCCAGTTTAGCGGTGATTGGCGAGCTCCCTTCTCCGGACTTGCGTGGTCTTGGTATGCATTTTTCTTATATACATAATGGGTATGTTGGGGCCCTGTTCCAGCTCCGTTGTAGCACTTATGTTCCTTTAGAGGATCATAGACAAGTGTCGACTCATGTATAGTTTGGTATGCCTTGTCGGTTGGTTTTTGTTGTATTGTCTTTAATAGTAGCATGGTAGCTCGTACCTTATACAGTTTCTTGATTGTCTGGTCACCCCATGTTATATATGTTTATGCCATCATCTTTTATGGTTGGTTGTTCGTGATCCATGAATATCAATTATATTGATCTCATTGGCCCTAAAAGATAATATAGAAACTTAGGTAAAATTTACGTTGGTGCGCGGCAAATATGGTCAGGTGCTAGTCTTGGCTCTCTAGTTAGGGTCGTGACAAAATTGGTATCAGAGCTGGTCTGTCCTAAGGATTGTCTATGAGCTGTGTCTAGTAGAGTCTTGATTATGGATGTATAGCGTGCCACATTTATAATGAGGAGGCTAAAGGAAATCTAGGGTTGTTACCTTCTTCCTGAATCTAGATCGTGCGTAGAATTGAGTCGTAAGTGTTCGTCTCTAATATTTACCTTGTTGTCTTTCAGCGATATCTTTGACTAGGAAGCAAACTATTAGTAGACGACTTGATACAGCTACAGGAGAGGGCACCAATCAGGTGCCCCAAGCCAGAGTAGGCCAAAGTGAGGATCAGAGGGAGATGTCCTCTCACACCTCATCTACTATGTCTCCTCTAGAGGATATTAGGAGGAACCCAGCACCTCTAGTTCCTCCATTTAGCACAACAAACCAGGATATGCGGAGTGCTTTGCAATTATTTACTTGCTTGGTAGCTGCTCAGGCTTAGAGGCAGAGTACAGGTGCTGCTGATAAACCAGTTAGTACAAGCCTTCGTGATTTTATTAATATAGACCCTCTAGTGTTTACCGGATCAGACCCCAAGGAGGACCCGCAGACTTTTATTGACCAGGTTCATCGTACATTACGGGTTATGCGTGTTAGTGATATAGAGGCAGTAGAGTTGGCTTCTTATCGGCTACGGGATTTAGCGATTCTCTGGTATGATAGTTGGAAGAGATTTAGGGGTCCGAACGCTCCTCCAGCTGTGTGGAAGGATTTTTTTGAGGCCTTTCTTCGTCACTACTTGCCAGTTGAGATATGACGAGCTAGAGCTGATAAGTTCTTGAACCTTAGACAAGGTAATATGAGTGTGCGAGAGTATAGTATGCAGTTTGATTTTTTAGCAAGGAATGCTCCCCATATGGTGGCCGAGATGAGTGATAGGTTGCATTTGTTCATGAACGGGTTGGGACCACATCTAATAAATAAGTGTACGATAGCCTCCTTAGTAGAGGGCATGGATATTTCCCGTATTCAGGCTTATGCCCATACCCTAGGGGATCGTAAGCGCCAACATAGGGCAGCTAGGGAGTAGAATAAGGGCCAGCATAAGAGGGCAAGATTTGCACGCTATTCTGATGACTTCAGAGGCAATGTCAGGCCCTAGTCTTCGAGGAGTTCGGCGCCATCTGTATCTAGTACTCCTCCATAATTTTAGAGGCCTTGATATATCGATTGGCCTATTCTAGTTTAGGTCAGAGTTTACAGGCATCAGACTCGTAACATCACAGGGATACTAGTCAAATGAGACTCACAACACCACATTGTGATCAATGCGTCAAGGCCCACTTTGGCTGTGCCGTCGAGGTTCCGATGCATGTTATTCTTGCGAACAGCCTGGCCATATGATGTAGGATTGTCCTAACATGGGAGGTGATGGTATGGCTCAGCCGACTGGATCTGTGTCTGGTTCTTCCTCATCAGTTCAACCTCCAGCACGGGGTTTTCAGTAGTCAACAGGTCGTGGTAGAGGTAGAGGTACAGTGCTGACTTCAAGTGGTGGTCAAAATCGAACCTATGCTCTAGTAGGTCGACAGGATCTCGAGTCGTCTCCAGATGTTGCTACAGGTATATTGTATGTGTTCTCTTATGATGTATATGTGCCGATTGATCCGGGATCTACATTATCATATGTTACACCCTTTGTGGCTAATAAGCTTGGCATTGAACCTAAATTGACAAGTAAACCCCTTGCGGTATCTACTCCGATAAGAGATTCTATGATTTCTAGAAGGGTATATAGAGGTTGCACTGTGATGATTTCTACTCGTCAAACCTCGACAAATTTATTTGAGCTAGAAATAGTTGATTTTGATGAGCTAATGGGAATGGAATGGTTGGCCTCATGCTATGCAAATGTTGACTGTCGTACGAAGATGGTTAGGTTTCAGTTTCCTGGTGAACCTGTCACTAAATGGAAGGGGAATATTGCTACACCGAAAGGTAGGTTTATTTCCTATCTTAAGGCAAGGAAAATGATCTCAAAAGGTTACATTTATCATCTCGTTTGCATTAGGGATGCGAAGGCGAAGCCGCCTACTCTACAATTAAGCCCCGTGGTCAATGAATTTCCAAATGTTTTCCCAGATGAACTCCCAGTCCTTCCTCCTGAAAGGGAGATTGAGTTTAGCATTGATGTGTTTCCTGACACTCAACCTATCTCTATCCCTCCATACAGAATGGCCCCGGCAGAGTTGCGATAGTTTAAGGCGCAATTGAAGGACTTGCTGGATAAGGGCTTCATTAGGCCTAGCACTTCACCTTGAGGTGTGCTAGTTCTATTCGTGCAGAAGAAATACGTGTCGTTATGGATGTATATCGACTATCGACAGTTGAATAAGTTTACTATAATGAACAAGTATCCACTTCCAAGAATTGACGACTTGTTTGACCAACTCCAGGGTGCCAAGTATTTCTTCAAGATTGACTTGCGTTCAGGGTATCATCAGGTGAGGGTTAAGGAGAAGGATATTCCAAAGAGGGCCTTCCGTACAAGATATGGGCACTTTGAGTTCTTGGTTGATGTCGTTCGGGCTAACAAATGCCCCAGCAGCTTTTGTGGATCTCATGATTATAGTATTCAGGCCCTATCTAGATGTGTTTGTGATTGTATTCATTGATGACATTCTGGTGTATTTTCGTTTGAAGGCGGAACATGCGGTCCACTTGCGGATAGTATTATAGACGCTTCAGGATCGTAAGTTATATGCTAAGCTCTCCAAATATGAATTTTGACTAAACGCAGTAGCATTCCTTGGCCATGTGATATGTGACGAGGGTATTAGTGTCGATACTCAGAAGATAGATGCAGTAAACAATTGGTCGAGACCTACAACACCATCAGAAGTATGCAGTTTCCTAGGGCTAGCATGATATAATAGGCGATTTGTAGAAGAGTTTTCCTCCATATCAGCACCATTGACTAAGTTAACATAAAAAGTTACCAAGTTCCAGTGGTCTTACACTTGTGAGCATAGTTTTCAGGAACTGAAGAATCGATTGACATCCGCACCAGTGCTCACTCTCCCTGAAGGAACATAAGGATATGTGGTATATTGTGATACCTCAGGTATAGGTTCAGGGTGCGTATTGATGCAACGTGGAAAGGTGATTTCTTATGCGTCAAGACAATTGAAGAAGAATAAAAAGAATTACCCGACCCATGATTTGGAATTGGCTGCAGTAATATATGCTTTGAAGATATGGCGGCGCTACATATACGGCGTCCATGTTGACATCTACACGGATCACTAGAGTTTACAATACATCTTCAAGCAGAAAGAATTGAATTTGAGGCAGTGTAGGTGGCATGAATTACTGAAAGAGTACGACGTCGATATATTATATCATCCCGGTAGAGCCAATGTTGTGGCAGACGCTCTCAGCCGTAAGTCAATGGGAAGCTTAGTAAACATTGAGGCAGGTAGATGGGGGTTGACTAAAGATCTTCATCAGCTAGCCAATATGAGAATCAGATTATTAGACTCTGATGATGGAGGTGTTACTTACATAATAAATCTGAATCATCTTTGGTAGCCGAGGTAAAATCACGGCAATATGAAGATCCTATCTTAGTACGATTGAGAGAGAGCATTCAGCAGTGTAAAATTACGGCTTTTGAGATCGTAGGAGATGGGGCACTAAGATACCAAGGCCGGTTATGTATGCATAATGTGGCAGGGTTGCGAGAAAAGATTATGAAAAAGATTCATTAATCCTGATATTCTATCCATCCCGGCTCGACAAAGATGTATCATGATGTCAAGGAGCAGTATTGGTGGGATAACATGAAGAAGTCTATTGCAGAATTCGTATCTTAGTGTCCCAATTGTCAAAAAGTAAAGATAGAACATCAGAATTCTAGTGGATTGCTTCAGAATATAGAGATTCTGACCTGAAAGTGGGAGGTAATTAATATGGAATTTGTTATTGGATTACCTCGCTCTTATCATAAGTTTGATCCATCTGGGTGATAGTTGTTCGACTTACAAAATGTGCCCATTTTTTACCAGTTAAGACTACTTACACGGGTGAAGATTATGCGAAGTTATATATCAAGGAGATTGTTAGGATTCATGGTGTGCTGGTATCTATTACATCAGACCGATGATCTAAATTTACGGCTAACTTTTGGATGTCTTTTCAGAAGGGTTTAGGCACACAAGTGAATCTCAGCACTGCATTACATCGACAAACTGACGGATAGGCTGAACGTACCATTCAGACACTGGAAGATATGCTACGAGCATGTGTTCTACATTTTAAGGGAAATTGGGATGACCATATTCCACTCATATAATTCCCCTAAAATAATAGCTATCATTCCGGTACTAAAATGGCCCCATATGAGGCACTATATGGGAGAAGATGTATATCACCAGTTGGATGGTTCGAAGTCGGTGAAACAGACAAGCCATTGAGAAGGTGAAGGTGATACAGGAACGATTGAGGGCGGCATAAAGCAGGCAAAAGTCTTATTCTGATGTCTGACGTCTTCATTTGGAGTTTGAGGTTGGTGATTGGTTTTCCCGAGGATATCACCAATGAAGGGTGTTATGCGTTTTGGGAAGAAAGGTAAGCTGAGCCCAATGTATATCGGTCCATATAAAATTCTTCAACGAATTGGACAAGTTTCTTATGAGTTGGAATTTCCATCCGAATTGGGAATTGTCCACCCAGTATTCCATGTATCTATGTTGAGAAAATGTATTAGAGATCCTTCTTGAGTTTTTCCCATCAAAGATGTACAAGTTATAGAGGATCTATCATATGAAGAAGTGTCAGTGGTTATATTAGATCAACAAGTCCACAAGCTGAGAACAAAAAATATAGCTTCTGTCAAAGTGTTGTGGAGGAACAAGAATATGAAAGAAATGACATGGGAAGTGAAAGAAATCATGAAGTCTAAATACCCATGCCTATTCCAGAATGGTGATAACAAGGATGCTTGTGGAACGCAGGATATATTAGAAAGGTGAAACGGATTTATGAGGTAAGCAATAACTTGAGAACACTCTTCATTAATATAAAAAGGTGATATGCAGATAATTTACATGTCCATAATGCTTTGTGTAGCCTTGTGAGGCCATACGTTGGGCTTAACTGCTTACAAATTTTTCTAGTGACCCTTTTTTAGGGGAAAATTGACCGGAAATTTCCGTTGGAATCCACGATGATTTTGACTCCCCATAAACCCTTACATTCGAGGACCAATGTTCCTAAAGGGGGAGGATGTTGCAAGCCATATCCACACACGTTAGTTCATGCCATACATTAGTTAACATAAATACAAGAAGGAATTATCCTTGAGATAATAAGAAGTTAATCCTATTGATCATAAGTGATACAAGGTTGTATAAGGGTGATTAACAAGTATTAGATATCAAGGATGTTGTAACTCGTATTTTCGGGTAAACCTATAGGTGATTAATACACTCAAGAGGTCATGTTTTAAGGTATTTGAATCATATAATATCCGGTTCATAGTCTTGAAGTCAAACGAGTTATGAAACAAAAATCAACAAAAGTTGTCACAACTTAGGTTCATGGTTTTACTTAAACTTTAGATCAAATGTCATTAAGTTTTTCTCCCAATACTTGGAATTACGGGGTGATCTAGCCACCAAATTTAAGATCTATGAGTCTAGTTTCCAATGCATTAAACCGTTTATCAATAGACATTGGAGTAGAGAGATATAGGCATTTTTATGAGACTGCGCAAGCTGCTAGGTGGCAAGTAGGTGTGTCACCTACTTGGTTAAATGATAGCCCAAAAAATGAAGTTTCAGGTTGTCTATTGAGCCCATTTAAAGGGATGCTCCTGCAATATAAATCTCAATATATCTCACAAATAATCAGACCTAAACCCCTGCAAACCTCCTCCCAAAAATCCTACACAAACCCTAATCGATTTTTCCACTCTTTCAAGTTCTAATTGAAGGTAAACTCAAGAGTTTAAGGAACCAAGGGAAGGGATGAGTTATCCAATGATTAAGGTACGTTTAATGCACTATTTCATACACTTTTTTCTGCTGTGAACTCATGGTAATTCATTCTATACATGTAAGAACTCACGGGACGGTGATTGGAAGCCGTGAGTTCGAATTATTCACTTGTAGCGGATTATTTTGTGAACTGTTTTGTGTTGTTGTTGGGCTGTGTGTGTTTACTACTATTTTGTGGAATTTTGGAGGAGGAAGGGTGTGGAGAAACACCATATAGATGTAGGGTTGTGGGCTGATAGTTCTTCGTAACATTTTCGGGTTGTTTGACACGACTACGGTGGCCGTCGTATGTAGGAAGTGATTAGGTTGTACGTGGACTATTTTGGGAGGATCAATATGATTATTATTGATGTTTTTTGGGCTGTTTGGTGATTGTTTGGAATTATGTGAAGTCATATATATAGGGGAGGTTATGTATGTTTCATCGTAAAATAGGTTGTTGTTGATACATAATATAGTTATGACGCTTAAATGATAACGATAGTATCGTTCCTCTTATTGTAGAGTAAAGAGTTATCACAATTGCATATCTTGAGATTGAGGCAGTATGTAAAAGATATGTGAGGCTATCCCTTTCTTTCTTTTGCACGACTCCGATTGTACAAAGGAGCTGTCACAATTGCATAGCTTGAGATTGAGGCAGTATATACAAGATATGTGAGGCTATCCCTTTCCTTCTTTTGCATGACTCCGATTGTACATAACGTAATGAACGAGCTTCCAAATATACTCTACTCTTAGAAGCTAGCAGTACTTACATTGTTTCCCCTCTTATGGAATGATTGATGTGATGTTGCTTCTCTTATTCTTATGTTATCAATGTTGTTGGTACTTCCTGATTCTTATAAGGTTCATAGTGAAGAGTTAGTCCTAATAATGTGTACAGAGGATTACGTCACTTCGAAAGGTCTAGAATGTGTTTCCATGAGTCGAGCATTTATTATATATATGTATCTATTTTACTCTACCGAGCTGCGCTATAGTCGGCCGGGTACGACACCTACTGTGCAACCACTGATCAGTTGGGTTTTACCGAGCTCCACGTGGCTGGGTATGACTATACCGAGACTTATGATGGTCGAGTACATTTTTTACCGAGCCTACTACGGTCGGATAAGATATGATGATGATGATGCCCACTGAGGCGTATGTTTTAAAAGTTTATGTATTTATACATATGTATCATGCATATCATGTCAGTAGCCCTCAGAGGTACTTCGATGTTACAGGTTGTATATTTTCTATCCCTGCTTATATTATTGTTCATATTTATGGTTCCCTGCCTTACATACTCAGTACTTTATACGTACTGACGTCCTTTTGTTTGTGGACGCTGCATGTCGTGCTGCAGGTCCTGATAGACAGGCAGGTAAAATGTATGTTGGTGCGCGGCATATATGGCCGGGTGCTAGTCATGGCCCTCCAGTTTGGGTCGTGACAACTAGAAAAGAGAAAGATCCATTAACAGTTGCGAATATCAAAAAGTATCAGTATAATCCCTGATTATACACGTTTGTCTATTATTATCATAATCGTTACAAATATTTTAGTAATGGGCAATTAATGTAGTTAATGTTAGTAATGGGCAGGAATTAAGTGGGGAAAGCAGTTAGATATTACATCCTTGTAAAAACTCTCCTTTCCATACTTTGTACGATCATCAAGGAAATCACATATAAACTATCAGTCTTTTATTCCTATTTATGTGCTTGATTGAAGATCCTTACTCTCAATTCTTAGAAGGAAGCTACAATTATCAATAAGATTTCCTTTCCTACATTGATTGAACATTTAGTTTCCATTTTTTTTTCTATATTCAGAAAAGTAAAGTAAAATTGGTTATTAAAACCCGATTATTTCAATATTTGCTTTGACTACAAAAATTATTTTTTGATTAAACTACGGTATTAAAAGGATCACAATGTAATAGAAAAAAATGCATGAAAAGCACACATTGTTTTCTGTTGTAAACTAAGAGGTTAAAATCTATATTTACGAGATAGTTAGAATACATCAGAAATTTTTTCAAAAAAAAAAAAAGGCTTAAGTCAATGGTTCAACCCCTTGGCGATGGTTCTTTTGTAAATCTCTCTCTTTCTCTACTACTTTAGTTTATGTAGTATTTTCATGTTATTAGCTGTCTCACGACGGTACAAGTTATAAGACGCCGTTTAAGTTGTTGAAGGCTTAGTTAAGTAATTAAGTATGTATTCTTTTTAACAGTTTAAACTTCATTTAAAACTTTTCCAGGTTAAAGTTGTCTTAGTCTTTTTAAAGGTTCAAATTGGCCCACATTCTTGAATAGGCTAACTTATCAGGTTTCTGCAATTCTGCCCAATTTATTGGTGTACCTGATTTTCTAAGATGAAAATATTATTTGCTAATTGGCCTAAATTGGTTAGTAAGTCGGAGAACTACATCCCCTGGCTATATTATAGATGTTGGGAGTTTCAGAAATACAATTGGACCTTTTAATAGTTGAAGAACATGCTCCAAATTACTAATCTTTTTGTGAATGTATGTAGAGTAATTTGATAGTAGTTTTTAGGGTAAATATGAATTTCTTATTTTTCTATATTACTCCATCGTGGCAAATGCCAGAGCCAAGCTAGCTAGCCATTAAAGGAAAGATCGCGTGGGACGAAATTACTATGCGAGACTTTCAAACGAATGTAAAATGTTAGACAAATCACATACTTTGGGTTAAGTTTATACCTTTTCCCTTTGAAAAATGGATCTCATTGCAAATAAACTAGAAAAGTCGTTCATTCGTAATCAAATGCGATCAAACTTAAGACAAAATCATTAGCCGCAAATTGTCAACTTGATACCTAACGGTCAGATATGCCATGCAATAGATGTTGGAAATGCAGAATTGAAAGTCCACCAACGAGTCCTCTTCCAAAGGACAAAAGGAGATAGGTTCATCCATTCAACCAGCTATTTCAATTGATCATCTCGACCATCAAGAAATCAGCAAGCATGACTACTCATAACCTCATGGATCAGAGCACAGCTTTTCTGTTTCAGGTATGTTCCATGAAATCTTTGCTCGTTTGATGAATCAATAAAACATCGTCTACTATGAATCATACAAAATGATATTTTCTTATTATGATGGAAAAGATCATGTACTGGTCTTGCTATCATAGCAGCCAACATTTTGCAAGTATCAGACCAACCCAATGCATCCAAACTTGGGAGATGCAAAAGCAGCTGTGGATCGGAAAGTTAGAACAGTAAGCAATCAGGGCAGAGAATGAGGGTATTTGAGATCACGTAAAACCAACCACTATCTAAGATTGAGCCAAATAATTACAGAACCCGAGCTGGGAAACAACCACGAATTTCAGGGGAGAAAAGTGAATCAATTGAAATCTGACACATACAAAGACGAATAATATACTAAAAATAATAACATACTTCACAATTCCTTCTTTAACTAATAGTACCAAACAGAACTACACAATCTGTCGAGGACAAACGGACATCTCATTGTCCATCACGAGCCACACTCCATATACATGATCACTCCTCTAGTATTAATATCCAGGTAATAAAAGTATCAATACCTGATCCCGGATATTGATTTCCATCATTAACTACCCTCTAGCATATTAGCGAATAGGGTGGTACTGTGTGATCCCTCGCTTTGGAGGCAACTTCCTCAAAATGAAAAGGACAAGAGAAGAAGGCAGTATCTCCACCAACTGCAAAAAGTTTAAGAAGTTTGCTTAATCTCAAACGTAATGAGTTTTAGAAGTTTGCTTAATCTCAAACATATAGACAAGCAGTACTCCACCTTTCATCAACTTTCTACCGCCAAACTAAAAGAAAAAAGCACCATATCCAAGAATGCACTCACAATTTGAAATTCAGATCAAACCAAGGTTTAGCTAGGACACAAAACCAAATGAAAGAAATACACATGCTTTAATTTCTGAACAGGATATCCGCTCCTTGTGTCTCAAACATTTCACCACAATCTTAAAGATTTAAGCCCTAAATGTCATTAGCTTATGCGCACCCCAAGCGGGTTTGGATGAAGAGGTTAAGAGGTGTTTTTGGAAGGGTTTGGATGAAGTGGTGCGTGGTATCCCGCCCACGGAGAAGTTATTTATAGGAGGGGATTTCGACAGGCATATCGGCGCGTCTGCCCGTAGTTATGGCAAGTTGCATGGTGGTGTTGGCTTTGGGTAAGGAACGGAGGTGGAACTTCTTTATTGGATTTTGCTAAGGCTTTTGAGTTGGTGATTGCGAACTCTATGTTCCCGAAAAGAGAGGTACATTTGGTAACGTTTCAGAGTACGGTGGCTAAGACTCAGATTGATTATCTGCTTCTAAGGAAGTTTGATAGAGGGTGCGCAAGGATTGCAAGGTTCTCCCGAGTGAGTCACTCACGACCCAACATCGGCTCTTGGTGGTGGACGTAAGCATCCCTATAAGGAGGAAGAGGGTGGTGGTTCGGAGTAGCCCGAGGATTAGATTGGGTGCCTTGACGAAGGAGAAAGCTCAAGAGCTGGGGAGGAAGCTATTGGCTATGGGGGCCTGGAGAAGTGGTGGGAAAGCTAGCGATACATGGACGATGACGGCGAATATAATTAGGAAGGCGTCACAAGAGGTACTAAGGGTCTTGAAGGGTTACTCGGGCGGGCACGAGGGTGATTGGTGGTGGAACCCCGAGGTCCAAGGTAAGGTGGAGGAAAAGAAAGCTGTGCATCGACGGTTAGTGGAGAGTACGGACAAGGAGGAGATGCAGAGGAATAGAGTAAGTTATAAGAAAGCTAAGAAGGTGGCGAAGTTAGCGGTAACGGAAGCGAAGAGTGCCGCATTTGATCGCATGTACGAAGATTGGGGGAAAAAGGTGAAGACAAGAAGTTGTTCCGGTTGGCCAAGGCGAGGGAGAAGACGACTCGGGATGTAGACCAAGTGAGGTGCATTAAGGACGAGGAAGGCCGAGTGTTAATAGAGGACGCGCAAATTAAGCGAAGGTAGCAGTCGTACTTCCACAAGCTGCTGAATGATGAAGGGGAGAGAGACATTGTGCTAGGGGAATTGGAGCACTTCGAATGTTACCGGGATTTTAGCTATTGTAGGTGAATTAGAGTCGAGGAAGTTGTCGGGGCTATTCGTAAGATGAGCAGGGGAAGATCGACAGGGCCAGATGAAATCCCAGTAGAATTTTGGAAGTCTGTGGGTAGAGCAGGATTAGAGTGGCTAACTGGGCTGTTTAATGTTATTTTCAAGACGAAGGAGATGCCAGAGGAATGGAGGTGGAGTATGATGATTCGGCTATACAAAAACAAAGGCGATATCCAGAACTGTAACAACTATAGGGGCATCAAACTATTAAGCCATACCATGAAAGTGTGGGAGATGGTAGTGGAAGCGAGAGTGAGGAGGCTGGTGAATTAGTCTGGGTTCATGCCTAGTCGTTCCAATACGGAAGCGACCCATCTTATTCGAAGGTTGGTGGAACTGTACAGGGATAGGAGGAGGGATTTGCACATGGTGTTTATTGACCTAGAGAAAGCCTAAGATAAGGTACCTAAGGAAGTTCTTTGGAGATGTCTAGAGGTGAAAGGTGTTTCAGTGGCATATATTAAGGGGATCAAGAATATGCATGATGAAGCTAAGACTCGGGTTAGGACAGTGGGGGGCGACTCGGAGCATTTTTCGATTGTTATGGAGCTACACCAAGGATCTACGATCAGCCCGTTCTATTTTCCCTGACGATGGACACACTGACACACTATATCCAAGGGGAGGTGCCATGGTGTATGTTATTCGCTGATGATATAGTACGGATTGATGAGATGCGAAGCGGTGTTAACGAGAGATTGGAGGTTTGGAGACAGACCCTCGAGTCTAAAGGTTTCAAGTTGAGCAGGATTAAGACTGAATATATGGAGTTCAAGTTTAGCACCATGCCGAGGAAGCGGTCCAATTTGGACGCCCATTTAGGAGGTGCCAAACAGACCCCATCATTGATTTGAGATCTTGATAAGGTGAATACCCAGTCTATTCAATGCTAGGCATAATGAGTATAAGGACCTCAAAAAAATCTCTTTTCGTCATATGAACTTTAAGGTGTATGAAGTTTCATATTTGATTTTTTCAGCAGAACGATAGAGACTTCATTTAACTTAGGTTGATCTAGGCCAGAGACAGACCTACGTCAAGATAATCCCACCTTTGAAACACTTTGGTAATGCTCCCAAATAATGAATCAGAGCACATGGAGCCATTTCCTTATCTTTTTTTCTGTTCGTCTGTTGATATAACCCGCCGAATGATTCCCCAGCAGAAGCAGAGAAAGCAGACTGTTGATACTTGTTTGATTCTAAACATCTGGTCTGGGGGTTTTTCTAAAAAATTGTAAATATCTTTGCATTGCATATTTAGGCTTCAAGGAAATATTCGAATGCTAGAGGGGCTATCAAGACTTCGCAATTACCTTCTACTACAAATCAAAATTTTCTATTATTAATGCATTGTATAATGACTGGACCTTGAATTAGATTGGAGAGCCCCATAGGAAATCTAAATAGTTGTGGAAGGGGGCGGAAGATACTTTATTATATACGAGGAACTCACGAAAATCTCTGAGTGCTCAAGCATCCAATCAATTGAAATGAGGGTCAACAAAAAAAGAATAGGACCTATTATTCCTACATGTTCCATTAGTAACATTCCCTTGAGATGTTACTGCAGATTTTGCTTGTGTTTAATCTTTCCCGATTAGAAATCATATAGGAATTTCTTATAAAATGAGCGAATTTATTGGATTGGTTTATTAATAGTCTTCGTTCTTTTTGACGTGGACGCGAGGCTTGACTCGCAAGTCATTCCCAAGAAAGGGAGCTTCAAGTAGCTGGGGTCGATTATTCAGGGAGATGGGCATATTGACGAGGATGTCACGCACCGTGTAGGAGTGGGGTGGATGAAATAGAGGCTAGCGTCAGGTGTTCTACGTGATAGGAAGGTGCCTCCGAAACTTAAAAGGAAAGTTCTATAGAACGGTACTTAGGCCGGCCATGTTATATGAAGCAGAATGCTGGCCAGTGAAGAATTCCCATATCCAGAAAATAAAAGTTGCAGAGATGAGAATGTTGAGATGGATATGCGGACACACTAAGCTAGATAAGATTAGGAATGACGATATTAGGAGGAAGGTGGGCATGACTCCCATGGAAGACAAGATGTGAGAAGTTCCCGCTAGGCTTAGATGGTTCGGGCACGTGAGGAAGAGAAGCCCGGATGCACCGCTGAGGAGGTGTGACCGGCTGGCCTTGACGGGTATGAGGAGAGGTAGAGGGCGGCCTAAGAAATACTGGGGAGAGGTGATCAGACAGGACATGGTGCAGATGCAGATTTCCGAGGACATGGCCCTTGATAGGAAGTTGTGGAAGTCGAGCACTAGGGTTGTAGGTTAGGTGACATGTGACTAGTGTAATAGTGTCTTGCTTTAGGCTGCTAGGGGATCCGGTTATGTTCTTTATACTTCTATAGGGTCGAAAAGTTAGGTTATAGTAGGTTTAGCGGCCCTGTATGTACATAATAGTCCCTTGCATATGTAGTATTGTGCCTTTGTTGATGCTTAGTATTAATACTTTGCTTTCTATTTTCTGGTTATTGCGTTGCTGGTTTATATGTTAAGATTCCTTTGCTGCTACTGATACATTCTCTTTCTTTCTTGAGTCAAGGGTCTACCGGAAACAGCCTATCTACTCTTCCGGAGAAGGGGTAAGGTCTGCGTACACACTACCCTCCCCATACCCCACATGTGGGATCTCACTGGGTTGTTGTTGTAGTAATCTTAAGATTGAAGCCAATTTTCAATGTAACTAAAATGTCAACCAAGAGAGGGAAACCTGAATTCATGGCAAAAGCAAGAAACTCCTATCCCCAAACCAAAAGACAAAATAGAAAAGAAGTTTGGCACATAAAAACAGGTCGTAAGATGCCACAAACTGATATATCGTGTGAGTTATTCAAGTTAGTGATGTTTTGGCAGTTATTAAATACAGAATACTGACAGTCAATAGTTCTCTTTTTCTTATGGCACAACAACCAATATGCACACCTAAAGAAGTACTACCAAAAGTTCAATGATATGGAGCTTACCATGTAATATATCAAATTCAAAATTGGATGATACAAAACATCAAGATCTGCAGCTTTATTAAATGCATTGAAGCACATCTGCGGCAAAAAAACACTTAATATTAAGCCATATAGAAGAACCACATTGGCTTCATGCCATTTATAAACAAAGCTAATGCATCAGCCAAGACTCTTTTTTAAGAAGGTGGTGCTCGGGCCAGCTTGCGCGCATATCAACTAAGACTAATTTGTTGTATCAAGAAGGTACTAGAGAAAAAGAAACCATCTAAAGCAACACTTAGATTTCATTCACACCCGACAAACATGGTGGAACTACTTATCGGGCTCTCACCTAGCAATAAGTTAGTTAAAGATTGCTTATATCACAAAGAAAACGGACTTACCATAACGCATCTAATAAGGAAGCATGAAAAACATATTGTCGTGACATACCCAACCTGCAGAAGCCCAAACGTAGGAGCAGTCAAAATAGCTAAAATAAAAAGAAACAACCACCCAAAACAAAAAATACTAACAAAGATACTTATAATGTACCTCCTGTAGCTTCTTACGTCTCCCTTTTGATTCTACTGGAAACCGCTGTAACATAAGGAAAAGCCTGGAAGAAAGTGATAGAAGATCAAGGCAAATTGTGAGGTGATATTGAAGGATGAATATGAACGACACACAAGTTGAACGGACCTAATTCTTCAAACACGAGAGCAAACAAGGTATCCAAGTGTGGATATAGCAAAGGTCAATCCAGAAACTAAACAAGCATATGATATCCACTTTAGGAGTAACAAAAGCACTTTATCGAAGTATCTTATCATTTTAATTACTATTTTTATTTTCTAACAGCATGTTTCAACAATACTGTGCAGCTGTTTGCGTTAGTACAACGAATTAAGATGTGAAAAGCTAAGGAAAGCGGAGTAGTCAAGGGCAAAAAGTGTCTGAAGGCCCCAAGATATGCTGAACCTTTAAGTGCAAAGTATGATTAAAGAGTGGGCTTCAGCGAAGAAAATTATAAACACAAAGAAAAAATTTCTGGACAGCAGAATGGAAAAGCAATAATAAAGCCAAGTGTATGACATAAAAATCATCTAGATCAAGTTCAAAAACCACTTTTCCAACCAACAAGGAAGATACTGCTTATCTGCCTCAGATGTTTGTCATATGCATTTAAAGCCTAAACAATATTATATGTTCTACGATGTTGCAGCTGTGAATACACATGTCGCCTTCAGTTCCAAGACATCCCTATTTTCTGCACTCAATGCTTTTCTATCTATATATAAAGGGAAGAAAGAGAACCTAACTATGTGAAAAGTATGACAAACTGACAACAGTCGCCAAAAGAGCTGAAAGGCACAGCTGTGAATAGACATGTCGCCTTCAGTTCCAAGACATCCCTATTTTCTGCACTCAATGCTTTTCTATCTATATATAAAGGGGAGAAAGAGAATCTAACTATGTGAAAAGTATGACAAACTGACAACAGTCGCCAAAAGAGCTGAAAGGCAAAAATGGACCATCAACAGACTGATAAATTACTTAATCCACCACATTTTTGGCCTTAGTTATTCTTCATGACCCTCTTACATCCCTAGCTATTTAGTACTTTCCATCATGTTTGTATCTTGAAATGTTCGTAAATCAACAACACAAAACTACTGCAAGAGAGAGATGATTGTAGTTTCTTCAATCATCCATCATCTTCAACTTCTAGCTCACCCCTTCTTCTCCTTCTACGTCCATTCGTTATCGCTATACCATGGAATGCCAATATGCTGTACTTTTATAGTGCCAATGTTCATATCTTTTATGCATGGCAGATCAGTGTCTATTCTACCAGCTACTAAACCCAATAATTTTGCATTGCAGTCATTTGAATAAGAAAAGTAACCTATCCATCTATATTTGCCAAGAAAAAGGAAGAGAGGAAATTTTGTGGCTTCCTCGTTTAGTCATGCTATACCTATAAGCACCTTTTCTAACAAGAAACAGCTGAAAGAACAGTAGTCTAGCCATAAATATTAGAAAATGCAGGAAAAGCAGACAGTTCATAATCCTAAACATTCAGCTAAAGTTACAAACCACTAACAATAACAGACACATTTGGCAACAATACAATAGCGCCATATTCTAAGATAGCATTTTGGCCTGCTAAAGATGAATGATAAAGCCGGGTTATAGTGGCCACACTGGGTACTTATCTACTACAACTGACACTTAAAGGAGTGGTAGAATACTGTGCACAAGAGAGGGATATATGACTAGCTTATATGTGGATTCAGGTGCAGTATCGGAAACCAAAATAAGAATCTTAGAATCGGATTTGCCTTTTCCTAGATCTTAGAATTCAGGATACAGATAGAAGAAAGCAATGATGCTGCTTAAAATTATGTACAACACCATAAAATAGAACCCGTGGAATGTAACGACAAATATCATGCCTGAGAAGATCCGTGGATATGAATTTTCCAGATATATGGGGTGATTAAGGACAACTTAACTTTCACTAAAAAAGTAACTGAGAAAGTTTGCAATTCTAACAAATAAACTTGCTAGTTATTTTTCAAAATTTCACAAGGATAACACTAGCCAAATGTTATTTTTTCTTTACTTATTTTTGAAAGGCTAGATATCCATTAATGATAAACTCTAGCGGCGAACCATGAACCGTTTATGAACACAGTGATATATTCGGCTACAATGCCATAGCACCATTAGGATGAATGAAAAAGAAACGTCGGGTATTTTCTACTATCAAGGACACTTCACTGATACAATAACATGTAGAGAGGGGGTTTTGTGGGGGGGGGGGGGGGGGGGGGGGTATGCTAAGTTGCTAACTTATGATACGTGGACTCGGGCTTCCAATCATACACGAGTGCAAATTGAAAACTCAGGTTCGTCATCTCGTAGATTTTTGAATATGGGATACGGATAGGAGTACACTAATATGTTGCTTAAAATTATGTCCAACCCCAACATTAGAACTCTTAAAATGTAACTACAAGATCATGCATGAAAAGACTTTTGACAATTATACCTGAATTAATTTTCAAAAAATGATATCAATAGGCAGGACAATGAAGGGTTACTTGAACTTTCACTAAAAGTAAGTGTAATTGAAGATATTTTACTTTTTTCAAAAGTTAATTTGCTACTAATTTTCTAAAATGTCAACAAGGATAACATTAGCCAAATGTTATTTTTCAGTTATTTTTTAAATGTTTGACATCCATTACTGTCGTGATAATATTGTTTTGTGTTCTTCTGTGCTAGGGACTTCACTCTGGATTATTCTTTAGAGTTGAGGGAAGACTTCAATGGGGGAATCTTCCACTTTCAGCTAGGAAAAATGACGACGAATATGATCGATACAGCGGATGCGAACGGGAAGAAGGAAATGCCGAAGTTAATGGTAGCATAGCCAGACTAGCTGTTCAGCATGGGATGCTTCCTCCACTCCTCACTCCTCCTAAAGAGCTCTCCAGTCATTTCTCAAAGGTTTCAATATTCAATCCTTTTCTCCTATCTTCTCTAATTCGCCATATTGGCGTATGTTCTCTTTCATTCCTTCTTTTCTTTCCTCTCTTCCTTCTCCTCCTCCTCCTCTGCCCCCCCCCCCCCCCCCCTCCCTCCTCCTTCATCTTCCTTATTGCCTTTGTCCTATTAGTCAATGTGCACTCCTTGCATCAACCGAATGCAGTATAGATCCCACAACTCTGTTGATATTGTCCCATGTTGATCGGATCACCAAAAGTAACTGAAAGATCCGCATAAAAATACATGCCAGCTTATACAAAATACATAAGTTCAGAAAAATGTGAAGCTTAGGGCTCGACAGGATTCATCTCATGAAGGTTTAAATCTATGGTTGTATAGGCTAGTAAGCAGATCGTCCTTCAATCCCGAAAAAATTTTGGCTTTCAATCAAGCCAACAACAATTGACAACATTAAGCAACTCTAGCTTTTAAGCGGAAGAGTTAAGAATAGCCACTACTCAGAAGATAAAGCATCCTTTATACGAATGATAGAAACAAGTGCTATGCCATATACTTGTGAGCTTGGTTTATACCCATTTTGCATGTGGTTCAACAAATGCACGTTTTGTACTCTCAATCACAGAGTGACTGATAATAGAAATTAGATTTTACCTTCCACCATAAAGGAGAAACCCTAATGCTGCAAATAGGGATAGACCTGCCATTACATTGTGTTAGTACTTTGCAACAGATCCATACCATGAAAAGCACTTAAAATAAGTTAAACCTAAAAGATAAACCTGCAAAGAACATCTTGGATAAGATCACAAGTACTCGAACAGGTTTCCACCATATTATCAGCCACAGTATAATCTGCAAGATATTAGAAAGAAAGAAATAATCAGTAATGAACATCCACAAAAAATGTATAGCAATTTAAAAGAATAAATCCTTGTTTCACATGTTTCCTGGAAAAGTTCCACGAAAAAACATAAGCCTTTGATGCCTAACTGTGACAGTGAGCGTCTCATCAAGAAATGCAGTCATGATAAAGTAATCTTCAAACAACAAACATGTGCTCCTATCACTGACACTTTATTTGATGTAACCTAAGATATGAGTGGTCTCAAGATTTTGTGATATACATGGAATTGTACCAGTTTTAATTTTTTTTTTAATTTTTTTTTTTTTTTGATTAAACTGTCATATGTCATTTATATCAAAAAAATATTTACATCGTGTATCAAACCAGCAGTAGTATGGACTAACTACTACACTGTTTCAGTAAACTATAGTCTATGCTATCTATAAACAAGTAAGCAATTCAGTAAGCTACCTAAGGGTAACTATTTAACTTGCTCAGTCAAATCTGCCAATTCTTGTATTTTCTGCCTCTAAGGTGTAGAAGAAGTGCAATTTCTCGGCATGTCAAGTCCTCTACAAACTTTGCTCCTTCAAATCGAATATGGTTCCTTTCTCTCCAAATGATAGCAGTAGTGGTCACAAAAGCAGCAGCTGTAATAGCATTCTGCCACTGCTTGCTTCTAGCCTTGCTACAAATCCAGTGCACCTCATTTTCCCAGCAGTCAATGGTCCTGGAGTATCCCAGCCACATACAAATTCTCGACCACAACCTGTTGGTGATGCAGCATTCAAAGAATAGGTGCTTGAAATCTTCAACAGACTGCTTACAGAATGCACACATTGCTGGAACTTGTATGCCCATAATGTGTAATCTATCAACTGTGCGGAGTTTGTTCTGAGCAGCTAGCCAAACAGTAAACTTATGCTTAGGAAGTACATTAGCAATAAGCATTAAGTTCTTCCATGCAACCTTGGTGAAGATAGGCAACATAGTAATATACAGTTTGTGAATATGAAACTTGTTCATCCTGCATACAGTTTGCAGCCTGCATATAAGAGTACCCTGCAACTGAGCATTTTCCATCACCAATGATCTACTATCCAATATCTTTTTGATCACCCAGGAAGCTGTAGTTGGTACAGCAACTGTGTAAATATTCCCCTTCTTGATGTAATAGGCATGAACCCATCTGACCCATAAGCAATCCTTCTTACTAGCCAAGTCCCATAATAATTTGATTATGGCTGCTTTGTTCCATACAGCCAACCTCAAAATATTAAGTCCACCAGAAGATAAAGGTTGGCATACCTTGTCCCAGGCAACTAATGCTCTTCTGGAAAGTGTGGCTTTACCGGTCCAGAGGTAAGTTCTACATATTGCTTCTATAGTCTTCAGAACTTTCTTGGGTATAATAAACACCTGACCCAGTAAGTCTGCATTCCAAAGACCACAGACTTGATCAATTGTGTTCTGCCAGCATAGGATAACATTTTAGCTGACCAGCAAGTGACTCTTGCTGTTATCTTCTCAATAAGAGGCAAATAGTGATGAATAGCCAACTTCTTTGAATCCAGGGGAACACCTCAATATCTGAAAGGAAGATGTCCTTCAGTGAATCCCAGAACTGCAATAATTTCTTCTCTGATGTCCTTTTGAACCCCAGCCAGATAGATTGCACTTTTACTTACATTAGCCTGAAGACCAGATGCTGCTGAGAACTGAAGAAAAGCCCTGTGCAATATCTGGATGGATATTAAGTCAGCTCTGCAGAACATGAGCAGGTCATCAGCAAAGCATACATGAGATATATTGAGTTTCCTGCACCTTGGATGGAAATTGAAGTTCCCATCTTTATGCAACTGCTGGAGTAATCTGTTAAGATACTCTATAGCCAATACAAAGAGGTAAGTGACATAGGATCCCCCTGTCTTATGCCTCTCTTAGCAATGAAAGGTTTAGTTAAGCCACCATTCATTACTAATGAGTATGAGACACAAGCCATGATCCATGCAGTAAATTTAGCTTGAAACCCCAGGTCAATTAGAATCTGCCTCAGAAATCCCCACTCCAGTGTATCATATGCTTTCCTTAAGTCCACTTTAAGAACACATCTAGGAGAAACACCTTTCCTAGTATACACTTTTAAAATTTCATGACTTAGTAGGATGTTATCCATGATACCCCTTCCTTCAATAAATGCAGATTGGGCAGGCCCAACCAGTTCTCCAACCACAGACTTCATCCTTCTGGTAATGACTTTAGATATGATTTTATACAGGGTGGTGCAGCAGGCAATAGGTCTAAAGTCTCTCACAGTGGTAGGGGTTTAAGTTTAGGCACAAGGGCTATGGCAGTGGTATTAATCATATGTGGCATTTGACAAGTATCAAAGAACTCCTTAGCAGCAGATAGTATATCTTCTTGCACCACCTCCCAGTTTTTAGTAAAGAACTCAATAGGAAAGCCATCTACTCCTGGAGCCTTGTCCTTGGGCATTTCATTAACAGCTGCAGTGATCTCCTCCATATTAACTGATCTAATAAGTGATCTCTGCTGCTCAAGTGTAAGACATTTTCCTTCCTTCATAATGCTAGTATCTACACAGGGGAGTTCAGGGGCACATTCCCCATTAATGATTGAAATACCTTCAAGAATTTCTGCTCCACAGCTAGAGGGTCTGTAAGTTTTATACCTGTGTCAGTATAGATTGAAGTGATATTATTTTGCCCAGTCCTGATCCTCCATTGTGCATGAAAATACTTAGTATTAGCATCACCACATTCAATCCAGAGAGCTTTGGATTTCTGCCTCATGATTTGTTCCTCCACAACGTTCCATTTCTCCATTTCTTCTATTGCATCTCTTTCCTCATTTATCAGTTCCTGTGATAGAGGGTTGCTTTGCATCTGCCCCTGGATAATGCCAAGTCTTTCCCTTGCCTGAACAATCTTCAGTTTGTAGGTTGCCATGAAGTTATTTATACCTTTAAGTTGCTGCTTCATTGCCTTTAATTTCTGCCAGATCTGCTGCATAGGTGAGCCTATATATTACTGCTCCCAAACTAGCTTGACAATGCTATTAAATTGAGCATGCTCCATAACAGCACTGTATAGCCTGAAAGGTTTAGGATGTAGGGGTTTATAATCACCAAATTTTACCAGAATAGGGGAATGATCAGATACCAAAGGGTTCATATAATCAGCTTCCAAATGTCCAAACTGTTGCAGCCATTGATAGTTGCCCAGTGCCCAGTCAATCTTACTATATACTCTAGTATCTGCATCCTGCTTATTTGTCCAAGTATAATGCCAACCTGTAGCTCTTAGTGCAGTGAGTTGTAAATCAGACATTGTATCTTTGAAATCCTTTACTTCAGCATCAGTAACTAGGGAACCAATTCTGTCATCAGAATTAAGGACACAGTTAAAGTCACCACTAATTAGCCAAGCATCTTGATTGGAACCATGTATAGCTCTGAGATCATGCCACAGTTGACCTCTGAGAGTTGCAGTATTGTGACCATATATAACACTAAACAGTATTTTGATTTGTGTTCTTGTATCATCAATAAAACAGTGTATAAGTTGATCAGTAATAGAAGATATATGTACATGAATGTAAGACTTCCACAGTAACCAAATTCTTCCATTTATAGCCTTGGAATAATTGCATTGCACCTTCCAATCCTTGGCAACCTTGTCCAGTATTTTCTTGGCTTTGTGCTCCTTTACTCTAGTTTCTACTACTCCCATAACATCCACCTTATTTACAGCAAGGAAATTTTTTAGTTCCTTCTGCTTATGGGGCTGGTTGAGGCCCCTAATATTCCATGTAGCTATGATCATGGAACAAGAGGGGTAACTCTGTTAGAGGGTCCTGGATCAATTTGTTGGACCCTACTACTCCCCACAGTCATTGTAGCCTTGCCCTTATTACAATTGTCAGCCATTTGTTCAGCAACTTCATTATCTGCAGTGACAAGTACCTCTTGCCTCTCAGACTCATTCAGTGCAATCTGCTGAGGGTTGGCTAGGCTCTCATCCACCTTACTAGATTCCAGCACTAACTGATTTCCCAGCATTTTATCTGTTGCAGCATCCTCATGAGTTACCTGCACATCTGCTACAGTTTGTTTAACCTGCCATTCTGTTTTACCTTGCTGTTTCCCTTTCCCCTTCTGTCTAGGTGGTTTATCCTGCTTCTTCACTTCCTTATCTTCACTATTCTCAGCATAATACCAGCAGTCAATGGAGTCGTGCCCAAATTTCAAACAATGGTTGCAAAAGCAAGGCTTCCCGTCATACTCCACTGTCTGAATTTTTGAACCAAAAGGAGTTTCAATTTCCAGTTGGTCAGGCAAAGGATAATCAGCATCCACTTCAACTAAAACTCTGGCAAATGAAATCTTTTCATAATGCGCAGTGAATTTATCAGTGTATAACGGCTTGCCAATTGCACTGGCCATTTTACTTAGAACTTCAGCAGACCAGTAGCCTACAGGAAGTCCTGGAAACCTAATCCAAATTGGAATAGTGCTCAGAACATCACTCTGAAAATCAAAATCAACCTCTCAAGGCTTTAGAACCATCGGCCTATTCCTATAGGAGTAAGGCCCTGATTGCAATACCAAATCTCTATCCTCAATGCTATTAAACCGAAAAATACAGTATCCTTCAGCATGCATTAATACCTGAGGTTTAGTAACAAAGTTCCATACATGCATGACAAAACTTTCCATACTCCTCTCGCTAGGATTATCCCCAATTACAAATCCAATCAGTGCATTTTTCCAGTAATCTGAGGTTTCAGATCCTCCTCATTTATCTTCACAACTTTTTTTCCATCTCGATCAGAAGGAGGCACAAATGAGAGTATCTTCCCCATTTGTGCATCTCGATTACCTTTGACAACTTCAGCAGCAGTTTGTACTGGTTTTGCAGGCTCATTCACTTCAGAAAATTGTAATCTCCTCGCAGTCGAGCTAATCTTCTCTTCAATACCCTTAGGAGGTGTATTGTCAGCTTCTTTCACCTCTGCATGCGTAGTCACTGGCGATTGGTACTTTTGTGGGAGGAAGTTTCCAAACGTCAGGGGTTCTAGTGTCGTCGTAACACCGTGGGCAGGAGTGACGAGTTGAGGATATGCTATTGTGGTAGTCGGAGCAGCGTTCCGCCGGTGTCTGGCCATTTCCGGCGACAATTTCACCTTGCTATTGTGCGCCGAGGATGGTACTGTTATATTGCTTTGCTAAGCTGCGCCGAGAGCATTTCTTATTTTGGCTGTTGCTTTCCTTACCAGTTTTAATTTCTTTGTTCCTTTTATCATTAAAAGGTTGTGACGTTAATAATCCAGCAACCAGAAGGTGCTGCAGACCCCTTGGAAAGGAAATATTTAATAATTACTAATGCTCATATGGAGGGTGCCCTTTTTGTTTGGGAGGTGGATGGGATGGCAAGGGAAATATGTGAACTACCCCATGAACGACATGACTAGATTTTGAACTCATGCTGGGTTAAGAAGAGGTATCGAGCCAAGCTGAAGCCTTGTTGAATAAATGAGAAGATTTAAGGCCCATTTGCCATAAGATATTAAAGATTGTATCCAGTTGTATAAGTGATACGATTCAAGGCTCATTTACAAGATGTTTCTTGAAGTGCTGCTCTTTCCCAACTATTTACCTCTAAGTTTATGCTGGATTATAGAAGCTTCCAGCCAAATTGTAGCATGTTTGTATGATTAAGTAAACTCAAGGCTCATGCAACAGACACGATGCTTCTCCTTTCCAAACACGTACCGCTAAGTTTATGCTGGCAGGTAAAGGCTTCAAGCCAGGCTGAAGCTTGTTTGTATGATTAAGAAGACTCCAAGGCTCATCTATACAATTTTATGATCTTTAGCCGCCATGGTGCTGCTGTTGAGTTGTCCTATATCGGTGGGATTTGAGGTCCTTGGTCTCCTTATATGGTCTTGGACAATCCTTACTTTAGCTAGCTTTTGGGGTTTAATTGGGCCCATTGTCCGTTCTAATCATATTATCAGAGCCAGACACATCCTAGTTATTGTTATCAATGTTGGGCTACATTTATGTTGTCCACGCTCCAGTTTGCAGGCCTGAGCGTGAGGGGGTGTTGAGTTATCCCACATCGGTGGGATTTGAGGTCCTTGGTCTCCTTATATGGTCTTGGGCAATCATCACCTCCTAAGCTAACTTTTGGGGTTGAGTTAGGCCCAATGTCCATTCTTATCCGTTGCTCCTTTCCAAGAACATACCACTAAGTTTATGCTAGCTTAGGTAAAGGCTTCAAGCCAAGCTGAAGCCCCATTCGTATTATCAAAGAAGACTCAAGGCTCATCTATCATTTTATGATCTTTAACAGCCACAGTGCTGCCCTTTCCCTTACACACACTGCTAATTTTTATTGCTTGATGCCATCCCAACCTCTGCTTCATATTAATTTGGCTCTTTCGAAGCAGCTTCTGCAACAAAACAGATGCAGATAAACAAATGATGGTCCATCAGTGAATTGCAGAACACGTGTCCAGATGCATTCTCTCCTTCTTCCTTCATCGCCCCCCCCCCCCCCCCCCCCCGCGATTGGCAAGTCTTGTCCATCTATTCATTTCTCTTTTTGAGAGATAGTATTTACATACTATGTAGACCAACTTTAAACAAATATAAAATCAAGAAATGACAAAGAAATATTGGATAAAATTAAGTCATTAAGTCAATAAAAAGAATACACAAAGGCAAAGAATGAAGATCTGTAAATTAAGAAAATCAGTGATAGTAAGAAACCTGATTTTCATTTTTGTACATAAAAATAGTGATGTCCAAACTCCCAGACCAGAGTTTATTTTTAGATAGCACCAAATAAGTTGATGATCTTACAAGAAAGTAATACTGTTTATTCTACAAAAAAATAATTGCATAACTATTACCTGGATAGCATAAACCACTCCATTAATTGTGAAGAAACTAGGTAATTGCATAACTATTACCTGGATAGCATAAACCACTTCATTAATTGTGAAGAAACTAGGTCTAAGCCCATCTGTGGATACGGCACGTGCCTGTCACAGGAAAGAGAGATATATGAGCCTCGACAAGAGAATAATCTGCACAGATTGAGACAGAGACCACAAGTACCTGGTAGTATATCTCAGCCCAGAATAATACTAGCAGGGCATAAGTTGTGAAGAATGCAAGACTTGGCATATCAAGCAAAATATGTTGGACAATCTGCCAAAATGTAGCATACAATGTTACGAACTGAAAGGGGTGTACAGACAGACATCAACCGGACATCGAGATAGTTGTGGTGCCTAACCTCGGGGTGCAATTTCTCAACATCCCGCCGAAATGCAAAAACTAGCGAACGAACTGCAAAAGAATATCAAGAGACAATTAAATAACAAAGCGAACAATCAAAACAAAGAGTAGCATATAGGACTAATCGTTTGAAAAACAAGTGTAATGCAACTCCCCATTAGGATCTTGAAGGGGAGAAAATTAGAATAAGGAAATATACTGACCTCCATTCACCAAGAAATTGAGAAAGTGGAAGACTTTTTGAGTGGTCCAACCATATTCAGGAACTCTCATTTGAATGCGAATTAATTGAACCTGAAATTGCCAAGTTGGAATGTCAGAAAAATTTCCACAGCAACAAATAAACTTAAGTATTTGCGCCAGCAAGAACAGTTGTTGAGAGTGATTAACAATATAATTATTTGATGTGCGCGGACACACATATGACCTTAAACTTTAAATAAGTATACCAAAATCAATCAATGAGACACAGGCAGAACTAACTTGGTGAAGCTTCAAATATCAAACTACAAATGCGCCCCTCTTTTTTGCACATGTAAACAAATTAGTGAGAAATTACAACAGTTTTAACTTTAACCAAAAATATACATACATATTATAAGTGTAAATTTTCCCTGGTTCACCTGACCTCTTCATAATTTGCCATGATTAAATGACCAGCGTGAACTCCAACCCACCCACCCACCCAAAAAAAAACTAAAAGCAATCAAAAACTTTCTGGGAGAAAAGCATGCAATCCTTTATTAACGTTTTACCTAACTTTCCTTTTCGGTTTTAAATTTGTTTTAATATCTATCAAGTTTCCAGATTTGTTGCATGTGCCGCCAAACACAAGTCAAATATGCCTCAAATTTGGAAGTTTCATAGAGTCGTGTAATTTCATTTCCTTGATATTCCTATTGATTTCTGAAGTTACATGATGCACAGGAGATTCAATTCAAAACTTACAATAAAGAGGTCTAGTAAATTACTACCTAATGGATAAGCAAACACGAAACAATTATCAGATTTTCATACATCTGCGAATTGCCATAATATGTGTGTATGCGTGTGCGCCAGCTTACTTACCAAATAACATCCAATTCAGGTAAAACTACAGTCACAAAATTCAGAATTTCAAAAAGCAGAGGATAGAAAGAGAGAAATACAAGAGCAACAGCGGAGACAATCCCGTAGAGGATAGCGAGGACGTGGAATATACGGTCTTGCCAAGCTCGAGATCTGTTGAGCTCTTCCCACCAACTAATTGCCTCATTCTTCAGGTGGTACGCCACCGCCGCCGCCGACGGGCCTACCACCATATCTGCCCGTCCCATCGCCGGAGATTCCAAAATTCAAATCAAATCAGACTCCTGTTTGTTTCCTTTTGGTACCCGAATTATTTTTTTCGTTTCCTTTTTTGCTTAAATCTTGTGTTCCTCTTTCTTTTTCCTTTTTTTTAAAAATTTTTCTTTTTTAACGGCCGGCTAGGAAGGAGAGGTATAAATAAATGTGCTTTACAGCCACGTATTCTTATCCTTGTCGGATTCCAAATACAATCATGCCTTGTGATGGTGTTATTCAGGGGTAATATTGTCACATATGTACAAATCCTTAATTCATTAAGAAACTGAATGCACGAGTAACCGCCATAGCCGGTGATTCTTTCCCGCTTGTTTTAGACAAATTACACGTGGGGTGACGATGGAGATGGGTGTACTTTTCGTTTCATATCTACATTCTGTTTACCTCATTACATGTTCTTATGGCAAATAGTTTAGGAATGACAAAATATCTTAAATTATTTTTAATTTGACTTAAATTATTAATATTATTTTTGAATTATATTCGATTTTAATTATTCCCTTCAACTTGATATTTTGAGAGATATTTCCTCTTAGATATTAATGTGATAAACAGTATGGATGCATTTACCTGCTACGTAGATTTTTCTGTATATATGATATTTTTTTTTAAAAAATAAAATATATATTTACTGTTTTAAAAATATTACTTTTTTAGATATTTTTTTAATACAATTTATAATAACACTCGAATAGAACTACATTACTTAGGCTAAATATTTTTATTTGACCAAAAAAATTAGTTAATCCTTTTTTTGAATTTGACCTTAAAATAAAGATTTATACAATTGAAATAAATAGTCAAGGCATCTAAAAAGTTACAAAAATAAGTAGTTTGAAATTAATTGTTCTGGTTATAATTTTTTATATATCTCTAAATTACGGTGCTCTCAAATTTTTTTAACAGATTTTACCTAAAATAGTAAAAATACGCAGTTGAAATAAATAGTCATTGCATCAAAAGAAGAAATAAAAAGAATTTATTGATGCAATGAATCTTTATTTTTTATAACTTTTTAGATGCCTTGACTATTTATTTCAATTGTATAAATCTTTATTTTCAGGTCAAATTCAAAAAAAAAAAATTAACTAAAACTTTATTATCTTTGTCCAAATAAAAATATTTACCTAAATAATGTAGTTCTATCCAAATTTTATTATAAATTGTATTTGAAAAAATTATATAAAAAAGTAATATTCTTAAAACGGTAAAAATATATTTTATTTTTTAAAAAAAAATATCACATATAAAGTGAAGTGACTTCCACCGTCTCTCTCAAAACCTCTCGGCGCACGTTAGCATAACGTACGCCGAGCTTTGTGGCAGTGGCGAAAGGCGGAGCACGAGGAAGCGGACGCCCAAGGAAAATCCCAATTGATACCTTTGACAAATTGAATCTATTGATTATGGAGAAGAACAACGCAAAGGAGGTGCAGATTTCACCCCCAACGCAAACCCTAGGCACCATGGAAGCCGGCGAACAAGCTACTGAAACAGTGATAACGCAACCAGTTGCTCTAATGGAAATACCGGAGAAACCAGAGGTTGAAGGGATGCCAACCCCCCCCCCCCCCCAAGTTCAGTCGAAGCAGCTCATGTCACAGAGACCACCATGCAACCAACAATACCACCAGAGAATCAACCAGGTACTATCAAAGGCACAGTAGAGGAACCTAAGAAGAGCTGGTCAACCCCTTTTCAGAAGAATCGCTTTGCGACACACGGTATGGCTCTTGATTATATTCCCCCAATGATAATCGATGGAAAGCCTATGGTACAACTGGAAAAAACTGAAGTGGAGGAGGAGGAAGCTAAATGGAAGTATGCCTTAGTGGTATACATCCTGGGTGATGGCACTGGTTTCAACGCAATGAGGAGATTCATTAATCACCATTGGTCCCAAGTCCCCGAACCAGATTCGTTCTACCATGATGAAGGGTACTACATTGTGAAATTCAAGAGTGTGGTTGATGCTAAAGAGATAATATGTGCTGGTCCATACTCAATTGCCAATAGGCCCATGATACTCAAACAATGGACACCTGACTTCGACTTCTCAGAAGAATTTCCAACTGAAGTTCCCTTGTGGGTAAAGTTTCCAAGATTACCAATGTCTTGCTGGGGGATGAGGTCCCTTAGCAGAATTGCTAGTGGGTTGGGAAAGCCAATTTTTGCAGATGAATGTACCACAAAACAGACAAGGATATCCTATGCCAGAATGCTCATAGAGGTGACTGTCACCAAATAACTGCCTACATAGATATGGGTTATGGACCCAACTGGTAAGAAGTTCCTTCAGGATGTGGAGTATGAATGGAAGCCTTCCTATTGTGAGAAATGCATAACAATAGGACATAATTGTGTAGTGCAGCAAAAGCAAATCCCAAAACAGCCTACACAAGTGTGGAAGCCAAAGGTTGTGTAGGAATGGAGAACCAAAGGCCCTGTTAGGCCAGAATAGCAGCAGACACAGCATACTGAACCTACTGGGCATGAAGCCAGGACAGTCTAGAATCACAGGGTTGATAAGGGCAGTGACAAAGGGAAACAAGCTCAGAGCCCAGCACTCAACATCTCCAACTTCCCACCCTTATCCCTGATCACTGTGAGTAACAGATTTGCAGCAGTTTCTGGAAGTAAAGATGATCCTCCAGTGGAGGTAGAGGGATCAACTTCAACATCTTATCAATGAAGTGGTTAGTATGGAATATTAGGGGTGTAAATAAAAGATATAAGCAGAAAGAGGTTAGGGAATATATTAGGAAAAATAATATTAACCTAGTTGGATTAGTAGAAACTAAGGTCAAACAAGTTCATGCTAGCAGAATTGCTAATCTGCTAGCCCCAGGCTGGGGTGTCCTAACAAACTATGTCTCTGGTGAAAAGGGTAGAGTATGGATCCTATGGAATCCAAAAATTTTCACAGTTACTAGTATTCTGGAGGAAGCCAGTTGATCCACAGCATGGTTTCCAATAGAACAGGGGAATTCATAGCTTTCCTCACTGTGGTGTATGGTTTCAATGGACTGGAACAGAGAAGATCCGTATGGACCAGCTTACAAGTACTGGCAGCAGGAATACAGGATCCATGGGTTGTTGCTGGAGACTTCAATGCAGTTTTATGTGACAAAGACAGACAATCTTGCAAGCTAGTCAGACTCCCTGAAACCCTAGAATTCAACAACTGTCTGCAACAAGCTGGACTGACTGAACTGCCTTGGAGGGGGAATACTATACATGGACAAACAAACAAACTGGTGTGGACAGAGTATGCAGTAGGCTAGATAGAGTCTTTGGTAACTACGACTGGATGATCAAATGGACCCAGGTGGTTACTGACTATGATTTGCCCCTAATATCATACCATAACCCCATGGTGTTGGCATTGTCTTCAACTCCCTGGCATGGAAAGAAGAACTTCAAATTCTTTAATGTCTGGGCTGATCATGAGAACTTCCAATATATTGTATCAAGAGTGTGGCAGGATGAAAAGGCAGACACAATGAAAGCAATATGGGTAAACTCAAAGCACTAATGAACCCTCTGAAGACCCTGAATAGTAAAGAATTCAAGAAAATTTCACAGAGAATTCAGCAGTGTCGACAGGATCTGGAAGTAGTGCAAGCCCAAATGCACCAAGCTTACACTGATGACCTACAACAGAAGGAGAAGGAGCTGGTCCTGAACTTGGAAAAATGGTCACTTATTGAGGAGAATGTTCTGCAACAGAAGGCAAGAGCTAAGTGGATACAACTTGGGGACTCCAACACCAAGTACTTTGTTGAAACACGTTCTCAAGTCGCTAAACTAAACGTGTGTTCATATTTGTAGGTTTTGAAAATGACAAACCGACGTGAACGGAACATTGACATATGCCGAAGTCCAAGCACAAGAGAAACAAAGATCAAAATTAAGTAATGCAACAAAGTTATACATGAGTCGTTCTATAATTGTGATCTTGATCCGACAATTGATTCAAGACTTGGCTTCTCTCGTAAAATCATTTTTATCAAACCATGCATCTTTAATTTAAAGCAAAATGATTTTCAAAACATTTCTTTTTAACCAAAATGAATTCTAAACATGTCTTTCAAATCTGGACAAAGATAATCGATTATGTACTTTATGATAATCGATTATGTTAAAGCAGTGTACACTAGATTTTACAAAGCTGAAAGATAATCGATTATGTACCTTATGATAATCAATTATGTTAAGGCAGTGTACACCAGATTTTACAAAACTACAAGATAATCGATTATGTACCTTATGATAATCGATCATGTTAAGGCAGTGTTCACCAGATTTTTCAAAGCTACAAGATAATCGATTATGTACCTTATGATAATCGATTATGTTAAGGCAGTGTTCACCAGATTTTTCAAAGCTACAAGATAATCGATTATGTGCCTTAGACTAATCGATTATGTTGAGGCAGTGAGCATCAGATTTTACAAAGTAGCAAAATAATCGATTATGGCTTTCTGGTAATCGATTATATTAAAGACCGTTGCCAAAGTATTTTCAAACATTGAAAAATAATCGATTATGTATAATCAGACAATCGATTATGTTAAGCATAAAATCGGGAATTGATTTTTGAACGTTGTCAGGTAATCGATTATACGATTTGGATAATCGATTATTCTGCTAAAAATCTGGGATTGATTTTTGAACGTTGGCAGATAATCGATTATGCAGAATCAGATAATCGATTATCCTAGCACAAAATCAGCAATTTGTGATTGGCAATTAAGCAACGGTCTTGGGTGTTTTGAGCACTATAAATACAACTCAAAATCACTCTTCTAAGCACAACAACTGAATACATTCTTGCTAAAGCTTACATACTCTCTTTGCAATCATTTTATATTCATTTCATAAGTTTTTGAGAGCCAAACTCTTGACGAAATTGTTGTGTTCTTGAGCGTATTGTTTTTACTCATATCTACTATATTAAGAGAGTCTTGTCTTGAGTGCTAAGTGTTTGTACACACTTAAAGGGATATTCTAATCCCTTGTTGTAAGAAGGAAAAGTAGTTCCTTGGTTTGAAGTCTTGAGGTGCGGTATCCTCGAGCAGGTTGAAGTCTTGTAGAGTGTATATCTACGAGCAAGTGTAACGGTTTGTTAGGCACCCGTAAGCTTAACGAAGTTAGTGTAAAACTCGAGAGAGTCTCTCGGGGACTGGACTAACCACACGTTGTGGTGAACCAGGATAAAATTTGGTGTGTTCTCTCCTTATCTTTTTTAATTACTGCACTTACGTTATTCCTGCAATTTTTAATTCCGCAAATTTACACTACTTTTTATTATAACGCTATTCACCCCCCCCCCTCTAGCGTTAAGCGTATATTCTAACAATTGGTATCAGAGCCATACTCTCTGAAAGACTTAACAGTTTGAGAGAAACTTTCCATGGCTTCTACTCGTAGTGTTTATGCAGGACTAGGTGAAGGACAATGCTTCACAAGGCCACCACTTTTTGATGGCACCAACTACACTTACTAGAAGGAGAGAATGAGGATTTTTATACAATCAAACAACTTCCAACTGTGGAAAATTATCAAAAATGGAGAACTACAACCTACCAAAAAGGTTGGAGAAGAACTCGTTCCAAAAACGGAAGACGAATACGACGCCGATGATATCAGAAAAATAGAGAACAACGCAAAGGCAATCAACATGATGTATTGTGCAGTGAACCCCGATGACTATCGAAAAATATCATGTTGCACCACTGCCAAGAAAAAGTGGGACAAATTAGAAATCACCTACGAAGGTACGGACCAGGTAAGGGAAGCTAAAATTGATTTCCTAACCCACGAATATGAACTGTTTCGCATGAAGGAAAACGAGAGGATAGATGACATGTTCGAACGATTCTCAAAAATCATTAATGACCTACACGCCCTCAAAAAGACATTCACGGATAAGGAGCTTGTCCGGAAAACTCTACGAAGCCTCACTCCGGAATGGCGTTCCAAAGCCGATGCTATCCAAGAATCAATCGGCATCACAAACGTCACCATCGACGGACTACGAGGTAATCTTAAAACTTATGAATCAACTATTCTTAACTCTCATTTGGATGATCAAAGGAAAAGAAAGATTGCGCTCAAAGCATCAACTACTCAACCTCAAAACGATGAGGAATCAAGTGATGAAGATGTCGAGCTTGGACTCGTTATTAAGAAATTTCACAAGTTCATGCAAAAGAAGTATGAACGAAAAGGTAAGCAACAAGGCGACCAATTGAAGTGCTATGGATGCGGAGAAATCGGGCATATCAAATCAAATTGTCCAAACATCAAAAAGGAGAAGAAACCATTCAAGAAACAAAGAGCATACATCTCTTGGGGAGGCGACTCCGGAGACGAATCAAGTGATGGAGAAGGAAACGAGACCGCAAACTTGTGTCTTATGGCACACGAAGAAAATCAAAATGAGGTGTGTTTGAAGGGATCAAGTGTACTTTGGTACCTTGATAGTGGATGCTCCAAACATATGACCGCGGATGCATCAAAATTCCTTCAACTAAAACCCAAGGAAGGAGGAAATGTTATTTTTGGAGACAATAACAAAGGAAAAATTATCGGCATTGGATCGGTCGGTAAGGACGAATCCTCCTCCATTAAGCATATTTTGCTTGTTAAAGGTCTCAAACATAATCTCTTGAGCATAAGCCAATTATGTGATAAGGGAAATCTTGTATTGTTTGACTCCGAAGAATGCTTAGTTATCCGTCGTAGTGATTTTAAAATTATTCTTCGTGATTTTAGAATGGATAATATCTATATGGTTGATCTTGAAAATTCTTCATCAAGTTATGTGAATTGTCTTTTGAGTAAAGAAGACGACATGTGGTTATGGCATCGTAGAGTAGCTCATGTAAATATGAATCTTTTAAACAAACTAGTTTCACAAGATTTAGTACTTGATCTTCCAAACATGAAATTTGAAAAAGACTCTGTTTGTGATTCATGTCAAAAAGGGAAACAAACAAAGGCTTCTTTTAAATCCAGAAATGTTGTTTCAACCGTTAGACCTATACAACTTCTACACATGGACCTTTTCGGACCTTCTAGAATTAAAAGTCATGGTGGTAATCTTTATGCTTTTGTTATTGTTGATGACTACTCTAGATTCACATGGACGTTATTTCTTGCTCATAAAAGTGATGCCTTTCATGCTTTCAAAAGTTTTCTTAAACGTGTTCAAAATGAAAAGAACACAACCATCACTTCCATAAGAAGTGATCATGGGGGGGGGGGAGTTCGATCACAATCTCTTCGCGGATTTTTGTGACGAACTCGGTATTGAACATACCTTTTCGGCTCCACGTACACCACAACAAAATGGAGTGGTAGAACGTAAAAATCGATGTCTCGAAGAGATGGCTAGAACCATGCTCAATGAGGCCGAAATTCCCAAATATTTTTGGGCGGATGCCGTGAGTACCGCAAGCTATGCTTTAAACAGAGCTATCATTAGACCGATACTCATGAAAACTCCCTATGAACTCTATAAGGGAAGGAAACCAAATCTTTCCCATCTTAGAGTCTTCGGTTGTAAATGTTTTATTCACAACAACGGAAAACATAACTTGGGAAAATTTGATGCGAAATCTGATGAAGGAATTTTTCTTGGTTACTCATCACGTAGCAAAGCATATAGAGTGTTTAATAATCGAACCAAAACTGTTGAGGAATCTCCTCATGTAGTATTTTGTGAAAATGATGCTCGCTTGGCGAGAAAGGATTCTTGTGTTGATCTTGCAGATGCTTTAAAGAAAATCAATCTTCAAGACGAGGTACAAAAGGAGGATCCAAAGGAAGTTCAAGATGAAGTCATGGAACAACCTTCGGAAGAAGTACCACCACAAGAAGAAAAACCGATGATGCCTAAGGCTTGGAGGACGTCTAAAGACCATCCTCTTGACAAGGTAATTGGCAACATCGAGAAAGGGGTAAGTACACGAAACCTTCTTAAAGATACTGTAGGACATATGGCTTTGGTTTCACAAATAGAACCTAAAACCATTTCTGAAGCAATTGGGGATGAGCATTGGACCTTGCCAATGCAAGAGGAGCTTAACCAATTCAAACGTAATGATGTTTGGGAATTGGTGCCAAGACCCGATAATCACACCATAATTGGTATGAAATGGGTTTTTCGGAATAAATTAGATTAAAATAGTATAATCACTAGAAACAAAGCTAGGCTAGTTGCTAAGGGATATAATCAATAAGAAGGCATTGACTATGAAGAAACCTATGCACCCGTTGCATGCCTAGAAGCCATTCGTTTATTACTTGCTTTTTCATCATCTATGAATTTCAAATTATTTCAAATGGATGTAAAAAGTGCCTTCCTCAATGGGTTTATTCAAGAGGAAGTGTATGTTGAACAACCCCCGGGTTTTGAAGATTTTACATCTCCCGACCATGTCTTCAAGCTTAAGAAAGCTTTATATGGTCTTAAACAAGCTCCTCGAGCTTGGTATGAACGTCTAAGTAAATTTCTCTTAGACAATGAGTTTGAAAGGGGGAAAGTTGACACCACACTTTTTATCAAAAATAAAAACAATGACATTCTATTAGTTCAAATTTATGTCGATGATATTATTTTTGGTGCTACTAATGATTTTCTATGCGAGGAATTCTCTAAGTTAATGACTAGCGAATTTGAAATGTCAATGATGGGTGAGCTAAACTTCTTCTTGGGGCTACAAGTAAAACAAATAAAAGAGGGAACTTTCATTTGCCAATCCAAATATTGCAAGGAGTTGCTAAATCGTTTTGAAATGAGCAATGCCAAAGCAATGGCCACCCCAATGAGTACATCCTACCATCTTGACAAAGATGAGAAAGGTAAGGAAGTAGACACCAAAAAGTATCGAGGTATGATCGGATCTCTTCTCTATCTTACTGCTAGTAGACCGGACATCATGTTTAGCGTGTGTTTATGCGCTCGATATCAATCATGTCCGAAGGAGTCACATTTAACTGCGGTAAAACGGATTATGAAGTATCTTGTTGGAACAATAAATGTGGGACTATGGTATCCCAAAGATTCTTCATGCCAACTTGTTGGCTATTCCGATTCCGATTTTGCAGGTTGCAAATTGGACCGCAAGAGCACTAGTGGCACTTGCCATTTGCTCGGTAGCTCCTTAGTTTCTTGGTTTAGCAAGAAGCAAGTTAGTGTTGCGTTGTCCACAACCGAGGCTGAATATGTAGCCGCGGGGAGTTGTCGCGCTCAAATCCTTTGGATGAAATAACAACTCTCGGACTATGGCCTTAGTATCGATCACGTTCCTCTTCGATGTGACAATACTAGCGCCATAAGCTTGACGAAGAATCCTATTCTTCACTCAAGAACGAAACACATAGAAATTAGACATCACTTTATAGGAGATCACGTTCTCAAGGGCGATGTCGAAATTGAATTTGTTGAAACCAAAAATCAGTTGGCCGACATCTTCACAAAGCCTTTAGAGAAAGAGTCCTTCTTCCGAATTCGTAGTGAACTCGGGATTCTTGACTCCACGTTGATCTAATTCATGCATTGCACTTTTATGTTTTAACGATTACTAACTTGAGCGTCGGAGGCGCCTAATTCTTTTTTGCAGGTATCGCCCCAAAGACAGGGGGAATTATCAGACACTGGTGCAGAATAATCGATTTCTCTAAAGTTAATAATCGATTATTCCCCATTTACGTTTTATGTTTATTATGCTGGAAAATTGACATAATCGATTATACAACACTACAATCGATTATCTAACAGTTTTGGCTTTGCAGGATTTTAGCTGTTAAATATAAAAAAATCGATTATCACATATCCCTAATCGATTATGTTGACATTTATGTTCAGGTGTTAAGTCACTGTGTGAAAATAATCGATTATTTAAAACAGTGTAATCGATTTTTCTATTACCGTCTCGGATGTCTGTTACTACATTTCCTGAAATAATCGATTATCTCAAAAGCACAATCGATTATTCCCCGAGTCAATGAATAATGTCTTATCTCTTTGTTTTTCTAATTTGCTTAATATTCTGTCTTTTATTTTCATGTATTTGCAATATTGTTTAATCAATAAAGGGTTAGTTATTTTTTGCTAATGTCAAAAGGGGGAAGATATGGGCTATGCACACTAATACACATTGGCATAAATTGAGGGGGAATTCATAACTTGAGGGCAACTTGTTGCATATCTATATACTTGTCTTGGATCGCCAATATGAATTAATTAATATGCATATCCCGATATTGGTTTGCTATTATCAAAAAGGGGGAAATTGTTGAAACACGTTCTCAAGTCGCTAAACTAAACGTGTGTTCATATTTGTAGGTTTTGATAATAACAAACCGACGTGAACGGAACATTGACATATGCCGAAGTCCAAGCACAAGAGAAACAAAGATCAAGATTAAATAATGTAACAAAGTTATACATGAGTCGTTCTATAATTGTGATCTTGATCCGACAATTGATTCAAGACTTGGCTTCTCTCGTAAAATCATTTTTATCAAACCATGCATCTTTAATTTAAAGCAAAATGATTTTCAAAACATTTCTTTTTAACCAAAATGAATTCTAAACATGTCTTTCAAATCTGGACAAAGATAATCGATTATGTACTTTATGATAATCGATTATGTTAAAGCAGTGTACACCAGATTTTACAAAGCTGAAAGATAATCGATTATGTACCTTATGATAATCGATATGTTAAGGCAGTGTACACCAGATTTTACAAAACTGCAAGATAATCGATTATGTACCTTATGATAATCGATTATGTTAAGGCAGTGTTCACCAGATTTTTCAAAGCTACAAGATAATCGATTATGTACCTTATGATAATCGATTATGGTAAGGCAGTGTTCACCAGATTTTTCAAAGCTACAAGATAATCGATTATGTGCCTTAGACTAATCGATTATGTTGAGGCAGTGAGCATCAGATTTTACAAAGTAGCAAAATAATCGATTATGGCTTTCTGGTAATCGATTATATTAAAGACCGTTGCCAAAGTATTTTCAAACACTGAAAAATAATCGATTATGTATAATCAGACAATCGATAATGTTAAGCATAAAATCGGGAATTGATTTTTGAACGTTGTCAGGTAATCGATTATACGATTTGGATAATCGATTATTCTGCTTAAAATCTGGGATTGATTTTTGAACGTTGGCAGATAATCGATTATCCTAGCACAAAATCAGCAATTTGTGATTGGCAATTAAGCAACGGTCTTGAGTGTTTTGAGCACTATAAATACAACTCAAAATCACTCTTCTAAGCACAACAACTGAATACATTCTTGCTAAAGCTTACATACTCTCTTTGCAATCATTTTATATTCATTTCATAAGTTTTTTAGAGCCAAACTCTTGACGAAATTGTTGTGTTCTTGAGCGTATTGTTTTTACTCATATCTATTCTATTAAGAGAGTCTTGTCTTGAGTGCTAAGTGTTTGTACACACTTGAAGGGATATTCTAATCCCTTGTTGTAAGAAGGAAAAGTAGTTCCTTGGTTTGAAGTCTTGAGGTGCGGTATCCTCGAGCAGGTTGAAGTCTTGTAGAGTGTATATCTATGAGCAAGTGTAGCGGTTTGTTAGGCACCCGTAAGCTTAACGAAGTTAGTGTAAAACTCGAGAGAGTCTCTCGGGGACTGGACTAACCACACGTTATGGTGAACCAGGATAAAATTTGGTGTGTTCTCTCCTTATCTTTTTTAATTACTGCACTTACGTTATTCCTGCAATTTTTAATTCCGCAAATTTACACTACTTTTTAGTATAACGCTATTCACCCCCCCTCTAGCGTTAAGCGTATATTCTAACATACTTCACTGCAGTAATAAAAGAAAGAAACCAGCACAACCAGATTACTAAGCTTACTAATGCAGTAGGCACCAAACTCACTACAGTTGAAGAGATCAAAGAGGAAGTCATGGAGTTCTACACGGCACTGATGGGCTGCAGGAAATCTGCTTGCTATCAACCAAATGTATATGTCGAATGGGCCAAAGCTGACACAACAACATAGACAGGAACTATGTGCAACAGTTTCTGATAAAGAAATAGCAGAGAGTCTTATAGCTATTGGAGATGACAAAGCACCTGGGATTAATAAAAAAATTGTCTTCTTCAAAAAGATCTGGGGTATCATTGGCAATCAAGTCACCACTGCCATTAAGCAGTTTTTCACATCAACTAGGATGTGCAAACCAATCAATTGTGCAACTATCACCCTCATTCCTAAACTGTCCAAACCAACTACAATCAAAAAGTATAGACCTATTGCCTGTTGTTCTGTTCTATACAAAATCATCTCAAAGATTCTGGCTAATAGGCTGCAGAAGGTAATGGCAAGTATTATCAGTGAAGCTCAGGCAGGGTTCATCCCAGGAAGAAAGATTCAGGACAACAGCATCCTAGCACATGAACTTGTCAAAAGCTATACTAGGCAACATGTTTCTCCTAGATGCATGGTTAAAATAGACCTCCAGAAAGCATATGACTCAGTTGAATGGGTATTCCTGCAGCAGGTTATGGAGCAGATTGGCTTCCCAAGCATGTTCACAAAATGGATCATGGAATGTATCTCAACAGTCAGTTTCTCTGTGTTAGTTAATGGTGAACCTACTATGCCTTTTGCTGCTGCCAGAGGACTGAGACAAGGGGAACCCATCTCCCCCTTCCTATTTGCCTTGGTCATGGAGTACTTAAGCAGATCCTGCACCTCACTAAAGGATGATCCAGCCTACAAATTCCACCCCCGATGCAAGAAACTAGCCATTACACATATGTGTTTTGCTGATGACCTACTTCTGTTTTCCAAAGGAGACCTTAATTCTGTCAAGGCCCTGTCCAATTGTTTTGCACAGTTCTCAGCAGCTTCAGGACTTCAGGCCAATCTGAGCAAGAGCTCAGTTTATTTTGGAGGAGTACCATTGCCTATACAGCAACAGATCCTTGATCACCTAGGCTACGAACAAGGACATTTGCCTTTCAATTATCTTGGAGTTCCACTGTCCACCAAGAAAATCACAATGCTGCAATGGCAACCATTAGTGGACAGAATCACTGCCAAGATCACATCCTGGACTGCCAGGACACTGTCTTATTCTGGGAGGATACAACTCGTACAATCTGTTATCTTTGGTATTCAAGCCTACTGGGCACAGCTGTTTATATTGCCTGTGAAAGTACTAAAAATGATTGAAGGCATCTGTAGGAGTTTCATTTGGTCTGGGATGAACACTGTAACTAAGAAAGCATACATCTCTTGGGATAATGTGTACACCAAAATCAGTTGGTGGGATGAACCTCACTAACCTAAAGCTCTAGAACAAAGCTGTCATTGCAAAGACCTGCTAAGACCTAGCCCATAAAAAGGACAAGCTGTGGATTAGGTGGATCACTATCTATTACATCAAAGACAGACCAATAGAATCCATTCCAATTCCTTCCCAAGCTAGTTGGATGGTGAGAAAGATCATCCAAGCCAGAGATATTCTACAAAGGACTCAGAATTGGAAGGAACAGAAGTGCTCGACAAGACAGTTGTACCACTCACAGATGCAAACAGTGCCGAGAGTTCCATGGAAGAATTTAATCATACAGAATCAAGCAAGGCCAAAAGAAACATTCAATCTATGGCTATTCCTTCGGAATAGACTCCCAACAAAGGACAAACTACACAGCTGGGGAATGAATATTGATCAACAATGCACCTTATGCCAAACCCACTCGGAAACAAGAGATCACTTATTAATGAACTGCCCTGTCACTGTGGATTTATGGGAAAGAACCATGAACTGGCTGCAGGAAACCTACACACCTAGTTCTAACTGGAACTAGAAAATTCAATGGTTGATTAGTAAAGCCAAAGGTCGAACAGTTCGAGCTGCCACTTTCAAATTGGTAACAGCAGAATTTACATATGCTATCTGGCTGGAAAGGAATGCAAGAGTCTTCAACAAACTATTCCGATGTAATGCTGGCCTACTAAAAGACATAGTGTATAATTGTAATGTTAGAGGTACCCCAAGAATTAGACAAATATTACAACACATTCACATATAGTAGTGCTAGGTAGTTAGGAAAGTAGAAATAGTGTATATGCTAACCCCTAGACAGTCAGCTGAGTTGAAGCTCGACTGTGGTTTTGTAAAGCTACTTCATTGGTGATTAATGAAAACCTTTAATTACCAAAAAAAATGTCACATATACAGGAAAAATCCATGTGTCAGGCGAGTGCACCCGTACTTTTTGCCACATCTACATCTAGGGAGGGTAATGTCTCTCAAAAAGCCAAGTTGAAGGGGTTAAGGGGGGTAATTAAGACCGGACATAGTTCGGGGAGGATACTAATAATTTGAGCCAAGTTTAGGAGTGGTTTAAGGTATTTTTCCTTTAGGAAATTGATTATACAATTTTCCTGGTGGCTATAAACTAATAAAATTATTTTTGTTATAAATAGAGTTTTATTTTAGGTAAATGTCTATATTTTAGAGAGATTTTAGGTATTTTACTTGGTGGCTAAGTTATTTTTTTCCTATAAGTAGAGGATTCTATTCCATTGTAATTCATTTCAAAGCAATAAGAATTCTCTATCTTTCTTTGCAATATTATTCTTTTATTGTTTGATAACACGTTATCAGCACGAGACTTTAACCAATTAGTAAAAGCTTTAGGATTGAGCATAATGATTGTCATTTGTTCGTTACAAACTGCTCAGTGAGCAAAGAGAAGGGGAGGCTAAGGGCCTCCGGGCTAAGTTAGAGGTGGCTCAGAAAGAGCATGCCGTAAGAAATTTTTTTGAAGTTAGTGAGGATGAAATGGACATGGTGACTAATGGTCCGAACCTGCAAGTCCAACAGAAGATCGACAATCTCGGGCAGCTCCGGGAAGAGGTAGATGCGGTGAAGGCTGAGGCTGAAGAACAGAAAAAGAAGGGCTGCCTGACCTCAGAAAAGGAGACCACCTAGGCCTAACTGACTTTGGATGAGGTCAAGCTCGGAGGTATAAAGGCAAGTCCTTGGCGCATGCCAAGAAGATCGAGGAGCTCCAATTCCAGTTGAATTCAGTTGTCTCTGATCGGGAAAATCTATCCATGGAGCTTGAAGCGGCCAAGTTAAAGGACAAAATGATTAAGGCTGATGCCGCTGAGATGGTGGCCGTTTTATAAGGCCGATGCTGAGGCGGATCAGGTTCGAGTAAAAGACGTCATCGAGCATGCTAAATGGAAATCTCAAAAGGAGGCCCTTGTGGAAATTCATGCTCGGGGTTTCAACCTATCATCTGAGATTGATAACGCCAAGGATCTCGAAGTTGAGACTAAAAAGTTAGCTTATCCCAAGGATGATAATGACTCCGATGCTTTAAGCAAGTTCGAAGGCGGGGTAGATCCCGAGGGCGAAGACGTTTCCCCCGACGAGGACAAGGCAACTTATGTTGTTTTTTGTTTTTTTTTTTTTGTTTTTTTTTGTATTTCTGTTGAGGCCATTCGACATTTTGTAAAAAAATTCAGCGGGCTGTTTGGCCCTTGTAAAATAACTTTGATTATGAATATAAGACTTTTTTCCTTTCAACAACTTTTGACTTTTCACTTTGCCTTATGTACATTTATTTCCAAAGATCTAAATGCCTTAGCATGAAATAGTTAGATTTTGTTCATAAACTCTAAGAAACCTTGCCTCGACTTTATTTCGTTTTTAAGGCATTGTGCAGGTTCGGTTTGACCGAAAGTTTTCTTTTCCCCAAGTACTTAAGTTATTTTTTATGTCATATTCTGCCGATGGTAGCCTTTAGAACCAGTTATGAAAATTTTCTTTTTGAAGGCCTTGTTTCTATTGCGGACTCGGACGTCTTTGAGCTGTGTTAATATGGTCGTAGCATTTTAGTTCGGGTGTCGCCTAATGAGCTTGTTTTCCCGAGTTATCCAGGCTTACCTAAGATAACAGTCCCCGAGTGGAGGTTGGCTATGGTCTTATAAAATTCAGTGTCTAATAGGTCTTATATCGACGTGGTCTAATAGCTCGGATCATTAGAGTTTGTTTTCGGACAGCAGTCCCCCGAGTGAGAGAATGGTTGTTCGATCTCAGGTTAAAGTGGCACTTGGGCTCATTACCTTTAGAGGATCAGTGTCACACCTTCTTTTTCTACCCCGAAAGGGGGTATAAGGGAGTTTTTCCATTTAAAGTGACAATCAAAACGGGATTATTTATATTAAATTCAGAGTCTCCAGTTGGGATAATTTATGGTATCCGAAGTCACCAGTTTAAAATCCCGAATCGAGAAAATTTGACTCTATTTATGGTCTGGGAGAATGTGTTAGGCATTCCCGAGTTCTGTGATTTTAGCACGCTCTCTTTAATCATACCTGGCTTAAATAAGTTTTTTAATTATGTACTTTAGAACCTATGTGCATTTTACCCTTTACTACTCTAAATTAAGAAATTAACATGAAACGAGTCACGCGTACGTATACTCATTCGTTTGGCGCGTCAAGAATTATGTTACGCTTACGTGTACACAATTCACAATACTTAATTATTTAAAAAAAGCTTGCCAAAATTGCACGAACGTATACCTTGATTTATTTTTGAAAATATCGTAATTATGTCACGCGAACGTGTACACAATCATGATAATAGATTAAACCACGCCTAAAACATTTCCTACGAATGGTCATTTTTTAATTATTTTCCTACTACAGTTGAGATTAATGTGAGGCAAGGAGCTATGAGATGTCCAAATTCTTTAGGAATTTGGCCAAAGTGATGGTTTTCAGCACCTGGATGAAAAGCTTTTAGAGAAGAAGCAAATTTATTAAAATTCTGAAACAAGTTATGCCTAGTACAATACATAGATGCAGAACATTGGATGGTTTACCAGAAATCTACCCAATTACTCTTTGTAAAAAAAATATAGAAGGGAAAAAATCTACCCAATTACTTTCGCACGTTTTCTTTGGCAAAAATAATAAGGTAAAGTTTTTATTTGGAAGACCTCCACTCCAATATATACGATACTCTTTATATTTATACTATGAGAAAGCTCCTAAGTAACAAATGAAAACAAAATAGAAAAAATGTACTAATATGTAATTTCATTGCAACTTCAAATTGACCAGATCCATGGCAGAACATTGTATTCTCTTCATTCTTGCATTTTTGGATTCAAATATCAAAATTAAACACTTACGTTCTTAAGAGCAAATTAATGGAACATAAAAATATTCCACCATTCGAAGCAAGAGATAGTAACTCAAGGATTTCGAAATAGAGCAACTAAACAATTTATGAAATTTATCGAATGCATTATATTAACCTACTCATGAAAAAAATAAATTTAAGAGGAGAGGATGAACCTTTTGATGCGCAAGCTTTCCCTTTTCATTAAGAAACCAATTGATTACATAGTTGCGACTAAAGCTTTCAAGTGAAAACACGAACAAGACCAAAAACGGGGACTTCAAAGGTCGACCTCGACTCGCTTCAACAAGGATCGAGAACCACCTCTTCGACAGCCCCGAAATCGTCGAAAAACCAACGGAGAAGAAACGAGCTAGACATTGTCTTTAGAGCTGAAACGCAGTGACTTCGAAATGTTTCAAAACTGCTGTTCCGAGGAGTTTCGGGCGCTGTTTCGGGTGGGCGTTAATGGCTGAAAGTTGCAGGTTTATCGTAGTCATTGTTGTTGCGCTATTTGCAGCAGTTACAGCTGATTTTTGGTGGTTTAATGGAAGTTTTCATGGCAGAAATAGAGGAAAACAATGGAGAAAAATGAGTTCTAGGATCTTACATGTTGGGTTCTTGTGTTTTAGCTACCTATCTACTCCCTTTTGAGAGGAGAAGGGAGAATCCAATAAATCGTCTCCTCTGTTTTCTCCACCGTTTCTCCCTTCTATCTGCGTGTTTGCGTATTTGTACTAATAGAGGAAGATGAAGAGGTCATGGCTGAAGGTTGAAGACGACATAAGCGTAGGTTCTTTCTTTGGGGAAGTCTTGGGTTTATTCCTCCTTTTCATGCTTTTTAGTTTTCTTCTCCATCAGAGAGGTGAGTGTCTGTATGTTTTTATCATGTCAAGAAAGAGTCCCAAAAATTTTCCCCACGTGGGGAAAGAATCCAAAAAATGTGGAGGTGATTTTTTTGTTCCAAAATGGAAAATTACCAAGAAAGTGGCATGTGAGTGGGAGTTAGTTACTAAAGATAGAATGGAATCTTTGTCATTGGCAAATCTTCATTGACTCTCCTTTTTTTTTGGTATTTTGTTTATATCAAATAAATAAAATAAAAATTTACTCCTGCCAAATTAAAAATAGAAGATAAAATTATTATACACTCAATCTTCATTTGTTGAAAGTATCTAATTTAAAAATTGCACCAAACTAAATAAAACTATTTTTTTTGGAAACTTTTCTTTCTTAGCAAAAATGAAAATAAAACTAATACGCTAAAAATATGTAACTCTTTTTTGTAATTTTTCATTTTGTGATAAATTAAAGTAAAAGAGTCAAAAATAGTTAAAACAATTATATTAGACCTAAACTAAATATTTAAATACCAAAATGTGCAAAATCTTGAGGAGGGTCAAAAATTTACAAATCTACAATCGGAAGCAGGGAATTCCTTAAGAAATGTAAAGAAGAAACTTTTTAAAAGACAATATGCTTGCAAGGAAGAGACTTCTCTTATTCTTGTGCATAATCGTAATGTATGTGTACATGCTTTGTGTTAGAGCTCGAGCAATCTATGCGGTCACGGTTCATTTGATAGTTTGTACCTTAGAATGAATCCTACCTATCGAGACCCTTCCATTACAAAGTACTTTTTCTTGCTAGAGTTGATATCAGAGGGTAATGCCCCCCTCCCGATATTCGAGGTTGATCTTAGAGAGAAGCCTCAGATACGATTAGTTCGATCTTTCAACACCGATTCATGACCGGCCTTCTATTCTAAGTTAGCACGATCTATTGTTGCCTCGTTAAAAGCCTTGTCGAAAACCCTGGGAAAAAACCGGTTCAAGGGAAAAAGAGTGCAACGCGTGCTTTCAGACCTAAAAATCTATTCTACTTTTTGTTGGTTACCTGCAAGTGTTAATCCAAAAATAAGTAAAAATAAAATGAATGGGGTCGTACCTTAGCAGTAGTATCATTTCACGTGAGTTATATTCTAGTTATTTGGTAGCCTTTCACCGTTCATTGCCCCGAGCCGATCCTCTCCCGAAGACCTCGAGAATTTGGTATGATCCTTCCCAATTCAGACCCAACTTCCCTTTGTTCGGGTTGTGGATATTTAGTGTGACCTTCCTTAATACTAAGTCCTCGATACTGAAGTGTCGAAGGTTGGCCCTTCAACTGTAGTATCTTTCTATTCGTTATTTTTGGGCGGCTAACTGGACGAGGGAGGCTTCCCGCCTTTCATCTTATTGTTCTAGGCTTTTGTTTATGGCCTCTTCATTTGATTCCTTGGTAGCATATCAGAATCTGATACTTGGTTCACCTACTTTAACCGATATTACAGATTTGGAACTGTAAACCAATAAAAATAAGGTGGCCCCGGTACTGGACTTTGAGGTCGTACGGTATGCCCATAGGTCTTCGGGTAGGACTTCCTTCCATATTTGTTTGGCACCAGTTAGCCTCTTTTGAGGTTTGGAGTATGGTTTTGTTGGTCAATTCGGCTTGTCCGTTCTCACTAGGGTGATAGGGTGTTGACAAGATTCTTTTGATCTCATGATCCTCGAGAAACTTGGTCACTTTGTTATCGATAAATTGTTTCCCATTGTCACATACGATTTCATATGGCATTCCAAACCGATATATGATGTGGTTCTAAATGAAATCAATGACTTCCTTCTCCCTAACCTTCCCGTACGTATGTGCTTCAACCCACTTAGAAAAATAGTCAGTCATAAATAATTTAAATTGAGTCTTACCAGGTGCCCATGAAAGAGGGCCAACGATTTCCATTCTCCACTTCATGAATGGCCATGATGACAAGACCGAATGCAGCAGCTACCCGGGTTGGTGAATCATATGAGCATGTCTTTGGCATTCATCATATTTTTGCACGAACTCCTTCGTATCTTTTTCGATATTGACCTAGTAGTAGCCGGATCTGATTACCTTTCGAACCCAATGATTCGGCACCTAAATGATTTCGTAGGTGCCCTTGTGGACTTCCCTCAGAGCGTACTCGGTATCTCCCAGTACCAGACATATTTCTAGTGGGCCATCAAACATTCTTCTGAACAAAGTTCCATCCTCGAACAAGCTGAATCGGGTTGCTTTTGTGCGCAAGTTCCTCAATTCATTTGGATCTGAGGGTACTTTCCTGGTCTTAAAATACTTTACGTATTTGTTTCTCCAAACCTACATTAAGCTTGTGAAGTTTATTTTGTGTGACCTTCCTCTACTACCTATCTCATGAGTTGTACAACTGCCCTCGCGTTGAATTTGTTGTCATCGACCGACGACCCTAAGAACGCAAGGGCGTCGGCCTCGATATTTTGATCTCGAGGTACATGCTGCCACTCTTTGAACCAATGTAATGTTACCTACAATTTATCTAGGTACTTTTGCATTCGTTCTTCTCTGACCTCGAATGTTCCATTGACTTGGTTCACAACAAAGAGGGAGTCGCACTTAGCTTTGATCACCTCTGCCCCCAAGCTTTTGGTCAGTTCGAGACCTGCAATTATGGCCTCATATTCGGCCTCGTTGTTAGTCAATTTCATTTTAGTACGATGCCAAGTCCATACCTCTTTGCGTTCGAGGCAGTGTTCGTAAAGAGGGTCCAGATTCCCGAAGGCATCCCCGAGTTTACCAACAACTCTCTTTGACCTCGGCTATTACGGTCGGCATAAAGTCAACCATAAAATCTACCAAAATTTGAGACTTAATGGCTGTCCGAGGTCGATACTCAATATCGTATCCGCTGATTTCCAAGGCCCATTTGGGAAATCGTCCCGAGGGTTTGGGTTTATGAATTATATTTTGCAATGGGTAAGTTATCACAACACATATAAGGTGGGACTGAAAATACAGTTTCAGCTTCCTAGAGGCGCTTAGCAAAGCAAGTGCCAATTTTTCTAGGTGAGGATATCTAGTTCGGCCTCACCTAGGGTTCTTCTAGCCTAATAAATTGGAAATTCTGTACCTTGTTATTTCCAAACTAGGACTCCACTTACCGCTATCTCCGATACTGCCAAGTACAAGTATAGTTGTTCATCTATCTTTGGTGTATGGAGTAGTGGCAGGCTCGATAGATATTTATTAAGTTCTTCCAAGGCTCGTTGGCATTTCAAGGTTCATGTGAAATTGTTTTTCTTTCTTCTGTAACGAGAAAAATCAGTGACTCTCATCGGAGGACCTCGAGATGAATCGCCTAGGGCGGTAATGCGCCTTGTTAGCCTTTGTACGACCTTCACTTTGTCCACTACCGTGCTGTCCTTAATAGATTTGATCTTGTAGAGATTGATCTCAATTCCTCAGTTGGATATCAAGAACCCGAGAAATTTACCAGATCCAGCTCCGAACGCATATTTCTTTAGATTCAGCTTCATGTTGTACTTCTTTAATATACTGAAGGTTTCCTGTAAATGCTTTAATTGGTCCTCTTCTTACAGGGACATAACCAATATATCGTCAATGTAAACTTCCATAGATTTTCCTATTTGTTAACATCTGATTTACTAGGCATTGGTAAGTGGAACCGGCATTCTTTTAATCCAAATGGCATCACGTTATAGTAGTATGTGCCATACTTAGTGATAAAAGAGTTCTTCTTGATTATTCTGGTTCATCTGTATTTGGTTGTACCCAGAGTAGGCATTGAGAAAATTGACGATCTCGTGGCTGGCCATGGTATCGATCATGCGATTGATGTTGGGCAAAGGGAAAGAGACCTTGGGACATACGTTATTTAAATCTTTATAATCTACACACATTCTCAGTTTGTCCATTTTTTAGGGACTACTATTATGTTTGATAACCATTTCGGATATTTGACTTCCCGAATGGAACCTATTTTAAGGAGCTTAGTTACCTCGTCCTTGATGAAAGCATGTTTGATCTCGGAACGAGGTCTTTTTTTCTTTTTGACCTGATGGAATTTTGGTTTCAAGCTCAACTTGTGAGTGGTTATCTCAGGTGGGATCCCTTTCATGTCGAGATGGGACCAAGCAAAACAATCCATGTTAGCTATGAGAAATTAAATGAGTTTTTTTCCTGAGCTCCGGAGGTTAACCTTGTGCCCACGTATACTTTTTGATCAGGTAGATATTTGATCAATGTGATTTGCTCTAGCTCTTCGATCATTGATTTTGTAGCATCGGAATCATTGAGTGGTATAAAAATTTCTGGGAACCCATAATCATCATCTTCATCTATCCCCTTTTTATCCGATTGGGTTGTGGCTGGTGTCAATAATTGTTAATTAGTTTCCTGCTTTATATTTAAACTTGGCTCCTTCAATGTCGTCAGTTTTGATACTGGAATCACTTCTTCGACTGCAAACGTTTTCTTTGTGGTCAGTTGTTCCCCGTAGATCATTTTAATCCATCCAGGCATTAGGAATTTTAATATTTGGTGAAGGGTTGACGTTACTTCCCTCATAGTGTGGATCCATAGCCTCTAGAGCAGGGAATTATACCTCATGTCCCTTTCGATCACATAAAATGCAGTTTCCTAGACGGTCCCGACGTCTTTTACTGGTAATGTTATTTCTCCCTTAGTAGTTTCACAAGCCATGTTGAATCCGTTTAGCACTCAGCCTGCAGGCAGGATTTGGTCCTATAGGACGAGTTGTTGTACGACCCTCAATCGAGTGATGTTGGTCGTGCTAACTGGATCAATTAACACACGTTTAACTCGAGATTTGTTCATAAGTACAAATATTACTAGTGCAATGATTATGGGGCTCCATGATTTCTTCTACGTCTTCGTTGCTGAAAGAAAAAGTTCCTTCTTTTACGTAATCTTGAGTCTGTTTATCCCTTGTGATGGATACTTTGGTGCGATTTAACATCGGGCCTTGAGGAACATCAACCTTTCCCATGATCATGTGAATGGAGTGTTGATGTTCTTCTTGCTCGATTTTCTTGTTGGAGTCAGTATTTCTATAATAATTCTTGGCTTGGTCTCTCAGGAATTTTCAAAGATGTCCGTTGTTGAATAACTGAGCTACCTACTCTCTTAACTGTCAGTAATCCTCCATTCCATGGCTGTGTACCATGATATTTGCACATATGGTTTAGATCCCTTCGTGCTGGGTCATATTGTAGAGGTCAAGGCCATTCAGTATCGTTGATGCATCTGATAGATGATACGATAGCAGCACCATCAACATTAAATTTATATTCTGGTAACATTGGTGCTTCTTTAGGTCAAATAGGCTTGTCGACCGTTCTTGCTCATGAGTCCTCGACTGCTCTAGCCTTGGTCATTTCTTCATTTATTTTGCATAGAACCCCATACGGACCCACTATTTCTTCGATCCTCATTGTATGGTTGATACCGATCCCTGTTTGGCCTTGGTTCATGATCGATATCCCTCTTGACTCTGTCGATGGGTTTACTAGGATAAACGAACCCGAAATGAGTCCTTAGTTGATCATCATCGACTCTGAACTTCAATTGATATCAGTTATGCATATCAGACCAAGTCATAGCCAAATTTTCTATTAGATTCTACTTTAACTATTGTGAAGCCACAGAACTTCGAACATTAAGTCATTGGGTAAAAGCTTGAATGGCCCAACCATCAGCACCTGGTGGCAGGTCCATCCATTCCATTTGGAATCAAGATACAAACTCTCTGAGCATTTCATTATAATCCTTTTGCTTTACTTTGAAGAGGTCTGATTTCCTGGTTTCGACCTTGATAACCCCGCCATGTGCTTTCACAAAAGAGTTTTCAAGCATAGCAAATGAGTCAGTAGAATTAGGGGTAAGTTGTGATACCATATCATGGCTCCCTTTGATAGGGTTTCTCCGAATTTCTTTAGCAAGACAGAGTCGATCTCATCATACTCCAAGTCGTTTCCTTTGATAGCGCATGTGTATGAAGTGACGTGCTCGTTTGGATCCATTGTTCTGTTGTACTTAGGAAACCCGGACATGCAACATTTTTATGGAATGGCTTTGGAGCCGCACTTGGAGGGAAAGGTTTTTATAAAGACTTCTTAGAATCCAAGCCTTTCAATATCGGTGGTGCTCCCAGGACCTGGTCGACCCTAGAATAATAGTTTCCACCTTTTCGTCATTTTCTTCAATTTTCTTCTTCCCTGATTCTATTTATTTCATCAACTCCTCGAACATTTTTATGATCTCAGGTTTGTTACCTGCATTGGCACTCGACCTTTCCCGGACTGGTTCCTCCTTGCAAGTGATTTCTCGATACAGGTCAGACTAGATCCTGATCGGTACGCGGCTCTAGTTTTGTAACTAAGCTAATTTTGCTTGTTTACGTGCAACATTTCGAAGATCATCCATAGATTTGACCTCATCTCCTTTATTGTTTTGAGTATTCAGTGTTGTCGATTGGGCTCCACCATGAATGTTATTCTTGGGGTCAATAGAGAGGCTGTGTTGATAGCCACATGCAAATTAGCATCCAACGGATCCGCAATTGGAATTTCGGATCAACGGGCAATACCTCATTATCGAGTGTTATGTTATTGTTTTCACCGTGGTAACCGGACTCATCGTCAGTAGGTAGAGGTGCTAATTGTGAGTTTGATATTTTAAGCTAAGCCTGAAATTAAAGACACTTCAAAGAACAAGTGAAAAATAATGTGTGTTATGGCAATTCGTATTAAATAATCACTATTATCCTTTGCCCCACAGAGGGTGACAAATTATTTAACCTCAAAATCGGATAACAATTAAATTTATAAATGGTTTTAAGAATACGTGGATTAATTTGACACAAAGTGATAGATTGAATTATAAATAAAGCAAACAGTAATAAAATAAATTCAAACCATGTGAAGTGAACAATTATAGACTTGAGAAATAGATCTTATTCGAACTGAATATGATCTACATAATTCAAAATATAAAAGAAAATTAGTTTGTAGAAAGAAAATAATACTATAATGCTTTTGGGATGTATGTTGCAATGTACACAGAGAGTCAGATACCCTTTATATAGTAGGGGGTCCTTCTTTAGATACAATTCTATATAAGGTAAGAAATATCATGATTTGCTAATTAATCGATCTCTCATTGATATGTGACGAGATTCCTGCCTTGATATTCGACTGGTTACAGATATTTTGTTCTTCCATTATTGGATCCGATAATATTTCCTCGAGCTTATTCTAAGAAGGGGTCGATTTCGGAGTCATAGACTCGAAGATCTTGAAGACGTATATTCTGACTTCGTACTTTAGTTTGATGAAACTCGGAGCCGATCTTCAATTCATCACGTTTCGGTCTTGATCCATCATACAATAGATGAGTCCGATTTTGACCATATATAGCAGTTTTCAAAAATATTTATCGTTCAAATATTTCTTCATAAAGTTAGACCTTTTTACTAAAGGGTGTTAGAGTAGTAAGTAGATCCCGATCCAACCGTGATAAAGAATTCAAACTGCAGTGACCGACCGTACTATGGTTGAACCGAGACAAATTTTCAGATTTCGACTTTCAAGGAAGGCCTGAGGGACCAGGCCAACAAATTTACCCAGGACCTTGATTTTATTATTCTTAACATCCCAAGGAGCTTAGTTTCATCTTTTCAAGGAGATAAGCCAAAATCATTCCCCACTGCCCAAGGCGAGTCTTTAACGTGATTATAGTTAGATTATTAATCCCAAAATAGATTCTAACAAGATTTCATGTTGAAATCTTTAAATCATCTTCAAGAACTCAATCAGCAAAGAACTATGGTTTCTTCGAGAAGGTAATTTATGTTACTTTTACTATTAAATTAATCTTTATATTTATAATATATTATGACTATGGAATGCACAATCAAAGGAGTTTAAGGGTAGAAGTAACCATAAGCGCAAAAATGGCTAAATGAGACTTTGATGGAAGAATTGGGTTCAATGAATAGTTTAGATTAACGGTTTTAACTGCTTCAATTGTAGATCTCAAAATGTTGGCTACGCAAGATTATTAAGGAATGGCCGGAAAATTATTCCGGGGTGAATTAGGGATTCTTCCCCAAGTCAAGGGCAAGATTCTATGTGCACATCATATTGCTTGTTTGCTTGCCTTATTTTCAGAATAAACTATATGTGCATACAAGCAAAAAACCTCTAAGATAGAGAAAGATTAACTAGTATTACTTGTTGCAATTATTTGCTTATGAGCAATTATTTGTTTATCTGAAGTTATTTGTAATGCTCAAACCCTCGGTCCATATTTAAAATAGAAAATGATTAGTTTCTTGATGTTATAAAATGAAAACTATTTAGTAAAACATGAATAAGAAATATAAGCAACTTAGTAAAACATGAACAAGAAATATAGATAGAGAGAAGGAAGAGATTTTCTTCTTCAATTGTGTGTATTTTCCTATCTATTACAAGGCCTTTATATAGGCATAAAAAGTGAAGAAAATATGTCATGGAATATGTCATTGAACATACAAAATATGTCATTGAATATGTCATTGAGCATTTGAGATGAAGTTCATGGAAGATGAGTAGACATCCAACATATTATGATATTTATCATAATACTTGATGTGTTGTGATGACTTGTTTACATGTAATTGTGTGTATTGCTTAGACTTTTAGTTCAGATTTAAAAAGGAGAAAATTGATTAGTAGACATTCTATCTACGGGGGCCTAGTGTGCGTGAGTTGGTCTAGTGGATAATTTATCCGCTAGGGATGGTGTGCGTGAGTTGGTATAGCAAGACATTTTATCCATGAAGCCCTAGTGTATTCAGATTCAGATTTAGAAATGGATAAGTAGCCAACTTTCTGAGCATGAAAGCCACAGTAGCCAGGGGAAGCTACCCCTGCTTGCAGGTGCTAACGCACTAAGATAGGTTGAGATTGAGCTACTTGATGGTTTGATAGATGGTTCGACCTAAGCGAGCATAGTCAGAGGCCCACCTAAGGAATCATATCAGGATTGGGCTTGATTGAGCCACTCTATGGCCATACATACGGGTTGAGCTTATACCTGTTAATCGGGCCGGGCTGACACGTTTTCAGCCCGTTTCAACCCCGGTCAGCCCGGTTCAGCCCGTCACTATAGCATAGAGGGAGGGCTGGGATGAGTTGGCCATGGAGCGGGTTTTAGACGAGCACATTTTGGATACCAGTACCAAAAACCGCTAAGCCCGCTAACTCGTTAACAGGCTGCAGCCCGGTTTAACCCGTTAATGGGTTAAAAATAGAAAATTTTACACCCTACAGAAAACCTTAGTACCCTATTTATTTTAAATAAATACCATATTAAAATATTACATCATATAAATACCTTTTATCCTTTATATAAAAATATTTAATTATAGTTAAATTCTACATTTAAGACACCAAATATGCTAAATAATATTTTTCTCTCTCCCTTTTTTGTGTTTTCTCTCACATAATCACCGTATATCTGCTCTAACAATGTTCTCTCTCTCTCTCTCTCTCTCTCTCTCTCTCTCTCTCTCTCTCTCTTTTTGCATACACTTTACTCTCTTCTCCCACAAACCTATATTTCATAAATCTTCTCCCACCCAAATTCTCTATTTCTCCGCCGTTATCAATCCTACATTCAAAATCTTCGGGGATTCACTGTTTTACTTCCAATTTTTATATGCCTGGTAAGTTATATTCCTCGATATTGCTTTTATCATTATTTTGTTTCAATAATTTTTATATTGATTTTTCATAAATTTCTGAAACAATAACCATTAGTATTGTTTATTCACTAGGAAGCTTTGGGTTTTCTCTCCAATGGCGGATTCAACGCCAAACAAGATAATAACCAGAGGTATATCCACCAAAATTTTCAATTTTGATGGGCCCTCTTTCTCGTTGCAAATAACTCAAGCGGAGTCGGATTTGCAGGTTAATCACCACGTCCACTTTCAGAGAGAAGAACTAAATTACACAATGACAAGTCGAAAGAAGTCCAAGTTGAGAAATCTTCAAAAGAAACAAAAATCAGTTGCTTCAAACAGGAAAAAACCTATGAATGATTCTTCATATGTCAATGTAAAGGAAGTTGCTGCAAAAAAAACATTAGATACACGACACGAAAAGGTAATTGTTATTGTATCATTATGCATTCAAAGAAACTTATATGTATTCATAAGTATTCAAGAAATTTTACATGTATGACGGTGTATTTGTATGTATCTGTTTGTATTTAAACATATTTAGTTTTATTCAATTTCACATTTTTGTACTATGTGGTTTTACTGTATTCAGTTGTATTTATAGGTATGTATATGTATACTTATGTATTTTGGTAGTTTGCAACTGTTCAATTTTCCTGTAAGTTTTAATTGTATTCACATGTATTCATCGTAGTTATGTTTTGTTTGCAACTGTTTAATTTTCCAGTAAGTTTTTAATTGTATTCATATGTATTCAGCTTACTTATTTTTTATGTCATGTGTATGGCATCTAGTTTCTTTAATATGTATTTAACCGTGTCATTATATTTAGTTATATTCGCATGTATTCATGTCAGTTGTATTGCAAATGCATGGAGTTAATTTTTTTTTTGGTGAAAAACAAGCCAAAAACATCCCATATCAGTGTTTATACTAACACTAATATAGTCTCCCAGCTAAAAGAGAACCTTACTCATGTTCAGTACCAACAACTTGGCAATACATGCTTTGACTCATTTCTTCAAATGAAGCATTGTGAAGTTCAACATCAATTCTTTAGATGTTTCATGGCTCTCCAGTTAGAAGGCACTCCTAACAATGTATCTGTAGTACATGCCAATAGTACTTCATTACATTTCACATTAAGGGAGTTTGCACTTGTAACTGGCCTCAAATGTGTTGGTAATGATGAAGATTTTGAGTTTAGTGAAAAGGTTCCTAACCGGCTTATTGAGACTTACTTTTGAGGTGCTAATCTTGTCAAGAAGAAACGATTGATGAAATGCTTTGCTGACAAGAAATGGGGTTCGAACAATGATAGTGATGTCTTGAAGATATCTTTGTTGTATTTCATACACACCTTCATTTTTTCATCCGAGAAGTATAGTACAACTATACCAAGGCAACATATTAACTTGGTAGAGAGTGGGCGTTATTCTGAATATCATTGGGGTTTAAAAGTATTTGAAATGCTGACAAAATCGATTAGCAAGAAGATGGATGCTAAGAAGAAGTATTACATGATAGCTGGGATGCCCCAAGCTACGCATGTGTGCTTTAATGAGTGTTTTTCAAATGTTGATTCTAAATTGCACTCCGAGTTGATGACATGGTCCCCAGAATACTCAATTGGAGAACCATCGGAAATCAAGCATCCTTTGCTTATCTGATGAACGGCATGTTTAATGACACCGGAAACATGGTAATATACAAATTGTATCATTTCTAGTTTAGATTTTATTAATAATTAATAGGCATACATTTGCATATAGAAATATGTAGTTGTATTCAGATACATTTTTGATGTTGTGATACCTGTTGTAGTGTCTGCTATCATATTCTCACAAATATGTTGCATACATTTGCATAAAAATGCATCCATATTTTGCATACATTTGCATACAATAGAATGCATTCATTTCCGGGGATGCATACAGAAGAATACATTTCTATTCAAATACATACAAATATAAATACTTGTATAATCAGCTCCATACAGATTCAAGATACAGTTGCATCTACTTGTATAATCAGCTGCATATATGTTCAGGGGATGCATACAACAATATACTTTGGATACATATGCTTACACAAATAAATAGTTGCATATAGATTCAAGATACATGTATACAAATGCATATGGACGAATAATCACTTGCATACACTTGTATACCAATGTATTCAGAAACTGCATACATTTGAATACATATATTGTATAAAATTGTATTCATACGTATACAGCAATATACATATGTTGTAGCCTTCATTATTAAATCTTCATACATATGCATATTATTTCCAAATCATTAGTGTTGCCTTATATTCAATACAAATTTCATTTTGTATTACAGATCTACATCTGTATGTTTCTAGTAAGACATTTATTGTATTTCGTTTTTCAGATTGTTTACAAGGACATAAATCCAAGCGACATAGAGCTTCCCATTATTCAAATTCCTTCTGTAGGCGCCGGTTTTGAGAACAGACCTACTCCTGCTCATTCAGACAAATCGGGAGAGGATTCGAATGACTTTTATCCTACACCCGATCTTCAATGTAAGAAGAAACATGTTGAAAGTGTTGGTCCATCTTCATCACCGCCCCATAAAAAGAGAAAGGAACAAGAAAGGCATCCTAATGAAACAAAATGTCAGCCCAAGATTCCTCCTGTTTGTGTATCTGAAGTTGGACATAAAGTTTTGTATGACAATCAGCTGCTAGATTCCCAAAATGACGAAGTAGCTTCTTTGAGGAAAGACCTAAACTTATTCAAAGAATAGGTAAGTATGCATTTGTTCAAATTATACATTACACTTTAATGCTTAGCATTCATATATTTTTGGCGCAATCTTCTAATTATTTTTGTCTTGTTAGGTTGTGGGAGAGTTCAATTTCCTGAGAACATTATCAATGATAACTTCAAGAAGCTTTCTGACCATCTTCAACAAAATCAGCAAATTGATAGGGAGACGTGATGATGGCATGGACACAGATGTCGGAGATAATATTGAGGTTTAACATTCTTAACATATTGAGAATTTGTTTATATCTCTTGCTTGTTGTTATACTTAAATAATTGTATTATAAAAGTTGTATGTATTCAATTAGCATTTAACCGCCTCAATAAACTGATAAATGCATCGACCAACACATGTATTTAGCTATATTCATATATGTGTTAATCTTAATATGTAAATGGAATTAAATATTGTATTTAAATGTATTCAGTTGTATTTTGATGTATTCTGATTTGTTATTCTTGAATATGTTTGATTTATTTCAAACTCCCATTTCTATTACCAAAATATATTTTCTTACTATACTTATGTATTTAACTGTATTCTAACATTAAGTTACTACACTAACAATGATACATACAACTAACAGAAACAAGTGTTTAATGATCAATGTTTGGAGACAAGAAGAGAGGGGAAAACTACATTAGAGGTGCCGTCCAACATACTATCTACAGGTCAAGAGGGTGTATCTACAGAATTCTATATATCTCAATTTGAGCTGGACGACAAGTTTCTTCCCAGATGAATTCCAGAAACTAGAGTTGTGTATCACAATAGCGCAAAAATAGTTGAATTAACCCCAATACCATCTCATAGGAATCGGCGACCAAGTAGATGGTACTCTCGCCTAATGAGTCTAACTTCGACTCCGCATGTTAGTAATTTTATGAACTTAAGATTCATCTTTTCTCATATTTTTTAAATTTAAAAGACTCTAATCATGAATTCAATAAACAATAGGTACCTCGATAAAGTTGACCCCCATTTTTGAAAAAAGACACCTTTTTGAGGATGATTCAATAACGGGGCCACATCCTATGTTAATTATTCAGGAATATGAAAAATAGTTTCGTGATGGTCTTCTCGCTAGACATGATCAGAGGTGAGTTTTCTCCCGGCATGTGTAGTAAATTTTTATATTTTTAAAAATGTATATAATATTTTTTATACCATACTTGTAGAAGTAATTTGGAAGACCATTACAAGAAGAACAAGTCAACACTTCATATATCATTGGATTTTGTAGTTGATCAAGTTAATTCAAAAAATTGGTTTTACCTTCTATCATTTGACGGGAAGCTATGCGATGACAACGTAAGTTTTTTCCCTAACCGACTAATTTTATTTGAATAACAACATGCTGCTGTATTCAGTTGTATTTTTCAGCTCTATCGGGTATATTTTAGTATGCAGTTGTATTCAGCTATAGTTAGTGAAATTGATTCGTATTAATCACTTAGAGTCAGCTATATTCAATTGATATATTCAAGCTTTATTCAACATCTGTATTCATCTAATTTCAATTAATTTCAAATGCTTTAACTAGTTGTATTCAACTGAATTTGTATTCAACTGTATTCAAATGCTTTTTTCAGCTATATTCAACTGAATTTGTATTTAGCTTTATTCAACATCTACATTCAGATGTATTTAGCTATATTTTAGTTGAATTCAAATGCTTTAATCAGATGTAGTCAACTGTATTCAACCTAATGTATCTGTATTAAGCTATATTCAACTGTAGACAGTCATATTCAACTGTTTAAATCATAAGTAGTCAGTTGTATTATTCAATATTATTCAGCTTAACATATTCTTAAAAAAACTAAATTTTTTAATCAGATGTAGTAAGATGTAATCAGATGTTGTATTCAACTATATTTTTTATATGTCTCTCTATATTCAACTATATTCTTTGATAGTTTGATTTATTGGACTCACACCATGTATTGAACTCTTTTGTGTATAGCATATTGACGTCATATTCTACTATTTGAGAAAGAAGGGAAAGTACAATCAACCAAGCAACTTCAAGCATGCAACTGTTGATTATATACTCAAGACAAGATTCGCTGAAATATTCAACAGGTATGCTGATACAGATAGTGATGCTAATGTAGACAAATAAGAGGATGTGGTATGTGAGTACATAAGAGGCTACAAATTGTATGCTAATGTACCTTGGCATACTGTGGATAATGTCATGATACAAGTAAATTTGAAAGACAAACTACATTGGGTATTAGTTGTTGTCTCATTCAAGGAGAGATATATAAAAGTGTATGACTCGTACAGATCTGCAGGTCATGATGCTCATATAGTTTTGAGATTGATAAACTAGCTAAGCTTGTACCTCTATATCTATCAATCAGCGGATTTTACAGAGATAGTCAAGGCATAGATTGGTCTGCTTACTCGGCATACAATAACAAGTCACATAATGATCCCTTTGAAGTTTTTTTCATTTCAGATCTGCCTCAACAGAAAGCTGGGAGCATGTAAGTATTCAAGCATCATTATTGTATGTTATATACAAATCTAATTGTATGAATTATTTTTAATTGTTTCAATCAATTATTTTTTAGGGAATGTGGGATGCATGTTGCAGCATACACAGAGTTTCTGAGCACTCTTGGTGAGATTCCACTAACAACATTTGATTCCAATCTACTATGTCAAAGATATGGTGCTCTCCTTTGGGACTATGGTACACGGAAGATAAATACTGATTTTATAAGAGAGAATAAAGCACCTTCAAAGATTGCTAGGCAAATCACGGAGTCAGATTCAAAGATGCAGATAGTGTTAGAGTAGCTTTAGGTTATTGTAGTTTTGGAGTGTAGTTTCAAGAAGAATACTGTTTTGAGTAGTTTTTGGTGTAATTCGTATTTAGTTTGAAAAACTTAACACTTTATCAACAGTGTTCGCGTATGACAATTGCAACTTTTCAATCACTGTTTCAATGGTTTGTTCCTGAGTATTCATGCTTATTCTTCAGTTTGAATACATTTTTATCTTACAGGATTCAAGTATGTGTTAATACCAAGTAACTTCGCCTGAGCAGGTTTTAGTTAATGAACATGTTAATGTCAATATCAGAAACTTTATGTATATTGATGGTAGGTTATATAAAAGAATTCAGATGTATTTTTTCTGGATTCAGTTGTATTGAGTTGTATTTAACTGTCCAATTCAGCAGTATTCAGTAGCAGTCTTTCAGATGTATCTTTCAATTTCAGATAATACATATTAAAGAACAAAATTTCAGATGTATTATACATGTTGTACGTAATAACTTGTATTCAGATGTACACAGTTGTATTTAAGTGTATTATTCAACAGTAGTTAGTTGTATTTAAGTATATTATGCAGCTCTATTTAGTTGTATTTTGGTGTATTCATTTACTAACAATGCTACTCAACTGTATTATTCATACAAATATATCAGTTGTATCCAGTTGTATTTTTTAGTATTCATCTACACTCATTTATACTCAACTGTATATATTTCATATGTATTTTTCTGTATAAAAAATTACTTCAACTATATGTATTCAGAAAATACTCATGAAAGTCATTTCAGAATATACTACTTGTCAATGAGATACTTGACAATGTCATCATAAGTATTTACAAATCGTTGAAGCACCAATACATGTCAAAGTGTTAACTATTTATTATGCGGAACATTTCTACATGTTCGCTTGTTATGTCCTCCCTGCCACATATGCTACATGAATGTTGATTTTTCGACTGCAGTAATTCACTTAAAGTTTTATCGCGCTTCTTTTTTGGCCTTCCAGCTGGTCTTTTCCATTTGGGTGGTAGTACAACCTCCTCTGCAACATGTTCTGGTATATTTCAGTCATTTTTGTCCGGTAGCGGGTATACTGGCACATCGTATGCCATTACAATTGTATTTGGTTTGTAATAGTTAGAGCAATATTCTTCTGGTATTAGAAACTTGCTCTTCAATACAGCCCAAGCATGTGGGCATGGCAATTAATCAACTTGGAACCTCCCACAAACACATTTTCAGTTGTATTCATATCATATCTACGGAAAAATATGTCTTTTATGTGTTTGAATATAGTTGTATTCATATGTATTAATGGTAGTTCTACTTAAAATGATTGTATTCAGTTGTATTCATGCAATTAATTCAGAAAAAATTAAGCTATATACATCAATGTCATTAAAATATAACTTACAGTCATACGTGTAGATATTTCCTCATTCAAAGTCAGCATCTCGTGGTATTTTTTTCCATGCGTCGTGTATGTATTTGTAGCTTCTTTGCGGTTATTACAATTCCAACGTCCAAACATCTTCCTAACTTTTTCTAGGAAGTCGTATATTGGAAATTCCCTTGCTGAAACTAGTATGACATTGATTGACTCAGCAATATTTGACGTCAATGTCCATCTCCTATTAACAGGTTCATACAATCTAGCCCACTTTTCGTAACTAGCTAACTCTAAGTATTCTTTCACCCTGATATCTACCATCACCACCTTCTCCAACAGACTGTCAAATTCATCTTGTGTGTATACTTTTTCCATCGAGAAGTATATCTTGCTCAACTTGGCATGGCTCTTTTTGAATTTCTTATATACGTTGTTTCATAGATGCCATATACAAGCAAAATGCGGTATATCTGGATACACTCTTGATACAGACTTAATAATACTCTCATTTCTATCTAAAACGATGCCCATGTTTTCCCTTTCACCGTATGCTATCTTGAATTGCTCAAAGAACCACGTCCAAGCAACATCGTTCTTTGAATCAATAACACCATATGCTAGTGGTAATATATGACCTGTAAATATAATTGAATATAATTATTTTTAATGATGATGTATTCCAATACTTAAAATATTATAATTCTGATACTCACATGCACCATCCAACGTGCTTGCCGAAACAAATGTCCCGGTGTAATAAGATTTTAGGTGACTTCCATCTACAACAACAATGGGTCTACAATGATCAAACCCCCTTATAAAGTCATACAAGTATATATACGCGTACATGAATTTATTTTTTGGCGATTTTACCATTCTAATGTGGGAACTTGGATATGTCGTATCCATTGTATATAAGTATTCTGGTAAACTTTTGTATGAATCAGACGGTTCACCTCTCAGAAAATTTATTGCCTTTTCTTTAGCCCTCCACGCCAACATGTAGCTAACATCTACTCCTAAATCTGATGTCACATCATTAATAATATCCCTTGGAGTGTATTTCCTCTTATGGTTTGTAAGCTTAGGCCTTATCATACCACCTATAAGGCTGCTACAAGCCTGTCGCTGCTCATGCACCTTATCCTTCAGCGAACATGTATGGTTATCATTGAATTCTGTCACCTTGAATAATTATTATTTGTTAATTCTTGAAGCCTTAAACCTCCATTCACAATCTTCTGAAATACATAATAATGCATAGCTGCAAAGAATTAATCGTTTTACATTTGATTAAAAGAAGTATTTTCAAAAAATACAGCTCATATACAGACAAATGCAATCTGACATAGATACATCCTATATATATATATATATATATATATATATATATATATATATATATATATATATATATATATATATATATATATTTGTATACTACTGAATTCCATTATAGTTATATGCATTTGAATACAATAAATACAACTGAATATACTTGTTTGTATATGCATACACTTAATACCATAGTAGACAAAAAAAATATTTACAGCCAATGTTATGTATTTATACCAGTAAAATACATATGAATACATGTATTTAAGGCCCCTAAACAAACATATGTTTACTTTATCTGTGATCATCAAGAGAAAATATACAAATACGCATATATACAACAACGTTAATATATTTGTTGTTGAGTAAAAAATAATCCTGAATATAGTTGTTTGTATATGCATACACTTAATACCATAGTAGACAAAAAAAAATATTTACAGCCAACTTTGTGTATTTATACAAGTAAAATATATATGAATACATGTATTTAAGGCCCCTAAACAAACAAATGTTTACTTCATCTGTGATCATCAAGAGAAAATACACAAATATGCATAAATACAACAACGTTAAACTTACAACTCGAACCAATAATAGAAAATACGAAGAAAAAAATTCAAATACATGCAAACCTGACAGCATTAGACCTATCAATCCGGAATTGAAACCTCTGAGCTATAGCATAATTCTCCATGACCTCTTTCAAGATAGCCTTATCCTTATACACTTGTCCAGTCATAACCTCCTTTTGATTAGTTTTTGAAATTATCAAATCCTGGAGTTTGAACACTCCAATTGCTTCTCCTGAATTGACAAAATCTAGAGCCAGAGTATCATCAGTATCGGAATCGTACCTTTGAACTACTTCTTCTATTTGCACAATATCTCCTTGAATTAAACTTCCTCCGGATATAAGATATTTTTCGATAGTTGTTATGCACAAAGGATACATCTCAAATTCTCTGTTCTCTTTTTTCAATTCTACATGCACTCCGTAACCCATATCATTGTGTATTTCCATTGGAGTGTAATTTTCTTCTATTTTGTATTGTATTTTAATGGTTTTTGAGCTCAAATCTATACCCAGTAGATTAGAAATTGAAGCAACCAGATCATTAAAAGAGGCATACTCCTTTATCAGTATTCCCTTAATTAAAAAATCGATATAATTGCCCTCATCGTTCCACTTGCCAGAATGACGCAACAAAACTATTAAACTTGCCATATGTATAGATGAACTATACCTTATTTTGTATAAAATTTATATCAATCGAGAAAATGGAGAAGAGAAAGGAAGAAGTTCGAACAGATGTTGCTATAGTTTTTGCTCTTTTCACGTTTCTAGGTTGCTTTGTTTGATCAGAATATATATTAATGAGGGATCATTTTAGTTCGTTGAGTTAAATTAGGAGAATATTATGTGATTTGATTTCCTTTCATTTTTAACCAGTTTAAACTTCCAGATTTTGCGCAGATACGTTTGCAGCTTGAATGCAACTAAATATATCAAACTTAGCTAGAATTCCCGTTTTTACGCCTGTGTTTTTATGTACTAATGAATACAACAGCTTAAATACATGAAATACATTATATAAAAATATAAAAGGTATTTATAACACGTAAATATATAGCAAAGGGTATCTATAAATGGCTAATTAGATCTAAAAGATGATGCTTTATGAAAAATTCTCTTTAAAAAATTATTTTTTTAATTTGTGTACCGTTGCTAACAAAACTTAATTAAAACAAATTAGTACAGCTCGCCCGAGCCCGTTAAACCCGAACCCCGACGGGCCCACAAAACCCACAAATTCCTAACCTACTAGTAGCCCGTTTTTCTAGCCCGCTAACCAACCCGTCCACTAACCAACCCATTCGCTCGAATAAATTGGAATTTTTCCGTTCAGCCTGCCCGATAAAGACCTAATGGCCTTACAACAATTTTGCAGTCCATGTATGTGTTCCCATATGCTCACATGTGTATGGTCATTATATTCAAATTTTCGAAAAAGCTATTTCTTTAAATAATAACTGAGTTTTTAACTTCAGTTTTAGATATCAATTTTAGACGTAGTTTTCAGCTTTAGCTTCAATTATCATATGTAGACTCAGTTTACAACTTCAACTTCAATTATGTACTCAGATTCTTCAGATAGAGGCTCATGACTTGTCCTAATAGGTTTAGATCTTTAAATTCCTATTCATCTTATGTTATTAAATATTTTTATATTTATATTATTTAATAATTATCAGACTTTAATATGCTCAACTTGTTCGATAGTACTTTTCAGTTTGTTAGAAGTGGACTTGCTCAACGGATAAATAGATGAGATTTTTACCTATATATACCATATAGCAAACTTTATTACTAAAATTGTGTATGGTTTGGTATTTATCCGCATATACCATGTTTTGTTTACATAAATTGTACCAAACCAAAAATAGCAGAATTCTATCCTAAAATAGCGCCACATTTGTAGCTATCAGAATTAATGTGGTTCTGTTACAATTAAATGAGAGTTTGAAAACGGAACAAAATCATAAACCAGCGTGATTCTCTCATTCTGTTACAGAAACATAAATCTCATCTGTAACTCAAAAAACACGAGAATCTCCAACAATCAAATTGTAGAACTTCCAAATTGTTGAATACAGTTCTTCTACATCAGTACAGAAATTCTAGAATCTAAATCTGTTCTTCGTCTACATCAGTACACAAATTGTCGAATCTAAATTTGTTCTTCGTCGAAATCAGTACAAAAATTCTCTAATTGTTGAATACAACTCTTCGTCGAAATCAGTACAAAAATTGTCGTATTGTCGAATACAGCTGTTCGTCGTCATCAGTACAAAAATTGACGAATCTAAATCTGTTCTTCTTCTGTTTTTCTATCAACTACACAAAATTATGTCAAAAATCCCAATAATGCTGAAACCGAATGGTTATTGGGATAACTATGGCAGATTCCGAGATTTTGAAGTTGATGCCATTTTGGTAGATGATAATGCAAGCTACGGAATTCTCCAATCTACAATTGCAGAATAATTATCGATTGATACATCGGATAAAATTGTATAAATAAAATATATTGTGAATGATAATTGTCCTCCATTGGAGATTAGGAATAATATGGGTGTTCGTGTATATATGGAAACGAAAAAAGAGAATAAAAACTTAGGTTCGTATCCCTTATGTATTAGCGTAAGAGATTTCCATATGGAATTGGAAATCACCAATGAAAGCATCAGTACAGGTATGTTTGATTCGACAATGCTGAGTGTTTTTGTGTTACCTTCTAATCTATGATTCAACGACATGTATCTACAATTAAACTATGATGATGATATAGTACTGGAAATGACACATCGATGTTGCTTTCAAATTTACCTACATAGTTACTACATTTGTGAATTTATTCTCTGCAGGTTCTTCAGGATCACTAAGGTTACTAGAAATTCCATCCTCACCAGCTATAGAGGAATATCAAAGTGAAATAATAATTGAATCTACGCAAACATGTATTGAAGAAGGACAAGTGTACCAGGACAAGAAAACAATAACTGTTGCAATGAAGAATTATGCAGTTATGCACAAGTTCCGGTTCAGAGTGAAAAGATCAAGTAATAGAAGGTAGTAGTTATTTATGGATTTGAAAAATTACTGTATTATTGAAGATAGGTTTGTTTATGCAATTGTAGTTAAATTATAGTCATTTTGTAGTTAATCGTAGTATTTAATAAATATGTCTGAATATTGTATTTTTTTGTAGCTACTGGCTTGTATGTGTAGCTGAAAACTGCAAATGGCATTTCAAGGCAACGCCAATTCATGATTCTTCATTGTTCAAGATAAGAAGTTTTAGCCGACAACACACATGCTGCCGAATGGACGAAACATTCATACAGCGCAAATGTACTGCAACAGTAGTTGGTAGCATTGTCGTTCCAAAGTATTGTGATCCTAAGACTGTTTACACGCCAAAGGACATACAAACTGACATGTTTTCCGAACATAGAGTGAACCTAAGCTACATGCAAGCATGGAGATCAAAGGAAAAAGCATTACAGTTTTTTAGAGGGAATCCGTGTGACTCGTACAACAGATTACCAAAATATTTTTATATGCTTGAGAAGAATTATCCCGGTTCTGTTGTTAAATTGAAGAAGGCAGCAGATGATTGCTTCTTGTACGCATTAGTTGCTCTTTGTACATCAATAAATGGTTGGCGACATTGTAGGCCGGTAGTAGTGGTTGATGGGACATTCTTAAAATCAACATATAGGGGTATTATACTGGCATCAAGCACCATGGATGCAGCACGTACTAGATGCAATAATTTTGTAGTTATTTTGTAGACAGTTTAAACAATGTAGGTAAATTGTAGTTATATTGTAGTTAGTTAGTATTTATATAAATCAATGTAGTTAAATTGCCTAAATTCTCAATATATATTTGTATTTAATAGTTAATCTTATTTTATGACTACAAATTGTAGGTTCTATTTTGCCCTTGGCATATGCTGTTGTTGATTCTGAAAACGACGCGTCTTGAAATTGGTTCTTTGAACAATTCAAGGAGGCATACGGTGAAAGACATTCAATGTGTGTTGTCTCAGATAGACATGAGAGTATATCGAAGGCAACATCAGTTGTCTATCCGGGCATGGCACACTACTTTTGCATATGGCATATATGGACAAATATAAGGTCAAAATTCAAGAAGGTACATCTACAATTACATGAATTGTACTTTGCTACAGCACGGTCTTATACTCTGGATGAATTCAATGAAAGGATGATGAAGATTGAAGAGGTAGACCCACATGAATCGTCTTACCTATATGATATTGGCAATCATAGATGGTTAAGAGTACATGCAACGGTGAATAGAACTTTTACTATGACGTCAAACATTGCAGAGTCGTTGCACGCTGTAACAAAAGAGGCAAGAGAGCTGCCAATATTTGATCTATTTGAGTATATGAGGACTGTTCTAGAACGTTGGACAAAAGAAAAGTTATTGAAGGCAAATGGTACTTTCACATTCCTTGGTCACAAATTCAACAAAGAATTGGAAGATAACAATACATTATCCCAGAAACTAAAGGTAATATATTTGTTAGAATAAGTGCCCAACGCTAGAGGGTGGGTGAATAGTGTTTAAAAAATTGCAAGAATAAAAATCAAAGTAAATGCGGAAATAAAAGAGTAAGGAGGGAACACACCAAATTTATACTGGTTCGCCACAACGTGTGGTTACGTCCAGTCTCTCGAGAGACTCTCTCGAGTTTCAACTAACTCCGTTAAGCTTGCAGGTGCTCAACAAACCATTACACTTGCTCATAGATGTACGCTCTACAAGACTTCACCTTGCTCGTGGATACCGCACCACAAGACTTCCGCTCAAGGATACCTCACCTCAAGACTTCACACACTAAGATTGAGGGTACTTAGCAAACCCAACGCTCAATGAGAAGATATGATCTTCTCAAGAACCTTTCTCTTTTACAACAAAGAACTCTCTAGGAAGAGTAGATAAAGAGATACAATATAAGCTCTATGAACAACACAAAGTTGTCTCTCAAATGGCTCAACAAAAGTTCTAAATGTGATGCACAAATATTATCAATATGTTAATGAATAATGAGAGATGTTGTTCTATGAAATAAGCCCCAAAGACCTCTATTTATAGGGTGTAGAGGTGATATACCCGTTGCCCAACAATTAAACAATATTTTTGAATTCTGGACAGAATAATCGATTATCTTAGGTGTATAATCGATTATCTCATTTTAAACGTTCAAAAGCTAGTCGTTGGATGGCAACGGTCAGGAGAATAATCGATTATTCCAAAGTGATAATCGATTATCTGACCTTTCTGTAATTTCAAGCTTTGGGCTGAAAACCACAGAATAATCGATTATGTAAATGTGATAATCGATTATTCTTCAGGATAATCGATTATCAGAAAGAGATAATCGATTATCTGAACCTTCTGTAATTTGGGGTTTTGCTACATTAGCAGATAATCGATTATTGGACCATAATAATCGATTATTTGACCTGGAAGGCCAACCCAAACATCAAAGTGTTCCAAATCAAAACCTAAGTGTTAGAAAAGCTTGTTTATGGTATTAAGAGTAAAAACCAAGACTTAGTTCTTGAAAAACCAAGTCTCCAAGGTCATAAACGTTGCGACACTTAGTCAAAGACGTTTTCTATGTATTTATATAACGACCATAAATCAAGTGTGGTTTTTGTGAAATAAACATTTGGAATTTGTTTAAATATGCCCAGTAGTAAAAATCAAAGATAATATTTCAAAAACCATTTTGGCTAATATGAAAACGTCAAAAACCATGACGATGTCTAGCCGACGTCTAGTCAACGTCTAGCCGAAGCCGACGGTTTGGGCATTGGTCAGGGATTTTTGGCACTCAAAAGGTTTATGCAAAATATGATTTTATGCATATTAATGATGACCTATGTTGAGCCAAAAGACAAGATAACTTAAACGTTGCTCTTACATTGGTTCTACCTAACGACCTACGCCTTGGGTCTTCGGTCTTGAACTCTTGAGCCCGTCTTGGCTTGTCTATGCAATCCCTTCTTCAATATGCTTCTTGGCATTCAATCTTCATTGTTTGATTCATCATCATTGATTTGTCAACCATCTTGATTGTTTACTAATGCATCTTCATTGTTTGTCATACAATAACATTGTTTGACAATTGACTTCATTGTTTGTCATTCATCAAAACCTACACTTGAAAATCATGCTAATACAACCAAAGCACATATATCAATGATTTCCATACAAGGTCTAACAATATTCTTGTTTGGTGCAGGAGAAAAAACAAAAATAGTAGTAGCTGCAGTGTTTCCATTTTGTAGTTAAAATGTAGTCAAATTGTGGGTAAATGTAGTTATCGTTTATATGTAGTTTATTTGTAGCTGATTTGTAGTTAACTGATTGTTGCTAACCTAGTTAACTGATTGATGTATTATTATTTTCTGTTTGGTCTTGAATTGTAGGTGAGGGCTTCAACAGATCATATACATAATGTGTTAGATGGTGTGAAGCGGTACATTGTATGTCTAGAAAACAAGAAATGTAGCTGTGGACAATTCCAACTTGATGAACTTCCATGTGCCCATGCTTTGGCAGCATTAAGGCATAGGAATGAAAGGCATGACAACTATTGCTCTCCGTACTACACAACAAAGAGCCTTCTTCTTACCTATGAAATGCCAGTAAATCCTCTTCCTGATGAAGCCAAATGGGATGTTCCACAACATATTTTGGATGAGATCGTAAAGCCACCGGCGGGAGATAAAAGGCAACCAGGTAGACCTCACAAGGAAAGATATAAAACATTTGATGAAATAAACTCAAAGAAGTATAAGGTGTCATGTGGCAATTGTGGAGGTGAAGGGCATAACAAAAGAACTTGCAAGAATATGCCGAAAAAGAAATGAATATCATGTAACTAGAATAGTTATTCAAAATAAATTTTAGTGAGCCCAAATTATCGGAATTTATTGTATAACTGTTCTACGTTTTGACGATAATAAAGAAGTATAACCATAAATTTGAGTGTTTGCACTATTTACATTTTTATGTATTCCGTCAAGCATCAATTCTTTCATTTTTTATTGAATAGTTAAACTTTTGTAAAAGCTATATGGAAAATGTCTAATGTTAATAAAGAAAACAATGAATATAAACTGTTGTCAGATTGTAGTTATAATGTAGTGTAAGTGTGCTCTAAATGTAGTACTGGGAATCACCTAATGGATTCATCTATTTCTTTCTACCATACTATTTATTAGTTAGATTGTATGCCCCCCTGGAATAAAATAAAGATAAATAAAGATAGAGGCTGCATTTGATATGAATCTTTTGATATGGATCTATAGATCAATCTACAATATTATCTTGATATATGTGAATATCAATTCCATATATGGGATTGACATAGCATCCAATTCCATTTATTTGCTATATCTATTTGTTCTGATCAATCTAAATTACTCTTATGTCTTATAGTTTGAATTACTAGATTTTTGATTTCCAATCTGAATCTCGGTATCTATTGAAAGAATCAAATCAATGAAGGAAAAGCGATAGATATAGGCAGATTCAAAAAATCACGTAGTAATCTTTTTTTTTAACATTCCCAAGAAGTAATTGAGTAAACCATTGACAGTAGTTCCACGGGCATCGAAAAGGAAGAGTAAACCTCACCGATTTTTAACGCCTGAACCATGATATGAAATAAGTCGATAAAGCATAAATCCAATTTCAAAAATTCGAAAGCGGTAAATGCGCAATATGTGACTCACCTGAAGATCTTATTCTGCATAGTATCTCGTTAGACAACCACTATGTTTATATCCTTTCTTTCTCATACAAAGTGCGTATACACTTAACAAAACCACCTCTTCTTTGAACAGTAAAGAGAGAAACAAATAAAAAAAGGGTCCGGCCCTCCTCAGTATCACCTGGTAAGAGGCCGTTGATTGGAATAGAAAATTTCGGAAGAATTAGGTTCGAATAAATTTCCTGGGATCCTCTTCCTTTCGAACTACAAACATGGGAATCGTTGAAATAGCTCTTTGATTGAAAGAGGATGATTCCTATAATACATTACTCCAGTCGAGTCCAATGGAATTTCAAAATGAAGATATTTTTATTTTGTTCAAAACGTGTTGCAGAACGATCTCGAAAGCAATTGATATTGATACAGTTTGCTTCCTTAACTCAATTAGTCGGACCCCTAGAGTCCACTTCTTCCCCACACTACGAGTGAAAGGGAAAAAGTAAAGACTACCATTAAAGCAGCCCAAGCAAGACTTACTATATCCATATGAATTATGTCCCATATCTCTATAAATATAAAGGAATTGTTCCGTTATTCCTCACTAATAATAGTGGAATCAATGGCGCAGAGTCAAAAAGAACGAAGACTATTAATAAACCAATCCAATAAATTCGCTCATTTTATAAGAAATTCCTATATGATTTCTAATCGGGAAAGATTAAACACAAGCAAAATCTGCAGTAACATCTCAAGGGAATGTTACTAATGGAACATGTAGGAATAATAGGTCCTATTCTTTTTTTGTTGACCCTCATTTCAATTGATTGGATGCTTGAGCACTCAGAGATTTTCGTGAGTTCCTCGTATATAATAAAGTATCTTCCGCCCCCTTCCACAACTATTTAGATTTCCTATGGGGCTCTCCAATCTAATTCAAGGTCCAGTCATTATACAATGCATTAATAATAGAAAATTTTGATTTGTAGTAGAAGGTAATTGCGAAGTCTTGATAGCCCCTCTAGCATATGCAATGCAAAGATATTTACAATTTTTTAGAAAAACCCCCAGACCAGATG